>CM060982.1:75112900-77569259 GCA_030765065.1 Deroplatys truncata | reverse complement strand
GTTAGGCGTGAGGTGAGAAACCTTGGATTCCATGGTCGAGCGGCTGCTCATAAGCCACACATCACGCAGGAAAATGCCAAACGACGCCTCGCTTGGTGTAAGGAGTGTCAACATTACACGATTGAACAGTGGCAAAACGTTGTGTGGGGTGACTAAATCAGGTACACAATGTGACGATCCGATGGTAGGGTGTGGGTATGGCGAATGCCAGGTGAACGTCATCTGCCAGCGTGTGTAGTGCCAACAGTGAAATTCGGAGGTGGTGGTGTCATGATGTGGTCGTGTTTTTCCTGGAGGGGACTTGCACCCCTTTTTGGTTTGCGTAGCACGATCACAGCGCAGACCTACATTGATATTTTAAGCACCTTCTTGCTTCCTACTGTTGAAGAGCAATTCGGGGATGGCGATTGCATCTTTCAACACAATCGAGCACCTGTTCATACTGCACGGGCTGTGGTGGAATGGTTACACGACAATAACATCCCTATAATGGACTGGCCTGCACAGAGTCCTGACTTGAATCCTATAGAACACCTTTGGGATGTTTTGGAATGTCGACTTCGTGCCAGGCCTCACCGACCTACTTCGATACCTCTCCTCAGTTCCGCACTCCGTGAAGAATGGGCTGCCATTCCCCAAGAAACCTTCCAGCACCTGATTGAAAGTATTCCTGCGAGAGTGAACGCTGTCATCAAGGCTAAGGTTGGGCCAACACCATATTGAGTTACAGCATTACCGATGGAGGGTGCCAAGAACTTGTACGTCATTTTAAACCAGGTGTCCAGATACTTTGATCACGTAGTGTATATTTTCTACATGCCAAAATCTTTTAGTAAACCTTTTATGAGTAAGTTTTGCTGTATTTCGGATGGATGGTGTAAACAACTTCGTTACCAACGTGTTTAGCTTCGTTCCAACACACAGTTTCTGAACAGTACATGTGTAGACCTGTGATTGCCTTATGCGCATGCGGCTCAGTGCATGCCCTTTGACACGTGTTGATCAGAACTTTGTTGGAACGCTTGAATGCAGCACACGAACACAATCAGAGTTTATTGGACGCGTGCAAGTCACATTTCTATAATTCGCATGTTCAAACCATCAAGGAATGTTGACAAATCTATAAAAACAGAATTGTGTCCAAAGTAATATCAGCAACTAATCAACCTATATTCATAATTAACAGCAGACAATATTATTTTCCTCTAAGGTTACAGACTGTGTACGAAGTCCAAAATTTTGAAACTGTTGTTGTTTGTTGTTGAGGGTTGGTAAATTCCTCATATCTGCCAATTTTGTCCATTTTACGCTGATATAAATATTATGGAGTACATATGTTGATAAACAATTATATGCTATGAGAACTTTTGACATAAATTGTATATTTTTTTTAGCTATAAGTTTTTCATTAGCAAGTTTTTGTCTGTCTTAGGTTCCCTAGTTTTATAAAATTTATTAATTGGGACTTCACAGGCTATTCGCTAGAAATCATACATTCTACTGCTCACGGAAATATGTCAAATATGTAATATTTTAATAAAAATCCTTACAGCCGCTTTTGAGAAAACAGATAATAATCAAACATGTTGATATACAAGGTAATTCGGTGTGGGTTGGAGAGTTTCTTGAAACTCTCTGAGTCGAATTCTTGAAAGATGTTAGACTTAACTACCAAGTATATAATTATGCCACTTCTCATTTTGTAGTTATGTTGTTCACACGCACACGCTCGAACCTTTTACTAAAACCTATTTTTCGAGTTCAGGAAATCCTTCCACATACTATGAAGTAACTGCTGATATATTTGCGTGGAATGCAATACTTCCACTACCTAAGGTAAAAAGGTGGTAGAGAAAATACAAAAAGACAAAATATATCTGACTACCGCTATGCGATAATGCAAGAGAATACGAACTGTTTCTATAGTCGAGCGATCAGTGTTTTGGTTTCCCAAGCCCGAGGTTCTGGATTTGATACCCGGCTGGGAAGATGAATTTTTCTTTGATTAGAATCATTCCCTATCCTCTGTAGAGTCTAGAATTATGAATTTAGATTTGTAAGCCAGTGTGTTTCATGGTAAAAATGAATAAAAGCAATTGTTAAAAAGCCTACAGCTCAACGAGATGCAATTTCGTCAGTTATTTCTCAAGTCAATACCCTCAATATAGAAGCTAAAGGGGGCTAAGATAATGAAACAGTTAAAGAGTATTATTATTATTATTATTATTATTATTATTATTATTATTATTATTATAGTGATGAAGCTACTGTTGAATCAATTCCGAAAATTCCTCGCTCATAATTTCCAGCTTATTTTTATTGCATTTCACCCAAAGATTCGACACCGAGATTTCACTAGAAATACATGTTTTGAGAAACCCTGAATCAAAAAAAAAATCATTTTAGAAAGTCCGAGCGTGTGTCTGTGAACACAGTAACTCAAAAACGAAAAGTCGGATAAATACTAAACTTGGTATTTAGGTTCAGTATCTTTAAAAGATGCGACATGAGGACTTCCAAGAAAATCCCCCTAACCTAGACCACCCTTATATGGGGCTTTTTTCGAAACAAATTTATTTTCTCAAAAATGGCTCTAACGATTTAATTAAAATATCATATATTTAAGATATCTTCATGGCATATGAAATGTATATCATGAATTTTCTGAGAATGTTCCCAAAAGTCTCTTCTATTCTGAATGAATTTTTCATAACTGAAAAATCGTAAGAGATAGACAACATTTTACTCTACAAAAACGTAGATCTCGTAAAAACACACAATTTAGCTCATATACTGTTTTTTGCCGAGTGAACCATTTCCAAGATATTCGTTGTTATTTGTTTCAATTTTCCGTTATTGGTTTTTTCCCCTTTTTTGTCCTGGACATACAAAGAGAATGGAATGTGCCACATAGCAACCAGCTCTTAAAATATTTGACTGTCGCTTAAAGCCTAGCATATTCCCCTTGCATCTACAAGAAAATTAGCAAGTAGATGGAGAATAAGCGTTTGTTAAAATAGTTTGTAGAAGAGTAGAGAAAGTCATGTGAGTGTGACATAAGAATTTGTTTGCCTTTGTATATATAAGCAATGTAGTGCACCAAAACAGAAATATATTGAAAATGTTCAAGAAAGGACTTCTGTTTGTCAGAGTACGTGTTGAATTGGAATTGATATTGCGTGAGATGCATCCCATATTGCGTGATGTTCAGACCTTCAGATTAATATTAAAGAAATTAATTGAAGGATTTTTAGATTAAAACAAGGTGTAATCTTTGTAACCAGTTTTATTCACACCAGGTGATTTCCTCTTATTTCCTGGCAGTGTTTATCAATATCAATTAGACGTTAATCATTCTTTCTGTTCAGGGACAGGTCCTTTATCGCAAAGACGGCTTGTTCCATTCGACCTCTTCCAGTCTATCCTCTTCATCTGCCCATATGTATGATTTATCTTATCACTGCCTCTCAAGTAATTTCCTTTTTTCCTATTCGCGATTCCTTCCAGGGCATCCCTTAGCTATCACTTTCTTCTCATCCATTTTCCCAGTCAATTCCTTCTCCTCTCCCTAAACAGTTTCTATACCTACTGTTCTTCCTTCACCCAGTCATTTCGTGTGCACAATACAACCGTATCATTCTTGTCTTACCTACCTTTCAAATGTCTTCAAGCATTTTTTTACTTCGTCGCAAATATTGAAGTTTCAGCACTAAACAGTGTCGTATTTATTCCTTCAAGGGCGCAAAAAAATTTCTTTCCTATTAAGTTTCCTTTGTCATTGCTGTTATCTGCTGAATTTATTTCTTGATAACAGTTCATTTTACCAGTTATGGTACATCCTTAGTATCTAAAGCTGTTTATTGGATGCACAATCTAATCTAAAAATTTTAAGTATATCTTCTTTGCTTGTTTTCTTCTTTCTTTTCATTCGTGTTTTCCTTCTTTAATAATTACTTTCTCTAATATGTATAGTAATTAGGGGAAGTATCGTATTCCACCCAAAAATTCGACACCGAGATTTCACCGGAAATATATGTTTTGAGGCCCCTGAATCTAAAAAAAGGATTTTTGGAAACATGTCCGTGTGTGTGTCTGTCTGTGAACAGCATAACTCAGAAACGAACAGTCGGATAAACACCAAACTAGGTATTTAGGTTCAGTATCTTCCAGAGATGCGGCACAAAGGTTTTCAAGAAAATCCCCCTACCCCAGATTTCCCTTTACATGAAATATTTTTCGAAAATTTTAATTTTCTCAAAAATGGCTCTAACGATTTTGATTAAAATATATGTTTAAGATATTTGCATGACAAATGAATGTTTCCAAATGTATTCTTCATTGTGAACGACTTTTGCATAACTGATAAACCATAAGAGATAGCCAAAATTTTACTACACAAAAAATGTAGATCGCGTTAAGATACACAATTTCTCATATACATTTTCTTTATTGAGTGAACAATTTTCGAGATATTGCTTGTTATTCCCTTAAATTTTCCAATACTCATGTACTGGACATGCAAAGAGAATGGAATACTGCACATAGCAACCAGCTATTAAAATATTTGACTATCGCTTAAAGACTACCAATTCCCCTTGCCTCTACAAGAAAGTTAGCAATAAGATTAACATCTCGATATCTCGATCAACATGAAGCATATAGAGAATAAGCGTTTGTAAAAATAGTTTGTCCAAGTGTAGAGAAAGTCATGTGAGTGTAACATATCAGAATTTTTTTCCTTTTGCTTTCTCTGCCCCATCTGTAGTAGAAATACGTGTTTTGAGGCAACCTGATCAAAATCAATAATTTTTAGAATAAGGTCCGTGTGTATTGGTATTTAACTGGTATTAAGTTCAGTATTTTCTAAGGATGCGCCACAAAGATTTTCAAAATAATCCCCATTACTAAACTACCTTTTCCAAGAAAATATTTTCGATATTTCTGATTTTGTCCAAAATGGCTGTAAAGATTTTAATAAAAATCTGATGTGTTACACTCACATGACGTTCTCTACTCTTGTACAAACTATTTTTACAAACGCTTATTCTACATCTACTTCATGTTAATCGAGATAAACATTTGCAGACTCTATCTTATTGCTAAGTTTCTTGTAGATGTAAGGGGAATATATATTTACAAGGGCAATATAGAAATACAGTAGCCTTTTAAGCACATACGTATCTCTTAATAGCTGGTTGCTAGGTGCAACACCATTCCCTTTGCACATATTAATACTCTTTGCATATCCAAGACAAAAAAAAATAACGAATTCCCATTTGAGAAAATAAGTATTGAAAATTTTAAGGAAATAACAAGCAATATCTCGAAAACGGTTCACTCAACAAAAAAAATGTATATGACATAAATTGTGTATTTTAACGCGATCTACATTTTTGTGTAGTAAAAGTTTGTCTATCTCTTATGGTTTACCAGTTATGCAAAAGTCGTTCATAATGAAGAATACTTTTGGAGACATTCCCAGAAAATTCAAGATATATATTTTATTTGTCATGAAAATATCTTAAACATATGATATTTTAATCCAAATCGGTATAGCCATTTTTGTGAAAATTAAACTTTTCGAAAAATCTTCCATGTAAAGGGTAATCTGGGATGGGGGGATTTTCTTGAAAACTTTTGTGTCGCATCTCTGGAAGATACTGAACCTAAATACAAAGTTTGGTGTTTATCCGACTGTTCGTTTCTGAGTTATGCTGTTCACAGACACACACAGACAGAAACGTAGACACGCACACACACACGGAAATGTTTCCAAAAATGCTTTTTTGGATTCAGGGGGCCTCAAAACATGCATTTACGGTGAAATCTTGGTATCGAATTTTTGGGTGGAATACTATACTTCCCCTACTTACTATACGTAGTAGAGAAAGTAAAAATACTTTAGGTTTAAGAGGTCTGCATAACAAATGATTTTTCCGTGCATATGCGGTGAAGCCTCTTGTCTTTGAATACATTGTAAACCACAAGAGTTAAGACAAAAGCTTACTATACAGATAGTATCGTCTAATCTGAACATGGGAGTGTTGTGGTGTTGAATAGAAATAAACCGGCGATGTCCAAAAAGGGAATTTAATTAAGGAGTAAGAGAATATTAGACAGATTTAGAAGCAGATCAGGTTCACAATAGTATATAGAACAAATAAGGAGAATGGGCTTCTGAAATTGCGAGGGCATTAAAATAAATTATATGCAGGAAGTTTGAAGCGGTTACTGAATAAGTATTAGCGGTTGTAGAAACGTGACTAAAATAATATCATAAAATATAGGATTTTAAATTTATAGGAACAAAAGGAGAGATAATAGCAAAGTAGGGGAGAGGTTTAGAAGGGCTAGGTTTCTTGGTAAGGAGCACTTTAAAGAAAGAAATAAAAGAAATATAACACTAGTCCGCATGATATCGGATGACTGAAAACTAATAAGTGATTCTGACTCACTTTTTTTATACTGATTTCAGAACTGCTTTTAGTTTTTTTTCTATCACATACAGTTTTTCACAACTTCCCTTCAAAAATATAGATATAGAGATATTGCTTCCGCCACTACACATAGAATTGGGCTTGATGAAGCAATTTGTAAGGGCTCTACCACAGGATGAACCCTGCTTCAAGTACCTTTCCAAGAAATTTCCCTTCATTAGATAAATTAAAGCCTGGAATTTTTGTTGATCCTCAAGTAAAGAAATTGATGAAAGATGAAGATTTTGAGAAGACAATGAATGAGAGAGAAATAGAAGTATGGACCGCCTTCCGATCAGTTACTCAAAACTTCTTAGGCAATAATAAAGATCCTAATTACAAGGCCATTGTCGAAACAATGTTGGAAAATTTCAAGAAGGTGGGTTGTAACATGAGCGTAAAAGTACATTTTCTGCATTTACATATCGATTAAATTCCAGAAAATCTGGAACATTATAGTGAAGAGCAGGGTGAACGTTTTCACCAAGATATTAAGGAAATGGAGAGGAGTATCAGGGGAGATGGAATGAAACTATGATGGCCCACTATTGTTGGATGTTGAGGAGGGACAATCATCTTCAAGGATCTGCAAGGAAGTCAAAGAAGAGAAAGTTTGAAAAAAATTAAATGAAACACTTTGGCTTCTTGTTGTGTTAAAATGTAGTCATGAAATAAATTAGGGGAGTTCTTGAGTGCATTCTTAAAATGTTTCTTGAATAAAAACTTACCTTGTGTGAAATGGTATTTGAATACTTTTCTATACTCAATAGTAAAATTCTCAAAACATTACTTCTTATTTTGTGTAAAACCTGACGTGATAATAAAAAAGGAAGTTATTTCTGGAATCAGCATAAAAAATTGATTCAAGAACACCTACTTTTAAGAAATCATCTGACAAAAAGTTTGAAAATGCAGACTAGTGTTGTGTTACGGATTATAGTGGAGGCTAAGTATATAGCCGAAAATGCAGTTGTATAGGAATTATGTATAACTCCCCAGCCTCCTCGCGGTTCCATAACCCGGATCTCCTTAAACAGGTGGTAAAAGATACAGACAGTTTAAAGGGGAAGCATGCAATTTAGAGGTAATACAAGTGGGGGACCTTAATATTAGGATAGGGGAAAGTGATGTGAATGATAGAAGTGAATAGATAAGTGATGAAATGGTATTAAAAAGAGAGAAGTTCAGGCAGAGTAAAGATAAGTTTGTTGATAAAGGATGTGAAAAGTTTATAAATTTCTGTGAATTGAATGCTTTAGAAATTATGAATGGAACATATGATGGGGAGGTCGAACGTGATTGGTTAAGTGGTAAATAGTGTCGGTAAATGAATGAATTTAGACATAAACAAACCCAGTAAATACTTAAGTGCAAAAGAACAGAAATTTAGTGAAAAGAGCGTACCAGAAAGTAATGGTACAAGGAATGGTTAAGTAAAGTTTAAAAATGAATGGGTATGGACAGGGAATAGAGATAATAAAGTAAGAAATTAAGAATTAAAGGAAGTTGACTGAGGAAAATATTGCAATTTAGAAAGATGACAGGTAAGGAATGCTGGTCTTATTTTCTTTATGTTTTGTACTGGAATACTACAATAATTTAATTAAATTAAAATAAATAATATTAGAGTTAAAAAGAACTGGAATTAGTGAAGACAGAAGAAGAAAATTGATTCATATGTAATAGTATAATAAATTTTGTATGCAGAGTGGGTGTCTACTGAATTAGGGTGAACAGGGCCTAATTTTCAGTAGGCGATCATATATATTGTAATTTCTTAGCACTAAATAAATTCAATAATTCACACTATATAGAAAGTGTAGATCTGTTAAAGGACGCCATTTATGCGAACTATATTTTTTGTGGTATTAACCAATTCTGAGATATCGTTTCTATTGATTTAAATTTTGCAATACAAGAAATCTAATGTCTTTAATCATTTTGTTTTTTTGTTTATCGGGATCACGCAAAGCGAATGGAATTTTAAATCCATCAAGCAGCTACCCGCTTTTAAAACATTTGACTGTCGCTTTACGCTCTAATCCTACAAAAATGTGTAATCAAACTAATTCTGCAAACGTTTACCTCGGAAATAGACGAAAAAATCTGTGTTACACTCACATGACTTTCTCTACTCCTGTAAAACTATTTTTACAAACACTGATTCTCCATATGCTTCATGTTAATGGAGATATCGTGATGTTAATCTTATTGCTAATTTTCTTGTAGATGCAAGGGGAATATGGTAGGTTTTAAGCGATAGTCAAATATTTTAAGAGCTGGTTGCTATGTGGAGTATTCAATTCTCTTTGCATTACCAGGACAAAAAAAATGAATAAAGAATTTGAGAAAAAGTGTATTGGAAAATTTAAGGGAATAACAAGCAATATCTCGAAAATGGTTCACCCAACAAAAAAAATGTATATGACATAAATTGGTATTTTAACGCGATTTACATTTTTTGTCAAGTAAAATGTTGTCTATCTCTTATGGTTTATCAGTTATGCAAAAGTCGTTCACAATGAAGAGTACTTTTGGAGACAGTCCCAGGAAATTCGAGATATACATTTCATTTCTCATGACATTATCTTAAACATATGATATTTTAATCAAAATCGTTACACATTTTTGAGAAAATTAAAATTTTCGAAAAATGTTCCATGTAAAGTGTAATCTGGGGTGGGTAGATTTTCTTGAAAACCTTCGTGTCGCATTTCTGGAAGATACTGAACCTAAATACCAAGTTTGGTGTTTATCCAGCTGTTCGTTTCTGAGTTATGCTGTTCACACACACACACACACACACACACACACACACACATATGCACACACACGGACATGTTTCCAAAAATACTTTTTTTGGATTCAGGAGGTCTCAAAACATGTATTTCCGGTGAAATCTCGGTATCGAATTTTTGGGTGGAATACAATACTTCCCCTGCTTACTATACGTAGTAGAGAAAGTAAAAAGGCATGTGATCGTTACCACAATGAACTCTTTACATAAAGCACAAAGACAATATATGAATATGTGTTATGTCGTGTCCTGTAGAGGCTAACCTGACCGGGATAGCACTGTCAGAATTGTTTGTTCCCCAGTATGGGTGATCTTTGTTTGCCCTGAGAAATGCGAGGAGGGGTGGAACTAAAAAACTACTTTGTTTTTAATCAGTCTGGCAGCCAAGATGTGACTGAAAGGAACGGCTCACATATAAAGCGTCTCATCAACTTTTAATACAAGTTCGAGCGAACCAAGTTTGGAATGTTGCAAATGTTTAGTTTTTATTGTTAATATGTGTTAGTTGTGAGAAGTGTTAAAGTAAATATTTAAAGCAGTACCACGTGTTGCACGTTATTATTTAACGAGTTAACCCTGAACACACGCAGTCCAATAGGATATGTGATGGGATTTCTTGTGGGTAATTGTGGGCCCCACGTTTGGCAGCCAATTTGTGGCGGTACTTCTGTTTTACGGTACGGGATTTTTAGGAAAGTTCCCGGGTTCGGTACTAGCTCAGGGTTCTTTGCATGGATCTTGGATCTCGGGTTAGTGGTGAACACGACTGTTAGTTTTTCTGCTCGTTTATTTACCGTCACCGTTTTAACATTTGATTCCTGCTATTTACTTTGACACACACACGCGCTTTTCCTATTTGTTACACTTTTTATCATCGCGCCTATCCGCTGCCTTCTAAAGTTTTCTGACAAGCATCTCCCCAGACTTACTACAACCAAGTGTGTCTTCCAAAATCTCACGACGAAGTGTTCATTCTCACATCTCACGACCAAGTAAGTATTCTAAAATCTCACGTTTCTCTGTTTCAAACGTTTTATATCTCCTCATTCCACTATCACCTGATTCCTAGCTTCTTTCATTGGAGGCCTAAGGCTATCCGGCTTTTGGCGAACATTGACCCTTTTCTACTACCCTGCGTTCCAGCAACCTAACGGGACGCTTAACAATAGAGGGAACAACCACTGTTTCCGGCCGCCGAAGGCACTGCCTCTCAACCCTTATTTCAACTTACAGTAACATTCGCTTGCCAGTTCTATTTTACACTATCCTCGCTGTTACTCACATTTATTCTCCCTATGATCTTAATTTTATTTTACTACTCAAAATATACTGCTTCAGATAGCAAACCACTTGACGGTGCTATTCACACTACGAGAAACAATATGCAAATACGTAAACCATCAATGTAATCTTCTCTCACTTATGGCTATTTGGCTGCAATAAATTATTATTATTATTATTATAGGCTATTTCCAGAAAATTCAAGATATACATTTTATTTGTCATGAAAGTATCTTAAATACATGATATTTTAATCAAAATCATTAGCCATTTTTGAGAAAATTAAAATTTTCGAAAAATGTTCCATGTAAAGGGTAGTTGGGGAGGGGGATTTTCTTGAAAAATCTTCGTGTTACATCTTTGAAAAGTATTGAAACTAAACACCAATGTTTGTTATTTATCCGAGCTTTCGGTTTTGAGTTATACTGTACACACACACACGGATTTGTTCTAAAAATGCTTTATTTTTAAATTCAGGAGCCTACAAAACAACTATTTCCGGTTGAAATCTCGGTATCAAATTTTTTGGGTGAAATACAATACCATCTCTACCTACTGTGTACGTGGTAAAGAAGTAAGAACGACTATTCACAAAGTGAAAATTTCCATTTAACAATATCTAAGAAGATAAGACAAGCTCCTCATATTATTAGCGACGCTTTAACCGTCCTTCCGATAATCCAGATTTCAAAAAATTACAAGAAAATATTACTTCCAAGGAAATGCTGTAACCTAATTTCTCTCAAGACTTGAATCGACATATACATTATAGTTGACAAAAATTAACCCTTTTAAATTTTCTCTACTTCTTATCTAAAGTTAGAGAAAATTATTGTCTAGATCCAAACCTGTATTCTAGGATTTCACCAAAAAAATGTGCATTTTGAGGTGCACTGAATCCTAAATAAGGTGGCATTAGGAAAAGGTCCGCCGGTCTATCCCGAACAGTATAAATAAATAGAACGTTTCGTACTTGGTTTTCTTTTTAAGTACATATGTCATATTTGAAGGATGAGAAATTTCTCTCTGTGAACATTTGCAAATAAAAAGGGAAGTCATGGTCGCTACATGGGGTAGTGCCACCTTATACACCGTGGCCAGGTGTTTTGCCCAGGCGTTTGGTGGCTTTCTTAGGAGGTGCACATTGAGCGAATGGTCGGTTTGTTAACCGAAGGTAAAGACGTCGACTATTGTCGAGGACAGGCTGAGCGTAGGCTCGGTTAGTTACCCTGTAGCTTCGGACTTCCCCGCTTAGAAGTCTCTCTAACCGCGCTTATATATTACATTGACTGTTAGGGTTGTATCCGTGAGAGTTAGATTTCTTCAAGTGTTACTCATTTATTTATGCCTACATCTATATTATTTTATTATATTTTCGTATACGCATATGTTTTTAAAACTTTGCTTATACTTAAATATAGGCTTCTGAGGAACATCATGCATTATTACTTACTATATATTGTGTGATTTGTAAGACATGGCATTCATGCTAACCGCTAAATTCATTGGTTGAGGAATAAACTCCCGGGTGGGGATAGGGACATTTTTCTTTAGCAAGTTTATTCGTTATCCTATCTAAAATCTGGATAATACATAAGAGAGCAAATGTAGGATTGATTTTTAACCATATTCGGTACTCATATTTTCCTAGCTTTTACAAATTTCAAGCAGTTTAGCTGATTTTTATCACAGATTTGTTCAACATAATTATGCTATGAAATTTTCATCTTCTTATGTACCTGTTTTTACAAGAAAGTAATTTTTAGAAAATTAAAATAAAGTCTCATATGAAACATTGCACATGTTTAAATGTTGGATAGGTCTGCTTTTTAAAATTTTAATATTATTTTTCGAATATATTTCTTTAGAATCAAATATTAATTTTCTGTAATGTGTAAACTTTTTCTGGAAAAAAATTAAGTATGCGACTCTTTAATTTTCTAAAACTCCATCCTTTATTAAATTATTAAACCTTAAATCGTATGAACAAATATGAAAATCTGAAAGATGAACAAAAATTGCATTAAGGGGCATTTTAAAATGATTAAAAAAATATGTTTTACACTCGCATGACTTTCTCTACTCTTGAACAAACTATTTTTACAAACGCCTATTCGCATTATGCTTTCTGTAAATCGAGATATCGAGATGTCAATCTTATTGCTAATTTTCTTGTAGATGCAAGGGGAATTGGTAGGCTTTAAGCGATAGTCAAATAGTTTAAGAGCTGGTTGCTATGTGGAGTATTCCATTCTCTTTGCATTACCAGAACAAAAAAATGAATAACGAATTCCCATTTGAGAAAAAGTATAAGTATTGGAAAATTTAAGGGAATAACAAGCAATATCTTGAAAATGGTTCACTCAACAACAAAAAATGTATATGACATAAATTGTGTATTTTAACGTGATCTAAATTTCTTGTGTAGTAAAATTTTGTCTATCTCTTGTGGTTTACCAGTTATGCAAAAGTCGTTCGCAATTAAGAATACTTTTAGAGACATTCCCAGAAAATTCAATATATACATTCTATTTGTCATGAAAGTATCTTAAATATATGATATTTTAATCAAAAACGTTAGAGCCATTTTTGAGAAAATTAAAATTTTCGAAAAATGTTCCATGTAAAGGGTAATCTAGGGTGGATAAACACCATACTTTGTATTTAGGTTCAGTATCTTCCAGAGATGCGACACGAAGGTTTTCAAGAAAATCCTACCTCCCCAGATTACCCTTTACATGGAACATTTTTCGAAAATTTGAATTTTCTCAAAAATGGCTATAACGATTTTGATTAAAATATCATATATTTAAGACACTTTTATGACAAATAAAATGTATATCTTGAATTTTCTGGGAATGTCTCCAACAGTATTCTTCATTGTGAACGACTTTTGCATAACTGCTAAACCATAAGAGATAGACAAAATTTTACTGCACAAAAAATGTAGATCGCGTTAAAATACACAATTTGTCATATACATTTTTTTTTGTTGAACCATTTTCGAGATATTGCTTGTTATTCCCTTAAATCTTTCAATACTTATTTTCTCAAATGGGAATTCGTTATTCATTTTTTTGTCTTGGATATGCAAAGAGTATTAATCTGTGGCAAAGGGAATGGTGTTGCACCTAGCAACCAGCTATTAAGAGATATGTATATGCTTAAAGGTTACTGTATTTCTATATTGCCCTTGTAAATATATATTCTCCTTACATCTACAAGAAAATTAGCAATAAGACAGAGTCTGCAAATGTTTATCTGGATTAACATGAAGTAGATGGAGAATAAGCGTTTGTAAAAATAGTTTGTACTGGAGTAGAGAAAGTCATGTGAGTGTAACACATCAGATTTTTTAATAAAAGTTTGTTGAAGAATGGGTAGAGAAAGTCATGTAAATTTAAGACATTTTTACCCCTAATTTTGATTTCCCACAGAGAGTTAGCATTCTGTCAATAAAACAATTGTTAATACTAAACAGCATATGCTTTGAGTTATACTAGATATTTTTGCAAGTCAAGTGCATATTGATTTTTTTTTTTTTTCTGTGTACAAAACTACTCTTCGTCGCTGTAAATATGAACCATCTCAAAATTCTCGCATTAGGTTTCGGTTCCGCGTACAGTGACTCTAGTTCTGCATCATTGTATCTGTATTACTAGTTACTCTCGTCTAGTCCATTGCTTGTTTTAATGTCATTCTATTCTCTGCAGTGTACTCTGCCCTGGATTGCGTACCCTCTCTCGGCCAGCAGATGAACTATTTGTGCAATAGTTCACAAAACTGCCACATTACGTGTTGGCGCTGCACTGGTAACACAATAACAAGCATTCATACTTATGCGAAAACCTAATGGGAATGGGCTATGTTAACCTAGGATTTGCTTTCTGCTTACAACCATTCCGAAGTTTAATGTAATTTTGTAAAGGACGAGTGTGGACTTTCGAACATACCATATAATGTATGTTGCAAATCCTTACTGATTTTCATAAAGTTTGTTTTAGTGAAAGAGTAATACTTCTTTTTAATTGAGGCAGTATTTTATATCACAACACTGTGAATGCCAGAATGATAGTAGTGTAAATTAACATTATTGTATGACAATGATTTGAGATGTTTGTTAATTATAAGCACTGTTAGGAAATAAGCTTACACGGCCTCGCTGAAACTGACAATAGTAGCGGATAACGTTGAAACGAGGGGGTGAGTTGTTTTTCAATTAGAAGAAATAAACAAATGACGTCAGAGTAGCGTGCCTTTCTTTAGAAATGGAGGGAATATCTTCCCTAGAGCATATGTGTTCGTAACTTTGATTGGATATAAAAATACACGCTAATGTTGGCGCGCTTTATTAACCAATAGCAGCTCTGTTATAATGTTTAGGCATATCGGGGTGAGGGAGTATAAATTATGAAGCCAAAGACAGGTAACGCACAGTTCAACAGAATCATTCACGGGTTACACGTCGCGCAGTTCTACAGAATCATTCACGAGTTACACGTCGCGCAGTTTAACAGAATCATTCGCGAAGTACACGTTACGCAATTCTACAGAATCTCTCGCGTCGTAAAGTTAGTTAAAGGATGTGAAATACGCGAATTAATAATGTGCGGCAAATAAGTGATTATAGTTACATTCGAAAATATAAGTTTTAGTCAGCCGTGTATCAAGAGTAATATATATGAAATTAATAATGTGTGACGGCAATAAAAGCGTAAAAACAAATTCTTTTATCAGTGTTATCTTTTAGTAACAACTCCTTTCCGTTTACACACGCTGTTTAAGAGATTTGCTCGACTTGTAATAATAGCTACCCGGAGGACAAAGAACCCAAAATTCAAACTAGTAATACAATAACAGTTGCTCAGCAAATAAGATAACACGAAAGATACCGCGACAATGTGAAATATTTTTATTACCTAAAATTACAGTCCTCGTAATTTTTCTTTTAGTAGAGCTATAATAACCGGTAGCCTAATTATTTCTCATTGCTTGGGGGCAATTGATCTCCCCGTACCCAAATGACAGCCAATTCATTATGCCTGCACCCTTTACAGTCTCATAGCAGATATGGTTTCTGGTTCTAAAAACATTTCCCCAAAAGCAATATATCTCCTGTGAGCAAGGGCTCATATTAGCATATAATGTACTGGACTATTGCAGTTTCTTTCCTGCACAATCTGGAATCTTAAGTTACCCTGAAACACATTATTCGTGTTAAGATACTTTTTCACAGGAGCATGTCCTGTGAGAAACGCAATAATTGTACATTAAAGTAGCTTTCAGCTCTTTTCTTAACTCGTTTTATAATGAATAATTTACCACGTTTATTTCCTGGAGCTTTAAGCGAGTGTTTATGATGTTCTACTATGGGACAGTTCTTAATAGCCTCTCTTAGTAAACATCGAGATGTTACTAGAGCAAACTCTGGCCCAATAAATTGTGAAGATGCTTCTTGTCTTGCAACTTCATCAAACTTTTCATTTCCCTGTATGCCACTATGACCCGGCACCCAAATGAGTTGAACTTCATTTTGCTCTGCCAAGCTTGTGAGCATGTTTAGGCAGTTTAAAACCAGTGCTGACTACCTTAAATGCAAGGCTGTCTGTCGGAGAAGATAAGGATTTGTTTACTAGTGTAAGCCCACTTATGTTTTCATGTATGCATAAATTTACAGCATAAATTTCCGTTTAAAAAGACAGTAGCATATTCACCCAAGGTCTTACACCTCGGTCTTTTGTCATATACTCCGGAGCCTGTTCCTGAGTCATCCTTTGAACCGTCTGTAAACCAGGTCAAAGTTTTCTCAGGAGTTTCCAGATTTTTATTGGTCCAAAATCCAGGGACAATTAGCTCTTTCTAAAATGTTTAATTGGAATTATATAATGTGACAGCATTTCTAAAGATGTATGTCCTATGTATTTCCTAATTCATAGCAAACCTAAGTCTATTTCAGGAATTTTCAGTTGCTTAGCGTGTTGCAGTTCAAAGTGTGCCATTCTCATGGGTTTTGCTTGCTTGTTTTCTTTTGTTGTTTGTTTTTACACAAGAATTATTTCAAAAGATAAAAGTGCTTAGTAGATACATATATGGAAACAGCATTCAAATGCTTAGTCGTGTTTGAAGACGTTGTTATTTGCCGCACGTTTTGGGAGCCAATTTGAAGAAAGTTTGTTGCTGCTACGTATGGAGAGTCAGTTTGAAGATGTATTATATTTCGACTGTTGGGGAGCCGAACTTGAAGTAGTTGCAACAGTACGTATGGTAAAAAGTTTCCGGTAGCCTTTGCCTTCAATGTACTTTCCGGTGGCCTTTGCCCCAAAATGTTTAAAAAATATTAACTTTATAATTTTGACTATTTCTTTAAATATTTATATTTATGTTTGCCTCGGTTGCGTCAGTATTTATTTTTAGACACATGAATGTCTTAGCAGGGAATGGTGCGACTGAAGAATGTAGGCTTACACAGATTATAATTTTACTTCACTCCTTTTATTAATGCTTGACACGATTTAAATAACACTTCACTGATATAGAGAGCTGTGAGATTCTTTTATTAATTACTTGCACTTTTTAACACGTAAACTATTTTTGTCTCTCACGAATGTATTAAATTTATCGAGGACACATCTCGCGTCTGATTAGTAACATTGTCTGCTAGCAACGCGTCCAGTTATGAGCACTGTCTACAAGCAACTGACTTGATTTCTTCCGCCTAAATTTGTAAATTTCTGTATTTCAAGTCTCTGATTGGCTATTCCTAATCCAATAGAATACTGTTATTTAACTTAAGCTTTTTCTGGTTGTTGGTTGGCTATTTATTAAACTGTCTCAAAATTTACATTATTGTTGCTCCAATAATGACTAGTAGCATTTAAACTTTCAAATTCATTATTGCCTCAAGGTTACGTTCATTGTTACCTCATTGTTAGCTACGTTTAACCTATTATTCTCACAGCTCCTACATTATTAAATTACGTAATACATTCACTTAACATTATTGAACATGTATATAATAATATAAACATATACAATGGCTGTAATATACACTTTTTATATATTGTTACATACACATATTGCTTTAAGGCGGGCTGTTATTGAATTTATATGTTATATAATTTGACTAACATCATTTAAGTGTTAAAAATACTGGTCTCGTGGTATACCAAGCTCTTGCGATGAAGAGAAAAAAGGAGAATCGCGAACCTTCTGGTCAGATGATATGCTTGAAAAAGTGTAAATATCTATACGTATACGTAATATTCCAAAAATGGCTAACTACGAAAAAAAAATTCACACAAATTATGTATTTTAATCAGCTTTCTGTAGTAAGTTTTACACAATTTTTCAGTTCTACAGAATTGTAGAGATTTTAATCTGCATGTAGTGGGCTCCACAGGCAATCACGTAAAATTCAAGATATATATTTAATTTGTTACCTTAACACCTCCAAGTATATTACAGGTAGGAGATATTTTTGGAAAAATGGAAATCTACCAAAATTTCTCTGTATAGAGTTGGATGCAGGATTCTCTTGAAAATTATGAAACGTTTGGTTCTTGAGTTATTCTGCTATCAGTCACACACACACACACACACACACACACACACACGTGAGGACCGTTTCGAAATTCGGTAGTGCTCAAAATGTGTATCTCCTAACGGTGCAATCTTGATATGGAATTTTGGTTGGAATATAATGCTTCCTCTGCCAATTATAGATAGGCGGTAACGAAAGTTAATATCTATATTATTTTAACTTTTATGAATTTTTATGAAAATCTGCAGTATGGAAATCTAGATAGCATGAAAATTTGAGGTAACTAACGTTAGATATGGTACCTAATGCCCAAAACAGACAGAGGTAGCCGATGTCGTTAAAACAATAAACGGGAAATCTATGGTTAAAATCCCACAAGGACCCTCCTGCCTGACTTGGAATTTTTTCAAAGTTTCCCTCAGTCCTCATAACTGGCAGGCCTGGAAGGTTTATTTTCCAAATTTCCTTCCCCAATTATTACTTCATTTCATGATGTATTATCAATCAGTAACCACCATCTGTAGCGCCGCATGTAGGTAATAACAGCCGTTAGAAACTGCCCCCCCGCCAAAAGGATTAAATTTAACTTCTGTGGCTTCCCTTTTATCTCGTGGTTATTTGATAGTATCAAGGATCCATAATTTTCGGATTACCAGAATAAACAATTTCCTGGCTTCAATATTTAACGTTGAGTACACTGGAACAATTTTCTTTATCTCTATATTTAGCACGCATTTGCAACTAACTTAATTACAACACATAGAAAAGTCAACAAAACTGATTTACATAAAGACTTATTAAAAGATTTTGACATCCAGAAACGAAGTAAAACAAAAACCGATTATTTAATCAAATCGTGACTATCCACCAACCCCATCCCATTCATCCATGTTGGAATAAAATATACTCTCATTTTTTGTAGAGTAACAACCCCATTCTCCATGGAGTACATGTAAAGCTTTTTACTCCATGGCATTCTCAACGAAATGTGAGGCAGTATTATTAACACTTAAATGATTTCAGTCAAATTATATAATATGTAAATTCCTTAACAGCCCGCCTTGAAGCAATATGTGTGTAATAATTTGTAAAATGTATGTAACAGTTACTGTATATGTTTATATTATTGTATATTATTGTATTCATGTTTAATAATGTTATGTGAATGTATTACGTAATTTAATAATGTAGGAGCTGCGAGAATAATAAGTTTAAAGTTGCTAACAATGAGGTAAACTTGAGTCAATAATGAGTAAGAATGTTTAACAATACTATTTGTGATTCTTGGAGTAACAATAATGTGATTTTAGTGATAGTTTATAAAAATAGCCAATCAACAAGCAGAAAAAGCTTTAGTTAAATGCAGGTATTCTATTGGAGTAAAAGGAGTAAAAATAGGCAATCAGAGACTTGAAATACAGAAATCTACAAATTTAGGCGCTAGAAACTTTGTCAGTTGCCTGCAAACAGCGTTACTAACCAAACGCAAAAAGTGTCAAGAAATTTAATATGTATTCGTGTGAGTTGAAAATAGTTTAGTATTAAAAAGTGCAAGTATTAAGTAAAAGAATCTCACAGCTCTCTACATCAGTGAAGTGCTATTTAATTTGTGTCAAGAGTTAATAAAAAGGAGTGAATTAAAACTTAAAAACTTTGTGAAACTACATTCTTGTCGTATCACGCCCTGCCAAGACTCCCATGTCTCTAAAATAATACTGACGCAGCCGAGGCAAACATAAATATCTTTCTCAAACTGACGCCCAAAGCGTGATGCAAACAAGCTAAAACAACACCTTCTTCAAATGTCAAAGCCAGTTACATGTAATGTGAGATTCAAGCTTTCTGGCTATCTGGGACTTCTCGGGACTGCAGCCTAGTAATCAACAAATAGATATCCAAGCTCTCAATATCAATGCTCTGCGGCTACCTAAACACGTAATAATGTCCTGAGGAAGCCTCAGACTGCAGATGACTGTAAACCTGATCTACCTGGGGTCTCAAAGTCATCAAAAATGGTTACGTATGGGCTAATATTTCAACATTACTACTGAAAAAAATTCTGATGCGATGCATTCACATGGCTTTCCCTGCTCTCCGCCTTTATTTGTGGACATACAAACTATTCTTACTAAAGCTTATTTTTCTATCACTGCATTTTAATCCAAATAAATCTTTGCAAAAATAGCTACATTACACATTTCGTTATAGATACAAAGGGAGCGGCGACCGTCAAATGTTTAAGAACAGGGCGCTATATGCTGGCCTTAAAACTCCATACTGTTTCCATGCAATCGCGAAAAACAACTGAAAATCTACGAGACTAACAGAATGACAAGTATTGAACAATTCGAACCTTTAATAACGAATATCTCATAAACTGTTTATGCCATTGAAAAACTTATTGGAAGTAAATTGTGTGTTTTAAAGAGATCTACAGTTTTGTTTGTTATGTTTTCTTCCAACGCTTAACATTTAACAGATATACAAGATTATACGAAATTCCTACAGAATGAAGACGACATCACTGGCTACTCCCAAAAAAATTCAAGATACACGATTTATTTTTCAGGTAAATATCTTTAATATATCATATTTGAATGAAAATCGTTTGATCCATATTTTGAAAACTCAAAATTCTCAAAACGTGTGCCATGTAAGAGGTAGTTAGGGTTGGGGAATTTTCTCGAAAATCTTCGTGTCACATGTTTGGAAGATACTGAACCTAAATACCAAGTGTGGTATTTATCCGACTTTTCGTTTTTGAGTTATGCTGTTCACAGACACACATGCAAAAGTTTTTATAAATACTTTTTTTACTTTCTCTACTACGTAGGGGAACTATTGTATTCCACCCAAAAACCGATACCCATATTTCACCGGAAATATAAGTTTTGAGACCCCCTGAATCCAAATAAAGCATTTTTGGAAACATGTCCGTGTGTGTCTGTGTGTCTGTTTGTGAACAGCATAACTCAGAAACGAATAGTCGGATAAACAACAAACTTGGTATTTAGGTTTAGTATCTTCCAGAGATGCGACACGAAGGTTTTCAAGAAAATTCCCCCACCCCAGATTACCCTTTACATGAGACATTTTTCAAAACGATTTTGATTAAAATATCATATGTTTAAGGTATTTTCATGACAAATGAAATGTATATCTCGAATTTTTTGGGGAATGTCTCCAAAAGTATTCTTCATTCTGAACGACTTTTACATAACTAGTAAACCATGAGAGATAGACAAAATTTTACTACACAAAAAATGTCGATCACCTATAAATACAAAATTAATGTCGGATACATTTTTCTTTTGCTGAGTGGACCATTTTCGA
Source organism: Deroplatys truncata (assembly GCA_030765065.1). NCBI lineage: Eukaryota > Metazoa > Arthropoda > Insecta > Mantodea > Mantidae > Deroplatys > Deroplatys truncata. The sequence continues at coordinate 77,547,832 of CM060982.1, read as the reverse complement.
GATATTGCTTGTTATTCCCTTAAATTTTCCAATACTTATGCTTTCTCTCAAATGGGAATTCGTTATTTATTTTTTTTGTTCTGATAATGCAAAGAGAATGGAATACTGCATACAGCAACCAGCTCTTAAAATATTTGAGTATCGCTTAAAGCCCACCAATTCCCCTTGCATCTCCAAGAAAATTAGCAATAAGATTAACATCTCTATTAACATGAAGCATATGGAGAATAAGCGTTTGTAAAAATAGTTTGTACAAGAGTAGAGAAAGTCATGCGAGTGTAACACATCAGATTATTTAATAAGGCGACTCGAAACATAGGTTTCCAGTGAAATCTCTGTATCGAATTTTTAAGTGGAATGCAATATATTCTCTACCTACTGTACGGGGTAGAGAAAGTAAATAGCGAACATAAAGGTTTATCTGTACTTTTACTTTCTTTCACATGTTTTGTTGTATATTATTAATTCCGAAAGGTTATGAATTGAAGTTCTATAATTTATTTTCTCAGTAATGAGGAACTCAAGTTCCATAAGCATTGCGAGTTCTATATGCTGTAATGAGGAACATATTACGCACTGCTTTATTGGTCTGTTAAAATGGTTTGTCGGTTTTATAGAACACTACGCTCGTTAAACTATCTTTTGATTAACCGTACAGGTTTAGAATCATAGCCTAAAAATTGCTACAAAGGTTAATTATATAGTTTATTGCATGTGGTCAAACTGTCGAAGTCTTTCATTAAAGCTTTATAAGATAGAAAATGTTGTAATCCCTCGCCTTAATAAAAGCTGTAAAAGTTTTTGTTGTGTTGTATTCTCGTGAGTTTGTGTTCCCAGAATGGATTTTTATTTTCTCTACCACGTACAGTAAGTAGGAGAGGTATTTTATTCCACCCAAAAATTCGATACCGAGATTTCACCCGAAATATATGTTTTGAGACCCCCTGAATCCAAAAAAAAGTATTTTTGGAAACATGTCCGTGTCTGTGAACAGCATAACTCAGAAACGAACAGTCGGATAAACACCAAACTTGGTATTTAGGTTTAGTATCTTCCAGAGATGCGACACGAAGGTTTTCAAGAAAATCCCTCCACCCCAGATTACCCTTCTAATGGAACATTTTTCGAAAATTTTAATTTACTCAAAAATGGCTGTAACGATTATGATTAAAATATCATATGTTTAAGATATTTTCATGACAAATAAAATGTATATCTTGAATTTTCTGGGAATGTCTCCAAAAGTATTCTTCACTGTGAACAACTTTTGCATAACTGGTAAACCATAAGAGCTAGACAAAATTTTACTACACAAAAAATGTAGATTGCGTAAACATACACAATTTATCATATACATTTTGTTTTGTTAAGTGAACTATTTTCGAGATATTGCTTGTTATTCCCTTAAATTTTTCAATACTTATTTTCTCAAATGGGAATTCGTTATTCATTTTTTTTTGTCCTGGTAATGCAAAGAGAATGGAATACTGCACATAGCAACCGTCCTCTTAATATATTTGACAGTCGCTTAAAGCCTAGCATATTCCCCTTGCATCTACAAGAAAATTAGCAATAAGATTAACATCTGATTAACATGAAGCATATGGAGAATAATCGTTTGTAAAAATAGTTTGTACAAGAGTAGAGAAAGTCATGTGAGTGGAACACATCAGATTTTTTATTTTCTTCTGCAAAATATTATTATAAAATTTCGTTTCTCTACTTCATGGTGAATGAAAACGTTTGCAGAGATGCTAGTATGGTACATATCGTCATAGGGAGAGGAGGAATACAGGAGGCTGAATTAACAGTCAGGTGTTTAAAAATCCGGTCACCATATGTTCGCTTTGAAAATTCTCTTTTGAGTGAATGTTACGTTACTCTTCAAAGAAGTATAATAAATAATCTGAATTCTTTTCTGGATAAGCGAAAATGCAAAATAAAAGTTGTAAACCCTGTCCTTAGTGACTAAATGGCCTTTTGGATGGAATAAATGGATTACAAAGAATCTGAAGACACAAGCCAATAATATTTAATATTTAATACCACAAATTTAAAAAAGGAAAATAAATAATTTAGAACATATTGCTTTCTTTAACATGAGCTGCATTTTTAGGGTATTTAGTCTTCGTCTAACCCTTAGAATTAGCCATTTATACAAAAGAATTACGAAATTGATTCCAAAGAAAGAAAACTTTACGGGATGTTTGCAGAAAATTCAAGATGTGTATTTTAATTGTTGAAAATATGCTGAGCGTATATAGTTCACCCAAAATCGTTAGGCATTTTTGCCCCCCCCAAAAAAAACAGAACATTAGGAATCGTTTTGCACGTAAGTGGTGGTTTAGGATGGAAATTTTCTTTAATACCTTTTGCGTGTTGGGCAGATTCTGACCTTAAATATCAACTTTGAAATATATCCAACACCAGGATTTGCATTTGATTTCCACACACAAAACACATGTACGTGAGCAACGTTTTTCGATAAATGATTTGGTTGTATTTCCTATGAAATTTCAGTGTAGAATGTTTGTGTAGAGTACCATACTAGCTCTACTTATTGCAGCTAGGTGGTAGAGAAAGTAAAAGGATGCCGCACTGCTGCCTATGATATGACTACAATAACTAAAAAAATCTGATGTGTTCACTCACATGACTTTCTCTACTCTTGCACAAAGTATTTTTACAAACGCCTATTCTCCATCTACTTCATGTTAATCGAGATAAACATTTGCAGAGTCTATCTTATTGCTAATTTTCTTGTAGATGTAAGGGGAATATATATTTACAAGGGCAATATAGAAATGCAGTAGCCTTTAACCACATACATATCTCTTAATAGCTGGTTGCTAGGTGCAGCACCATTCTCTTTGCCACAGATTAATAAGCTTTGCATATCCAGAACAAAAAATGAATAACGAATTCACATTTGAGAAAATAAGTATTGAAAAATTTAAGAGAATAACAAGCAATATCTCGAAAATGGTTCACTCAACAAAAAAATGTATGACATAAATTCCGTATTTTAACGCGATCTAATTTTTTGAGTAGTAAAACTTTGTCTATCTCTTATGGTTTACCAGTTATGCAAAAGTCGTTCACAATGAAGAATACTTTTGGAGACATTCCCAGAAAATTCGAGATATACATGTCATTTTCATGAAAATATCTTAAACGTATGATATTTTAATTAAAATCGTTAGAGCCATTTTTGAGAAAATTAAAATTTTCGAAAAATGTTCATGTAAAGGGTAATCTGGGGTGGGGGGGATTTTGTTGAAAACCTTCGTGTCGCATCTCTGGAAGATAATGAACCTAAATACCAAGTTTGGTGTTTATCCGTCTTTTCGTTTCTGAGTTATGCTGTTCGCAGACACACACACAGACACACACATGAACATGTTTCCAAAAATGCTTTTTTTGGATTCAGGGATCTCAAAACATGTATTTCCGGTGAAATCTCGGTATCGAATTTTTGGGTGGAATACAATACTTCCCCTACTTACTATACGTAGTAGAGAAAGTAAAAATGGACTTGTTAAGAAGTCAGACAAAAGGGAAGTCATGGTCGCTACATAGGTTGGTGCCACCTTGTACACCGTGGCCAGGTGTTGCAGTATGCGCATTCTTTTTTCTATTGTTTATCTTTACTTTGACGTACAGTGTAGTTTAGCTGAGGCTGAGCTCGTGGAGTTACCCTGTAGCTTCGGACCTCCCCACTCCAACTTTCTCATTTATTTTGTCTATGCGCAATCGATGTTATAGAAAATGCCATTTTGGAATTAAAAAATGATATTCTTGACTAAGAGAAATAATTAGTTTTTAAAAGTCACATTATTTCCTCTGAAATTTTAACTTTTGTTGAAGTCTATTGCACAAAATATTGGTAAACAGGTTTTTTTTTTCTTCTGAGAAAGAAAAGGGAGGTCAGTAATTATCCGCCTCTTTCTGTCTGCCTCTCCCCTTCATACTATTTCTTGCTCTCTTTTTCTTTACCGATCCAACTATTCGTAACGGTTTCAGCTTCTCTAATCTTTCCTTTCTCTCGCTCTCCGTTAAAAACCTCACTCTCGTCCTGTCTGCGTTCTTCGTCCTCAGTCTTTTTTCTCCTCAAAACATATATTTCCGGTAAAATCTCGGTATCGAATTTTTGGGTGGAATACAATACTTCCCCTACTTACTATACGTAGTAGAGATAGTAAAAAAATTGTACCTCTTGTTTTAGAGTTTCCTAAATTATTAAAAGGAAATGCAAGCCATGCTAGAAACATGGGGTCATAAAAGAACTCGCTTGCGAAAAAATCTTTCAGTTTTCGTTGGCATGGAGTGGAAAAGATTACTGCATAGAAAATGGATATAAAATAAGGTAAAATCCACAGATAATTTTAATCTCAAACAATGGTCACGCTTTAGGAGCTTAGAAAACAGAAAGCACAGTAAAACGACAGGAAATTGAATCTGCATATAACCGTACGTTAGGTGTGCATGCGATATTTATGCCAAAATTGAATAACCGTTATGTAAGAAGATTTTGCTGCATTACTTCCGTATGTTGCAATTGAGTTCATTATCAGCGTGCTTAATATATGTGTGAAGAGAGAAGATTGTATACAGCGTAACATCAGAAGTTAGTGAACCGTTATTTTATAATTAACAGCTGAGAAGATTATTTTTCTGGACGATTACAGACTATATGCCATAACCAAAATGTTTAAATTAGTGGCTTGAGGGAGGGGACAATCTTCATATTCAGCATCTCCCATACTTCGTTATGTATTAACGTTAGGTGTTCTGTATTATTTGAAAACTGTGTAGCATGTTATTAAATAATTACAGAACCAAAGAGAATGTGATTTTTTAAGAAAAGATCTCTCCACCATTCTGATAATTATTTCATCCCCAAAAGATCCTTTTTTACTTTCTCTACTACGTATAGTAAGTAGGGGAAGTATTGTATTCCACCCAAAAATTCGATACCGAGATTTCACCGGAAATACATGCTTTGAGACTTCCTGAATCTAAAAGAAACATTTTTTGGAAACAGAACTGTCTGATAAACACCAAACTTGGTATTTAGGTTCAGTATCTTCCAGAGATGCGACACGAAGGTTTTCAAGAAAATCCCCCCACCCCAGATTACCCTTTACATGGAACATTTTTCGAAAATTTTAATTTTCTCAAAAATGGCTCTAACGATTTTGATTAAAATATCATATGTTTAAGATATTCTCATGACAAATGAAATGTGTATCTCGAATTTTCTGGAAATGTCTCCAAAATTACTCTTCATTGTGAACGACTTTTGCATAACTGGTAAACCATAAGAGATAGACAAAATTTTACTACACAAAAAATGTAGATCGCGTTAAAATACACAATTTATGTAATATACATTTATGTTGTTGAGTGAACCATTTTCGAGATATTGCTTGTTATTCCCTTAAATGTTCCAATACTTATACTTTTTCTCAAATTCGTTATTCATTTTTTTGTCCTGGACATGCAAAGAGAATGGAATACTCCACATAGCAACCAGCTCTTAAAATATTTGACTATCGCTTAAACCTACCATATTCCCCTTGCACCTACAAGAAAATTAACAATAAGATTAACATCTCGATTAACATGAAGTAGATGGAGAATAAGCGTTTGTAAAAATAGTTTGTACAAGAGTAGAGAAAATCATGCGAGTGTAACATATTAGATTTTCTATATATATATATATATATATATATATATATATATATATATATATATATATATATATATATATATTCTTAACTGTCGCTTCAACTTTAAAGTCACATCGCGACTACTTTAGAATATAGAACATAATTACAATGAAAATACAGCATTTTAAACAGTAATAGTACCCACAACATTAAACTCTCTAGATAGGTGTGTTACACATTGTTATCAATTTTGTCGCTTTCATAAAGTTTTAAAGTTCTTTGTTGTGGTGAATTTAGGGCTGGTAGCTTTTGGGGGATGTCACATCTTTCTCTGTGTTGTACATAGCGACGGCAGGCTGTAACAAGATGATGAACTGTGAGGTTGGGTGTGCAGAGGTCGCACACAGGAGGAACGTCACGGTTGAGATGTTTGTACGCTATAGAAGTATGCCCAATACGTAGTCGAGTTAATACAACTTGGTCTTTGCGGTTGAAGTTTGGACTCGGAAATGTAGACATCGTGTAACTTGTTTTAGATGTGGCTTTCCATGTTTGTCTCCATTGATTAAAGCAAGTCTTTTTTATGAAGTCCGTGTGTGGGATTTTGGTGTTCTGAGGGAGATTTTTGGTAGCTTCTTTGGCTGCCTGATCAGCTGATTCATTTTCCCAGAATCCCGTCAGGAGACGGAGTCCAGGCGAATGATACTGATTTACCAGAGATTAGAATTTGGTAATACAGTTTCTGTAGGCTATACAACAGTTTATAATTTGGAAAACTTCCAGGGGAGGTTAAGGGAATCAGAAATACAACATCCGCCAATATTTCATACCCGCTTTCATGAATATGAGGGTTACTTCCCGCCGACCGTTATTGTGATTATCACACGGACTTAATGATATTACAGTAATAAGGAATAAAGCGAAGGATGCATCATGCATGGTGATGGTACAATAATTTGAAAAAGTTTGTTGCTTCACGTATGGAAAGCCAATTTGAAGTAGGTAGTTGTACTGTAGTTCAACTGTTGGGGAGCCGAACTTGTAGTAGTAACCGCACGTATAGTACCCGCTTTCCGGTAGCCTTCGCCCCAAATGTACTTTCCGGTGTCCTTTGCCCCCCCCCAAAAATGTTTAAAAAAATATTAACTTTGTTTCTCTTTGCAGGGTTGTGGTGCGACTGAAGAATGTAGACTTACACAGATTATAATTTTACTTAAATCCTTTTATTAATGCATGACACGATTTAAATAACACTTCACTAATATAGAGAGAGCTGTGAGATTTTTTAATTACTTGCACGTTTTAACACGTAAACTATTTTCATCTCACACTGAATACGTATTAAATTTCTCGAGGACACATCTCACGTCAGGAACACTGTCTACCAACAACTGACTTGATTTCTAGCGCCTAAATTTGTAAATTTCTGTATTTCAAGTCTCTGATTGGCTAATCCTACTCCAATAGAATACCTTCAATTAACTAAAGATTTTTCTGGTTGTTGATTGGCTATTTATTAAACTGTCTCAAAATTTACATTATTGTTGCTTCAATAATAACTAGTAGCATTTAAAATTTAAAATTCATTATTGCCTCAAGGTTACCTCTTTGTTAGCAACTTTTAACCTATTATTCTCACAGCTCCTATATTATTAAATTACGTAATACGTTCACATAACATTATTGAACATGTATACAATAATATAAACATTTACAATGACTTTAATATACACTTTTTATATATTGTTACATACACACGCTGCTTTAAGGCGGGCTGTTATTGAATTACATATTATATAATTAGACTGAAATCATTTAAGTGTGAAAATAGTACCTCAAATTTCATAACTAACATGGAGCGGCAAATGAATTTAATTAAATCGTCATTCGAGGTTATAAAAGCCACCCGTGCAACATCGGGTACATCTAGCATTGGATGCATCCCGAAGTTTTTCTGTGTCGAAAGCGATGTAATGTCACCGTTACGGGATTGAAAGTGTTTCCCATCAGCCTAAATGTGAAAAGTTGTTATTTGGAAACCTGTGTTGATCAATTCCGCTCGCACGAAGAGGCCTCCCGGAAGGAAGTTACCAAACTTGTTACTTCATGCCCCAGTTACCAAAGTGCCATTCTCAGATATTCACCAAAGTCGTGTGTCTTCACTATACGTTACGAAATAAAAGCGTTTATGCTTCAAGGAATCTTGACTACCTCTTAATTTGTTGCTTACCTGTTTTCTTCTTTCCCTACCACATTCTTGAGCATTGGGACCTTAAAATTAACTTCCAGAAGCTCGAATTAAATTTGTAATCAGAGAATATTCTGAATTTTCTTTCAAATCTCTGTAAACAGAAGAGTGGGTATGTGAGAAGTTTTCAATTTAAAACCGCACCTTTTTCTTCTCTGCTTATTACTTAGGTGCTACTACAGAGCTTCTGTTAACACATCTGCATGCATGAAACAACTCACAAACAGTTGCACCTAAAGAGTTGAAATGTTGAAAATCTTAAGAATATTTGTCCACACATCTGAAATTAAATGAAATCGTAAAATTAAGGGTAATTTATATGAATATCTCCTAAAAATGTAGCTAGTTTATGGACGAATAGTTATAACAATTGTGGAGTGAAATTACATATACATACATACATACATACATACATACATACATACATACATACATACATACATACATACATACATACATACATACATACTACAGACAGACAATGTGGCAGGAGCGTAGATGACTTAAACGAGATATAGATCTCGATAAGTACACCTGCAAATTTTACGAACACTTTAAAATATTTGTAGACAAAGCCTTTCGAATGCAGACGTTTGACAATATCGGTCTTTTCCTTGCAGGTTGGTGGGATGATCACATTGATGGGTAAGGACAAGTCCGCACACACTTATCTCTGATGTATTACGGGAACCATATTAACATTGCAAGTTGTGTTTAATTTCCAAGAAAGTTGTTTCCTTTATTTTCAGAAAAATACTTAATGTTTAATAAAAGCAACCTAAAACGAAAAGCGCTTGTTGAAGTTTGAATGAAACAATAAGAGAAAATCACATTTATAACCTAAACGTTTACTTAGTATGTACTCAGTAAGTACTATAAGCTTTAAGATGTCGTCCTCTGTAGTACAGAAGGTACCATACTAACCTCTAGTCTGACGCAGTATTTTATATCACAACACTGTAAATGCGAGAGTGATTATAGTGTAAATAAGCATTATTGTATGACATTGATTTGAGATGTTTGTTAATTATAAGCATTGTTAGGAAATACGTTTACACGGCCTCACTGAAACTGACAATAAGAGCGGGCAACAATGAGCGAGGTTGTTTATTAATTAGAAGAGGCAAGCAAATGACGTCAGATTAGCGCGCTTTTCTGTAGAAATGGAGGGAATATTTTCCCTAGAGCGTATGTGTTCGTAATTTTGATTGGATATAAATATAGACGCTAATGTTGGCGCGTTTTATTAACCAATAGCAGCTCGTTTATAATGTTAGGCATATTGGGGTTGAGGGAGTATAAATTCCGTGCCAGAGACGGGAAACGTACAGTTTGACAGAATAATTCACGAGGTAAACGTCGCTCAGTCCAGCAGAATCATACAAAGGTTATACATCGCACAGTTTAAGAGAATCGTTCACGCGTTATACGTCGCGCAATTTTACAAAATCTCTCGCGTTGTAAAGTTAGTTATAAATGTGAAATACGCGAATTAATAATGTGCAGCAAATAAGTGATTATAGTGATATTAGAAAATATAACAGTTTCAGTCTGGCGTGTATCAAGAGTCAATATGTGAAATTAATTAATTGTGACGGTAATAAAAGTGCAAAAACAAATTCTTTTATAAGTGTTATCTTTCAGTAACAAATCCTTTCCGTTTACACACCCTGTTCAAGAGATATGCTCGACTGAGTAGTAATAATAGCTAGCCGGAGGACAAATAACCCAAAATTCAAACTAGTAATACAATAACAGGCGCCCAGCAATAGCTAACACGAAGTGACCGCGACAAATTGGCTCCCATACGTTGTGCAGATAAACATGAAGCATCTTCCAACTACCAACAAAAATTCTACTTCAAGTCCCCGAGGTCGTGGGTACAAACCCGGCGGAGGGCGATGGATTTTTTGGGGCATAAAAATCCTTAGCATGGCTTCTTTCGGAAGGCAACTAAAGCCGGTGGTCCCGTGTCGTAGATTTACGTCACGTAAAAGAACCTCAAGCCTGAAAAAGAGGCCTCTGAGCAAAATTTCCGGTCTTTCACGCCCAATATAGAATCGGACGCTAAGGACCACAGCAGTTAAAAAGCATCCATAAATAAAACTGAATTATTATAAGCTTTAAGATACGAAAATAATTCAGGTACTTATGGCAGCGTAGAGGGAGAAAAGTAAATAAAAGTGAATACTTTTATTTCACAATTTAACGGAAACGTAAGACTAGTAACTAAACATTTTTACTTTCTCTACTACGTATAGTAAGTAGGGGAAGTATTGTATTCCACCCAAAAATTCGATACCGAGATTTCACCGGAAATAACATGTTTTGAGACCCCTGAATCCAAAAAAGGCATTTTTAGAAACATGTCCATATGTGTGTCTGTGTGTTTTTCTGTGAACAGCATAACTCAGAAACGAACAGTCGGATAAACACCAAACTTGGTATTAGATTCAGTATCTTCCACAGATGAGACACAAAGGTTTTCAAGAAAATCCCCCCACCCCGATTACCCTTTACATAGAAGATTTTAAGAAAATTTTAATTTTCTCAAAAATGGCTATAACGATTTTGATTAAACTATCATATGTTTAAGATATTTTCATAACAAACAAAATGTATATCTCGAATTTTCTAGGAATGTCTCCAAAAGTATTCTTCATTGTGAACGACTTTTGCATAACTGGTAAACCATAAGAGATAGACAGAATTTTGCTACCAAAAAATGTAGATCGCGTTAAAATACACAATTTATGTCATATACATTTTTTTGTTGAGTGAACCATTTTCGAGATATTGCTTGTTATTCCCTTAAATTTTCCAATAACTATACTTTTCCTCAAATTCGTTATTCATTTTTTTTGTCCTGGTAATACAAAGAGAATAGAATACTCACATAGCAACCAGCGCATAAAATATTTGACTATCGCTTAAAGCCTACCATATTCCCCTTGCACCTACAAGAAAATTAGCAATAAGAATAACATCTCGATATCTCGATTAACATGAAGCATATGGAGAATAAGCGTTTGTAAAAATAGTTTGTATAAGAGTAGAGAAAGTCATGTGAGTGTAACACATAAGATTTTTTAATAAATGATCGGTAGTTACTTTAAAAACACGCCCCGTATAATCGATTGTTAGCTCTGATGTTTAGCTTTCTTCCTTAAACTCTCTCTCTCTCTCTCTCTCTCTCTCTCTCTCTCTCTCTACACAGAAGTAGTTAGGACGGGGAAGTTTTCTCTAACCAGAATCAGTCCCTATCCTCCGCGTAGTCTAGAAGTGGGAGTGAATGTGATTGTGTTTCGTTATGACAAATAACAAAATCCAACGTTAAGAAACCTACAGTTTAAAGAGTAATACCATCAGTAGTTTATCAAGTGAAAGCCCTCGATATGACATAGAAGTTAAATAGGAAGCTATGTATACACATTAAACTATTCAAAAAAAATTAAAGCGTACAGTCATCTAATTTGGATGATTTGCAGATTAGAATTAAGCAAATACAAAATACTATTACTGGCTTTAATTATATTACTTATTGACAGCTGTTTGGCATACAGGTAAAATATCTTCACCAGAATAAACAGGCATCTGATACCAGAATAAACAGCGTAAACTAGGATGCCAAATATAAAAACAGATTTTTTTTTGTTCTTTGGCTATTAACACTTACCACACACTGCACTACCACAATAATAAAACGAATGTCACAGTTTTTAATTTTGAAAGAAAAATTATACAACAGTTTTATTCTTCCTTCTGACGTAGTCGCACTTGGAGTTGTAAATCAAAACAAAACTGTTTTCCCTCGAAAACTACGAGACGTTTAAACACGTTGTAAACAAGCGCTAAACATATTTTCAACGAATGAACACTTCATTCACTTCAAGATTTTTGTAGTAATTAGCCATCATTGCTACGGTCGGAACGTTACTGAGAATGTTTACTGTTGAAATAAACCCGTCATCGACTCACTTCCACAGAAAGCACCAAACCAATGTGACTGTTGGAACACCACCCTCTAAGGCAGTATCATGTAATAAGATACTCTTAAGTGTTGCTATGCAGATTGGTGTTGTTAATACAAGGATTCTCAAAATTAGTGTGGAGTCCACAGTCGTATTAATTTGCTTGTGCTATGAAAATGTACGTACCACAGAGCGTCGTCAAATTTCCTATCTTGCTTATGTTGACGCCAATAGGTAAAAGCACTCTTAGCATCCTTTTATCGAAATGACAGGTTTGTACCAGAGAAGCAACGGCTATTGGAAACGTAACCAGCTGGAGGTAGTTCCTAACGACGTAAATATTACTTTACCATTGTAGTGATGAAGTGAATTCCTCCTGGTGAATACGAACAATGCTAAAGTATCCATTATCACGAGCTGGTGTGAATAATAGAAGAGTAAGGTGGTCATGGACCTTCCTGTTCTAGCTATCAGTACGGCCACCCCCACTTTCATAACCGGTACCCCAACAGAGAAGTCAACAATAATGGAGACACGAACACGAACCATTTCATCCTTAAAAATGTCATATTTGCGATGCAGTCTATTAGATCCTTCAGGAACGTTACTTCATCGCCAAGATTCTTCGTCACCATTGAAGCAACCGACCACGTTTACACTTTGTATCATTTCTGCTCTAAGTGCTGACCTCCGATCACCGCTCATGTCGTGTATTAAAACAGTCTCGTAGCTGTGTTCCAAATGTTTGGGGGAGAGGAGTTTCTTCTTACACCCAAAAACCTGTCCTGAAGCTTTCAATTCAAGGGCGATACGAGGGGCACTATTTATATTTTGAGCCTTGGCAACCCTGAATGTTGTAGGTGCCATCTGACGTTTTCAATGGAAAGTTTGACATTTTTGAACATAATCTACTTCAAACATTTTGTCAATAGAGCGTCATTTGTTTTGTTTACACTAACTTGAAAATTGTGTGTCAACAAAAACATGGAATTTACTCGTGAAAATGTTCGTGTAATGATTTATTACGACTTTCGACGTGGATTATCAAGACAAGAGTGCATCGATCAACTAACTTCCACATTTGGCGACGTAGCTCCATCCTTTGCCTCTGTGAAACGATGGTATAACGAATTTAATCGTGACCGCCGATCACTCAATGATGAAGGTCGTCTACAATCAGTTGTTGTGCCAGAAACATTGGTATGCTGTGCAAAACCTAATAATGAAAGATCGTCATGCGACATATTGTGAGATTGAGGCAACTCTAGGCATTAGTTCTACCAGCATATATAAAATATTGCAGGATTATTTAGCCGTGAAACAGGTTTGCTCTCGTTGGATGCCACATAATTTAACGCAATCTCAAAAAGATGCTTGTGTCGATTGGTGTACAAAAATGCTCAATAAATACAATGGCGGTGCCTCAAATGACGTATATAAGATTGTAACAGTGACGAATCATGGATCCATGCGTATGAGCCGGAACGTAAACAGCAGTCGAATGTATGGGTGTTTCAAGATGAAGCAAATCCAACAAAAGTTGTTCGCACTCGAAGCACATTGAAGCAAAATGATCGCCTGCTTTTTCAGCAAAACTGACCATATGGCAACAGTACCTATAGAGGAACGTTAAACGGTCAATGCCGAATGGTACCCAACCATTTGTTTGCCGGAAGTCTTCGGTGAAGTAAAGAAAACCAACAAGAACCGTAGGATCGTTCTTCATCAAGACAATGCGAGCGCACACACATCTCGTCTAACAACAGAGTATTTGAAGGCTCAAAAAATTGAATTGATGGGTCATCCGCCATACAGTCCTGATTTGGCACCCAATGACTTCTTTTTGTTCCCGAACATCAAGAATGAATTCGGTGGACAACGATTTTCGTTGGCAGAAGTAGCCGTTGATGCCTTCCAAAACCATGTTTTGGAAGTGTCTCGAGAAGACTGGAATAAATGCTTTGAAAAATGTTCAAACGGATGCAAAAGTGTATTGATCATAAAGGAGAATATTTTGAAAAATAAAAAAGCAGTTTTCAATCAGAAATTACTTTTTTTTAATTATTAGGCTCAAAATATAAATAGTGCCCCTCGTAGCAAGCACATTCTAATGTTAAATTCCCGGATGTATACCATACCCTAAGGTGGTCGGAGTAATATCGCTAGCTAGAATTATCTTCAAGGACATACCTTCTAGAGATTTCCTAAAGCTCTTACAAGATAACTATTAATAGTGGCTAATCATTCTACGCATTCTCATGAAGATGTCTCCAAGATAGCCGACAATAAACATGTATAATACAATTCCTAAGAGAACTAGCAATGGACCCTCCTACGGCGCCGAATGATATTATTTTGTTTGTCATGTTGCAGGTTTGTTTTATCTTCCTGTATGCTTTGATGCACTTCATCAGATGTGTTCTTGAAGAAATAAAATAGTTTACCTGAAAGTACATTTTTTTTCTTATTTCTTTTTCATTGTGCCAACGTGTTTAGAGACGCCTTAGAACCAGCAGCTCAATTAGCACTCATTACCTTTCTTTTTTAAAATAAAGAATTGAAACAAGATATATAGCTAAAAAGTAAATACTGCATTTAAATTTCCGTTTTACATTCTCTATTGTCTTAAGCCTTGAATTATTATACTATATATACCAGGTGAGTCAGGCTCCCCTATTTATTTTTTAATTTACGCAACGTGGTAAGCGACATATGTGACTTTCGTCTTTCTTGAATTCCTTCTAATGGCTGATTTGCGTAACACTTTATAGAGGAGTATAGATAACTCGGTGCATAAGTGTTTTACGGGACAAAATGCTATCGTCATGTATGTCGATGCCAGAAACATCCCACCCTGACACTGGGAGCTTCAGTGACCACTTTAAGCTGCTTTTTAAGTAGCTGGTTTCTGCCCCACGTATGGAAGCCAATTTGTTAGTAGTATTTGTTGTAGGAGTTTACACCACGCATTGGACGTCAATTTGAAGTAGTTTGTATTGAAGGTGTTGTATTTTATTTCAACTGTTGGGGAGCCGAACTTGTAGTATAGTAAACAGTTTCCGGTAGCCTTCGCCCCAAATGTATTTTCAGGTGGCCTTTGCCCCAAGTTTAAAAAATATTAACTTTGTAATTAAACTGTTTCTTTAAGTATTAAATAATTATGTATGCCTCTGCTGCGTCAGTATTTGTTAGAGACACGTTTCTCTTAGGCAGGGTTGTGATACGACTAAGAATGTAGGCTTACACAGATTATAATTTTAATTCACTCCCTTTTATTAATCCCTGATACAAATTAAATAGCACTTCACTGATATCGAGAGCTGTGAGATTCTTTTATTTAATACTTGCATTTTTTACACGTATACTATTTTCGTCTCACACGAATACGTATTAAATCTCTCAAGGAAGCACAAGCAATGCATACAGTTATGAGGACACTCTGCAGGCAACTGAATGGATTTCAACCGTCTAAACTTGTAAATTTCGGTATTTCAAGTCTCTGATTGACTAATCCTACTCCAATAGAATACCTTCATTTATCTAAAACCCCCTCCGGTTGTTGATTGGTTATTTTATAAACTGTCACTAAAGTCACAATATTGCTTACAAGAATCACAAGTAACATTTAAACTCTCAAATTCATTATTGCCTCAAGGTTACCTCATTGTTAGCAACGTTTAACTTATTATTCTCACAGCTCCTACATTATTAAATTACGTAATGCATTCGTATAACATTATTACACATGGATACAATTATATAAGCATATGCAATGACGGTAATATACATTTTACAAATTATTATATACACATATTGCTTCAAGGGGACTGTTATTTAATTTACATATTATATAGTTCGACTAAAATCATTTAAGTGTTAAAAATACTGCCTCATTTTACAAATTTTTATTATTTAGCATACATTGATACACACCTTTGAAAACACCCCTGAAGGAACAACTAATCACATGCATCGGTTGACAAAACTATTTGAAAACAAAATGGAAGATCTAGCAGTGCGACCAATTGGATTTAAGCCGTCAGGCAACAAACGTTTGTTGTACAGCCTTGTCAAAAAATGCTAAGCATTAGATAGATAATTTCTCTTCTGTCACGAACTATGGAATATTTCAGTTCATACAGTAATTTAAATGGCTGATACAGTTTGTTTATTTGAGTTAAAGTTACCAAAATGACTCTCAATGCTGTATGAAGTTGCAAAAAGCATGTAAAGATTTGAGGTGGGGTTGAGTTTTGCTATTACTAATTAATATAGGAACCCCAACTCGCAACGTAGCATTGGCCGAATGGTGGTATCATAGTTTCTTTACCACTGTGCGCTTTAGAGCGGGTTCAAATCCATCGTGTTAAGTTCACAAATTTTATTACCTTTTGTTTTATCTCTTATGGCCAATAATTTGATATTATAATACAAAGAACATTTTAATAACATTAAAGTGTGTACAAAATAGAATAATCACTGCAGTTTTTCTACCGTAAAGAAGAAGAACCGCAAAGCCCAAATCATTTCCTGGCACTCGGTGAAGAATGCAGGCAGATTACACCGGGCATGTTACAACATGCAAGAAGGTCTTTCCGACAACGTACATAAATGTGCATTGATGAAGGGCGTCGTCATTTTGAACATTTACTTCGTTGATGAAATCCACGCTCTTTAACAATTTATTATTCTGTTTACCATGAACTTAGCACATTTACAAATCCTTTGTCAGTAGAAGAAGTGAAACATAAGGTTTAAACATGAAACAAAAGCTGTTAGATTTAATATGTGATATGTGCCCAAAAGAATAAAAACTAACTACGTGACACGGATTACGACACCAGATAGGTACAGATTATTATCGTAAGTATGATACACAATTATCTGATTGTAATTCTTATGTCTTTGGCTCACAGGAGAGCCAATAACAAAAATAAATAGATTTGTAATTTAAATTACCGAAAATAAACGCAAGGAGAAAGGAAAAAAATAACCAAATCAATTTGATGTTTGTATTAGATTCATACTTCCGAAGCTAACCGTTGCTTTACCACATCCCGGCAGTTAAGCCACTCGGCCAGAACGCACGTGCTGTCTCCCGCTCTTTGGGAAAACATATCTCTATCTCCTTGCAAGCATTATATCCACGAAAATCCGTCTTTTTAAAGCCTTTCACTGTCCCTTGGCTCATTCAGGCCTTTAATCCTTAATGGTGGTTGTGTATAGTACCGAATAGGACAGAGCTACAATAAGTTTGATAAAAGGGTCAATGTTTTCACATTGTCTTGAAAAGGGGGGTTGCATAAATACGAATACCTAGGGGCAGCTGACTCACCTGGTATACCTATATGTTGCACTCACAGATCTTTCTCCACTCACTGTTGTAGAAACTACAAAAGCTTAATTCTATCTACCTATTTGTTAATCCAAATAACTTTCAATTCATATTTACGCATTTGCTTGTAGGATACAGTAGGTAAAGTAATAGCTGGAATTTTAAGGTGTGTTTCGCTATGTGATAGCTTTGAACTCCATGCTGTTTTCATGACCAGGAGAAAAAAGGAATAGAGACTTTCCAGTTGAAAAAAGTATAAATATTTGAACATTCAAATCAATAACAAGTAACATGTCGGAAATGGTTAGCTCAACAAAAGATATTTGATATAAATTGTGTACTTAAGGAGATCTACATTGTTTTTCTAGTAAGATTTTAGGTATCTCGTATGGTTTACCAGTTACACAAAAGCAATTCAGAATAAAGGAGACTTCACGGGCTAGTCCCTGAAAACTCAAGGTACACATTTCATTTGTCATGCAAATATCTTGTATACATGTAATTTTAATCCAATTAGTTATAGCAATTTTTGAGAAAACAAAGAATAAGGGAAAAATTATATGTAAAGGGTATCTGAGGTGAGCAGATTTTCTTGAAAATGTTAGTGTCGAATTCTTCTAAGGCACTTAAATAAATACGAATTTTGATATTTAACCGATTTTTTGTTTTTGAGGTGTACTGTTCAAACGCTTACAGTCACGGACCTTGTTCCAAAAGTCCCCAAACGTGTATTTCCGGTGAAATATCGGTATTGAATTTTTGGCTGGAATGCAATACTTCTACTTGCTGTAGGTAAAATGAGTGCGTGTGAACAGTTCTCGATTCCATTCTTAAAAAAGTAGATAATTCTTGTTTATAATATTTTTATGACTAATAAAATGTAAGCATCTCTTAAAAAAACACAATTTATGTTAAATAAATTTTCAAATTCTTTATACTAAGTGATCATTTAATTATTTCTTGCGGTCATACAAAGTCTATGGAAATTCAAAGTCAGCACATAACGACCCCTTCTTTAAAGATTTGACATAACCTTAGTCCCCTTTGTCCCTCTTGTTCCCACAACGAAATGTGTAATTAAACTATTTTGTAAACTTTATCTCGGCTAACATGGTGTAAATAAAAGGATCAATTTTTAAGAATAGTTTGTAGAAGAGTAGGTAGAGAAAGTTATGTGAATGTATCAAATCAGACGTTTTCGAAATTCTATCGAAAATTAAGTATTGAGTATCCTAACGGCATCAAAAACGCAATACTTCTCAAAAATTCATTAATTGAAATTAGTAACCATTTTGACCACATAGACAAACATGTTTTGTATACATACATTTATAACTTTATTTTAAGAAGCTTAAATACATTTAGAACACAAAAACAGAATGACATACCAAAATAATAAATTAACAACAAACGGTTGAGATCTAGATGAACACTGCCTGAGGTTTGAAGCGATCCCACTAATGTCCTTTACCATGAAAACTGATTTCTGACTTCCCGTAACCTCCTGCCTTCTTCACGACGGCCTGGAAGCCGTTGTGCTTGTCCGAAGTGTACTCCACGACACGTGTAGAGCCGTCAGGTTCCACCAGGCTGTAGGACCCCTTGACTACATCGCCATCCCTTGTCTCCCACTGGCTCTTGGCATCTCCGGTGTGTGGATCGTGGACAGCGTAATCGAACTTGTAGTGTGCAGGCGCCTGTGTGAGCGAATATCGTTTATTTATCACGTAAAGCAGACAAAATGGTGGAAAGGACAGTTACGCAAAATGTAGGATGAATTTTTTCTGAACATGATGCCGTGGTAATTCTGTTTCTTTTACATGTATGAAGCTGGTCAAGCTAAAGTGAAGTATAAAACAACCCATAATATTTGTTATGACTGAATACTTACGTGATAGTCATATTCGTGTTCTGCTGATGCAGGTTGGTGATAACCGCTGTACGCGAATCCTGGGTATGCACTGGCTACAGCTATAACCACGCACAGCACCAAAATCTGAAAACAACGTGAAAATATCAATTCCAGGCGTCACACTTGCACGGATTTCCTAACCCTTTAAAGCTTTACTGATACCTTATATACTATAGTATTCCTATAAAAAGTGGTCTTTTACTCCCGTTACGTTACTCACAATGAACTTTTGACTTGAAATAATCTATAATTAAGCAATATGGATTTGGTTACATGTATGATGCGCAAAACAAAACGTTCCGCATATCGTAGGTCACTTTGTTACCAATGAACCCAAGCTTGTCTTTGAAACAAAACATAATCGTTTCCATGACCAACTCAAATAAAAAGGAATCAACAGCGCGATATTACAGAAGACTTTAGAATGTTGCGGATTATGATGGAATGGAAACGAATCGATTATAAATGCATCATTTCAATATTCATTAGATCATTGTTACTAAGCACTCATTGTGTTAATTGTATCAGAAAGACGCAATTAGACGCAATTATGTACGATTTTGACAATGATGATGTGTTTATAATGCTAGTATTGCACAAAATAATTTCTATGCGCAGTTTTTCGGTATTAAAACGATATATAAAATAATCTGTTACATCCGCATGACTTTCTCTACCCACTATTGTTTATTTTTATACAGCATCTACAAACTGTTTTTACGAACGCTTATTTTTCTATCTATTTCATGTTAATCGAACTAAAACTTTGCAGAAACACTTTACTGTTATAAGTACAAGAGGGTTCGAGAAAACCGAATTGATAGTCAGGGTAAAACCGACTCGCTATATGCTCGGCTTAAAACTCCATACTCTTTCTAGGCATTTCTTGAAACAAGTGAATAGCGACAGTACTTTCAAGAAAAGTATTAAATATTGAAAAATTCAAACCAATAATAACAAATATCTCGGAAATGGCTGATGATAAAAAAGTAATTTTTAATAAATTGTGTGATTTTAATGGCAGGTAGTTTATTGACATTAGGAGCTTGAAAGGTTTTTATATATTTCTTGGCTTAATAATTTTGGTTCGGTAAGTTTGGTTATGATTTAGGCGTTATATAAGATTATACAGAATTCATTACTAATGAAGATGACTTCAGTCTCTTTCCACAAAATTTAAGATGTGCATATTTTTTGTCATGTAAATCTCTTAAATGTGTAGTATTTTAATGAAAATTCTTAGAGACATTTTTTGAGAAAATAAACAATCTGGAAATGATTTCGACGTAAAGAATAGCTTGGGGAAGATAGGATTTTCTTGAAAGTTTTCGTGTTGCATTCTTGGAAGATGCTGAACTTAGATACCAACTTTGGTGTTTCACCAATTTTCATTTTTGAGTTTGGCTGTTCGCAAACACACACCTAGACGTTTCCTAAAAATGCTCTTTTTTAAGCAGGGGGATTCAAAAGTCTTAAAGCGTATATGTCTGCGAAATCTCGATATTGAATTTTTGTACGAAATACAACATTTCCTCTACTTATTAAGTGGTAGAGAAAGTAAACATTCTTCGCACCACAATGATTAGAGCAGTTATTATATCCCAATATTTCATATGACGTGAAGCTGTAAAGGAATCAACTCGACATCAACAGATATGCCTGACCTATCTGAAAGGTTCTCATTGCTGGTTGGTTATCCTTGTGATGTGTGGGAATCAACCCGACATGAACACACATGCCTGACCTACCTGGAAGGTTCTCATTGCTGGTTGGTTATCCTTGTGATGTGTGGATATGAACTGATACAGATAAACACTTGCTCTGCTATATATAGTGGTCAGGGTGTAGCAAGACATAATTCGGCGCGTGGAATGCAGGAAGGTTGCTTGGAGCGTGAACATCGCACATGTCTTGTGTAACAGCCACACTCAGATGGGCTACTGCACACATATTTTCTCTTTTTGGGAGTGTAAACAATGAAATTTGCTTTTATTAAAGGGTATTACATCTTGGGATTATGGCTACGTTTTGATATGGATGTGTATCTTCTCTGACATAGGAGTAATTCTTTCAACTTTTTCAGGTTCATTGCATCAGGTTTCGAATTATATTTCTTAAATGTACCTGACATTGAAATCTTAGTTTCTGTAAACTTCAGCATATTTAGCTGTAATTTTATCACAGACTTGCTAATTGTATAATTACAGTATAAAATAATTTTTCATGGCCTCAATAAAATTAGAAATCTTTAATTCTTAAATTTTGCATATTATGCCTCCAATATACACAGTTCTTTATAATCAGAGGTCGGATTTTGTGTAATATTAAAACGTTCCCTAAGAAAAAAATTCTGATGTGTTACACTCACATGACTTCCCTACTCATGTACAAACTATTTTTACAAACGCTTATTCTCCATATGCTTCATGTTAATCGAGATGTTCATCTTATCGCTAATTTTCTTGTAGGTGCAAGGGGAATATGCTAGGCTTTAAGCGATAGTCAAATATTTTAAGAGCTGGTTGCTATGTAGAGTATTCCGTTCTCTTCCTATTTGAGAAAAAGTATAAGTATTGGAAAATTTAAGGGAATAACAAGCAATATCTCGAAAATGGTTCACTCAACGAAAACAAAAAGTGTATATGACATAAATTGTATATTTTAACGCGATCCACATTTTTTGTGTAGTAAAACGTTGTCTATCTCTTATGGTTTACCAGTTATGCAAAAGTCGTTCACAATGAAGATACTTTTGGAGACATTCCCAGAAAATTCGACATATACATTTCATTTGTCACGAGGTATGTTAAATATATGCTATTTTAATCAAAATCGTTAGAGCCATTTTTGAGAAAATTAGAATTTTCGAAAAATGTTCCATGTAAAGGGTAATCTGGGTTTGGGGGGATTTTCTTGAAAACCTTCGTATTGCATCTCTGGAAGATACCGAACCTAAATATCAATTTTGGTGTTTATTAGACTGTTCGTTTCTGAGTTATGCTGTTCACACACACACACACACACACACACACACACACACACACTGACATGTTTCCAAAAATGCTTTTTTTGGATTCAGGGGTCTCAAAACATGTATTTCCGGTGAAATATCGGTATCGATTTTTTGGGTGGAATACAATATTTCCCCTACTTACTATACGTAGTAGAGAAAGTAAAAAGGCCCTCACGAAGTAGGGGGTTCTAAAGTACTGTATCTAAATTCTAACAAACTACCTAGCAATCACCTTGCAAAATATTAGAAAGTAGCTGACAAATATAATCAAATTTAATTTTCTAATAATCCAGCATGTGTAGTACTAAAATCGAACATAAATCCGAAAGTATACTTTATACCTTCATTGAGTCTCGTTATCAATCTTCAAAGAATGTATACTGAACATTTTTAAGAAGTTAAACAGAAATTGCCTTATGGGGAGCATTATAAAATGCCAAAGAGTAATAGAACAAGATTACCAGAAAATCAGGTTTTTAAACTCGTGCGCTAATTGAACACGTATACGCACGTCAGTAGGTAAATATAGAGAGATCGAGCACAGTTTTTTGCGTTTATATGGGAAAGGATAGGGAAAACGAGGCTAGATGGAGCGGTTCAAGGAGGAAAATGCGTTTATATGGGCGAGATAGGGAATACCAGGGCTGATGCTAGGCTAGTCAGATGCTAAAGGAGGGAAATGCGTTTATATGGAAGAGATAGTAGAGAGGTGTTAGGCTAGACAAAGGCTGTGGAGTAGAGTGTGGTTTATATGAAAGGTATAGGAAAACGAGGACGCGTGTTAGGCTAGATAGAGATTGTGGAGTAGAGTGCGGTTTATATGAGAAGTATAGGAAAACGAAGAGAGGTATTAGCTAAGACACAGGCTGAGAGTAGAGTATGCGTTTATATGTATGAGAGGTATAGGAGCAGGAGGAGAGCTGCTAGGCTAGACAGAGGTTGAGTAGAGTATGGGTTATATGAGAGAGGTAGGGAACAGGAGGAGAGGTGTTAGGCTAGACAGAGGTTTAGGAGTAGAGTATGGTTTATATGAGAAATATAGGAAAACGAGGCGAGGTGTTAGGCTAGACAGAGGTCGAGGAGTAGAGTATGGCTTATATGAGAGGTATAGGAAAACGCGGAGAGCTATTAGCTTAGGAGAATTGAGTATGTGTTTATAAGGAGAGATGAGAAAACGGAAAGAGATCCTATGCTAGGATAGACAGGTGTTAAAGTTAGGTTAGATAGCAAACCAAGGAGTGATACTCAGCTAGAGAAGGGCAGGAGGGAATGTGCTTTATGAGAGGTAGGGGATACGGGGAGTGGTGTTAGGCTAGACAGAGGTAGAGGAGTAGAGTATGGTTTATATGAGAGGTATAGGGAAACGAGGAGAGTCGGTAGGCTAGACAGATAGTGAAGCAGTAGGAATATGGACTTACATACAGGAGAGATAGGGAATAGGAGGGGAGGGGCTAGACTTTGAAAGCGACTTTAGACGTGAACTTAGTGGTAAACTGTTTCATGCTAATGTTAGAACGCTAATTCTAGACATGCCCATCACGTAACCCATTCAGGGAAAAGGTGGCTGCTCAGGGAAAAAAGTGACCCACAAAGGGAAAACGTTGATCAGCAAAGGGAAAAAAGGTGACCAGCAAAGGGAAAAATGTGACCAGCAAAGGGAAAAAGGTGACCAGCAAAGGGAAAAAGGTGGTCAGCAAAGGGAAAAAGGTGGTCAGCAAAGGGAAAAAGGTGGTCAGCAAAGGGAAAAAGGTGGTCAGCAAAGGGAAAAAGGTGACCAGTAAAGTGAAAAAGGTGACCAGTAAAGGGAAAAAGGTGACCAGCAAATGGAAAAAGGTGACCAGGAAAGGGAAAAAGGTGACCAGCAAAGGGAAAAACGTGACCAGCAAAGGGAAAAACGTGACCAGCAAAGGGAAAAACGTGACCAGCAAAGGGACAAATGTGACCAGCAAAGGGAAAAACGTGACCAGCAAAGGGAAAAAGGTAGCCAGTAAAGGGAAAAATGTGACCTGCAAAGGGAAAAACGTGACCAGAAAAAGGGAAAAACGTGACCAGCAAAGGGAAAAGCTAACCCACTCACACTAGCAGGTAAGTAATTCAGTTAGTATCACAGGGTAGGACAGATCCTGGGAAGCGAATATAGCATAGTTCCGTATGATGTTACAGGTAATTCAGAGAGTATCGAAGGTATTTAGGATAATTCAAGTAACATAGCTGTTTAGAGTCACTCAGCTAGTATCACAAGAGGCTAGTTTCCAGGGGCAGGACGTATCATAGATGCATATTTTTCACAGGCAATTCAGCTAGTATCGGAGGGCATTTAAGCTAATTCAGCTGGTATTACAAGAGGTGGACTGCATCATAGCAGTGTATGATTTCACAGGTAATTCAGTTAGTATCGTAGGTATTTAGGCTAATTCATCTAGTATCACAGGAGGATAGATTCCAGGGGGTGGGTATAGCATAGTTTCGTATTTCACAGGTAACTCAGCTAGTATCGTAGGTATTTAGCATAATTCAAGCGTCATAGGTGTCTAGAGTAATTAAGCTAGCATTACAGGAGGGTAGGTTCCAGGGTTGGTTATAACGTAGTTTCGTATTTTACAGATAGTACAGGTAATATCGTAAGTATTTGGGTAATCAGCATAGTTTCACAGATACTCGTGATAATTTAGATCAGAGATTTGTATCACAGCTATTTAAGGTAAATGCAGATGATTCAGGTTGTATCAATGGTATTTGAGTCATTTTAACAGTTAATTCATCTAGTATCATTGATATTTAAGGCAAACCAGATAGTATCACAGGTGCTCGTGCTAATTTAGAACAGGAATTCGTATCAGAGCTAGTTAAGGTAATTTCACATGATTCGGGTAGTATCACAGGTATTTAAGTCATTTTAACAGGTAATTCAACTAGTATCACAGTTACTCATGGTAATATAGAGAGTAATTAGATTATAAACATTTCTCATCCAACGTAACAACAATTTATATACTTTTTTCTAAATCTTACAAACTTATTATATGTTAAACACTTATTGTACGATGCGGAGAGGGATAAACTGCATATTGGTTCACAAATTGAAAAGCTTTGCGTCAACATACCTTTATTTTTTAGTTCATTGTAGATGTCTCTCCCCTTTTATCTAGGCTTGAGACTAGCACTAGGATTGCTCCTAATGGCAGGGTTACCACCTTCCCTTCCATCTTCTTTCTTCATCAGGCGTCTGCTAGTTGCATATACAGCACACGGATAAACTTCATTTTTAAGATTGTAGACTCACGAGAAAATCTTCATCTTCAACTTACATTCTCTTAAGCACTGTTTGTAATGGCGTAATGTCCATACGCATAGGTAGTTATTCCATCCTCAGCAATAATTCTTTTATCATCAAAGGGATTCAATGCAATTTTATTCACTTGCATTGTGGTAACAGCATGCTTTCGCGATAGGATTAGATTCATAGGTGTTCTGATGATTTCACAGGTTTTAAGACAGTCTGTATAGCTGTCAAACGAAATGTACTGCTTAATAGCGCTACGTTTTATACCTTTGATCTTTTATATCATTAAGCCTTGAATATCTAAGGCATACATCTTAGGACGTAGTCCAACAAAGCGTAGGATGATTTTGCTATTAGCCTCATCTTTAAATTTTCCCAATACCTTTTTGTTCTGAGTAGAGTGGTATATATGATTGGCAGGGTAATCAGCTGTATCGAGATGCTCAAGAAAACGTAGCTTGTCCTGGTACACATCTTCAGTTGTAACACGATGAATGAACGAATCAGTGTCCATATACATAAGCTTCAGGTTTTCAGCTCCATAATAAGGCAACAACACGTCGTAATGATAGTTATACATTAATGTCTTGGAGATGTCCAACACACTCATACCAATGTATATAGGCTTGTTGAATACAATCTGACGAGAGGCCATATGTACAGCAGCTAGATTAGTAGCATATATCGTCCTATCGATAAACGTAGGCTTAGCGATCAGCTTCTCTAGAGTTTTTTCATTGGTCACCAGTCGTATGTCTATACGGTTACGCAGGTTCCCCATAGTTTTTCCAAACATGGCGTTGTTAAAGAGCTTGTAGAGATCCTTCTCGAAGTCATTTGCAGCTTGTTGTCGTAGCCTGTTGTTAAATTCCACATAAGGTTTCAACCACCGAGACTGTCGGAATTGTAGCACACGGTGAATTTTTGTTAATCGTAGTCCATGACTAAGAGCCTGCTTCAAAGCCATGTGATGCACTACATACTTCTTTCGAGGTCCAAGATGGGGTATCAGTTTCTTTGTAGATGCTTCCAATGGTTTCATACACTCAGGCAGGAAAGGTAGATCGTTGTGTAGATCGTGAAGTTCAGCAGGATACTCGATGTCGACTTCTAATATGTACCCATGAGGATCATCTTCTTGTAGTGTTTCTAAGTTGATTTCTTCAGGTGACACCCACTGAAATCCACCAAAAGGAAGGGCGTGACACATTGCCCAGCCATATTGGTTATTAGCGTCCTCGTATGTGATAAATTGGGTTGGTCTCGTCGGATCAAACTTCTCCATATAAGTGTTATTAGCCTCAGCATACCGATGGGAAACTTGGCATAAACCTCCTCTTATACCTGATTCCACCATGAGCAGTTGATCATAATCGTGTAACAGCTCTAACGTAATTCCAGTATACAGTAACATAGCGTCCCATGTAAGACCTGGAAAGGTAAAATAATGGGCCGGATCGACTTTATGTGTTTTGAGGGTTTGCTCTCTGAACGTCTCAAAGACGTCAGCTAGAAGAAGTACATCCGAAGTTAAGTAGAGATCGCTGTACTCTCCCAGGTTTCTCACATTGAACAGCTCCCATACATTTCTAGCATGATCGTAGTCAGTATCAGTAATTTCTTCTTCATTTAATCTATTGTAGAAGGAGTCCTTAGGAGGCAAGCAGGTCTCGTTCAGGGCATCCCATGACGTAACAAAATCATATGGAAATACACCCTTACGGGTCATCAACTTCAATTTGTCTTCTCCAAAGTACTTTAGCGTTTCAGGATACGAGGTTAGATTTTTTACCAACTTATCCAAGCTTGTACTAAGGAATCGGAAACTGTCCACAAATCGAAGCTTTATATCTCCTACATACTTAGTGAATGAGATATAGCTTTCTTCAGAGTTAGGAATTACCTCCACACGTTCACTTGTACAACCCAGCTCCTTAACAATGAAATGAGAGTCATATCCGCTAAGCTTATGCATGAAGACTGGTATATATTTAGGTGTTTTACAGGCTAAATTACATTCATTATGAAGACTTCCACGATATTCACCGCTGATGTGATCATGGTCGCGTACTTTATAGTTCTGTTCTGTAAAGGGTTTTCCACACAGGTAGCATGTCGTAGAAGACTCAAAATCCTTTTGCTGTTGATCCGTAAGTTTCAGAGGCTTAGCAGATTTGTATACGGCATCAATCATTTTTGCAAGAGATGTCAGGTGCAGCATAAACTTCTGAGCAGCATCAGCACCACGATACACATAGGGTCGCTTAGGAAGACCAGTTTCGAGATGTTCAACACTGGATGTAGGCTTCACGTAAACACAGAAGCTCATTGGTGTGTGCTCTTGATAAGGGGTTGTATAGGAAGTTTCAGGATTGGGTATACACGTATGACATGGAGTGAGAATACTCTCAAAATCAGCATAGATGACATAAGGTACTTTCAGCATCCTCTCAACATTTTTAAACTGTACAATTTATTTCTCCTTGGTAGGCATAACTACCCTTGCAACACCATGTTGATTACAGATGGATACATGTTCTTGTAGTTTTTCCTGTCCACTTCGTCCGCTCTGGCCATCAAAATGTGTAAAGCATCGCTTACAAGTATAAACCAGTCCATTATGGTTAGTTTTCTGACGTCGAACGAGTTTCTCAAAATTCTTTATATACACGTAGTGATGTTTTCCACAACTGTCATTCAATAGTAGCAGGTCGCGGTGTTCAGGTAGTTCAATATCAGCAACCTTTATCGGATACACTTCGTGCTTCTCATCCAGCCCGAAAACGTTAATAGACATATTGTTAAGCTTCTCAAATTTAGGTATTTGAGAAAGTGGAGTAGGGTAGGAAACACAGCTGAAGTCGTACTTGTCTTGAAGTTGTTTGTATTTGTTCACACGCTGTGCATTCTTCCCTATGAATTTAGCTAATATAGAGTACCTGAAACATTTCTCGTCGGTAAAGTTCTGAATGTTTATACACGCTTCTTTAGCTCCGACAGATGACGGTAGTGGTATGTAGCTACTTCCTCGTAACGGGTTGTACTTGTTGATACGAAGTCGAACTCCTTCCACAGCAAGCAAAGCCCAGCTGCTACCCTTAAGCTGAGACTCCTCCATTTCAGTCACCAATTTCTTGAATTTCACTTCCATCGTTGACTCCAGATCAGTTTCCAGGAAAACAGCTGGATTCCGTGTTTTAAATGTTTTGTCACAGGTTTCTCCAATACTGTTAACAAATCGACACTCAACCAGCAGACTAATTTTAACACTCTTGTGAATACCAAGCTCTTTATGCACAGCCTGGATTATGCGTTGTTTTGCTTCATGCAGATACATATTTAGGTCCTTAGGTGATTCACATCGTATAAAATACGATTTCAATCGTCCTTCGAATGAAGTTTCGTATTCTTTCATATCACAGTCCTCCATTGTTGACAGTAACTGATGTTTAGTGGGCTCCAATCTTCTTTTCTTCTGAGGGATGCTTATTTCACATATATCTTCGTGTCGCTGCCCCTTATAACCATCATTGAAGGTCAAGCTACAATGTTTACATTTAAAGAGCTTCTTGCAGCTCATCTCGTGTCTTCTCTTGTCATAACCTCGGAGGAACTTCTTCCCACATTTTCCGCATGCATATCCAGTAGCGCTTGGAATAATATCCTTATACGCTGAGTTATTCATCTTTATTCTTGATGTAATAACGTATTAATCACTGATCAATGAAATGTAGACCTCTTCACCTTGATATCACTTAGAAAGCTGATTATTCTTGGAGAGAACACAATGTTAACACCTCAAGACTAATTAGTACAATGAACTCCAATGCCCTAGATCACCGTATTTATAGAGGGAGCACGAGCCTTTTAGATCAATCATAAACTCGCTCCATAACTAGCTGTATGTGTTTGCTCCACACGTATTAACCTCACCCCACAGAGTCAGGATGTTTATGACGTCACACCCAGAGACAGGATGTCTGGCAGTATCAAACACGTTTAAACTCGTCTCGTAACTACCTGTATGTGCTGTCACACCAAAAAGAGAAGTATTCCCACACGCTCATTCAGTCAAATGTTCCACTCAAAGCCTACCATCACCCATTACACCAAAGCTATTACAATCTCTATTATCAAAACATTTAAAAGTAAAGGCTTAAAAGGTAACGTAGAAGATTTTCCCCCTTATTTACTTAAATGTGTGTATATACTACATTATTTCATGTTTTCATTCCCTTTTCAATTCTTCCTTTCCATCTTCTTCTAGAAAGACCATTACATTTCATTACAATCACGAGCAAAGCAATTTTTCCAGAGTTTCACAGATTCTAAGCTTCTAGAATCGAACCCGGTAATAGTTTAATAAATGTATTTTTAGTAATTTAGCTCCCTCGCATCAGCATCTACCATTTATTCTTTACTCGAACCTGATAGGATTCATAGGCTTGAAGATATATGAAATCACCCCTTCGGGATTCGATCCGAGTACTTTAAAGTACTTTTTGTCATAATAACGATATTTAGGGACTAGGTACTCTGTTTACGGTTTACTTGACGCATCTATCTAAACTAAATTACGAGTTATTAAATTTGCAAGTAAATTGCATTAAATCAGTATTCGAACCCAGAACGCCAGGAACAAAATAATGTATAATATTAGCATGACATGTTAAACAAAGCTGTGTGCAGTTACGCTATCAATCTAAGTGATATATTCTAGTGTACAGAGGAAAATTAAGGAACTAAGATGGGGGAATCGAACCAAGCACAACTGATTGAAAATTATATACAGCATTAATTACCTATTATAAGAGCTATCAATCATGCTTTGGCTCATCCCTCTATCTCTCTTAGTTTCCGAGATAATGAAGATTTAAAATTAAGAATCGAACTCAGGACACCAGATCCCCAAATATAGATTCGCAAGAAACTACCTATATATAGAAATGTAATAAAGTTTATTTGACATCTTTATCTTAAGCAGTTTAGGAGTTATTAAATTTATAATTAAATTACATTTTATCGGTATACGAACCCAGAACACCAGAAACAAAATTATTTATAAAATTACTTTGCTATCTTAAAAAGAGTTGTATACAGTTACGCAATCAATCTAAGTGATATATTCTAGTGTACAGAGAAAAATTAAGGAAATCATTTTAAAATCGGGATACGAACTAGGTACAACTGATTAAAAATTATATACAGTATTAATTACGCATTATAACAGCTATCAATAATGCTTTAGTTCACCCCTCTACCTCTCTTAGTTTCCGAGATAATGGCGATTTAAAAGTTAAGGATCGAACCCAGGACACCAGGTACCCATTATAAATCCAAAAGACAGTACCTAATGATGTAAATGTAATAAGGTTTATTTGGCGTCTTTATCGTAATTAGTTCCTGAGTTATTAGAAGTTGTATTTGTAATCACTCGTAGGATTCGAACCCAGGCATCCCGGCCAACTCGGATTAATATCTCAAGGACGCGGCGCATTCCAAAGAATTGAATAGTTTTTATCCCATTGTTCTATCTCTTTTCATTCAGGAGATATAAGCGGTTAATCATTAGGGTAGAAATGACAGTTCTGGCACAGTTAATTTATGCATGTCTAATCATATGCTAATTACTCCCCTCCCACTAATTAGCCCCACCCCCATCATTTCCACCCTACTGATTAATCGCTTATATCTCCTGAATGAAAAGAGATACAACAATGGGATAAAAACTATTCAATTCTTTAGAATGCGCCGCGTCCTTGAGATATTAATCCGAGTTGGCCGGGATGCCTGGGTTCGAATCCTACGAGTGATTACAAATACAACTTCTAATACCTCAGGAACTGTATACGATAAAGACGCCAAATAAACGTTATTACATTAATGTCATTAGGTAGTTTCTTCTGAATGTATATTTGGGTACCTGGTGTCCTGGGTTCGATCCTTAATTTTTAAATCGCCATTATCTCGGAAACTAAGAGAGGTAGAGGGGTGAACCAAAGCAGTATTGATAGCTGTTATAATGCGTAATTAATACTGTATATAATTTTCAATCAGTTGTCCCTAGTTCGTATCCCGATTTTAAAATGATTTCCTTAATTTTTCTCTGTACACTAGAATATATCACTTAGATTGATTGCGTAACTGTATACAACTCTTTTTAACATAGCAAAGTAATTTTATAAATAATTTTGTTTCTGGTGTTCTGGGTTCGAATACCGATAAAATGTAATTTAATTATAAATTTAATAACTCCTAAACTGCTTAAGATAAAGATGTCAAATAAACTTTATTACATTTCAATAAATACGTAGTTTCTTGCGTATCTATATTTGTGGATCTGGTGTCCTGAGTTCGATTCTTAATTTTAAATCTTCATTATCTCGGAAACTAAGAGAGATAGAGGGATGAACCAAAGCATGTTTGATAGCTCTTATAATAGGTAATTAATGCTGTATATAATTGTCAATCAGTAGTGCTTGGTTCGATTCCCCCATCTTTTAATGAGTTCCTTAATTTTCCTCTGTACACTACAATATATCACTTAGATTGATAGCGTAACTGCACACAGCTTTGTTTAACATGTCATGCTTATATTATAGATTATTTTGTTCCTGGTGTTCTGGGTTCGAATACTGATTTAATGGAATTTACTTGCAAATTTAATAACTAGTAATTTAGTTTAGATAGTTGCGTCAAGTAAACCGTAAACAGAGCACCTAGTCCCTAAATATCGTTATTATGACAAAACGTACTTTAAAGTACTCGGATCGAATCCCGAAGGGGTGATTTCATATATCTTCAAGCCTATGAATCCTATCAGGTTCGAGTAAAGATTAAATGGTAGATGCTGATGCGAGGGAGCTAAATTACTAAAAATACATTCATTAAACTATTACCGGGTTCGATTCTAGAAGCTTAGAATCTGTGAAACTCTGGAAAAATTGCTTTGCTCGTGATTGTAGTGAAATGTAATGGTCTTTCTAGAAGAAGATGGAAAGGAAGAATTGAAAAGCGAATGTAAACATGAAATAATGTAGTATATACACACATTTAAGTAAATAAGGGGGAAAATCTTCTACGTTACCTTTTAAGCCTTTACTTTTAAGTGTTTTGATAATAGAGATTGTAATAGCTTTGGTGTAATGGGTGATGGTAGGCTTTGAATGGAACATTTGACTGAATGAGCGTGTGGGAATACTTCTCTTTTTGGTGTGACAGCACATACAGGTAGTTACGAGACGAGTTTAAACGTGTTTGATACTGCCAGACATCCTGTCTCTGGATGTGACGTCATAAACATCTTGACTCTGTGGGGTGAGGTTAATACTTGTGGAGCAAACATATACAGCTAGTTATGGAGCGAGTTTATGATTGATCTAAAAGGCTCGTGCTCCCTCTATAAATACGGTGATCTAGGGCATTGGAGTTCATTGTGCTAATTAGTCTTGAGGTGTTAACATTGTGTTCTCTCCAAGAATAATCAGCTTTCTAAGTGATATCAAGGTGAAGAGGTCTACATTTCATTGATCAGTGATTAATACGTTATTACATCAAGAATAAAGATGAATAACTCAGCGTATAAGGATATTATTCCAAGCGCTACTGGATATGCATGCGGGAAATGTGGGAAGAAGTTCCTCCGAGGTTATGACAAGAGAAGACACGAGATGAGCTGCAAGAAGCTCTTTAAATGTAAACATTGTAGCTTGACCTTCAATGATGGTTATAAGGGGCAGCGACACGAAGATATATGTGAAATAAGCATCCCTCAGAAGAAAAGAAGATTGGAGCCCACTAAACATCAGTTACTGTCAACAATGGAGGACTGTGATATGAAAGAATACGAAACTTCATTCGAAGGACGATTGAAATCGTATTTTATACGATGTGAATCACCTAAGGACCTAAATATGTATCTGCATGAAGCAAAACAACGCATAATTCAAGCTGTGCATAAAGAGCTTGGTATTCACAAGAGTGTTAAAATTAATCTGCTGGTTGAGTGTCGATTTGTTAACAGTATTGGAGAAACCTGTGACAAAACATTTAAAACACGGAATCCAGCTGTTTTCCTGGAAACTGATCTGGAGTCAACGATGGAAGTGAAATTCAAGAAATTGGTGACTGAAATGGAGGAGTCTCAGCTTAAGGGTAGCAGCTGGGCTTTGCTTGCTGTGGAAGGAGTTCGACTTCGTATCAACAAGTACAACCCGTTACGAGGAAGTAGCTACATACCACTACCGTCATCTGTCGGAGCTAAAGAAGCGTGTATAAACATTCAGAACTTTACCGACGAGAAATGTTTCATGTACTCTATATTAGCTAAATTCATAGGGAAGAATGCACAGCGTGTGAACAAATACAAACAACTTCAAGACAAGTACGACTTCAGCTGTGTTTCCTACCCTACTCCACTTTCTCAAATACCTAAATTTGAGAAGCTTAACAATATGTCTATTAACGTTTTCGGGCTGGATGAGAAGCACGAAGTGTATCCGATAAAGGTTGCTGATATTGAACTACCTGAACACCGCGACCTGCTACTATTGAATGACAGTTGTGGAAAACATCACTACGTGTATATAAAGAATTTTGAGAAACTCGTTCGACGTCAGAAAACTAACCATAATGGACTGGTTTATACTTGTAAGCGATGCTTTACACATTTTGATGGCCAGAGCGGACGAAGTGGACAGGAAAAACTACAAGAACATGTATCCATCTGTAATCAACATGGTGTTGCAAGGGTAGTTATGCCTACCAAGGAGAAATAAATTGTACAGTTTAAAAATGTTGAGAGGATGCTGAAAGTACCTTATGTCATCTATGCTGATTTTGAGAGTATTCTCACTCCATGTCATACGTGTATACCCAATCCTGAAACTTCCTATACAACCCCTTATCAAGAGCATACACCAATGAGCTTCTGTGTTTACGTGAAGCCTACATCCAGTGCTGAACATCTCGAAACTGGTCTTCCTAAGCGACCCTATGTGTATCGTGGTGCTGATGCTGCTCAGAAGTTTATGCTGCACCTGACATCTCTTGCAAAAATGATTGATGCCGTATACAAATCTGCTAAGCCTCTGAAACTTACGGATCAACAGCAAAAGGATTTTGAGTCTTCTACGACATGCTACCTGTGTGGAAAACCCTTTACAGAACAGAACTATAAAGTACGCGACCATGATCACATCAGCGGTGAATATCGTGGAAGTCTTCATAATGAATGTAATTTAGCCTGTAAAACACCTAAATATATACCTGTCTTCATGCATAACCTTAGCGGATATGACTCTCATTTCATTGTTAAGGAGCTGGGTTGTACAAGTGAACGTGTGGAGGTAATTCCTAACTCTGAAGAAAGCTATATCTCATTCACCAAGTATGTAGGAGATATAAAGCTTCGATTTGTGGACAGTTTCCGATTCCTTAGTACAAGCTTGGATAAGTTGGTAAAAAATCTAACCTCATATCCTGAAACCCTAAAGTACTTTGGAGAAGACAAATTGAAGTTGATGACCCGTAAGGGTGTATTTCCATATGATTTTGTTACGTCATGGGATGCCCTGAACGAGACCTGCTTGCCTCCTAAGGACTCCTTCTACAATAGATTAAATGAAGAAGAAATTACTGATACTGACTATGATCATGCTAGAAATGTATGGGAGCTGTTTAATGTGAGAAACCTGGGAGAGTACAGCGATCTCTACTTAACTTCGGATGTACTTCTTCTAGCTGACGTCTTTGAGACGTTCAGAGAGCAAACCCTCAAAACACATAAAGTCGATCCGGCCCATTATTTTACCTTTCCAGGTCTTACATGGGACGCTATGTTACTGTATACTGGAATTACGTTAGAGCTGTTACACGATTATGATCAACTGCTCATGGTGGAATCAGGTATAAGAGGAGGTTTATGCCAAGTTTCCCATCGGTATGCTGAGGCTAATAACACTTATATGGAGAAGTTTGATCCGACGAGACCAACCCAATTTATCACATACGAGGACGCTAATAACCAATATGGCTGGGCAATGTGTCACGCCCTTCCTTTTGGTGGATTTCAGTGGGTTTCGCCTGAAGAAATATACTTAGAAAGACTACAAGAAGATGATCCTCATGGGTGCATATTAGAAGTCGACATCGAGTATCCTGCTGAACTTCACGATCTACACAACGATCTACCTTTCCTGCCTGAGTGTATGAAACCATTGGAAGCATCTACAAAGAAAATGATACCCCATCTTGGACCTCGAAAGAAGTATGTAGTGCATTACATGGCTTTGAAGCAAGCTCTTAGTCATGGACTACGATTAACAAAAATTCATCGTGTGCTACAATTCCGACAGTCTCGGTGGTTGAAACCTTATGTGGAATTTAACAACAGGCTACGACAACAAGCTGCAAATGACTTCGAGAAGGATCTCTACAAGCTCTTTAGCAACGCCATGTTTGGAAAAACTATGGAGAACCTGCGTAACCGTATGGACATACGACTGGTGACCAATGAATAAACTCTAGAGAAGCTGATCGCTAAGCCTACGTTTATCGACAGGACTATATATGCTGCTAATCTAGCTGCTGTACATATGGCCTCTCGTCAGATTGTATTCAACAAGCCTATATACATTGGTATGAGTGTGTTGGACATCTCCAAGACATTAATGTATAACTATCATTACGACGTGTTGTTGCCTTATTATGGAGCTGAAAACCTGAAGCTTATGTATATGGACACTGATTCGTTCATTCATCGTGTTACAACTGAAGATGTGTACCAGGACAAGCTACGTTTTCTTGAGCATCTCGATACAGCTGATTACCCTGCCAATCATATATGCCACTCTACTCAGAACAAGAAGGTATTGGGAAAATTTAAAGATGAGGCTAATAGCAAAATCATCCTACGCTTTGTTGGACTACGTCCTAAGATGTATGCCTTAGATATTCAAGGCTCAATGATATAAAAGATCAAAGGTATAAAACGTAGCGCTATTAAGCAGTACATTTCGTTTGACAGCTATACAGACTGTCTTAAAACCTGTGAAATCATCAGAACACCTATGAATCTAATCCTATCGCGATAGCATGCTGTTACCACAGTGCAAGTGAATAAAATTGCATTGAATCCCTTTGATGATAAAAGAATTATTGCTGAGGATGGAATAACTACCTATGCGTATGGACATTACGCCATTACAAACAGTGCTTAAGAGAATGTAAGTTGAAGATGAAGATTTTCTCGTGAGTCTACAATCTTAAAAATGAAGTTTATCCGTGTGCTGTATATGCAACTAGCAGACGCCTGATGAAGAAAGAAGATGGAAGGGAAGGTGGTAACCCTGCCATTAGGAGCAATCCTAGTGCTAGTCTCAAGCCTAGATAAAAGGGGAGAGACATCTACAATGAACTAAAAAATAAAGGTATGTTGACGCAAAGCTTTTCAATTTGTGAACCAATATGCAGTTTATCCCTCTCCGCATCGTACAATAAGTGTTTAACATATAATAAGTTTGTAAGATTTAGAAAAAAGTATATAAATTGTTGTTACGTTGGATGAAAAATGTTTATAATCTAATTACTCTCTATATTACCATGAGTAACTGTGATACTAGTTGAATTACCTGTTAAAATGACTTAAATACCTGTGATACTACCCGAATCATGTGAAATTACCTTAACTAGCTCTGATACGAATTCCTGTTCTAAATTAGCACGAGCACCTGTGATACTATCTGGTTTGCCTTAAATATCAATGATACTAGATGAATTAACTGTTAAAATGACTCAAATACCATTGATACAACCTGAATCATCTGCATTTACCTTAAATAGCTGTGATACAAATCTCTGATCTAAATTATCACGAGTATCTGTGAAACTATGCTGATTACCCAAATACTTACGATATTACCTGTACTATCTGTAAAATACGGAACTACGTTATAACCAACCCTGGAACCTACCCTCCTGTAATGCTAGCTTAATTACTCTAAACACCTATGACGCTTGAATTATGCTAAATACCTACGATACTAGCTGAGTTGCCTGTGAAATACGAAACTATGCTATACCCACCCCCTGGAATCTATCCTCCTGTGATACTAGATGAATTAGCCTAAATACCTACGATACTAACTGAATTACCTGTGAAATCATACACTGCTATGATGCAGTCCACCTCTTGTAATACCAGCTGAATTAGCTTAAATGCCCTCCGATACTAGCTGAATTGCCTGTGAAAAATATGCATCTATGATACGTCCTGCCCCTGGGAACTAGCCTCTTGTGATACTAGCTGAGTGACTCTAAACAGCTATGTTACTTGAATTATCCTAAATACCTTCGATACTCTCTGAATTACCTGTAACATCATACGGAACTATGCTATATTCGCTTCCCAGGATCTGTCCTACCCTGTGATACTAACTGAATTACTTACCTGCTAGTGTGAGTGGGTTAGCTTTTCCCTTTGCTGGTCACGTTTTTCCCTTTTTCTGGTCACGTTTTTCCCTTTGCAGGTCACATTTTTCCCTTTACTGGCTACCTTTTTCCCTTTGCTGGTCACGTTTTTCCCTTTGCTGGTCACATTTTTCCCTTTGCTGGTCACGTTTTTCCCTTTGCTGGTCACCTTTTTCCCTTTGGTGGTCACGGTTTTCCCTTTCCTGTTCACCTTTTTCCATTTGCTGGTCACCTTTTTCCCTTTGCTGGTCACCTTTTTCCCTTTGCTGGTCACCTTTTTCCCTTTACTGGTCAGCTTTTTCCCTTTACTGGTCAGCTTTTTCCCTTTGCTGGTCACCTTTTTCCCTTTGCTGCTCGCCTTTTTCCCTTTGCTGGTCACCTTTTTTCCCATTGCTGATCACCTTTTTTCCCTTTGCTGGTCAC
This sequence comes from Deroplatys truncata, assembly GCA_030765065.1. Lineage (NCBI taxonomy): Eukaryota > Metazoa > Arthropoda > Insecta > Mantodea > Mantidae > Deroplatys > Deroplatys truncata. Next base: position 77,509,507 of record CM060982.1, on the reverse strand, counting down.
CCTTTTCCCTTTGCTGGTCACCTTTTTCCCTTTGCTGGTCACCTTTTTCCCTTTGCTGCTCGCCTTTTTCCCTTTGCTGGTCACCTTTTTTCCCTTTGCTGATCAACGTTTTCCCTTTGTGGGTCACTTTTTTCCCTGAGCAGCCACCTTTTCCCTGAATGGGTTACGTGATGGGCATGTCTAGAATTAGCGTTCTAACATTAGCATGAAACAGTTTACCACTAAGTTCACGTCTAAAGTCGCTTTCAAAGTCTAGCCCCTCCCCTCGTATTCCCTATCTCTCCTGTATATAAGTCCATATTCCTACTGCTTCACTATCTGTCTAGCCTACCGACTCTCCTCGTTTCCCTATACCTCTCATATAAACCATACTCTACTCCTCTACCTCTGTCTAGCCTAACACCACTCCCCGTATCCCCTACCTCTCATAAAGCACATTCCCTCCTGCCCTTCTCTAGCTGAGTATCACTCCTTGGTTTGCTATCTAACCTAACTTTTAACACCTGTCTATCCTAGCATAGGATCTCTTTCCGTTTTCTCATCTCTCCTTATAAACACATACTCAATTCTCCTAAGCTAATAGCTCTCCGCGTTTTCCTATACCTCTCATATAAGCCATACTCTACTCCTCGACCTCTGTCTAGCCTAACACCTCGCCTCGTTTTCCTATATTTCTCATATAAACCATACTCTACTCCTAAACCTCTGTCTAGCCTAACACCTCTCCTCCTGTTCCCTACCTCTCTCATATAACCCATACTCGACTCAACCTCTGTCTAGCCTAGCAGCTCTCCTCCTGCTCCTATACCTCTCATACATATAAACGCATACTCTACTCTCAGCCTGTGTCTAGCCTAATACCTCTCTTCGTTTTCCTATACTTCTCATATAAACCGCACTCTACTCCACAATCTCTGTCTAGCCTAACACCCGTCCTCGTTTTCCTATACCTTTCATATAAACCATACTCTACTCCACAGCCTTTGTCTAGCCTAACACCTCTCTACTATCTCTTCCATATAAACGCATTTCCCTCCTTTAGCATCTGACTAGCCTAGCATCAGCCCTGGTATTCCCTATCTCGCCCATATAAACGCATTTTCCTCCTTGAACCGCTCCATCTAGCCTCGTTTTCCCTATCCTTTTCCATATAAACGCAAAAAACTGTGCTCGATCTCTCTATATCTACCTACTCACGTCTATTTAGACATTGCATTTGGGAATTTAAATGACAAAGTGTAAAATTACTGATTTTCATGAGCATTTTTAAAAGTGATATATTAAGAAATTTTGTCAAAAAATCCATATCGTACCCTTACGGTAGCCTATGAAATTTAGAAATTCTGTATTTCTTAAGTGGTGCGTTTGACGTTTTACCAGCTATGTGTGATATTTTGTATAACAAACTCAATTTTTTATTATTTCCCCACAAAAAATGTAAACTTATTTCCATTTTATGTTTAAAACTTATCTCCCTTCATACAAATAATAATATACTTACAAATTCAAAAGTATATTTCTACTCCTTGCTTTTAAATAGCCAAAAATTATTTTTAAGGGCATTTACTCACTTCTATTTTTCTGAAATATTCCGATACCTGTTATTTGTTGTCATTTTAATCTCTAGTGAGATTTTCAAAGAGAATGGCAAAAATTTGCAGCACTTCGAGAAACATTTCGAAAGATAACAAGCACCCAAAAAATAATGAGAAGAAAAATTACTTTTAAAAGTAGAAGAGTACGTTTTGCTTCAATACTACACCCCTGTGTTGGCTGGCAGTTTAATGATTTTAGTTTCTGCACAATTATTTACCCACACCTCTTAAATATTACCGTTTACTACTTCACAACATCTATATTTTTCAGAATTTTCGACAAAGTTTGCACCTTGATCTACTTAAGGGAAGATGTACTTGCATCTATGGAAGCAGCGAAATAAACGTTGCTCATACTTTGAGCTGCGCCTACACAAAATGTGATAATGTTTATATAGCCTTAAAAATAATCTTTTGGGAATATTTCAATTCATAGAGTATATTGCACTATGGTGTACAATTAGTGACTTATGTAAAACGGAAATTTAATTTGGGCTCTTTTTGTTTCAGATGCACACGTTCTGAAATATAAATTACTTTAGGAGAGCTGTAAAAAATATTTGACCACACATCTGAAAATAAGATGAAATCGTAAAAGTAAGCGTAATTATATGGAGATCTCCTAAAATGTATAATTTATGGAGAATAGTTACAAAAATTGTGGTGTGAAATTGTACATCAATAAATCCTGTGACGCTACAGCCCGCGAAGGGGCTGGGCCTGAAAACTCGGCTGCTGGCTTCAAGCCCACTTACGTTCGGAAGAGGTGGGTATCATCCAACCGATACAGGGAGGTATTGCGGCCAGCATTACGTATCTCCAGCTGGAATGTTGACTCACGAGGCCAGAACTGCTGTATATCGCAGCTCCTCAATTTCCTCACGATGCTGAGTGGGTGCCGGTCCCATACCCGGGACCTAAAATCCACGCCATCGCGGGCGGAATCGAATCCGGGAGCATTCCGCGGCCGGAAACCATAACACAGCGCTCCAGTCCATTGTGCGACGGCATAGGAACATACATACATAGTACATACGGACCGACCGACAGACCTACCATGTGGCAGGTGTGTAAATGATCTTTAAACCAGATAATCCAGAAATATATCTCGATAAGTACTCTGTAAATTTTTAAACACTCTTGTTCTGCCTTTAAAATATTTATAGAAAAACCCTTTGGAATACAGACGTTTGGCAACAGCGGTCTTTTCCTAGCAATGGGTGAGAAAATCGCACTGATGGCAAGGTCAGGCCCGCACACTCTTATCTCGAATATGTTACGGTAACGATATTAACTTTGCAAATTATGTTAATTCTCAATAAATTCTTTCCTTTATTTCCAGAGAAATACTTAATCTTTAATAAAACCAAATAAAAACAATAAACGGTTGTTTAAATTTAATGGAAACAATACAAGAGAATAACATTTTTTACTTAAACGTTTATTTAGTATGTACTTAAAAAGTACTATAAATTATAAGGTTTAAAATATAATTCAGATACATATTATGAAAGCCTAGAGTGAGAAAAATAAATTAGTCAATATTTTTTTTAACAATTTAACGGAAATGTAAGACAGACAACGAAATATTTTATTTTTATTTAAACATTCAATAAACGAAATAAAACATTTATACGTTAGCGAATGAGGAATGCCAAAGTTCTATGAGGCATGTGTGTGTGTGTGGTCAGTCATTCAGACGCTGTAAATTAAATATGTATAACACAAACATTTTAAATTCAGCCGAAATGAGGCGTTTGAGGAAGAAATACAAGGTAACAAAAATGTAGATTAATTGTCGCTGTATAATATACTTTAATAAGGTTTGCCTGAACGTTTGTTGTTGTTCGTGCACCTCGCAGAGGAACGGGTTGTATTCTTCTGAATATATTTAGAAAAACGTGACCTATTCTTGATAAGAAACCGCAATTAAGTAGCCATATTTTACATAGGAAAGACTCGATGACATAGGAGAAAATTTAGAACTAAGTCCAAAGAAATCTCTGATAAAGCTTGCACAGGAATTCGGAATATTACAAATTTCGGTTTAGATTGACACTAAACTTTTAAAATTAAAAGCCTAAAATATTAATTTTTGTTTTTAACGGGTGCAGCGTGGTTTTATTAACATGGTCATAAAGAATTAATGAGTGTATAACTTAAATTATTCATTTAATTAATGATTTATAAATGCTGATAGTTAATAAACTATTAGAGCAAATCGAGCGAACTGCACGGGAATCAACTCGCAAATATTAGAAAGTAGCTGCCAATAGAAAAAAGTTTCATTTGATTTTAAAAATAGATCATTCCAAAATTTTTCAGTAACGCCGCTTAATTTGTCCCAAAAACTGTGCCCTTGAATTCATTATCTGACTCCGCCGGCAAACACCGTGCTTTCCAGCGACAATAAAATTCCCATTAGACCGGCAACACGTCCAGACGAAAGCTCTGTATGTGTGTAGATGCTTACGTTAATGAGTTTTGAATTCCGTGTTTTTGCTGTGCATTCCATCGGTGATCATCTTCTGCTGCCAAAACGTGAAGGTATTAAGTACGAACAATGTCCACCTTTTCATCGAGCACAGGAGTCCAAGGTTTTCCAGTAAACTGCTGTAAAACAGGTATGTAGATAAGCTAGGGTACCTAATGAACTAAGCTGCCCATTGAAATCCGACTTTTCTCCAAGTGTTTACAGAACGAAACTAAAGGAGCTCAAAATATATTCCTGAAAACCCTAAACAACCGACGAAAACCCAACACGGAACGTGACTTGCTCGCTTCGACAATACGCCATAATCAATAATAATAATAATAATAATAATAATATTAATAATAATAATAATAATAATAATAATAATTAATAATAGAATAGAGACTATCAGATTTAGAAGGGTTTCTTATTTCTTGGATTTATTGATGGATTTATTATTTATTTTTTATTTATTTACATTGGTAAAATATTATTGCTTTTTCATTTTGCTACATAAACCATGAGCAATTATTAAAACAAAAGTTATATAAAAACCTCAAATATTTAATGTTATTAAATTAAACTGAGGCATATTATATATGCTGTGTTGTTTCATAAATACAATGTTAATATACAGGGACAAAATATTTTTCATTATATACGATATCTTATCTGCCCATTGAGAAATTAATATGACCAAGGGTTCCACTGTCCTCTGATTGTCATTTCCCCTACTTCTGCCACGAGAGCTGCGAAAAGGGTAAAACTAGACTGAAGAACTTGAGATAAAGCGGAGAGCAGATTATACACAGCAAGATCCATGATCTTCACTCTAACGCTCCCAAAATAATCGATAGTTAGCTTTGATGTTAAGCTTTCTTCCTTATACTCTCACTACCGAGCAACATGGCTCCGTGGTAACGTATTAGGCTCTATTCGGGAGGTACCGGGTTTGATTCCCAACGGCCGCACACTAACATCGGTTTTACGTGGTTCTCCCTGGTTGACGAAGAATAATGCTGGAGTAGTGCATTCTACCACGAATTCTCCCCCCCCCCATTTCCTCCCAGTTCATTTCCCTTTCGTTGACTCCGGAGCTGTGGTTCGTTCGGTGTCGGGGAGATGGCGCAGAGGTTTGCGATTTGTAATTTCTTCCCGGATCTGCTAGAGTGAAGCCTGTCAACCCTCCACTCGTGTTTCCCCGATCTCACCAGAAAGACGTCTCCGAGAGCTATGTTGACTTGCGCCGACCAACTATAGAGCGTCTCCTGCAGTTCCCTCATCTGTTCTCCTGGGAGTGTGCACAAAAAAAGATCCATTGGGGATCGAGGTGCTAGGTGTCCTGTACTGTCCTAAACTCTCACTACACAAAACTAGTTGGGACGGGAAATTTTACTTTAGCCAGAATCATTCCTTATCTCGCGAAGCCTGGAAGTGGGAGTGATGTGAGTGTTTCATGAAAAGTAATAAACCTCAACGTTAAGAAACCTACAGTTCAACGAGTAGTACCATCAGTTGTTTCTCAAGTCAAAGCCACCGATATGACCATAGAAGTTAAGGAGGGCGCTATACAAAATATACAATTAAAAATAATAAAGTAAGTTAGCGTACAGTTGCATAATTTACATGGTTTCATGATTCGAATTGAGTAATTATAGAATACTGTTTCTAACTTTAATTATTTATTTGAACATGTGCAAGTATTCCATTGGACTTTGGGGAACGAAGTTTCTTCTGAAGCCCAGAAACCTGTCCTGAAGCTTTCCATTCAAGGGCGGTTAGGAGGCACATCCTGATCCTAAATTCCTGGACATATACCAAGAGCTAAGATGGTGAAGAGCAATGCACTTACTACATTCAGGAATAGTATCCCCAGGTACTGTAGATTCATCTTCAAGGACATGCCTTCCTAGAGATTTACTAAGGCTTACAAGGAAACCCATTAATAGTGGCAAAGTTATTATATTAAGCACTCTCATGAAGATGTCTGCTAGAAAGCCGACATACAACATGTACAATGAAATTCCTAAGAGAATTAGCACTAGAACATCCTACGACACCGAATGATATACCCAGCAACTATAAATATTGTTTTTGTGGTGTTGCAGGTTTGTTTTATCTTCCTGTACGCTTTGATATACTTCTCTAGAAGTGTCCTTGAAGAAATAAAATAGTGTACCTGAAAATTCTTTTCTGTCTTTTTTCATTCTTGAAAAAAACCTATGGTGTTAAACTCACATGACTTTCTCTACTCTTGTACAAACTATTTTTACAAAACTTATTCTCCATATGCCTCATGTTAATCGAGATATCGAGATGTTAATCTTATTGCTAATTTTCTTGTAGATGCAAGGGGAATTGGTAGGCTTTAAGCGTTAGTCAAATATTTTAAGAGCTGGTTGCTATGTGGAGTATTCCATTCTCTTTGCATTACCAGGACAAAAAAAGAATAACGAATTTGAGAAAAAGTACAAGTATTGCAAAATTTAAGGGAATAACAAGCAATATCTTGAAAATGGTTCACTCAACAACAAAAATGTATATGACATAAATTGTGTATTTTAAAGCGATCTACATTTTTGTGAGTGAACTTTTGTCTATCTCTTATGGTTTACCAGTTATGCAAAAGTCGTTCGTAATGAAGAATACTTTTGGAAACATTCCCAGAAAATTCGAGGTATACATTTCATTTGTCATAAAAACATCTTAAAAACATGATATTTTAATCAAAATCGTTAGAGCCATTTTTGAGAAAATTAAAATTTTCGAAAAATGTTCCATGTAAAGGGTGAACTGGGTTGGGGGGATTTTCTTGAGAACCTTCGTGTCGCATTTCTAGAAGATACTGAACCTAAATACCAAGTTTGGTGTTTATCCGACTGTTCGTTTCTGAGTTATGCTGTTCACAGACACACACACACTGACATGTTTCAAAAAATGCTTTTTTTTTGTGGATTCAGGGGGCCTCAAAACATATATTTCCGGTGAAATCTCGGTATCAAATTTTCGGGTGGAATACAATACTTCCCCTACTTACTATACGTAGTAGAGAAAGTAAAAATTGAAACAAAATATATAGCTAAAAAGAAAAGCCAGCATTTAAATTTCCATTTCGCATTTTCTATTGTGTTTTAATACGCTTTTGAAAGATTATACTGTGTATCATAACAACAAAAAAAAACTAGTAATTTTGACCAGACGAGAAAGGCGTATTATATGTATATGTTGCACTCAGAGGACGTTCTCTATTCACACTTACACAATCTACAAACATTATTATTCTATCTACCTACGTTTTATTAATCCAAATAAATTTCAATTCACATTTACACATTTGCCTGTAGAATACAGTACATAAAGTAATAGCCGGATTTTTAAGGAGCATTTTGCTATATGATAGCTTTGAAATTCCATGCTGTTTTCATGACCACGAGAAAAAATGAACAGCGACTTCTCAGTTGAAAAAAGTATAAATATTTGAACATTTAAACTAATAACAAGGAGCATATCGCAAATGCTTTACTCCACAAAAAATATGTGATATATATTACGTCCTTATGTACATTTTTACTTTCTCTACTACGTATAGTAAGTAGGGGAAGTATTGCATTCCACCCAAAAATTCGATACCGAGATTTCACCGGAAATACATGTTTTGAGATCTCCTGAATCCAAAAAAAGCATTTTTGGAAACATGTCCGTGTGTGTGTCTGTGTGTCTGTGTGTGTGTGTGTGTCTGTGTGTGTGTCTGTGAACAGCATAACTCAAAAACGAACAGTCGGATAAACACCAAACTTGGTATTTAGGTTCAGTATCTTCCAGAGATGCGACACGAAGGTTTTCAAGAAAATCCCCCCACCCCAGACTACCCTTTACATGGAAGATTTTTCGAAAATTGTAATTTTCTCAAAAATGGCTCTAACGATTTTGATTAAAATATCATATGTTTAAGATAATGTCATGAGAAATGAAATGTATATCTCGAATTTTCTGGGAATGTCTCCAAAAGTATTCTTCATTGTGAACGACTTTTGCATAACTGGTAAACCATAAGAGATAGACAAAATTTTACTACACAAAAAATGTAGATCTCGTTAAAATACACAACTTATGTCATATACATTTCTTTTGTTGAGTGAACCGTTTTCGAGATATTGCTTGTTATTCCCTTAAATTTTCCAATACTTATACTTTTTCTCAAATTCGCTATTCATTTTTTTATGTCCTGGACTTGCAAAGAGAATGGAATGCGCCACGTAGCAACCAGCGTTAAAATATTTGACCATCGCTTAAAAGCTACCATATTCCCCTTGCATCTACAAGAAAATTAGCAATAAGATTGACATCTCGATATCTCGATTAATATAAAGCATATGGAGAATAGGCGTTTGTAAAAATAGATTGTATAAGAGTAGAGAAAGTCATGTGAGTGTAACACATCAGATTTTTTTGTGTAGTAAGCATTTGCCTGTTTTTTATGATTTACCAGTTATACAAAAGTAATTCAAAATAAAGGAGTATTCACGAGCTAGTCCCGAAAAACGCAAGAAAACATTTCATTTGCCATGCAAATATCCAATACACATGTTATTGTAATTGAAGTCATTAGAGCAATTTTTGAGGAAGTAAAGAATAACGCAAATTTTTCCATGTAAAGAGTATATGGGGTGAGGGGATGTTCTTGAAAATATTCGTGTCTCATTTTTACAGGACGCTGAAATAAATAACAAGTTTGATATTTAATCGACTTTTCGTTTTTAAGGTGTGCTATTCAAATGCTTACAATCACGGTCCTGGTTCTAAAAATGCATTCTTTTGGATTCAGAGAGTCTCAAAACGTCTTATTTCCGATGAAATATCCTAGCGGGAGGTGAACAGGTTTCCGATCTCATCCTTGAAAAAAGTAGATAAATCTTGTTTACAATATGTTATGACTAATAAAACGTATGTCTTTAAAATACCTAATTTAAGTAAAAAATTCAAATACTTTCTAAAAGTAACCATTTAATTGCTTCTCGTGGCCATGCAAAGTGTGTGGAATTTCGAAGCCAGCATAAAGCGAGCCGTTCTTTGAAGATTTGAGTATAGCCTTAGTCCCCTCTATCCCTCTTGTTCCTCCAACGAAATGTGTAATGAAACCATTTTGTAAACGTTGATCTTGGTTAATATAGTGTATACAGGAGGATCAACTTTTGCAAGAATAGTTTGTAGAAGAATAGGTAGAGAAAGCCATGTAATTGCACTACATCAGAAGTTTTCGAAATTTTATCGAAAATAAATATTGAGTATCACTAGAACGTCAAAAAAGCAATAATCTCAGAAATTCATTCATCAAGAATAGTCAGCATTTTGAACACAAAAACAATCATGTTTTGTATATATGCATTTATAACTTTATTGTAGAAAGCTTAAATACATTTAGAACACAAAAACAGAATGACTGTATCAAAATAATAAATTAACAACAAACAGTTGAGATCTGGATGAACACTGCCTGAGGTTTGAAGCGATCCCACTAATGTCCTTTACCATGAAAACTGATTTCTGACTTCCCGTAACCTCCTGCCTTCTTTACGACGGCCTGGAAGCCGTTGTGCTTGTCCGAAGTGTACTCCACGACACGTGTAGAGCCGTCAGGTTCCACCAGGCTGTAGGACCCCTTGACTACATCGCCATCCCTTGTCTCCCACTGGCTCTTGGCATCTCCGGTGTGTGGATCGTGGACAGCGTAGTCGAACTTGTAGTGTGCAGGCGCCTGTGTGAACGAACGTCTTTATTTATCACGTAAAGCAACAAAATGGCGGAAAGGATAGTTGAGCAAAATGTAAGATGAATATTTTTCTGAATATGATATTCCTTGTTAATTTTGATATTTCTTTTACATGTATGAAGCTGATCAGGCTAAAGTGAAGTATAAAACAACGCATAATATTTGTTATGACTGAATACTTACGTGATAGTCATATTCGTGTTCTGCTGCTGCAGGTTGATGATAACCGCTGGACGCGAATCCTGGGTATGCACAGGCTACAGCTGCAACCACGCACAGCACCAAAATCTGAAAACATCGTGAAAATATCAACTTCATGCGTCACACTTACACGGATTTCAGAACCCTTTAAAGCTTCACTGATACCTTATATACTGTAGTATTCTATAAAAATTGAGTCTTTTACTCACGTTGTGTTACAATAAATTTTGCACTTGAAATAATTTATAATTATGCAGTATGTATTTGATTACGTGTATGATACAGAAAACAAAACCTTCGCATATTGTAAGATCACTTTTTGTTACTAATGAACCCAAACTTGTCTTTGAAGCAAAACATAATCGATTACATGACCAACTCAAATAAAAAGGAATAAACAGCGCGATATTACAGAAGGCTTTAGAATGTTGCGGATTAAGAAGGAATTAGAATGAATCGATTATAGATGCATGCGTTTCAACATTGAAATGAAGTGTACGGAAGAAAAATCTGTTACATTCGTATGAATTTCTCTACCCACCATTGTTTATTTTTATGTAGCCTTTCTTATGAACGCTTATTTTTCTATCCACTGCATGTTAATGGAACCAAAGCTTTGCAGAAACAGTTTTCGGTTTTAAGTACAAGTGTGTTAGAGAAAACTGAATCAATAGCCAGAATATAAGCGCCTCGCTATGTGCTGGGCTTAAAATTCCATACTATCTCGGTAACATCTCTGGAAATAGATGAATAACGATAGAACCTTCAAGAAAATTATAGGTACGAAAAATTCAAACCAATGTTAACAAATGTCTGGGAAATTGCTGATGCCACGAAAAAGAGTGATTTCAAGTAAATTGTGTGATTTTAACGAGATCTACGTTTAATAGTTGGTGATTTATTAACATTAAAAGTTTGGGAGGTTTTTATATAATTTTTATTTCAATAATCTTTGTCTCGTTATGTTTTGCACGTTATACAAGATTATAGAGGATTCCTTCCTAATGAAGAGGACTTCATAAGCTATTCCCAGAAAATTCAATATAAACCTTTTATTTGTCACATAAGTATCTTAAATGTATAGTATAGTAATAAAAATCGTTAGAACCATTTGTAGGAAATTAAAAACATTCGAAATGCTTAACATTTAAGCAATAGTGGGGGTGGATTTTCTTGAAAAATTTCATGTCGCACTCTTGAAAGAACCAAGAACTTATATACCAAGTTAGGTATTTAACCGACTCTTTATTTTTAATTATGCTGTTTACTCACACACACACACACACACACACACACACACAAACCTTTTTTCTTTGTTTTATTTAGAGAGCCTCAAAACGTTTACTTACGGCGAAATCTCGAAGCCGAATTCTTGGGTGAAATACAATATTTCCTCTACCTACTACAGGTAAGTGGTAGGGAAAGTAAACATTATTCTTCGCACCACAATGAGAAGAGAAGTTAATACATTCCGATTTTTCATCGACGTGAAGATGTGTGAGAATCAACCCGACATCAACAGATATGCCTGACCTACCTGGAAGGTTCTCATTGCTGGTTGGTTATCCTTGTGATGTGTGGATGTGAACTGATACCAGATAAACACTTGCTCTGCTATATATAGTGGTCAGATTGTGAGGGTGTAGCAAGGCATAATTCGGTGCGTGGAATGCAGGAAGGTTGCTTGAGCTAACGGAGCGTGAACATCGCATGTGTCTTGTGTAATAGTCACACTTTGATGGGCTTCTCCACACGTTTTCTTTTTTGGGAGTGTAAACAAAGCCAATTGTTTTTATTGAAGGGTATTAGAACGACCTATTGTGGCTACGTTTTAATATGGATGTGTATCTTCTCTGACATCTGAGTAAATCGTTCAACTTATTCTGGTACATTGCAGCAATATCTGAGTTATGTTTCTAAACTATGTTGGTATGACATTCCTAGATTATGTAAATTTCAGAAAATTTAGCTGCAATTTTAAATATAATTACAGTATAAAATAAATGTCATGCTCCAACTGGAATTTGGAAAGCCTTAATCTTTGAATGTGTCATATTATTTCTCCAACATACACAGTTATTTACAATTAAAGATCGACTTTTATGTAATATTACAATTTTCGCTAACAAGGGATGTGCGCGACCTCGAAGACTCGGAGCTTCACGAGGGTGTGCTTGGGAAATAGTTGGCTCATCCCAACAACAGCTGCGTGAGTCATTCCTATGTAAAACTGTGCTGTTGTCTGCGAGCGCAATTCGACGGTGACATGTTGCACCTGCAATAACAAGTACTTATACTTCCTCTAGTTGAGTGACGAGTATAACTGCAGTAGGAGGGCGTCTTCTGGAGTGGTTTGTTGTGGGTTAGAGTGTAAACAGTGTTCATCGCTATAATGAGGTGAATGTTTTCAAACTTTTAGAGGGAACATTTCGACGTGTTGAATATGGAAACATAATCCGAGTTGAAGATATAGAGTTCCTGAATATGTTATATAGCACGACAATTCACAATAACACTAAACAAAAATGTTTGAGGATACGTTGATAGGGATAGTGATTTTGAAGCACAGGAAGCGCCCTACCTGAAGCTGGCTCCTCCAGCAATACAAGCTTTCATTTCCAGAGCAACAGGAACTCTCAAGTGCAGGTGAGTAGGAAGCAACTTCACCCAAAATTTCGAAACCCTGGGTTACAAGACATTGATAACAACATATTGGAGAATATTAATGGAGACTATTTCTCTCGTGGCTTCAACTCCTGCAGCAAACTTATTAGACACTATAAGTGCATTCGAAGTAAATCAAATTGAAATTGAAGTTGATAGTATCTTTAAATTTATTTGCACCACGTATGGACGTCAATTTGAAGTAGTTAGTTGCTGCTACGTATTGAAGGAGTTGTATTATATTTCAATTGTTGGGGAGCCGAACTTGTAGTAGTTGCAACCGCACGTATAGTAAACAGTTTCCGGTAGCCTTCGCCCCAAGTTTAAAGATATTAACTTTGTAATTTGACTGTATCTTTAGATATTATATTTATGTTTGCCTCGGCTGCCTCAGTATTTGTTAGAGACACGTTTCTCTTGGCAGGGTTTCGGTACGACTAAGAATGTAGGCTCTCACAGATTTTAAGTTTTAATTCACTCCTTTTTATTAATCCTTGACACAAATTAAATAGCACTTCACTGATATAGTGAGCTGTGAGGTTATTTTATTTAATATTTGCACTTTTTAACACGTATACTATTTTCGTCTCTCACGAATACGTAATTAATTTCTCGAGGACACATCTCGCGTCTGGTTATGAGCACTGTTTAGAAGCAACACGTCTGGTTATGAGCACTGTTTGGAGGGAACTGAATTGATTTTAACCGTCTAAACTTGTAAATTTCTGTATTTCAAGTCTCTGATTCGCTAATCCTACTGCAATAGAATACCTTCATTTAACTAAAGCTTTTTCTGTTTGTTGATTGGCTATTTTTAAACTGTCGAAAATTTACATTATTGCTGCTCTAATAATAACTAGTAGCATTTAAACTCATTATTGCCTCAAGGTTACCTCATTGTTAGCAACTTTTAACTTATTATTCTCACAGCTCCTACATTATTAAATTACGTAATACATTCACATAACAGTATTACACATGGATAAAATAATATAAACATATACAATACTGTAATATACACCTTTTAGATGTTGTTACATACACATATTGCTTTAAGGCGGGCTGTTATTCAAATTTATATTTATATAATTTGATTAAAATCTATAAGTGTTTAAAATACTGACTCAAAATTCAATATTAGGTTATGTGACAAGCAGAAGGCGAGGTTCCAACTCACTTCAAGGGAAACAGGCTGTCACAAATAAAAACCCTAAAAGAGTATGTAATGTCACAATTAGATAGGGTAAGAGCGTATGGTTCTTCAGTTTACTCTTGGCATCTGCAAATGTGGGGACTAGAAGCCTCTATAGTGGTTGGCCTGGACAACTTCACAGATTCGATTACTTTTATCAACAAACTTAAGACTAATTTTGGCATTTCTTCCAGGCATATTACTACATTCGTCACACGTAAGGACATACAAGATGATCATAGTATTCGTCAGAAGGCACAAGGTTTTGTGGAGGAAGTGAACAAATATGTAACAGTCGGAAGTGTGGACAAAGAAAATGTTTGGAACTGTAACCAAAGTCAATTTAATTATGAAATGCTTTCATTGTCGACACTATCTCAAAGAAAGGATAAAACTACAGCTAGTGTGTTGCATTTTGTGCATAGCTGTACACACAGCCATACAATTGATGTGACTTTATCAATGAGTGGTAGATTAGCTAAGAAGCTTTATATCTGTTTTCAAGAGAGACAAGGCAATTTTTACCCAAATGTTTCAAAGAAACTGGAAGCAACATGTCCACGAAACACTAAGTGGAGGCAAGTAAAAGTGGAAACATGACGAAACAGCATATGAAAAGTTATTCAACTATATTCCTTGGTGAACATGTGTATGATGTTGGGAAGAACCTATTGCTGTGTGATTCCTGGTCAGGACATAAAGGTCGTACTCTTGTAGACGAGTAACAAGGATGTTACACTCAAGATATTGCCATCAAGGCAACAAAATATTGTCAACCTCTTGATGTGTACTTCTTTAGGCAATATAAGCTCTACGTGAGAAGGATCGTAGATTTTGTACGACTTAAATGTGTAAAACCACAAGTAAAGTTACACGATCTTCATTTCATCATCATACTTCACTCTGTGCTATACAATCAACTTTCTGCACCAAGGTACAAGCCTATGTTACTATATGCTTAGCAAAACTCAGGTTATGCATGGTCATACCAGTATCATCGTTTGAAAGTGCTATTAGTATATCTTTTGATATTGGACTGCTTGAATTCTGAGTTGATGTTGAAGGTAAACATCGTTTGTAAGTGCAATTAGTATATCTTTTGATACTGGACTGCTGCATTTCTGAGTTGATGTTGAAGGTAAACATCGTTTGTAAGTGCAATTAGTATATCTTTTGATATTGGACTGCTTGAATTCTGAGTTGATGTTGAAGGTAAACATCGTTTGTAAGTGCAATTAGTATATCTTTTGATACTGGACTGCTGCATTTCTGAGTTGATGTTGAAGGTAAACATCGTTTGTAAGTGCAATTAGTATATCTTTTGATATTGGACTGCTTGAATTCTGAGTTGATGTTGAAGGTAAACATCGTTTGTAAGTGCAATTAGTATATCTTTTGATACTGGACTGCTGCATTTCTGAGTTGATGTTGAAGGTAAACATCGTTTGTAAGTGCAATTAGTATATCTTTTGATATTGGACTGCCTGAATTCTGAGTTGATGTTGAAGGTAAACATCGTTTGTAAGTGCAATTAGTATATCTTTTGATATTGGACTGCTTGAATTCTGAGTTGATGTTGAAGGTAAACATCGTTTGTAAGTGCAATTAGTATATCTTTTGATATTGGACTGCTTGAATTCTGAGTTGATGTTGAAGGTAAACATCGTTTGTAAGTGCAATTAGTATATCTTTTGATATTGGACTGCTTCAATTCTGAGTTGATGTTGAAGGTAAACATCGTTTGTAAGTGCAATTAGTATATCTTTTGATATTGGACTGCTTGAATTCTGAGTTGATGTTGAAGGTAAACATCGTTTGTAAGTGCAATTAGTATATCTTTTGATATTGGACTGCTTGAATTCTGAGTTGATGTTGAAGGTAAACATCGTTTGTAAGTGCAATTAGTATATCTTTTGATATTGGACTGCTTGAATTCTGAGTTGATGTTGAAGGTAAACATCGTTTGTAAGTGCAATTAGTATATCTTTTGATATTGGACTGCTTGAATTCTGAGTTGATGTTGAAGGTAAACATCGTTTGTAAGTGCAATTAGTATATCTTTTGATACTGGACTGCTTCAATTCTGAGTTGATGTTGAAGGTAAACATCGTTTGTAAGTGCAATTAGTATATCTTTTGATACTGGACTGCTTCAATTCTGAGTTGATGTTGAAGGTAAACATCGTTTGAAAGTGCAATTAGTATATCTTTTGATATTGGACTGCTTGAATTCTGAGTTGATGTTGAAGGTAAACATCGTTTGTAAGTGCAATTAGTATATCTTTTGATACTGGACTGCTTGTATAATGAGTTGATGTTGAAGGTAAACATCGTTTGAAAGTGCAATTAGTATATCTTTTGATATTGGACTTCTTCAATTCTGAGTTGATGTTGAAGGTAAACATCGTTTGAAACTGCAATTAGTATATCTTTTGATATTGGACTGCTTGAATTCTGAGTTGATGTTGAAGGTAAACATCGTTTGTAAGTGCAATTAGTATATCTTTTGATATTGGACTGCTTGAATTCTGAGTTTATGTTGAAGGTAAACATCGTTTGAAACTGCAATTAGTATATCTTTTGATATTGGACTGCTTGAATCCGAAGCTGATGTTGAATGTGAAAAAGTGGATTTAGTCAGATGTGCATATTGCTCTGTTCAACTTTGCTTTGACTACTTCACTGAAATACCACACCTGTATTTTGAAGACTGATTGTGAATAGCCGTGTAATACAATCAGGTCAGTAGTAAATTTCGTTATTCAGGTATTGTCATTGTTGTACGCAGAGGGAAATATAGCAATATAGTCACGGCATTGAAATATGTGTCCTATTATAGCGACATTTCGCTTCTTCGCGTTACCAAAATATCTTTCTTAGATCTTGAACTGATCATACCAATGTCTCTCGTGGTAAGACCAACAGTTCTGCAGGAGAATGGCTCACGGCACTGTTTCCGTGCTCCAGTCCACTGCGCCACGGCACAGGAGCACACCCACTTACCCTCCCACCCACCCATCTCCAATGTGGCAGGTGTGTGCATGTTCTCCTTTAAACCAGAAAGTATCTTGGTAAGCACTCTGTAAATTTTTAGACACTGTTGTTCTATCTTTAAAATATTTGTAGATAAACTCTTTGAAATGCAGATGGATGAGAAAATGGAACTGATGGGTAAGGTCAAGCCCGCACACTGAATCTCCGAAGTATTGCGGGATTGAAATTAACTTTTCAAATGGTGTTAAATTCTCAATTAATTCTTTCCTTCATTTCCAGAGAGTTACTTAATGTTTAATAAAAGCAATTAAAACGCTTGTTTAAGTTTAATTTTAACCTAAGCGTTTACTTAGTATCTAGTTATAAGTAGTATAAATTATAAGATGCAAAAAATAATTCAGGTACATATGTAAGCTTAGAGTGAGAAAATAAAGTTAATATTTTTGTTTAACAATTTAACGAAATATAAAACTAACAACGAAATGTCTTATTTTTCTTTAAACTTACAATAAACGAAATGAAATATTTATACGTTAGTGAAAGACAAATGCCACAGTTCTACGAGGCATGTGTGTGGTCATCGTTCAAACGCTATTGTGGCATAACTTCAGAGTGAATTACTATTTGTACAACACGAACATTTAAATTGTGCCGATATGAGTTGTTTGAGGAACAAAGGGAACGTAACCAAAATGTAGATTAGTTGTCAGTGTATCATATTTTAATAAGGGTTACCTGAACCGTTTGTTGTTTGTGCACCTCGCAGAGAAACGGTTTGTAATCTTTTGAATAGATTTAGAGAGACGGGATCTATTCTTGATAAGAAACCGCAATTAAATAGGAAAAGCTTGATGACAAGGAGAAACGTTAGAACGAAATCCAAATATATTTCTGAGAAAGCTTGAACAGGAATTCGGAATTTTACAAGCTACGGTTTGGACTGCCACTAAACCTTTAAAATTAAAACTATAAAAGATCAACCTTTTTAACTGCGGAACATGGTTTTCTTAACATGGCCATGAAGAATTAATGAGTGTTAATGTAAATTTTCTTAAGCATATGAGAAATGTGTGGTGGACAATGGCAACATTTCCAGCTTTTCTATGACGAAGGAATGTAATTACTGTGGTTATACGAGGACGACACTGAATTTTTTTAGAAAAGCAAACAAGAACTAGTTTTCAAAAATTTAAATGATTTGTTTGTTTTTTCAAAAGATTTCCCTTTAACATCAATACATTTTTTGTATTTGATGAAACCAGTCCTTAAAGCAATGATGTCACTCTTCCTGAGATACTACAGAAACCAGGTTTTGAGGCAGTATTTTTAACACTTAAATGACTTCAGTCAAATTATATAATATGTAAATTCAATAACAGCCCGCCTTAAAGCAATAATAAATACATAAAAAGTATATATTACAGTTGTATATGTTTATATTATTGTATACATGTGTAATAATGTTATGTGAATGTATTACGTAATTTAATAATGTAGGAGCTGTGAGAATAATAGGTTAAAAGTTGCTAACAATGAGGTAACAATGAGGTAACCTTGAGACAATAATGACTTTTAAAGTTTAACAATACTACTAGTCATTATTGGAGCAACAATAATGTAAATTTAGAGACAGTTAATAAAATAGCCAATCAACAACCAGAAAAAAGCTTAAGTTAAATAAAAGTATTCTATTGGAGAAGGATTAGCCAATCAGAGACTTGAAATACAGAAATTTACAAATTTAGGCGGTGAAAATCAAATCAGTTGCTTGTAGACAGTGCTCATAACTGGACGCGTTGGTTGTAGACAGTGTTCCTAACCGTGCGAGATGCGTCCTCGAGAAGTATAATGCGTATTTTGCGTGAGACAAAAAAATAGTTTACGTGTTAAAAAGTGCAAGTAATTAATTAAAAAATCTCACAGCTATCTCTATATCAGTGAAGTGTTATTTAAATCGTGCCAAGAATTAATAAAAAGGAGTGAATTAAAAATTATTATCTGTGTAAGCCTACATTCTTCAGCCGCATCACGCCCTGTTAAGAAATTAATACTGACACAGTTGAGGCAAACAAAAATATATAATATTTAAAGAAACAATCAAAATTACAAAGTTAATATTTTTAAATTTGGGGCAAAGGCCATCGGAAAGTACATTCGGGGCGAAGCCTACCGGAAACTTTTTACCATACGTGCTGTTGCAACTACTTAAAGTTCGGCTCCCCAACAGTTGAACTACAATACAACTCCTACTTAAAATTGGCCATACGTGGGGGCAGAAACTCCCCTCTTCAAATTGACGCCCAAAACGTGGGGAAAATAACAATACAACAAACAAAACAACGAAATAATATAACTACTCCTTTCTCACATCTGATGACGAAGATGTGTTTCCAAACATTTTATCTCTCATTTTGGAAACAAATGGAACTCACAAGGTGCTAGGTCAGGGCTGTATAGTGGAGGGTCCATGGTGCTGACATTTAGGGCATCCAGATACTCAGTTGTTAGTTTTGCTATATGCGACGATGCTATGTCATGATGTAACATTATTTTCCCTTTTGAGTGTTTTTCACGAACGTTTTCAAAACTTTGCGGTAAACAGACATTTGTATACCAAAGGGCAGTAACGGTACCTCTATCTACTTATGCTATAGTAGCAATATGTCCCGTTTTAGAAAAACAAATAGCATCCTCTTCTTACCAGCACTGCGTATTTGTCCGACTTTTGTAGACTTAGGTTCTGCTCGAAAGATCCATTGAGCCGATAACATTTCTTTTCAGGATTATAACCATAAATCCAAGATTCACACCAGTAACGATATTCCACAACAAATTTGAAGTGGCATCTTGAAATTTTTCCAGTTTTTCTGCACCAAATAATGCGTTTCTATTTTTGATAGGTAGTAGTTTATGTGGAATCCAAGGACAACAAAGTTCTCCCACATCTAACTGTCGATGAAAAATGTTTTGGATTTGACTCCTACTAATGCCCAATGTTGCCTGAATAAATGCATAAGATATCCGTCGATCTTCTTCAAGCGCTGCTCGAACAGCGGCAATATTTTTATCAGTAACAGCACTTCTTGGGCGTTCTTCACGAAATTCGTCACTTAGTAAAAACCGATCTCTCTTGAATTCGCAGAACCAATAATAAATTATTGTCTTGGATGTGGCTTCTTCCCAAATTAATTTCTAAACCGATCTTCACATTGTTAGGCGTTAATGACGACGTAAAGTCGTAAAAAAACCCTAGCCTGGAAGTGTTCTCTAGTCAAGTTCCTTTTTGGGTTGAGGCAGTATTTTTAACACTTAAATGATTTCAGTCTAATTATATAATATATAAATTCAATAACAGCCCGCCTTAAAGCAATATGTGTATGTAATAATTTGTAAAATATGTGTAACAGTCATTGCATATGCTTATATTATTGTATCCATGTGTAACAATATTATGTGAATATATTACGTAATTTAATAATGCAGAAGCTGTGAGAATGATAAGTTAAAAGTTGCTAACAATGAGGTAACCTTGAGACAATAATGAGTAAGATAGTTTAATAATGCTACTAGTCATTATTGGAGCAACAATAATGTAAATTTTGTGACAGTTTATAAAATAGCCAATCAACAACCAGAAAAAGCTTTAGTTAAAAGAAGGTATTCTATTGGATTAGGAATAGCAATCGGAGACTTGAAATACAGAAATTTACAAGCTTGGGAGGTTGAAATGAGTTCAATTGCTTGGAAACAGTAGCAAAAAGTGTCCTCGAGAGATTTAATATGTATTCGTGTGAGACGAAAATAAGTTTACGTGTTACAAAGTGTAACAAATTAATAAAAAAATCTCACAGCTCTCCATATCAGTGAAGTGTTATTTAAATCGTGTCAAGCATTAATAAAAGGAGTGAAGTAAAATTATAATCTGTGTAAGCCTACATTCTTGTCACATCACAACTCTACTAAGAGAAACGTTTCTCTAACAGTAATAATGACGCAGTCGAGGCAAACATAAATGTATAATATTTAAAGAAACGGTCAAATTACAAAATTAATATTTTTTTTAAACTTGGGGCAATGGCCACCTGAAAGTACATTTGGGGCGAAGGCTACCGGAAACTGTTTATTATACGTGCGGTTGCAACTACAAGTTCGGCTCCCCAACAGTTGAACTAAAATACAAACCATTTTCTCAAATTAGCGTCCATACATGGGGCTGAAACTATCAACTTTCTCAAATTGGCGCCCAGCTGCGTGGAGCTCGAAGAAACAAGAATAGGCGACATCAATGAAAAGAAGAGATCAACGAACCGCATAGAATTACCTGAATCCACGAAACTAATCAACTTTCACAAATTGGCGCCCAACGTGGGGCTGAAACTATCAACTTTCTTCAAATTGGCGCCCAGCTGCGTGGAACTCGAAGAGACAAGAATAGGCGACAACAACTGAAAAGAAGAGATCAACGAACCTCATAGAATTACCAGAATCGACGAAACTAATCAACTTTCACAGGGTGAACACGAAATCTTTAGATGACAACAATCTATTAGAGCAAATTGAAGAAACTATACGGCAATCAGCTCCCAAAATATTATAAACTAGCTGTGAAATATAAACAACTTAAATTTTATATTAGAAATTTGACTTTCTAAAAATGTTCCGTCTCGCCCTCTAATTTGTACATGAAATCTGTGTGCTTGAATTCAAGGGGCAAACACAGTTCTTCCCTGTGACAAGAAAATTCCCGATAGCCACCCATGCATCCAAACGAAAGCTCTGTACGTGTGTACCTACATACCGACATCACATTAGTTTTGAATTCCACGTTTTTGTTGTGCATTCCACCGGCTGTCAAATCGTGTAGCTATTAGCAATCAGCAATGTCCACCGTTTCACAGGAACCCAAGGCTTTCCATTAAACTTACGTAAAACAGGTACATATGTAGATAAACTTGGGAACCTAATAAACGAACCATTGGTATCCGATTTTATCTAAGTGTTTACATAACGCAACTAAAGGAGCTCAAAAGGTATCCCAAACTCCTAAACAACCGACAAAAATCCAACACGGAACGTAACTGGTCAACAACAACAATAATATTATAGAACCTACCGGTTTTTAAAGGTTTAGGATTTGTTAGCTTCACTAATGAACTTATTATTTATGTATTTATTTACATTTGTAAAGCGTTGTTGGCTTTTTATTTTGCTATATATTGAATAAATCGAGCATATTATACAGGATGTTTCAGAAATACTTTTACAAACTTCGGGTATGATTCCTTACACCACAAGAAGGAAAAACAGTTCATATGAACATATGTCCCATAATCCTTTGTTTTCTCGTTAGGAGGTGATCAACACAGTGGTACACTTATAACACACACAACTCATAATAAATGCTTGAAATGTTCTCCTCTTGCTTCTGTGCATGCCTTTACTCGTCGAATCATGGAAAGTCGCACCGTGTCAAAAACTCCGGGATGGTGTCGAATGGTTTCGCAGGCTTCCATGACACGTCGATAAGCGTTTCTGCATCCGGGATGGCTGCTCCATAAACCAATGATTTAAGATGCCCCCAGAGGTAAAAATCCACAGGATTGAGGTCGGGAGAACGTGCAGGCTATGGAACTGGTCCTCCTCTGCCTATCCATCGGTCATGGTAGACACCAGTCAGTGCACCTCGAACAATGCGACTAAAATGTGCCGGAGCCAGGCATTTATCACATTTATCGGCAAGGCGACGATAAACAGCGACAAAGGTTGGATGACTCGGTTGTCTTCGGTCTGGCAACTCCATCTGATACAGCCGTGCAGACTCGCGTCCATTACCATTCGCACGACCATACATAAAAATCATGTCTGCCTGTTCACGAAATGAATATCCAGCAACGTGGAACAAAACACGTGCAGTTAACTCACTACATGTACACAATTGAAACGTTGAAGACAGACTAATGACAAATGACAAACGTAAACAAGTCTCCATGGCAACACTTCGCCATCTACTGTATGTAGTACAATTGGTCAACGTCTTCTATGAATGCGTAGAGAAATGAAGTTTTGAGGTTGGACTCCGAAGGCCGTTGAACTCACACTTTCTTTGTGACAGGAATAACGCGAAAAGCAAGGATTATGGGACATATACCCGGTATATGCTGTGTTTTATAAATACAATGATAATATAAAGGAACAAAGTGTTTGCTGTTTTTTCATTATATGCGATATCTTACCTGCCCATTGGGGAACTAATATGATCGAGGGTTCCATTGTTCTGTCTACTTCTACCACGAAGGCTGCGAAAAGAGTAAACTAGCCCGAATTACTTACGGTAAATCCAATTAAAATTGAGAGTGCATGCGCCTGCTCTCACGGAGTAGGTTATACACCGCAAGGTCCATGATCTCCTCTAACGCTCTCATTATAATCGATACTTAGCTCTGATGTTCAACTTTCTTCCTTACTTTCACTACCAAGTGAGATGACTCCACGATAACGTCGCGTTCGGGAGGTCCCGAGTTCGATACCCGGTGGCCTACCACTCTACCATGGGTCTTTCATGGTTTTCCGTGGTTGACAGAGACGAATGCTGGAGTGTGTATTCTACCACGGATTTCCCCTCTCTACCATTTCCTCCCGTTTCATTTCCGTTTCATGTTTCATGACTCCGGGGCTGAAGTTAGGTCGGTTTCGGGCAGATGACCCAGAAGCTTGCGATTTGGAACTTCTTCCGGCTCTGGTAGAGGAGCCTGTAGAGCCTCCACTGCTGGGTCGTGCTCTCCTGGTCTCACTAGAAAGACATCTCTGAGAGCTATTAGGAAACTCTGCACGACTCTGACAACTTGCGCCGGCCAACTATTCATCGTCTCCTGAGATTCCCTCATCTCATCTGTTCCTCCTTGGAGTGTGCACACAAAAGTTCCATTGCGGGTCGAGGTGCTAGGTGTCCCCTCCGTTAACTAGCTCTATATATTATCCTAAACTCTCGCAACACAAAGGTAGTTGGTACGGGGAATTTTCTTTAACCAGAATCATTCCCTATCCTCGCGGAATCTGGAAGTGGGAGTGCACGTGAGTGTGTTTCATGATGAAAAGTAACAAAACCCAATGTTAAGAAACCTACAGTTCAACGAGTAGTACCATCAGTTATTTCTCAGGTCAAAGCCACCGATATGACCATACAAGTTAGAGGGGGCTATACAAATTAAGCAATTAAAAAGATTAAAGTAAGTTAGCGTACAGTTATATACAGATTGAGCCAAAAGACACCGAACCTGCGTGGTATTTTTCCTGTCCACGTGCTCGGCGCTCGTTGTCGTCTGACGCTATCCTAGAAAGGCGCGGATGAAACCATACAACATTTTTATAACTACTTTTAAAGGCTTTACTTACCAACTTTACGAAAGGAGATGCTGAAACTGGCCACCGTCGTTGTCCATACACTTTTGGCACCTCTTTAGGAAACTATCCATCACTCGCCGTAGTTCACGTTGAGAAATTTCCTGGGGGATATTTTGTTTTAATTCTTCCAGGGTGTGTGGGTTTGTCTTATACACTTTATGTTTTAAGTTACCCCGGAGGGGTATTTTATGAACAGTATTACCGGCTGCGCGGTGTTTTTCCACTGGGCGTGTGGAAATGTGATAAAACATGATAACGCACTGCTTCTATAAACAAAGTCACGTTGTTGTGGTTTTGCTGTGCATGTGAAGTGCAGTTTTGAGTTGACGGTGATGTGATGTAGTTCAATTATTATTTTGTCCTGCACTTAGTCACAAAGTATATTATGGCTCAGTATATGTTTTCTACTGCACAGCGTGTATTTATTTATGATTCGTATGTGTTACACCGGTCAGCTTGCCAAGTGAAAGTACAATTTGAAGAAAGATTTCCAGGTGTAAAAGTTCCAGGCCGTACAACAATCCATGAACTTTACAGTAAATTTCAGGCCACAGGAAGCGTTCAGGCTAAGAAATCTAAACGACGGCGTTCGGTTCTTACCGAAGAAACATTAGACGAGATCGGTCATCGTTTGGAAAATTCCCCCCAAAAATTCCATGATGGATAGTTTCCTAAAGAGGTGCCAAAAATGTATGGACAACGACGGTGGCCAGTTTCAGCATTTCCTTTCATAAAGTTGGTAAATAAAGCGTTTAAAAGTAGTTTTAAAAATGTTGTATGGTTTCATCCGCGCCTTTCTATGATAGCGGCAGACGGCAACGAGCGCCGAGGACGCGGAGAGGAAAAACACCGCGCAGGCGGTTGGGATTTTTTTTTGGCTCACCTGTTACTTTACATAGTTTGATGATTAGAATTAAACTATAACAGAATCCGACTTATAGCTTTAATTATTTATTTGACCCTGTTTGATACGAATGTAATATATCTTCACCAGAATAAACCGGCATTCAGGATATCAGAATAAACAACATACAACTAGGATACGAAACATAAACAAAAGAATTTAATTCATGTTTTTGTTTTTGGTTGTTATCCAGCGTTACCACACACTGCACTGCACAATAATAAACCGAATGTCGTAGCAAAATTGTGCAATACAGCTTCATTCTTCTTTATGGCTTAGTCGCACTTGGATTTGTGATCAAAACAAAATTGTTTTCCCTCTAAAAGTACGAGACGTTTGCACATGTTGTAAATAAGCACTAAACATATTTTCTTCGAATAAACACTTCCTTAATTTCACATTGTAAGTGCATCACTATCACTAACATGTTCCACAACTTATTACAATTTTTGAGGCAAGAAAAGATCTCTGTAATAATTAACCATCATTGGCACGGTCAAAACGTTACCGATTTTAGGATGTTTACTGTTCAAACAAATCTTCATCGACTCACTTCCACAGAAAGCACCACACCAACGTGTCCTCTAAGGCAGTATCATGGAGTAAGACACTCCAGGTACTGCTATACTGATTGGTGCTGATAATACCAGGATTTTAAGAATTAGTGTGAAGTCCACAGTCATATCAATTTGCTTGTGCTATGAAAATGTACGTACCACAGAGAGTCATTAAATTTCCTATCTTGCTTATGTTGACGCCAATGGTTAAGAACACTCTTACCATCCTTGGATCGGAAGGACAGTTTTGTTCCAGAAAAGCAACGGCTGTTGGTAACGTAACAGGCTGGAGGTAGTTCCTAACGACGTAAGGATTACTTTACTACTATAGGTAATGAAATGAATTCACTTGGTGAGAATGAAGAATGCCAAAGGATACACTACCAAGAGCTGGAGTGAATAATAGGAGAGCAAGGTGGCTATGTACCTTCCTGTTCTAGCTATCAGTGTGGCTATCCCCTCTGTCATAACCTGTACCCCAACAGAGAAGTCAACAATAATGCAGACACGGACATGAATCCTTCATTCACAAAAACGTCATAGTCGCGATGTAGTCTATTAGATCCTTCAGGAATGTTACTTCATCGCTAAGCTTCTTCGCCACTGTACGAAAACCATTGAAACAGCCGACCATGTTTACTCTTTGTGTCATTTCCCCTCCTAGTGCAGCCTTGTGTCGTTTCTTAAAACAGTCGCGTAGTTGTGTACGAATATTCCTATTGGATTTGGGGGAACGAAGTTTTTTCTCAAATCCAGAAGCCTGCCTTAAAGCTTTCAATTCTAGGGCGGTAGAAGGTGCATTCTAATCCTAAATTCCTGGACATATGCAACATGTATAATGAAATTCCTAAGAGAACTTGCAATGGAACCTCCTACGGCGCAGAATGATATTCTCAGCAACATAAGAATAGTTTGTTTACGATGTTGCAGGTTTGTTTTATCTTCGTGTATACTTTGATATACTTCTGAAGATGTATTCTTAAAGAAATAAAATACAGTTCTATCTAAAACTCCTTTTCTTTCTTTTTCATTGCGTCATATTGTCGTATCCTTACATATTAATATCGCTTAAATTTAGACGGGGGCGAGCCGAAAATTCCTTAAAACATGCTTCCACGAGAACCAACACGTCACATCTCGCCGAGCTACCCAGGTCGACGTCCCCGTCGAAACAAAAAGGACAAAAACAAAGGAATACATGAAAAATAAACAAATGACATACTTTACATTAGAAAAAGAATTACAGAAGCCAAATTGTTATTACACAGATTACATTTTCTATTTGCTTCCACGAGGACCTCCATGTCTACCACGTGCTATCCCTTCCGTTGCCTTGCAGAAAGAGAGAAGCACTTCCTGGCCTCGCCGCGATTAACAAGTTAAACCCTCTCTTTTTTCGGCACATCACGTACTGTACGTGTTGCCAACACTAACATCCCCAGTGCTGCCAACACGTCAATATATGCACAGCACTTTATTGATATTTCGTCGTTTATAGTGTTTAAAGACGCTTTAATCCAGCAACTCAATTAGCACTCAGCTTATTCTTGAAAAAAATTTAAACAAAATATAAAGCTAAAAGAAAAGACAGAATTTAAATTAACATTTTACATTATCTATTGTGTTTTAATACGCATTTGAATGGTTAAACTATATATCATAACAAACAAAACCAATAATTTTGACCAGACTTGGAAGGTCTATTATATGTATATATTGCATTCACAGAACTTTCTCTGTTCACTCTTCTACAAACTACAAAAGCTTATTATTCTGTCTACCTACTTCTTATTAATACAGATAAATTTCAATTCGCATTTACACATTTGCTTGTAGGATACAGTAGGTGAAGTAATAGCCGGATTTTAAAGGATTGTTTCGCTATGTGATGGCTTTAAAATTCCCTGCTGTTTCATGACCACGAGAAAGAAATTAATAGCTACTTTTTTTAACAAAAATATAAATATTTGATTATTCAATCTAATAAGAAGGAGCTGTTTCGGAAATGCTTAACTTCACAAAAACATATTTCATGTATATCGTGTGGTTAAACGAGATCTACATTTTTGTGTAGTAAGATTTTGGGTGTCTCTTATGGTTTACCAGTTATACAAAAATCTTTCAGAATAAAGAAAACTTCACGGGCCAGTCCCTGAAAACTCAAGAGAGACATTTCATTTGCCATGCAAATATCTAATACACATGTCATTTTAATCAAAGTCGTTAGAGCAATTTTTGAGAAAATAAAGAATAACGAAAATTATTCCATGTAAAGCGTATCTGGGGTGAGGATATTTTCTTGAAAATCTTCGTGTCGCATTTCTACAAGACACTGAAATAAATACCAAGCTTGCAATTTAACCGATTTTCGTTTTTGAGATGTGCTATTCAAACGCTTACATTCACGGACCTGGTTCTAAAAATACTTCCTTTTGGATTCAGGGAGTCTCAAAACGTTTATTTCTGCTGAAATGTCAATATCGAATTTTTGGGTGGAATGCAATACTTGTTAAGGTAAAAAGCGGACTTGTGAACAGTTTTCGATCCCATTCTTGAAAAAATTAGATTAGATAAATTTTGTTTACGATATTTAGTGGTTAAAAAATGTATCTCGTTAAAACCGAATTTAAGTGAATTTTTTTTAAATACTCTCTAAAAGTAACCATTTAATCGTTTCCCGTTGTCATACAAACTGTACGGATTTCAAATACAGAATAAAGCGATCCGTTCTTTAAAGATTTGACATAACCTTAGTCCCCTTTATCACTTTTGTTGCTACAACGAAATCTGTAATGAAACCATTTTGTAAGCGTTGATTTGGTTAACATAGTGTATACAGGGGGATCAACTTTTGTAAGAATAGTTTGTAGAAGAGTAGGTAGAGAAAGTCATGTGATTGCATAACATCAGACTTTATCGAAATTTTATTGAAAATTAAGTATTAAGAATCATAACGGCGTCAGAAACGTAATACATCTTGGAAATTCATTCATCGAGATTAGTCAAGATTTTGACCACAAAGACAAACATGTTTTGTATATATCCATTTATAACTTTATTGTAAAAAGCTTAAATACATTGGGAGAACAAAAAAAACGGAATTGCGTTACCAAAATAATAAATTAACAACAAACGGTTGAGATTTGGATGAACACTGCCTGAGGTTTGAAGGATCCCACTAATGTCCTTTACCATGAAAACTGATTTCTGACTTCCCGTAACCTCCTGCCTTCTTCACGACGGCCTGGAAGCCGTTGTGCTTGTCCGAAGTGTACTCCACGACACGTGTAGAGCCGTCAGGTTCCACCAGGCTGTAGGACCCCTTGACTACGTCGCCATCCCTTGTCTCCCACTGGCTCTTGGCATCTCCGGTGTGTGGATCGTGGACAGCGTAGTCGAACTTGTAGTGTGCAGGTGCCTGTGTGAACGAACGTCTTTATTTATCACATAAAGCAGACAAAATGGTGGAAAGAACAGTTGCGCAAAATGTAGGATGAATATTCCTTTGAATATGATATCCGTGATAATTCTGATATTTCTTTTACATGTATGAAGCTGGTCACACTAAAGTGAAGTATAAAACAGCTAAATATTTGTTATGACTGAATACTTACGCAATAGTCATATTCGTGTTCTGCTGCTGCATGTTGATGATAACCGTTGGACGCGAATCCTGGGTATGCACTGGCTACAGCTGCAACCACGCACAGCACCAAAATCTGAAAACATGGTGAAAATATCAACTTCATGCATCACACTTACATGGATTTCCTAACCCTTTAAAGCTTTACTGATACCTTATATACTGTAGTATTCCTATAAAAAGTTATTCTTTTACTCACGTTACGTTACTCACAATGAACGTTTGACTTAAAATAATCTATAATTAAGCAATATAGATTTGGTTTACATGTATGCTACGGAAAAGAAGACATTCGCATGTCGTAGGTCACTTTTTTGTTACTAATGAACCCAAGCTTGTCTTTGAAACAAAACATAATCGTTTCCATGACCAACTCAAATAAAAAGGAATCAACAGCGCGATATTACAGAAGGCTTTGGAATGTTGCGGATTATGAGGGAAAGGGAATGAATCGATTATAAATGCATGCGTTTCAACATTAAAATGAAGTGTACGGGAAAAAATCTGTTACATTCGAATGACCTTCTCCACTATTGTTTATGTTTATGTAACCTCTACAAGCTATTCTTAGGAACTTATTTTTCTATCCACTTCATGTTAATGGAACTAAATATTTGCAGAAACAGTTTTCTGTTTTAAGTACAAGTTGGTTTGGGAAAACCGAATCGATAGCCAGGATAAAAGGGCTCGCTTGTGCTGGGCTTAAAGCTTCATACTCTTTCCATGAAATCTCTGGAAACAAATGAATATCGACAGCATTTAAAAGAAAATTATTAAGTATTGAAAAATTCAAACCAATATTAACAAATAGCTCGGAAATTGCCGATGCAACAAAAAGGGAGTGGTTTTATAGAGATCTACATTTAATAGTTGGTGGGTTATTAACATTAAAAAGATGGAGAGGTATTTATATACTTTTTTTTTAATAATCTTTGTCCGGTAAGTTTTTCTCTTTGTGGTTTACCGGTTATGCAAAATTCTAATGAAGAGGAGCTTACGGGATATTACCGGACAAAACAAGATAAGTATTTTATTTGTCATACAAATAGCTTAACTGTATAGTATTTTAATGAAAATCTTTAGAGCCATTTTTTGAGAAAATGTTTCCCACGTAAAGAATAGCTTTGGGGGGGAGGTTCTTGAAAATGTTTGTCACATTCTTGGAAGTTGCTGAATCTAAATACCAGATTGATATATAATCGACTTTTCGTTTTTGAGTTAGGCTGTTCATACTCACACACACACACACACACACACACACACACACACACACACACCTTCTTTTCTAAAAAAAATATTCTGACGACCTCAAATCCTGTGCTTTCTTCATAATTTCAAAGTGAATTTTTGGGCGAAATACAACATTTCCTGTGCCTGCTACAGATAAGTGGTAGGGAAATTAAACATCATTCTTCGCATGAAAATGAGAAGAGAAGTTATTAAATTGCAGAGTTTTCATACAACCTGATGTATGAGGATCAACTCGACATCAACAGATATGCCTGACCTACCTGGAAGGTTCTCATTGCTGGTTGGTTATCCTTGTGATGTGTGGATGTGAACTGATACCTGATAAATGCTTGCACTGCTATATATAGTGGTCAGATTGTGAAGGTGTAGCAAGCCATAATTCGGCGCGTGGAATGCAGGAAGGTTGCTTGTGCCTAACGTAGCGTGAACATCGCACATGACTTGTATAACAGTCGCACTTTAATGGACTGCTCCACACACGTTTTATTTTTTGGGGAGTTTAAACAAAGGCATTTGTTTTTGTTAAAGGGGATTAGAAGGTGATATTGTGGCTACATTTTAATATGGATGTGTATCTTCTCTGACAACTAAGTAAATCTTTCAACTTTTTCAAGTACATTGTAGTAATTTCTGAGTTATATTTCTTAAACGTGCTTGGTATTGAAATAGTTATGTTCTGTAAACTTCAGCGGACTTAAGTGCAATTTTATCACAGATTTACTAAATATAAGTACAACATAAAATGAATTTTCATTGTCCCACTGAAATTTGGAAAGCTTTAATCTTTAAATTTTTCACATTATTCCTCCAACACAGTTATTTACAATCAAAGGTCGAATTGTATTTAATATTAAAATGTTCCCTAACAAGGGATGTGCGCGACTCCGTAGGCTAGGAGTCGCACGAGATTGTGGTTGGAAAATAGGTCGACCATCCCAACAGTGATGTGAATCATGTCCCATGTAAAACTCTGTTGTCTGCTAGCGCTGGATGTTCTACCTGCACTAACAAGTACTTCCTCTAGTTGAGTGATGAGTGTAGTTGCAGTAGGAGGACGCGTTTTGGAGTATTTTGTTGTGGGTTAGAATGTAAACAGTGTACATCGGTATTATGAGGCGAATTAATCCCATGAATGCTGTCAAACTACTAGAGGCAAAGTTGCGACGTGGATACGTGATCCGGGTCGAGGTTATGGAGTTCGCGAATATGCTATATAGCATGATAATTCACAATGACACAGAAATGCTTAAAGATACGCTGGAAGGAATAATGATTTTGAAGGACAGGAGGCGCCCATACCTGAAGTTGATTCTTCCAGAAGTACAGGATTTTCATCTCCAGAGCAACAGGAACCCTCAAGTACAAGTGAGTGGAACGAAATTCACCCAACAATTTTGAGGACCAATGTATTACAAGATAATGATGACAACATACTGAAGAACGGAGACTATTACACTCGTGGCTTCACCTCCTATAGAAAAACTATGAGGCACTACAAGTGCTAGTTAATATTATTATAGATTGTGAGTAACAGAAGGCGAGATCCAGCTCACTTCAAGGGAAACAGGCTGTCGCAGATAAAAACTATAAAAAGGTGTGCAATATCAAATTTTGATAGGGTAAGAGCGTGTGAAACTGTTGGTATCTGCAAATGTGGGCACTAGAAACATCTAAAGTAGTTAGCCTGCACAAGTTCAGATTCGATTACGTTTATGAACAAACTTAAGGCTTAATATGGTATTTTTTCCAGGTATTTCTTCCAGAAAATCATAGTATTCGTCAGAAGGCTCAAGGTTTTGTGGTGGTAGTGAAGCAATATGTAAAAGACGGAAGTGTGGACAAGAAAATGTTTGAAACAGTGACCAAAGTCAATTTAATTACGATATGTCTTCATTGTCAACACTATCTCACAGAACAGAGAAAACTACAGCTGGTGTGTCTGTGCATAGCTCTACACACAATCATACAATTGAAGTGGCTTTATCTTTGAGTGGCAGATAGCTAACAAGCTCTATATCTGATTTCAAGAGACACGAGACACCGTTGGCCCAAAGGTTTCAAAGAAACCGGAAACAAAATGTCCAAGAAACGCTCAGTAGAGGTAAGAGCAAAAGTGAAAAATTGACGAAAGAGCATATGAAAAGTTTTTCAACTACAGTCCTTGATGAACATGTACGTGATGCTGGGAAGAGCCTATTGCTGTGTGATTCCTGGTCAGGCCGTAAAGATTCTACTCTTGTAGACGAGTAACAGGGATGTTACACTCAAGATATTGCCATCAAGATAACAAAATATTGCCTACCTCTTGATGTGTACTTCTTTAGGCCACATAAGTTCTACAGGAGAAGATCGTTGATTTTGTACGACTACATGTGAAAAAACACAGTTACCCGGTCGTCATTTCATCATCAGACTTCACGCTGTGCTATACAATCAACTTTCTGCGCCGAAGTACAAGCTTATGTTACAATATACTTATCAAAAGGCAAGTTATGGCATTATCATACCATTACCATCGTTTGAAAGTGTAATTAGTGTATCTTTTGATATTAGACTGCCTGAATCTAGAGGTGATGTTGAATGTGAAAAAGTGGATTTAGTCAGATGTGCATATTGCTCTGTTCAACTTTGCTTTGACCACTTCATTGAAATACCACACCTGTACTTTGAAGACTGATGTGAATAGCCGGGGAATACAATCAGATCAGTAGTAAAGTACGTTGTTCAGATATCGTCATTATTGTAAGCAAAGGTAAATATAGCAATATAGTCACGGCACTGAAATGTGTGTTTTTCTTCCTATCATATTGACATTTCGTTAGGAAAATCCCCTTCTTAGGCCTTGATTAGGTGATCATACCAATGTGTCTAACGGCAAGACCAACAGTTTTGTTGGAGAATGACTCGCGCCACTGTTTCTCGGATGAGCGACCTATAACCCAAACACATCCACATGTGGCACCAAGCGTTTGAGGTCGTGCACATCCTTTGTAAGAAATAAAAATATATGAGTTAATTAAAATTTTTCATTTTCTAAAAATCAAGCATGTGTTGTACTACTGAAACCCCTACATAAATCCAAAACTATAACTTAAGTAAAGAAAATATTCTTTGAAAGAAAGGTTCTTATGTAAAGAAAAGGTTCGTCATAAATTTTCAAAGGACGTACACTGAAAATGTGAAAGAAGCTGAACAAATATTGCATTATGATGAGCATTTTAAAATGCACAGGAGTAATAAACATCTACGCACCTGCATTTAAAATTGCGTTTGGGCATTTAAATGACAGAAAGGTAAAATTGCAATTGGTCCCTGATTCAACAATGTTTCATGATTTCCGGAAACCAGAGCACCGCGCTCCAGCCCATTGCGTCACTACACACACACGCATACATTCATGCCCGCCCGTCCACCAGTAACGATAGTTCCTAGGCGTCCTTCACGAAATTTGTTACAGAAAAAACCAATCTCCTTTGAATTCGCGGCATCAGTTATAAATTGTTGATTTAGATGCGCCTTCTTCACCAAATACATTCCTAAACCAATCTTTACATTGTTAGGCGTTAATGACGATTTAAAATCGTGAAAAGTCGTATCTCAGAAATGTTCTCTAGCCAAGTTCATTTTTGGGTGAACACGAATTCTTTAAATCATGACTACAATCTATTAGAGCAAACTGAACAAACTATACGGCAATCAGCTCCCAAAATATTATAAACTAGCTGTCAAATATAAACAACTTTCATTTGGTATTAGAAAAATGGCATTCTAACAATCTTCTGTCCCGCCCTCTAATTTGTACAAGAAATCTGTGCCTTGAATTCAAGATGCAGTGAATAATCCGACTCCGCAGGTAAACACCGTTCTTCCTTGTGACAAGAAAATTCCCGATAGGAGCCCAAGGTTTCCCTCCTATAAAACAGGTATGTAGATAAGCTAGGGTATCTAATAAACGAACCATTGAAATCCGACTTTATCCAAGTGTTTACACGAGGCAACTAATGTATCCTTAAAAGTCATAAACAACCGACAAAATTCGAATACGAGACATGACATGTCTGCTTCGACAATACTACATAATCATCATCATCAACAATAATAATAATAATAATAATAATAATAATAATAATAATAATAATAATAATAATAATAATAATTTAGAACCTACCCGGTTTGAAAGGTTTAGGATTTGTTAGCTTCACCAATGGATTTATTGTTTATTTATTAAAATTTGTAAGGCATTGTTGGTTTTTTATTTTGCTATATATTCAGCAAACCGAGTATATTATATATGCTGTGTTGTTTCATAAATACAATGATATATAAAGAGACAAAGTATTTGCTCTTTCTTCATTAAATACGATACCTTATCTGCCCATTGAGGAACTAACATGATCACGGGTTCCATTGTTCTCTTGTCATTTCCCTGCGTCTACCACGAGAGCTGCGAAAAGGGTAAACTAGACTGAAAACCTTAAAGTAAATCCAGTTAAAGCTGAGAGTCATGCACCTTCTCTCATGGAGCAGGCTATACACCGCAAGATCCATGATCTCCTCTAACGCTCTCATTATAATCGAGAGTTAGCCTTTAGCTTTCTTCCTTGAACTCTCAGTATCAAGCGAGATGTCTCCGCAATAACGTCTGAGGCTCGCATTCAGGAGATCCCGCGTTCGATCCCCGAATACTCTATGGGTTTTTCGTGGTTTTCCCTGTTTAACAAAGAAGAATGCTGGGTGGTACATTCTACCACGAATTTCCACGATCTATCATTTCCTCCCATTTCATTTCCCTTTCATGTTTCATGCAACTTCTCGATTCTGTTAGAGGGAAGCCTGTAGAGCCTCCACGGCTGGGTCGTGTTCCCCCGGTCTCCCTAGAAAGACGTCTCCGAGAGTTATTAGGAAACTCTGAGCCTCTCTGTCAGACTTGCACCGGCCAACTATAGAGCGTCTCCTATGGTTCCCTCAGCTTTCCTCTTAAGGGTGTGCACACAAAGGATCATTGGGGGTCGAAGTGCTAGGTGTCCCCTCCGTTAACTAGTCCTGTACTATCCTAAACTCTCACTACACAAAAGTAGTTGGGACGGGGAATTTTACTTTAACCAGAATCATTCCCTAACCTCGCTGAGCCTGAAAGTGGGAGTGAATGTGAGCGTGTTTCATGATGAAAAGCAACAATACTCAACGATAGAAACCTACAGTTCAATGGGTATTACCATCAGCTGTTTTTCAAGTTAAAGCCACTGATATGACCATAGAAGTTAAAGAGGGAGCTATACAAATAAAACAACTAAACAAATTAAAGTAAGTTAGCGTACAGTTATATAACTTAGATCGTTTGATGATTAGAATTAAACAAGTACAGAATCAGATTTCTAGCTTCAATTATTTATATGAACATGTTTGATACGAATGTAAAATATCTTCACCAGAATAAACAGGCATCTAGGATACCAAAATAAACAACATACAACTAGGATACGAAACACAAATAAAGGAATCTTAGTCATCTTTTTGTTCTTTGATTATTAACCAGTGTTATCACACTGCACTGTCACAACATTAAACCGAATGTCATAGCAAAATTGTGCAATACAGCTTTATTCTTCTTTAGGCTTAGTTGCACTTGGATTTGTAATCAAAACAAAACTGTTTTCCCTCGAAAACTACGAGACATTTACACACGTTTTAAATAAGCACTAAACATATTTTCAACGAATGAACACTTCATTCACTACAAGATCTTTGTAGTATTTAGCCACCACTGCTACGGTCGAAACGTTACCGAGAATGCTTACGGTTGTAACAAATCCGTTGTCGACTAGCTTCCACAGAAAGCATCACAAAAACGACGTCAGCTG
This sequence comes from Deroplatys truncata, assembly GCA_030765065.1. Lineage (NCBI taxonomy): Eukaryota > Metazoa > Arthropoda > Insecta > Mantodea > Mantidae > Deroplatys > Deroplatys truncata. The sequence continues at coordinate 77,473,002 of CM060982.1, read as the reverse complement.
TAACACCACCCTCTAAGGCAGTATCATGGAATAAGACACTCTAGGTAGAACTATACTGATTGGTGTTGATAATACAAGGATTTTCAGAACAGTGTGAATTCCACAGTCATCTCGTATTAATTTGCTTGTGCGTACCGCAGAGGGTCATTAGAGTTCCTATCTTGCTTATGTTGAAGCCAATGAATAGAAACACTCTTACCATCCTTGGATCAAAATGAATGTTTTGTTCCAGAAAAGCAACGGCTATGGTAACGTAACCAGCTGGAGGTAGTTCCTATCGACGTAAGGATTACTTTACCACTGTAGTAATGAAGCGAATTCTTCCTGGCGAGTATGAAGAATACCAAAGGATACATTATCAAGAGCTGGAGTGAATAATAGGAGAACAAGGTGGTCATGTACCTTCCTGTTCTAGCTATCAGTGTGGCTATCCCCACTTTTATAACCGGTACCCCAACAGAGAAACCAACAACAATGGAGACACGAACATGAACCCTTCATCCACAAAAACGTCATAATCGCGATGCAATCTGTCAGATCCTTAAGGAATGTTACTACATCGCCAAGCTTTTTCATCTCTATACCGACATTTAAGCAACCGACTATATTTACGCTTTGTATCATTTCCCCTCCAAGTTGTCGCGGTATCTGTTCGTGTTATCTTATTTGCTGGCGCCTGTTATTGTTTTACTATTTTGAACTTTGGGTTCTTTGTCCTCCGGCTAGCTATTGTTACTCAGTCGAGCAAATATCTCTTGAACAGGGTGTGTAAACGGAAAGGGGTTGTTACTAAAAGATAACACTGATAAAAGAATTTGTTTTTACACTTTTATTGCCGTCACACTTTATTAATTTCACATATTTAATCTTGATACACGCCTGACTGAAACTGTTATATTTTCGATTGTAACTATAATCATTTATTTGCCGTGCATTATTAATTCGCGTACTTCACATTTTGTAACTAACTTTACGACGCGAGAGATTCTGTAGAATTGCGTAATGTGTACTACGTTAATGCTTCCGTGTAACTCGCGAGAGAGATTTCTTAGAACTGCGCGACATTTGCCTTGTGAATGATTCTGTAGAACTGCGCGATACTTGACTCGACTCGACTGACTGCTGGCAGGCTAAGTTATAGCCCGAGTGAGTCTTTGCTGTGTGCCCACCCTCAATAGGGTTTTACCACAGGATGTGTATTACAGGAATGATATTTTTAGGATGGCGATTTTGTCTTAGATTGAGTAGAGAGAAGGGAGGAGCATATTGCTCCTCGAACTGCGTGTTAGGATGCAGCAGCCCTTCTGCACCCTGGTGTGTATTTGTTTAAAAATTTAAGTTAGAGTTTGGAATTTAATTTTGAGGCCAATCAACTCTTGGATGGGATTACTATGGAGTTCAGCTTTAGCTGCTGTTGGTTTAACTCCTTGGTTATCTGGTGTGCCCGCATGCCATACGGGGAACCCGATGACTCCGAAGACGGCGGTTTCTGGAGTCGTAATCCCCAAGAGATCTGACCAGGATACTCTGATGATTTGGTAAACTGTCGTAAAATTTGGTAGCCCGGCGCCTAATTTCATCTTCCACATATGGAAGAGATAAGGCTTCGTGTACTAGTCTCACGGGGAAGGCGCGGCCGACAGAGTAGATGGACCGGAGTCCCCTATTCTGCGCCCGTTGTAGCCATAGCAGCCAGCTGTCTGCGGCCATGCCCCAGACCTCGCAGGCGTAAAGCATGAGGGGTACTATCAGGGCTCGGAAAAGGTGCAACTTTAACCGAACAGGCATCCCGGATCTCAGCATCGGGTACAAGGAGGCGATTGCCCCCTGCGCTCGGGCCGAGACGTCTCGGATGTGCTCGCGAAACGTTAGAACCCTTGTCCAGCTTCACTCCCAGGTAGGTGACAGAATTCCTCCATTCAATACTTCGACCTCGAAATTGAAATGTGGGGCAGTCTACGGGGATGTGGCGCTTCGTTAGGAGCATGGCGTGGCTCTTGTCCGCGTTAACGGACATGCGCCAGCGCCGGCACCACTGTTGGGTGAGGCGGAGGTGTGTCTGTATTGGGTTGAAGGCTCTGATGAGGTTTTTGTTTGAGCAGTACAGCAGCACGTCGTCAGCATACTGGGCCATTTCGACTTGCTGCTGTGTTGGAAAGTCTGCCATAAAGACGCTGAATAGCGTGGGGGATAATATAGAGCCTTCAGGGACTCCGCCTCTGACTGGCCTAAGTGTAGATGTTTTCCCCGTAACTGAGACTTTAAATGTTCTGTGTCGTAGAAAACTGTGTATGATGTTGTTAACCTATGTTGGTAACCCCAGGTGGATGAGTTTATACAGGTGACCCGCGTGCTACGTCGTTGAGAAGGCCTTTTCTACATGCAGCTATACCGCGGCGGTGAAGCGACCTTCCTGGAAACCCAGGGCGGCCGTCTCCACCACTCGCAGCAGCTGTTGAGATGTCGAATGCCCAGGACGAAATCCAAACTGGTGATCCAGGATGGCTTGAATGTCTCCCAAAAGTGGGGACAAGCGGTTGAGAATCATCCTCTCGAGAACTTTCGAGAGGGTGGAAAGGAGACTGGTGGATCGGTAGTTTGAAGGATGTACCAGATCCTTCCCCGGTTTCAAAATGCATATCACATGGGCCTCCCGCCACTCTCGTGGAAAGTGCCCCAGAGTAAGACACATGTTGAATACTCGGGTCAGAAAAAGTACGGCGTTGAAGGGAAGGTGCCGGAGCACGAGAGGGGTTAGCCCGTCAGGTCCGGCCGCCTTTTTGGGGTTGAGACGCAGGAGTGCGCCATGGAGCTCACTCGGGCGAATGATGGATAGCCGATCCGCGTCGGCCGGTGGACGTCGAAAATATCGGCGTACATCCCGACGAACGTGTTCGGAAAAGATGTCGTCCTGGGGGTCCTCTCTCGAACGTAAGGTACGTTCAAGATAGTCGGCCTACACATTTCCTTTGGCCTGGGGTTCATAGGCGAGGCCTTGGAGAGGAGAGGTATATTGGCCTCGACGGTTTCGGAGGCCTTTTGCAATCCTTCACACGTCGCCACCATCGATACGCAGTCTGGTCATCGTGTCCTCCCACGCTTGCACATTGCGCGATACTTCGACTCCGACTCTAGAATTTATACTCCCTCACCCCGATATGCCTAAACATTATAACAGAGCTGCTATTGGTTAATAAAGCGCGCCAACACTAGCGTCTATTTTTATATCCAATGAAAATTAACAACACACATGCTCTAGGGAAGATATTCCCTCCATTTCTAAAGAAAGGCACGCTACTCTGAAGTCATTTTGTTTGTCTTTTCTAAGTGATAAACAACTCACCCCCTCGTTTCATTGTTACCCGATCCTATTGTCAGTTTCAGGAGGCCGTGTAAACTTATTTCATAACAATGCTTATAAATAACAAACATCTCAAATCATTGTCATACAATAATGCTAATTTACACTACAATCCCTCTGGCATTCACAGTGTTGTGATATAAAATACTGCCTCAAAGTGCGTACTTCCAAACATCGTGTCGTGTCTTAAAACAGTCGCGTAGCTGTGTGCAAATATTCCAATTGGATTTGGGAGAACGAGCTTTCTTCTTAAACCCAGAAACCTGTCCTGAAGTTTTCAATTCAAGGACGGTAGGAGGCGCATTTTAATCCTAAATTCCTGGATGTATACCAAGCGTTAAGGTGGTGACGGGGAATACACTTACTACATTTAGGAATAATATCTCTAGATACTGTAGAGCCATCTTCAAGGACATGCCTACCTGGAGATTTGCTAAGGCACTTACAAGGAAACTCATTAATAGTGGCAAAGCTTTTCTCATGAAGATGTCTCCTAGAAAACCGACATACAACATATATTATGAAATTCTTAAGAGAACTAGCAATGGAGCTTCCTACGGCGCCGAATGATATTATCAGAAACATAAGAACATTTTATTTGTCGTGTTGAAGCTTTGTTTTATGTTCCTGTATGCTTTGGTATATTTCTTCAAAAGTGCTCTTGAAGAAATAAAATAGAATCTACCTGAAAATTGTGTTTTTTCTTTTTCATGTGTCACATGCACAACACGATTAATATTTCGCCGTTTATAGTGTTTAAAGACGCCTTAAACCAGCACCTAAATTAGAATTCATTACCTTCATTCTTGAAAAAAAAAATGAAACAAAATGTGTAGCTAAAAGGAAAATACAGCATTTAAATTTCCATTTTACATTTTATATTGTGTTTTAATACGCTTTTGATTGGTTATACTATATATGGTTACAACAAAACTAATAATTTTGACCAGACCTGGAAGGCCTATTACATGTTATTTTACATTCACAGGACTTTTTGTATACACAAATTACAAAAGCTTATTATTCTATCTACCTACTTCTTAGTAATCCAAATAAATTTCAATTCACATTTACACATTTGCTTGTAGGATACAGTAGGTAAAGTAATAGCAGGATTTTTAAGGAGTGCTTCGCTATGTGATGGCTTTGTAAATCCATGCTGTTTTCATGACCACGAGAAAGAAACGATTAGCGACATTTTTTGAAAAAGGTATAAATACTTGAAACATTCAAACTAATAACAAGGGGCATCTCGGAAATGCTTAACTACACAAAAAAATTATTTGATGTATATTGTATGCTTAAACGTGATTTACAATTTTGTATAGTAAGATTTTGGGTGTCTCTTATTGTTTACCATTTATACAAAAATCATTCAAAATAAAGGAAAAAACTTCACGGGCCAATTCCTGAAAACTCAAGCGAGGCATTTGAGTTGTCATGCAAATATCTTATACACATGTTATTTTAATCAAAATCGTAGAGTATTTTTTGAGGAAATAAAGAATAACGAAAATTATCTATGTAAAGGGCATCTGGGCTGAGGGTATTTTCTTTAAAATCTTCGTGTCGCATTCTTACAAGACACCGAAATAAATACCAAGTCTGCTATTTAACCGATTTTTCCTTTTTGAGGTGTGCTATTCAAACGCTTACGATCACGGACCTGGTTCTAAAAATGCTTTCTTTTAGTTTCAGAGGGTGTAAAACGAGTATTTCCGCAGAAATATTGGTATCAAATTTTTGGGTGGAATGCTATACCTCCTAAGGTAAAACGCGGGCTTGTGAACAGTTCTGGATCCCATTCTTGAAAAAAAGTAGATCAATCTTGTTTACGACATTTAATGGCTAATAAAACATATCTCGTTAAAACTTAATTTAAGTGAAAAAAATCTTCAAATGCTTTCTACCAAGTAACCATTTAATCGTTTATCATGGTCATACAAAGTGCATGGAATTTCAAAGACAGCATAAAGAAATTTGACTATAACCTTACTCCCCTTTAACCCTCTAGTTTCTACAACAAAATGTGTAATGAAACCATTTTGTAAACGTTGATCTTGGTTAACATACTGTATACAGGAGGATCAACTTTTGTAAGAATAGTTTGTAGAAGGAGTAGGTAGAGAAAGTCATGTGATTGCACTACATCAGACCTTTTCGAAATTTCATCGAAAATCAAGTATTGAGTATCCTAATAGTGTCAAGAATGTAATACATCTCGGAAGTACATTCATTGAGCTTAGTCAAGATTTTGAAGACAAAAACAAATATCTTTTGTATATATTCATTTATAACTTTATTTTAAAAAGCATAAATACATTGAGAAAACACAAAAACAGAATGACCGTACCAAAATAATAAATTAACAACAAACGCCTGAGATCTAGATGAACACTGCCTGATCCCACTAATGTCCTTTACCATGAAAACTGATTTCAGACTTCCCGTAACCTCCTGCCTTCTTCACGACGGCCTGGAAGCCGTTGTGCTTATCCGAAGTGTACTCCACGACACGTGTAGAGCCGTCAGCTTCCACCAGGCTGTAGGACCCCTTGACTACATCGCCATCCCTTGTCTCCCACTGGCTCTTGGCATCTCTGGTGTGTGGATCGTGGACAGCATAGTCGAACTTGTAGTGTGCAGGCGCCTGTGTGAGCGAACGTCATTTATTTATCACGAAAAGCAGACAAAATGGTGGAAAGAACAGTTGCGCAAAGTTGCGTTTTCTTTTTTGGAAATGTAAATAAAGAAATTTGTTTTTATTGAAGGGTATTAGAACTGGGATTATGACTATATTTAAATATAGATATGCATTTTCTCTGACATCTGTAAATATCTCAACTTTTAAGGTGCATTGCAGCAATTTCTGAGTTATGTTTCTTAAATGCACTTGGTATTGAAATTCTTAGCTTCTGTAACCTTCAGCAAATTTAGCTGCAATTTTATCACAGATTTGCTAAATATAATTATAACATAAAATGGATTTTCATTGTCGCACTAAAGTTTGGAAAGCTTTAATCTTTAATGTTTTTCATGTTATTCCTTCAGCACAGATATTTACAATTAAAGCTCGACTTATGCGTAATATTAAAATGTATCCTAACAAGGGATGTGCGCGACCTCGTAGGCTCGGGGCCTCACGAGGGTGTGCTTGGAAAATAGGTCGCCCATCCCAACAACAGTGTAAGAGTCATTTCCCATGCTATATTCTGCTGATGTCTGCTATCACCATTCGACGGTGGCATGTTGCACCTACACTCACAAGTACTTCCCCTAGTTGTGTGACGAGTATAGCTTCAGTACGAGGACGTACTTTGGAGAGAGATAGAGAGAGAGAGAGAGAGAGAGAGAGAGTGTGTGTGTGTGTGTGTGTGTGTGTGTGTGTGTGTGTGTGTGTGTGTGTGTGTGTGTGTGTGTGTGTGTGTGTGTGTGTGTGTGTGTGTGTGTGTGTGTGTGTGTGTGTGTGTGTGTGTGTGTGTGTGTGTGTGTGTGTGTGTGTGTGTGTGTGTGTGTGTGTGTGTGTGTGTGTGTGTGTGTGTGTGTGTGTGTGTGTGTGTGTGTGTGTGTGTGTGTGTGTGTGTGTGTGTGTGTGTGTGTGTGTGTGTGTGTGTGTGTGTGTGTGTGTGTGTGTGTGTGTGTGTGTGTGTGTGTGTGTGTGTGTGTGTGTGTGTGTGTGTGTGTGTGTGTGTGTGTGTGTGTGTGTGTGTGTGTGTGTGTGTGTGTGTGTGTGTGTGTGTGTGTGTGTGTGTGTGTGTGTGTGTGTGTGTGTGTGTGTGTGTGTGTGTGTGTGTGTGTGTGTGTGTGTGTGTGTGTGTGTGTGTGTGTGTGTGTGTGTGTGTGTGTGTGTGTGTGTGTGTGTGTGTGTGTGTGTGTGTGTGTGTGTGTGTGTGTGTGTGTGTGTGTGTGTGTGTGTGTGTGTGTGTGTGTGTGTGTGTGTGTGTGTGTGTGTGTGTGTGTGTGTGTGTGTGTGTGTGTGTGTGTGTGTGTGTGTGTGTGTGTGTGTGTGTGTGTGTGTGTGTGTGTGTGTGTGTGTGTGTGTGTGTGTGTGTGTGTGTGTGTGTGTGTGTGTGTGTGTGTGAGAGAGAAAAATCGGTATCATGAGGCTAATTAATACCATGAACGCTGTCAAACCATTAGAGGCAAAGTTGTGATGTGCTGAATATGGAAACGTGATCGGAATCGAGGTTTTGGAGTTCGCGAATATGTTGTATAGCATAATAATTCACAAATAAAGTAGGAATGACACAGAAATGCTTCAAGACTGCTAATAGTTATTGTGATTTTGAAGCACAGGAAGCGCCCATACCTGAAGTTGGCTCTTCCGGCTGTGCTAGACTTTCATCTCCAGATCAACAGGAATCCTCAAGTGCAAGCGAGTAAGAACCAACTTCACCCATAATTTCAAAGACCAGTGTATTATAAGATATTGATTAAAATATCTGGAGAACATTTATTGAGACTATTGCACTCGTGGCTTGAGAAGTAGAATAGTATATTTATTTACGTTGATTTCCCCTCGTATGGAAAGCCAAATTGAAGAAGGTATTTTGTTGTAACTTGTTTTCAAAAAGCTTTGGGCGTCAATTTGAAGTAGGTTGTATTGAAGGAGTTGTATTATATTTCAATTGTTGGGGAATCGAACTTGAAATTCGTTGCAACCACACGTATAGTACCCGCTTTCCGGTAGCCATCGCCCTAGGTTTAAAAATATTAAGTTTGTAATTCTGACTGTTTCTTTAAATATTATGTATTTATGTTTGCCTCGGCTGCGTCAGTATTTATTTTAGAGACATGGATGTCTTGGTAAGGTTGTGGTGCGACTTAAGAATGTAGGCTTACACAGATTATAATTTTACTTCACTCCTTTTATTAATACTTGATATGATTTAAATAACACTCCACGGATATAAAACTCTGAGATTCTTTTATTAATTACTTGTACTTTTTAACCCGTAAACTTATTTTTCGAATACGTATTAAATCTCTAGAGGACGCATCTCGCATCCGGTTACAAACACTGTCTGCAGGCAACTGAACTGATTTCAACCGCCTAAACTTGTAAATTTCTGTATTTCAAGTCTCTGATTGGCTATTCCTAATCCACTAGAATACCTTCTTTTAACTAAAGCTTTTTCTGGTTGTTGATTTGCTATTTAAACTGTCACTTTTATTACATTATTGCTTCCAAGAATCACAAGTAACATTATTAATCTCTCAAACTCATTATTGTCTCAAGGTTACCTCATTGTTACCTCATTGTTAGCAACTTTTAACCTATTATTCTCACAGCTCCTACATTATTAAATTACGTAATATTTTCACATAACATTATTACACATGGATACAATAATACAAGCATATGCAATGACTATTACATACATTTTACAAATTATTACATACACATATTGCTTCAAGGCGGGCTGTTATTGAATTTACATATTATATAATTAGACTGAAATTATTTAAGTATTAAAAATACTGCCTCAGGCTTCAAATCCTAAAGCAAACCTACGAGACACTATAAGTGCATTCGAAGTAAACCAAATTTCAAGTTAATATTAGATTGTGACTAACAAAAGGCGAGATCGAGCTTACTTCAGGGGAAACAGACTATTTGCAATTAAAAACTGTAAAATAGTATACAATGTCACAATTTGATAGGGGAAGAGCGCAAGCATCTTCAGTTCACTATTAGCATCTGCAAATGTGGGCACTGGAAGCGTCTAAAGTGGTTGGCCTGGACAATGTCACAGTTTCGATTGCTTTTATCAACAAAAAGGGCAGCTTATCGCATTTCTTCCAGGCATATTACTATTTTACGCCACACGTAAGGAAAAACAAGATGACCATAGTGTTCGTCAGAAGTCACAAGGTCTTGTGGAGGAACTGAAGGTATATGTAACACACGGGAGTGTGGACAAAGAAAACGTTTGGAACAGTAATCGAGGTCAATTTAATCATGAAATGCCTTCATCGTCAACATTATCTTACAGAGGATTAAAAACTACAGCTGGTGTGTTACAGTCTATGCATAGCTCACCGCACAGCTATACAATTGATGTGGGTTTGTCACTGAGTGGCAGATTAGCTAAGAAGCTCTATATCTGCTTTCAAGAGACATAAGGCAATTTTGGCCCAAATGTTTCAAAGAAACTGGAAGCAACATATCCAAGAAACACCCATGTGGAGACAAGCAAAAAATAACGAAAGAGCATATGAAAAGTTTTCCAACTACAGTCCTTGTTGAATATGTACGTAATACTGGGAAGAGCCTATTGCTCTGTGATTCCTGTTCAGACCATAAAGATCCTACTCTTGTAGATGAGTAACAAGAGTGTTACGCTCAAGAGAATGCCACCAAGATAACAAAATATTCCCAACTTTGTGATATGCAATCAATTTTCTGCATCGAAGTGTAAGCCTACGTATTTTATAATATGCTTAGAAAAAGGCAGGTTATGACATTGTCATACCAGTATCATCGTTTGGAAATGTAATTAGTGTGAATTTTTCAGTCATCTGATTCTACCTTTCCAACCCTGTCCAACACACGGCTTGTGTGAAAGAACAATTAATTCCAGTAATTAGTGTGTATTTTGATATTGGAATGCTTGAATGCAAAGGTAATCCTGAATGTGGCTTTAGTCAGATGTGCATATTGGTTACCGTTTCACCTTGCTTTGACCACTTCACTGAAATCCCACGCCTGTATTTGACTGATTGTGAGTGCTCGTGCAATACAACCAGGTCAGTAGTAAAGTTCGTTGTTCAGATATTGTCATTGTTGTAAGCAGAGGGAAATATAGCAATATAGTCACGGCATTGAAATATGTGTGTTTTTTGTCCTATTATATCGACATTTCGCTTCTTCGCGTTACCAAAATCGCTCTTAGACCTCGAAAAACTGATTATGCAAATGTCTCTCGTGGTAAGACCAACAGTTTTGCAGGAGAATGACCCGCGCCATGTTATTCCTAGCACACCCTCGTGCGACTCCAAGCGTAAGAAAAAAATCTGATGTGATACACTCCAAGGACTTTCTCTACTCTTGTACAAACTATTTTAACAAACGCTTATTCTCCATCTAGTTTATGTTAATCGAGATGTTAATCTTATTGCTAATTTTTTTGTAGGGGCAAGGGGAATTGGTAAGCTTTAAGCGATAGTAAAATATTTTAAGAGCTGGTTGTTATGTGGAGTATTCCAATCTCTTTGCATTACCAGGACATAAAAAATGAATAACGAATATGAGAAAAAGTATAAGTATTGGAAAATTTAAGGGAATAACAAGCAATATCTCGAAAATGGTTCACCAAACAAAAAAAATGTATGACATAAATTGTGTATTTTAACGCGATCAGCATTTTTTGTGTAGTAAAATTTTGTCTATCTCTTATGGTTTACAAGTTATGCAAAAGTCGTTCACAATGAAGAATACTTTTGGAGACATTCCCAGAAAATTTGACATATACAATTCATTTGCCATAAAAATGTCTGAAAATTGTGGTATTTTATTTAAAATCGTTAGAGCCATTTTTGAGAAAATTAAAACTTTCGAAAAATGTTCCATGTAAAGGGTAGTCTGGGGTGGGGGATTTTCTTGAAAACCTTCGTATTGCATCTCTGGAAGATACTGAACCTAAATACCAAGTTTGGTGTCTATCCGACTGTTCGTTTCTGAGTTATGCTGTTCACAGACAGACACACGCACAGACACACACACGGACATGTTTCCAAAAATGCTTTTTTTGGATTCAGGGGGTCTCAAAACATATATTTCCGGTGAAATCTGGGTATCGAAATTTTGGGTGGAATACAATACTTCCCCTACTTACTATACGTAGTAGAGAAAGTAAAAAAGAATTGCAACAAAATATACACAGCTAAAAACAAAATACAGCATTTAAATTTTCTAGTATTTTAGTCGATTTTGAATGATTATGCTATACATAGCTAACAAAACTAGCATTACACACACAAACGCACTCACACACACACACGCACACACACACACACACACACAGGATGGAACATTTAAGTTGAGACTGTTCAATATCTCCAAAACTCAGCGTTGTAGAAAGAAATTTCCTCAATAGAGGTTGCTTGATATTATGGGGGAAAGTAAATGTCATTAGTGGTATTTTGTTTGTAGAACGTGTTGATAGTCATTTTAGGGTCAATTTAGTTTTTCTAAATGGGCACCTACAATTAGGGCCATATATATGTTGTATTCATAGGACATTCTTTACTCTTATACAAACTTCAAAAGCTTATTATTCTCTCTACCTACGTCTTGATAATCCAAATAAATTTCAATTCACATTTACACCTTTCCTTGTAAGATACAGGTAAAGTAATAATCGGATTTTTAGGTGTGTTTCGCTATGTAATGACTTTGAAATTCCATGCTGTTTGCATGACCGTGCTAAGAAAACGAATAGCGACCTTCCAGTTGGAAAAGTATAAATATTCGAACATTCAAACCAATAAAAAGGAATATCTCGGAAATGGCTAACTCCACAAAAACTTACTTCATAAAAAACGTGTGTTTAAACGAGATCTACATTTTCTTGTGTAGTATGACTTTGGGTATCTCTTATGTTTTACCACTTAAATAAAAGTTCAGAACAGATGTGACTTCGCCGGCTAGTTCAAGAAAATTCAAGATATGCATTACATTTATCATGCAAACATCTCGTACACATGTTGTTTTAATAAAATGGTTTGATTAATTTTTGAGAAAATAAATATTAACGATAACATCTTTTCCATCTAAAGGGTATCTGGGGTGAGCGTAATTTCTTTATAATCTTCGTGTTTCATTCTTACAAAATGCTGAAATAAATACCATGTTTGATATTTAAACAACTTTTCAATTTTTAGGTGTGCCTCAAACGCTTACCGCCACGGGCCTTGTTCCAAAAATACTTTCTTTTGGATTCAGGGAGTCTCAGAGCGTGTATTTCCGGTGAAATATCGGTATCCAATTTTAGGTGGAATGCAGTACTTGCTAAGGTAAAAAGCGGGCGTGTGAACAGTTCTCGAGCCCATTCTTGAAAAATGTACATAAATCTTGTTTACGACATTTAATAACTAATAAAACATAAGCTTCTCGTTAAAACACCTGATTCAAGTGAAATAAACTTAGAAGGATCAACGTAGGTAGAGAAAGTCATGTGATTGCACCACATCAAACTTTCGAAATTCTATCGAAAATTTAAACTGTATATACTAACGCCATCAAAAACGCAATACATCTCAGAAATTCATTCACCAGATTAATCAAGATTTTGAACACAAAAATAAAGCATGTTTTGTATATATGCATTTATAACTTTATTTCGAAAAGCTTAAATACATTGAAAACACACAAAAACAGAATGACCGTACCAAAACAATAAATTAACAACAAACAGTTGAGATCTGGATGAACACTGCCTGAGGTTTGAAGCGATCGCACTAATGTCCTTTACCATGAAAACTGATTTCTGACTTCCCGTAACCTCCTGCCTTCTTCACGACGGCCTGGAAGCCGTTGTGCTTGTCCGAAGTGTACTCCACGACACGTGTAGAGCCGTCAGGTTCCACCAGGCTGTAGGACCCCTTGACTACATCGCCATCCCTTGTCTCCCACTGGCTCTTGGCATCTCCGGTGTGTGGATCGTGGACAGCATAGTCGAACTTGTAGTGTGCAGGTGCCTGTGTGAACGAACGTCATTTATTTATCACGTAAAGCAGACAAAATGGCGGAAAACACTATTGTGCAGAATGGAAGATGAGAATTGACTTAATGGCAGAATATTAATTGTCAGTAATGTGAATCAAAAAGTGTAAGATCATGTTTGACATTTTCTGTTTTTTATAAAATCATTTTTAAAATTTTTCCTCATTTAAAATATAAAATATTCATTTAATATTTTAAAAGTAAATTTGATGTCGGTGTGAAATTGTTTTAAACAAAATAACTTCCTGCTTAATTTTTTCAGAAGTGTTAAAATTTAAATACGTTTACATTCAGATTTATGTGTTGCTGTGTGCTAAAACGCATTTTAGCCTTTTAAAAGACGTTTTTCACATATGACAACGTACTATTTTAGATTTCATACCATAACTTATTAATGCCATTTCTGTAACCACAGATTTCATGAATAAGTAGCTCAACTGAAAAACCGTTAAGCAAATATACTAATAAACCTGATTTTTCAACCAGAAATTTGTGTTAAATCATAAATGATATTTTTATATTAATTTCTTATTAAGATGTATTTAAAAGTTTTGTTTTGATTTTAATTTCAGGAAATGCATTTTTGGAACATTAAGTATGAAATTTTAAAAATTAAGTGTTCACTATGCCAGTCGATGAGTAAGCATGTGAAACAGTGGAGAGATTAAAAGGAAACGTTTGAGATTATGAGTTATCAATTACTTGCTGTCTTAACTGATATTGTATTAAGGCATTGTCTAAGTAAGGGGTTGAAAATAAGGATGGAGGTGGTTTTTGAAATCTTAAGTATTCTATAACAAGTATTTTTGGATTGCTGAAATGGTGAAAAACTTCTACATGGTGGTTGAAAATAAGAGCAGGGGTGAATGTTTGAAGTTGAAATGTATGCTGTAATTTTTGCCAAGTTTTCTAGCTCAAGTGCGCTTTTATTTATAAGATACTGAAAATAAAGAATGAGGATATTTTTAAAATGTCTAGGCCTACATAATCTAGAATAAGTTTTGGGGTATTTGAAAGTTGTAAGGTAACCTATGATTTTTCTAGGTCCTATAGTATGATTGTACAATATTCAATAACGATTATTTCTTAATAGGAGGTTCACAATATATATAGACTTTTTTAAGAGTTGTAAGATAATGAATTAGAACATTACGTATAGAAATCCTATCAAATTAACAACAATCAACTTCAATGAAATATAAATGAGACACATCAATCTTGTCATTTTAGAATTCTATATTACTTGCTAAAATTAATACAATTAAAAAGTATGTACCAATTTCAATTAATCCGCTAAGTTAAGTATCAATGATATTAATGGTATAAATGCAAATGATTTTGAGTATAAGAATTGATCCCTGATCAACACGATTAGAAAAAAATTATAACAACTGAAGTATTATAATCAACTGAATTACTTTAGTTCAACATCACAGTCAAAATCCCAATGCTCCGCTTAGGGTAGTTTCAGAGGAAAACTTACCCATAAATATCAAAGGTTTTGTAATTCTTCTCAATATGTTTTAGAAGTTAATGTTTTCTTTTCCAGAATAACAAACAGGAACCAAAATTTTGCACAGAGATAGTTGCATGTATATGGATATATTAATTCTATTGCACTGATGTTAAGTATGCCCAAAAATGTGGGTGTATCCTTTTTTCAGTCGTGTCCAGGTAAGCTGCATGCTTACTATTTCCATTCCCAACACATAGTAACAAGTGTATAATTACCACAAAAACTTGTTAACATACCTATATTTTAATTGTAAATCAGTTTTTCATCTAAATTCTTGACGCATGAATAGATTGAATTTCTTTTATTACCACTAATCAATGATTCAAGTATCACCTCATTTTCCTAATATGATATCCGTATTAATTCTGAAATTTCTTTTACATATATGAAGCACGCCAGGCTAAAGTGAAGTATAAAACAACCCATCATATTTGGTATGACTGAATACTTACGTGATAGTCATATTCGTGTTCTGCTGCTGCAGGTTGGTGATAACCGCTGGAGGCGAATCCTGGGTATGCACTGGCTACAGCTGCAACCACGCACAGCACCAAAATCTGAAAACATCGTGAAAATATCAACTTCATGCGTCACACTTGCACGGATTTACAAACCATTTAAAGTTTCACTGATGCCTTATATACTGTAGTATTCGTATAAAAAGTGATTCTTAAAAGCGCATTACGTTACTCACAAACTTTTGACTTGAAATAATCTATAATTAAGCAATATGGATTTGGTTACGTGTATGATACAGAAAACAAAAAGTTCGCATATCGTAGGTCACTTTTTGTTACTAATGAACCCAAGCTTTCTTTGAAACAATACATAATCGTTTCCATGACCAACTCAAATAAAAAGAATCAACAGTGCGATATTACAGAAGGCTTTAGAATGCTACGAATTGAGAGGAATTAGATCTCAACATATTTAAGAGAGCATTGTTACTAAACAATCATTATGGCAATTATTGTATCAAAAACACGCAGTTATGCACGATTTTGGCGATGATAACGTCATTATAATGTATAAAATAATCTCTTACATTCGCTACCCACTATTTTGGTTTTATATAACCTCTACAAACTATTCTTACGAACGCTTATTTTTCTATATACTTCATGTTAATCGAACCAAAGCTTTGCAGAGGGTGTTTTCTGTTATAAGCACAAGAACTTTGTTTACCGAATCGATAGAGTAAAAGCGGATCGCTATATGCTCGCCTTAAAACTCAATACTTTGTACATGACATTTCTGGAAACAAGTGAATAGCGACAGCACTTTAAAGAAAATTAAGTATTGTAAAATTCAAACCAATATTAACAAATATCGGAAATGGCTGATGCCACAAAAAAGAAAGTTATTTGAAATAAATTGCACGGTTTTAGTGGTGGGTGGTTTAATAACATTAAGAGTTTGATAGTTTTTTTATATAATTTTATCCCGTAAGCTTTTGTCTATCGTGATTTACCCGTCGTGCAAGGTTATACAAAATTCCTTCCTAATGAAGAGGACTTCGCAGGCTTTTCCCAGAAAATTCAAGATAAACACTTGATTTGTCATGTAAATATTTTAAATATAGTGTTGAAATGAAAATCCTTAGAGCCATTTTTCGAGAAAATAAAAACTTTCGAAATGTTTTCCACTCAAAAAATAGTAAGGGCGTGGATTTCCTTGAAAATTTTTGTGTCACATTCTTCAACAATGCTGAACTTAAATACCACGTTTTTGAGCTATGCTGTTCACACACACAGACCTTTATTTGTAATTTTTTTCGGGAGCCTTAAAACGTGTATTTCCTGGGAAATCTCGATCTATAATTTTTAGTGACATACTACAGTTCCTCTACTTACTATAGGTAAGTGGTAGAGAAAGTAAAAATTATGTTTCGTATCACAATAGGAAGAGAAGTTATTGTATTCCGATTTTTCATACGACTTGTAGCTGTATGGAAATCAACCCGACATCAACAGATATGTCGGACCTACCTGGAAGGTTCTCATTGCTGGTTGGTTATCCTTGTGATGTGTGGATGTGAACTGATACCAGATAAACACTTGCTCTGCTATATATAGTGGTCACATTGTGAGGGTGTAGCAAGGCATAATTCGGCGCGTGGAATGCAGGAAGGTTGCTCGGGCCTAACGGAGCGTGAACATCTCACGTCTTGTGTAACAGGCACACTCAGATGGGCTACTCCACACAGGTTTTATTTAGCGAGGAGTGTAAACGAAGAAATTTCCTCTTATTGAAGCGAATTAGAACTGGGATTATGACTGCGTTCTAATATGGATGTGTATCTTCTCTGACAACTGAGTAAATCTTTTAACTTTTTGAGATACATTGCAGAAATTTCCTAGCTAGTTCCTGGCTTCTGTAAACATCATAAAACTTAGCTGTAATTATAAATACAATTACAGCATAAAATAAATGCTCAGGCTCCCACTGAAATTTGGAAAGCATTAATCTTTAATATGTTCATATTATTCCACCAACACACACAGTTGCTTACAATCAAAGGTCGAATTTTCCCTAACAAGGGATGTGCGCGACCTCGTAGGCTCGGAGCCGCACGAGGGTGTGTTTGGAAAATAGTTCACCCACCCCAACAGCAGTGTGCGAGTCATTTCCCATACTAAACTCTGCTGTTGTCTGCTAGTGCCATTAGACGGTGGCATGTTCCACCTACACTAACAAGTACTTCCTCTAGTTGTGTGACGAATATAGTGGGTTAGAGTGTAAACAGTGTACATGGGTATCATGAGGCAAATTGATGCCATGAATGTTGTCCAAATATTAGAGACAAAGTTGCGACGTGCTGAATATGGATACCCGATCCGAGTCGAGGATACGGAGTTCGCGAATGTGTTGTATAGTGAGGCAGTATTTTTAACACTTAAATGATTTCAGTCAAATTATATAACATATAAATTCAATAACAGCCCGCCTTAAAGCAATATGTGTATGCAAAAATATATAAAAAGTATATATTACAGCCATTGTATATGTTTAATTTATTGTATACATGTGTAATAATGTTATGTGAATGTCGTACGTAATTTAATAATGTAGGAGCTGTGAGAATAATAGGTTAAAAGTTGATAACAATGAGGTGACAATGAGGTAACCTTGAGGCAATAATGAGTAAGAAAGTGTAATAATGCTACTAGTCATTCTTGGAGCAACAATAATGTAATTTTTGAGACAGTTTATAAAATAGCCAATCAACAACCAGAAAAAAAGCTTAAGTTAAACAAAAGTATTCTATTGGATTAGGAATAGCCAATCAGAGACTTGAAATACAGAAATTTACAAATTTAGACAGTAGAAATCCAGTCATTTGCTGGTAGACAGTGTTCCTGATGCGAGATGTGTCCTCGAGAAGTATAATACGTATTCAGTGTGAGATGAAAATAGTTTTAAGTGTTAAAAAGTGCAAGTAATTAATAAAACAATCTCACAGCTCTTTCTCTATATCAGTGAAGTGTTATTTAAATCGTGTCAAGCATTAATAAAAGAAGTGAAGTAAAATTATAATCTGTGTAAGCCTACATGCTTGTCGCATCACAACCCTGCTAAGAGAAACGTGTCTCTAACAATAATACTGACGCAGCCGAGGCAAACATAAATATATAATATTTAAAGAAACAGTCAAATTGCAAAGTTAATATTTTTAAATTTTGGACGAAGGCTACCGGGTACCATACGTGAGGTTGCAACTACTTCAAGATCGGCTCCCCAACAGTCGAAATGTAATACATCTTCAAACTGGCTTTCCATACGTAACACCACCATAAAATAACTTGAATAGCATGATAATTCACAATGACACAGAAATGCTGGAAGATACGCTGGATAGGGATAGTGATTTTGAAAGACAGGAAGCGCCCGAACCTGAAGTGGCTCTTCCAGGATTTCAAGATTTTCATCTTCAGAGAAACAGGAACCCTCAAATGCAAGTGAGTACCAACCATCTCCACCGAAATGTCGAGGGTATTACAATATATGGATAACAACATATTGGAGAACATTTTATGGAGAATATTACACTCGTGGCTTCACCTCCTATAGAAACCTATGAGACGCTATAAGTGCATTCGAAGTAAATGAAATTGCAAGTTAATATCAGATTGTGACTAGCAGAAGGCGAGATCCAGCTCACTTCAAGGGAAACAGGCTGTTACAATTAAAAACTGTAAAAAAGGTATGTAATGTCACAATTTAATTAATTTTATTAGTTTTTCAAAATATTCGCTTTTACAGCAATATATTTTATATTTGATGAAACCAGTCCTTAAATCGATGATGCTATTCTTTCTGAGGCACATCAGAACTAGATTTTATAATGTTCCACTAGTTCATATGATGACGAAAAAGTGATTCCAAGCAATTTATCTTTCATTTTTGGAAACAGAAAGAAATCACAAAGTGCTAGGTCAGGGCTGAATGGTTGAGGATTTATGATGCTGACCTTTAGGGCATTCAGATACTACGTTGTTCATTTTGCTGTGTGCGACGATGCATTGTCATGATGTAACATTATTTTTGTTTCGGATGTTTTTCACGAACTTTTTCAAAACAGACATTTGTATTCCAATCAGTCTATTTTCTGATACTATAGCACCATAATATCCCGTTTTAAAAAAATGCTAGCAACCATCTTCTTACCAGCCCTGTGAATTCTTCGATTGTAGGCTTAGGTTCTGTTCTAAGGATCCATTGAACCAATTGATTATTTTCCATTCAGGATCATAACAATACTCCAAGATTCACACCAGTAATGATATTCCAAAACAATTTTGAAGTGCCGCCTTGGAATTTTTCCATAGTATTTCTGCACCTATTAATGTGTTGTTGATCGGGAGTCAGTTAATGTGAAATTCATCGACAATAACGTTTTCTCACGCATAACTATTGATGTAAAATGTTTTGGATTTGACTCATACCATTTGACTCTAGAAGCATTGCTCAAAAAGGCAATGTTTCCATCAGTAACAGCACTTCTTGGGCATCCTTGAAAAAATTCGTCACTAAGAGAAAACCCATCTCTATTTAATTCACTTTATCAATTATAAATTGCTGCCTTAAAATGGGGCTTCTTCGCCAAATGCTTTCTAAGCCAATATTTACATTTTTACACGTTAATTACGATTAAAAGCCGTTTAATCATAGATGGAAGTTTTCTCTAATGAAATACACTTTAGGGTGAACATAAAATCTTTAAATGATGATAATTAGCAAACTATTAGAACAAATCAAACTACACAGCAATCAGCTAGCAAAATATTAGAAAGTACTATCAAATATAAAGAAATTTCATTTGGGTTTAGAAATATGGCATTCTAAAAATTTTCCGTATCGCTCTCTACTTTGTACAAGAAATCTGTGCGCTCCACTGGCAAACACCGTGCTTCCCGTTGACAAGAAAATTCCCGTTAGGCCGCCCATACATCCAAACAAAGCTCTGCATGTATGTGCATACCTACATCACATTGGTCTTGAATTCCGTATTTTTGCTGTGCATTCCAGCGGTGATCATCTTCTGCTGCCGAAACGTGTAGCTATTAGCTACGAGCAAAGCCCACCTTTTCATCGAGCACAGGAATGCAAGATTTTTCAGTAAACTCCTGTAAAACAGGTGTGTATATAAGCTAGGGCATCCAATCAACGAACGGTTGAAATCCGACTACCTATATATAAGTGTTTACAGAATACAACCAAAGAAACTCAAAATGTATCCCTAAAAGTCGTAAACAACTGACAAGAACCAAACACAGGACGTGACTTGCCTGCTTCAACAATATGTCATCCTCCGTGGTGTAGTGGTTGCCTTGCTAGCCTCTACTTCCCGAGATCGCGGGTTCAAACCCGGCAGAGGTCGATAGTTTTTTTCGGGTGTATAGATACTTAGCATGTCTTCCTTCGAAAGTTAAGTAAAGCCGGTGGTCCCATGTCGTAGATTTACACCACGTAAAAGAGCCTCAAGCCTGAAAAAGAGGCCTCTGAGCAAAATTACCGGTCTCTCACGGCCGATATAGAATGGGACGCTAAGGACCACAGTAGTTTAAGACTGTCTATAAATAAAACTCAATTTATTTATTTTGTTCCGTCAATACAGCATAATATCAACTACATCAACAGCAATAATGGTAATAATAATGATAATAATAGTATAGAACCTAACGGATTTTGAAAGGTTTCGAATTTGTTAGATTTACTGGTGGATTTGTTAGTTATTTATTTACATTTGTAAACTACTGTTGCCTTTTTATTTTGCTATACACTTGGTAAACTGGAGCACATTATATATGCTTGTTTCATAAATACAATGTTAGTATAAAGGAACAATATGTTTGTTCTCATTATATAGGATAGCTTGTCTGCCCATTGGGGAATCATTGTGATTATGCATTCCGTTGTTCTCTAATAGACATTTCCCCTGCTTCCCCACGAAGGCTGCGAAAGGGATAAAACTACACTGAAGAACTTAAAGTTAAACTCGGCCATCCACTCTAACCATGGGGTTTTCGTAGCCTTCCTTGATTGAAAAAGGCGAATGCTAGAGTTGTGTATTCTACCACGGTTTAGAACATGTTTCAGGTTGACTCCGGAGCTGTGGTTCGGTCGGTGTCGGGCGGCTGGTGCAGAGGCTTGCGATTTGGAAATTCACGGCCCTGCTAGAGCGAAGCCTGTCGAGCCTCCACTGTTGGATCGTGTTTCCCCGGTCTCCCTAAAGCTATTAGGAAACTCTTCGCCTCTCTGTCGACTTGCGCCGGCCAACTATGTAGCTACGGATCTCCTGCGGTTCACTCAACTCATCTGTTCCTCCTGGGGCCGTGCACCCAAAAGATCCATTGGGGATCGAGGTGCTATGTGTCCCCTCCGTTAACTAGTCCTGTACTATCCTAAACTCTCACTACACAAAAGTAGTTGGGACGGGGAATTTTACTTTAACCAGAATCATTCCCTGTCCTCGCGGAGGGAGTGAATATGAGTGTGTTTCATGATGAAAAGTAACAACGTTAAGAAACCTATAGTTCAACGAGTAGTAGCATCAAGTTTCTCAAGTCAAAGCCACCGATATGACCAGAGAAGTTAAATAATTACATAATTAAAAAACTAATGTAAGTTAGCGTACAGTTATATAATTTGCATGCTTTGATTAGAATTAAACAAGTACGCAATACAGTTTCTTGCTTTAATTATTTATTTGAACCTGTTTGGCATGAATTTAAAATATCTTCACCAGAATAAACAACTTACTACTAGGATACAAAATATAAATAAAAAAAGTTGTTATCTTTTGTTCTTTGTTATTAACCAGTGTTATCACACACTGTATTGCAACAGCAATAAACCGAACGCAGGGTTTTTATTTTTGAAAACCAAATTATATAAAACAGTTTTATTCTTCCTTAGTCGCAGTTTGATTTGTGATCAAAACCAAATTGTTTTCCCTCTAAAACTATGAGACGTTTACACATGTTGTAAATAAGCAGTAAATATATGTTTGTATAATGAACAGTTGTAACTTCAAATTGTAAAGTGCATCACTTATCACTAACATATTCCAAAACTTCTTGCGATTTTTGAGGTAAGCAAATGTCGTCGTAGCATCATTGCCACCGTCGGAACGTTACCGCGGCTGTTTGCTATTGTTAACAAACCTGTCATCGACTCACTTCCATAAAAAACTCCAGAACAACGTCAGTTGGAACACCACCCTCTAAGGACAGTATCGTGGAACAAGGCACAAGGCACCTGATTGATGTTGATAATAGAATGATTTTCAGTCAGTGTGAAGTCAGCAGTCATATTAATTTGCTTGTGCTATGAAAATGTACACACCGCGGAGAATCATTAGATTTCCTATCTTGCCAATGGGTGAAAACGCTCTTACCACTCTTGGATTGAGCTGACAGTTCCAGAAAGGCTACAGCTATTTGTAACATAGCAACCTGGTAGTAGTTTCTAACGACGTAAGGATTACTTTAGCACTGTAGTAATGACGTGAATTCTTCCTGGTGAGTAGAAAGAATGCCAAAGGATACGTTATCAAGAGCTGGTAGGAATACTACATGAGCAAGGTGGTCATGTACCTTCCTGTTCTAGCCATCAGTACGGCTGTCCCCACTTTCATAATCTGTGCCCCAACCAAAGAAGCCAACAATAATGGAGACACGAACATAAACCATTTCATCCATAAAAATGTCATAGTTACGATGCAGTCTATTAGATCCTTCAGGAACGCTACTTCATCGTCAAGCTTCTACACCGAAAACCATTGAAGCAACCGACCATTTTACACTTTGTATAATTTCTCCTCCAGGTGGAAGTTCCAATCACAGCTCGTGTCGTTTCTTAAAACAATCTCGTAGTAGCTGTGAGCAAACATTTCTATTGGATTTGAGGGCACGAAGTTTTCTCTCAGACCCAGAAACCTGAACTGATGCGTTATCGACTTCAACTCAAGGGCGGTAGGAGGCGCATTCTAACTCTAAACTTCTGGACATATACCAAGAGCTAATGCGGTGCAGAGTAATGCAGCTTCCTGAATTCCGAAATAGTATCCCTAGATACTGTAGAATCATCTTCAGGAACATGCCCTCCTGGAGATTTGCTAAGACACTTACAAGGCAACTCCTTGATAGTGGCAAAGCTGTCATTCTAAGCACTCTCACGATTCTAAATGTATTGCACTTCTTTCTGCCAAAATACTTCTATTAATAAAATTTCAACCAAAAAATTATTTTAAATGTATGCTCCTCTCGTAAGATGTCTCCCAGAAATCCGACATACAACCTGTGTAATGAAATTCCTAAGAGAACTAGCAATAGACCCTCCTGCCACACCAAATGATATGCCCAGGAACATAATAATAGTTTGTGTATAGTGGTTGCAGGTTTGTTTTATCTTCCTGTATGCTTTGATAACCTTCTACAGATGTGTTCTTGAAGAAATAAAATAGTCTACCTGAAAATGTTTTACTTGCCTTTCCATTGTGTCATGTGTGTAACACATTGTTGAAATTTTGTCGTTTATACTGCTAATAGATGCCTCAGAACCAGCAGCTCAAATACCACTCATTCTTGAAAAAAGAATTGAAATAAAATATACAGCTAAAAACTAAATACAGCGTTTAAATTTCCACTTTCCATTTTCTATTGTGTTTTAATCGCTTTTGTATTATTATCCTATATATCATAGCAAACAAAGCTAGTAATTTTGAACGCACCAGTAGATCTATTATATACACATAAACACACACACGCACACACAGGGTGGACCGTTTAAGTTGGGACTGTACAATATCTCCAAAACTCAGCGTTGTAGAAAGGAATGTCCTTAATAAAATTCCTTGATATTATGGGGGAAAGAAAACGCCAATGGTCGTATTTTGTTTGGAGGACGTTTTGATAATCATTTTAGGGTCAATTTAATTTTTCTGAATGGGAACAGACAATTAGGGTCAAATTAAATTGTGTGTATGCATGCGCACGTAAACACCTTCTCTACAAAACTGCAAACTACAAAAGCTTATAATTATATCTACCTACTTCTTATTAATCCAAACAATTTTCAGTTTACATTTACACATTTCCTTGTAGGATATAGTAGGTAAAGTAATAGTCGGATTTTTAAGAAGTGTTTCGCTATGTAATGACTTTGAAATTCCATGACCATGACAAGAAAACGAATAGCGTCTTTGCAGTTGAAAGAAGTATAAATATTTGAACATTCATACCACTAACTGGAAATATCTCGGAAATAGCTAACTCCAGAAAAAATGACTTCATATAAAACGTGTGTTTAAACGAAATCTACATTTTCTTGTGTTGTATGATTTTGGGTGTGTCTAATGCTTTTTCAGTTATATAAAGGTTCAGAACAAAGGTGGCTAATCCGAGAAAATTCAAGATATACATCACATTTATAATGCAAATATGTTATACACACGTTAACTTAATAAACATCGTTTGAGCAATTTTTGAGAAAATAAATATTAACGATACTTTTTCCATGTAAAGGGTATCTGCTGTGAGGGGATTTTCTTGAAAATCTTCCTGTTTCATTCCTACAAGACGCTGAAATAAATACCGAGTTTGATACTTAACCGATTTTTCGTTTTTGAGCTGTGCCTCTAAACGCTTACCGTCACGGAACATGTTCTAAAAATGCTCTCTTTTGGATCCAGGAAGTCTCAAGGCGTCCGGTGAAATATCGTATCGAATTTGCGGTGGAATACAATACTTGCTAAGGTAAAAAGAGGGCGTGTGAACAGTTCTCGATTCCATTCTGGGAAAAAATTATGTAAATCTTGTTTACGATATTTTATAACTAATAGAATATAAACATCTCATTAAAACACTAATTTAAATGAAATAAACTTTTGTAAGGATAGTTCGTAGAACAGTAGGTAGAGAAAGCTATGTGATTGCACCACATCAAACTTTCGAAATGTTATCCAAAACTGAGTACTGTGTATACTAACAGCGTCAAAAACGCAATACATCTGAGCAATTCATTCACCAGGATTAGTCAAGATTTTGAAGATAAAAACAAACGTGTTTTGTATATATGCTTTTATAACTTTATTGTAAAAACCTTAAATACATTGAGAACACACAAAAACAGAATGACCATACCAAAATAATAAATTAACACAAACAGTTGAGATCTGGATGAACACTGCCTGAGGTACGAAGCGATCCCACTAATGTCCTTTACCATGAAAACTGATTTCTGACTTCCCGTAACCTCCTGCCTTCTTCACGACGGCCTGGAAGCCGTTGTGCTTGTCCGAAGTGTACTCCACGACACGTGTAGAGCCGTCAGGTTCCACCAGGCTGTAGGACCCCTTGACTACATCGCCATCCCTTGTCTCCCACTGGCTCTTGGCATCTCCGGTGTGTGGATCGTGGACAGCGTAGTCGAACTTGTAGTGTGCAGGCGCCTGTGTGAACGAATGTCATTTATTTACCACGTTAAGTAGACAAAATGGCGGAAAATGCAATTGTGCAAAATGGAGGATGAAATTGACCTAATTGGAAGATTATTGTAAGTCATGGGAATCAAGAAGTGTAAACTTATCATGTTTGAAATTTCCGTTTTTTTTTATAAAAAATCATTTTTTGACTTTTGCTCATTCCAAGTATAAAATATTCTTTTAATCTTTTAAAAGAGAATTTTAGTTCAATCTGAAGCTTTTTTTAAAAAAGAGCAGCTTTCTGCTTCATATTTTCTGGATTGTAATACTTAAATACTTTTGCATTCAGAATTATGTGTTGCTGTGTGCTAAAATGTATTTTAGCCTTTTCAAAGAGTTTTTCAAATATTGCAACGTGCTATCTTGGATTCACTCCATAACGCATGAATGTGATTTCTGTAACCACATTTTTCAAGAAATAATTATCTCAACTGAAAACCTGTTAAGCAAATATATTAATAAACCTAATTTTTCAACCACAGATCTGTGTTAAGCCATAAACGTAATTTTATGTGAACTTATTAAAATGTTGGATATCAACATATTGTATTTTGTTTTTAATTTCAGGAAAAGTATTTTTGAGATATCAAGCTTTAATTTTTAAAATAAGATGTTCATTATGCCAGGTTTAAGTAGCGCATGTAAAAGAATCAAGAGATTTAAATGAAACCTTTGGGATTATGAGTGAAGCTTTATAAATTACTTGCTGTCTTAACTGATACTGCATGGACGCACTGTCTAAGTAAGGGGCTGAAAATAAGGATAGAGATGGTTTTTGAAATCCATAAGTAGTCTATAACTTTCACCCTACCTAAGGCAAAGAATTGTTCAGATTGCTGAAATGGTGCAAATTTCTACATTGGGCTTAAGTGCAAAAATGTGTGCCCTGATTTGCTAAGCAGTATACCTTTATTTATAAGATACTGAAAATAAAGAATAAGGCCATTTTAGAAATTAAAAGTTTTAATTTAAAATACGGTTTGTGTAGTTTTTGAAAGTTGTAAGGTAACCTCTAAGTTTTGCTAGGTCGTAGAGTAGGATTGTACAATATTTAGTAGCGCATATTTGTTAATAAGAGGTTAAAAATACAGTAGAGACATTTTTATGAGTTGTAGGATATTCTATAGTTTTCTATAAATCCAGTAATGTAAAAGTATACAGTTTGGTATAGAAATCCTAACAAATTAACAACAATAAACTTCAAGGAAATACAAATGCTACACATCAATCTTATCATTATAAAATTCTATATTATTAGCTAAACATTAGTTCAGTTAAAAAAGGTATATAACAATTTCAATGAATCTACTAAGTATCAATGATATTAATGGTATAAATGCAAATGATTTTGAGTATAAGAATTGATCCCCTGATCAACATAAATTTATAAGAACTTAGGTATTATAAACGACTGAATTACTTTAGTTCAACACCATAGTCAAATTCCCAGTTCTCCGCTTCAGATAGTTTCAGAAGAAAAGCTACCTATAAGTATTAAAACAATTGTAATTTTTCCCAATATGTTTTAGAAGCTAATGGTTTCTTTTCCAGAATAACAAACAGGAACCAAAATTTCGCACAGCGACAGCTGTATGTTTACGGATACTATAGTAATTCTATTGCACTGATATATCAAGTATGCCCATAAATATGCGTGCTTCCTTAGTTCAGTGCGTGTCCAGATAAGCTGCATACTTACTATTTGCCTTCCCATGACTTATAGTAACAAATGCATAACTACAACAAAAGCTTGTTAACGTTACATTTAAATGTAAACGAGTTTTGTATCTAAATTATTGGCGTATGAATGAATTCAAGTTCTTGTTTCACAATCAATGAATCAAACATCACCTCATCTTTCTGAATATGATATCCCTGGTAATTCTGGTACTTCTTTTACATATATGGAGCTGGTCAGACTAAAGTGAAGTATAAAACAACCCATAATATTTGGTATGACTTACGTGATAGTCATATTTGTGTTCTGCTGCTGCAGGTTGGTGATAACCGCTGGGCGCGAATCCTGGGTATGCACTGGCTACAGCTGCAACCACGCACAGCACCAAAATCTGAAAACATCGTGAAAATATCAACTTGAAGAAATTTATATTTCACACTTCCACGCATTTCCTAACCCTTTAAAGTTTCACTGGTACCTTATATATATTATAGTATTCCTATAAAAAGTGGATCTTAAAATCGCGTTACGTTACTCACAATAAACTTTTGACTTGAAATAATCTATAATTAAGCAATATGGATTTGGTTACATGTATGATACAGAAAACAAAACGTTGCATATTGAAGGTCACTTTTTGTTACTAATAAACGCAAGCTTTCTTTGAAACAAAACATAATAGTTTCCATGACCAACTCAAATAAAAAGAATCAACAGTGCGATATTACAAAAGGCTTTAGAATGTTACGAAGTGAGAGGGAATTAAATCGTTTCAACATATTTATTAGATCATTGTTACAAAGCAGTCATTATGGCAATTATTGTATCAGAAACACGCTGTTATGCACGATTTTGGCGATGATATCGTATT
Organism: Deroplatys truncata; assembly: GCA_030765065.1. Taxonomy (NCBI): domain Eukaryota; kingdom Metazoa; phylum Arthropoda; class Insecta; order Mantodea; family Mantidae; genus Deroplatys; species Deroplatys truncata. Next base: position 77,444,862 of record CM060982.1, on the reverse strand, counting down.
TATAATGCTAGGATTATACAAAATAATTTCTATGCACAGTTCTTTCGCCATTGAAATGAAGTATAAAATAATCTACGTTTCATTCGTATGACTTTCGCTACCCACTATTTTTTTGTTTTTATGTAGCCTCTACAAACTATTCTTACGAACGCTTATTTTTCTATCTACTTCAGGTTAATCGAGCCAAAGCTTTGCAGAAACAGTGATCTGTTATAAGTGCAAGAACTCTGAGTTTACCGAATAGATAGGGTAAAAGCAGATCGCTATATGCTCGGCTTAAAACTCCATACTCTTTACGCGACATCTCTGGAGACAAGTGAATAGCGACAGTACTTTCAAGAAAATTATTAAGTATTGAAAATTTCCAACCACTATTAACAAATATCCCGGAAATGGCTGATGCTACAAAAAAGAAAGTGATTTGAAATAAATTGTGCGATTTTAAAGAGATCTATTTTAGTGGTAGGTGGTTTAATGACATTAAGAGCTTGAGAGGTTTTTTATATAATTTTATCCGGTAAGTTTTTCACTATCGTGGTTTACCCGTCATACAAGGTTATACATTATTTCTTCCTAATGAAAAGGACTTCTTCAGGCTTTTTGCAGAAAATTCAAGGTAAACATTTTATTTGTCATGTAAATATCTTGAATATATAGGATTGAAATGAAAATCCTTAGAGCCATTTTATGAAAAAATAAAAACTTTCCAAATGTTTTCCACGTAAAAAGTAGTGGGGTAGATTTTCTTGAAAATGTTTGGGTCCTATTCTTGAACGATGTTGAACTTAAATACTCAGTCTTTTAGTTATGATATTCACAAACACAGAGAGAGACAAACCTTTTATCTAAAAATGCTTTGTTTTATTTAGGGAGCCTTAAAACGCGTATTTCCTGGTAATTCTCGATCTCTAATTTTTGAGTAAAACACAATATTTCCTGTACTTATTATAGTTAAGTGGCAGAGAAAGTAAAAAGTGTGTTTCGTATCACAATGACAAGACAAGTTATTAAACTGCAGAGTTTTCATACGACGTGAACAATATGTGAATCAACCCCACATCAACAGATATGGCTGACCTACCTGGAAGGTTCTCATTGCTGGTTGGTTATCCTTGTGATGTGTGGATGTGAACTGATACCAGATAAACATTTGCTCTGCTATATATAGTGGTCAGGGTGTAGCAAGACATAATTCGGCATAATTCCTGGAATGCAGGAAGGTTGCTTGGAGCGTGAACATCGCATATCTCTTGTGTAACAGTCACACTCAGATGGGCTACTCCACACAAATTTTCTGTTTTTGGAAGTGTAAACAAAGAAATTTGTTTTTATTTAAGGGTATTAGAACTGGGATTAAGACTACGATCTAATATGAATGTGTGTGTTCTAAGTCATGCGAGTAAATCTTTCAACTTTTTCAGATACATTGCAGAAATTTCTGAATTATATTTCTTAAATGTACTTGGTACAGAGATTCATAGACTCTGTAAACTTCAACATATTTAGTTGTAATTTTAAGTATAATTACAGCATAAAACGAATGCTCAGGTTTCCACTAAAATTTGAAAAGCGTTTATCTTTAATTTTTTTATATTATTCCTGCAACTCAAACAGTTATTTACAATCAAGGGTCGAATTTTAAGTTATGTTAATATTTTCCCTAACAAGAGATGTGCGCGACATCGTAGGCTCGGAGCTGCACGAGGGTGTGCTTAGAAAATAGGTCGCCCATCCCAACAACAGTGTTGTGAGTCATTCCCCATGAAAAACTCTGCTGTTGTCTGCCAGTGCCATTCGACGGTGGATGTTCTATCTGCACTAACAAGTACGAGTATTAGATGCAGTAGGAGGACGACTTTTGGAGTGTTTTGTTGTGGGTTAGAGTGTAAATAGTGTACATCGGCGTCATGAGGCGAATTAATCCCATAAATGTTGTAAAATATTAGACACAAAGTTGCGACTGAATTTGGATACGTGATCCGAGTCGAGGATACGGAGTTCGTGAAAGCATGATAATTTCCAATGACACAGAAATTCTTGAAGACACGCTGAATAGAGTTGGTGATTTTGGAGGACAGGAAGCGCCCATACTCGAAGTTCGCTCTTCCAGCACTTCAAGTAAGCACCAATCATCTCCACCCGAAATGCCGAGGCCCACTGTATTACAAGACATGAATGACAACATATTGGAGAACATTTATGGAGACTATTACACTCGTGGTTTCACCTCCTTTAGCAAACCTATGAGGCGCTATAATGTATTCGAAGTAAATAAGATTGCAAGTTTATATTAGATTGTGACAAGCAGAAGGCGTCATCGAGCTCACTTCAAGGGAAACAGGCTGCCACAACTAAAAGCTGCAGAATGGTATATAATGTCACAATTTCATAGGGAACGAGCTTAAGGATCCTCAGTTCACTATAGGCATCTATAAAGGTGGGTACTAGAAGCGTCTAAAGTGGTTGGCCTGGAAAATTTCACAGCTTATGTTGCTTTTATCAACAAACTTAAGGCTGAATATGGTATTGCTTCCAGGCATATTACTACGTTCGTCACATGTAAGGACATACAAGAAGATCAAGGCTTTGTGGAGGAAGTGAATAAATATGTAACAGACAAAGTACTTGGAACAGTGACCAAAGTCAATTTAATTATTAAATTTCTTCATTGTCAACACTACCTCACAGGAAAGAGATAACTACAGCTGGTGTGTCGCAGTCTATGCATAGCTCTACACACAGTTAGGCAATTATTGTGGATTTATCAATGAGTAGCAGATAGCTAAATTTCTATATCAGCTTACAAGACACACGACACTTTAGGCCCAAATGTTTCAAAGAAATTGGAAACAACACGTCCACGAAACATTCATGTGGAGACAAGCAAAAGTGTAAAAATAACCAAACACCATATAAAAGGTTTTCCAATTACAGTCTTTGGTTAACATGTAAGTACGTGATGGTGGAAACAGCCTATTGCTGTGTGATTCCTATTCAGGCCATAAAGATCGTACTCTTGTAGATGAGTAACAAGGATGTTTCGCTCAAGATATTACCACCAAGATAACAAAATATTGCCAACCTCTTGATGTGCACTTCTTTAGGAAATATAAGCTCTACGTGCGGGGGATCATTGATTTTGTACGACTACAATGTCAAAAACCACAAGTAAAGTTTCACGATCACCATTTCATCATTAGACTTCACTCTGTGCTATACAATCAACTTTCTGCACCGAAGTACAAGCCTGTATTACAATATGCTTAGCAAAAGGCAGGGTATGACATTAACATACCAGTATCATCGTTTGAAAATGTAATTAGTGTAACTTTTGATATTGGACTGCTTGAATCCTGTGGTGATGTTGAATTTTAAAAAATTGCTTTAGTCAGATGTGCATATTTTTCTGTTCAACGTTGCTTTGACCACTTTGCTGAAATCCTACACCTGTAATTTTAAGATTGATTGTGGATAGCCGTGCAATACAATCAGGTCAGTAGTAAAACGTGTTGTTCAGATATCGTCATTGTTGTAAACAGAGGGAAATGTGGCAATATAGTCACGGCATTGAAATATGTGTGCTTTTGGTCCTATTATATCGACATTTCGTTTGCTCGCATTACCAAAATCCCTTTCTTAGACCTTCAATAGGTGATCATACCAATGTTTGTCGCGGTAAGACGTACAATTTTGCAAGGGAATGACTCGCGCCACTGTTTCTGGGATGAGCGACCTGTATTCCAAGTACACACTCGTTTGGCTCTGAGTGTTCGAGGTCGTGCACATCCCATGTAAGAAAGGAAGGAAGCAAGGTGTTTAACATTTTTAATTTTCTAAGATCAATCATGTCTTAAAACTCTACATAAATCCGAAACTATACTTTATGTAATGAAAAGGCTCTTTGAGCTTCGTCATAAATTTTCAAAGGTCGCAGATTGAAAATTTGGAAGAAACTCAACAAAAATTGCATTTTGGAGAACGTTTTAAAATTAAAAGCATAACATAACAAGATTACCAGAAAATCAAGCTATAAAACACCATGCGCTAATTGAACACATCTACGCACGTCCATTTAAGTCGTCCTCCGTGGACTAGTGGTCGCGGGTTCAAACCCGGTGGAGGCCATGGATTTTTTCGGGCGTAAAAATCCTCAGCATGGCTTCCTTCGGAAGGGAAGTAAAGCCGGTGGTCCTGTGTCGTAGATTTACGGCACATAAAAGAACCTCAATCCTGATAAAGAGGCCTCTGAGTTAAATTACCGATCTTTCACGCCCAATATAGAATGGGACGCTAAGAACCATAGTAGTTAAGGATCGTCCATAAATAAAATTCAATTTAATTTTAATTTAACGTCCATTTAAACAGCATACGCCATTTAAATGACAAAAAGGTGAAATTCCAATTGGACCCTAATTCAGCAATGTTTCATTTCCATGAACATTTTTAAAAAGTGATTTTTTAAAGAAATTTTGTTGAAAATTCAGTGTTGTACCCATACGGTAGCCTGAAATTTCGAAATTCTGTATTTCTTAAGCAATTTGACTTTTTATCATCTATTTGTGATAATTTCTATAACAAACTATCAATTCTTAATTACTTCCTGACAGAAGAGTATTCTTTTAATGATGTAAAAATCTCCTTGCGGGGGTTTTCAAGATTGTGGAACCAAATTTCCATTTTGTGTTCAATACTTATCTCTCTTAAAACATGTCACACAATTTACAAGTGAAACATGAATTCTTTAGATAACAAATAAAAAGGATATAATTCTTGCTTTTTAATAACAAAAATTATATCTAAAGGTATGTATTTCGTCACTTTTACTTTTCTGAGATATTCTAGCGATAACTTTCATTTCTTTAATCATCTTAAGAATCTTTGGTGAGATTTTTAAAGTGACTAGCAAAAGCTTGCAGCTCAATGAGCAATTTGAAATATAACAAGCACTCAAAGAAATAGAAGATAAAGAAGAAAAGAAACTGCTTTTAAAGTTAGATAGCTATTTTTACTTTCTCTACTACGTATAGTAAGTAGGGGAAGTATTGTATTCCACCCAAAAATTCGATACCGAGATTTCACCGGAAATACATGTTTTGAGACACCCTGAATCCAAAAAAAGGATTTTTAGAAACATGTCCGTGTGTGTGCCTGTCTGTGTGTCTGTGAACAGCATAACTCAGAAACGAACAGTCGGATAAACACCAAACTTGGTATTTAGGATCAGTATCTTCCAGAGATGCGACACGAAGGTTTTCAAGAAAATCCCCCCACCCCAGATTACTCTTTGTATGGAACATTTTTCGAAAATTTTAATTTTCTCAAAAATGGCTCTAACGCATTTGATTAAAATATTACATGTTTAAGATATTTTCACGACAAATAAAATGTATATCCTGAATTTTCTGGGAATGTCACCAAAAGTATTCTTCATTGTGAACGACTTTTGTATAACTGGTAAACCATAAGAGATAGACAAAAGTTTACTACACAAAAATGTAGATCGCGTTAAAATACACAATTTATGTCATACACATTTTTGTTGTTGAGTGAACCGTTTTCGAGATATTGCTTGTTATTCCCTTCAATTTTCCAATATTTTTTCTCAAATGGGAATTCGTTATTCATTTTTTTTATGTCCTGGACATACAAAGAGAATGGAATGCGCCACATAGCAACCAGCTCTTAAAACATTTGACTATCGCTTAAATACTACCATATTCACCTTGCATCTACAAGAAAATTAGCAATAAGACTAACATCTCGATTAACATGAAGCATATGAAGAATAAGCGTTTGTAAAAATAGTTTGTACAAGAGTAGAGAAAGTCATGTGAGTGTAACGCATCAAAATTTTTACTTTAAAACTGAAACTCCCGTGATGGCTGTACTTTAATGATATTAGTTTCTGTACCGTTATTTACCAACACCTCTTAAAATATTACAATTTACTACTTCATAACATCTGCATTTTTTCAGAATGTTTGACAAACTGCGGCGATCACCTCCTCATCCGTTGCTGTAGCTTACCTTGATGCTTCTCCCGTTGCTTCCAGAAGTTCTCAGCGTGTTGGTTCTTCAATTTATCCTCGGCTAGCTGCAGTAATTTTCCTTAAATTATATGGGAGCATGGACTTATCCTCGGTAAAGGAAAACGTAGATCTCGGGTGGTGATATAGGAAGACATAGACTTGCTTTGTTTATGAAAAGATGACACTGCCGTTTCTTTTTATTTAATTTAACACTCGTAGTATACAAAACTGGTATTGCCGCTGTAAAATACTGTCCACCGCTGTTAGACTATGGCGTGGATATGTCACGAAATATAACTATTCTTATTGTCGCTTTCAGAGTAGCGGATCTTAGGTGTGTTGCTAAAACTATTTTGATTCCCTGTTTTGGCGCGATATCTCACACATCCTGCAGCATCTCTCCCTGACCACACATGACATAAACTGCCCCGAATTTTCTCCAAACAGATCCATTTATAGTCTCAGGCTCCTGAGGCTGCTTCCTTTCCTATTGGTCCATTTTTAGCGCGACTCGACGCGTCTAACTATTTCGAATAAACTTTCAGGGATCTCATTGGTCCAATTTTAATATAAATCGCGGCTTTTCCTACATTTACCGTTAAGGTTGTCTTTCTCACTCACTTGGTCACGGCGAATTATCAAATAATGGGACAAAGGCTCTACACCCTCGCTGTAGGAATAATAGCACAGCGACCGGAGAGAGGTAATAAAACTAGGTTTTCTGCCTTCGAAAGCACTATTCCTGTAGCTAAAACTTTCCCTCGTGGACAGTATTTTAACATAGCGCTTAAAATTATTTACATTAAACCATTTATAACTCTACTAATATTAATAACCTAGATAGATACATAATGTTAAATCACCCTTCTTAAAATATACAAGCAGTATGAGAAAAAGATATTTACATAATACGATTTAACATCACTAAAAGCTAATTAATAAGTTATCTGTAATTATAGTTCTTGGGCTCGGCCTAGAGTTGCCGTTTCAAATTGCCCTGTTCTGGAAAAGAATAAATTTTTCAACACTTGATACAATTTTCTTTTACAGAATAATTCCTCTGATTATGGCCTTTGTTCGTTTGTTTTGTTGACAGAGACCCTTCGCTATACCTGCTCCTTCACAAGGGCTCTGACAAACCGGTGATGTTTATATTTGGGTCATTCACTCTACACTCTCCCTTTAAAAACAGGTTTCCGAGAGACATTCTTATACACAATACATTTCCCGCACACGAATAACTTGTGACGCATACAAATACTCTAATACCCAATTTAAGTTCTAAAATTAAATCTATTTACATACATATTGGTACATAATTATTATGCCTTTATTTATTTCTTTACATCCTTATTTATCGGGTGTATTACCTTTACTATTTGTTCACAGGGGTGTTACCTCATTTCGAGTAAAACTAACCTGATTCTTTTCATTATATTCTTCACCCTTCTCATTCTCTAAACATTTGTACGGTTTGAGCAACTGTTTATGGTATCTCCCTACGATCTTGGAATTCTTTATTTCTTGTAACTCAAATGTATCCGAGCCAAAAATGTTAATCACCCGGTATGGACCTTTAAATAAATTTTCCATTCTATGATACCTTTTGTTCAGAATGCTAGACTTTTTCTTGTCCCGTACCAATACTAAGTCTCCCAATTTGATCAACCAGTGTTTTCGTTTCTTCTTCTTAAACTTTTCTTTTCTTTTCTGCGCCTTATTGGCCATTCTTTCAAAAGCTTTCTTAAACATCTCTTCTTCCGTTAGTGCTTTCGGATCTTTAGCTTCTAGTGTCTGTGGTAATTCCCCTTCGAGTGTTTCCATTAATTTCCCCTTCATCAGCTCGATGGGCTTATAACCGGTAGTAGGGCTCACACTTTCATTTAAAATACTTTCGATGCGCTGATAGTGATTTGCCCAATCACTGTGTTTTTTATTGGCCAAAATTCTCAAATAAACCGAAATGTCCCGTATTATTCTTTCGCAGGGATTGCTTTGTGGGTGGTATTTTGAGCAATGATACAACGTGATTTCGTTTTCTTTTAAGGTGTCTACAAATTTTCTGCTGGTAAATATTGAAGCATTATCACATAAAATTGCCTTCATCTTTCCAAATTGTGGAACATACGACTTCATTATCTTCCTTAGGCATGTTTCACTTGTAATCTTCCGGACTGGGTAAATTTTCACAAATTTTGAAAATACATCTATTAACACTATTATATACCTAAATCCAAATTTACTACGGGGCATCTCACCATGACAGTCCAAGGTCACTAACATTCCTGGTTTTTCTCTTAGTATTGAGTTTGTCTCGTATTCGTATTGTATATTCAGTGGCTTTGCTTTTTGACATTGTAAGCATGTCGAAATTATTCTCCTTACTTTATGGTGTAATTTTGGAATATACAGGTTTTCTTGGATCATTAAAGCGGTGCGTTCTGAGCCAGAATGTGCTAGAGCTTGATGGAACGTGCTTATGAGTTCATTCTCCATGTTCTTAGGTATATATGTCTTCCATTTCTGTATTTCACTGCCATGTAGTTTATATAACACGCCCCCTTTTAACCCTATGTTTCCCTTGATATTTTCATCTATTTCTGGGGCCTTTTTTATTAATTTATTTAACTTCTCATCTCGTCGCTGCTGGTCCCCTATTCCTTTTAATTCTTTTATCAATCCTTTACTCAAGGGTATTTCAATACTCATTAATGTTACTTCATTTTTAGGGCGTTCTATTCTCTCCGGTATTTCACTGTTGTTATGTAACCTAGACAGCAAATCGCTAAAAACATTTGTTTTTCCTGGAATGTGTTTCACCTCAACATCATACGAAAGAATCTCATGGATGTACCTAGATAATTTAGTACTCGTAAGCCGACAACGTTTCATAAATGAAAGACTCACATGATCTGTGTATATAATAACCTTCTGTAGATATATATATGATCTAAATTTCTGTAGTGCGTAATACACAGCACAGATCTCTAATTCGGTGACCGAAGCATTTTTCTCTATTTGACTTAAACCTCTTGAAGCGGTACTTATCACGTGCAGTTGATTTTCCTCATCTGATTGGGCTAGGACACACCCATATCCGTGACCTGAAGCATCCACGTAAATTACATATGGTAGGTTGTCCTTGGGTCTCTCTAGTAGAATTGATTTCGCAAATAGTTCTTTTATCTTTTCAAAAGCTTTCTGGTGTACCTCGTCCCATTTCCATCGCACTTTCTTTTTAAGTAATTCGCGCAAAGGCGCTATTTCTGCGGCGTACCTCAGGATAAATTTGCTTTGATAATTTAGCACTCCAAGAAAGGACCTAACCTGCTTAACACTCTTGGGCGCTGGTATTCTTCTCACAGCCGCTACTCTTTCTTCGTTTGGCTTCATTCCTCTATCATTAATTACATAGCCTAGAAATTCCACCTCACGGATGCAAAATTTGGATTTATTAATGTTCACCGTCATACCGTTTTCTCTCAGCTTTCTAAGCACATAATTCACATGTTTAATATGCTCATCAAAATTTTCATCAACTATTAGAAAATCGTCGATATATTGGATCAAAAATTCGTCGGCTGAGTCGCCAAATATTTTATCGATGGCTCTTAATAGTCCACTACATGACGTAAGCATACCAAAAGGCATTCTCAAAAATTCGAACTGTTTCCCAAAAAATAAAAAAGAAGTATACTTTCTAACATCCTCGTGAAGCTCAATCTGCCAGTATGACGCCGTTAAATCAATAGTGGAGAAATACTTGCCTTTGGTTATTTTTGACAGCAATTTTTCTACACTTTCGCTCCGAAATCTGTCTGGTTGTGTATATTTATTTATCCTTCGAGCATCTATTGTCATCCTAAGTTCGCCATTGCGTTTCGTCACCCAACATAATGGACTGCTGTACGGAGAATTTGACGTTTGTATTATTCGGTCTCTCAACATCTTATCGATCACCTGTTTGGCTCTCTCCCTTAATGCAATCGGAATATCCCGATACTTGTGTGTGAAGGGTGCAATATCTTGTACCTTAAAACTGTGTTTGTATGCTTTGCACTTGCCTGGGACGTCCGAAAATACCGCTTTGTTTTCTTGTAACATTCGCCTTAATAGATGCCTTTGTGTCTCTGTGAGGTTCTCGGCAAGGGTCACTTTCTCCTCTACTGCTTCTACCTGGCTGCCGGTATCTTGGAATTCTTTATTTCGGGCGTAACCATAATCTTTCTCATTGTGCTCCGTATACCCGTTGTAAAACCTGTCAGCGAACGCATGCATCTCATCGGTTTCTTCCCCTTGTACTATAGCAATTAATTTCTCACTCCTACCTGTTTGTAATAATTGTACGAAAAATCTTTCTTCGGCTATATCTTCTTCTCCTTGGGTTTTGTTATAAGTATCCTGCTTCATACCCTCTACAAAAGGGATTTCTAATGTTTTTCTGTTCTTCTCTATTTTCAAAACTTTATCAGCAAAATCAACCCTAGCTCTTAATTCAAACAAAACGTCACACCCAATCAAAATGTCACAAATCAAATTATTGATTACCAGAAAAATAAACTCAAAATTTTCTTCTCCTATTTTCATGTTCAACATTACTTGCATTTTTATTCGGGTAACCTCTTTGTTAACTGCTACCCGGCATACCGTGTTCCTTATGGGTAATGTCATTAGCTTAATTCCTTTATTTACCAGGTTCTGATATAACCTCAGGCTGCATACACTCACATTGGCTCCAGAGTCTATTAAAGCGTTATATTCTTCATCCAATAATACTACTTTTATGCTAGGGGAATCTGTCAGATCCTTTTCCGAGTGATTTTGAATAGTAGTTATCAGTTCTCCCAGTATAAATTCATTTTTGAGCCCTGTTTCACATTTTCTGTTTATTTGAGAATTTTGCGCGCTTAGAATCCGCTCCGAGCTCTTGAATGGATCCTGTCTTAGTTTTCCGGGTTATCGACACTATTTGGTGCTCCGCTAGTCTCTTCCACATTTCCCTCTCTCTGCATTTGCCTATAGTTTCCTCTGCTTCCTCTAAAATGTCCCCGGGAATGTCTCTCTCTCCTTTCGTTTCTTTCGGGATAATTTTCGTCATACCTTTCTCCTACATCACTTTCCCCTCGGTCAGAAAAATAATGTTCTCTGGATCTGTTTTCATTGTTTCTGCCTCTCCTATAATTAAAACGGCCACTATATCTTGGTCTGGTTTGTATAGCATTTATGTGATATTGGTTATCACCTTCCCTCCTGAAACGGTTATTTTGACAGTTTCTGTTCCCGGATTGAGGTACGTCGTTCCAGTATCTCTCTCTGGGGTTATAGTTCCCTCTCGCGTTTCCTCTCCAATTCGCATTCCTTGAATTATCCGGTAATGTTCGAACTGTATAGTTTTGTACGTGGTTCCTACTACTTGTCTCGAATGATGATACCAACTCAATCAATTCGGGAATAGAATTTGGCTTCGCAATGAGTAGGTAATGGTGTATACGTTCTGGATAATGTGGTAAAATCATATTAATGAAATCCCTCTCGCTTATGGGTGGCTCGATTAGTCTACTACTCTGTGCTTTAGTTAGCAAATAATCTACCATGCTTAGGTTTCCGCGTTCATCGTACTTGCCATTAACTAGGATAGATCTCACCTGGTTCTGAGTATTAGTACTCCAGTACTTATTCAAAAATGCCCTTCTGAAATATTCAAAATTATTATTCTCCCCCAAAGTCAATCTTACCCATTGGAGAACCCTTTGACGTAAACCTTTACGAACGATTAACATCTTTAGCTCGTCCGGAATCTGCTTCAAACGGAAATACTCCTCAAGGTCATTTAGGTATTGTTTAGGATTATCAGCCGAATTTTCCTCGAAAGTAGGTACCCCTATCTCATTTAATAAATGGTAGTTTGCATTACTTGCATGGTTAGATGTACATTGGTGCCCTGAATTAAAATTATATGGGTCGGCAGCTGGACTTTGGCCTCCATTTACCTCCCTAAAAGTGGTGCTAGTTTCACTGGGTGAGCTATCATCACTCTGTCTCACACTTATCCCTAGTCTACCAATAGAGCGTTTTAACTCCTTTACACAATTTTCATGCTCTTCCACCCTCTTCACAATTTCATGATGATTTGAGAGCTGTTCAGTCATTTTTGACGAAAGTTCATTCATCTTTCCCTGATCCTTTTCTAACACTATTCTAAATTCTTTGAACTCCCTTTGAATGTTAGATTCTAAGGTACTTTGTTTTTTTTCTAAAGAAACATTTACAGCTCTTAAGTCATCATCCAATTGTTCCTTTATGGCTAAGCTGGTAACACTTAATTCTGTTTCTACATCCTTCCTTAGTTTTTCTACATCGTTTCTTAGACATAGTTGTCCTGCCTGAATTTCTTGCACTACCATCCCTTGCTGACTGAATTTGGAGTCCACTTGACTTTGTAATCGGGTGACCTGTTCACCTAAATATTCCCTCATCTCCTGAGCTAATTCCCCTCTCATCTTCCTGTTTTCCTCTCTGACATATTCACCTATCTGTATACTCTGCTCATTTAATTTCCCTTCCAAATTTTTATTTTGTTCACTCAAATTTCTTTTTGACTCCTTACTCAGCTCATTTAATTTCCCTTCTAAATTGTTAATTTGTTCACTCAAATTTCTTTTTGACTCCTTACTCTGCTCATCTATCTTTGCGCTCAAATGTTGAAGCAATATTAGCAGCTGGTTTTGACCTGCGTCAATGACCTGCTCAATCGGTGATTGCCTTTCCCTAACTTCTACTTCAGCTGCACCCATATTTTCTCCATCTGTTGTTATGCTGACAATAGCCTCCCCATTCAGTTCTTCCAAATCTTCCCTTGACCTACTCATGGTTCCGTTAGCAAGTTCTACCTCCCTAGTAATGACTTTACCCCCTCTCAATAACATGTGTTCACAAAACTGAGTCACTACTCTGCATGCCTTTTTGTTTGTTTTTGAATAAAAGTTCTAACCTGTATTTTTTTTCAATGTTAACTGATGCGTTCCGGGTTCGAATCCTGGTGAAGTTCTAGAAGCGATGTTCTCAGCTGTTTTGTTGTCCCACGTAGGTAGACTAGAAGTTCGCGTTGTAATTTTTGTTCTGCTGTGCCCCTTTCCTCTGAAGATTCTTCGTCTGTTCGTTGTTTCCTAGTCCTCCGTTCGTGTCGTTCTTCCCTTCGAGCCGCACGTTATGGCGCCAGTTTGCGGCGATCACCTCCTCATCCGTTGCTGTAGCTTACCTTGATGCTTCTCCCGTTGCTTCCAGAAGTTCTCAGCGTGTTGGTTCTTCAATTTATCCTCGGCTAGCTGCAGTAATTTTCCTTAAATTATATGGGAGCATGGACTTATCCTCGGTAAAGGAAAACGTAGATCTCGGGTGGTGATATAGGAAGACATAGACTTGCTTTGTTTATGAAAAGATGACACTGCCGTTTCTTTTTATTTAATTTAACACTCGTAGTATACAAAACTGGTATTGCCGCTGTAAAATACTGTCCACCGCTGTTAGACTATGGCGTGGATATGTCACGAAATATAACTATTCTTATTGTCGCTTTCAGAGTAGCGGATCTTAGGTGTGTTGCTAAAACTATTTTGATTCCCTGTTTTGGCGCGATATCTCACACATCCTGCAGCATCTCTCCCTGACCACACATGACATAAACTGCCCCGAATTTTCTCCAAACAGATCCATTTATAGTCTCAGGCTCCTGAGGCTGCTTCCTTTCCTATTGGTCCATTTTTAGCGCGACTCGACGCGTCTAACTATTTCGAATAAACTTTCAGGGATCTCATTGGTCCAATTTTAATATAAATCGCGGCTTTTCCTACATTTACCGTTAAGGTTGTCTTTCTCACTCACTTGGTCACGGCGAATTATCAAATAATGGGACAAAGGCTCTACACCCTCGCTGTAGGAATAATAGCACAGCGACCGGAGAGAGGTAATAAAACTAGGTTTTCTGCCTTCGAAAGCACTATTCCTGTAGCTAAAACTTTCCCTCGTGGACAGTATTTTAACATAGCGCTTAAAATTATTTACATTAAACCATTTATAACTCTACTAATATTAATAACCTAGATAGATACATAATGTTAAATCACCCTTCTTAAAATATACAAGCAGTATGAGAAAAAGATATTTACATAATACGATTTAACATCACTAAAAGCTAATTAATAAGTTATCTGTAATTATAGTTCTTGGGCTCGGCCTAGAGTTGCCGTTTCAAAACCTTACAGCTTGGTCTACTTAAGGGAACATGTACTTGCATCCATGGAAACAGCGAAATAAACGTTATACGTTATAAATACTTTGAGCTGCGCCTACACAAAATGTTGCAATCTATATTTGATGATGTTTATATGGCCTTAACAGGCTTCTTTTAGGAATATTTTAATCCACAGAATATATTAAACTCTGGTGTACAATCAATGATTTATGTAAAACGTAAGTTTAATTTGGGCTCTTTTTGTTTCAGATGCACACGTCGCTGAGGTGGGCAACGATCCAGCAGATACGGGGAGTTGGTGGCCAGCATCACGCATACCCAGCCAGAAAGTTGAGTCATGAGGCCAGGAACGCTGCCTATCCTCACTTTCTCACGATGCTGAGCGGTAACCGGTCCCATACCCGAACTTAAAATCCGCACCATCGAGGGTGGGATCGAACTCGGGCGTATGCCGTGGCCAGGAACCAGAGCCCCGCGTTCCAACCCCTGCACCACGACACAGAAACATGTACGTACATACACATACACATATATACTCACATTCATACAATGTGGCAGGGATGTAGATGACCTCCTATACACCAGATATATATCTCGATAAGTACACTGGAAATTTTTAGAACACTTTTGTTCTACCACTAAAATAATTGTAACAAAAAACTCTTTGGAATGCAGAAGTTTGGCAACAGCGGTCTTTTCGTTGCAGGTGGGTGAGAAAGTCGCATTGTTGGGTAAGGTCAGGCCCGAACACTCTTATCTCACTCTTATATTATGGAAACGATATTAACCTTGCAAATGGTGGTTAATTCTGAATAAATTCTTTCCATAACTTCCAGAGAAATACTTTGTTTAATAAAAGCAAATAAAAACGAAAACGCTTGTTTAAATTTAATTTAAATACTAAAAAATAACATTTTAACTTAAATGTTTATTCTGTATGTATTTAAATTATAACATGTAAAAATAATTCCGATACTTAGAGTAAGAAAAATAAATTTATCTTATTTTTATGTACACATTATATAAGCGAAATACAATATTTATACGTTAGCGAGTGAGGGATGCCAAAGTTCTATGAAGCATGTGTGTGGTCAGTCATTCAGACGCTGTTGCGACATAACTTCAGAGTAAATTACTATATGTATAATACGCACATTTTAAATTGTGTCTAAAGGAAGTGTTTGTGGAAGAAAAGGACGGTAACCAAAATGTAGATTAGTTATCACTGTATAATACATTTTAATAAGGGTTACCTGATTCGTTTGTTGTTGTTCGTGCACCTCACAGAGAAACGGAATCTTTTCTTGATAAGAAACTGGAATTAAATCGCCATGTTTTACATAGGAAAAACTCGATGACATTGAAGTAAAGTTAGAACGAAGTCCAAAGAAATCTCTGAGAAAGCTTGTACAGGAATTCGAAATTTTACAAAGTTTGGCTAGGAATGTCACTAAATTTTAAAATTAAATCCCTAAGATTTTATTTTTTCCCTTTTTAACAGGATAAGGGTGGTTTTATTTATATAGCCATAAAGAGTTAATGAATGTTAATGTAAATTTTGTTAAAACATATGGGAAATGAGTGGCGGCATAAGCGCATCATTTCCAACATTTTCTATGATGAAGGCATCTGGTTACTGTAGTTATACGAGGGCGAAGTTGAACATTTTTAGAAAAGGAAACAAGGATATGTTTTAAAAAACTTAAATAATAACATTGTTTTTTTCAAAATATTCCCCTTCAACATGAATACATTTTGTATTTGATGAAACCAGTCCTTAAAGCAATGATGCCACTCTTCAGAAACCAGGTTTTTATAATGTTCCTGTAGTTCATCTTATGACGAAATAGGGATTCCACGCATTTTATCTTTACTTTTTGGAAACAAAAAGAAATCACAAGGTGCTAGGTCAGGGATGAATGCTGGAGGGTTTATGGTACTGAGCTTTAGGGCATTCAGATACTCCGTTGGTCATTTTTCTGTATGCGACGATGCATTGTTATGAAGTAACATTTTTGGGCAATATGACCCGTTTTAGAAAAACAAACTAGCAACCATCTTCTTACCATCACTGCGAATTCGTCGAACTTTTGTAGGCTTAGGTTCTATTCTAAAGACCCACTGAGCCGATTGGCTTTTCTCGTCAGGATCATAATAACAAATCCATGATTCACACTATTAATGATATTCCAAAACAAATTGGAAGTTCCGCCTTGGAATTTTTCTATAGTTTTTCTGCACCAATTAATGCGTTGTTATTGATCGGAATCATTTTATATCGAATCCATCGACAACAAAAGTTTTCTCACGTCTAACTGTTGATGTAAAATGTTTTAAGTTTGACTCGTATCATTTGACTGTTCAAGCATTGCTCGAACAGGCAATATTTTCATCAGTAACAGCACTTCTTGGGCCTCCTTCACGAAATTCGTCACTAAGAAAAAAGCAATCTCTCTTGAATTCGCTTTATCAATTATAAACTGCTGCCTTAAAATGGGGCTTCTTCGCCAAATGCATTTCTAAGGCGATCTTTATATTGTTTAGACGTTAATGACGATTAAAGGTCGTAAAATATCATAGCCGGAAATGTTCATAGTCAAATACATTTTTGAGTGAACATAAAAATATTTAAATAAAGATAATTAAAAATCTATTAGAGCAAAGCAAACAAACTACAAAAAATTAGCACTCAAAATATTAGAAAGTAGCTGTAAAATATAAATAAATGTAATTTTGTTTTAGAAATATGCTATTCTAAAGATTTTCCGTATCGCCCTCTAATTTGAACAAGAAATCTGTGTGCTTGAATTCAAGGGGCTATGAATAATCCGACCCACTGGCAAACACCGTGCTTCCCGGTGACAAGAAAATTCCCGTTAGGCCGTCCATGCGTCCAAACAAAGGATCTGTATGTATGTACATACCTACATCACATTGGTCTTGAATTCCATATTTTTGCTGTGCATTCCATCGATGATCATCTTCTGCCGAAACGTGCAACTATTAACTACGAGCAATGTCCACCTTTTCATCGAGCACAGGAGCCCAAGGTTTTCCAGTAAACTCCTGTAAAACAGGTATGTAGATAAGCTAGGTACCATTAAACTCCGGCATTATTTGTTTACAGAAGGCAACTAAAGGAGCTCAAAATGTATTCCTGCAAACCGTAAACAACCGACGAAAACCCGACATAGGATGTGACTTGCCTGCTTCAGCAATGTCATCCTCCGTGATGTAGTGGTTACCATGCCAGCCTCTTGTTCCGGAGATCGTGGGTTCAAACCCGGCGGAGGGCGATGCATTTTCTCGGGCGTAAAAATCCTTAGTATGGTTTCCTTCGGAAGGGAAGTAAAGCCGGTGGTCCCGTGCCGTAGACTTACGACACGTAAAAGAACCTCAAGCCTGATAAAGAGGCCTCTGAGCAAAATTACCAGCCTTTCACACCCAATATAGAATGGGACGCTAAGGACCATACCAGCCAAAGAGCGTCCATAAATAAAACTCAATTTATTTATTTTGCTTCGACAATACTGCATAATGTCAACTATAGCAAGAACAATAATTTAACAATAATAATCGAATACAGCCTACCGGTTTTGAAAGTTTTCTTATTTGTTAGATTTACTGGTGGATTTATTATTTATTTATTTATTTATTTATTTACATTTGTAATAAACTGTTGCCTTTTTAATTTGCTATACAGTTAGTAAATTGAGGCATATTATGTATGCTATGTCGTTTCATAAATACAATGTTAACACAAAGGTACATTGTTCTTCATCATATAGGATATCTTATATTCCCATTCGGGAACTAATGTGATCACTGAAGGATATAACTTTAAGAGTAAATCACTGGTGTGACTCTAACAGATTAATACTTAATCAAGATAAGACTGTGGATCCCAGTTCTGCTGATTCTAATCCTTCAACAGTCAAATTCTTAGGCACTTATCTTGAATCTAAATTAGGGTGGAAATCCCACAGACTACATCTCAGGGAAACTGAATAAAGGACTGTTTATGCTACGTGTACTGAGCCAAACAATAAATAAAAAGTCATTACTGTCAGTGTATTACAGTAATATATACTCTATTTTAAATTATGGTGTCTTACTTTGGGGCAACCATATCTATGCTAATAAGCTTCTTATTTTACAAAAGAGAGCGATAAGAATAGCATGTGGAGTTCCGCCAAAAACACTGTAAACCACATTTTATTGAGCTTGGAATCCTCACTCTTCCTTGTATATATATTTTGAATTGCTATTGTACATTAAGAGGAATCTACAACAGTATAATCTGTGTGAAACTGTTCATAATTATCCGACACGAAGTAGCAACAATATTTATTCTGGTAAATGTAAGTATAGTCAAACACAAAATAGCTTTGAAGTATCATCCATTAATCTATTCAATAGTTTACCGGATAAAATCAAGACACTTACATACGACATTTTTAAAAGACAGATTTAAATGATATTGAAGAAAAATCCTCTCTGTAAGGTCCAGGAATTTTATAAGATTGATTTATTAGAATATTTAACATCTGACGTTGCTATACATGTGTAAATGTTTTTGGCAATAAATATCTATCTATCTATCAATATGATCACGGGTACCGTTGTTCTCTGATATCATTTCCCCTGCTTCTGCCACGAAGGCTGTGAAAAGGGTAAAACTAGACTGAAGAACTTAAGTTAAATCCAATTAGAGCTGAGAGCGCACGCTTCTCTCATGAGCAGGTTATACACCGCAAAATCCATGATCTCCGCTAACACTGACATTATACTCGATAGCTATCTCCGATAGTTTTAACTTTCTTCCTTATACTCTCACTACCGAGCGAGATGGTTCTGCGGTAAAGTGAGGCTCTTATTCGCGAGCTCCCGTATTCATTTCCCGGTGACCGCCCAATCTGACCATAGGTTTTCTCTGGTTGAAAAAGGCGAATGCTGAAGTGATGCATTCTACCACGGATTTCCTCTAATTTCATATCCCCTTCGTGTTTCAGGTTGACTCCGGAGCTGTGCTTGCGATTTGGAACATCACAGCCCTTCTAGAAGCTCCACTGCTGGGTCATGTTTCTTCGGTCTCCGAGAGCTATTACGAAATTTTGTGCCTCTCTCGACTTGTGTCGGACAACTATGCAGCCCATGGGTCTCTTGCGGACCCCAATTCTCATCTCATCGGGGGTGTGCACACAAAAGATTCATTGGGGGCCGAGGTGCTATGAGTCCCTCCTTTAACTAGTCCTGTACTATCCCAAACTCTCACTACACAAAACTATTTGGGACGGGATATTTTAATTTAACCAGAATTATTTCCTGTCCTTCAAACCCGGCGGAGGGCGATGGATTTTTTGGGCGTAAAAATCCTAAGCATGGCTTCCTTCGGAAGGGAAGTAAAGCCGGTGGTCCCGTGTCGTAGATTTACGGCACTTAAAAGAACCTCAAGCCTGATAAAGAGGCCTCTGAGCAAAATTACCGGTCTTTCACGCCCAATATAGAATGGGACGATAAGAAACATAGTAGTTAAAGAGCGTCCATAAATAAATAAAAAAACCTGATGCGTTACACTCACATGACTTTCTCTACTCTTGTACAAACTATTTTTACAAACGCTTATTCTCCATCTACTTCATGTTAATCGAGATAAACATTTGCAGACTCTATCTTATTGCTAATTTTCTTGTAGATGTAAGGGGAATATATATTTACAAGGGCAGTATCGAAATACAGTAGCCTTTAAGCACATACATATCTCTTAATAGCTGGTTGCTAGGTGCAGCACTATTCCCTTTGCCACAGATTAATACTCTTTGCATATCCAAGACAAATAAATGAATAACGAATTCCCATTTGAGAAAATAAGTTTTGAAAAATTTAAGGGAATAACAAGCATTATCTCGAAAATGGTTCACTCAACAACAAAAATGTATATGACATAAATTGTGTATTTTAACGCGATCTACATCTTTTGTGTAGTAAAATTTTGCCTATCTCTTATGGTTTACCACTTTACAAAAATTCGTTCACAATGAAGAATACTTGTGGAGACATTCCCAGGAATGTCATTTTATTTGTCATGAAAATATATTAAACATGTGATATTTTAATCAAAATAGTTAGAGCCATTTTTGAGAAAATTAAAATTTTCGAAAAATGTTCCATGTAAAGGGTGATCTGGGGTGGGGGGATTTTCTTGAAAACCTTCGTGTCGCATCTCTGGAACATACTGAACCTAAATACCAAGTTTGGTGTTTATCCGACTTTTCGTTTCTGAGTTATGCTGTTCACAGACAGACACACAGACACACACGGACATGTTTCCAAAAATGCTTTTTTTGGATTCAGGGGATCTCAAAACGTGTATTTCCGGTGAAATCTCGGTATCGAATTTTTGGGTGGAATATAATACTTCCCCTACTTACTATACGTAGTAGAGAAAGTAAAAAAACTCGACTTTCCTCGCCGAGTCTGGAAGTTGGAGTGTATATGGGTGAGTTTCATTATGATAAGTAACAAAACCCAACGTTAAGAAACATATAGTTCAACGAGCAGTACCATCAGCTGTTTCTCAAGTCAAAGCCAACGATATGACCATAGAACTTAAAGGTGGGACTATACAAATAAAAGAATTAAAGACATTAAAGTTAGTTAACGTACAGTTATAAAATTTGAATGGTTTGATGATTAAAATTAAACAAGCAGAATCCAATTTACAACTTTAATTATTTGTTTGTCATGAATTTAAAATATTTCACCAGAATAAACAATTTACTAATAGGGTTAAAAAATACAAGTAAAAGAATGTTATTTATGTTTTTGTTCTTTTGGTTATTAACCAGTGTTACTACACACTGCACTGCCACAATAATAAACCGAATGTCACAGTTTTAATTTTTGAAAACAAAATTATATAACACAGCTTTAATCTTCCTCCCAACTTGGTCGTACTTTGATTTGTAATTAAAACAAAATTGGGCTAAAACTGTTTTCCTCTAAAATTATGAGACGTCTACACATGTAAATAAGCACTAAACTTATTTTAGTCTAATGAACAAGCTATAACTTCAAATTGTAAAGCACGTCACTTATCACTAACAGATTCCAAAACTTCTTGCAATTTCTGAGATAACAAAATATCTTCATAGCACCATTGCCACGGTCGGAACATTGCCGCGGATGTTTACTGTTGTTAACAAATGTGTCATCGACTCACTTCCATAGAAAGCTCCAGATCAAAGTCAGCTGGAATACCACCCTCTAAGGACAGTATCATGGAATAAGACACTCTATTTTTGTTCCTAAACTGATTGATGATAATAGAAGGATTTTTCAGAGGCAATGTGAAGTCCGCAGTCATATTAATTTGCTTGTGCTATGAAAATGTGCATACGCAGAGAGTCACTAAATAGCTTGAGGCAGTATTTTTAACACTTAAGTAATTTAAGTCTAATTATATAATATGTAAATTCAATAACGTCCCGCCTTAAAGCATTATGTGTATGTAACAATATATAAAAAGTGTATATTATTGTATTCATGTGTAATAATGTTATGTGGATGTATTACGTAATTTAATAATGTAGGAGCTGTGAGAAATAGGTCTAAAGTTGCTAACAATGAGGTAATCTTGAAGCAATAATGAGTTTGAGAGTTTACATGTTACTTATGATTCTTGTAAGCATTAATGTAATTTTAGTGACAGTTTATAAAAATAGCCAATCAACAACCAGAAAAAGCTTTAGCTAAATGAAGGTATTCTATTGGATTAGGAATAGACAATCAGAGACTTGAAATACAGAAATTTACAAGTTTAGGCCGGTGAAATCTATTCAGTTGGTTGCAGACAGTGTTACTACCCAGGTGCAAAAAGTGCCCTCAAGAGATTTAATACGTATTCGTGAGAGACGAAAAATAGTTTACGGGTTAAAAAGTGAAAATAATTAATAAAAGAATCACACAACTTTCTATCGGTGAAGTGATATTTAAATCGTATTAAGCGTTAATAAAAGGAGTGAAGTAAATTATAATCTGTGTAAGGCTACATTCTTAGTTAAACCACAAATTTGCTAAGAGAAACGTGTCTCTAACAACAATACTGACGCAGCCGATGCAAACATAAATATATAATATTTAAAGAAACAGTCAAATTACAAAGTTAATATTTTTTAAACTTGGGGCAAAGGCCACCTGAAATTACATTTGGGGCGAAGGCTACCGGAAACTGTTTACTATACGTGCGGTTGCAACTACTACAAGTTCGGCTTCCCAACAGTTGAAATATAATACAACTCCTTCAATACAACCTACTTCAAATTGACGCCCAAAGCGTGGTGCAAATAAAGTAAAGATAATGAATACTTAAAATTGGCTTTCCATACGTCGGGCTAATAACTTTTTCAAGCTTATCTTGTCAATGGATAAAAACACTATTACCACTCTTGGTTTGAAATGACAGTTTTGTTCCAAAAAGGCAAAAGTTATTAGTAACATAGCCAAGCTGGAGGTAGTTCGTCACGACATAAGGGTTACTTTACCACTGTAGTAATGAACTCTTCCTGGTGAATACGAAAAATACGTTGTCAATAGCTGGTGCAAATAGTAGGAGAGCAATATGGTCATGTACCTCCGTGTTCTAGCTATAAGTACAGCTGTCCCCACTTTCTTAATCTGTGCCCCAACCAGAGAAGCCAACAATAATGGAGACACGAACATGGACCATTTCACCCATAAAAATAGCATTGTCGCGATGTAGTCTTTTAGATCCTTCAGGAACGTTACTGCATCGTCAAGCTTCTTCCTTACTATACCAAAAACCATTGAGGCAGCCGACCATGTTTACATTGTGTATAATTCCTCCTCCAGGTGGAATTTCCAACCACCGAGATGGTTAGTGCTCACTTGCACTTGAGGGTTCCTGTTGCTCTGGAGACGAAGGTTTTGTCCTGCTGGAAGAGCCAACTTCAGGTACGGGCGCCTCCTGTCCTTCAAAATCACTGTCCCTATCCGGTGTATCTTCAAGAATTTCTGTGTCATTGTAATCATCATCTATATAACATATTTGGAACTCAATATCCGCGACAATATCCACGTCGCAACTTTGCCTCTAATACAGTGGTGTGCAAAACCTAAGAACGAGATGGGTAAAGTAACATAACAAATTAACTACTTGGTGGAAGTAGATGAAGGTACGGGATCAAGTTGTCAGAGGTCTTTCACATGTACACAGAAAGCTGGACGTCACATGGCGTGAGTGTAGCGAGTCTATGATGCCAAATGTGTCTGGTCCCGCAATACGGGGCAGTTGACGAAGCAGGACAAGACGGTGTGTGGCAATTAGCAAACTTACGGTGCACTGTGGTGGTGGTTCTACAATGCAACATGGCCCATAGACACCATTTGGACGACTTCATACGGGCAGGAATCATCGGGAAACTGGAGGAAGGGCGAAGTGTGACGAGTGTTGCTCAGGAGTTTGGAATTGCTCACAGCATTGTTTCACGTGCATGAGGAACCTTCCAAACCACAGGTACTGCTGTCCCAAGGAGAGGTGTTGGTCGCCACCTCAACTACAGCAGCAGATGTACATTATGCAACAGGCAAAAAGGGATCCCCGCAATACTGCGGGTGCAATTGCAACCACATTTAACAGGACAGCTAGGTACGCAATCTCACTATACACAGAGGCGGTCTCTTTGCCCGGCGGCCAGTACATTGAGTTCCATTGACATCCGCACATCGGTGGCACCGTTTACGATGGTCCCAAGAGCATCAAAATTGGACCAACGAGGAATGGGGTCGCGTGCTCTTCTCGGATGAGGGCAGATTCAGTATAAGTAGTGATTCTCGACGTACCCTCATCTGGCAAGAGGTGGGAACACTAAATGAACCCAGAAACATCCTTTGTTGGTCTGGGTGTTATGGTTTGAGGAGGCATAATGTTGCATGGGTGCACCGAGCTCCAAATATTTGAACACGGTACGCTCACTGGACAACGTTATTGTGATACTGTACTCCTTCCCCATGTGCGTCTTTTCAGGGGTGCAGTCGGCCCTGACTTCATTTTATGGATGACAATGCGCGACCGCAGAGAACAGCACGGGTGGAGGATCTCTTGGAACGAGAGGATATTCGGCGAATGGACTGGCCTGCCTGTTCCCCCGATTTAAATCTCTCGTACACGAGTGGGATGCTTTGGGGAGACGCATTGCAGCACATCCACATGCACCAACGACCATCCAGCAGGTTTCAACAGCGCTGGTGGAGGAATGGAACGCCCTACAACAGAACTGCTTACCAACTTTGTAACCAGCATGGGAGCACGATGCTGAGCATGCATTGCTATCCGTGGTGATCATACACCCTTTTAAGCACCATGTATCTGTTTCTGTAAATCTAGAGAGCAATCACATGTCGTATTGACTTTAGTGGAAGTTATGGTCTATGAATAAAAGCGGCACTTCCGTTCGTCTCATTCATATTTCGTTTAGTTGCCTACTGTAGCGTACTGCAACAGTTCCCTCTATGTATGATTCAAGTTTCATCGAGCTATGTTACTTGGCAGTGTCACAGCATGCGAAGATTACTTTCGTCTTTAGGTTTTGCACACCAGTGTAATTTGAGAACATTCATGGGATTAATTCGCCTCATGATACCGATGTACACTATTTACACTCTAATCACAACAAAACACCCACGAAGACGGCTTCCTGCTGCAGCTAAACTCGTCACACAACTAGAGGAAGTATTTGTTAGTGCAGGTGGAACATCCACCGTCGTATGGCAATAGCAGACAACAGCAGAGTTTTGCATGGGAAATGACTCACGCCACTGTTGTTGGGATGGGCGACCTATTTTCCAAACTTATCTTCGTGCGGCGCCGATTCTACGAGGTCTCGCACATCTCTAGTTAGGAAACATTTTAACATAACATAAAAATCTACCTTTGATTCTAAATAACTGTGTGTGTGTGTGTGTGTGTGTGTGTGTGTGTGTGTGTGTGTTGCAGGAATAATATGAACAATTTAAAGATTAAAGCTTTTCAAATTTCAGTGGGAGCCTCGGCATTTATTTTATACTGTAATTATATTTAAAACTACAGCTAAATTTGCTGAAGTTTAAGAAGCTAGGAACTTTCGTACAAGTAGATATAACAAATATAACTCGGAAATTGCTGCAATGTATCTGAGAAAAGTTGAAAGATTTACTCAGATGTCAGAGAAAATACACGTCCACATTGAAAGCTAGCCACAATAGCACCTTCTAATACCCTTTAACAAAAACAAATTTCTTTGTTTACACTTCCAAAAAAAGAAAAAGGAGTGGAACAGCCCATCTGAGTGTGCCTGTTACAAAGACATGTGCGATGTTCACGCTCCAAGCAACCTTCCTGCATTCCACGCGCCGAATTATGCCTTGCTACACCCTGACCACTATATATAGCAGAGCAAGTGTTTATCTGGTATCAGTTCACATCCACACATCACAAGGATAACCAACCAGCAATGAGAACCTTCCAGGTAGGTCAGGCATATCTGTTGATGTCGGGTTGATTCCCATACATCTTCACGTCATATGAAAACTCTGCAGTGTAGTAACTTCTTTTCTCATTGTGATACGAAACGTAATTTTTAGTTTCTCTTCCACTTACCTATAGTAAGTGGAGGAAATATTGTATTTCACCCACAAATTCGACATCGAGAATTCGCCGGAAATACACGTTTACAGTATCAAAGGCATTTTTAGGAAAAACAAGGTGTCTCTGTGTGTGTGTGTGTGTGTGTGTGTGTGTGTGTGTGTTTGTGATCGTAATAACTCAAAAACTTGGTATTTAAGTTCAGTATCGCTCAAGAATGTGACACAAACATTTTCAAGCAAATCCACCCTCACTATTCTTTACGTGGAATACGTTTTGAAAGTTTATATTTTCTCAAAAATTGCTCAAGTGAGGTTCATTACAATACTGTACATTTAAGATTATTTACATGACAAAATAAAATGTTTATCTTGAATTTTCTATGAATAGTCTTTGAAGGCCCCTTCATTAGAAAGGAATTTTATATTATCTTTTATAATGGGTGTATCATAACGATAGGCAAAGCTTACGAGATAAAATTATATAAAAATCTGTCAAAGGTAGTTATTAAACTACCTACCACTAAACATAGATCTCTTTAAAATTGCACAATTTATTTCAAATCACTTTTTTTTGTGGCATCACCATTTCCGAGATATTTGTTAATATTGGTTTGATTTTACAATACTTAATAACTTACTTTAAACTGCTGTTGCTATTTATTTGTTTCCAGAAATGTCATGGAAAGAGTATAGAATTTAATACGAGCATATAGCGAGCCGCTTTTACTCCATCGATTCGTTTTCTTCAAGCCCTATTATACCTATAATTTCTTCAAAGCTTTGGTTCGATTAACATGAAATAGATAGGAAAATAAGCGTTCGTAAGAATATCTGTAGAGGCTATATAAAACAAACAATAGTGGGTAGAGAAAGTCGTGTGAATTAACATAGTTTATTATATACTTCATTTTAATGGCGAAGAAACTGTGCATAGGAATCATTTTATGTAATCCTAGCATTATAAAGATGTTATCATTGCCAAAGTCGTGCTTAACTGTGTCTTTCAGATACAATAATTGCTATAATTATTGCTTAGTACTATGATCTAATAAATATGTTGAAGAGATCTAATTCCCAATTAATCCGCAACATTCTAAAGCTTTCTGTAATATCGTACTGTTGATACCTTTTTATTTTAGTTGGTCATGGAAAATTTATGTTTTGTTTCTAACACAAGCTTGGGTTCATTAGTGAGAAAGAGTTAACTACAATATACGAAGGTTTTGTTTTGCGTATAACATTGTATTATAACGTGTATTATCATATACGTAACCAAATACATATTGCTTAATTATAGATTATTTCAAGTAAAAAATTTATGAGTAACATAACCAGAGTAAAGGGACCACTTTTTATAGGAATACTATTGTATATAAGGTATCAGTGAAACTTCAAAGGGTTAGGAAATCCGTGTAAGTGTGACACGTGAATTTCTTCAAGTTGATATTTTCACGACGTTTTCAGATTTTGGTGCTGTGCGTGGTTGCAGCTGTAGCCAGTGCATACCCAGGATTTGCGTCCAGCGGTTATCACCAACCTGCAGCAGCAGAACACGAATATGACTATCACGTAAGTATCCAGTCATACCAAATATTATGGGTTGTTTTATACTTAATTTTGCTCTTAGAGGGCTCTCATTTAAAATGCTGAAAGAAGCATGAAATCATGGAAATAATTACCTTAGGAGTGAGAAGTATATGTCATCTGGTCAACGTCTGATGCCCACCTTACTTATATAGCAGAATTGCGATATGAACACGAAAAACGTGGCCATCTTGACGGTGATGTGGACGCTCATTCGGAAGTGCCAACACTACTAAGAAATGGGAAGCTGCCAAATAAGCGATTGTTGTTACTTCCTCCTCTTCTTATTCATGTTGTATATCCGCTAAAAAAGCGCCACTCATTCAGAGCTGTCCGTACACAACGGGAAAGAAAATGGCGTGCACAGGCTGTGAAAATACCGTATACACAACACAATCGAGTCCAAGTGGAAAGACTGCAAGTATTCAATTCCCATTTTCGGACGAAAAAAGCAACATTTTACAGGCTATCTAGCTGAATACTTGTTCAGGCTCACGTACAATAAAAAAGACAGACTGCACCATCTCTTTAACAGAAGCACCGAAAGACTATCCGCCAGAAGTGTAATTTTGTTTTATTGCTTTTGTGAAAGTTTGTTATATAATATAAATGTCATTTCCATTAAAGTTTTAATAAAGAGGTTCCTTTACCGTAACACTGGTAGATATTTAACCTAATTTATATAAAAAGAAAACGGTAATTATGCAGAACTACGGCCGCTCGAAAAAAAAACGAATTCCGGTGTTAATGGTAGATTCTTTTATGCTGATTACGTTTTTACCAATTTGGTTTGTCGGAAAGGTTCCGTAATGGTGTTACACGTTAATTTATTGCATGCGCGTAGCGACGCTTATTTGCGGATATTTATTAAGAATGCTGGCTAGGAGCAGGATATGGATAAAGAAGCTTTATGACACATTTGAGATGTAAACATATAGTTAATATTAATTTGTAGTACCTAAAACCTGGGTTTCACTGTCGGACTTAAGCTTATATAAAAAAAACTAACCTAAGGCTAACCTTCCGTGAATTCAGAAACTTAAGCTTATCATAACCAACGTTAAGGAACGCACGCTCGCTTCGCTCGCGTGCTTTGAGGATAGCTACGACTGCTAATTAACCTAAGTTTTTATAAAAAAAACTAAACCTAACCTCCCGAAAATCACAAAGCTTAGGTTTTATAAATAGGTAATCATAACCATCGTTAAGGAACGCACGCTCGCTTCGCTCGCGTGCTAGCGTCGCTACGCGCATGCAATAAATTAGCGTGTAACACCATTACGGAACCTTTCCGACAAATAAAATTGGTAAAAACGTAATCAGCATAAAATAATCTACCATTAACACCGGAATTCGTTGTTTTTTTCGAGCGGTCGTAGTTCTGCATAATAACCAAGAAAACTATACCTTCTCGCAATTCAGAAAAAAAAACCTAACCTAAGGCTAACCTTGCGAAATTGAAATTGAGTTTTATTTATGGACGCTCTTTAACTGCTATGGTCCTTAGCGTCCGATTCTATATTGGGCGTGAAAGACCGGAAATTTTGCTCAGAGGCCTCTTTATCAGGTTTGAGGTTTCTTTACGTGCGGTAAATCTATGACGTGGAACTATCGGCTTTACTTCCCTTTCGAAGGAAGCCGATTTTTACGCCCGAAAAAATTATCGTACAACTCTTAAAAAATGCCTCTACCGTATTTTGAACCTCCTATTAAGAAATATGCGTTATTAAATAGTGTGCAATCATACTATAGGACCTAGAAAATTCATGGGTTAGCTTACAACTTTCAAACACTACCAAAACCTTATTCTAAATTATGTAGATCTAGACATTTTAAAAAATATCCTTATTCTTTATTTTCAGTATCTTATAAATAAAAGCATACTGCTTAGCGAATCAAGGCACAGTTTTGTGCACTTGAGCTAGAGAGCTAGGTTAAAATTACAGCATACATCTCAACGTAAAAAATCCACCCCTTCTCTTATTTTCAACCCCCCCATGTAGAAATGTTTACCATTTCGGCATTGTGAAAAATACTTTGTTTTAGTTAGGGTGAAAGTTATAGACTACTAAGATTTCAAAAACCATCTCTCTCCTTATTTTCAACCGCTTACTTAGAAGTGCGTCCATGCAGTATCAGTTAAAACAAGTAATTGATAAAGCTACACTCATAATCTCAATCGTTTCATTTTAATCTCTGGACTCTTTTAGATGCGCAATCAACGACTGGCATAGTGAACACTTTATTTTTAAAATTTAAAACTTAATGTCCCAAATATGCTTTTCCTGAAATTAAAATCAATACAAAATTTTTGATGTCGAACCCCGTAATAAGAAATTAACATAAAATATCGTTTATGACTTAATACAGATTTGTGGTTGAAAAATCAGATTTATTAGTATATTTGCGTAACAGTTTTTCAGTTGCTATTTATTTCTTGAAAACTGCAGCTACGGAATGTAAGGTAAAACGTTGCCATGATTTAAAACACCTTTAAAGGGCTAAAATGCATTTTAGTACACAGCAATCACAATTCTGAATGCAAACAACGTATTTAAGCTTTAAGAATCATGAAAAAAAATGAAGCAGGAAGTTATTTTTTTAAAAAAGCTTTACACTGACCTCAAATTACCTTTTAAAAGATTAATTGAATATTTTCTGTTTTGAATCAGGAAAAGTCACAAAATTGATTTCCATCAAGAACGGAAAATGTGAAACATGATTAGTTTTACTGCTTGATTCCAAGACTGACAGTTAATATTCTGCCAATAAGCTTTAATTTCATCCACCATTTTGTTCCTTTACGTGATAAATAAATGACGTTCGTTCACACAGGCGCCTGCACACTACAAGTTCGACTACGCTGTCCACGATCCACACACCGGAGATGCCAAGAGCCAGTGGGAGACAAGGGATGGCGACGTAGTCAAGGGGTCCTACAGCCTGGTGGAACCTGACGGCTCTACACGTGTCGTGGAGTACACTTCGGACAAGCACAACGGCTTCCAGGCCGTCGTAAAGAAGGCAGGAGGTTACGGGAAGTCAGAAATCAGTTTTCATGGTAAAGGACATTAGTGGGATCGCTTCAAACCTCAGGCAGTGTTCATCTAGATCTCAACTGTTTGTTGTTAATTTATTATTTTGGTACGGTCATTCTGTTTGTCTGTTCTGAATGTATTTAAGCTCTTTACAATAAAGTTATAAATGCATATATACAAAACATGTTTGTTTTTATGTTCAAAATCTTGACTAATCCTGATTAATGAATTTCTGAGATGTATTGCATTTTTGATGCCGTTAATATACACAGTACTCAATTTTCGATAACATTTCGAAATTTTGATGTGGTGCAATCACATGGCTTTCTCTGTCGTCTATTCTACAAACTAGTCTTACTAAAGTTGATCCTTCTAAGCTTATTTCACTTAAATCAGGCGTTTTAACGAGATACTTATCTTTTATTACTTATAAAAATATCTAAATAACATTTATGTACTTTTTCAAGAATGGGATTGAGAAATGTTCACATGCCCGCCTTTTACCTTAGCAAGTATTACATTCCACCCAAAATATATGCTTTGAGTATCCAAAAGAAAACGTCTTTAGAACAAGGTCAGTGACGGTAAGCGTTTAGAGGCACATCTCAAAAAAGAAAAGTTGGTTAAATGTCAAACTTGGTATTCATTTCAGCGTCTTGTAAAAATGAAACACGAAGATTTTCAAGAAAATCCCTCACCACAAATACCCTTTACATGGAAAAAATTCGTTAACATTTATTTTCTCAAAAATAGCTCAAACGATTTTTATTAAAATGTGTATAACATATTTGCATGGTAAATGTAATGTATATCTTGAATTCTCTTGGATTAGCCCGTGAAGTCACCTTTGTTCTGAACTTTTATATAACTGTTAAAGCATAAGAGATACCCAAAGTCATTCTACACAAGAAAATGTAGATCTCGTTTATACACACATTTTATATCAAACAATTCTTTTGTGGAGTTAGCCATTTCGAAGGTATTCCTTATTATTGGTTTGAATTTTCAAATATTTTTACTTTTTCAACTGGAAAGTCGCTATTTCTCTTCTTGTAATGGTCACGCAAAGAGCGTGGAATTTCAAACTATCACATAGCGAAACACTCATTAAAAATCTGGCTATTACTTTAGCTACTGTATCTTACAAGGAAATGTGTAAATGTGAATTTAAATCTATTTGGATTTTAGAAGTAGATAGACAGAATAATAAGCTTTTGAAGTTTGTATAAGAGTGAGTAGAGAAAGTCTGTGAATGTAACACACATTTTATATATATATATATATATATATATATATGAGTGGACCATTTAAGTTGAGACTGTACAATATCTCCAAAACTAAACGTTGTAGAAAGAAATGTCTTTTATAAAAGTTGCTTGATATTATGGGGGAAGTAAATGCCATTAGTCGTGTTTTGTGTGGAGAACGTTATTATGGTCATTTTAGGGCCAATTTAAGTTTTCTAAATGGGCACCTACAATAAGGGTCAAATTAAATTGACCCTAAAATGACTATCAATACTTCCTCGAAACAGAACACAGCCAATGACATTTTGTTTCCCCACATAATATCAAGCAACTTTTATTCAAGACATTTATTTCTACAACGCCTAGTTTTGGAGATATTGTACTCGTACAGTCTCAACTTAAATGGTCCATTCTGTATCCGTGTGCGTGCGTGCATACATACCCTACTGGTCCTGTCAAAATTACAAATTTTGTTTGCTATGATATATAGCACAAACATCCAAAAGTGTATTAAAACGGAATAGAAAATGGATAGTGGAAATTTAATTGCTGTATTTGTTTTTAAGTGTATATTTTGTTTCAATTCTTTTTTTTTCAAGAATAAATGCTAATTGATTTGCTGGTCCTAAGACGTGTTTAAGCTCTATAAACGACAAAATATCAATAAAGTATTACGCACATGACACAATGAAAAAGAAATAAAAACATTTTCAGGTACCAGACTCTATTTTATGTATTCAAGAACACATCTGTAGAAGCATATCAAAGCAGGCAGGGAGATAAAACAAACAATTCCTATGTTGCTGGAAATACCATTCGCTGTCGTAAGAGGGTCCACTGCTAGCCCTCTTAGGAATTTCATTACACATGTGGTATGTCGGCTTTCTGGGATTCATCTTCATGAGAGCGCTTAGAATGACAGCTTTGCCACTTTTAATGGGTTGCCTTGCAAGTGCCTTAGCAAATCTCCAGGAGGGCATGTCCTTGAAGATGATTATACAATATCTAGGAATATTATGGCTCAATGCAGGAAGTGCATTACTCTTCACCACATTAGCTCTTGGTATATGTTAGCTCCTACCGCATGAATTGAAATCGATAGCCCTTTGACACAGGTTCCTGTGTCTGAGAGTAAACTTCGTTCCCTCAAATCCAACAGGAATGTTTGCACACAGCTGTGCGACTGTTTTAAGATACTAAGACTAATCATTCAGACTACGACCACCGCAGACACTGAATCACTTCACCCTGAAGATGCCAAGCGCTGTACTTGGCGAAACGTCGGTATCCACGATGCCTTCTAGACCACGGCCTATAAACCCGGATAGTTGTAATTCATTCATTAATTCTAACAGAAGTGTTCATTAGGAAATAAAATAGTCTAACTAAAAATGCTTTACTTTTTTTTTCATTGTGGTATGTGCGGAACACATTGTTGATATTTTGTCGATTTTAGTGTTTAAAGACTCCTTAGAATCAGCAACTCAATTACCATTCATTCTTGAAAAAATCTGATGTGTTACACTCACATCACTTTCTCTACTCTTGTACAAACTATTTTTAAAAACGCCTATTCTCCATATGCTTCATGTTAATCGAGATATCGATATGTCAATCTTATTGCTAATTTTCTGGTATATGCAAGGGGAATATGGTACTTTTAAGCAATAGTCAAATTTTTAAGCGCTGGTTGTTATGTGGCGCATTCCATTCTTTTTGCATGTCCAGGACATAAAAAAAATCTGATGTGTTACACTCACATGACTTTCTCTACTATTGTACAAACTATTTTTACAAACGCTTATTCTCCATCTACTTCATGTTAATCGAGATAAACATTTGCAGACTCTATCTTATTGCTAATTTTCTTGTAGATGTAAGGGGAATATATATTTACAAGGGCAATATAGAAATACAGTAGCATTTAAGCATATACATATCTCTTAATAGCTGGTTGCTAGGTGCAGCACTATTCCCTTTGCCACAGATTATAACTCTTTGCATATCCAAGACAAAAAAATGAATAACGAATTCCCATTTAAGAAAAGTATTGAAAAATTTAAGAGAATAACAAGCAATATCTCGAAAACGGTTCACTCAACAAAAAAAATGTATATGACATAAGTTGTGTATTTTAACGCGATCTACATTTTTTGTGTAGTAAAATTTTGTCTATCTCTTATGGTTTACCAGTTATGCAAAAGTCGTTCATAATGAAATACTTTTGGAGACATTCCCAGAAAATTCGAGATATACATTTCATTTCTCATGACATTGTCTTAAACATATGATACTTTCATCAAAATCGTTAGAACCATTTTTGAGAAAATTAAAATTTTCGAAAAATGTTCCATGTAAAGGGTAGTCTGGGGTGGAGGGATCTTCTTGAAAACCTTCGTGTAGCATCCCTGGAAGATACTGAACCTAAATACCAAGTTTGGTGTTTATCCAACTGTTCGTTTCTGAGTTATTCTGTTCACAGACACACACACGGACATGTTTCCAAAAATGCTTTTTGTGGATTCAGGGGGTTTCAAAACATGTATTTCCGGTGAAATCTCGGTATCGAATTTTTGGGTGGAATACAATACTTCTCCTACTTACTATACGTAGTAGTGAAAGTAAAAGGTATTAAAAGAAAATGTACAGTTAAAATATTTTCCTTTTCTATCGTGTTTTAATCGCTTTTGCATGATTATACATAATATCATAGCAAGCAAAAGTAATAATTTTGACCAGACCAGTAGACCCATCCATCCGTCCGTCCAGGGTGGACCATTTAGTTGAAACGTACAATATCTCCAAAACTCATCGTTGTAGAAAGAAATGTATTTAATAAAATTCCTTGATATTATGGGAGGAAATAAAATTCCATTGGAATTGTTTGGAGGACGTTTTGATAATCATTTTAGGGTTAATTTAATTTTTATAAATGGGAACCAACGATTAGGGTCAAATTAAATTGACTCTAAAATGACCATCACAGCGTTCTCCAATAAAACACGACTAATGGCATTTGCTTTTCCCCATAATATCAAGCAACTTCTATAAAGAGATTTCTTTCTACAATGTTTAGTTTTGGAGAAATTGTACGTCTCAACTACCCTGTATGTATGTATATATGTATTTATATATGTGTGTGCGTGCGTGTGTGTGTGTTGCATTACATTCAGAGGACTTTCTCTACTCACTCTTTTACAAACTACAAACGCTTATTATTTTATCTACCTAGTTCTTGTTAATCCAAATAAATTTCAATTCACATTTACGCATCTCCTTATAGGATTCAGCAGCTGAAGTAATAGTCGGATATTTAAGGAGTGTTTGTCTATGTGATGACTTTGAAGTTCCATGCTCTTTGCATGATCATGACAAGCAAACTAATGACGATTTCCAGTTGAAAAAGTATCAATATTTGAACATTCCTACCAGCAACAAGGAATATCTCGGAAATGTTATACACCATACACCATATTATTGGATATAAAATGTTTGTTTAAACGAGATCTACATTTTCTTGTGAAGTATTATTTTGGGAATCTCTTATTATTTACCAGTTATATAAAAGTTCAGAATAAAGGTGATTTCACGGGCTATCTAAGAAAAGATATATATCACACTTATCATGCAAACATGTTACACACGTTTTACGTTAATAAAAATCGTTTAAGCAATTTTTGAGAAAATAAACAATAACGATACTTTTCCATGTAAATAGTATCTGGGGTGAGGGCATTTTCTTGAAAATCTTCGTGTTTCATTCTTAGAAGACGCTGAATTAAATACAAAGTTTGATATTTAACCGATTTTTCGTTTTTGGGGTGTACCTCTAAACGCTTACCGTCACAGATGTTGTTCTAAAAATACTTTCTTTTGGATTCAGGGAGTCTCAAAGCGTCCGGTGAAATATCGTATCGAATTTGGGGTGGAATGCAATACTTGCTAAGGTAAGAGGGCGTATGCACAGTTCTCGATCTCATTCTTGGAAAAAAATATGTAAATCGTGTTTACGATATTTTATTCGTAATAAAATATAAACATCTCATTAAAACACTAATTTAAATGAAATAAACTTTTGTAAGGATAGTTTCTAGAACAGTAGGTAGAGAAGGCCATGTGATTGCACCACATCAGACTTTCGAAATGTTATCCAAAATTGAGTACTGTATATACTAACGGCATCAAAAACGCAATAAGTCTCAGCAATTCATTCATCGGGGTTAGTCAAGATTTTGAACACAAAAACAAATGTGTTTTGTATATATGCATTTATAATTTTATTTTGAAAAGCTTAAATACATTTAGAACAAAAAGAAACAGAATATTCGTACCAAAATAATAAATTAACAACAAACGGTTGAGATCTAGATGAACACTGCCTGAGGTTTGAAGCGATCCTACTAATGTCCTTTACCATGAAAACTGATTTCTGACTTCCCGTAACCTCCTGCCTTCTTCACGACGGCCTGGAAGCCGTTGTGCTTGTCCGAAGTGTACTCCACGACACGTGTAGAGCCGTCAGGTTCCACCAGGCTGTAGGACCCCTTGACTACGTCGCCATCCCTTGTCTCCCACTGGCTCTTGGCATCTCCGGTGTGTGGATCGTGGACAGCGTAGTCGAACTTGTAGTGTGCAGGTGCCTGTGTGAGCGAACGTCATTTATTTATCACGTAAAGCAACAAAATGGCGGAAAGCACAATTGTGAAAAATGGAGGATGAAAATGAACTTAATGGTAGAATATTAATTGTCAGTCATGGGAATAAAAATGTGTAAGATGATCATGTTTGACATTTTCCGTTTTTTATGAATATTATTTCTAGACCTTTCTCATTTAAAACATAAAATATTCATTTAATATTTTAAAAGGGATTTGAGGTCAGTGTGATGATTTTTAAAAAACATAACTTCCTGCTTCATTTTTTTCAGGATTCTTAAAACTTAAATACGTTGTTTGCATTCGGAATTGTGGTTACTGTGTGCTAAAACGCATTTTAGCCTTTTAAAAGATGTTTTAAATCATAGCAACGTTGTATCTTGGATTCCGTAGCCGCAGTTTTCAAGAAATAAATAGCTCAACTGAAAAACTGGTACGCAAATATACTAATAAACGTGATTTTTCAACTACAGATCTGTGTTAAATCATAAACGATATTTTTATATGAATTTCTTATTATAATATTCGCTATCAATATTTTATATTGATTTTAATTTCAGGAAAAGTATGTTTGGGACATCAAGGTTTAAATTTTAAAAAATAAAGTGTTCACTATGCAAGTTGTTAAATAGCGCATGTAAAAGAATCAAGAAACTTAAATGAAACGTTTGAGATTATGAGTGTAGCTTTATCAATTACTTGCTGTATTAACTGATATTGCACGGATGCATTGTATAAGTAAGGGGTTGAAAATAAGGAGAGAGATTGTTTTTTTAAATTTTAAGTAGTCTATAATTTTTATCTTATCTTAAGCCGCATGTACACGATCAAATTTTTGTCAAATTCAATACTTTATAAGCCTTTTCAAGAGTTGTCACAACTTCACGACTTTTCTCGTCAAATTGCTCCCAATACTTTTAAATTCTTTGAAAGTCTTGAAAGCAAATAAGGACATGATCTAAACGATCAAAGATTTCACAATGATTTTATGGTTTTGACCAATGAAATGCGAGTATTCACAATGCGTCACGAAATCTGCAACATGGCTGAAAGCGAAAAGTAAACAAAAATGGCTACCCGGCCAAGGTATGTCGTATGCGAAGTGATTAGGTTATACATAAGCTGGCCATGTCTGTACATAGAGAGCTCCGTGGATTATCACAAGATGGAGCAGATGAAGGTGATTATGAAGAAATAATTGTAAGCAGTTTACCGAACTAAGTATACATTAATGCAATGTTATATAGTGTGGTTAACCTATCAGTTAGTGTTATTTTCATCGTATTCCACACTCGTAATGTGATTTCATTGGATATAATACGTGAAAGTGCTACGTAATATTAGTAAAGAACAACATTTCATTGCGAATTGTTATACTGTGACGCAAATACTGAACTGCTTTGCGCGTGATAAATTATCAATGTGTTCTGAAGGGTTTCAGTTTGGCGAACTTGTAAATACACATTTTTGACATTGCTAAGTCTGGTAAATCTTGCCAGCTCTTGCCAAGTCTTTTCCAATCTTGTCACATATTGAAAAATATTTACAATTTTTTTTATAAACTCTTGATTTGAAAATAAAGTTTGATCGTGTACAAGGGGCTTAAAACACAGTATTTTTCAGATTGCTGAAATGGTAAACATTTCTTCATGGGGGGGGGGGGTTGAAAATAAGAGATGGGGTGGATTTTTTACGTTGAGATGTATGCTGTAATTTTAACCAAGCTCTCTAGCTCAAGTGCACAAATTGTGCCCTGATTCGCTAAGCTTTTATTTGTAAGATACTGAAAATAAAGAATAAGGGTATTTTTAAAAATGTCTAGGCCTACATAATTTAGAATAACGTTTTGGTAGCATTTGAAAGTTGTAAGATAACATACGATTTTTGCTAGGTCCTATATTATGATTGTACAATATTTAATAACGCATATTTATTAATAGGAGGTTCAAAATAGAGTACAGGCATTTTTAAGAGTTGTAAGATAACTCAATCAGAACATTACGTGTAGAAATCCTATAAAATTTACAACAATCAATTTCAATGAAATATAAATGATACACATCAATTTTCCATTATAACTTCTATATTATTACCAAAAATTAATGCAGTTAAAAAGTACATAACAATTTTAATGAATCTGCTAAGTTAAGTATAAATGATGTTAATGGTATGAATACAAATGATTTTGAGTATAAGAACTGATGGCATACGTGATAAAGTCGGGTCCCTGCGCTTACCTTCCATATCCACCAAATTCCACCTTCCCCTCCACGCAACATGGTTCCCCCACCACTGCCTTATACACGCAACATGGTTCCCCCACCACTGCCTTATACTGCCTTACTGAAACTGACAATAATAGCGTGCAATAATGCAGCGAGGGGGTGAGCTGTTTATCATTATTGGAAACGTATTCATAATTTTCATTGGATATAAAAATAGACGCTAATGTTGGCGCGTTTTATTAGCCAATTGCAGTTCAGTTATAATCTTTAGGCATATCGGTGTGTAGGAGCACCACGCACTGATACGTGAAATTGTCGGGACCCTGTGCTTGCCTGCCATATCCACGTGAATGACATGCAATTTATTTTATTTCAAAGAATTGGGGCAAAGAAGGAATAGTTTGCACGCAAAAGAAATCTAATTGATTGACTGCACCTTCTATGGTAGCAAATTGACTTGTAACTTCGAAAAAATTCATGTCGAACGAACAGGTCTAAATGTGCTAGCAGAATGAGGCATTCGCGCTAAAGTTTTCAAACGCAGAGGTGGAGAACTAAATTAGGGGAAAAGGTAATCACGTGATCATTATGGTGGGGGCTATCACGTCGTTAAGAGTAGTGGGGGAACTCTTACCGTTCGTGCGAGGAGAATGACGGGTAAGCGCACGGGCCCGACTTTATCACTATTACCCATTTTTCTAAATCTGATATCCGTGGTAATTCCGATGTTCCTTTTACATGTATGAAGCTGGTCAGGCTAAAGTGAAGTATAAAACAACCCATCATATTTGGTATGACTCAATACTTACGTGATAGTCATAATCGTGCGCTGCTGCTGCATGTTGATGATAACCGCTGGACGCGAATCCTGGGTATGCACTGGCTACAGCTGCAACCACGCACAGCACCAAAATCTGAAAACATCGTGAAAATATCAACTTCATGCGTCACACTTACACGGATTTACTAACCCTTTAAAGTTTCACACAATACCCTATATATTATAGCATTCCTATAACAAGCGGTTATTTTACTCACGTTACGTTACTCACAATAAATTTTTGACTTGAAATAATCTATAATTAAGCAATATGGTTTTGGTTACATGTATGATACGCAAAACAAAACGTTCCGCATATCGTAGGTCACTTTTGTTACCAATGAACCCAAGCTTGTCTTTAAAACAAAACATAATCGTTTCCATGACCAACTGAAATAAAAGGAATCAACAGCGAGATATTACAGAAGGCTTTAGAATGTTGTGGATTGAGAGAGAATGGGATCGTTTCAACATATTTATTAGATCATTGTTACAATCAATCATTCTGGCAATTATTGTATCAAACACGCAGTTATGCACGATTTTGGCGATGATAACGTCTTTATAACGCTAGGATTGCACAAAATAATTTGTATGCACAGCTTCTCTTCGCCATTAAGATCAAGTATAAAATAATCTGTTACATTCACACGACTTTCTCTATCCACCATTATTTGTTTTTATATCTCATCTACAAACTATTCTTAAGAACGCTTATTTTTCTATTTCATATTAATTGAACCAAAGCTTTGCAGATTCTGTTATAAGTACAAGAACTTTGGGTTTACTGAATCGATAGCTAGAGTAAAAGTGGATCGCTATGTTCGGCTTAAAACTCCATACTCTTTACATGACGTCTCTGGAAACAAGTGAATAGCAACAGCTGTTTAAAGAAAAGTATTAGGTATTGTAAAATTCAAACCAATATTTACAAATATCTCGGAAGTGACTGATGCTACAAAAAAGATAGTGTTATGGAATAAATTGTGTGATTTTAAAGAAATCTACGTTTAATGGTAGGTGGTTTAATAACATTTCAGAGTTTGAGAGGTTTTTATACAATTTTAACCGGTAATTCTTTGTCTATCGTTGTGATTTATCCGTTATACAAGATTATACAAAATTCCTCCCTAATGAAGAGGACTTCACAGACTTTTCCCAGAAAATTCGAGTTAAACATTTTATTTGTCGTGTAAATGTCTTAAATATAGAGTATTGTAATTAAAATCCTTAGAGCAATTTTTTAAGAAAATAAAAACTTTTAGAATGTTTTCCACGTAAAGAATAGCTTGAAGGGTGGATTTTCTTGAAAATTTTCGTGTCATATTCTTGAACGATGGTGAGCTTAAATACCAAGTTTGTTATTTAATCGGCTTTTAGTTTTTGAGTTATGCTGTACACAAACACACACCACACCTTTTTTCTAAGAATTTTTTGTTTTACTTAGGGATCCTCAAAGTGGTGTTTCTGGCGAAATCTCATATCGAATTTTTGGGTAAATACAATATTTCCTCTACCTATTACAGGTTAGTGGTAGGGAAAGTAAACATTATGCTTCGCACCACAATGAGAAGAGAAGTTATTACATTCAGATTTTTCATCGACGTGAAGAAGTATGGGAATCAACCCGACATTAACAGATATGCCTGACCTACCTGGAAGGTTCTCATTGCTGGTTGGTTATCCTTGTAATGTCTGGATGTGAACTGATACCAGATAAACACTTGCTCTGCTATATATAGTGGTCAGATTGTGAGGGTGTAGCAAGGCATAATTCGGCGCGTGGAATGCAGGAAGGTTGCTTGGGCCTAACGGAGCGTGAACATCGCACATGTCTTGTGTAACAGTCACACTCAGATGGGCTGCTCCTACACGTTTTCTTTTTTGGGGTGTAAACAAAGGAATTTGTTTTTGTTGACCGATATTAAAGCTGGGATTATGGCTACGTTTTAATGTGGATGTGTATCTTCTCTGACATTTGAGTAAATCTTTCAACTCTTTCAGATTCATTGCAGCATTTTCTGAGTTATGTTTCTTAACTGTACTTGGTACAGAAATTCTTAGCTTCTGTAAGCTCTAGCAAATTTATCTGCAATTTTATCAAAGATTTTCTAAATATAATTATATAATAAAATTTCCAGGGCTCCACTGATGTTTGGAAATCTTTAACCTTTAAATTTTAAGTATTATTCCTCCAATACACATAGTTATTTACAACCAGAGGTCGAATTTTCATAACATTAAACTTTTCCCAGGCAAAAAACAAAGTATATAACATTTTAATGTTTTTAAAATCAATCTATGTTATATTGCTAAAACCCTATATAAATCTGAAACTATACTTTATGTAAAAAGGGCGCCTTATGTCTCACCACTAAGCTTCTAAGGACATATACTGAAAATGGAAAAAATCTGAATAAAATTGGATTATGGATTTTAAAATGTGAGAAAGTAATAAACCAAGATTACGAGGAAATCAAATTTTAAAACTCATGCGCTAAATTTTCACATGTACGCTCGTTCATTTAAACATTGCATTTGGACGTATTGACAGAAAGATAAAATTGCAATTCGAACCTGATTCAGCAATGTTTGATGATTTACATGAAAATTTTAAAAGTGATTTTTTGAAAGAAATGTTGCCGAAAATTTGGTATTGTACCCTTGCGGTAGCCTGTGAAATTTGAAAATTCTGTATTTCTTAAGTAGTGCGTTTGAATTTTTAACAGTTGTTTGTGATATTTGCTATAACAAACCCTCAATTCTTGATTGCTTCCTGACAAAAACTCCTCTTTTAATGATATACAGAAATATCTCCTTTGGAACCAAGTTTCCATTTTGTGTTAAATACTTAGCTTTTTAAACACATGTCACACAATTAAAATAAAACATGAATTCTTTAGAGAAAAAAAATTCAAAAGTATATACTTCTTGCTGTTTAATAAAAAAAGTATTTCTAATGTATGTACTTTGTCACTTTTGCTTTTCCGAAGTATTCCAAAGATAATTTTTATTTGTTATCGCCTTAAGATGGTGAGAATTTTCAAAGTGATTGACAGAAGCTTGCACCTCAAGGAGCAATTTGAAAGAGAAAAAGCTCTGAAAAAGAAGAAGAAAAGGAATTACTTTTAAAGTTAGTCAGGTACCTTTTAATTTAAAACTGCATTCCTTTGTTGGCTGGCACTTTAATGATTTTTAGTTTCTGTACAATTATTTACTCATACATCTTAAAATATTACAATTTACTACTTCACAACATCTGTATTATTACTTTCTCTACTACGTATAGTAAGTACGAGAAGTATTGTATTCCACCCAAAAATTCGATACCGAGATTTCACCGGAAATATATGTTTTGATACGCTCTGAATCCAAAAAAATCATTTTTTCATTTTTGAAAACATGTCCGTGTGTGTGTGTGTGTGTGTGTGAGAGAGAGAGAGAGAGAGAGAGAGAGAGAACAGCATAACTCAGAAACGAACATTCGGATAAACACCAAGTATGGTATTTAGGTTCAGTATCTTCCAGAGATGCGACACGAAAGTTTTCAAGAAAATCCCCCTACCCCAGATTACTCTTTACATGGAACATCTTTCGAAAATTTTAAATTTGCTCAAAATGACTCTAACGATTTTGATTAAAATATCATATGTTTAATATATTTTCATGTAAAATTAAATGTGTAACTCGAATTTTCTGGGAATGTCTCCAAAAGTATTCTTCATTGTGAACGACTTTTGCATAACTGGTAAACCATAAGAGAGAGATAAAATTTTACTACACAAAAAATGTAGATCGCGTTAAAATACACAATTTATGTCATATATAAATATTTTTTGTTGAGTGAACCATTTTCGAGATATTGCTTGTTATTCCCTTACATTTTCCATTACTTTTTCTCAAATGGGAATTCGCTATTCATTTTTTTATGTCCTGGACATACAAAGAGAATGGAATACTCCACATAGCAACCAGCTCTTAAAAGATTTGACTATCGCTTAAAGTCTACCAATTCCCCTTGCACCTACAAGAAAATTAGCAATAAGATTAATATCTCGATTAACATGAAGCATATGGAGAATAAGCGTTTGTAAAAATAGTTTGTACAAGAGTAGAAAAAGTCATTCGAATATAACACATCAGATTTTGCAGAATTTTCACAAACCTTGCAGCTTGGTGTACTTAAGGGAATATGTACTTGCGTCCATGGAGACAGCGAAATAAACGTTGTGCTCATACTTTGAGCTGCGTCTACACAAAATGTTGCAGTCGTAATTTGATGATATATATAGTCTTAAAAAGAATACTTCAGGAATATTTTAATGTATGGAATATATTAAATTCTGATGTACAATCAATGATTTATGTTAAAGGAAGTTTAATGTTGTGTTATTTTTGTTTCAGATGCACACATCTGTAATATAAATTGATTTAGGAATTTCAATTCATATTTCTTTGCTCCAAATGCCAATAATAACCTATAAAGTAGATTATTATATTGCTCTTTTGGTTACATGTTCTGATAAATATTAGCCTCTCTTTGGTACTAAAAGTTCTCCAGTTGAAGCTGACAGTATCTGGAAAAGTTACACAATACTCTGCATTTTATACTAAGAGTTAATTTAAGAACTTCAGATATCCACAAAAGGAGTTCAGACAGGGTTTACACGGACTAAGTAATAATTTGTAGGCATGCTATCATAGTATAGTAGTATTTAATTCACTTCCATCATCTACAAAAGTACTACATGCCTACTAATAAAAACAATCTAATATATTAGTTACATGACTTTCTCTACTCACTATACTTACTTTCATACATATTCTGCAGAGTATTCGTAAAAACGCTTTGTTTCTTGTAATCATGATAAATGTTTTCATTGCACATTTTGCTGGAGCTACATGGAAGCATACAGGACGACAATCAAATGATTGAAAAGAAGGTCGCTAAATGCTTGCTGGATATTCTGAATACTCTATGCATGCCCTGGTAGAAACAAAAGAACGGACGTAAGATTTCAAAAGTGCGTAACTTGAAATATTCAGACCAGCAAC
This sequence comes from Deroplatys truncata, assembly GCA_030765065.1. Lineage (NCBI taxonomy): Eukaryota > Metazoa > Arthropoda > Insecta > Mantodea > Mantidae > Deroplatys > Deroplatys truncata. The sequence goes on along the minus strand of CM060982.1, from coordinate 77,400,315 downwards.
AGGACGTATTTTGTAACTGCTAAAACCACAAAGAACAAATAAAGTGATTTGACACATATTGTATATTTTAAAAAGTTAATTTTCTCTTAAGTAAGTTTTTAGTTCCAATATTATGAAAATCCTATCAGAAAGAAGGGCTCTTCGAAGGCTGTTTACAGATATTTTAAGACATACATTTCATTCCTCATATCAATATGTGAAATATACACATATTTTTTTAATCAAAATGTTTATTTTTTCAGAAAATAAAAATAACAAAAAATTATTTATGTAAAGGGTAGGTTGGAATGGGGGACCCAATCCTCGTGTCTTAAATCCCCCTACCCCAAACCAAGCTTTATATGGGGAAGATTTCGTTATTTTGTATTTCCTCAAAAACAACTGATTAAATTACCACATGTTTACAATATTTGTATGGCTAACAAAAGGTATATTTATAAGGGTCATTCAAATGAAACCCGGTCACTTGTGTAAAGTAACGTTAACGATTTTATTAACTCAAAAATAGTCGCCAAAACTGTTGGCACATTTATCCCATTGCGACACTAGCCGGTCGATTCCATCTTTGAAGAAGCTAGTAGGCTGCTGTCGGATTCAGGCCTGGACCCATTCACACACTTCGTCGTCCGTTGTGAATCGATGTCCGCGAATAGCTTGTTTTAGAGGTCCATAAGCATGAAAGTCACACGGTGAAAGGTCTGGACTGTACGGTGGATGTTCCAGCGTTTCCCATCGAAACTGCTGCAATGTCGTCTTCACCGCATTTGCAGTGTGTGGGCGGGCATTATCATGCAGGAGAATAACGCTATTGGACAACATGCCTGGGCGTTTCGACTTGATGGCTCGTCTAAAGGTTATGTAAAGTGGCTTGATAACGCTGGGCATTGATGGTGGTTCCCCGTTCCAGGAACTCGACAAGCAGTGGGCCCTTGTGGTCAAAAAAGGACATCATGACCTTACCAGAACTGGTGTGCACGGCCTTTGATTTCTTTGGAGGTGGTGAAGTCGCATGTTTCCACTGCTTGCTCTGACTCACTCCTCGTTGTTCCTGCTTACTCGACTTCATGTTCAGTAGTGGACGATAACTTGTGTAACCACCTTCTCTTCGGCGTGAAACCACACTGTCGCTATGCAACGTCAAACGCTACACAGGCTGTAGCCGCTCTACCAATAGATGGTGCCACCATAAACGCAGTTACGTGGTGCACCTTACGTGTAGTGCAAAGTTAGACGCACTGACCACGTCTCATTTGAATGCCCCTCATAGAATTTTCTGCGAATTGCCTGTAAAGCTGTACAAATCTTCGAAATATACCTACAATTTATGTCAAATATTTAGCATTATTCTTTTCGAAATATTTGTTGTTACATATTTAAGTTTTTGTAGGTCGAACTGTCGTCCGTAACCTACAAACGTCGTATACAATTTTATTTCCTTTCTCAAGTACTTACTTATAGTAGGTAGAGAAAGTATTGCATTTCAACCTAACTTGATATCGAGATTTGACTATAAATACTATTTTTGAGATTCTCAAATAAAAAAACTCATTTTTGGAAAAGAAACACGTGCGTACACCTCTCTCTTGTCTTGTCTCTTTTATCGTGTAATAAATAAGAAAACTTCTAATTGAGTTTAGCGACTTCCAAGATTTTTTAGGCAAATCTTTTTTACATAGAGAAGTTTTCGTTATGCTTCTCAAAAATGTTCTAACGATTTTCATTAAAATACCATACGTTTTAATATGCTTACATGATTATTAAAATGCATATCTTGAAATTTATGGGAATATCCTGTATTCTTCTTCGTCTGAATAATGTACAATTTTGTATAGGTAATAAACCATAAGAAATGGACAAAATATTACGTCAAAAATATAGATCTCATTATAACATAATTTTCTTAAAGTAAGTGATTTGTTGTGGCATCAGCCAGTTCAGAAGTATTCATTTTATTCATTTGAACTTTTAAATACTTGCCATTTTACTTTCTCTACCGCGTTTCCATCAGGTAGAAAGGGTAATGCATTCCACCCAAAAATTCGAAAGAATTTCATTGGAAATAGATGTCGGATAAGCACCAAACTTGGTATTTAGGTTCAGTATGTTCCAGAGAAGCGACACGAAGGTTTTCAAGAAAATCCCCCACCCCAGGTTACCCTTTACATGGATCATTTTTCGAAAATTTTAATTTTCTCAAAAATGGCTTTAACGATTTTGATTTAAATATCATATGTGTAAGATATTTTCATGACAAATAAAATGTATATCTCGAATTTTCTGGGAATGTCTCCAAAAGCATTCTTCATTGTGAACGACTTTTGCATAACTGGTAAACCATAAGAGATAGACAAAATGTCACTACACAACAAATGTAGATCGCGTTAAAATACACAATTTATGTCATATACATTTTGTTGTTGAGTGAACCATTTTCGAGATATTGCTTGTTATTCTCTTAAATTTTCATTTTTTTATGTCCTGGTAATGCAAAGAGAATGGAATGCGCCACATAGCAATCAGCTCTTAAAATATTTGACTATCGCTTAAAGCCTAGCAATTCCCCTTGCATCTACAAGAAAATTAGCAATAAGATTAACATCTCGATTAACATGAAGCATATGGAGAATAAGCGTTTCTAAAAATAGGTTGTACAAGAGTAGAGAAAGTCATGTGAGTGTAACACATCAGATATTTTGTTTTCCATATTGCTAAATTGAAGATTAGTTCTAGTTAAATATGTATCGTGAGTACCACAACATGGATAGAAGAATCACTTCTTAAGTGAATACTGTAATAAATGGATTTATGTGAAGTTCTAACGGGAGAATGTAACTATTATATTTTCATTATGTTTATTTATTCATGTTTACATGTTTTGCTTATCTTCATTAGCGATCTTTTCCATATACAATGTTTCAAGTATAATTGAAGCAGCGTTGTATATGCTAAAATAAATGAACGTGACATTATCCATAGGAAATCATTATACATTATGATAACGATGCTGAAATTACAGGAATAATTCCGTTGGAATGTTCTCGGCAGAGTAGTGAAATGAAGCCGTTGTTACAAAAGCGGGTGATTTCGATGCTTCCGAGGGAAATTACACACCTTTCACAAGATGTTATGTCAGAGACGCTTGCTGCATGGGGACTGGCACGAAGAGATTGGAACTATATCACATATTGTGTGATTTATTGGCAATTTGGTGTAAACACAATAGTTTGTAACCTGAATATTGATGACCTTTACATTAACTAGAGCAGAACAGCTTTCAAGCCTACCTTAGGAAACTATGTTTTACGTGTTTTAGTGTATAAAGTTCTGATTTAGCAAATTTCATGCTCATGTGATACTTTTATGGTCATCATTGTCTGTGACAAAATTCAAGAGGGAACACAGCGTTTATAAGGACTACATTTATTTACTAGCGTAGCATTTGACTGTGAGAAAGAAATTATAACATTATTCAGGAAGGAAAGCCAACATCAAACAAAATCTGATGTGTTACAATCACATGACTTTCTCTACTCTTATACAAACCATTTTTACAAACGCTAATTCTCCATATGCTTCATGTTAACGGAGATATCGAGATGTTAATCTTATTGCTAATTTTCTTGTAGATGCAAGGGGAATTGCTAGGCTTTAAGCTATAGTCAAATATTTTAAGAACTGGTTGCTATGTGGAGTATTCCATTCTCTTTGCATTACCAGGACATAAAATGAATAACGAATTTGAGAAAAAGTATAAGTATTGGAAAATTTAATGGAATAACAAGCAATATCTCGAAAATGGTTCACTCAACAAACAAAATATATATGACATAAATTGTGTGTTTTAACGCGATCTACATTTTAGTGTAGTAAAATTTTGTCTATCACTTATACTTTACCAGTTGTGCAAAAGTCGTTCACAATGAAGAATACTTTTGGAGACATTCCCAGAAAATTCGAGATATACATTTCATTTGTCATGAAGATGTCTTAAACATATAATATTTTAATCGAAATCGCTAGAACCATTTTTGAGAAAATTAAAATTTTCGAAAAATGTTCCATGTAAAGGGTAATCTGGGGTTGGGGATTTTCTTGAAAACCTTCGTTTCGCATCTCTGGAAGATACCGAACCCAAATATCAAGTTTGGTGTTTATCCGACTGTTCGTTCCTGAGTTATGCTGTTCACAGACACACAGGCAGACAGACACACACATGGACATGTTTCCAAAAATGCTTTTTTTGTATTCAGGGGGTCTCAAAACATGTATTTCCGGTGAAATCTCGGTATTGAATTTTTGGGTGGAATACAACACTTCCCCTACTTACTATACGTAGTAGAGAAAGTAATAATTAAAAATTAATATATAAACTTATATAAGGAAGTGTGTAGCATGCACGGGCGTTTTAGAGCTTCTCACGTCTAGTTTTGAGTTTTTTATTTATATGTTTATGGACGCTGTTTAACTGCCGTGGTCCTTAGCGTCCCATTCTATAAAGGGCTTGAAAGATCGGTAATTTTGTCTCAGAGACCTCTTTATCAGACTTGAGGTTCTTTTACGTGCCGTAAATCTACGACACGGGACCACCGGCTTTACTTTCCTTCCGAAGGAAACCATGCTAAGGATTTTTACGCCCGAAAAAATTCAAAAATCCATCGCCCTCCGCAGGGTTTGAACCCGTGACCTCGGGAATTAGAGGCAGGCTTGGTAACCACTGCACCACGGAGGACGACTTCTCACGTCTACACGTGTTATCTCACCTGGATTTGAACTCGAGGTGGAAGTTCTTTGAAGTTCTCTCTTTGGTTGTCAATCGGTAGGGCTGTGAATAAATCCTGTTTTCTTATAACTAGCTCGGGATATTTGACTAAAGACAAATTAATACAATGAGTTACTTTAACAATTGGAGTTTTATTCCAAATAAAATTATCGAAGCGGATAGCAACTTGTTCCCCCCTTGAGTAATAATAAGATTACCTCCAAATTGAAGGATATTGCAGTGAGGCTAGCTAACTATGTCACACACTGTTTCCCATCACACGCACAAATTACGGCAACCTAGCGCTAGTTAGCTACTAGAAAACTTAATGTGAGTGTGTTGAAGCCTGGGGCGATACTCTTTTTATACCGTGCTGCTGTGACGCTAGTTTTCGCGCCCTTTTATCTAATCTGCAGTTTGATTGGTTACTTGCTTAGCGTTCTATGAGAAAGAAATCACCCATGTTAGTCAGTCAGGAATCCTGGAATTTTACCTCTACCTCTATCTCTATCCTTGTCTCTCCTCGGATCTCTCTCTCTCTTTCTCAATAAGTTGTATTCAATACTGGTATAAGTTTCCATACTTCTATATTGCTAAATCAATGAGTAAAAATAATTATTTCACACATTATTCTAAAACTCTGAAGAATGCGTTGTGTTCTACAGATATACGAGGGCTGATCAATAAGACTGAGACTGATTTTTTTTCACAGATGTTTATTACCCCAATTCAATGTTTACATGATCTTTTTCAAAGTAGTCCCCTCCTACTTCAATGCACTTTTTATAGCGTCTCTGCCAGTCCTTGAACACGTGCTGCAGACCATTCTTTGTCAGGTCCTTGAGAATCGCCTCACTTTTCTTGAGCACTGCTTCAGAGTTCCCAAATCGAATACCCTTAAGCTTTGTCTTTAATGATGGGAATAAAAAAAAGTCACAGGGTGCAAGATCGGGGCTATAAGGTGGATGTGGTACACAGGTAATGTAGAATCGAGCCAGGAACTGCATGACTTGATTTGCGACGTGAGGCCGTGCATTGTCATGATGAAGTCGCCATCCAGTCCTAGAAAGCTCTGGTCGTTTTCTCGTCAATGTGCTTCCTCAGTGTAGCCAATACTGACGTGTAGTATGCTGCTGTAACAGTAGTGTGAGGGGGAACTGCATGCTGGTAAATCATTCCATTAGTCAAAAAATGTGATCACCATCACTTTCCCTGCAGATGGAACAACTTTTGCCTCTTTTGGTGTTGGAGAACCTGGCGATTTCCACACTGGGCTGGCTTGTTTTACTTCAGGATCATAATGATGCAGCCATGACTCATCACCGGTGATAATCGATTTAAAAAATGCATTCCCTCCAGCAGCAAAGAGACGCAGCACCTCACGGCTTGTCTCCATTCGCACAGCCTTATGTTCGGGAGTCAACAGACGTGGCACCCAACGAGGACAAACTCGGGTCATATGGAGATGGTCATGCATAATTGTAAACACACTGCCATATGAAATTCTCAACACTTCACTGAGGTTACGTAATGTTATACGCCGATCCTCTCGGACAATCACAGCAGCTGTGTTGATGTTGACTTCAGTCACAGCAGAAGCCGAAACACCAGGCCCACCTTGCTTAACACTGACAAGTCAGTCTTCCTTGAAATCCTTGAACCACCTAAACATTGTTGCACGAGGTAGTGCATCTTCACTGTACGATTGCTTCAGCTTTTCATAAGTTTCGGTGACTGTGTAGTTTAAACGAAAATAGAATTTGATTGCGCTGTACTGCTCCTCTCGCGTCACCTCCATTGTCTGGTATGCGAAATGCACATAGGGTCTACAAAATAGAGCATTACTACCAACCTACCAATACGAGAGTGCTGCCGCCTACCAACATTATACATACAAACCCGCTATTTTTAAATATTTATATTACAGATACGAAACTATCACGGAAGCTACAGGAAAAAATCAGTCTCAGTCTTTGTTGATCAGCCCTCGTAACTTTCTCAAAAATTATCAAAGATGCAGCATTTAAATTGCGCATAACTAATTCATATTCAGTGGCATAATTTCACCACAAAGACATTTTGGAAACCTCTGAAATCCCCAAATAAGAATTTTTAGAAAAAAAATCTGATGTGTTACACTCACATGACTTTCTCTACTCTTGTACAATCTAATTTTACAAACGCTTATTCTCCATATGGTTCATGTTAATCGAGATATCGAGATGTCAATCTTATTGGTAATTTTCTTGTAGATGCAAGGGAAATATGGTAGCTTTTAAGCGATAGTCAAATATTTTAACGCTGGTTGCTATGTGGCGCATTCCATTCTCTTTGCATGTCCAGGACATAAAAAAATGAATAACGAATGTGAGAAAAAGTATAAGTATTGTAAAATTTAAGGAAATAACAAGCAATATCTCGAAAACGGTTCACTCAACAAAAGAAATGTATATGACATAAGTTGTGTATTTTAACGCGATCTACATTTTTTGTGTAGTAAAATTTTGTCTATCTCTTATGGCTTACCAGTTATGCAAAAGTCGTTCACAATGAAGAATACTTTTGGAGACATTCCCAGAAAATTCGAGATATACATTTCATTTCTCATGACATTATCTTAAACATATGATATTTTAATCAAAATCGTTAGAGCCATTTTTGAGAAAATTAAAATTTTCGAAAAATCTTCCATGTAAAGGGTAGTCTGGGGTGGGGGGATTTTCTTGAAAACCTTCGTGTCGCATCTCTGGAAGATACTGAACCTAAATACCAAGTTTGGTGCTTATCCGACTGTTCGTTTTTGAGTTATGCTGTTCACAGACACACACACACACACAGACACACACACACACAGACACACAGACACACACACAGACACACACACGGACATGTTTCCAAAAATGCTTTTTTTGGATTCAGGAGGTCTCAAAACATGTATTTCCGGTGAAATCTCGGTATCGAATTTTTGGGTGGAATGCAATACTTCCCCTACTTACTATACGTAGTAGAGAAAGTAAAAATCGCTCGCGTGAATCTACCCAACCTAAACCACCTTCATGTGGATAATTTTTTCATTATAATTGATTTTCTCAAAAAATGGATATGGCGATTTGGATTAAATTCCCACATGTTTAGACTATTTGCAATGCTAATAAATTCATATATTAAATTTTCTGCAAATAGCCTGTGAAGTCTTCGTTCTTCAATTTTGTATAACCGGTAAACCATATGAAATAGACAAAAACTTGATCAACGAAAACCACCTCAAATAAACTTTTTGTAACTTAACCATTTCCGAGATATTCGTTGTGTGTTTTTTTTAATGTTTCAGTATTTAGCATACATTGTTGAAGTGTTAAGCAACCATTCTTTTCATGGCGTCATACAAGGTATGGAATTTCAAAGCCAACATATAGCGACCCCGGTTTTAAACGTTTGACTACCGCCTGAGCCTCCCTGTCTTTTGTTAAAATGAAATTTCTAATGAAATCATTCCTTCATACGTTTATCCCGATTAACATTAGAAGAGATATAAAAATAAACGAGATAGTGCCATGTGAGTGTAACATAGCAGAGTTATTTGTGTTCATATAACTCATTTTAGGAGCAGCTTTTGTCACAAATATAACTATGAATAAAGCTTTAAAATTATATTTTATGAAACAAAATTCGTTTTAGACAAAGTAATTTCAATAAGTAACTAAATCTTTCACCATTTATATAAAATATGTCCAAGGATATAGTAGATATTGTTTTCTATTATGAGGAGGAAAACGGAAGCTGGTAACAGCAAACCCTAGCTCTATTTTCGTCTTTGGTATAGAATTTCATTATGGTTTGTATGAAGTAAGGCTAGATTGAAAATTTAAATCATTAAACAGAAAATAACTTAAATTACGGTATATTGTAAGAACGGACGTTAAACAATATTTAAAAAAGGTACAAAAGTTCATCATTTCAACAACTGTACATATAAAAAATTCTGATGTGTTACATTCACATGACATTCTCTAGTCACTCTTTTAAAATATGTTTTACTAAAGCTTGTTCTATCAACTTTAAGCTAATCGAGATTAAGTTTGCAGAAACAGCTTCATTATACATTTATTGTAGGTACAAGAGGGTTACAGGAGGCTAAAGCGATAGTCAAATGTTATAGCCTGCTTTTGAAATTTCATACTCTTTGCATAACCACGAGAAACAAACCGCTGGCGACTAGCACTTCAAGTAAGTGTATATGAAAGTTCAAAGCAATAACAACGAATATCTCGAAATGGTTAATGTCACAAAAAGTATTATACATAAATTGTGTGTTCCAATCATATCTACATTTTCTGTGTATTAATTTTGTGTCTATCTCTTAAGTTACACCAGCTAAGCCAAAGTATGCAAAATGAATTCAGAATGGACAGAAATGCACAGACTATTCACAGAAAATCAAGATATTGGTTTTATTGGTCATACAAATATCTTAAATATATGCTATTGTGCCGTTAGAACCATTTTTGAGAAAATGAAACATTTTCCATTTAAATGCCTGCTTGTTGTGGAGAAATTTACTTTAAAATCCTCGAGCAGCATGCTTGGAAGATGCTGAACACAATACCAACTTTGATATTTACCTGACTTTTTATTACTTTCTCTACTAGGTATAGTAAGTAGGGGAAGTATTGTATTCCACCCAAAAATTCAATACCGAGATTTCACTGGAAATACATGTTTTGACACCGCCTGAATCCAAAAAAAGCGTTTTTGGAAACATGTCCGTGTGTGTGTCTGTGAACAGTATAACTCAGAAACGAACAGTCGGACAAACACCAAACTTGGTATATAGGTTCAGTATCTTCCAGAGATACGACACGAAGGTTTTCAAGAAAATCCCCCCACCCCAGATTACCCTTTACATGGAACATTTTTCGAAATTTTTAATTTTCTCAAAAATGGTTCAAACGATTTTGATTAAAATGTCATATGTTTAAGATAATTTCATGAAAAATGAAATGTATATCTCGAATTTTCTGGGAATGTCTCCAAAAGTATTCTTCATTGTGAACGACTTTTGCATAACTGGTAAACCATAAGAGATAGAGCCAATTTTACTACACAAAAAATGTAGATCGCGTTGAAATACAAAATTTGTGTCATATACATTTTTGTTCAGTGAACCATTTTCGACATATTGCTTGTTATTCCCTTAAATTTTCCAATACTTATATTTTTTCTCAAATTCGTTATTCATATTTTTTGTCCTGGTAATGCATAGAGAATGGAATGCTCCACATAGCAACCACCTTTTAAAATATTTGACTATCGCTTAAAGCCTAGCAATTCCCATTGCATTTACAAGAAAATTAGCAATAAGATTAACATCTCGATATCTCGATTAACATGAAGCATATGGAGAATAAGCGTTTGTAAAAATAGTTTGTACAAGAGTAGATAAAGTCATGTGAGTGTAACACATCAGATTTTGTTTAACATATACTGTCACAGCACATGCACACAGGGATGTTTTTCTATAAATGTGTTTGTATATTCAGGAACCTCAAAGCATTTATTTCCGATGAAATATCGATAAGTATCGAGTTTTTGCCTGTAACACAATATTTGCTCTACCCACTATACAGGATGAATCACCTAAAACTTGCACCGCAAATATTTCGGAAATTGAAAGTGCTATTGATGTGCTGTTTTCACAGCATTCATTGGTAGTTAGGGGCTCGTACATTTAGTCTATAAACAGATTTTAATAATACTGAGAAAGTGTATTTTTTGAGCAAACATACAATTTTTAAATAAAGCTATGCCCAGTTACATAAACAGAATAAAGATATGGTAAATTAGAATGTCAATGATCTTTGTTGCAGGATTCTAGTGCAAGTGATTTACGAGAAATCGTATTTTAAAATGTTTCCACCCCGACAATTGTTTGTCCTATTCAACCTGCTTAGTTGCTAGGTACGATGTTGTTATGTTTGTTTGCATTGTGTTTTCTGTTCATTGATTGCATTGCGACTTTCTGGTCAGTTAGTTGGTGACAGTTCAAGCAGTAAGTCATGACTGGAAGATGGGGTTTACTAATGCAGAAAAAGCGACATGCTCATGGTGTATGGAGAGCGTAGGAAGAATGCAATTCGTTCGTGTACGGTGTATGCGGAAACGTATCCAAATAGACGTCAACAATCTCTCCAATTATGTATCAACCTCTTCAACCAATTACGTGAAAGTGGTACTGTAGCACCCAGAAAACGTAACAGAAACAAACAAGTGACTGGAGAAGAGGCAGAAATTAATTTTTGGCTGCCGTTGCAGTAGATGGCACATTAGTTCCCGCTCAATTGCTAGTGGAAGTGGCATAAGTCAGGCAAGTGTACTGCGCATTCTTCATCGACATAGGTTCCATCCCTATCACATCTCTCTCCATCAAGAGCTGCATGGAAACGATTTTGAGAACCGTGTTAACTTTTGTACATGGGCATTAAGACATGATACTCCAGATTCATCATGTATCTTGTTTAGTAATGAGGCAACGTTTGCTAATCATGTATAGGTAAACCGCAGAAACATGCACTATTGGTCTGTTGACAATCCCCGTTGGCTTTGTCAGGTGGAACGTCAGCGTCCATAGAGTTTAAACGTGTGGTGTGGGATAGTGAACCATCAGCTCATAGGCCCTTTGTTCATACAAGAAGGAACAATGAACTCGCACAAGTATCGCAGCCTCCTGACACACCATCTGCCACAGATGCTAGAAGACGCTCCTTTGCAGACTAGGAGGAACCTGTGGTACCAACATGATGGCTGTCCAGCCCATAGTGCACGAAGTACTACAGCTTCCTTAACGGATTGTTTCCAAATCGTGGATTAGACGAAGCGGACCTGTACCTTGGCCGGCCCGTTCACCGGATCTGACCCCTTTAGACCTTTTTTTGTGGGGAAGGCTTATAGACAATGCCTACAAGGATGTACCCACTACACTAGACGATATCAAACGACGTATTACTGCTGCCTGCTCTGAAATTTCCGCTGAAATGCTAGAACGTGTGCAACAGTCTTTCCATAGCAGACTGGAAGCTGTATTGAAGCGGGCGGTGGTCATTTTGAACAATACCTTTGAAGGGCTATGTTCTCTTTACTTGTAAGAATCAACAGAAGTATTGTAGTTCCCTTTTGTTTTCCTTTAGCTTGTACTACCACAGGTTGTACAAGTCTCGGCGCGTTAAAGTTTCAAAATAAGATTTCTCGTAAACCACTTGCACTATAATCTTGCAACAAACCCACTGGCATTCTAATTCACCCTACCTTTATTCTGTTGATGTAACTAGGCTTTGTTCCATTTAAAAAATTGTATGTTTGTTCAAAAAATACACTTTCTCATTATTATTAAAATCTGTTTATAGGCTAAATGTACGAGCCTCTGACTACTAATAAATGCTGTGAAAACTGCACATCAAAAGCACTATCCATTTCCGAAATATTTTCTGTGCAAGGTTTAAGTGATTCACCCTGTGTACGTATGTGCTAGAGAAAGTAAACGTTATTCCATTATGTAAAGTTGTGGACTTTCACGGCGGATGCTTTCAGATAAAATATAATCTTCGACCGGCTGTGATCGAAGATTATAAACTTGCCGTTTCGTCGGCGAATGTAGCGGGCATCTTGAGGCGCTCTGAGGACGTTCGCCACAGTCGCGAATGAAGACATGTCAAGTTCATATGTCTACTTTCCTTCCACCGCATTCTCTTCCGGAAGACATTTCTTCTTCTTGTTTCTCTTCCTTATTCACAGTTTAGGCATTTGCCTGTTCCCGTCTCATATCTGTTGATGCCATCTTCGTTTTTATCGTCCAATTGGCCTTCGTCCTCTTGATCTATAATTAATTAGGGCTTGTTTAATATTCTTTCTTCTGGCACACTATTTAAAAGTTTAACGCATTTTAGTTTCTCTACTGCTTACCTATAGTAACTAGGGAAAGTGTTGTGTTCCATTCAACAATCGGTACCGGTATTTCACTAAAAATACATGTTTTGAGACTACCTGAATCCAAAAATCATTTGAAAAAGGTCTCTGTCTGTATCTGTGTGACTGTGAACATCATAACTCAAAAACTAAAAGTCGGTTAAATACCAAACAGATATTTAAGCATCTTCAAAGGATGCACCACAAAGATTTTAAAGAAAATCCCCAATCCCAAACTACCCATTACTTATTCTTTTCTCTCTCCCTCTCTCTCGTAAGTGAAGAAAGTCATATGAGAGCAACACACAAGACTTTTCTATATACACTACGTGATCAAAAGTATCCGGACACCTGGCTGAAAATGACTCCTCCTTGTTTTGCGTGGCACGATCACAGCACAGACCTACATTGATATTTTAAGCACCTTCTTGCTTCCCACTGTTGAAGAGCAATTCGGGGATGGCGATTGCTACTTTCAACACGATCGAGCACCTGTTCATACTGCACGGGCTGTGGCGGAGTGGTTACACGACAATAACATCCCTGTAATGGACTGGCCTGCACAGAGTCCTGACTTGAATCCTATAGAGCACCTTTGGGATGTTTTGGAACGCCGACTTCGTGTCAGGCCTCACCGACCTACATCGATACCTCTCCTCAGTTCCGCACTCCGTGAAGAATGGGCTGCCATTCCCCAAGAAACCTTCCAGCACCTGATTGAAAGTATGCCTGCGAGAGTGAACGCTGTCATCAAGGCTAAGGGTGAGCCAACACCATATTGACTTCCAGCATTACCGATGGAGGGCGCCAGAACTTGTACGTCATTTTCAGCCAGGTGTCCGGATACTTTTGATCACGTAGTGTATTTAAATAATTACATTCCGTGATGTTCTAAATACACAATTCCAAGTCTTCTTGTCCTTCTTCTACTCTCAGTTATTCACCATGTTCATGTTAGTCTCTGTTTTTATACTCCTCCTCCAGTTTCCTCAGCATGTAGTCAACATCATATTCTTCACTAGCTATTGATCATCCGCACACAAAGGCGTCGGCAAACAAGAATCATCTATCTGAATCCCCATTCCTGAGTGTTTCCTCCTCCATTCACTAAGCGGTTCCTGAGTGTATATTTTAAATAAGACAGGGGATAAACATTAGTCAAGTTTAAGTCCCATTGTGATAGTAAACGACTGAAATAGTATTCCCTTGTTTGAAAGTACTGTTTGCATTCAAACAGTATATTTCATATATATATATATATATATATAACTTCCAAATAGCCCTAACATAGGTGCTTAAGGTCGATCTTCGTCAGTGTTTCAAGTAGCTTTTTCAGGGGTACTGTATGGTAGACTTTCCCCAGATCAATGAATACCAAGTGGGTAGATATATTCCTGGATTTCCATTTTTCTAATACTTGCTGAAACACAAAAATGTTGTCCATACATGATTTCCCAGCACGTAATTTCTTCCAACTCCTTTTCAGTCCCGTTTATACTTTCTCTACTAGGTAAGTAGTTTATCCTAAAATGACTATCATAACGTCCTCCAAACAAAACACGACTAATGACATTTACTTCCCCCATAATATCAAGCAATTTTTATTAAAGACATTTCTTTCTACAACGCTTAGTTTTGGAGATATTGTACAGTCTAAACTGTCCACCCTATATATTCACATCTGAGCTTATGGTTACATTTATTATCAGCTCTAGTACATTCTCTTGCACATTTCATAAATGTCTCCTCAGATTGAATGCGCCTTCTTTCTTTTTACTTTCTCTAGTACCTACCGATATTAGGTATGTATTGTGCTCCAACCAAAAATTCTATATCGATATTTCACTGGAAATACGCTGAATCGCCCCTCAAAAGAATTTTTAGAAAAAAGGTCCGTTTGTGTGTGAGTGAACTTCATGACTCAAAAATCAAAGGTTTTAAGTACCAAACTTGGTGTTTAAGTGTAGCATCTTCCAAGGATGCGACGTGAAGATTAACTAAATCCGTCACCCCAAATACCATTTACGTGGAAAATGTTTCGTTATTTTTTTATTTTCTCAAAAATGGATCTTACGGCTCTTATTAAAATGTCACATGTTTAATATATTGATATGAGAAATAAAATGCATATCTTAAATTTTCTCTGAACATCCTGAGAACCTCCGTTTATTTGATGCATTTTGTATAATTTTATATAACATGGAAATATTAAACGTTGAACAAACTTAATTAAACACATAATTTATGTAAAATAACTTAATTCGTCTCGATTAACCATTTTCGAAATATGCCACGTTTCAAGTTCAGACTTTCCTTAAGCGTCATCTAACGGAAAGAATGAAATTTGTTTTTTCTCTGTTTCTTTTCTTTCCATCGCACGAGGATGTTAGCACGAATAAGCATTTGAATGTTGTTTCTGCATATTGAAACATTGTTGCTTAATTTGAAACAATTCCTACTTGAATAACGTAAGGAAGACAGAAAACTCGCTTATTATATGAATAGTGTAACACAAAGAATACATGTAAATTTGTTATTGGTAAACAAAGTCATGTGATACATCGCATGAGACTTGTTTGTTGTTGTCCATAATTTGGAACGATGTGTAAGAGCAAGCCGGAAAGCACCTGTAGAACTTCATTTGTATTTGTTTTCTAACTTTTCTCCGCTAAAGCTGTTCTAATTGTCCTACAAAAGGCTTGGTATTTATTGTCTCTCATCTGAATATATGTCAAATTTGAAACTAGTATTTTCACATCCTAGAATATCCGAGATGGTTTTGGTGATGATGATGGCAGCTATGATCTATATAAATTGTTAGAGGTATTCTGTTCGTAAAGTAATCTAAATTCCGCTCGAGGGTTTTTTTTCTGTAAATATACTTACTATCGACTTCGTCACTTGTAAATCTATCTATATAAACAAAACTTCTTCTAAGATTATTATAAATCTCATACAATGTAGTTTATGGAAACCCTATGCAAATGCAAATCTGTCGTAAGCGGTGCGCCACATGTTTGAACGCCTCGTTCGGTTGGAACTCTCAAATAGGGCTTATAAATGACAAGAAGACTTGTAGGTTTGTCACTTTATTTTACAAAGACACATATACAAGCAGGTGGGAAAAGTCGTGTAGCCAGTTTTTTCA
The DNA here is from genome assembly GCA_030765065.1 of Deroplatys truncata. Classification (NCBI taxonomy): domain Eukaryota; kingdom Metazoa; phylum Arthropoda; class Insecta; order Mantodea; family Mantidae; genus Deroplatys; species Deroplatys truncata. The sequence goes on along the minus strand of CM060982.1, from coordinate 77,384,449 downwards.
CATCAGTTAGTATCTCTTGGCGCCATGGTATGTAATCTCCGGCTTGGCGTATCCACCGGCCCTCTTGACCACGGCGACGAAGCCATTGTGTTTGTCAGCGCTATATTCCACAACGCGGGTAGAACCATCAGCTTCCTTCAGGCTGTAGGATCCCTTGACGATGTCTCCGTCACGGCTCTCCCATTGGTTCTTTATATCTCCGCTATGGGGGTCGTATACGGCATAATCGAACTTGTACTTGGGGTATGCCTGCAAACAGAAAGTGTATTAGATATGGGGCCTGAATTTTTATGTCAACTCACTCGAAAAAGAAAAAGAACAATTCAAATGAACACACACCCCACACACCTACACACACACACATATAAATTTTCAATGTAAAAAATTCTATGTGACACTGTTACACAACTTCCTCTGCCCAATATGCTTTATTTTTGTAATTGCCCATACCCAAACTTATTTCTATATCTACTTCAGGTTAATCAAGATTAACCGTTCGCAGATATAATTTTCATTAAATACACATTTCGTTGTAGGTACAAGGAAGATACAGCGATATTCAAATATTTACAAAACATGTCACTGTATGTTGGCTATGAAATTTCATACTCTTTGCATGACTACAAGAAAAAATAAAACATCTGATGTGTTACTCACATGACTTTCTCTACTCTTGTACAAAGTATTTTTAAACGCTTATTCTCCATATGCTTCATGTTAATCGAGATGTTAAACTTATTGCTAATTTTCTTGTAGATGCAAGGGGAATATGGTAGGTTTTAAGAGATAGTCCAGGACATAAAAAATGAATAACGAATTCCCATTTGAGAAAAAGTATTGGAAAATTTGAGGGAATAACAAGCAATATCTCGAAAACGGTTCACTCAACAAAAAAAATGTATATGACATAAATTGTGTATTTTAACACGATCTAAAAATTTTTGTGCAGTAAAATTTTGTCTATCTCTTATGGTTTACCAGTTATGCAAAAGTCGTTCTCAATGAAGAACACTTTTGGAGACATTCCCAGAAAATTCGAGATATACATTTCATTTGTCATGAAAATATCTTAAACATATGATATTTTAATCAAAATCGTTAGAGAGAAAATTAAAATTTTCGAAAAACGTTTCATGTAAAGGGTAATCTGGAGTGGGGGGATGTTCTTGAAAACCTTCATGTCGCATCTCTGGAAGATACTGAATCCGAATACCAAGTTTGGTGTTTATCCGACTGTTCGCTTTTGAGTTATGCTGTTCACAGACACACAGACACACACACTGACATGTTTCCAAAAATGCTTTTTTTGGATTCAGGAGGTCTCAAAACATGTATTTCCGGTGAAATCTCGGTATCGAATCTTTGGGTGGAATGCAATACTTCCCCTGCTTACTATACGTAGTAGAGTAAGTAAAAAGTTTTAAAAATTAGTTATGTCCAAACATTACTTTATGGCTTCTCAACCAAGAGGTTCCGACTTCGATTCCCGGGTGGGGCGGGAAATTTTTCTTTAAACAGAATCATTCCCTCTCTGCTGTAGGAACTGTTAAGTATGAATGTGGGAGTGTATGTGAAAGTCAAGGAACCTGTAGTCATGAATTATTTCACCAGTTAAAAGTCCCGATATGAACATGGAAGTTAAAGGGGACTATGTAAATGAAAATAAAACAACAAAAGGAATAGTTTAAACCTTCTGACTTCAATTACATACTAGGTATTTTGCTGCCAGGGCCATTTAAAACTTCAGCACGAGAACATTTAAATGCTCAACAGCGCACTCCTATTGGCCTGCTCGACTTCCATTGCCTTTTATTCGACTTTGATTTTTCTTACGCTTTTGCGCATTAAAACGTCCACGCTATTAATTTGTAACCAGTCTTGTTCAAATTTTCAGCAAAAACTCGGAGAGAATGAGCCTAAAAATTGGTATATGGTTTGTGCTACACATTTAAATTGCTCAAGATATGTATAATTAATTCGACCACTGAGGATAAATTGTTACTGATTAGATGCAAGATTTAAATTTTTTTTCTAAACAACCAGAAGAGTAATAATGTGACGTGTTTTTATTTTTTTTAAATTCGATTTTTCATCGTGTGTTAACACCAGATTAAATATAACAAAAGTAATTTTTTTCTCAAAAACTACTAAAGATATCTGCGTGAAATTTAAAACACACTTATTATGGTAGAGCAGCATTTTACAATTTTTTAAAATATTTAAATAAAAACTGCAAGATTTAGACACTTCATTGTAGGTACGCTTAACATAAAGATGAAAGAAAAATAAGCTGTCATAAGAATAGTTTGTTGAAAACAAAAATCTGATGTAATACATTCTCACGACTTTCTCTAACAATGACAAAACACACATATATTTGTTATTTCATATAAAAAGTGATTTCTGACTACAATGCGTTACTCAAGATATGCTATTTTTGCTTAGGAATGATTTCAAAATAAACAAGAAGGTTTATCTACAACATGCTGAAACACTATTCAAATTTTTATTCGTTTGTAAAAGCTCCTGCGATGGATAGCAAAAAAAATCTGATGTGTTACACTCACAATACTTTCTCTACTCTTGTACAAACTATTTGTACAAACGCTTATTCTCCATATGCTTCATGTTAATCGAGATGTTAAACTTATTGCTAATTTTCTTATAGGTGCAAGGGGAATATGCTAGGTTTTAAGCGATAGTCAAATATTTTAACGCTGGTTGCTATGTGGCGCATTCCATTTTCTTTGCATATCCAGGACATAAAAAAAATGAATAACGAATTTGAGAAAAATTATAAGTATTGAAAATTTTAAGGGAATAACAAGCAATATCTCGAAAACGGTTCACTCAACAAAAAAATGTATATCACATAAATTGTGTATTTTAACGCGATCTACATTTTTTGTGTAGTAAAATTTTGTCTATCTCTTATGGTTTACCAGTTATGCAAAAGTCGTTCACAATGAAGAATACTTTTGGAGACATTCCCAGAAAATTTGAGATATACATTTCATTTGTCATGAAAATATTTTAAACATATGATATTTTAATCAAAATCGTTTGAGCCATTTTTGAGAAAATTAAAATTTTCGAAAAATGTTCCATGTAAAAGGTAATTTGGGGTGGGGGATTTTCTTGAAAGCCTTCGTGTCGCATCTCTGGAAGATACTGAGCGTAAATACCAAGTTTAGTGTTTATCGGACTGTTCGTTTCTGAGTTATGCTGTTCACAGACACACACACACACACACACACACACACACACACACACACACACAGACACACACACGGACATGTTTCCAAAAATGCTTTTTTTGGATTCAGGGTGTCTCAAAACATGTATTTCCGGTGAAATCTCGGTATCGAATTTTTGGATGGAATACAATACTTCCCCTACTTACTATACGTAGTAGAGAAAGTAAAAAGGAAAGTGGGTCGCTGTATGCTAGCTTTGATCCATATTCTTTCCATGGCATCGTGAAAACAACTGATAGTGACAGCACCTCAAAAAATTAAAAATGCAGATCAATTGCAAAAATAAGCAATTATATTGGCTAAGTAAAGTCATGTGAATGCAACACATCGGATTTATCTTTCTAGAACAAAAAAGAATTCATTTATACATGCACCAAGAACCAGCTTACCAAATGCTGTTTCGTATGAACGTTTTATGTACAACTATTTGTAAAAACTATAAAATGAAATTATTAAAAGAATAACTCTAAAAGTTTGTGTATTGATTACTGCTAGTGAGAAAAATAAATATTAAACTTTTGAAGTGTGTTTAAAAGTGTGAAATTAGGGTATTTCAGTTGACATTCCAACTAAATTTCCTTCCAGTTCTCTGGATTCTGATTTAAGTATTCTAAATAGACCATATTGGTTAAGAAAAGCGGAAGAGACATCTTCCGGACAGCTAGGTCGTTTATCTGTCGAAAGTGAAAGTTCTCAAGGCCTACATTAACTTAACAGCAGTGCATACAGAATAACGGTGGCCGAGTACATGAAGCGAAGAGGAAAAAGTGAGGCTATCATTTTCAAGTGCATTGTTTGGAAAAGGTAAAGCAACAAGGGCGTGTAATTTCCCCCAGTGTGTCACGGTGCTTAGATCTGGATAAAGAATATCTTGCTGCATTTGCTTCTTGATGGTTTAATTTGCTGCTACGAGTTAATGGCAGCAGGAAATTAAGTGCAGAAAACATCAGACTTGCTGTGAAATGCAAAGCTTATGCTAAACGGATGCAGCTTTTCTATGTGAAGCATTTTCGAGAATATCGACTATGGCAAATTTAAAGCTGTTGTGAACATTTATAAAAATTGATACAATACGCCTGTAAATCTTTGAAGATCCTAACTGGATAAGCAATTTTTCTGCTGTTGTAAAATGTTCCATGGGATGAAAAAACCAACATAACTTCCTGAATATTTAAGAGAGAGTTCCAAATGCAGTGGAGACCTTCAGGGTTGTAGGCTGTTTTGAGGCTTTTTTGTAGTATTTAACGCTCGTCCTTACTACTTCAGGCACTGCAGGCGTTGGACACTGATGATATATGAAATTAAATGATAATTTAGAAAGAAATTTGGTAAGAAAACATTTCAGGACGAAATTTAAGAGTATCAGTTAAGGGAACGCAGGAAAACCTAGAAAATAACTCGGTCAGGGAGGATGGTTCTGGCGGGATTTGAACCGATTACCTCGCGTTCGAGTCCGTACCTTAATGACCTGCAAAACAAAAGCTTTTAATAATGTTAAAGCGCCATGCCAATGTGCTGTTTTGCATGGAATCCATCAACACCAAACTTTTTAACAGGCACTCAATGGAATTATTACTACTTGGGGTCTGTAAACTTAAATAATAAAAACAAATAACGTTTAGACAGTACTCACGTATTCTTCAACCGACTGATGCTCATAAGCACCACTCTGATATCCTGGGTAAGCGTTCACTGCTGCAGCGACAACTGCCAAAACGGCGAAAGTGGCAACCATCTGTAATATTCAACAATAGGACTTTGTTAAGTTGAAATGCATTTGTGTTATAAATATGGGTTTTGGTCTTCGCTAAGCTATTGAAAACCAAAATATAAAGGTTCTTATTTTTCTTGTGCTTTAATTTACTAATTTATTATAGCACTTTCATCATGTTCTGCTGCGTAAATGGTAAATTATATTTTTATCTGTTTAATAAATCGATTCGTTTTGAGAGGAAAGTGTTGCCTGGATTAATTGTTAACTTTATGTTTGGTATCTGATTTAAAGAATGTAGTATAGTTGTTTTAAAAGTTACGATTATAATAAACGTAACTTGGAAACGCTGGGAGTAATGAAGTCATGTTACCGCAGGTACACAGTCTGTAAACGATATGAGTCGAAATTTACTCCTGCCTTGGGAAATATCTTGGAATAAAGTCACTACATTCTCTTAATGGAAACACATCTTTAAAATAAGACACCTGTTTAGGCAACACCTAAAGAAACATACCCCTGTACATTAGATCACTAATTAAAGTAAGCGAATCACAGATAAAAATATGCTCGATCTTCCAAACTGTTCTGAATATGAACGGTTCATACCTAATCCCTTTGCTACTACCTAAAAAATAAACATTTACTTTTGATGAAATTAAACATGAATTTGTAAGACAGCAAAATGTATCATAAAATATTAGATAATTGAGGCATTTCCTACATTTTATTTTCTTACCTTATTTGGAATAATCACTTTTTGGATGGATATTTGCTTTCATTTTGTTCTGATCGAGATCTTCAACAATTTCAATTTTAAAAATGAAAATGCTTTAAAAGAAACGTAAAGGTTACAGGGTTTCATCCCCAGTATGTTGCAAAGTTATTTAAAGAAGAGATTTATTCATTCCAAATTATGATTAACAATACGTAATACAACTTCAAGGGACTTCAAAGAGACATAAGCTCCTTAGTCAGAGCTTTAAATACTTCAGTTATGTACTATACTGCAACATTAAAGAGAGAGAAAATGTTCATATGTTTACAGGGTAACCCCGAAAACCAGCAGGTGTTGTTGACAATTATTTCACAAATGAAAAATACTGTTCTTTCAAAAGGATATAAATTACCAGCCAGCTTTGATTTAAGTTCCTAAATTACTACCATACTAAAAAGAATTTACAACATCTATATACTAGAAACACAAACATGTTGTACATATTTCATGCCCGATTTGGCAAGTGAGAAAACAAAAGTCAAGGAAAAACAAGCGAGAGAAAATTGTGCCTAGCGTGAACATCAGTAACTATTCAAACGTATTCATGATTAACAACTGAGATTATTTTTCTCATTGGTTGCAGATTGTTAGTCATTTGGAAAATGTTTAAAATGCTGATCTGGTAATGGGGAATCTTCACATTTTCCAGTTTCGTCCATTATTCGCCCTATATGCGTTGAATATAGATCAGGCGTTTCTGTATTATGTGAAAACTTTATGATACAACTATAAGAGCACAGAGAAAACACAAAAGTTTGAAATGTAATATTCTGCTACTTATCTAAAATTACTCGTCCATTTCGATAATACTTTCACCCCTAAAAGAAATCGCATGCTTCTTATACAGCAGTTCCAGAAATTGCAAGGCTGTCGGGGGGAGGCTAAGGAAATTAGAAATGTAACACCCGTCGTTGGGAATTTTTCGCCGGTTATTAGGTTATCACGAAAACTTTATGAAATTGTAGTTGTAAGAGATAATGAGAAGGATTCACTCTCAAAGTCTCCTAGATCATTACAAAATACTCAGAGAGAATATTGAGGCGGAGATGAAGATTAAATTTATTTATTTAAATCGTCATTCGAGGTTTAAAAATCTATTTTTGATACGCCGTGTATGCCAGCTAGTAAATAACGCAATTAAAATTAGCACCGAACAGTTTTGCAGAGCTATTCGAAATTTAGAAAAAAGAACAATCATGAAATCTTTTGGTTTCTATTTTAAAACACGAAAGTTTAAATTTAAAACTCTATCTTTCAGTCCCTACATATTTTGTGCAATATTCCTGAAATTTTCAGCGCTTTCGAATTGTATCAATAGTCGCCAAAACAGACAATTGCATTAATATTCATTAAATTTCAACCTAGTAGAACTATTGTAACCCGATTGTGGATTACTGCATTAGAAGAAAGGAGTTTTGAGAAACACAGGCCTCCTTTTTTTAAGCTTAATGTCCTTTAAGAGTAGGGTCCCCAGAGCTTAGAGTTACCCGAGACTCGTCTTCTCAGGATAAAGGGAAATCCCGAAAAAAAGCCTTACCTAGGTAACTCACCTTAACCGAGATTCGAACACGCGACTTCTAAACCACAGCGTGGCAGCACGGGCATTATCACGTATTAGCTATTTAAACTGTAAATCTAACCTCAAATAGGGCTTTGTATCTAAAAGTGCAATACTCTCAGAATACGAATTAAAAGTCTGTAATATCAAGAGTGTAAATTAATATCGAATAAAATTTAATAAGGTTCCAAAGAAACTATCTACCTACATCTTTTGTTGATTGTAAGCGCTTTTGAAAATACTTCCATAGCTTCTTGTGTATTCTATAGTAAAAGTTTGTCTACACTGTATACGTACCTGAGAGTGTTGCATTGTTGAGTTTGATGTTTGCAGTGTTGGAGTGGAGGTGGAACTGATGGTGTTTACAAACAACGCAGGTTTATATAGCAAGCTGAACAACTCTAATGATGTGCCCATAGTTATAGGAGCGTGAACAATATAGGATATGCACGCCTCTGCTCACTTCATACTGTAATAACATTGTTGCTTATGTAATATCCATCCGTGGTCAACGACATGGACCTCTTCGCTAGTAAAAGTAAGTATCCGTTTCAAAATGCCTGTCTTAATACCGTAACGAACTTGGTGATTAAACCGTGTTACTATTTGTATTTAAATAGCACTTATCGAAGGTTATGAGTATCTGGCCAAACCCAAATTCTGTTTGATGAACGTATAAAATGTCGATATAATAGTGAAACCTGTTATATATTTCATAACACACATTCATGGAAAGGATTACGGCTCTTTCTTTCATCCATGTACGATATCTTGCAACGAAATGTATAACTTTTATGGCTCTACTCCCGTATACGTTTTTCATTATACAAATTTACGAAATCGAGGACAGAGTGCATCCACAATAAATAAGACAGGAGGAGTAAAGCAGTATGTGTTGCCGGAACCAAATCATTTAACCAGCCAACCTAGCGACCGCACTTATATACAAGAAACTAGCCATTTTGAGATGGAGGGCAGTAAAAAGTCGCTAAAAGAATCGGCAAGAAGTCGCTAAATCAAGGTCGCTAACATTTGAAAAAGCTGCGAAAGTAATGTAAATAAGGAAGGACTTGTTTGCATCATTTCCTAAATGCAGCAGCTGCCCTGTATCCACCACCAGAATAAAATGTAAGAATATATGTTATCCTGGATCATTGGATTTAGATTCACAGATCCTACGGCTACGCTCTGTCGTCGTTCCTGCTTCTCTCCACTGCTTCTAAAAACATCCCTCGGCTACGTTTTGCGGCTTAGGGCCACAACCCTGGGCTACGGTTTCTACCTTAGGGTCTTAAATCGGCGGCAAAGATCCGCTTCGTTGTTTTAGTGTTTTTTACTTTCTCTACTACGTATAGTAAGTAGGGGAAGTATTGTATTCCACCCAAAAATTCGATACCGAGATTTCACCGGAAATACATGTTTTGAGACCCCTAAATCCAAAAAAGGCATTTTTGGAAACATGTCCGTGTGTGTGTCTGTGTATGTGTGTGTGTCTGTGTCTGTGTGTGTGTGTGTATGTGTGTATGTGTGTCTGTCTGTCTGTCTGTGAACAGCATAACTCAGAAACGAACAGTCAGATAAACACCAAACTTGGTATTTAGGTTCAGTATCTTCCAGAGATGCGACACGAAGGTTTTTAAGAAAATCCCCCACCCCAAATTACCCGTTACATGGAAGATTTTTCGAAAAGTTTAATTTTCTCAAAAATGGCTATACCGATTTTGATTAAAATATCATATGTTTAAGATATTTTTATGACAAATAAAATGTATATCTTGAATTTTCTGGGAATGTCTCCAAAAGTATTCTTCATTGTGAACAACTTTTGCATAACTGATAAACCATAAGAGATAGACAAAATTTTGCTACACAAAAAAATGTAGATCGCGTTAAAATACACAATTTATGACATACACATTTTCTTTTGTTGAGTGAACCATTTTCGAGATATTGCTTGTTATTCCCTTAAATTTTTCAATACTTATTTTCTCAAATGGGAATTCGTTATTCATTTTTTTTTGTCTTGGATATGCAAAGAGTATTAATCTGTGGCAAAGGAAATGGTGCTGCACCTAGCAACCAGCTATTAAGAGATATGTATGTGCTTAAAGGCTACTGTATTTCTATATTGCCCTTGTAAATATATATTCTTCTTACATCTACAAGAAAATTAGCAATAAGATAGAGTCTGCAAACGTTTATTTCGATTAACATGAAGTAGATGGAGAATAAGCGTTTGTAAAATATTTTGTACAAGAGTAGAGAAAGTCATGTGAGTGTAACACATCAGATTTTTTTTCCGTTTCGGTTAAAAGCACTTCATACCTTCCGGTATGTACGGTCTGCCAATGTTGGAAGCTATGTACTTATAATGCCTCGGATGGGATGCGTGTGTTTATAATGTACAGAAGTGCATATAACTGTGATAAATGAAATAAAAATATGTTATAAATGTTATAAATAAAATCCGTTATATTATTTTGTGTCATATAATGTATATATTTCTGTTATACAATGAAATAACTATGGAGCTACCTGTGTGTCATGTGTAAGCGAATCCGAATGATCGCTTATACGAAAATGTATGGACTTTTATTTCAGTTTATGGAAGTCATTATTTGTGAACCATAGCCAAACGGCTCACAAAGATATTGGAGTAAACACTGCAGAAAAAGCTGCATTTTCTTGACGCCATCAAGTGAAAAGGACTGATATAATTGCGGTGTTTCTGTTTATCATATGATCCATAACGTAATATCCTTATTTTAGAAGCTATGCAAAATAGTTATTTTATAACCTGCATTTGGTCGTTCAATTGGTTTATAATGCGAGTTTGATTTAATTTTTTTTGTAGTCTTCTCTCATTATTTGTTTCACATAGAATATGATCAATTGTAGTTCTCCTAATTCTAAAACCTTCATTTCCAATGCTCTTCGTTGCCCATGTGTTTTTACTCTTCTTCCACATACAAGTTTAATAACTTCCCTTAAATTCTGCTAAATTTACTAGAAACATTACTACCTCTGTATTTTTTGCACTATACTTTTTGCAATTTTTTGTGTATTGGTGATAAATATGCATTTTCCATTCTTGTGGAATATCTTCTCATTTATGCATCTTTCCAATAATCTTTTATAAATTCTAAATTACTAACAGGACCCATACTTAATTAATTCTGCAGGTATTTCACAGTTGCCACAAGCTTTCTGGTTTTTCAAAGATTTAATTTTATTGTGATGCAGTGGCTATCGGTAGGTCGGTGTCGCAAGTCGGGGGAAACGGAGATAAGCAACGCACTCGCCCGGCGTAAACATAGGAAGCGCTATCGGCAGATAACTAGAATCTTCTGGAAGGTTCTTCTCCCTACTCCAGAACATGTGTCGAGATAGTTCTAGAATGTTCTGCGGAAGATTTCATTGGTTGTATAATCGAGTGTTCTTGCGAGTCAGTTGATTTAGTCAGTCGGTGAACGAATGAATTAGCTAGTACGTTTCCGGTGCGATAAAAAGTGCCGTTCTCCGAGCGAGTTTGTGACGACTGCTGTGCTGCTGAGGAGCGAGAGATTATAGAACCTAGTGTTCGACTTCCCAGCGAGTGAACCGTCACGAAGGAAGTGAAGTGACGGGGAAATTGAACTATTTCACATCATTGAAATGACAGTGTGAACTAAGTGAAGCTGTAAAGAAAGTAGAACGAGACAAAACAATGATAATGAAAACTACTGAAGTGACAGTGAAAAACTGGACAGTCACAACACTTTCTAACAATTACATATCCACCATCTCATATATTGATGTGAATTTCCTGACTTTCCATGTCAGGGTCCATATATTCGTTTGCTTTCTGTTAGTTAGATTATTTAAATACTCTCCCATTTATTTAGTGATAGATATTGAATATTAACTTCCTTACTGTCATATCGTAATGTTTCAGAATTCTCCATGCTTCATTAGTACGTCTTCCAAAAAATTAAGGTTGTAGTGCATGGCAATGTTTGTTCTATTCCTATGAAAACATTCTTCTAATTACAGCCTGGAGTTTCTTATATGTTGTTTTATACTCCATATTTTTAGAGGCAGGTAACCATTTTAGACGTTTGTTTCTCTTAGTTTTTACCAATCCGGCTATTTTTACATTCCAATATTTTTCTTAAAGTTTCCATTTCAACTTTCTCTAGCACTTCTTTCCGTGCATGTTGTGTACTTTACACTGGTCGTATTGTCCTATTGTATCAAAATTAAGTACATAGAAAAGTAAATGGTTGTAAGAATAGTTGTAGCAAAGGTATAAAAATAAACGATATTGGATTGAGAAACTCATGTAAATTCAAGATATGAAAAGTTTATCAGCATCTTCCAATGTTTTCCCTGCTTTGAAAAGTATATTTAAGATTCTAATGCAATTATCATGCTGTTTCCATAATTAAAGCAATAAGAAAACTTAAAGATTGTCTTCCAAAAATGAAATATGTACTTTTCATACTATTCATAGTTGACAATATGATAATGACAAAAGTTGTTTTCTTTTTTTAGACAAAACAACATTTAAAACTATGAAACATATTTTGAATCACTAAATATGTGTATACATCTCTTTGAATATAATAAGTATAAAACAATGAATGGAATGCCAAACACCTTCTACGCAAAGTATTTCATATAGCGAGAAATAAGAACGAAATAAAAAATATAGTATAAATTTTACATGTTGTGTGCTTGCTTTAAGCTTTATTTGTAATAACATTTCAGAATTTTTGGATAGATATTGCAGGAGCTATTCACGTGGGTATCGCCTTTATCGGAGTAAGACAACTTTCTTTCTCACAGAATCATAGATGTAAAAATTTTGGAATCTCAGGTAGAGTTTCACTAACTGGATCGTTTTATGTATGTTATTTATGTCCTCATTGAACTGCTGCTGCATTAGACTACTTTCTAGAATATTCATGGAGGCTAAAATAACCAAAATGTATAATATAAGAATCCTAGCCATAGATAGTTTTACAGATCTGCCTCCACCCTGATAATTTGTTGGTACAAATAGCGCCAAAGAAAATCTCCCTGCACTTCGCGTCTATACCAAATTATTTATCGTTGTACGTGGCCTTGCGAAGCATGGCTATTTCATTGATTGCTTTAAGTCACGGTGCAAGGGTGCGCCAGTCCTGCTAAATAGTTGCACCAATAATCACAACAAAGGTTACAAAATGACATAAACGCATATATGTTTACGCTCTTGATCGTATTGGCTAAAAGAGAGAGATAGAGTGAGTGCATTCAGTTTGTCATACAGACCTCTTATCGTGACTGATAGCCCATACCTTATCGGCTAGTGCAGGACACGCATTTGAAAGGGGAAAACTTGAGTGCCCAGGTTAGCGAAATGTAGGATGTGCAGTGTGAGAAGATTTTCAAATTAAAGCTTGAATGGTATTCATTAAATAGCAATACTTTATAACCAAATATAAACAGAACTCTCACAGTGGTATCAATTTGTTGTTGCGTAAAAACAAACATAACTAAATAAATAAAGCAGCATGTTTTCCCTCTAATTCAAACTATAATTGGTTAAAATACCTTTACTAACATATTGCTGAGTATAGGAATACAATAGGATTATAGACAAAAATATAACCTAATTTTATTGTCATATGTATGTCATATTCGGTAAACCATATACATATACACATTTATCTCTACTTTTTAAAAAGATCACTCAATTATAACAAAAGAGTAATTTGCATTTAGTAAACGAATATCATCATCTGCGGATGTTTTACAGGGATTGCCCACTTTCTGACGAGTATGTAGACGGTCTTCCCCCTTTCCTGGAACATTTTTATCCAGTAATTTAGTATAAAAACACTTTTATGCACTGCCGTTGCAATTGCTGCAACAGCGCCACCAGCCTCCCACATACCAACGATATGTCCACGAGTAATTTCGCCAGTATACGGCATGACTGGTTCTGAGACTTTAAACATGTTTTGGTTTCAATAACACTAGAAAAAGCAAAGGCATCAACCTCCCCTCGTTTCCCCTTTATTGATGTATTATCAAGCTACCATGCTCTGCAATAGGTGAGGTGAAGAACACGCCTCAAAGGACCCCAGAAAACGGTACAAAATCCGCTGAAGATTTTTTTGGTCCTGTTTGTACGTATTTACACCTTATTGAAGTAGGCTATAAATTGTTGTTTTTATGTAACATGTCTTCACGCTTACATAAAGATCTCTCTCTAAAGTGAATTAGGTTGTTTTCTACTCTCTAATTGGAGTGTTAATTAATTTATATGCATTAAGCTTGAGCGGAAGATATCATTTCTTTTACGCTACGTATAACTGTCAGTCTGTGAAGTAGGCAAGCGCATAATACAGAAATCCTCACACCTGAATCCATCCTTTATGAGGATAACTTTCGCTATTATTCATTTTCCCAAGTGTATAATCCTTTAGATTGTGGCTGATGCTCGTGCTCTTATTTTCACAAGTGGCAAAAAAAATGTACACGAGTTGTTTACGTTATATTCAATTCTAGGTATAAATTTCAATTTAGATAATTATATATCATTTTATTGCCTTGTTATACAAAAAATGACGTCAGTGTTTCCTACAATAGAGAGAAGATATTTTATTTTTTTATTCTATTTTATGTTACGTCGCTTTAACACCTTGGTCATATCGCGACGGATCTGTTGGTGGATATCTCTTAGAACAGTTAGCCTTCTAGGTCTCATTCCTTTAGCACCTGCTTCATGCTGTGCAGATAGCATTAGGGTGTCGTCCAGTCTAACCGCCGCCCTCACACAGAAAGTCGGATAGTTAGCCTTCTAGGTCTCATCCCTGTAACCACCTGCTTCATGCTGTGCAGATAGCATTAGGGTGTCGTCCAGTCTAACCGCCGCCCTCACACAGAAAGTCGGATAGTTAGCCTTCTAGGTCTCATCCCTGTAACCACCTGCTTCATGCTGTGCAGATGGCATTAGGGTGTCGTCCAGTCTAACTGCTTACATTGTCTGTAGATAGATGGCATAGCATTCGCTATTACCGCTTATTTTTCATTTTACTGTTGTTTTAGACTTAAGATGTAACTTTAGGTCATGGTATTAAATATCCAATCCTTGGCAACTGAGGAAAACCACGAAAAAAACCTCAGACCGATTGATCGGCCCACGGAAGTTGAACCCGGGATCTCCCGAATGCGGGCCACAGACTTTACCGCCTGTGTTATCTCGCTCGGTAACATGTTTTATTGTTTGCAGTGCCAAGCGTGTTTTATGTATTTACTCGTATTATAAAATGAATGAGGGTAGTAATGGACTCAAAGGAAGATAAAGAAGACACACTCTTAGAATTATTGATTGTAGCTGAGGAAGCTGAAGTACACTAAAATGTTTAGTTTATGTCCATAAATATGCAGGAAGTCAAGAACCTTTAAAATAAATGTCTAAACTTAGTTTGTATGTCAAGTTTACAGGTTTCCACCAGTTGCAATTAATTCAAGCAAGAACGAAAGGTTTGTTTAAGTAACCTATATTAATAGCCAAGATATGTATTACATTTATAGTAACTCATGTTAGCATATCGATTAATGGATATTTCGAATGTTACTTTATATATGTGTTGCCTACTACATAAGAATATTAGGCATTGAAACGTAATCAAACAAGAAGGAATCAAAAAATCTGATGTGTTACACTCACATGACTTTCTCTACTCTTGTACAAACTATTTTTACAAACTCTTATTCTCCATCTATTTCATATTAATCGAGATAAACATTTGCAGAAACGATCTTTTGAAATGCAAAGAGAATTACATTTTACACATAGCGACCAGTTCCAAGAATATTTGACTATCGCTTAAGGCGTACTATGTTCCCCTTGTTTTGTATTTGCAAGGGCAATATAAGCACAGACACAGCTGGTTGCTGTGTGCAGCACCATTCCCTTTGCCACAGATTAATGCTCTTTGAATATCCAAGACAAAAAAATGAATAACGAATTCCCATTTGAGAAAATAAGTATTGAAAAATTTAAGAGAATAACAAGCAATATCTCGAAAATGGTTCACTCAACAACAAAAATGTATATGACATAAATTGTGTATTTTAACGCGATCTACATTTTTTGTGTAGTAACATTTTGTTTACCAGTTATGCAAAAGTCGTTCACAATGAAGAATACTTTTGGAGACATTCCCAGAAAATTCGAGATATACATTTCATTTGTCATGAAAATATCTTAAACATATGATATTTTAATCAAAATCGATAGAGCCATTTTTGAGAAAATAAAAGTTTTCGAAAAATGTTCCATATAAAGGGTAATCTGGGGTGGGGAATTTTCTTGAAAACCTTCGTGTCGCATCTCTGGAAGATACTGAACATAAATCCCAAGTTTGGTTTTATACGACTGTTCGTTTCTGAGTTATGCTGTTCACAGACACACACACACGGACATGTTTCCAAAAATGCTTTTTTTTTACTTTCTCTACTACGTATAGTAAGTAGGGGAAGTATTGCATTCCACCCAAAAATTCGATACCGAGATTTCACCGGAAATACATGTTTTGAGACTCACTGAATCCAAAAAAAGCATTTTTGGAAAGATGTCCGTGTGTGTGTCTGTCTGTGTGTCTGTGTGTCTGTCTGTGTGTCTGTCTGTGTGTCTGTGTGTCTGTCTGTGTGTCTGTGAACAGCATAACTCAGAAACGAACAGTCGTATAAACACCAAACTTGGTATTTAGGTTCAGTATCTTCCAGAGATGCGACACGAAGGTTTTCAAGAAAATCCCCCCACCCCAGACTACCCTTTACATGGAAAATGTTTCGAAAATTTTAATTTTCTCAAAAATGGCTCTAACGATTTTGATTAAAATATTATATGTTTAAGATATTGTCATGAGAAATGAAATGTATATCTCGAATTTTCTGGGAATGTCACCAAAAGTATTCTTCATTGTGAACGACTTTTGCATAACTGGTAAACCATAAGAGATAGACAAAATTTTACTACACAAAAAATGTAGATCGCATTAAAATACACAATTTATGTCATATACATTTCTTTTGTTGAGTGAACCGTTTTCGAGATATTGCTTGTTATTCCCTTAAATTTTCCAATACTTATACTTTTTCTCAAATTCGTTATTCGTTTTTTTATGTCCTGGACATGTAAAGAGAATGGAATGCGCCACATAGCAACCAGCGTTAAAATATTTGACTATCGCTTTAAACCTAGCATATTCCCCTTGCATCTACATGAAAATTACCAATAAGATTGACATCTCGATATCTCGATTAACATGAAGCATATGGAGAATAAGCGTTTGTAAAAATAGTTTGTACAAGAGTAGAGAAAGTCATGTGAGTGTAACACATCAAATTTTTTTTTTTTTTTTGGATTCAGGGGGTCTCAAAATATATATTTTCGGTGATATCTCGGTATCGAATTTTTGGGTGGAATACAATACAAAAGGTATATAAAGGACTAGAAGTTTACTTGTCAAGAGGGAATTACGGTTGGTCTCCTTAGCGTGATGGTAGCGCTGCTGGTTACCAATCGGGAAACCTAGGTTCGATTCAGGTACCGGCCCTGGGGATTTTCACCCGCTGGAAGTCCTGGTCCGGGGTGCACTCAGCTTGAGGGGCCAATTAAGGAGCTACTTGATTGAAAAGTAGCGGCTCCAGGTTAAAGAGGGCGCATATACCGGGCGGTAGACACCGGAGCGCTGACCATGTCCCATCCTCCAGTAGTGCATCTCACTCATGACGCCTGTTGTGAGCAGAGGTGGGGGACGCAGCGGCCGGGCGGCAGGTCTTGGCCAGCAGCGGGCTGTTGCGGCACGGAGTTTAGTTTTTAAGAGGGAATTAGAAAGAAATCGATTATAAAGTATACGTTTCAACAGATTTACTACGTCATTGATGCTAAGCAACCATTGTTGAACCCGTGCTACAAAGACACAAACGATTTTGACCAGCATAATATGTTTATATTGCCAGGGTTGTATCAAATACAATTTGTATTAGATATTTGCACGACTAATAATTGAATTTTCTGTAATGTTGTATAACTGGTAAACCATTAGAGGTAGACAAAAGTCTTACTACTCAGCAATGTAGAGCTCTCTGAATTATATATAACTTTTATAAAATAACTTGCTCTGTAGCATTAGCCTATTTCGAAATATACGTTATTACATTTCCCAGGTTTAACTGCAATGTATCATCTGTAAAGCGTTTTGCCGATTCTTAATTCTGCCCCAAAGGTACTTTAAGGAGGTATTTTAAGGATACTTAGAATATCCGAACAGTTGTGTTTTGTTTTCTGTAATGTGTATGCAATTAAGTACATGTTGCTTAATTTGAAATTATTTATTGTCTATCGTGAATAGATGATAAAGGATAATGCGAGGTTATAAATATAAAGGGTAGAGAAATTTATGCGAATGTTGCGCATCAGGTTTTTCTTTCTTTCTTTCCTCTTTTTGGAGCTGTGCTGTTTTCATGTATACATAATTTTTAAACAAAGTTGATATGTATTTATGCTCTTAATATTCCAAGAGTCAGAAAAATTATAAACAAATTCCAGACACTAAATCTACTTCCAATGTGAATTCAAATCATGCTGTTTGGCAATTACTTCAAACAAAATCGGAACATAAACGTTTTGTAATAAAGGATGGAAAAAAACAAAAAACAAATGTCCAGCATACACTGTAGTGGAGCAATGAACTGGATTTCCGTTTTGATTGAAGCTGCGAGTGAAGCAGAGATTAGCTTTCAAGGAGTGCTGAACATGATGGTATTGTATACCTCTACAGACGGTAATGAGTAGACATATTTTCTTTTCTTTATTTATTTTACGTCGCTTTAACTATGTAGTCATATCGCGGATCTGTTAGGAGATACCTCGTGGGTCGGCGTGTGGCAGAAAGTTAGACTCCTGGGTACCATACTACCTTGCTTCCTCACGAAGCAAGAGGCCTTAGTGCTAGGCAACTGTACCTCTTCTTCTATGACAGGCAGGTGGTGGCTTCGACACTTGTCCAGAGACCTTAGTGCTAGGCAACTGTACCTCTTCTTCTATGATAGGCAGATGTCAGCTTCAACACGTGTCCACAAAGACCTTAATGCTAGGCAGCTGTATCTCTGCTTGGATGACAGGCAGATGGTGGCTTCAACACTTGTCCACAAAGACCTTAATGCTAGGCAACTGTATCTCTACTTCTATGACAGGCAGATGGCAGCTTCAACACGTGTCCACAGAGACCTTAGTGCTAGGCAACTGTATCTCTGCTTCTATGACAGGCAGATGGCAGCTTCAACACATATCCACAAAGACCTTAGTGCTAGGCAACTGTATCTCTGCTTCTATGACAGGCAGATGGTTGCTTCGACACTTGTCAACAGAGACCTTAGTGCTAGGCAACCGTACATCTGCGTCTGTGAGGGGCAGATGACAGCTTCATCGCTCGTCCACAGAGACCTTAGTGCTAGGCAACTGTATCTCTCTGCTTCTACGCGTGCTAGGCGTCCTCCGTGGCCTAGTAGTACCATCCTAGTCTCTTAGTTCCCGAGGTCGCGGGTTCAAACCCGGCGGAGGGCGATGGATTTTTTTCGGGCGTAAAAGTCCTTAGCATGGCTTCCTTCGGAAGGGAAGTAAAGCCTATGGTCCCGTTCGTAAGATTTAAGGCACGTAAAAGAACTTCAAGCCGTATAAAAAGGCCTCTGAGCAAAATTTCCGGCTTCACGCCGAATATATAATGGGATACTAAGAACCATAGCAGTTAAAAAGCGTCCATAAATAAAACTCAATTTCAATTACGCGTGCCGGACAGGTGGCATTAGGGTACTGTCCAGTCCTGTTTTTATTATCTGTGGATGGATAGCAGAGCATTTGCTATTACCATCTATTTTCATTTTTACTATTGTTTTAGACTTATGATGGAACTTTGGATCGTGATATTAAATATACAATCCAATATCTACCTTGGCGACTGAGAGAAATCACGAAAAAAAACCAGTAAGATTGGTCGGCTCACGGAATTTAAACCAGGACCTCCCGAATGCGGCCCGTAGACGTTACCAACTGAGCCACTCCGCTCGGTACATCGGATTTGTATGCAAGTGCACATTTAGCTTGTTTTACTTGTGAGATGGTATTAAGCTTTATTATATGTTTCATGCTCTTCTTTGCTTGTATGCAAAGCTGTATAGTACATATAATTGCATATTTCCTATGTGCTGCATGCTTTACGTTTCCGTGGTCGAGCATATATTACACTATTTTTAAACCTTTAATTTTAAAATGGTTTAAAAACCTTGTGACAAAATAAAAAAAACCTTACGATGGAGGTTCAGAGCAAATTTGAGAGTACTGTTGTGAAATATGCAAGAAAATTAAAAAGTAAATTGTGCAGTGTCTTACAGAAAAATCCTGATATTAAAGCTTTGTCTTCTGTGAACAAATTATCTTCAAGTGAAAATGTTTCGTGAAGAAATTTCCCCAGAATTAGTAAATGCTCTCAAATGTTGCCTAAAACATCTGTAGACGTGGAAAGATCCTTAGCACACAAATTTGTGTTAATCGAGAGACCTCTTAAACTTAGACCTGAGCATTTTGAGACTGCTGAAAAATCAAATTACAACGACCGTAAGAATGTGCATTGTAAATACCAAAATGTATAAGCTGAAAGATAAACATATTAATGATGATAAGTGCATATTTTGAAAATTATAGAACGTATTTTAAAGATTTTGAAACATTAATGTACACATATTTATATATATTTTAGTGCATACAAATCCGATGTCTAGTAATGAGGTTCCAGGTGTAGCAATCTTCTGCACGGTGTACTTTCATACCGATGGTGTAGATCTCAATGTCATTGCCATTAAAAGCTATAAATTTTAAAATTTCAAGTGAAAAGTAAAACTTACAATAGTATATTTAAACATCTCACAGATGAGTCATAGAGAACAACAGTGCTTCGAAGCTTTAATGTCCAATAAAGTGTAAAAATGACATTTTCTGTTTCTGATTAAAATAAAAAATTGTAATACTTTTTAAATGCTCTACTACGTATAGTAAGTAGGGTAAGTATTGTATTCCACCCAAAAATTCGATACCAAGATTTCACCAGAAATACATGTTTTGAGACCCCCTGAATCCAAAAACGCATTTTTGGAAACATTTCCGTTTGTATGTCTGTAAACAGCATAATTCAGAAACGAACAGTCGGATAAACCCCAAACTTGATATTTAGATTTAGTATCTTCCAGAGATGCGACACGAAGGTTTTCAAGAAAATGCCCCCACCCCAGATTACCCTTTACATGGAAAATTTTTCCAACATTTTAATTTTCTCAAAAATGGCTCTAACGATTTTGATTAAAATATATGTTTAAGATATTTTCACGACAAATGAAATGTATATCTGGAAATTTCTGTGAATGTCTCCAAAAGTATTCTTCATTGTGAACGACTTTTGCATAACTGGTAACCATAAGAGATAGACAAAATTTTACTACACAAAAAAATGTAGATCGCGTTAAAATACGCTTGTTATTCCCCTAAATTTTCCAATACTTATACTTTTTCTCAAATGGGAATTCGTTATTCACTTTATGTACTGGACATGCAAAGAGAATGGAATGCGCCACGTAGCAACCAGTTCTTAAAACATTTGACTGTCGCTTAAATCCTACCATATTCCCCTTGCATCTACAAGAAAATTAGCAATAAGATTAACATCCCGATATCTCGATTAACATGAAGCATATGGAGAATAAGCGTTTGTAAAAATAGATTGTACAAGAGTAGAGAAAGTCATGTGAGTCATCAGATTTTTTATATAGCTTTCACAAGCTATTCTTCTTCTCCATCAAGCATTAAACCATTCAAGCTTGTTGCTGCTCCAAATGTTTAATTTATTGATTTATCCATCGTCCACAAGCTATTTTTATACACGCTTATTCTTCAACATACCTCACGATAGTCGAGATAAACGTTAGCAAATATAGTTTCATTACACATTTCGTTTTAGGAACAAGGTGTATGCAAGAGTCTGAAACAATAGTCAAAGTTTTAAAAAGCTATATGCTGGCTTTGAAATTCCATACTCTTTGCATGACCACGAGAAACAACTGAGTGGTGACAGCATTCAAAAAATGACTAATGAAGAATTTAAACCAACAACACTGGATATATCGGAAATGGACAATGGCATAAAAATTTATTTGAAATAAATAATGTGTTTTAAAGAGATCTACATTTTTTGTGTAGGTTTTTTGTGTTTAGTTTTTGTTTATCTGGTTTACCATTTGTACAAAATTATGCAAAATTCGTTCCGAATGAAGGGGACTTAACAGGTTATTTGCAGAAAGTTTAAGATATACATTTTATTAGACATGAAATTATCTTAAATGTGATCGCAACTCGTTTAGAGCCGTTTTTAAGAAAATTAATAGTAACGAAAATGTTCAGTTTAGTAAACAGTAGTTTGTGGTAAGGAATTTTCTTTAAAATCTTCGTGTCACATCGTTATAAGTTGCTGAACTTAAATACGAAGTGTGGTATTTATCCGACATTCCCTTTTCTTGAGTCATTCTTCTCACAGACCCACGGACATTTTTCGAAAACGTTTTATTAAAACACCTCAAAACATGTAATTCCATTGCAATACAATAATTCCCCTACCTACATTAGGTGCTAGAGAAAGTAAAAAGAAAAAGGCATTGAATTCTTGTTAAATCAAGTCTTTTAATAAAGAGGAAATTAAACTTGATTTCTATTTGTTTGTTTAACATCGCTTAAACATATAGGTCATACCAAGAAGATTAGCTGAAATTGGTTGACTTGATTCAGAGTGTGCCAAACAGATATACCAAGGTGTAAGTTACCTTTCCGCATCAACTGTTTCAGTTACTTTGTGATAAGTGAATGGTCTCAGTTAGGTACTCGCCTTCCTGTTTCATTAATTTTATTGCTACTGTTTTAATCGTATGTTGGACGTTTTGAGATCGTGGAATTGTTAGATAAAAGCAGTCAGTGTGTTGTCGGGCACAAAGCTTTTATTGCTTAATACCTTCCCACACCATCTGTGTGGGTAACTTGTTGACAGTTGGCCTTAGTTTTGTATAGTCACCTTCCTGCAACATCTATTTGTTTTTGTTTATTTTACTCATTAGGTGAAACATAGAGTCATGGCACTAAAATATTCTATGTAGTATTTACCTAACACTTAGAGGTAGACACGAGAAAAGGTAATAAGAATGACCGGTACACGGCATTCGAACCCGCCACTTTCCAAATGCGAGCTACAGCGCTACCACTGAGCCATCTCGCTGGTTGAAGTTAGTTTTATTATTCTCTTTGAACTCCAGCTGATGAAACCAATCATGAGTCAACAGAAGAATTAATTTAAGAGAAGTAGGCGTGTATATCACAGAGGGGGGGGCGAAACCAGGGCAGAGCACCTTAAGTACACCAGAGTGGCCCTTTTTGCTTCTAACGTGGCCCTGGGGGAGAGGGAGGGAGGGATGAGGGGAAGATCAGATCCGGGCGACAATGTGCACAAGCATGGATGGGGACGTTAACGGTTCCAGATAGAACGCATGCGGGCGTCGGGCAGCCTTGCCCACAAGCCCCGATCCCCCGGAGGCACCTAACGCCCAGGGATGCCTCCAGAAATGCGGGACCGTCAGCAGTCCAACCAACGCCAGGGAGAAGCTTTCCACCGCCCAGCCGCAACACGCCTACAACCCTGAAACAGATGATAGGAAATGATGGACAGGAAATTCGTGGTAGAAGAGGAACCATCCCATCATTCTCCTACCGAACCGGAAAAACCACGAAAAAAACCTATAGCCAGTGGCCGTCCCAATGGGAATCGAACCCGAGCGAATGCGAGCGCCACACGTTCTCGCGGAGTCATCTCGCTAGGTTTTAATTGAGACTCTTCTGATATTTACATTAATATGGATCATAGTAATCAAGTTAGAATTTCTTGAAACCATATCTTCCTTAACGTATATAAAGCTACAAAGCTGAAAGATCACCTGATTGCTATGCGAGGGGTCCCGTGTTCGTTTCCTGGCTGGTTGGTGGGAATTGTTCTCTAGCCAAGATTATTCCCTATCCTCCGCAGAGTCTGGAAGTGTGAACGAGAATGTGACTGTGATCTTAAGTATAAAACCCAAAGAAAAACCAGAAATCCAATGCCAATTGTGTACTCGAGTTAACACCATTGCCAAAGTTAAAAAGCCGCCGATATGACCATAGCGGTTAAAGACGGCGTGTAATTGAAACAATAAAAAGGCAGAAATTTTGATATTTATACAAGATAATCTGTTAAATGCATTTAAAATAATTCTGTTTTATTGTAAAATATTTTAAAATATTGCGTATATTAATATTTAAGGCAAACACTGTGTTCAGAAAAAAGAGAATGTATGTGTTTTATTCACAAGAGTTTCCCTGGCCACTATCGCATATTTTGATATAATTCCCACAAACTATTCTTACAAACTTACGCTTCTATTTCATGTTAATCGACATAAACTTTTACTTAAATACTCGTAGTTTGTTTCATTACACATTTGTTGTAGGTACAAAGAGACACAGGAGACTGAAACGATAGTCAAATCTTTAAAAATTGAGTCGGAATATGCTGGGCTCTGAAATTACGCACTCTTTGAATGACCATGAAAAACAAGCGAATGGCGTTTAGCACTCAAAAAGGGTAAGTATTTGAAAATTGAAACAAGTAAAAATTAATATCTCGGAAATGGTTAATGCTACAATATTTTTTATTTGACATAAATTGTGTTTTTAACAAGCTGTAATTTTTTTTTGTTTAGGAAGTTTTTGTCTGTCGCTTACGGTTTACCAGTTATACACGCTTCATTCGCAATGAGAAGACTTCACGAACTATTCCCAGAAATTTAAGATATATATTTTATTTGTCATTTAAATAGCTTAAATATATGCCATTTTAATCAAGATCGTTAGAGTCATTTTTGAGTACATTAAAAATGGTGATCAATATTCCATTTGGGATTTCTTTATAATCTTAATGTGTCTATGTAAGATGCTGAACTTAAATTTTTAGTTATAGTGTTCAAAAACACACATAACACACCATTTTCTAAAACTGTATTTTTTCAGTGACCTCAGAATCTGTATTGCCGGTAAAATGTCAATATCCAGTTTTATGTACTAAGTCCGTAATAGAGAAAGTAAAAATTTTTAAAAGTTGAAATATCCTTAATAGTCTAATTCTTTATTTATTTATTATTTTCTTTTGTTCTGTGGCGTGAAATAGAATTATTTAAAGTGAAGCAAATATACCACTTCTCTGCTTCAAGTAGTTTCTGAGAATAAGGAATGTGAGGCAGTATTTTTAACACTTAAATGATTTCAGTCAAATTATATAATATAAAATTCAATAACAGCCCGCCTTAAAGCAATATGTGTACGTAACAATATATAAAAAGTGTATATTACAGTCAACGTATATGTTTATACTATTGTATACATGTGTAATAATGTTATGTGAATGTATTACGTCATTTAATAATGTAGGAGCTGTGAGAATAATAGATTAAAAGTTGCTAACAATGAAGTAACAATGAGGTAACCTAGGGGCAATAATGAATTAGAAAGTTTAACAATACTACTTGTAATTCTTGGAACAACAATAATGTAATTTTTGAGACAGTATATAAATAGTCAATCAACAACCAGAAAAAAGCTTAAGTTAAATAAAAGTATTCTATTCAGTAGGATTAGTCAATCAGAAACTGAAATAGAGCAAATTGTACAAATTCAGAAGTCAGATGCTAGCAGACAGCGTTCCTAACCGGCCTCGAGAAGTTTAATACGTATTCAGTGTGAGACGAAAATAGTTTACGCGTTAAAAAGTGCAAGTAATTAATAAAAGAATCTCACAGCTCTCTATATCAGTGAAGTGTTATTTAAATCGTGTCAAGGATTAATAAATGTAGTGAAGTAAAAATTATAATCTGTGTAAGCCTACATTCTTCAGCCGCACCACGCCTTGTTAAGATACTCATGTATCTACAAATTAATACTGACGCAACCGAGGCATACATAAATATAATTTTAAATAAACAGCCAAATTACAAATTTAATATTTTTAAACATTGGGGCGAAGGCCACTGGGTACCATACGTGCTTACAACTACCTCAAGATCGTTTCCTCAACAGTCGAAATACATCTACTTAACATTGGCTTTCCATACGTGAAGCAAACACCTACTTCAAATGAATTATTAATGTGTTATTTTTCTTCCAATATTTTTATTCTTATTTATTTATTTATTTTTTGTTTTGAGACTTACTATAGTACACATAGACCTTTCACCCTCATCTATCGATTACCTATAGGTATATTTCCTGGGTCCATTGCATGCCACGACAAATCATATGCTTTCTGGTCCCCAAAGGAATGATTACTGTATTTAGTAACCTCGAAAATAATACCAGCTTCTAATTAATGGTCATAAATTCGGCTAGAAGGAAAACCAGAATTCGGAAAGAATATACTATGAAATCCTTTCATAATGTGAAGGAAATATCATACTGCGACCACTGATGGATTAACAGAGTTAAACACAAAGTGGTATAAAATAATAAAATAAACATTTTGGTGTGAGTAAAGCCTGTATGATATTTGTAGTGATTAGCCGAATGTCTTGTATAACTAAAATACAATGAAGTACTTAACCCTGCCATCCTTTGCAATTTTTGCTTTCCCTACCACTTACAGTAAGTAGAGGGAGAATTGTATCCCATCCAAATGTCGAGATTTCAATGGAAATACCTATTTTGAGTATCCCTGAACACAAAATAAGCATTTTTGAGGAAAAGGTATGTATCTGAATACCATAACTCAAAAACAAAAAATTCAGTTAAATTCGAAGTATTTAAATATTTAAGTCCAGTACCTTCCAAGGATGCGATACGAAGATTTTGAAGAAAATCCCTCACCCCAACTACCGTTTAAATAGAACATTTTTCGAAATTGTTAATTTGTTAAAAAATGACTAACGATTTTGATTAAAATATCATATGCTTAAACTATTTTCATGACAAATAAATATATAACTTCAATTTTCCGTGAATATCCTGTAAGTTCTGTTTATTATGAATGACTTCTGTATAATTAGTAAACCGTAAGAGAGAGTAAAAATCTTACTACACAAAAACTGTAGATCTCGTCAAAGCAAACAATTTATGTCAAACAAAAATTTGTTGTGACGTCAATCATTTCCGAGATACTCTGTTATTATTTTGAATTTTCTCTCAACTGCTAATAGCTGTTCTCTCACTCTTTCTTTTTCCTGACTATAGAAAGAGAACATAATGTCAAAGCCATCACATAGCGACCGACTTTGAAAAGATTTGACTCACTTTAACTTAATGTATTCTTCTTATACCTATAACTAAATGTATAAACGCGTAATGAAGCTTTACCCTATCAACAAGAAGTAGATAGAAGAATGAACTGTAGTAAAATGCATTGTAGAAGAATGAGTAGAGAACGTCGCAAGAATATAACACATCAGATTGTTACTTTCACTACTACGTATAGTAAGTAGGGGAAATATTGTATTGCGCCCAAAAACTCGATACCGATATTTAACCGGAAATAGGTGTTTTGAGGCTCCTAAATCCAAAAAGAATCATTTTTAGAAAAAGGTCCGTGTTGTCTCTGTATGCCTGTGAACAGCATAACTCAGAAACGAAAAATGGGATAAATACCAAACTTTGTATTTTGGTTTAGCATCTATTAAGGATGCGACACGAAGATTTTCAAGAAAATCCCCCAACCCAAACTACCCTTTACATGGAACCCTTTAAATTTTGAATTTCTCAAAAGCTACTCAAACGATTTTGATTAAAATATCATATATTTGAGATATTTTCATGACAAATTAAACGTATATCTTGAATTTTCTGGAAATGTCCCCAACAGTAGAAGAAGATAGACAAACGTTTACTACACAAAAAATTTGATGTGTTACACTAACATGACTTTCTCTACTCTTGTACAAACTATTTTTACAAACGCTTTTTCTCCATATGCTTCATGTTAATCGAGATGTTAATCTTAATTCTAATTTTCTTGTAGATGCAAGGAGAATTGGTAGTATTTAAGCGATACTCAAATGTTTTAAGAGCAGGTTCCTATGTGGTGCATTCCATTCTCTTTGTATGTCCAAGACATAAAAAAATCTGATGTGTTACACTCACATGACTTTCTCTACTCTTGTACAATCTGATTTTACAAACGCTTATTCTCCATATGCTTCATGTTAATCGAGATATCGAGATGTCAATCTTATTGGTAATATTCATGTAGATGCAAGGGGAATATGGTAGCTTTTAAGCGATAGTCAAATATTTTAACGCTGGTTGCTATGTGGCGCATTCCATTCTCTTTGCATGTCCAGGACAAAAAAAATGAATAACGAATTTGAGAAAAAGTAGTATTGGAAAATTTAAGGAAATAACAAGCAATATCTCGAAAACGGTTCACTCTACAAAAGAAATGTATATGACATAAGTTGTGTATTTTAACGCGATCTACATTTTTTGTGTAGTAACATTTTGTCTATCTCTTATGGTTTAACAGTTATGCAAAAGTCTTTCACAGTGAAGAATATTTTTGGAGACATTCCCAGAAAATTCGAGATATACATTTCATTTCACATGACATTATCTTAAACATATGATATTTTCATCAAAATCGTTAGAGCCATTTTTGAGAAAATTAAAATTTTCGAAAAATCTTCCATGTAAAGGGTAGTCTGGGGTGGGGGATTTTCTTGAAAACCTTCGTGTCGCATCTCTGGAAGATACTGAACCTAAATACCAAGTTGGGTGCTTATCCGACTGTTCGTTTTTGAGTTATGCTGTTCAGACACACAGACACACACACACACACACACACACACACACAGACACACACACACGGACATGTTTCCAAAAATGCTTTTTTTGGATTCAGGAGGTCTCAAAACATGTATTTCCGGTGAAATCTCGGTATCGAATTTTTGGGTGGAATGCAATACTTCCCCTACTTACTATACGTAGTAGAGAAAGTAAAAATGAATAACGAATTCCCATTTGAGAAAAAGTATAAGTATTGGAAAATTTAAGGGAATAACAAGCAATATCTCGAAAATGGTTCACCCAACAAAACAAATGTATATGACATAAATTGTTTATTTTAACGCGAACTACATTTTTTGTGTAGTAAAATTTTGTCCATCTCTTAAAGTTTACCAGTTATGCAAAAGTCGTTCACAATGAAGAATACTTTTGGAGACATTCCCAGAAAATTCGAGATATACATTTCATTTGTCATGAAAATATTTTAAACATACGATATTTTAATCAAAATCGTTAGAGCCATTTTTGAGAAAATAAAAATTTTCGAAAAATGTTCCCTGTAAAGGGTAATCTGGAGTGAAGGATATTCTTGTAAACCTTCGTGTCGCATCTCTGGAAGATACTGAACCTAAATACCAAGTTTTGTGTTTATCCGGCTGTTCTTTCTGAGTTATGCTGTTCACAGACACACACACGGACTTGTTTCCAAAAATGCTTTTTTTTGGATTCGGGGGGTCTCAAAAGATATATTTCCGGTGAAATCTCGGTATCGAATTTTTGGGTGGAATACAATACTTCCCCTACTTACTATACGTAGTAGAGAAAGTAAGAATGAATTTTCTAATACTTTTTCTCAAATGTGAAATTCGTTATTCTTTTTTTTTTTTTTTTGGCTGTTGTTTTTTTTTCCCTGAACGTGCAAAGAGGATAAAATGCTCCACATAGCAACTAGCTCTTAAAACATTTGACTATCGCTTAAAGCTACCATATTTCCCTAGCACCTACAAGAAAATTAGCAATAAGATTAATATGAAGTAGACAGAGAAGAAGCGTTTGTAAAAATAGTTTGTACAAAAGTAGAAAAAGTAATGTGAGTTTAACACAACAGATTTTTATAACTTGGTCCAATTACATGGGCAAGTTAAAGCACTCGGCGGGCTATTGTGTACCCACAGCATGTTTATGGCAGAGAGCAGTTGGACTCATACCACTCCGCTTGCAAAATGGATCCGTGGGAGTTGGAACTATAAAAGAATTAAACCTTTGCCGCCCTTTTAACAGAATAAACAAACACGAGGGTAACATAAAATAAATATTCATTTTGAACATGTTTTTCATAGAACAGAACCTAGACACACAATTGAAATTTTAACGTAAAAGATTAAAACAAACTGGATTTCTTTTAAGAATTTGACCCATATTGCCCCATAAAACTGATTTTGGAAGATACGTCGGCAATATTCTTGGAATACGATGTTTACTAAATGCGTACAAGTGATTGCTTTTTGAGAACACAAATAGA
This sequence comes from Deroplatys truncata, assembly GCA_030765065.1. Classification (NCBI taxonomy): domain Eukaryota; kingdom Metazoa; phylum Arthropoda; class Insecta; order Mantodea; family Mantidae; genus Deroplatys; species Deroplatys truncata. The sequence continues at coordinate 77,354,700 of CM060982.1, read as the reverse complement.
TTTTATTAACAGAAAGTAACATATTTTGAAAGAAATAAACAGCAAGAAAATTCTTACAAGCAGAACAACAAAATGTTAAATACAATGATGCAACTAGTGTTACCAACATATCACAGACATTCAGCATTTTTAACATGTATAATATTGATATTTGAGGTAATCTTCATGAAGTATAACATTTAACGATCTGTGTTTGAGGTATTCAGTATTTACGTCACATTCATCTTGGATTGTGCACAGAAAATAATAACAATATTTAGGACAGCTGTAACGTAAGTTTGTTAACCTGAGTATTAAGGCGTGAAAATAACAATGTGACAACAATGTATGACTAGATGAACATGACATTATTTATGAGTGTTAAATTTCACTCTTAGGTATTTTGGTGTTTTTGGGGTGGTGTTAGTTTAAAGAGAAGCAATGAAAGATCCAGGTGCATTTGGAAGTTATATATCCCTAAAGTTTCCGTCGTATTCAGTTTAGTATCCCTCAGAATGCTCCAGTTGCTGATGATGATAAAGCTGATGATGGTCGCTGGAGGGATGGTAAGCGTGTCCAGTTCTCTTGACAACAGCGTTGAAGCCGTTGTGTTTGTCGGCCGTGTACTCCACGACGCGCATTGTGCCGTCAGAGTCCATTATGCTGTAGGACCCCTTGACGACATCGCCGTCTCGTATTTCCCATTGGTTCTTGACATCTCCAGTATGAGGGTCGTGCACGGCGTAGTCGAACTTGTATTTGGGATGAGCCTGCAACACAAGCTGGCGTCGATGACAATCGTCAAGATGCAATAGTTACCTGTTATTTGGGGAAGAGGTTAAACTCGAGTCATATGGTCTTCAAGAAATGTTACAACTCACCCTTGGCTGACTAGACTCTAGAAATCGATAGGTTTTTTGTGTATGTTAATAGTGAATAATATAACTTTTGTACCTACACTGTATAGCAGGAATAATACTGTGAAAGTTTTGCAGTAAATTTAATTATACCAGGTGTTAAAAGAAATATTTCATATTTTGAGAGAAAAAAATGTCCAGTAAATATGGGTTCTAAAATGCATTAAGAGCTTTGAGCACTTCTTCATCTTTGCTACTGTAAAACATTTCCTCTATTGCAAGCTCTTTGCTATTACATGCGACTTACAGCAGGCGGTAAACAAATGAGGACACACTACTCTGTTATTGTCCATAGATGCAGCATGCATTGTTGTGTAAACCGTATTCACAGTTCGGGATAAATTGAACGTATATTCTTATTAGTTCTAATGGAATCAGTTTGTGTTTTGATAAGTTGTGAAAGCTTTTACATTGTAGTTTTATCTTGAAATGTTTGGTGTAAGCAATCTCATTATTGATATACAAACACTACAGGAAGACGTCATCAATGCCTGCCAGAGCTTCCGTGACCAAACTGGAGTGGTGATTCCCTAAGGTATGGTTCACAAGCGCAGGTCGTATGTAATTGCAAGCAGATAACAATAGATCTGCTGTTTCGCAGTAACAGATTAATGTGCTCTATTTGTTTACTGCATTCTGAGGTCATACATAATAGTAAAGAACTTGCAATAGAAGAGACATTTTACAGAAGCGAAGATGAACAACTGCTCATAGTTCTTAATAAGTGCATTTTAGAGCCCATATTTACTGGATATATTTTTTTGTTTTGGTCCATACTACCACCTCTCAAAATATGCAATACTTTTTCTTTAACATCCTGTATAACTCATTCTGAAAATGAAAAATAACTTATGAGACAAAAAATAAATTATTTAAAATGATATTATTTGTGAAATTACCCAGACTTAATTGTTTAAAAAATGTAAATAGCATTCGTTTAGTAATGTTAAAGTGATTAAATATGTAGTTAACTATTATATTGTTATATTACAAACTTAAGACTTTAAATGCAATTTAAAAAGCATAATATGTTATAAAAATAACACAGAAAAGGATATTCTATCCATTGCTATGGAGAATCAATACTTCAAGAAAATGTTTCGCGACAAAACGGCTTAAATGAAAAAAAATACGTCACATAATATAAATAAATTAATACTTATTCTACAACAATACCGCAGGGGAAAAGGAAAATGCGGTATAGTAACGTACCAAATGTATTTGTATTGATAATTATTACAAAGAATAAAGAGGGTTGAGGGACAAAACTGAATATGATATATTCCCCGGATACTCGTATTGAGATGTAAATACACATTATTTGTAGGAAAAATAAATATTGTTGATTAACACAGAAAAGAGTTGATAATTGTTTACATAGTAAAACTATTATTAATAATATTATTATTAATTTGTCCTAAAATATATTCTCGACAAAATACAGTGCTCAAGAATAAATAAAACATAAATCAAAACGAAACTTGATTTATCATCATTACCAGCTACCATATATTAAAAGCCAACTGCACAGTAACACTAGAGTTACATCGGTTTGCCGTGTGTAAAAACTAAAGGTAACGAACCTTGAGAAAAAGACTTCATCCGGGAAAGATGTGTATACAGCATTAAATGCTCGTGGTATAGATCATAAAAGGAGCTAATCCTACAGAGGCGCAAATCCCATAATGCCCACTGCGCTATGTTGTTCGGTTCGAATAGCGAAAGCACATGAAAAATACTTTGCGCATTAAGGTGGAAGGTGTTACTTTGCGTATAAGGGTGAATTAAGTAATCAAAGGGGTTGGACCATGAGGACTACAACTAAAAAGGAGCTCACTTTCGTGGAAAAATTGTAATATGTGACCACGATTCCGTACTTCATGTAACGCTCGCCAGATATTCCTACACACCGAAATCCGGTAATAATTGGGGATATTGTAAATGTTGGATTACGTCATTGCTGCTCAAATGCATACCCTAGGAAATCAAAGCAAGCCTTTTTTCTGCTTTTATTATTTATTTTTGTACTTTCACAATTTCTCGTGTTTTATGTTCCTTTCAATTCATATGAACAGATGATGCCATGAAATAACATACCGATATGTAAATAAAATCACTTGAACATAATTATAAACGTTTTTATTTCTCTTGACAAATTACCTTTGAATTGGATATTTCTGGAGATCTAGGAAGCGTTCGGTTTTAGTAACTTGCGTTGCTATACAGTTTGTATTCCAACACTATTAAGTCTATCAATTAGAATACGATACTTCAACTTATAACGTGGTTACAGGAGTTACTAGAACTATAACTCGTATTAACATAGTAAATGTAGAAACGAGCCTCTCTGCTGTTCCAACCGTCTTGGGTGGGACTGTAGAGCAAACCAATGAAGTCATTGGGGAGCTGGCTGTCTTTTAGATATCTTAATTTGTAACAAATTATTTAACTTACTGTGGCGGACCTCTTTTACAGAAATGCAAATATCTAAGTGTAGAACCCATAATAGGACATAGCTCCTATTCATTTATTATTATTATTGTTATTATTATTATTTGGTATTGTTATTGCCTATAATTCGCTAGTTATAACGAAGTATATAACTTTCTGTGGCGAGAACCCTTTGTAAGATCGTATTTTTGGATTATTAATGAAAAGAAAAGGACAAATTAACTAGCAAACAATTCTCATGTTGAGGCAGTATTTTTAACACTTAAATGATTTAGTCTAATATATAATATATTAATTCAATAACAGCCCGCCTTAAAGCAATATGTATGTAACAATATATAAAAATGTATGTAACAATCATTGTATATGTTTATATTATTGTATACATGTTCAATAATGTTATGTGAATGTATTACGTAATTTAATAATGTAGGAGCTGTGAGAATAATAGGTTAAAGGTTTCCAACAATGAGGTAATCTTGATGCAATAATGAATTTGAAAGTTTAACCATACTACTTGTAATTCTTGGAAACAATAATGTAAATTTTGAGACAGTTAATAAAATAGCCAATCAACAACCAGAAAAAAGCTTAAGTTAAATGAAGGTATTCTATTGGATTAGGAATAGCCAATCAGAGACTTGAAATACAGAAATTTACAAATTTAGGCGGTAGAAATCCAGTCAGTTGCTTGAAGACAGTGCTCATAACTGAACGCGTTGGTAGCAGACAGTGTTTCTAACCGGATGCGAGATGTGTCCTCGAGAAATTTAATACGTATTCCTGTGAGACGAAAATAGTTTTACGTGTTAAAAAGTTCAAGTAATTAATTAAAGAATATCACAGCTCTCCCTCTCTCTCTCTATCAGTGAAGTGTTATTTAAATCGTGTCAAGCATTAATAAAAGGAGTGGAGTAAAAATAATCTGTGTAAGCCTACATTCTTCAGTCGCACCACAACCCTGCAAAGAGAAACATGTCTCTAACAATAATACTGACGCAGCCGAGGCAAACATAAATATATAATATTTAAAGAAACAGTCAAATTACAAAGTTAATATTTTCTAAACTTGGGGCAAAGGCCACCGGAAGGCGGGTGCTATACGTGCGGTTGCAACGAACTTCAAGTTCGGCTCCCCAACATTGAACTATAATACATCTTCAAACTGTTTTTCCATACGTACCAGCAACAAAACACCTTCAAATTGCCTCCCAAAACGTGGGGCTAAAAATAGCGGAAAAAAAAATGCATATTCAATGTACACCTGGTAAGTTAACGCAGCTTGAACTGCTGTTGGTGAAGTGAAAGGAACCAAAAGAAACGAACTGCAGTTTCACTAGAACCTGTCCTACCTTCCCCCTCCATTTATTTCCGAGTGCGTCAAATTGCTATCAACATTCTGGGCAAATAACAAAAAGATATGGTGCAAAACCTCGGACCATTCTCGCATTAAGGTTAAATTTGGCCCAAATCTTTAAAAATAATCTGTTTTTGAAAGCTAAATATTTTAATACCTAATTAAAAACATGTGTTGTATTTTTATGTGAAAAGTTTTTAGGCCTCCGTCGAGTGTAAATATATGTTCGCTTAAAATAGTGCGTATCAGCTAACTTAGAAAATGTTATTCTCCCTCTAATCTGATTTGTTGCATTCAAAATCCTTTAAACCCTGTGTATTACAAGTACATTTTCATTACAAATTTGATTCTAATGAAACAATTAATAAACGTTCAATGGTATCATTATTTCGCAAGACCCTATTTTACAAAATGTTCAATGTCCATTACACTAAGCGTAAAAAGTTTTACCTAGCATAAAATCTGATGAATGAAAAATACATAAAAGATTAGTATAGGCATTCTTTGCACCTAAAATAAACAATTTATAATGAATCTCTCAATATACAAGAGTATCCATTATAAAAATTGAAATTTCCTGCAATCAAAACCAATGTGCATGTAACATTTTAATTCTGTATTAAGTTTGCGCGTTGTTTGTCTAAGAAATTACTAACGTGATTTAACTCAAAAGTTGTACATTATTTAATTTCAGTGGCGTTAAGTAGTGGTTCAAATTTTAAAGCAACAGAATAAAAGTTGTAGTTTTTTCAAAATTCACGCTTATCATAATAATACAATTAAAATATAGGACATCATGTCTTTGACAGTGCATAAAATCCTGGAAGAACCTTGCGGGATAAAAAATTTAAACACATTTGGTTGAAAATTGCAAGACTTAGAAATTTTACTTATGTATGACCTTCGGAGAAAAAAAATAATATTTGTGACGCTGGTGTTTAATACAACAGCGCTATTAATAATAATAGTAATAATAATATCGAGAGTAAACTACTATATAATACAGGGGGAAAATGTTATGTAATCGTAGCATTATAAGCACTTATAATGGTCAAGAACGTGCATAATTGTGTCCTTGTAGCACGGGTGGCATAATGATTACTTAGCAACAATGGTGTAATAAATATGTTGAAACGTAGCATTTATAATCGATTCAATTCTAACTTCCTCTTTAACCGCAAAATTATAAATTCTTGTGTAACGTCGCTCATTTGATCCCTTTTTATTTGAGTTTTTATTTGAGCTTTTTGGGAAGGGGCAATGCAAACGATTACGTTTATCTCAAAGATCATACATTTGTCTTGCTGTTGTATTTAATATACAATTTATATGCGAAGTAATAATCGAATTGTTCATTAATCGATATCCCAACAGAAGTTACTATAAATTTAAGACTTATCCAGGCCATAATATAATTTACTTATAGTTTTCCCTTAAACTAACACTTCGTTCTTGGCTGAATCAATGAAAGTCTAAAAAATTAACAACACTTAGTGTCTAATTTTTGTAATTAGATTGTAACCTATAAATCCAGAAGTCCCGCGTTCGATTCCCGGCTGGAGAGTGGTAATTTTTTTCTTTAGCCAGAATTATTTTCCATCCTCCCTAGAGTTTGGAAGTGTGAATGTTTGTGTGTGAATTTAATGACATAACCAAAAGTAATAACGACCGAAAGATTAACACTACTGTAAGCAAGTGAATATCATTGCTGATGATAAGCGTCGTCCTCCGTGGTGTAGTGTTTACTATGCTAGCCTTTAGTTCCCAAGGTCGCGGGTTCAAACCGGGCGGAAGGCGATGGATTTTTTTCGGGCGTAAAAATCCTTGGCATGCCTTCCTTCAGAAGGGAAGTAAAGCCGGTAGTCCCGTACACGGCACGTAAAAGAACCTCAAGCCTGATAAAGAGGCCTCTGAGCAAAATTTCCTGTCTTTCATGCCCAATATAGAATGGGACGCTAAGAACCATGGCAGTTAAAGAGCGTCCATAAGTAAAAACTCAATTTCAATTGCTGATAAGCAATTGTTGCAAAAGTATAAGGCCGCCGATAAGATTTTAGATGTTAAAGGTGGCATGTAAATAGATCGTAATAAAAATATAATAATCAGCAGCATGATATATACGCCAAGGTGATCATTTCATTGTTTTATAGTTATTTGTTTTGTTCTTCTCTACTTACAAAATGTTCCATAACCTCTTTCACACGATTATTTAGATTTTTGTGCAATTTCAGCTTCCTTCAATAATTCTATAGGAGTGTCTTCCATTTCAGCCGAAGTATTCCTTTCATTCATGCAAGCTTCTCTCTGTCGATATTCTATCGACTAGCAAGAAATTAAAAGGAAATTTAATTCTCTGATTTTGGAATGCATTATGAATTTATAATGCTGGGATTGCATAAAAGTCGTATACAACACGTGTATATGCTTTTTAATGACATTTGTGAAAATTAGAGCACTCGCTGTCACTCATATTCACTCGTGTGCAAACTAAAGCATTATACTCTTGTTACGTAAGTGTAGTAGCCAAGTAGTTGGGGAATAATATGAATTATATTTGTAAGGATGTTATTTACTCACATGATAGTCAATGATCTCCTTGGTGATATGATGTTCAGGAATTCCTGGTCTGGCTTCTGCCATAGCGGCCAGTATCACGAGAACAGCCATAACCTACAACAGTACAGTCCAAACATAAACAGCTGTTAGTTGAAATAATGCGTGTTCAAGATGGGGGAGAAGTTAAAGGTATGGAGGAGCCCCCGCAGTCAGGGCAGAGCACCGCAAGAAGGCCGCAAAGACACTTTTTGCTTCTACCGCGACCCCTTTGAGGTAGGGATGAGGGGAGAGACCCGAAAGCCGACCAGATCCGGATGATGAGCGCGGGTTCCTAACGTTTCGAGATCGAAAGCATCCGACGCCCCCGGTGGTCCCCCGTGATGGGGCAGAGTTAGAGGCGGATCCTAATCGAGCAGTCCCGCAACAACGCCAGGAAAGAAACCTCTACAACGTGCACATCCACCGCCCCAGCAACCCGCCGAACACCGTCGCCTGATGATGGGTATAGGAATGAGAAATTCGTGGTATGAGAGGAACCACCCCAGCATCCGTCTGTCGACCCGGGGAAACACCGAAAAACACACGAGTAAGAGGGCGGTCGCCGGGGAACCAACCCGGAACCTCCCGAATGCGTGTTGCACACTTTACCGCGACGCCACCTCGCTCGGTTCAAGATGGAGAACTTGTGCGCTGTTAGTGGCAGAACTCTGAGCAATATTGAAACTGGAATTAACTGTTCTTCCACACAAGCCGTGTGTTGGACAAGGTTGGAAAGGTAGAATCAGACGACTGAAAAATTCAATGACATCACCGGAATTTGAACTACGAATCTCCCGGTTGCCATGGTAGCTCTAACCACTGAGCTACCATGGCAACATGCCGGTACGACATTAAATTCTCCAACTGATTCTCATTTTTCCCAGTAATGCACAAGATCTCAAATTGTATTCAGAATGACATACCCCAATGGCGACTTACAATGCTGTAAGGTTTCATAGTTTCAAACACTATTAGGTCAATTAATGGAATTAATTGTTCTTTCACACAAGCCGTGTGTTGGACAAGGTTGGAAAGGTAGACTGAAAAATTCATTGTCATCACGGATCTCGTTTTCCGTCCGAAAACCCAGATTAAGGAAACAAAACATGCTTGGATCTGTAAACAACTAAGTAAGCTGCTCTCTGTCGATATTCTTTCGGTTGGCAAGAAAAGATAATGAAATTTAATTTTCTAATCTTGGAATTCATTATGAATTTATAATGTTGGAATTGCATAAACGTTTATCCTTTTTAGTGAAAATTAGAGCACTCGCCGTCACTCCTATCACAATCTAAGCAATTGTTACGTAAGTGTAGTAATCAAATAGCTGGTGAATAACACGAACTATATTCGTAAGGATGTTATTTGTTGTTATTGAAACTGTTTAACTAAATTGAATCACATATTCTAAAGAGCAGGGTTATTTTGTAAGTCGTAGGCTAAATGCATGTATCTCGAAACTGGGTTTGCTTTCCGTAGTTTACAACAAATGACGCTGAATGTCCAGCAGAATTTATACTATACAGTACTTCCAAGAGCATTTATTGTTTCTGTTCGTAGGAAATAAAAACATATGAAGCAGGGGTATGGTGTAATAAACACATTAATGGTTATTTCCAAAATAATAGAGCCATTTTACGAGGGGCACTATTTATATTTTGAGCCTAATAATTAAAACAAGGTATTTCTGATTGAAAACTGCTTTATTGTTTTTTAAAATATATTCGTTTATGATAAATACACTTTTGCATCCGCTTGAATCATTTGTCAAAGCATTTATTCCAGTCTTCTTGAGACACCTCCAAAACATGGTTTTGGAAGGCATCAACGGCTTCTTCTGCCAACGAAAATCGTTGTCCAACAATTTATTCCTGATGTTCGGGAACAAAAAGAAGTCATTGGGTGCCAAATCAGGACTGTATGGCGGATGACCCGTAAATTCGATGTTTTGTGCCTTCAAATACTCTGTTGTTAGACGAGATGTGTGTGCGCTATCATTGTCTTGATGAAGAACAATCCTATGGTTCTTGATTTTCCTTACTTCACCGAAGACTTCCGGCAAACAAATGATTGTGTACCATTCAGCACTGGCCGTTTTACGTTCCTCTAAAGGCACTGTTGCCACATGGTCAGTTTTGCTGAAAAAGTAGGTGACCATTTGCTTCGAAGTGCTTCGAGTGCGAACAACTTTTGTTGGATTTGCTTCATCTTGAAACATCCATACAGTCGACTGCTGTTTACGTCCCGACTCATACGCATAGATCCATGATTCCTCACCTGTTACAATCTTATATACGTCTTTTGAGGCACCGCCTTGTACTTCTTGAGCATTTTTGTGCACCAATCGACACGCGCATCTTTTTAAGATTGCATCAAATTATGTGGGATCCAATGAGAGTAAACCTTTTTCACGGCTAAATAATCATGCAATATTTTATATATGCTGGTGGAACTAATGCCTAGTGTTGCCTCAACCTCACAATATGTCGCATGACGATCTTTCATTATTAGCTTTTGCACAGCATCAACGTTTTCTGGCACAACAATTTTGGATTTTGGACGACCTTCACGAACTTTATCATTGAGCGAACGGCGGCCAGGATTAAATTCGTTATACCAGCGTTTCACAGTGACAAAGAATGGAGCTTCGTCGCCAAATGTGGAAGTTAGTTGATCGATGCACTCTTGTCTTGGTAATTCACGTCGAAGGTCGTAATAAATCATTGCACGAACATTTTCACGAGTTAATTCCATGTTTTTGTTGACACACAATTTTCAGGTTAGTGTAAACAAAACAAATGACGCTCCATTGACAAAAAGTTTGAAGTGGATTATGGTAAACAAATGTCAGACATTCTATTGGAAACATCAGATGGCACCTACAACATTCAGGGTTGCCAAGGCTCAAAATATAAATAGTGCCCCTCGTATTTATGGATGCCACGGATTGTCATTAATTAGCTCCAACTCGAACACATGTTAGCATGACATCTCGGCATGACCACGTAATTGTATGCAGTTACATCAATACCTTACTTTCGAAACCGTTAGCCTACTCTTATGTGACACAAATCAAACTAAAATAATGTGTGACCGTTGTCACAGTTCACATTAAATGTTATTTAGATAGCATACAACTAGCCTGATAAATTTATGTAACCTCAATATTTTTTAATCAATGGTTTAAATTAGCTTATAAACTCTTTTGCTTTCCTGTTTTATTTTGTATGTAAACTACCTACGTATACCATAAATACTCTTACGGACCTTTGACAGAGATTGTACAACAGATTTTCAAGATTGTGCCTCCAGCAGCTTAGCAGAGTTGTGAGTTGAGCTGTAGCAGGAAGAATATTATTGCAAAACTTTTAGTATGGAGTGATTATGAAAACCTTCATAGAGTGGGAAAATCAGCTTCTGAGATTTTCACAAGCCTGAAAAAGGTTAAGATCAGCAGGATGTTTGCCTATTTGATAATCAATACATTCACTGAAACAGGGACTATTGATGACAGCCCAGGTAGGGCCGACCATGCACTATAAGGAACGAATTCGAAGAAATCCGGTCAGGAAGCAATCAGTGAGCTGAACATTTCAAAGATGTCCATGTCTCGTGTGCTCAGGAGTGATCTAGGAGTGAGGGCTTATAGTCGAAGTACTGGTCACGTCCTCACTCTACAGTTTAAGCTCCAGAGGGAACAAAAATGTAAACGGCTGCTTCACCGTTATGCAAACAATGGGCACATGAGGATTCTGTTCACGGACGAAAATATCTTCAAAGTTGAAGATTCTGTCAACCGCCAAAGTGATAGGGTATGTGCATCATCACGGGAAGCTCATAGTAAAGCTCCAAGGATTCTCAGAAGCCATCATCCCGCTTCAGTGATGGTTTGGTGGGGAGTGGGTACACCGTGAGCTCCACTTCTGTGAAAAAGAAATGAAAACATCAGCCAAGATGTATCAGGAGCCTAGTACTTGAGCTTGTTGTGAAGCCTTTGAGTAACACGTTCAAAAATGAATTGTGGAGCTTCCAGCAGGACTCAGCGCCAGCTCACAAGGCAAGGACAACACAGCATAGCTGATTGGCCCTCCAGCAGTCTAGACTTGAACCCATTGGATTACAAGTTATTGTCAGTACTTGAAGGCTGGTCTGCAGGAAAACACACTCCAACATCGAGAGTTTAAAACAATCTCTCGTGAAGGCCGTGACGAATTTTCCAAGGGGATCCTGCGTACCACAACTGATGTGCGGACTTAGGGACTGTGTGGTTATTTTGAGAAGAAATTTTTGCTTTGTGTTAGAAATACATATGAAGAGTCCTCATAAAATAAAATCAAGATATCCTTAGGACTTCTGAGGTGGAGGCATCCGGGCGAAATGTTGGGCCTTGGGGATACTTCACATGAGCAAGTCACAGGTGAAGGCGTGGATAGACTCCACTTAAATTCGCTACCCCAGAGCCGGGAATCGAACCCTGAACCCTCAGTACGAGGACGGTAATGAAACCACTGCGCTACCCCGGCGACCTCGCTAGACAAAAATCCAAACGTTATTTTCATCTACTTGTAAATATAGGTACACAAAGGTCAGACTAAAATTTGTCTATTTTGATTGCAGAAATTTCTGATGTGTTACATTCATATGACTTTCCCTACCCATACTTTAACAAACTATTCTTACATTAGCCCACTATTCTGTCTACTTTGTTAATTGTGATAAATATTTGCAGAAATAGTTTCATTACACATTTCGTTATAACTACAAAGGGAATACAGGAGGGTGGAGAGATACTCAAATTCTTAAAGAACGGTTCGCTGCATGCTGGTTTTCAAATGCAATACTCTATGCATGATCACTGAAAACAAACCATTGGCGGCTTAATACTTCGCATAAGTATAAAGTAATTAAAAACTTTAAAAAATCTGATGTGTTACACTCACATGACTTTCTCTACTCTTGTACAATCTATTTTTACAAACGCTTATTCTCCATATGCTTCATGTTAATCGAGATGTCAATCTTATTGCTAATTTTCTTGTAGATGCAAGGGGAATTGGTAGGTTTTAAGCGATTGTCAAATATTTTAAGCGCTGGTTGCTATGTGGAATATTCCATTCTCTTTGCATGTCCAGTACATAAAAAATGAATAACGAATTCCCATTTGAGAAGAAGTATAAGTATTGGAAAATTTAAAAGAAAATCAAGCAATATCGCGAAAATGGTTCACTCAACAAAAAAAATGTATATGACATAAATTATGTATTTTAACGCGAACTACACTTTTTGTGCAGTAAAATTTTGTCCATCTCTTATGGTTTACCAATTACGCAAAAGTCGTTCACAATGAAGAATACTTTTGGAGACATTCCCAGAAAATTGGAGATATACATTTCATTTGTCATGAAAATTTCTTAAACATGTGATATTTTAATCAAACTTATTAGAGCCATTTTTGAGAAAATTAAAATTTTTGAAAAATGTTCCATGTAAAGGGTAATCTGGGGTGAGGGGATTTTCTTGAAAACCTTCGTGTCGCATCTCTGGAAGATACTGAACCTAAATACCAAGTTTGGTGTTTATCCGACTGTACGTTTCTGAGTTATGCTGTTCACAGACACACACACACACACACACACACACACACACAGACACGGACATGTTTCCAAAAATGCTTTATTTGGATTCGAGGGTCTCAAAACATGTATTTCCGGTGAAATCTCGTATCGAATTTTTGGGTGGAATACAATACTTCCCCTACTTACTCTACGTAGTAGGGAAAATAACAATAGCAATAATATCTCAGACGAATATTTGACGTAAATATTGTGTTTTAAAGAGAAATGCGTTCTTACTTGGTAGGTTTTGCCTATCCATTACGGTTTACCATTAAAATAGAAGTATACTAAATTAATTCAAAATGAAGAGGGCTTCACAAGCTATTAGTAGAAAATTCAGCATATAACGTATGATTTTTGAATCAGAATCGTTAGGCATTTTTGAGAACATCAGAACGACGAAAACGTTTACATGTAAAGGATAGTTTGGGATTGGAGGGGGTGTGTTCAAAATGCTGGTGTCACATCCTTAGAGTAAGGTGAACTTAAATAATAAGTTTGACATTTATCTGACATTTCGTTTTTTGAGTTATGATGTATCCACACACACACACACACACACACACACACACACACCGCATGCACATGGATCTGTCCCTAAAAATGCTTTTTCTGAATTCAGGGATCTCAAAAGAAGTATCAATATCGAGTGTTTTCGTGGAATACAATACATCCTCTACCTACTGTAGGTAAAGATAAAGGTAATATCTGAACTATCATTTTATTCCAGGTTATAAACTGTCATAAAATTTATATTGTAAACATTGAACCATTACTTTTCTGCGTATGTTTTGAAACATGTCAGATTTTCACCGTTTAATAAAGAAATGTATCCTTTGTGGCACGAAGATAATGAGTCGAGTTAACAGCTGATTGCAAAAATAGTTGGAGAGCAGCGACATATGTTGTTTGCAATGAGATAGAAACATCGAGAGTTCCCAAACAAACTATCCCTGTTGAATGTAATTTAGCCTGTGTTTTAAACCTTAAAAATCACCATAAGAAATAATTATTCGATTAAAAGGTTTCATGTGTAACATTTACACGATCTTCTGTATTCCATCGTGATTTATTTTCATGTTCCACAGTTTATCAATATAAAAAGCTTATTTTGTATCTATTTCCTATTAATTCTGATAAATGTTCCCCAGAAATGGTAAAATAACCATCATAATTATATGCGAGCACCTTTTAATCAATTTATGGTCTCATTGATGTTCTATTCATCAAACAGAATCGAACTTAATCGATAATTTTAAAGCATGTGCTCAGAAATTAACAACTGATAGCTTGTTTTCCTACGACTAGGGATCTAGGAAGCCTATTTTCATGCATTTCCCTGTTCACTATTGGCAGTTGGTACAAACTGTAAAAATGGCGAGATTTGGTAACTTGTGAACTTAAAATATAAAAGAAGCTGTACAAGATCTAACGTCGCAAATACAAAAATGTAAGCAACTACAGTGATTATACTAGAAGTACAAAAGATGTCATCGTTGTCGCATTGTAATTATCTTACCGAATCCCCCTTTGCTTGTATTTTTTCTCAGGTAATTTAATTGAGCTTTCAACCTTCGATTTTGAAATAATTATCATGCCAACAAGCATTTAACCGCAATTACATTACCGAAAAAATATTAGTACTCGTGGTATTACTGAAAATAGTGCACACTTTGTTATCACGCAAGAAGTTGAGGCAGCATTACACTATTTAAAAAGTCGTTATTAATTATCGAACTCGTGAAACCAAGCGAACTTCCACATAACTTCAAAAGTGTACTGCTTAAATGCGAGGAAAACCAAACTAATCATTTCAAATGTTTTCGTAATGTTTAGGACAATAAAAGTTTCGACATAAATGGTATGTTTTAAGGATATCTACATAATTCTTATAGTAAGTTCTTAATTGATTACTGATTATATAAACTTCAATAAGAATGGAAGATAAATCAACATATTTACAGAGTATTATATAGGTAGATTATAGATTTTGTTCATTATACCAAGAACTTAAGTCAAGTTCAAGAAAATAATGAAGGCTATTTTCTCCCCGTATAAATTGTCATTTAGAATTAAGGATCTTTATTTGAATATCCTTAAAAGGTGTCTGGGTAGTAAACATAAAAGTATTGCAGCGTGTTAATGAAATCGTTTACAGAATGACTGACGTTGTGTAAGAGACGACTTTGGAACGTGTATGCCATACCTGGAGAGAGAACATCTTTGGTGACTTGGAGAGCTGTTGCTGCTGAAGATCCTGAGATGTGAATGATGCTCCTAATTGGACCAGCAGCGGTATTTATACCATGCTCTTGAAATATGTCGATTATCCAGCTGATAACGTGTGCACGCTAGTATATCCGTGAGACCGTGGAGGAGGAACGGACGGTGTTTTCACTTCTCAACACGTCTTCTGGGGAAAGTCTGTGTGTCACTCGGCAGTAAATATGTTGGGGATGTAAACACAGCACCTTGACTTCTGCTTCAAGGTCTCGAGTCACTGTTTTTAGCCGATTTAACAAAGACCGAAACGCCTGATGTACAGAATATATACGTACAGGTTTCTCGGATAGATGTTGACTAAAGGATCCGATTATCTCTTCAATCCGTTTTAAAGCAACACATTAAATGCTGCTCATGTTTAAAATTCCGTTTTGTTACATTCAATGACTTTCTCTGCCCACTATCGTTTATTTATATGTGGCCTTACAGACTATTCTTACGAAAGGTTATTTTTTTTTCTATCTACTTCATGTTACTAAAATAAAACTTTGCTCAGATAATTTCATTACACATTTCGTTGTAGGTACAAGAGGAGATAGAGGAAACCTAGTCGATAGTCATAGGTTTAAAGTTAGTCGCTATATGCTGCCCTAGAATTTCTATGACATCGAGAAAAATATCTGAATGTCCACAGGACTTTTAAGTAAATGAAAATTTTGAAAAATTCAAACCGATAATAACGGATATCTCGGATTTTGTGTTTTAAGAGGACTACATTATTTTGTCTAGTCCGTTTGTGTCTATTTCTTATGGTTTACCGTTACACAAAATTATATGAAATTCCTTCCAAATGATGGCGACTTCACCAGCTATCCCCCGAAAAATCAAGATATTTTGACAGAGGCGATGGCCGAAGGTTATCGGAGATCGGCGCTGGGCAGTGGAGAGATAAACAGAGGTAAGCAGCGGGCTCGCCCACGGTAACCACCAGGAGCACTATCGACAGATAACCAGAATCTCCTAGAAGTTTCCTCCCCTCGCCTCCATAACTGCGTCCAGAACGTTCTAGCATGTTCTTTGGAAGATTCCATCGGCTATATAGGCAATCGGTCACTGACTGACTGACTCATTTGCAAGACTGAGTTAGTGCGTTTCTCGTGCGACGAAAAATGCCGTTTGCCAAGCGAGTTTGTGATGACTGCTGTGACGTGCAGTGAGTGCTGCTTCCGCGAGATATTGGAGAGGTCTTGTGTTCGACTCCCCAGCAAGTGAACCGTCCATAAGAAGAGGCTACGTCGTACGTATTTCCTTATGCCTTTACGGCACGAGAATAGTAAAGTGATAGTGAAAACTAAGTGAAGTAACAGGGGGAACTGAACTTTCACATTAGTGACATACTGTAAGGTAAGTGAACTAAGTGAAAGTTAAATTAAATAAAAACAGTAAAGTGACATTGAAAACTTAGGGAAGTGACAATTGAAATACTGGACAAAATGACAATACACATTTCATTACATATGTAAATATCTTAAATATATGGAATTTTAATCAAAATTGTCAGAGATTTTTGACAAAATAATTTTTTTTTAAAAAATCTTCCACATAAAGGGTAGTTGAAGCTTTTACGGTTTTAGTAAATCATCACTTTTCTAAATATTTATTTATTTATTTACATTTAAATGAAATAAAGCAATTTGAGTATTATTGGCGTACAATTCTTTTAATTTGATCACCTCATCAATGTGGCAAATTTCGCATCCGTACTAAAGAAACCTCCAAATTGTACTTAAATTTCCCAATCTTATCGAGGGTAGGTTTTCGAAATACCAACCTTAAAAGAATAAGAGAGCCACGTTATGAGCTGAGATAGAATTTTCGTTAGTTATATGAACCACTAATGGTAATGTTTCCTTAAATATTGATTTATATTCTTGATTTACATAGAAGATCCCTGCATATCATTAGAACTTCTGAATATACAAAAGTCAGGTTTCACTGGTAATAGTTTAACTACAGCTTCTTTAGTGTTAATTACAATTGCAGCGGATTCTTACATTTTATTCGTAATAAATTAGCTTTGTTTATTAAATACCGAATCTTTAGATACCGTTTCTGATGTGTAGCTTTCTCTACCCCATATCGTTTATCTGTATTAGTGGGTATACAATCTATTCTTAAGAAAGTCTTATCTTTCCATTTACTTCATTTAATTGAAATAAACCTTTGCAGAAATAGCTACATTACAGACACAAAGAAAATAGCGACATTCAAAGGTTTAAGAACTGGACGCTATATGCTCCCCTTAGTATTCTATACTCTTTCCATGTAATCACGAGAAACAACTTAAAATCGATAGGACTTTAAAATAAATGAGAATGGCAAAGTATTAAACAATTCGAACCAAAGTTACGGATATCTCGGAAATGGCTTAAGCCACAACAAATTTATTTGAAATAAATTGTGTGTTTTAAAAATATCTACTTCTTTTACTAATTTTCAACTATTGTTTACATTTAGCAGTTATATAAGATTGTAAAAAATTCCTTCAGAATGAAGAGGACTTCACGCGTTATTCACAGAAAAAGCAAGATATACTTTTATTTCTCATGTAAATGTCTTTAATATATGCTATTCTAATCAAAATCGTCAGAGGAATTTTTGAGAAAGTAAAAGATTTGAAAAATCTTCCATATAGAGCGTAGTTGGAGGTTGGGGATTTTCTTGAAGATATTCGGGTCGCAACTTTTGAAGATACTGAACTTAAATACCAAGTTTGGTACGTAACCGACTTTTTTAAATGTCGGTTACACACACACCACAAACGGAACTTTTTTCTAAAAATGTTTGTTCTTTGTTTTGTTTCAGTGAGTCTCAAAACGTGTATTTCCGGTGAAACCTCGGTATCCAATTTTTGGCTGCAGTACAATACTTCCTCTGCTTACTATAAGTAAGCTGTGGAGAAAGTAAAAAATGAAAGTTACAAATCGAATCTTTAACTTACAGTTTTTCTCTAAATTATTAATTTATTCAATGGTACACTAGTGCATCGTAAATGATTGCACATACGAGGGCTAATCAATAAAGGCTGAGAATGTTTCTTTTTTCACAGATATTTATTAGTCCATTTCAATTTGACGTGATCTTTTTCAAAGTAGTACCCTCCTATTGGAATGCACCTTTTATAGCGTCTCTGTCAGTCCTCGAACACATGGTGCAGACCATTCTTTTTTTTTTTTTTGGGCGTAAAAATCCTTAGCATGGCTTCCTTCGGAAGGGAAGTGAAGCCGGTGGTCCCGTGTCGTAGATTTACGGCACATAAAAGAACCTCAAGCCTGATAAAGAGGCCTCTGAGCAAAATTACCGGTCTTTCTCGCCCAATATGGAATAGGACGCTAAGAACCATAGTAGTTAAAGAGTGTCCATAAATAAAAGACTCAATTTCAATTTAAGACCATTCTTTGTCAGGTCTTTGAGAATCACCTCACTTTTCTTCAGCACTGCTTCGGTGCTCTCAAATCGAAAGCCCCAGCTTTGCCTTTAAAGATGGTAATAAAAAGAAATCACAGGGGGCAAGCTCGGGTCTATAAGGCGGATGCGGCACAAGGTAATGTTGAATTTATCCAAAAACTCCTCGACTTAATTTGCGACATGAGACCGCGCGTTGGCTTGATGAAGTGGCCACCCATTCCGATGAAGTTCTGGACGTTTCCTTGTAATGTGCTTCCTCAGTAGCCAATACTGAGTGTAGTACGCTGCTGTAACAGTAGTGTGAGGGGGAACTGCATGCTGGTAAATCATTCCATTCCGAAACACCACTCCCACCTTGCTTAGCACAGAGGACTTGCCCTTCTTTGAAGTTTTTGAACCACTTAAACACTGTTGCACGAGGTAGTGCATCTTCACCGTATGCTTGCTTCAGCTTTTCGAAAGTTTCAGAGGCTCTATGATTTAAACGAAAACAAAATTTTATTGCTCCTCTTGTATCACCTCCATTTTGTGGTATGCGAAATTCAAGTAGGGTCAACAATATACAGCATTACTACCAACCTACGGATTCGAGAGGGCTGCCGTCTATGAACATTATACATGAAACCCCGCTCTTTTCAAGTATTCTTGGTAGACAGGAAACTATCAAGGAAGCTACAGGAAAAAAATCTGATGTGTTACACTCACATGACTTTCTCTACTCTTGTACAAACTATTTTTACAAACGTTTATTCTCCATATGCTTCATGTTACTCGAGATATCGAGATGTCAATCTTATTGCTAATTTTCTTGTAGATGCAAGGGGAACATGGTAGGTTATAAGCGATAGTCAAATATTTTAAGCGCTGGTTGCTATGTGGCGCATTCTATTCTGTTTGCATATCCAGGACATAAAAATTGAATAACGAATTTGAGAAAAAGTATAAGTATTGGAAAATTTAAGGGAATAAAAAGCAATATCTCGAAAATGGTTCACTCAACTAAAAAAATTTATATGACATAAATTGTGTATTTTAACGCGATCTACATTTTTGTGTGGTAAAATTTTGTCTATCTCTTATGGTTTACCAGTTATGCAAAAGTCGTTCACAATAAAGAATACTTTTGGAGATATTCCCAGTAAATTCAGGATATACATTTTATTTGTCATAAAAATATCTTAAACATATGATATTTTAATCAAAATCGTTAGAGCCATTTTAGAGAATATTAAAATTTTCGAAAAATCTTCCATGTAAAGGGTACTCTGGGGTGAGGGGATTTTCTTGAAAACCTTCGTGTCGCATCCTTGGAAGATACTGAACCCAAATACCAAGTTTGGTGTTTATCCGACTGTTCGTTTCTGAGTTATGCTGTTCACAGACACACACAGACACACACACACACGGACATGTTTCCAAAAATGCTTTTTACTTTCTCTACTACGTATAGTAAGTAGGGGAAGTATTGCATTCCACCCAAAAATTCGATACCGAGATTTCACCGGAAATACATGTTTTGAGACCTCCTGAATCCAAAAAAAGCATTTTTGGAAACATGTCCGTGTGTGTGTCTGTGTGTGTGTCTGTGTGTGTGTGTGTGTGTCTGTGTCTGTGTGTGTGTCTGTGAACAGCATAACTCAAAAACTAACAGTCGGATAAACACCAAACTTGATATTTACGTTCAGTATCTTCCAGAGATGCGACAAGAAGATTTTCAAGAAAATCCCCCCACCCCAGACTACCCTTTACATGGAACATTTTTCGAAAATTTTAATTTTCTCAAAAATGGCTCTAACGATTTTGATGAAAATATCATATGTTTAAGACAATGTCATGAGAAATGAAATGTATATCTCGAAATTTCTGGGAATGTCTCCAAAAGTATTCTTCATTATGAACGACTTTTGCATAACTGGTAAACCATAAGAGATAGACAAAATTTTACTACACAAACAATGTAGATCGCGTTAAAATACACAACTTATATCATATACATTTTTTTTGTTGAGTGAACCGTTTTCGAGATATTGCTTGTTATTTCCTTAAATTTTCCAATACTTATACTTTTTCTCAAATTCGTTATTCATTTTTTTATGTCCTGGACATGCAAAGAGAATGGAATGCGCCACATAGCAACCAGCGATAAAATATTTGACTATCGCTTAAAAGCTACCATATTCCCCTTGCATCTACAAGAAAATTACAAATAAGATTGACATCTGGATATCTCGATTAATATGAAGCATATGGAGAATAGGCGTTTGTAAAAATAGATTGTACAAGAGTAGAGAAAGTCATGTGAGTGTAACACATCAGATTTTTTTGGATTCAGGGGGTCTCAAAACATGTATTTCCGGTGAAATCTGGTATCGAATTTTTGGGTGGAATACAATACTTCCCCTACTTACTATACGCAGTAGAGAAAGTAAAAATCAGTCTGTCTTTATTGAACAGCCCTCGTATAAGGGGAGTTATTAATCAGTAGCTGCTTTACCCATCATTGCATGGGTACATTCTGTAAATGAGTTGAAAGTAAGGAGATTGGGTGATTTCTGAAAGTCGTGAGAAGGCGACAAGTTTCACTCTGCCTAGAGAGTGAGTGTTCAAAATTTGGTCCAGATTGGTCAAATGGTCAAAACTTTATATTATAAGGGTTGAAAATATGAGCAGGATAGACTTGTTTTAAGATATATGGTATCCCTAAAGTTTTGTCAAGTTCTATGGCTCAGGTCTGTACCATTTGGGCGAGCAGTGCAGCTTTGCCGATAAATTTTAAAACTAAAGGGTAGCGTAGATTTAAAACTGTCGGTTGCTATATCTTGTACGGTATATGCAGGTATAGGTTACACAACGGAGAGAGACACCTCGCGCATCGCGACTATATAGATTTATTGTAGCTACCACCCTCCAGGAGGAAGGGATGACGTAAAGGAATCATAGGAGGTACAGGTCGCATGCAGACCGACCAAGGAGACGCGTGGAAGTTCCTAACAGTTCCGGGCTCGAAGACCCATCCCACTACTGGAGCTGCCTAGAGAGGGTGATGAACGACCCGTCAATTAACCAGTCCTATAGAGTACACAAGGAATGCTCTTTCATTTGAGCAACCATCCACGCCTCTGTCTGGCAACACTATACGCCTCAAACCCTATGTCCTCTGAAAAAGTAAAAGGAAACGAATGAAAAAAATCTGATGTGTTACACTCACATGACTTTCTCTACTCTTGTACAATCTAATTTTACAAACGCCTATTCTCCATATGCTTCATGTTAATCGAGATATCGAGATGTCAATCCTATTGGTAATTTTATTGTAGATGCAAGGGAAATATCGTAGCTTTTAAGCGATAGTCAAATATTTTAACGCTGGTTGCTATGTGGCGCATTCCATTCTCTTTGCATGTCCAGGACATAAAAAAAATGAATAACGCATTTGAGAAAAAGTATAAGTATTGGAAAATTTAAGGAAATAACAAGCAATATCTCGAAAACGGTTCACTCAACAAAAGAAATGTATATGACGTAAGTTGTGTATTTTAACGCGATCTACATTTTTTGTGTAGTAAAATTTTGTCTATCTCTTATGGTTTACCAGTTATGCAAAAGTCGTTCACAATGAAGAATACTTTTGGAGATATTCCCAGAAAATTCGAAATATACATTTTATTTCTCATGACATTACCCTAAACACATGATATTTTCATCAAAATCGTTAGAGCCATTTTTGAGAAAATTAAAATTTTCGAAAAATCTTCCATGTAAAGGGTAGTCTGGGGTGGGGAGATTTTCTTTAAAACCTTCGTGTCGCATCTCTGGAAGATACTGAACCTAAATACCAAGTTTGGTGTTTATCCGACCGTTCGTTTCTGAGTTATGCTGTGCACAGACACACACACACACACACACACACACACACACACACACACACACACACGGACATGTTTCCAAAAATGCTTTTTACTTTCTCTACTACGTATAGTAAGTAGGGGAAGTATTGCATTCCACCCAAAAATTCGATACCGAGATTTTACCGGAAATACATGTTTTGAGAATCACTGAATCCAAAAAAAGCATTTTTGGAAACATGTCCGTGTGTGTGTCTGTCTGTGTGTCTGTGTGTCTGTGTGTCCGGAAGAAGCTTTCGTTATGCAGTGCTGCTGCATACAACACTTTCACGTTTATAACTCTGTTCTCGGCCCCTGATTGGACCTCATTAGTGTTAAAATGTTTCCTATACAGCTAATTCAAGGCGCCGGAAAAAAGCGTTAACTGTTAAAGACCGGAACTCATTAAAAGCGGAAGTATGGCACGGAAGCTTTACTGAGTAAACATATGACGAGTAATTTCCGTGTGCCTTCTTACTGTGTTTGTAGTTCTATCAGAAATAGTCAAATAAATACCGACGCGTACGACTTACATTCGGATCACTTTATGTACCTACTCTTCCACAAAACATCTTATAAAAGCTTATTTTTATCTACTTCATGTTAATCAAGATAAATGTTTGTACATACTTTTTCATTACACATTTCGTTATAGGTACAAGAGCATTACACTAGACTGAAGCAATAGTCAAATGTTTAAGAAGCGGATCGCAATATGCTGACTTTGAAGTTGCGCTCTTTACAGGACCTCGAAAGTAAAAAATCTGATGTGTTACACTCACATCACTTTCTCTACTCTTGTACAAACTATTTTTACAAACGCTTATTCTCCATATGCTTCATGTTAATCGAGATGTTAATCTTATTGCTAATTTTCTTGTAGGTGCAAGGGGAATCGTTAGAGCCATTTTTGAGAAAATTAAAATTTTCGAAAAATGTTCCATGTAAAGGGTAACCTGGAGTGGGAGGTTTTTCTTGAAAACCTTCGTGTCGCATTTCTGGAAGATACTGAGCCTAAATACCAAGTTTGGTGTTTATCCGAATGTTCGTTTCTGAGTTATGCTGTTCACAGACACACACACACGGACATGTTTCCAAAAATGCTTTTTTTGCATTCAGGGGTCTCAAAACATATATTTCCGGTGAAATCTCGGTATCGAATTTTTGGGTGGAATACAATACTTCCCCTACTTACTATACGTAGTAGAGAAAGTAAAAATATAAAGTATAGAAAAACTGTAACCAAGAACGACTACATTGGAAGTAGTTAATGCCGCAGAAATGTTATTTCAACTACATTGTGTTTTTAATGAGACCTGCATTGCTGGTGCAGCAACTTTTGCTTATCTCTTGTGAATTACCAGTTGTGCAAAGTTATACCAAATTAATTCAGTATAGAGATGATTTTACAGACTATTCAGAAAATTAAAGATATACGTTTTGTTGTTCATGCAAATACCTTAATATAGGCATTTAATCAAAATCGTTTGACACATTTTAGGGGAAAATAAAACATAAAGTAAATCTTCCATTCATAGGGTAGTTTTGGATGAGTAGATTTTGTTGAAACCTTGGAAGATTATAATTGGATTGGATTGTGAAGCGGAGCAGATTCGGCACCGATCCAAGAATGGATACTGTACCGACGCCCCACGAGGGGCGACTCCGGGAGGGGGGATGAGCTGAAGGAAGCACCGGGCGCTGGAACCAGGAGTGACAGCACAGCAATAATAGGGCCCCTACATTTCCAGATTGCCACGCCCCGACAATCGGATACGCAGACCGGGGACCCCGCCCCGCACAGAGTGGCAGCCCCAGGATGCCCTTATACCCGGGAATCAACGGAATGCTGAGGGACAGAGAAAGTTTACAGAGAGCATCCGTTTTCCTTGCCACAGTGCACCGAAGCACTATTGCCGACACTTCCAACCTGAAACAGACCAAGCGGAGTGAAGGATGAATGAAATGATTAATGGAACGAAATGGAGAGTCAGGAAATTTGGGGGATGAAGGGAACCACTCCAACATTCGCCTGACAACCCGAGAAAACCTCCGAAAAAACACATGGGTTTGAATGGGCGGTCGCCGGGAATCAAATCCGAGACCTCCCGAAAGCGGGCCACAAACGTTACCGCCTCTGCCATCCAGCTCGGTTGGAAGATTAACAAACTTAAATTAAGTTTATATTATCTGAAACTTCGTTTTTACAGTTGTGCTGTTCACACACACATACACACATGGACCCTTCCTTAAAATAAATTACTAAACGAAAATTTCGATAACGTTTAATTCTGTAAAAAAAATATTTTGCACCTGTTATGCCTTTTGATGAGTTCTATATATTTTTGACAACTTTTAGTCTAACTTTTGAAGTTTTCCAGTATATTTTTCAAAGAGAAAATTCAAGATGTATATTTTATGTCAAACGTATGGTTTTAATAATATCTTTGGAAACATTTTTGAGAGAATAAACAGCTAAAGAATATATTTCCATTTAAAGGGTATTTGCGGTGGCAGAATTTTATAAAAATGTTCATGTTGCTTTCTTGAATAAGACTGGACTTAAATACCACATTTGGTATTTTAATGGCTGTTGTTTTTAAGTTACGCTATTCACACACACAAGCACATAACTGACATTTTTCTAAAAATTCTTTTGTGCTCAGAAAATCTCAAAATCTGCATTTCCGGTGAAATTTTAATATTAATTTTTTGTGTGTAATACAATAATTCCTTTACCAATCGCAGATAAACGGCAGAGAAGCAATTCTTCCGGTCTGAAAAATAGAGCTTGGGTTTTATAACCACAGCAAAGTGAAAGCAGGAAAGAATCAATAAAATCATCTTCATGTGAAATACAGCAAGGCGAAGTAGCAATAAAACTTTCACAATTGCTTGACCCTTCTTTGTCAAATGTAACCTCTGCTTCTTCTTCGTGCATACAATGCTCCCAATGTTATACCTTGTGACTCGAAGAATAATTTTTACTGGAGAGTTTTAATAAAACGCCTCATAAAATGGCATATACTCTACTCCTATGGCAATCAGCACAAATTTCTGTTGTGATGGGGAGGACTTTATATTACCAGTTCATCAAGTTGTATGACATGTCAGGTTTCTTAGGAGAGAAAAAAAGTTTACACTGCGGATTTCAGTGAGGAATTAGATGATTATAAAACGGTGTGCTGCTACTCCCTCCAAATTCTCAATTTTAAACGTCTTAAACGCCTTCCCGTTTACCTACCCCTTAAGTCTGGATGTCAGTATAAATTTGTCATATTAGCAATGATGCGCCAAAAATCCTCTAATTAAAAAAAACCGAATTGAAATTGAGTGATATGAATAAGAGAACCCCCGGGTTTACAGGTTTTGGAAACATGTTCTTTTATATATCCTTCGGGAAGAGCAGTGCTTTTTAATACGAAATAATAATAAAATTAGGTTGAGTGGTTTCGGAAGTCTATGCTCACTGCCAAGAACATGTGCATAATACCTATAGACTAAGTTACCTTTACTTACTGTGCTTAAATAATTTTTTGGTATCATTTTTTATGGTTAAAACTGTAAGTCAGTTAATGTCACGGACACACTATTTAGGCTGAAGTCGTAAAAACTGAGGCGTTAATGAAGAACTTCGGTAAAAATGTTGTTAGCCCCTGAATATTTTTCCTCCACCGGATTAAAACCACTGTCGCTGCAATTTCATATATTCAGCAAAGCATTTTTTCTGCTAAATGTATATAAAATAATTTTGTAAACACCACACTTTAAAAAGCGAATAGTTAGTGCGATTTAAAAAAAGTATAAAACTAGTAGAAATTGGCCTCGTAGGTCAGTCGGTAGAGGTAGACCTGTCTGCTGTGCGAGGGGCCCTGGATTTGGTTCCCAGCTGGCGGGGTAGGAATTTTTCTCTAGCCAAGATTATTCTCTATCCTCCCCAGAGTCTGGAACTATAAATGAGAGTGTGAGTGTGTTGTAATCTAATAAATAAAACAAAGTTAACTAGAAACCCAATGACAAATGAATACAATTTAACTTCATTGCCTATAGGCAATAATAAGTTCCAAAGGAAAGGCCGCCGATAAGACTATTGTAGTTAAAGTGGGCATAAATTGAAATTAATGAAAAAACTAATAAAATGAAAAGTCTGGAAAAACAGCAGAACAGTTAATTATTAGAATATTGTGTCGTTTGTTCTTCCTGTGTATTAAAATGAATATTTTATCTCCGTTTGGCTGCTAGAATCTCTACTTTCTTTGGCACATAGAAGTAATGCGCTCCATCCAAAAATTTTATGACGAGATTTCACCTGAAAAACAGGTTTTGACGTTCTCTGAATCCCCAAAAATTAATTTTAGTAAAAAAGTCTGCGAGCACGTGTGTGTATATGTGTGTGTGTGCGTGTGTGTGTGTGTGAAGGATGCAGAGCAGCGTAAGTCAAAAATGAAAAGTCATATAAATACCCAACTAGTAGGTATTTAAGTTCAATATCCTTCAAGGACGCGATAAGAATGATTTTCAAGAAAATCCACCTTCCCTAAACTGTCCTTCGCGGGATTTTATTTTATTTTCTAAAAATGCCTCTAATGATTTGGATTAAAATACCCTAAGTTTAAGATATTTAATCTCTCCCGACAAATCGGGAAGAAATAGCCCACGGGATAACACTCTTACCTAGGGTAAACACCAGACGCGTTATCACGAGATAATGAGATTGTTCTGGAAAGTTCTTTCTCCCCGCCTCCTGAACATTCTAGAACTCTGGAAAATTACAGCGGCTATATAAGCTGCGTGTTCGCGATTGAGCCAGTTGGTAAGTTAGTGCGTTTCTGGTGCGACGTAAAGTGCTAGTAATTCAGTGCGTTCTCCGAGTGAGATTTCGCCGATAGTTGCGACGTACAGTAATTGCTGTTCTGTGAGGGACTAGAAAGGTTTTGTGTTCGACTCCGAAATAATGAAGCTGCAGAAAGTAGGAAATACTTTGCGCGTATATCATAAGCCGCTACGTCGCGAAGAAAAGTGAAGTGATACTGAAAAATGGACAAATTCATTATATAATGTATATGCTGCATTTTATACGAAAAACCTGTGGATACCTCTTCATACTGAATTAATGTTATATAATTTTGTAAACAGGCAGAGTTTAAGAGACAGACAAATTGCACTGCATGAAAAATGCGAATCTCGTTAAAACACACAATTTATGTCAAATTTAAGTTTTTGTGGCATTTACCCTTAAACACTCATTTTTTCTAGCGCTGAAATGTCATAGCTACTGCGTTTTGAAGATTTGACTATTACTTCAGCCCCCTATTTCCTTTTGTACCTACAACGAAAAGTGTAAAGAAACAATTTCTGCAATCATTTATATCGATTAACATAAAGTAGATAGTAAAAATAGGCGTGTAAGAAAAGTTTGTAGAAGTTTTTAAAATTTTCCCGTCGACGTCCACTCTAACCCTGGCTTTTTCGTGGTGTAAGGCGGTGCCGGTTGAGGCAGTATTTTTAACACTTAAATCATTTCAGTCTAATTATATAATATATAAATTCAACAGCAGCCCCGCCTTAAAGCAATATGTGTATGTAACATTATATAAAAAGTGTATATTACAGTCATTGTATATGTTTATATTATTGTATACATGTAATAATGTTATGTGTATGTATTACGTAATTTAATAATGTAGGAGCTGTGAGAATGATAGGCTGGCAGTTGCTAACAATGAGGTAGCCTTGAGGCAATAATGAATTTGAAAGTTTAATGCTACTAGTCATTCTTGGAGCAACAATAATGTAATTTTAGTGAGGGTTTATAAAATAGCCAATCGACAAGCAGAAAAAGCTTTAGTTAAATGAAGGTATTCTATTGGACTAGGATTAACAAATCAGAGACTTTAAATACAGAAATTTACAACTTTAGGCGGTAGAAATCAAGTCAGTTGCTTGTAGACAGTGCTCATAACTGGGCGCGTTGGTTGTAGACAGCGTTTCTAACCGGACGCGAGATGTGTCTTCGAGAAATTTAATATGTATTTCGTGTGAGACAAAAAATAGCCTTACGTGTTAAAAATTGCAAGTAATTAATAAAAAATAAATCTCACAGCTCTCTCTATATCAGTGAAGTGTTATTTAAATAGTGTCAAGCATTAATAAAAGGAGTGAAGTAAAATTATAATCTGTATAAGCCTACATTCTTCAGTCCACCACAACCCTGCAAAGAGAAACATGTCTCTAACAATAATACTGACGCAGCCGAGGCAGACATAAATATGTAATATTTAAAGAAACAGTCAGAATTACAAAGTTAATATTTTTAAATTTTTGGACGAAGGCTACCGGGTACCATACGTGCGGTTGCAACTACTTCAAGTTCGGCTCCCCAACAGTTGAACTACAATACAACTCCTACTTCAAACTGACTTTCCATACGTGGCAAATAACTTCTTCACGGTCAGATGGCGGGGATGCTTGTTCCAAGAAAGAGTAATCCCACTGGACATTGGAGGGCTGCTTGATTGAACGTGTCGTTCATCACCCTTCTTGGGCAGCTCCGATAATGGGACGGGTTCACAGTTAGGAAATGTTAGGGACTTGCGCGTCTCCGTGACATGTCTGCCTGTTGCCTGTAGCTTCCTGTGGTTCCTTCACTTAATCCTTCCTCCTGGGAGGGTAGTAGCATCATAAGCTCTCTGTAGGTCGCAGTACCCGAGGTGTCCTCCTCCGTCGTATACCCAATACTACAGGGTGAGTCAAAAAACTACGATCCGACTGCGCGGTGTTTTTCCTTTCCGCATCCTCGGTGCTCGTTGCCGTCTGCCGCTATCACAGAAAGGCGCAAATGAAACCATACAACATTTTTAAAACTACTTTTAAATGCTCTACTTACCAACGTTATGAAAGGAAATGCTGAAAGTGGCCACCGTCGTTGTCCATACATTTTTGCACCTCTTTAGGAGACTTTAAAAGTAGTTTTAAAAATGTATGGTTTCATCCGCGGCTTTCTATAATAGCGGCAGACGGCAACGAGCACCGAGGACGCGGACAGGAAAAACACCGCGCAGCCGGTTCGTAGCTTTATGGCTTTGGTAGTATAGTAAAACTATCTATACAAATATTAAATACAGGATTAATAATTTAATTTAATTAATGAAGTTCCATAATTTGCCTTAGAAGTACATACAGACACACACTAAAGTGTACAGTACTTCGGACAGCAAAGGTTTGGCGACAGAGAAATTTCATAGTTAAGACAGTATTTTTCTAGCATATCAGCACTGGTCCATACACGCCCTCTGAAATGTTTATGCTCAACCTATGTGTGGAAAACTGGCCAAAAGTGTCCGTTCGTGCAACTCGGGTACCCGCAGTATTCATTACTGTGTGACAGGTTCTTTAAGAACACAATGCGCTGGTGATAAGATCTAGCGATGGGTTTCTATAACGCGTCCTTCTCAGCCGGAAAACTGAACACCATTGTTATTTTGACTCGCACTACAATAGAAAGCGCGCTGCGAAAAACAGCTTTTCGAACAGTTACGTACATATGAACTTTCACTCGTTTTTTACATCATTTCGATTACTTACTACAATAAATACCTGGGAGCGGAAACTTTTTCATCCTTGTGATATATTTGTCCAACACGTTTTTACTTTCTCTACTACGTATAGTAAGTAGGGGAAGTATTGTATTCCACCCAAAAATTCGATACCGAGATTTCACCGGAAATACATGTTTTAAGACCCCCTGAATCCAAAAAAAAGAATTTTTGGAAACATGTCCGTGTGTGTGTCTGTGTGTCTATGAACAGCATAACTCAGAAACGAACAGTCGGATAAAAACCAAACTTGGTATTTAGGTTCAGTATCTTCCAGAGATGCGACACGAAGGTTTTCAAGAAAATTCCCCCACCCCAGACTACCCTTTACATGGAACATTTTTCGAAAATTTTAATTTTCTCAAAAATGGCTCTAACGATTTTGATTAAAATATCATATGTTTAAGATATTCTCATGAGAAATGAAATGTATATCTCGAAATTTCTGGGAATGACTCCAAAAGTATTCTTCACTGTGAACGACTTT
Source organism: Deroplatys truncata (assembly GCA_030765065.1). NCBI lineage: Eukaryota > Metazoa > Arthropoda > Insecta > Mantodea > Mantidae > Deroplatys > Deroplatys truncata. The sequence goes on along the minus strand of CM060982.1, from coordinate 77,324,129 downwards.
TGCATAACTGGTAAACCATAAGAGATAGACAAAATTCTACTAAACAAAAAATGTAGATCACGTTAAAGTACACAATTTATGTCATATACATTCTTTTTGTTGAATGAACCGTTTTCGAGATATTACTTGTTTGTCTTGTATATGTAAAGAGTATTAATCTGTGGCAAAGGGAATGGTGCTGCACCTAGCAACCAGCTATTAAGAGATATGTATGTGCTTAAAGGCTACTGTATTTCTATATTGCCCTTTAAATATATATTCCTTTTACATCTACAAGAAAATTAGCAATAGAGTCTGCAAATGTTTATCTCGATTAAAATGAAGTAGATGGAGAATAAGCGTTTGTAAAAATAGTTTGTACAACAGTAGAGAAAGTCATGTGAGTGTAACACATCAGATTTTTTACATCATTTCGATTACTTACTACAATAAATACGTGGGCGCGGAAACTTTTTCATCCATGTGATATATTTGTCCAACACGTTTTTAGCTAAGCATTGACTGACCGCTAGTTACTTTTTCTACCATGTAATTGGTAGGTAGAGGAAGTAATGTATTTCACCCAAAGCTTCGATGTAGAAATTTCACCGGAAATACACGTTTCAAGGCCCTCTAAAAACAAAAAGACATCTTTAGAAAAAGATCCTCGTGTGTCTCTCTCAACTAAAAAAAACGAAATATCAGATAATTATACCAAACTTGGTATTTAAGTTCAATAGCTTCCAAATATACGAAACGAAGTTTATCAAGCAAATCCCCTCCCCCAAATTACTCTCTACATGAACATTTTTGCAACTTGTTTTTTATTTTCTCTAAAATGGCTCTAACGATTTTAACTACTAAAATAACACAAATATATTTAATATATTTACATGACAGATAAAACGTATGTCTAACTTTATGGTAATACCATGTGAGGATCTCTTCATTCAGAAGGAGTTTTCATTTTGTTTAATTGGCAAACCTGAAGAGATAAGCAAAAACGTAGAACTCTTAAACAGCACACAATTTACTTCAAATAACTTTTTGTGGTACCAGCCATTATTATTGGTTTGAAGTTTTCAAGACTTTATCGGTTTTTAAAGTGATATTGCTATTAAGTTGTTTCTCGCGATCTCGTAGAAATATTATGGAATTTTAACCAGTAAATAGTGGCCCGCCTTTAAATATTTGACTATCTATTCGGTTTTCTCTATTGTTCTTGTGTCTAAACGAAATGAGCAATATAAATATTTCTGTAAAGATTAATTACAGGGTATTCATAAACAGTTCAAGACTAACATCAATTTCTTTTCATATTTGTATGTCAAATATGTTGCATTTTAATAAAATTCATTTAAAAATATTTTAGAAAATGAAAAATAACCAACATTTACCATATAAAGCTTAGTTTCGAGTGGAGAAATTTTCTTTAAAATGTTTGCCTGACACGCTTAGACAGTGTCTTGGATCAAAAGTGATATATATCACGACTTTGTTCTAAAAAGGTATCATTGGATCGTATTTCCGGTGAAATCTGGATATCAACATTGTGTGTAGAACACCACACCTTCTTGGGTGGTAGAAGAAGCAAAAAGGGATGTCATAGTCACTATATGGGTAATTGTCACCTTGTACCCATGGCTCGGTGTTTGCTTAAAAGCGATGTTAATTACCTAGATTTGTCAAACTGAGCCGTTAAGCCTTGTCTCCCTGTAACTTCGGACCTTCCTGCTAATTGATTCTCCCTTCGCGTCTTAATCACTGCCTAGGCCTGCTGACTTTCGCTGCGAAAGTTTAAATATTTCATTCTTATAAGTTCCTAGTTAATTTAATTTATATAATGTTGCTATATAATGTTGTCATTATAATTCTTAAAACATCGCGTAGGTTCTAAAATCAGTTTTCCATAACGTGTTATGTTCGGTAAACATTGAGATAGGGCAATGTACAAACTGAAATCAAGCAGCAGTCAAACATGTTAATGCTATTTCTCTGATAATATCTGTGATTGTTTCATCCCAAACGATACGATGAAAATGTAGTTATTACAGAGTCAATTTTGCCAAGCGCCCCGAAGATTTCCGAGGCCGCGAACCGGCAGCCGAGTCTGCTACAGCCCAGCTGCTTGTCGAGTGTTGCCCGCTTTGGGTGGGAGCCGACATGAAAGAAGACATCGTGAAATGTACGGTACCTGCATCTTACAGAAGGCGTGGATAAAATTTTGCATTAACTCGGAGCTGTTCGTATTCAAAAAATTAACGAAATTTCATGGCTCATACGGAGCTTTTCACCTCCATATTTAATATGTAATAAAATACTAAATTAAACACAATAAATCACCATGAGTATTTTATGTTTAAGCACCGTGAAACGCTTACATTTTGGAGTGTAAATCTACACACTATATTTAACAGGTGCAAAACACTATAGTTAGCTTATCAGTATTTTCAGCTAGAAGTTTGTATATTTTGTCAGTCAAGAAAAAGATCGCTCCACATGACATGATATAACAGGAGTATTTCTGTAACGTGCTGCATTTTATAGCTTAACACTTTCTGATACTTCAAAGTTCATGTGGTCTAGTACTTTACTGAGTTCACAGAAATTTCAGAACTATGAATTCTTTTCCACAAACAATTACCATGTTAAATAGGAACTGTTTTTACTCTCTCCACCACCTATCTATAGTAGATAAGAGGAACGATTATATTTTACCAAAAAATTAGATATCGATTTTATCGGAATTACTCGTTTTCGGATCCCATGAACCTAAAAAGAATTTTTAGAACAAGGTGTGTGCGTGTGTGAGAGAGAGGGGGAGGGGGAATCAGCATAACATAAACGAAAATTCCGTTAAACACCGAACTTGGGTATTTAAGTTCAGCGTCTTCCAAGGATGCGACACAGGATTTTCAGGAAAATCCTCCAACCCAAATTGTCCTTCACATAGAAAAATACTTGTTATTTTCTTAAAGATCTGATGTGTTACACTCACGTGACTTTCTCTACTCTTGTACAAACATTTTTACAAACGCTTATTCTCCATATGCTTCATGTTAATCGAGACATTAATCTTATTGCTAATTTTCTTGTAGGGGCAAGGGGAATACGGTAGGTTTTAAGCGATAGTCAAATATTTTAAGCGCTGATTGCTATGTGGCGCATTCCATTCTCTTTGCATGTTCAGGACATAAAAAAATGAATAACGAATTTGAGAAAAAGTGTATTGGAAAATTTAAGGGAATAACAAGCATTATCTCGAAAACGGTTCACTCAACAAAAAAAATGTATATGCCATCAATTGTGCATTTTAATGCGATCTACATTTTTGTGTAGTAAGATTTTGTCTTTCTCTTACGGTTTACCAGTTACCGCAAAAGTCGTTCACAATGAAGAACACTTTTGGAGACATTCCCAGAAAATTTGAGATATACATTTCATTTATCATGACAATATCTTAAACATATGATATTTTAATCAAAATCTTTAGACCCATTTTTGAGAAAATTACAATTTTCGAAAAATGTTCCATGTAAAGGGTAATGTGGGGTGGGGGGATGTTCTTGAAAACCTTCGTGTCGCATCTCTGGAAGATACTGAACCTAAATATCAAGTTTGGTGTTTATCCGACTGTTCGTTTCTGAGTTATGCTGTTCACAGGTACACAGACACACATGGGCATGTTTCCAAAAATGCATTTTTTGGCTTCAGAGGGTCTCAAAAATGTATTTCCGGTGAAATCTCGGTATCGAATTTTTGGGTGGAATACAATAATTCCCCTACTTACTATACGCAGTAGAGAAAGTAAAAACTGCTCCAACGACTTTTGAAATGCTATATGTTTAATATATTGACATTAGAAATAAAATGCATATGTTAGATTTTCTGTGAATATGCTTTGAACTTCTCTTTATTTAACTGAATTTTGTGTAATTTTTGAAACAAGGAAAGATTAACAGAAAGACAAATACTGAGTAAGGTAAAACGTAGAGTTCATAAAAAACAATTTATATCGAATTTTTCGTAATGTTTACCATTTTCGAAGTATCTAATGCTGCAAGTTTACTAAACGTCGGGTAACAGACATGCTTGAAAGTTTGCGATTCTTCTCATTTTTTCCTTTTCTTTCCATCGCAAGAGATTACTATCAGTAATAAGCATTTGAATATTGTTTCCGCGTGTTGAAATCTTGTTGGTTATATGAAACAATTCTTAAGTAAAAATTTATCGTGACTAAAGCAACTTGTACAGAATAATTGCTTTTTATATGAATACTACAATATATATATATATATATAATACAGTGCTATTCTTTCCCACTGTGGCCACCGCACAACGGGTCGCGCACCGGCCGTTGCAGCTTGAACTCCCACCGAAACATATATAATATCCCCGCCGTATAACCGTAGGTATAAGTACACATAAACTAATATAATCTGATAATGAGAGACTACCCTAGGTATATCGTTTGTTTACTTATTATTATCATTTATTTTCCTGCTCTATTTGCACATTCTTACACATTCTTATTTTCCCCCTCTATCTCCTGTTAATCATGTTAAATTATCACTACAAACAGTTTCAATACGCATTTTGCTGTAGGTACACAATAGTATAGAGGAGGCTAAAACTAAACCCGCCTTGAAATTACAGTTTTTACATGAGAAGCAAAGGGCCCACTACATTTCAAAATTCACTGTTTAAATTACCGAAAAACAAATGAACACCGGTGAACTTTTCTAAAACGCTAAACAAAGAATATTCTTTGTTCCATTTACATGCCGTGTTTAATAACTTATAGGCCACAACGTGGACTTTGACTTGAACAGTTGCTTAACATCAATTGCGTTTACTCATTTACAATCGTTGGGCTTTTGTATTATTTTAGGTTTCCCTTTTGAAGAAGATATTTATTTATTAGCCCCACGTTTTGGGAGTCAATTTGAAGAAAGTTTGTTGCTGCTACGTATGGAAAGCCAGTTTGAAGATGTATTATATTTCAACTGTTGGGGAGCCGAACTTGTAGTAGTTGCAACCACACGTATAGTAAACAGTTTCCGGTAGCCTTCGCCCTAAATGTACTTTCAGGTGGCCTTTGCTCCAAGTTTAAAAAGATATTAACTTTGTAAATTGACTGTTTCTTTAAGTATTAAATATTTATGTTTGCCTCGGCTGCGTCAGTATTATTGTTAGAGACATGGATGTCTTAGCAGGGTTGTGGTGCAACGAGAATGTAGGCTTACAATGATTATAATTTTACTTCACTACTTTTATTAATGCTTGACACGATTTAAACAACACTTCACTGATATAAAGAGAGAGCTGTGAGATGTTTTTATTAAATACTTGCACTTTTAACACGTAAACTATTTTGTCTCACACAAAATACGTATAAAATCTCTGGAACGCATCCGGTTACAATCACTGTCTGCAGGCAACTGACTTCTAAATTTGTAAATGTTTCTCCTTTGGCTAATCCTACTCCAATAGAATACCTTCATTTTACTAAAGCTTTTTCTGGTCGTTGATTGACTATTTTATAAACTGTCACTAAATTTACATTATTGTTGCTCCAATAATGACTAGTAACATTTAAACTTTCAAATTCATTATTGCCTCAAGGTTACCTCATTGTTACCTCATTGTTAGCAACTTTTAACCTATTATTCTCACAGCTCCTACATTATTAAATTACTTAATATATTCACATAACATTATTACACATGGATACAATTATATAAACATATATAATGACTGTTACATACATTTTTATGCATTATTACATACACATATTGCTTTAAGGTGGGCTGATATTGAATTATATATATATTATATAATTGGACTGAAATCATTTTAGTATTAAAAATACTGCCTCACTTTTAAGCTTTCAAATACGCGCGTGAGCTCAAACACACACAAATACACACACAATTCCTAGGAAGAATCTAGGTTAAAGTAGAATGTTGCCTTTTCATTAGGAATTGGAACCGGGACCTCTAGATTGACGGCTAGAATGATATTTACCAGAGCGCAGAGACAGTAACGAGGAAAGTTATGCTATATCAATTGTATATCATTAACAAACTCCACATTTTTCCTGTAGTTAGGATATTGTGTATCTTTATGGATTCCCAGTTATAGAAAATTAAATAACAACGAACAGACGTTGAAAAAATCTAATGTGATTAAGATTAGTAGACGGAGGGAGCCCCCAGCCTCTGGAGCTCAGCACCACACGTAAGCCATTATAAGCTCTTTATGTAACCCCTGGGAGGAAGTGATGAATGGGAGACCCGAAGGGTGACCAGGTCTGGACGACGACGCATGCTAGTAAGGACAGGGTTCCAGAACGAACAATCCCAGCCAAATGCCAGGCAGAAGTTTTTACATAACGCAAACTCCACCGTCCCGCCGTAACTCGCCAACCGCCGTCGCCTGGTCCTACAATCCTTAAGAAACAAATGATAGGAAGTGGTGGGGCAGGAAAATCGTGGTAGAAGATGAAAAACTTCAGCATTCACCTAGCACAAAGAAACCCAAGTTAAGAGTGGCCGACCGAATGGGAAAAAGAACCCGGGACCTCCCGAATACGAGCCATCTCACTCGATAATTGAAATTCACACGACTTTCTCCACCAGTGGTAACACATATATCCATTACAAATTATACTATTCGTTTCGCTACGTTATTCAAGTTATTTAAGAAGATTTCAACATGCGGAAACATTGTTCAAATATTTATTCGTGGTAAAAAGCTCCTACAATGAAAAGAAAAAAGTTGGGCTTCTTAAATCGGAGGACCGGATCAATTCCCGGCTGGGAATTTTCCTCTTGTCGGAAAGAAAATGTTCTATTCCTATCCTCTGTAGAGTTTGGAAGTATGAATGTAGGATTGTGTAGCGGGAACTACGATATCATTGTAAATGTCAATGTGATATGAAATAAGTTAACTTAATATTGCCACATACCTAAAATATGAATGAAGGAAGGCCAGCTAGCCGTGAGCAGGGTAAGAGTGCGGGTAACAAGAGGACAGAGAGGGTGATAGTGGTCACAGGCACTTGCAAGAGATGAGTGAGAGAGATAGCGATAGGATAGAAAAAGAGGGAGAACTTTGGGGAATTCCGAACTTGTCAGGACTTCAAATATGAGGGCAAATATTTTCATATCACGCGCAGGGGAGACGCAGTAAGAGTAAAGCTTTTAAAATAGCTAGGCAAATGTAGCGTCTCCCTGTGATGGTATAAAGGGAGCACGTGTAAAGCTTTGGCCTCTTATCGTTTTGCTGATTCCGGAGAGGAGGTAAAATTCACGCCATGTTCGTGCCGATGCGTGTGAAGCCAGCAATAGGAAATAGATTTAGCTTGGGGAGGTAAATCTCTGCAGATAGGCTCCTTAGAATTGTGTATTAAATAAAGCACACGGCTAGCGGCATTGTAAATTATTATTATTATTATTATTATTATTATTATTATTATTATTAATAATAATAAAATTAAAGTTAAATCATCAAGGAGTTTCATTTCGTCTACTGTTACCACATCTGGGGAAGAGTTTAGCTATAGGGCAACACACAAGTGTACTAGGCTTGCAATTTCAGCTTAGACCAACCACCCCCAACTCCATTACAAAAGGAAGGAAGACGATGCCACGGGAGAGGTCCGTTGCAATTGTTGTGATTGTGCTTAATGCTAAACATGAATAAAATCGACATAAAGAAAACCTACAGTTCCGGGAACAATAGCACAATCGGTTGTTACTCACTCAAAGCCCCATATGCCCACAGAATTTAAAAGGGCCTAAACAAATGAAACAATGAAAAGAAACTGGGAAAGAAAAAAGCAAAAATGGCTAACTTTCAAGCATGTTCGTTAGGTGACGCTTCAGAAATATCTGTAAAACAAAAACAAAATAAAAAAGGGGCTAAAGGTACGAACGAAGCTGCTCCCACAATCGGGGCAGAGCACCGCACGTAAGGTCCATGTCCCTTGTGCTTCCACCGTGTCCCCTGGGATGGAGAGATGAGGTGAGAGACCGAAAGGCGGAATGATGACTTGCGGAAGCATGGACGGTGTTGCTAACGGTTCCAGTTCGAACGCATCCGACTCTGCCCAACCCTACTCACAAGCCCCTAGGCCCTAACTACGTAAGAGGCCAACATCGAGGCGGCTCCTGACAGAGCAGTCCTTACAGATGCTAGGAAGAAATCTCCACAAAGCGCACGGCAACCGCCCAGCCGAAATACACCGAACAACGTCGCCTCGTCCTACAACCCTGAAACAGTTTTACGATGAAGTAAATCATGGGTACAGGAAATGACGGACAGGAGATTTGTGGCAGAAGAGGAACCACCCCAGCATTCGACTGCCGACCCGGGCAAACCACAAAAAACATCGGTCAGAGAAGGCGGTCGCTGGGAATCGAACCCAGGATCTCACGAATGCTAGCCTCACACGTTACGACGAGCCATCTCGCTCGGTAGGAAATGTCTGTACCTGCTACATAGGATATCTGGCGAGGCAGTATTTTTAACACTTAAATAATTTCAGTCTAATTATATAATATATAAATTCAATAACAGCCCGCGTTAAAGCAATATGCGTATGTAACAATATATTATAAAGTGTATATTACAATCATTGTATATGTTTATATTATTCTATCCATGTGTAATAATGTTATGTGAATATATTACGTAATTTAATAATGTAGGGGCTGTGAGAATAATAGGTTAAAAGTTGCTAACAATGAGGTAACCTTGAGGCAATAATGAATTTGAAAGTTTAACAATACTACTTATGATTCTTGGAAGCAATAATGTAATTTTAGTGACAGTTTATAAAAATAGCCAATCAACAACCAGATAAAGCTTTAGTTAAATGAAGGTATTCTATTGGATTAGGAATAGCCAATCGGAGACTTGAAATACAGAAATTTACAAGTTTAGGCGGTTGAAATAAGTTCAGTTGCCTGCAGACAGTGTTTTTAACCGGATGCGAGATGGGTTCTCTAGAAATTTAATACGTATTCGTGTGAGACGAAAATTGTTTTACGTGTTAAAAAGTACAAGTAATTAATTAAAGAATCTCACAACTCTCTCTATATCGGTGAAGTGTTATTTAAATCGTGTCAAGCATTAATAAATGGAGTGAAATAAAATTGTAATCCGTATAAGCCTACATTCTTGTCGCACCACAACCCTCCTAAGAGAAACGTGTCTCTAACAAATACTGACGCAGCCGAGGCAAACATACATATATAATATTATTTAAAGCAACAGTTAAATTACAAAGTTAATATTTTTTTAAACTTGGGGCAAAGGCCACCTGAAAGTACACTTGGGGCGAAGGCTACCGAAACCGGGTATTATTCGTGTGGTTGCAACGAATTTCAAGTTCGGTTCCTCAACAGTTGAAATATAATACACCTCCTTCAATACGACCTACTTCAAATTGACGCCCAAAGCGTGTTGCAAATAACGTAACAAACTACCTACTCCACTGGAAAACGATTAACTCTACATTTGTGTATGTGTAGCACTCGTATGACTTTCTCTACTCTCTTCTACAAACTATTCTTACAAAAGTTTGTTATTCTACTTACTTCTTGTTAATACACATAACTCTTCATTACTCACACATTTTGTTGTAGGTATAAGTACAATACAGCAAGCTAAAGCGAGTGTCATATCATTCAAAGTCGGTCGCTATGTGATCACTAAAATTTTGTTCTCTTTGTATAAACGCGAAAAAGAAAGAAAGAACAAGAATAGCGATATTTGCAGTTGAGGATAGTATAAATATTTTGAAAATTCAAACCAATAACAAAGAATAACGCCACAAGTAATTTTATTTGACATAAAGTTTACGAGATTTATACTTTTTGTACAGTAAATTTTGACCATCTCTTACGGTTTACCAGTTACACAAAAGTCATTCAGAGTAAAGAGCACGTCACAGACTGTTCCCACAAAATTCAAAATATACATTTTATTTCTCATGGAGATAGTATTTCCGGTGAAATCTCGGTATCGAATTTTTGGGTGGAATACAATACTTCCCCTACTTACTATACGTAGTAGAGAAAGTAAAAATTAAAAAAAAATTGCAAAAATTAATTTCTTTTTCTTTATTTTTTGTCTTCTTCTTTCTTTCAAAATCTTACTTCGAACCCTTGGATGTTCCTGAACTTAAATATCGAGTTTCCTACCTAACCGACTTTTCGTTTTTGGATTATGCTGGATCACACACAAACACACACAGACTCGTTCTAAAATTGCACCTTTTGAGTTAAAGGGACCTCAAACGTTTATTTCCTGTGAAACCTCGACATCGAACTTTTGTGTGGAATACAATACTTATTCTAGTTACTGTAAGTAAGTAGTAGAGAAAGTAAATCGGAAGGTCCCTGTATTTAAAGATAAAGATATACATACATATTTCTTATGTCAATATACAGTGGTTTCTCTCACACTGTGTCCACCGCACTGTGGCTCGTGTGACGGCCGCTACAGCTTGAACTCCCGCTAAAACAGTTACAATATCCCCGCGACCTTCTCATGTTTTCTAAATTACAGTTACAATTACATATACCTTATCAATCTTATCATAAAATATGTTAGAAACGTCCTTCTCAATCCACACATTTCTGGCATCTTCTCAAGAAATTTTCATCCTCACTCGAGAATTCAATATCTGAAATTGAGTGAATTTCTCGCCTGATATTTTCTTTTAGTTCTGACAATGTAATTTAACAGTAATTTAATAGGCTAGGGCATTATGCTTCTATTATTGTTGTTGTCCTCTAATAATAATTGTTTGCAAAGCAACAAGAGCAACAGAAGTATTGATTTTAAATTATAAAACATCACAAATAAATATGGTAAGGAAGTAAATTATACGAAATGAACCACGTAAAATTAAAGAGCATTACAAAAAGATCGCAAAACATTCATTTTTGCATACTTGAAAACGGCTGGCAACCTTCTTTATATTCCTTTTCTTGCAAAAATCTGATAATAAAATTTATTTAAGATAATACTAATTCTGAATTAACTATGGAAAGGTAAAATCAGAATAAAAAATTCAATGCCATAGTCAGGATTCGAACCACCGATCTTTAACTTAGCGTACTACTGCTCCGGCTTCTGAGCTACGATGTTTATATAACACGTCATGAAATTCTCCACGTGACTCCAAGTTTCCCGGTAAAAAGCAAGGCATCCTTAACTTCTCTTGAAACAACATATCCCAATGTCGACTTATAATTGGCGCAACAGTTCTAGACATGTGAAAATCTTAATGACAGCTATGAAGCGAGTTACTTACCAGATCAGGAGGTGATCGGTTGTCTGTATGCTGCGGGAGTGCCTGGGACAATCATTGTCAAATATCCGCACAGCTGTTATGCATTGCATTGTACTACACTGCGCTGCACTGATAAACTTATAATTACATATATACAGTATATTTAAATCCACCGCAGTAAGAAGCGCTTAATATAAAAACCTGTCAATCAGCTGCCTCAAATTCTTCCACACCTGACATCCCTTCCTCTTCTGCGGAATCATTGACTCTTTGCCGTTATCACTGCTGTCGCTACTTTCTGCGCCATCATCCTGGATGAGAATTATTTCTATTTGATTTTCTGCAATTCCATCTCTTTCCAAATAATCTATGTCGACATAGATTTTCCCATTCTACCTTCCAATTTCTGCAAATCGCTGCAGGCCACCGATTTTTTGACATCCGCCCAGATTAATTCTATTGGGTTTAGATCCGGATGATACGGTGGCAGTCTAAGTACATTGTGGCCATGTATTAAAATCTGATCAAGTATGTAGACTTCTGAAGCAGTTTGTTGGCTTTAATTAAATTATATAGCTTTGTTTTACTCATGCTTTCATCAAAAGCTATATTGTGCATAAGTAACAAAGCTCTCATTTCTTCTTTCAATGAATTTGAGGTAGGTGGTTTGTCAATTTGAATGTTGACGCATTGTGAAACATTGTCGATAACCTGAACAGACCCAGCAGGCATATTAGGTTCATTCACTTCATGTAATTTTTTGTATTCATTTCTTGATGAAAATCTCCTGTTTTTATGCGACTTGTCACTCCAACTTTTAGATGTTGTATACTGTTGTGTTTGTATAAGTCATCTTCATACACTATACCTCTGAATAAGGTACCGTTCCAGATGAAATCGTATGTCGTGCTTTTCTATTAGAACTCTTCTATTTGATTTCGTTTGTTTCCACTTGAACCCTAAATCTTTTATAATTTTTCTGAAATTTGTAGCACTACCTTGAAATTTATGTGATATAAGTACATATAAAAGTATAGACATTTAGAAAGGTAGAATCAGACTGAAAAATTCAATGCCATAGCCGGGATTTGAACCAGGGATCTTAGGCTTTCTGTGACGTTGCTCTAACCGACTAAGCTATCATGGCAACATGCTCAAAATCCGTGGTTCAAATCCAGGCTATGGCATTGAATGTTTCAGTCTGATCTGATTGTATGTCGTGCTTTTGTATTAGAACTCTTCTATTTAATTTCGTTTTCTTCCAGCTGAACCCTAAATCTTTTATAATTTTTCTGAGATTTATAGCACCACCTTGAAAGTCTATGCTGTCTTTCAGCTTGTTGAACAATGTGTTCATTGTTGTCACAGTTTTTTCTTCCAATAGAAATTGTGAATCGTGCTTCATGAAGTCGAAGACATTTGCAATTATTTCCCTACTTTGACTATGTAATACGTTACCACTTAAGTTTGAAAACGTAGAAGCCATTGTTATAAATATTGTGGCATGTGCACAGATTATATTAATGGTAATACGCTCTCTGGACGCCGAAGCGTGGCAGTTTATCTGTGAGTAGGGGCGATTCAGGGGAAGCAGTGTGTCATTGGGGGGGATATGGCGTTACTGACGCCAAATTGGCGTAGTATCATTATTCTGCGAGTAGGCTTCGGGTAAGAGAGTCGGGCAACTGCTAACACACGATGTCCTCGTCGGCAGGCAATGGGCAAAGGTATGTAACTAACTTCATCCAATAAATTGTGTGCCATCCATGCCTTTTAACTTTTAATTATGGTATAATAGAGTTCCTTTCCTCTCCCTTCAGCCAGAAATTGTGTTGGTGTATTAATTATTTAGAGAGATAACTTAGCTGCGTCCCTCGTCGTTGCCTCTTAAATTAACGTTCTTTGTTTGATTAACGATCCCTCTCACAAGCGAGTAGCTCTCCTCTGAAGTTAAATAATACTATTAAGTGAGGCATACGACAATATAACAAATATAAAATAACCATTATTTAGGTGCTGCTCTCTTTGGAATCACAACCAGATGCGGACACTTTCTAAGCAGACTGTATGTAAGCAAATGTATTATATCGCTTTCGTTGAGTAAGCTAAATATAAACCATTCCTAGGCTCGGCAGCTGGGGTGGCAATCAAGGTCACGATTCCAGAAGTTTTGCGCCGGGTATACATACTTTTTCATTCTAATTCTACCTTTCCAGTCTAAGGAAGAACAATTAATAAAACTGAATTAATTATGTTTCTTCTGGGAATTTAAAACTGCCTTACATCCCAGTCTCTGTTGCACAACCGCCATCGTGAAAAAAACGGGGGTTATGCCAAAGTCGCCAATCAACTTGGGTTGCTAGAACTAGGTAAGGGGTGGGATGAATAGGGAGGAATCGCTTACAAACTTAACACGCAGTTCATTATATCGGCACGGTTTTATACACCGAAGTGTACCTCTCTGCATTTATTGTTTGTTCACACTACACACCAATTTTCATATCATGCAAGGGAATCTCGTGTGTAAAATTGGGTTTCTCTGCGCTTCAGTATCTGTTATTTTACGACGGAACATAATTATGTAAATATAACCAACTTGTCACAGAAGAATATTAAGCTGGATCCATTACTCTATCGCTGAAATTTAGCAAAATCCGATTACAGAAATTTACCTGACTCTCATGATCACATGGAAAACAAAGTTTATGCAACAAACCTCGTACATTGGAAGAAACGAAAGAAAAATTCAATCGAGAAATTCTTTGAATTATTGAATTCTCGAGTATAAATGAAAATGTTCTAGAAGATGCCGATAATGTGTGGGTCTTGCCTTGTCTTGATCGATACAGATTTCTGTCAATACACCGGAGGTACCTCAGTTGAAATGTGTGGGTAGAGAAAGACAACACGTCTAACATCTCTTATGATAAGGTATGTGCTTAATCATTGTAACTGTAACTATAAGAATATGAGGCGGTTGCGCGGATATTATAACTATTTCGGCGGGAGTCCGAGCTGTAGCGTCAGGCACATAAGTCGCCGTGCGGTGGCCACAGTGTGAAAGAAAGGCACTGTACTCGTATAAAGCGTATAACATTTTAATGAAAATCATTAGTGAGAGAATAAAGTAACGAAATATTTCCATGTAAAGGGTAGTATAGTGCGGGTAATTTTCTTGAAAATCTTAGTTTCGCGTCCTTGAAGGTTGTTGAACTTGAATACCAAGTTTTCGTGTTTGAGTTATTCTATTCACAGTTGGGCAGATGCATACGCATACGCGCTTAGAATTTTTTTTAAAAAAATTCTGTTTTGGGTACAGGGGGTCTCAAACTTGCATTTCCGGTGAAATCTCCATGTCGAAATTTTTGAAGGAATGCAATACTTTATCCTATCTATACTAGGTAGGTGCTAGAGAAGATAAATATCAGTTGTGAATCAAAGACAGGTGTATCACTGGAAATCCATCCTTCCCCCTTCGCAAGTGTCATTTATATAAATATTGTCTACCTTCTGGCTCGAACCTTTTTCCCATCCATAATTGCTTCCAATGCATCTCTTGAAAGCAGATTGTTCTCACCCAATGTTGAAACTATTTAAGCTGTATCTAAAACGCTCTTGGTTGAATCACTGGTGCATCCTTTCTCGGTCTAAACAATTTGAATGTAAGCTCTTTAATATTACGGTGTTGATTGGCTAAAGCACGAGAAGTAGTCCTTCACGATTCAGCCAACCATACCTAACTAACTAATGAGCCTATTCTTTTCTTGTCCACATAGATTGAATGTATGGGCAGAACTGGTAGGCGTTTGTTCAGTTCGAATGTACTTTTAATGTGATCCAGTGTAATTGTAGCATTAAATTACATAGAGCTGTAGAGATGTAAACCTAATATCCCACACTTTTCTGTGTTTTAGAGAACAGTTCTTTTATTGAAGTGCACTTTACAAAAATATAACTTACATTTAATTATAATAAATACAGTCATTTATTTCATTACATAGTTAATTTTTGCCATGCACAGAACCCATATTAATCTCTGCAACGTTTATTTCTTTTTCATCGCACTTAAATGTCGTTTATAAACACATCGTGCTATTATACTAGTCGGTCACGATATGAGTGCGTTTGAGGAGGACGCCACTGTTTTTTTTGACAATGCGAACGTCATCAAGACTAGGAATCAGAGGGGAGTGAGGGGCAAAGCGATAGGGGAATGTACAATTGCACAATGATAACAGAACTACTGCAGGCCTCAGCCTCGGAACTGCGGGTGTTTTATTTACCTGACTGTCCTTCCGATGTCCCGCCCATTTCTTCCTGTTTAGTTCCTCTTCCCACCGCACGCACTCATATCGTGGTCGACCAGTACTTGTAGTACAGTGCATGTGCACGACATATATTACTGTTTATTTTAAAATATTTTTGTACTTTTATTATGAGTCCCCTACCTTTATCCTCTTTATATAAACGGTGTAATTAAATTAGCATTCCACCTAAAACGTATATGTATAAAATCATGAAAACGTAATAATACTTCGTTTTTGCAGGCACTTTAAATTACCACAGTAGAATGGACAATAGAGATAGCCCCTGCTCGTCTGTGAGAATTGGCATGTGACCAAATATGAGAAGATTTCAAACGTAGATTCAGGAAACTGTTGGGGCTATTTGATAGCAATTTAAAATTGGTCATACTGCATCTTTGACATCTATTGAAATCTCTTGTCGAGTATATATTGACTACTTAACAAGTATTACACACCGAAGTGAAAATTTGCTGTCATCACGAGCAGAACCAATATAATTAATATGTCCTACTAGCAAACATTGTACAATGAATGTTAACAAAACAATACTGAACAAAATTGACATAAACTACATGAGAAAATAGGAGGTAAAATAATGTGGGCTGAATATTATTATTATCATCATAGATCAGAATACCGGCTGTTATAATAATATAGCAATTACCTCTGATAAGTTAGTTAAGGATTCATTTTTGATCATTATAAAATTTGGTATAAAAATAGAATTACGACATATATAACTAAATCAATTACTATTGAACCGCATAAACCGCAGAAAATCAAGAAGCAGTTGTATGATATGGAGTAAAAAAATGTTTAATAGTTTGTTTAAGAGTCAGTGCAAAAGCATAATTATGTTTCAATATTTATGTGTTTTTGCGATATAATCACGCAAAATATAATACGTTTATTATTGTTTAACATTTATTTTAATTTATAAATATTACAAAGGTCTAGTAATACGTTCTTGTTTGTAGTATTTGTGTTCTACTAGTCTCCTTATATATATATATATATATATATTATTACATTATATTATCATTATCTAACCTTCTCTCTTGCATTTTTTTCTGTTATTCGGAAGAAACACACTGCAAGTAAGGGTAAATCCCACTCGACGCCTTACAGTAGAGCGGGCGGATAGAGAGAGCGAACGTGGAGTCTGGTGATACAAAGCTCATTGACCAAGAGACTGAGTGAACAGTGCGAGTGAAAAAAGAACGGTTTATGCATTACTGCTATAACCTGAAGGCTTGTCAACAAATTCAGTCTTACCAGAGGACAAAGCACATTAAGCCTACCCAAGATGCCGTTCAGAAGATAAACATGCGCCAATTCGGTGATCTGCAGAGTAAACGTAAAGTATACTTCATCATACCAAGAAATATGCTATGATACTGAAATTGGGTATGAAATCGTCTCCCACGGATGTTTGTTTATCCCTCAGACAAACATGAAGCAATCTCACACGTCTCTTCTGCGCACGTAGCCATCGTAAACTTCTAAAAATTACATTACTTAAGCCTACGTTAGTACCTCTAAACACAATCGCAAGCACATAGTCTATAAAAACTAGGAGATTGTTTTTTGCAGGATATCACGTGACGTTTACGAATGCTTATCGTCATTTCTCCAGTTAAAATGCTGTCATCTAATGAGCCAGAGAGGCTCAGCTCAATAATACGGATAGTTGGCATAGTGGCCGTGCTCCGCGCCACCGTATGCATCCAGATATCCGGTGGCATCATAGGCGTCGTAATCCGCTAATACTTGAACTGCGTGGTGCTTTTTGGGAACAGCCACTGAAACAGAAAAATAAAGTATAAAATATTAATAACCGTGTTGTACAACAGTGTTTTGTAACAGCTTTTGGAATAAAAACTCAGCCACTATATTTGCTTTTAAAAATCATCCTTACTTCCCCACTTGTAGTAGGTAAATAAAGGAAGCATTCCACCCAAAAATTCGATACCACGATTTCACCGAAAATGTATATTTTTGTCTTCCTGAATCCGAATAAAAGCACTTTTAGAAAAATGTCCGCGTGGGCATTTTAAGTTATGCTGTTCACAAACACACACACTTCTTTCTAAAAATGCTTTCTTCGGGGTTTCAGGGATATAAAAACATATATTTCCAGTGAAATCTCGATATTTAATTTTTAGGTGGAATGCAATACTTCCCCTACTTAACTATATGTATAGAGAAAGTAAAAATGCAGATGCAAAAGAGAAAACATTTTTGTGTTTTCTTGTCCTACGTAAAAAACAAATACGTACATAAATAAATATGCTTTGTCTTTCATTTCGTCTTCTGTCATTTCTGTTTAACAGTAATTTTTACTTTTTCTACCTCTTAAACTAGGTAGAGAAAGTACAAGAAAATGCCACCCATTCATAAACTACTCCTTACGTGCAAAATCTTTTGTTGTGTTTTACGAGGGCTGATCAATAAAGACTGAGACTGATTTTTTCTGTAGTTTCCTTGATAGTTTTATGTCTCTACCACGAATACTTGAAAAGCAGGGTTTCATGTATAATGTCCATAAGCGACAGCACTCTCGTAACGGTAGGTTGGTAGTAATGCTGTATATTGTTAACCCTACTTGAATTTCGCATACCACAAAATGGAGGTGACACGAGAGGAGCAATACAGCGCAATAAAATTTTATTTTCGTTTAAATCATACAGCCTTGAAACTTTCGAAAAGCTGAAGCAAGCATACGGTGAAGTGGCACTACCTCGTGCAACGGTGTTTAGGTGGTTCAAGGACTTCAAAGAAGGGCGAGTCCTCTGTGCTAAGCAAGGTGGGCCTGGTGTTTCGGAATGGAATGATTTACCAGCATGCAGTTCCCCCCCCCCTCACACTACTGTTACAGCAGCTACTACACGTCAGTATTGACCACACTGAGGAAGCACATTACAAGGAAACGTCCAGAACATCATCGGAATGGGTGGCGACTTCATCACGACAACGCGCGGCCTCACGTCGCAAATCAAGTCCAGCAATTTTTGGCTAAATTCAACATTACCTGTGTGCCGCATCCGCCTTAAAGCCCCGATCTTACCCCCTGTGATTTCTTTTTATTCCCATTACTAAAGGCAAAGCTCCGGGGCATTCGATTTGATAGCACTGAAGCAGTGCTAAAGAAAAGTGAGGCGATTCTCAAAGACCTACAAAGAATGGCCTGCACCATGTGTTCGAGGACTGGCAAAGACGGTATAAAAAGTGCATTCAGTTAGGAGGGAACTACTTTGAAAAATATCATGTCAACATTGAAATGGAGTAATAAATATCTGTGAAAAAAATCAGTCTCAGTCTTTATTGTTCAGCCCTCGTATTTTCTCAACATGGCTGTCACAATTTTCATTAAAATAACATATGGTTAATATATTCATACCATAAATAAAATGTATACATTTAATTTGCTACGAATGGCGTGTGAAGCCCGGTTACTGAGATTTTTTGTTTGTTTATTTTTGTTTTAATATGTTCCATTTATATGCTGCCTTTAACATCTCAGGTCATATCGCCAGCTTTGCTTTTGAAACAATTGCTCATTAGCATTAGATGTTCAGTCGTTTACTATTGTGTGTCTTTAGATTTGTTTATGTTGGGTTTTCTTTCTAAACATTAAATTCACACACACACACACGTTTACACTCTCACTCATACTTTCAGACTCTGCCGGAAATCGCACCAGGAACCTTTGGATTTAGGCGGTAGAAGCAGTTTTGCATAATTTTGTATAACTGATAAACCATAAGAAACAGATAAAAACTTATTTCACGGAATTCTTTGTGGCGACCATTTCTGAGATATTCGATATTGTCAATTTGAGTTTTTCAATATTTTTGTCATTTTTTAAGTGCTCTCACCATTCAGTTGTATCTCGCGATGTCATGGAAGATTTCAAAGCGGACAGTTGGCAACTCGCTTTCTAAATATTTTATTATCGCTAGTTTCCCATGCCCCCCTTGTACTACAACGAAACGTGTAATGAAATCACTTCAGCAAACGTTATCTCTAGTGACATGAAGTTGATAGAAGAAATAATTTTTTAAAGAATGTTTTAGAATATTTTTACGACAGTGGGTAGAGATTATGGGAATGAAAAGTCGTCCTCCGTGGACTAGTAGTACCGTGCTAGCCTCTAGTTCCTAAGGTCGCGGGTTCAAACCCGGCGGAGGGCGATGGATTTTTCGGGCGTAAAAATCCTTAGCACGGCTTCCTTCGGAAGAGAAGTAAAGCCGGTGGTGCCGTGTCGTAGATTTACGGCACGTAAAAGAACCTCAAGCCTGATAAAGAGGCCTCTGAGCAAAAATACCGGTCTTTCACGCCCAATATAGAATGGGACGCTAAGGACCACAGCAGTTAAAGAGCGTCCATAAATAAAAAACTCAATTCAATGGGAGTGAACACTTTTTGACTCTCTATAGCATCTTCTCATAGAACGTAGAGGAAGTATTTACGCATTCCACACAAAATCTCCGATATCAAGACTTCACCGAGTAAAACTTGGATAAACTGTTACCAAACTTAGCATTAAAGTTCGGATCTTCCAAGGATGCTAAACAAAGGCTTTCAACAAAATCATCCCACACCAACCATCCTTCATGGAAAATGATTCGTTAAATTTTATTGAATCAAAAGCAGCTGTAAAGACTTTCATAAAAATATAAAATGATTGATATATTGAAAGGAGAAATAAAATGTATATTCTGGATGTTCTGTAAAGGTCCCTTTAATGAATTCAATTTTGAAAGGATAATACACTAACAGAAATAGAGAAAATCCTACTGCTGAAAATGTATAGTTTAATTCGTATCAAACAAATTTGTTCGTAGTGTTAGCCGTTTCCAAAATATTCTGCATCAAACTTACGCTTTTTTCAAGTGCGAGTGCGTCATCTAACGGACGGTTCCTTTTCTTCCTTTCTTTATTTGTGTATTTCCATTGCAAGAGTTTGTCACCACGAAACATCAAACGCGTTAAACATTATGCTTCCACGTGTTGTAACTAAGCACTTATTGCTTTATTTTAAATCATTTCTAAGCAAAATAATATCATGAGTAACGTGGATAGAGGAATCCTTTTGATATAAATAGGATAATATATAGCGAATATATTATATAAGTTTATCATTGGTAGAGAAAACCGCGTGAATGTATAACGCTAGATTTTTTCCCCTTCTTTTTTCTTTCTCTGCTACGTATAGTAAGTAGAGGAAGTATTATATTCCACCCAAAAATTCGATACCGATATTACACCGGAAATATATGTTTTGAAGCCCCCTGAATCCAAATAAAAACATTTTTGGAAACATGTCCGTTTGTGTGTCTGTGAACAGTATAACTCAGAAACGAACAGTCAGATAAACACCAAACTTGGTATTTAGGTTCAGTATCTTCCAGAGATGCGACAGAAAGGTTTTCAAGAAAATCCCCCCACCCCATACTACCCTTTACATGGAACAGTTTTCGAAAATTTTAATTTTCTCAAAAATACCTCTAACGATTTTCCTTAAAATATCATATGTTTAAGATACCTTCATGATAAATAAAATGTATATCTCTAATTTTCTGGGAATGTCTTCAAAAGTATTCTCCATTGTGAACGACTTTTGCATTGTGAACTGGTAAACCATAAGAGATAGACAAAATTTTACTACAAAAAACATGTAGATCGCATTAAAATACACAATTTATGTCATATACATTTCTTTTGTTGATTGAACCATGTTCGGGATATTGCTTGTTATTCCCTTAAATTTTCCAATACTTATGCTTTTTCTCAAATTCGTTATTCAATTTTTTTGTCCTGGTAATGCAAAGAGAATGTAATACTCCACACAGCAAACACCTCTTAAAATATTTGACTATCGCTTAAAACCTAGCAATTCCCCTTGCACCTACAAGAAAATTAGCAATAATATTAGCATCTCGATTAACATGAAGCATATGGAGAATAAGCGTTTGTAAAAATAGTTTGTACAAGAGTAGAGAAAGTCGTGTAACACATAAGATTTTTTAACATTGCTGTAATAGTTTACTTATATCTTGAAGGTTACCTACAGTTTCTCTGACACATGTGGTGGCCTTTGCTATTTAGTCAGCTTTCTATGTCATATATTTTACTTTTTATTCTCTAGGTGGAATTTCGGGTCGTGATACCAAATACCCGGTAGGTGGCGTCGCGATAATGTGTGGACTCGCATTCCGGAAGTCCCGGGTTCAATCCCCGGCGACCACCCACTCTGACCCATAGGTCATTTGTGGTTTCCCCGAGTAGGCAGGCAAACGCTGGAGTGATTCAGCTTCTACTGCGACTCTTCTGCCCCTCATTTGCTGTACCCATTATCTTCCTTGTCATATGTTTCACGGTTGTAGGACCAGGCGACGGTGTGCGGTGGGTTGCGGCAGGACGGTGGCTCTGCAGTCTTCCCTGGTGTCTTGCCGGACTGCTCAGTTAGGTCTCGCCTGCGAAAAGGCTCAGGGAGACCGCCGACATTTCGGTATCTTGTGGGTGGACCCGACGGCGTAGGATGCGTTCGATTTGTAAACGTTAGGCACCTGTCCATGCTTGCGCTCCTCGGCATCCGGATCTGGTTGCCCTTCGGGTCTCTCCCTTCATCCCTCCCTCCCTCCCTCCCTCCCAGGGGTCACGATAGAAGTAAAAAGCAGCGTTGCGGTCTACTTGCGGGGCCCCTCCGTCATCTATTTGATTGAAAAAACCATTAACCATCCCCAGTCAGACTAGCCGGTGCACGGAACTGAACCCACGACCTCCGAATGGATACCACAGGCGCTGCCGACTAAGACATCTCGTTCGACATCACATTATCTTTCATTACTGACACAAATACGTTTGCACACCAAATCTTTGAGAGCCAAAACGCAAACAGCACCATGGACACGAGATGGGTCCTAATTAGAGAGAAATCGTGAGCTTTGTCAGTAAGTTTACTTATCATTTAAATGTTTCTCGTCTGCTACCCTAGCGGAAAAGTGTGCTGTTTCAAGTTGCTCCTTTCTTGTCCAATCATAATTATGAGACGAGAAAGCTAACCGAAAAAGTTTTCGTGTCATTATCTTGATACATGAATAATTTTCTCCAAAAGTAAGGCCAAATCAGACATTCGTGTTTTTCGAACCCACCTAGTTAGGAATATCTAGTCCAACCTCCCCACGTGGTTCATACAACCTCTCGTAAAACTTTGGATTGACATGAAGCAGAAATCTGCACCGCTAACGCCTTCCACAAAGCAGATAAAGTGTTGCATAATCTTTCAAAATATTCGAGGCATTTTCACATAAATCAATTAATTATTGTATACGTTTCTATTACATATATATTTTTTTGCATAAAGACATCCACTGATATGTTTTGCGTGTTTTGGTAACAATGTGAGGTTTATGTAGTCTTGAAGTGATAAGCGGTCCGGTCCATCCAATCCTGCTCCAGCCCAATAGAAAAACAAGATCGCAAATGTACACATAGTGTTACCTTTTCAGGTGCATTCTCAACATGTGTTTTGGAGTTAGTAGATATTTTAAGAAACATCCAAAAATCATACGTTGAGCACACTTCCCATAAAACTACTCTTAAATTTATATCATTTCAAATTACACCTATGAATACACACTTAGCATTTCTATATTATATTTTAAATACTACCAACATAACCGAAAAATCGTGGTTTCGTTACATATCTGTAGCAGTTTGCATTTTGCAAGCCTTCCTACAGGAGTGGCATTTTAGCGTTATGTATGCTAGGGTGTTTTATAAATTTATGATGCTCTCCAAGGATTATAGAATCTGTATTGTTTTAATTTTTAAGGGGTGCCCAAGCAAAACAGGCATTTCCGAATGCAAGTCGATGGACCTGGGATATTCTGAAAGTCCTAAATTCATGACAATAAATTTAAAATAAAAAGCGTACTACGTCCTTCAATCGAGTTCCAATACTTATAAATATGTTTAACCTATTTACGGTTTTATAAGATAAATTAAAATTTAATATTTGCTGAGGATATTAAACCAGGGCTGACATATGACGAACGTAAGCATAAAACATTACAACACGCAGCAACTGTTTCGAAACAGTTTCGGCCATGCCTTGGATTCCATAGTGGTTATATATCGCTTCTATTAGTAATGAAAATTTACATAGCGTGTTTACTTCCTCTTATTTGTAGTCAGGTGTGTGTTATACATACATGTTTCATTGAAGTGCTTCTTTTAGCTACCAAAGTTTCGAAGATCTCGATTTGGAAGTTCTGTTATCATATAAAAAACAATCTTATCTTTTTAAAAAAAATGAAAGTCTTTAATTATTTTAATCACACTATAAAAATATGTTTGAAAAAAAGCAAGAAAAAACACATTATTAAAATTTGATAAAATAATACCAGTGCCAAAATTACTGTAACTGTATGGATTAATCTTGGATTAGACAGAGAAAAACAGGAGGGTCGAAGTAAATGAAGTGAAGCTTTTAGGAGCAATTGCAGGATGTAAGAGAACAGATCAAAAGTAATAAATATATAAGAAATGAATTGGATATACCAGGTGTTAAAATAAAGGTATTCCACATTTTAAGAGGTGGTAGTATGGACCAAAACAGGGAATAAGTCCAGTTAACATGGGCTCTAAAATGCATACCTTAAGAACTATGAGAACTTGTTCATCTTGGCTACTGTGAAAACATCTCTTCTACTGCAAGCTCTTTGCTATTACGTACGTTCGACCTACAGGAGACAGTAAACAATTGAGAACACATTACTCTGTTATTGTCCATAGATGCAGCATGCAGTAAGCATCTGTTGTGTTGTATTCACAGTCCTGGGTAAGTGCAACGCATATACTTATTGGTTCTAATGGAATCAGTTTGTGTTTTGAAAAGCTTGTAAAATGCTTTCACATTGCACTTTTATCTTTAAATCTTTGGTTATGCAACACCATTAATGATATACTAACGCTACAGGAAGGCGTCATTAATTCTTGCCAGAGCATCCGTGGCCAACCTGTAGTGGTGAGAGTGCGCGATTCCCTAAGACATTGGACAGAAGTACGCCTTGCTATGAATGGGCACCATATTGAGCACCTCCTTTAACAATGGTTCACAAGTGCAGATCGTATGTAATTGCAAGCAGATTACATTAGAAGCTATGCTGTTTCATAGTAATAGAGTAATGTCCTCATTTGTTTACTGCATTCTGTAGATCATACGTAATAGCAAAAAGCTTGCAGCAGAAGAGATGCTTCACAGTGGTGAAGATGAACAAGTGCTCATAGCCCCTAAGGTATGCATTTTGGAGCCCATGTTTATTCGGCATTTTTTCTTGTTTTGGTCCATACTACCACCTTTCAAAATATGGAACACTTTTTCTTTAACATTCTGTATATATAATCCGAAGGAAAAAATTAAAGGATATACCAGGCGAGTCAGCTGCCCCTATTTATTTTTTAATTTATGCAACGTGCTAAGCGACATATGTGACTTACGCCTTTCTTGAATGTCTTCAAATTTCTGATTTGCATGACACTTTATACAGGAGGGATAGATAACTCAGTGCATAAGTGTTTTACGGGACAGAATGCAATCGCCATGTATGTCGATGCAAAAAACATTCCACCCTGACACTGTGAGCCGCAGTAACACTTTTAGCCAATGTTACAAACTTTTATTCTTTAGCATACATTCATGCACACCTATGAAAATTCCCCTGAAGGAACAACCACATGCATCGGTTGACAAAACGATTTGAAAACAAAATGACAGTGCGCAGTGCGACCAATTTAAGCCGTCAGTCAACGTTGTACAGCCTTGTCAAAAATGCTATTACGTAGATAATTTCGCTTCTGTCACAAATTATGGCATATTTCAGTTCATACAGTAATTGTGCTGACTGATGCAGTTTATTTATTTGAGTTAAAACTACCAAACCGAGCTCAAAACACTGTATGTAGCTGCAAAAAGCGTGTAAATATTTGAGGTGGAGTCTAGTTCTGCGAGTACTAATTCCTATAGGAAGTTCAGCTTGCAACGTAGTATTGGTCAAATGGTAGATATTATCATGGTTGCTTTAACAGTGTGCCACATCAGTTCGGGTTCAAATCCTTCGTGTTGAGTATAAACGTTTTATTACCCTTTGTTTTATCTCTTTGGGCCTATAATTTGATATTATGATACAAATAACATTTTGATAACATTATAAGTGTGTACAAAATAGAATAATCGGCATGTTTTCTACCGCAAAGAAGAAGAACCGCGAACCCCAAATCATCTACGGGCACTCATACGTGAAGAATGCAGGCAGATTACGCCGCACATGTTACAACATGCAAAAAGGTCTCTCCGGCAACATACACAAATGTGCATTGATGAAGGGGTCGTCATTTCTAACATTTACTTCGTTGATAAAATCCACGCTCTTTAACAGTTTATTATTCTGTTTACCCTTGAACTTAGCACATGTACAGCTCCTTTGTCAGCAAAAGAAGTAAAATAAGATATAAACATGAAACAAAAACTGTTACATTTAATATCGGCAATATGTGCCCAAAAGAATGAAAGGTAACCACGTAACACGGTTTACAACGCCAGATACGGTACAGATTATTACGGTAAACATGATTCACAATTATTATCTGATTATAATTCTTCTGTATTTGGCTCACAGGAGAGCTAATAAAAAAAATAAAAAATAGTATACTAAAATACACAAAATAAACACAAAAAGAAAGAAAAAAGAACCAAAACAATTTGATGTTTGAATTAGATTCGAACTTCCGAAACTAACCTTTGCTTCACTACATTCTAGCAGCTAATCCACTCTGCCAGAACCCACGTATTGGGTCCCCCTCTTCGGGAAAACATACCTCTATCTCCTTGCAAGCATTATATCCATGAAAAGCCGTGTTTTTAAGGGTTTCGCAGCTCCTTGGTTCTCATTCAGGCCTTTAATCATTGATACTGGTTGTGTATAATACCGAATGGAAGGGTAGAGCTACAATAAGAGTTTGTTTGCTGAAACGGTCAATGTTTTCACATTAGATTATAAACTGCGGGTTGCATAGATACGAATACCTAGGGGCAGCTGACTCATCTGGTATAACCAAGTGCATAAGCCATCTTCAGAGAATGAATATAGAGATATTACCATTCCATTTTAAAAACTAAAATCTGATGTGTTACACTCACATGACTTTCTCTACTCTTGTACAAACTATTTTTACAAACTCTTATTCTCCATCTATCTCATATTAATCGAGATAAACATTTGCAGAAACGATCTTTTGACATGCAAAGAGAATTACATTTTACACATAGCGACCAGTTCCAAAAATATTTGACTACCGCTTAAGGCGTACTATGTTCCCCTTGTTTTGTAATTGCAAGGGCAATATAGAAATACAGTAGCCTTTAAGCATCGACATATATCTTAATAGCTGGTTGCTAGGTACAGCACTATTCTCTTTGCCACAGATTAATACTCTTTGCATATCCAAGACAAAAAAATGAATAATGAATTCCCATTTGAGAAAATAAGTATTGAAAAATTTAAGGGAATAACAAGCAATATCTCGAAAATTGTTCACTCAACAAAAACAACGTATATGACATAAATTGTGTATTTTAACGCGATCTACATTTTTTGTGTAGTAAACTTTTGTCTATCTCTTATGGTTTACCAGTTATGCAGAAGTCGTTCACAATGAAGAATACTTTTGGAGACATTCCCAGAAAATTCAAGATATACATTTTATTTGTCATGAAAATATCTTAAACATATGATATTTTAATCAAAATCATTAGTCATTTTGAGAAAATTAAAATTTTCGAAAATCTGGAAGATACTGAACCTAAACACCAAGTTTGGTGTTTATTCGACTGTTCGTTTCTGAGTTATGCTGTTCACAGACACACACACAGACATGTTTCCAAAAATGCTTTTTTTTTTATTCAGGGGTCTCAAAACATATATATCCGGTGAAATCTCGGTATCGAATTTTTGGGTGGAATACAATACTTCCCCTACTTACTACACGTAGTAGAGAAAGTAATAAACCAGTAGGGAAAATAAATATTACAAGACCAAATAAAAAGTGGCACGAACAAGATATATAGATTGCTTCAGACAGAAATGTCTAATGCATGAAGGAAGAAGAAGTTCTGTATATAAAATTACAGCTCAGTTGTTTTACGCCTCCGGACAAAGCACGTTAATACATGCTCCGTAGTAACATACGCAGCTGGTGTGTGGTCTGTATCAGTCCCAATGTGGTGCGTTAGAAGACTTGAGTTGCGTGCCATTGCAACAGTTTTGCGAGGGACTGATAAGTAGTCACTTCGCTGCTATCCTAAAGAATTAACTAGGACTTTAAGTGCAATGAACATCCGTGTATAATTGAAGGGCCCAGGGAGAAGAAGCACATGCCAACAGAGTGAGGGTTTTTTTTTCAGGAAAAGGGAATTAAAGAAATCTGGCTTTGTATGGAAATATGAACTCCTGTTATACCAAACTTGTAACATAAACCAGATGGCTTATTTGCAAATACTATTAAATATTACGTAACATTGGTTTGGTATTATGTTATTTTAAAACAATTTAAAATGAATAATTAAAAAGAAAATCTTGGAACGTTCTCACATTTGTAGAATCATTACTGGTAGGTAAGGTTTCAGGATACAATCATGACAGATAAATTGGGAATTAAAGCGGTTTAAGGATTTTGTAAATTCATATTACTTGGATGTGTAACTGCTTTACACGTATTGCTGTGTTTTCGTCTTCAATATCATTAATATCAACACTTACTGCCGCCCTCTTGGAAACATATAAACAAACTTTGAGAAATTCTTTCTGATTGGTTGTCTGAAACCAAGCTAACCAATAAGAAGCATCGACTCATAAAACCTAGAGAAACGAAAACATGGGCCTCTTTTCCACCTGGAGTGTGTCAATCGTGTAAATCAGCAAATAAAAATACTGTGTTTCAAAGAATGAGCACATGTCCTTCTGCTAAAGCTACTAGTTATAATACTAAATGGCATCGGCTGTCACCCTGAACCAAAATCACAAATTCATAGACAAGTGGCAGTGTTCCTTTTCCACAGGGCTCCTTACTGTATAAGAGTTTTTATGATCTTTTATTCAGTCTTATACCTTATGTGTTATATGTATTTTTGGTGGAAGGCAAAACGTTCTGTACGTATCTTAGGTTGGTATTAGAAAAAGCAAACAAATTGATAATATAGTTTTCATAGTTTTCCTCAAAATTTCACTTCTGCAATTGACGTAGCGTCAAGGGAGCTTCGGGCTAACGGTTGCGCCACGTGTAAGCAACTCGTACCAACAGAAGATAAAGGCATAACTTACCAATAGGAGCTGGAGCGTATGCCACAGGACGGTGCACCACTGCAGGAGCGGCAGCGACAACAGCCGGGGCAGGTTTCACAAGTGCAACCACGGGCTTGACGACGGCGGTGTGAATCCCAGGCCCGCTCTTGCTAACAACTGCATTGAAACCATTGATGGGATCTGCCGTATAGTCCACGGTTCGGATACTGCCATCGGGTTCCACCAGGCTGTACTGACCCTTGACCACATCGCCTTCCCTCTGCTCGGACTGTTGCTTCACATCTCCTGTAAGCTGATCGTTCACGCCGTAGTTGAAGGCGTAACGAGGATGTGCCTGAAATTAGTGTAGCTGTATGACTGTCTGGGGGTCTGTGTTTCCAGGCTAAGTGCTGTCAGACACGAAACATACACAAATATATAAACATAATCGTATAAAGCAGTACCAATGACGAAAAGTGTTTTAAAATGACCACTGACTGAAATTAAACACTAATGCGTTGTAATAACCACCAAATAATAGCAGAACAGAATCGATAAGCATGGGAAAAATCGTGTTACATTCGTATGGACTTTGTCTATCCATTCTTCTAAATTATAGTTACAAAAGTTTATTTTCCTATCGAGTTCATGCTAATCGAGATAGATGTTATTTCGTTGTAGATACCATGATACAGAAGGCTGAAGCGATAATCAAATCTTTAAAAACAACTGGCCACTATGTGCTGGCTTTAAAATTCTATACTGTTTGGATGACATGGCGAGAAATAATGAGCCACTTCAAAAATATACAATTTCGGAAAATGCAAGCAAAATGCAACGAATATTTCGGAAATGGTTAAGGCTACAAAAAATTAATTTCATACAAATTTTATATTTCAACAAAGTATACAGTTTTTGTATATGGTACATTCAGCGGGTCAAGCGCTGTAGCAGCGCTTATGCCTTCGCCACACACAACGCTACGGGATTTGTTGAATGCACCGCTGCAAGCGAAAGCGGGAATTTCGAAATTTGTTTTAGGATCACTTATACTTTGATTCCTTGCGGTGAAAGCATGTGGAAGTACCTTTATTGTAGAATATGGATGAAGAAAACATTTTCGATTTGTGTTCGCAAATAGGGGAATATGTCAACGATGTTCTTTATGAAGTAATTCCACTTGAGAATAAAAATTTTATGGCAGTCGCTTATAAAGAAAACGCAGACGTAGATAGGACAGTTCTTGTAAGAAACCTGAATTAATTTGAGAAAATGGTACCGTAGTATTCTTTAGATGAATTTCGGAGTCGTTTTTGGGTATCACGAGCAACAGTAGAAACAGGTTCAAATTATGATTCATCCTAATATTATTACTTTCTCCCACGTACATAATAGGTAGAGAAGGCATTCCATTCCACACAAAAATTCAATATGTGTGTGTGTGTGTGTGTGTGTGTGAACAGCATAACTCAAAAACAAAAAGTCGGACAAATACCGAGTTTGGTGTTTATCTGACTTTTGGAATACGCATTAATTAAATTTAGAGTCTCAGTTTGTTTTGATGAGAATGTGGAAGCAGAATTTTGTAATTTATTACCTTCGTATGTTCTTTGTTAGCAACTCAGAGAAAATAAAAGAATGGCCCTACAAAATTATCGATGAGGGTGGCTATGATTTGTTGAAATTCAACATTTCATCATATTTTGTTTGGCGAAAGTGGAATGACGTCATACAAATTAAATAATATATAAACTACTAAAGCACATCAAGTTATAAAATTCTGAAGATTACATGGCAAATCCAAACTTTTAAAACAAATTATGAGTTTTGTATTGTTGATAGAATATGTTGATAGAACTTTAACCATGTTGAAGCTCCAATAGCTTCACAGTAAAGCTTCAAATTAAGTACATACTTAGAAATTTTGAAACAAATTAGATACATAAATATTAAATATTCATGCGAAACTGGTTCTATTTGTTTTCTTGAAATATAGTGTCGCGGTAATCTGGCTCGTGTTATCTTATTTGCTGGGTGCCTGTTATTGTTTTATTATTTTAAATTTTGGGTTCTTTGTCCTCTGGCTAGCTATTATAACTCAGTCGAGCAAATATCTCTAAGCAGGGCGTGTAAACGGATAGGAGTTGTTGCTAAAAGATAACACTGATAAAATAATTTGTTTCTACACTTTTATTGCCGACACACTTCATTAATAATTCACATATTTAATCTTTATACGCGCCTGACTGAAACTGTTATATTTCCGAATGTATTACTGTCGTATTAGTTGCCGCGTACTTCACATTTTGTAACTAACTTTACGACGTGTACCTCGCGAGAGATTCTTCAGAACTGCGCGATACTTGCTTATGGCTCGAAAATATATACTCCCTCTCCTAGAATTGCCTAAACATTATAATAGAGCTGATATTGGTTACCAAATCGCGCCAACATTGCCGTCTGTTTTGTCAGCCAATCACTATTACTAACATATATACTCTAGGAAAGATATTCCCTCCATTTCTAAAGAAAGGTACGCTACCCTGACGTCATTTGTTTGTCTCTTCTTAGTGATAAACAACTCACCCCCTCGGTTTATTGTTACCCACTTCTATTGTCAGTTTCAGTTAGGCCGTGTAAACTTATTTCCTAACAATACTTATGGCTAACAAACATCTAAAATCCTGTACATACAATAATATTCATTTACACTACAATCACTCTGGCATTCACAGTGTTGTGATATAAAATATTGCCTCAATAGACACAGTCGTATATATAATTAATTTAACACACTGAACAGTAATCGTTTGAAAGCTTTACCCACACTAGAAATGGGAAAAAATAACGTAATGAATATTTTGGAACGGTTCCATCCTCGTTACCGTTCCAAGAAATAATCACCGATAGATTTATAAGGTTCCAAAAGTAACGCTCTGACCATAGAGAGTTCGTTGTGTTACAATAGCTGTGTAAGTTGCCAGACCTTGTAATCGTCCATACTTCCAATTCCCAAAGAGGGCAAAGTCCACTAGAAATCATCTGACCAATCAAATTTAATTATGGTATTAAGTGAAAAGCAATTTACCTGAGTAGCTGTTTTGGAACATAACTTGTAATCATTAGCATAATGGAAACTGATAGGTATGGTTACTACTACTATGATGATGATTATGATTATTATTATTATTATTATTTCTGTGAGTTAAATGAGCTAATTATAATAAGCATTTAGCTGTAACGCGGAATATTATTGCTATTTATTGTTATTATTAACAGTATTATTGTTAACAGTACGTTGTGAATGGTACGAAAAGATCCAAACCAGTCAAGCAATAGTGGACCAACAGTATCTTGCTGTTACGTTTATGCATAAATTACCCGTGGACGTACTTGACTTTTATTTTGTAACGGTTATTTGGAACCTAGTGTTTTTAAACTGCAACGGTCGGAACTGTTATTGAAAAATAACAATTATTTTCACTGCTATACTACACATATAGCTGGTTTCCAGATACAGAAAAACCTGAAATAGTTTTGGAACCTTGTAAGCTAGCTACAATGAATACTCACATAATAATCAACAGCTGCATGATGTAGTGGCACGTATCCTGGTCTTGCGAGGACTATCCTTGTTAAGATGGCGCCCACCAAAACCGCCGCCTGCGACATAAAACGAAAAAATGGCAGCACGACTTCTGGTGGTGAAAGAATCACTTCAGATTTTTTTTTAGTTGAGTATTAAAATTCAAAATAGGTCAAAAAGATAATAAAAACATCAGAGTTATTGTTAAAAGAATTAGTTTATTATTGCCTGAGCAATAAACGACTATAGATTAAAAGGTATTAGGGTAGTAGAAATATGAATCACTTTTCAGAAATAAAAATTGGCCCTACACTGGGATAAGATGGAGTAGATATATATGCTCTATATTCCAAATGAGTTGATTTTAATATAGTAAAAATAATTATGATAGAATGTTGCTATTTGTCTATTTTTGCTGATGTATCTACATATCTTTCAAGACAGTTGGGCAGGGTAATAATAATAATAATAATAATAATAATAATAATTCAAAAAGAGATAAAATAATGAACACGCTAAGCAAAGCGTTCCTATAGGTTCGTATTGGCAACGGGGACCAGAACGGGAACAGCAAAATTAAAATACATGCATTATAACGTAACACAGTTAACAGGAAGCTTAGCGTATCTGGGAACGGAAACAGAAGCCTTGGTCGTTATAATTTTTATTGGATTCATACTGTGGCATTTTCATGGCAGAAATTGTTTAAAGAGGCAGAAAACTAAAACTGTCACCAGAGTTCTCTCTAATTATTACGTCAATTATTACAAAAGTATTAGGAGACACTTTCGCAATGGAATCAGAAATAATAATGGCATGGCTTTTAGAAACTGTTTATTGCATCGACTTTCCAAGTTGATTAACCTGCATTAATTGCCTGACTTGCAAGCAGGTGATAAAACATCATTGGTCAGTTGCAAACAAACAACATCCTACACTATATTCACTCTTAGGTTGATCCGCGACAAGACAAAGCCACGTGGTCAGTGCACCATGTTGCAACACGGTAGCAATGCGCCCAGGAAAGTAGTCTCATGCTAATCTCTGAATTTTAGAATGAATTTATCCCTAAATAGTATAATATTCTATACAAATACCTAAGATTTTATTTAACGCTGATTTATACCGTAAAACAGAGCTACAAGTCCCATGATGCAATTTGTATGAGTCCCCCGACATCCGGTTAGCGCAGAATATTGTTTACATCCAGAAACCAGCAGTTGTGTTTAGTATCTTGGAGGACAGTGAATTCGCTGTTGTGTTTTCGTCGAATTACGTAAAGCATTAGCCGCGCAAACCATTGACTAGTGGTGAAAAAACAATAGTGTTGAATCTTTATTATAAGTTATGTGAGAAATATCCAACACTTTCCGCGAAAGAAATTGCGAAATTAACTTCTGAGTTCACCGGTGTTTCGAGTGCAAGTATACACAGTGCTTGTGCAGAAAAATCTGAAACGAGAAAAGTGGTTACACCCGGAAAAAAGAGAAAAAGAAAAAGAAAGCGTATGAAATACGCGATGCAATAATGTATGATCTTGAGAAGAATGCAATTTGCGTTACAGTGCACAATTTCTTTTTTAACATGAACCGCCAACAGTTAATAAAGTGCTTCCAGAGAGCGATTAAATTAAGTTATCGCATACCTGTTACTTTATTTTTCGCTCATTTATTTTAGAATTAACTATTACTATATGTGCAAACGTTTGTTTTGTTATAACTATCAATCGTATCATCTTTAACCCTAAATAGAATATGCTAGTCACCGCACATGGTCTGAATGTGTGACAGTATTTCTAGTGCGAATGGCGGAAGGATACATTATTACGGTGCACTGGTCACCTGGGTTTGTTTTGACGCGGATCAACCTAAGAGTGAATACAGTTTAATGCTATAATCGACTCTTTGCGTTGTTGCTATTGATAAGCACTTCCATTTCCGTTCCCGAAGTATTATGAATCTAACTTACAACATAATATAATGTCGTAATAATTACATGGCATGAACGAGTTCAATAATGATGTCTGCACAGTGATTGATATATATTTCAAGTTGTATAAAAATATAAACGGAGTCCTCACGTTATGTTCACAGTTTCACCCCTAGGTCAAATTTAGGTTATGTTATCACAGCAGAAACGTTAAATCAAAATTCGAAGATAGTTTTAAAAGCATTCATAATAATTCAAAGTTAACTTGTAGATGGATTATACGATCTAAATTCTGAACGTAATGCAACAAAACACTGTTGAAAGCGTACACTAAGTAAATAGCACAAGTTAAACTTCAGAAGTTTCAAAGTAAACCAGAAAATGCCTTAGTTACGTCATATTTTCCATTGTTGAAATGGAAGTATACTTATGGCACAAAAATAAAACAAACAAACAAGGAACTAGGTTAGCAGAACTAAAACCAGAGAATCGTGTAGACTTCTAAGAAAAAAATCTTATGTGATGCATTCATATGACTTTCTCTACGAATGACAAATTTGTATATATTCCTTATATATTATACTACTCATTCAAAAATTTATTCTTCCACCCTTACGATATATTTTTGGCTAGGAATCGCTTCAAATTAAGCAAGAACGTTTCAGCATTCAAATTTTTATTCGTGGCAACGAACCCTTGCATGAAAAATAAAGGGGGGAGGGGGAATCGCAAACTTTCAAGTATCTGCGTTTGGTGACGCTTAGTAAAGGTCTAAACTTGCAACATGGAATATTTCGAAAACTGCTAACGCTATCAAAAATGCATTTGATGCAAATTGTGTGTTTTAATTATCTGTAGTAAGATTTTGTATATTTTTTAAGATTTCCTTGTTATACAAAATGTCATCAGATAAAGTGAATTCACAGAAAATTTAAGATACACATTTTATTTCTCATGTCAATACATTAAACACATGGCATGTTAGTTAAAATGTTAGAAGTTTTTGAGAAATTAAAAAACAATAATGGAAATTTTTGCATGTAAAGGGCACTATGGTTAATGCCAAGGTTGGTATTAATCCAACTTTTCGTTTCTGAGCCATGCTCTCATAAACACACACTAAGTTTTTTATAAAAACACTTATTTCGGATTCAAGTGTTTACACGTGTACTCCCGGTGAATTTTTGGATGGAACACAATGATTCCTCAACTTACTATAGGTAGATGGTAGAAATAAACAGAAACTCCGATATTTTAGTGCGCTTAGTTTTGAATCGAATAGGAATTGTTATTGTTTATTTATTTATGCGCATCATCACTGAAAGTAGAGCTGACAGTCGCAGTTGAAGATGTGTTTAGTTGTTGGTATTATTTATAATTTCAAGTAATAGTAAAATAATGCGTAGGTATTAATTATAAAGTAGATAAAAGCAGATACACTTCAACATTATTGGCGCACAAATACAGAATCACTTGAACACACAAGAAACACTTTAGAACTCACCTGTAAGAGAGACATGTTATTCACCAACACACTGCAGCACTCTTGTGAACTTTTTTCAGTACGCAATAAGTATTTATACGTCCTAGTGAGACTCCTTGAGGAAATGGCCCTCTTGCAGACCAAGGTTACGTTAGGATTGCATTGTTTTTATCTCCCATCGGGAGACGTTGCGTTAACCCCCACTTCCCCCTGTGACCTCCTTCCCAGAACGTCTGATCCGTAACGCAATAAACAGAAACATTGCATACATCTCTCCATTGTATCTATACTGACCAGATGACAATATTACGGCATTTACAGTATTTCAAAAGTCTTCATCAGATATTAATATGAAATTTGGCCAAAAAGTTTGATTTTTAGATTTTTTTAATTTCAGGAGTTTCATAACCATATCACCCAATTTTAATTCCCTGTCGTTGAATATGAATATTAAGGCGGCGCCATGGCGGAGGGGTTAGACCGCTCGCTTCTCACCAAAGCGGCCCGGGTTCAATCCCAGGGACCCGCATGTGGGATTTGTGGTGGACAAAGCGGCGTCTGGGCGGGGTTTCTCCGGGCTCTCCGGTTTCTCCCGCCATTCGTTCCACCAACTGCTCCATCATCGCCTTTCCTTTCATCATTCACTATCATTTCGTTTCATTTACTTCCTTCCTCCGATACCGGGCTGATCACCCATTCTGGATATTCTTTCTGATCCCTGAGTGTCTGCTCCTCGACGGGCCTCTGACCCCAAGCACCCGCCTGTATGTCCTGGGGGGGGGGGTGTAAGTCCTACATACGAGGAGGCACTTTAATGCAAAAATGTAGCTGTTTAATGACCTCCAAACACAAATGAGGAGATTTAAACTATTTTCAGCTTAGTTTTTTTTATTCTATTTTATTTTACGTTGCTTTAACCCCTTCGTCTTATCGCGACGGATCTGTTGGTGGATATCTCTTAGAACAATATGTGGTGGACAGTTAGCCTTCTAGGTCTCATTCCTGTAACCCCTGCTTCATGTTGTGCAGATGATTAGGGTGCCGTCCAGTCTAACCGCCACCCCCACACAGAAAGGCGGACAGTTAGCCTTCAAGGTCTCATTCCTGTATCCCCTGCTTCATGCTGTGCAGATGGCATTAGGGTGCCGTCCAGTCTAACTGCTTATATTGTCTGTGTATAGGTGGCACAGCATTCGCTATTACCACTTATTTTTCGTGTTACTATTGTTTTAGACTTAAGATGGAACTTTGGATCGTGGTATTAAATATCCAATCCGGTATTTACCTTGGCGACTGGGGAAAAGCACGAAAAAATCTGACAGACCTCCCGAATTTGGTACACAGACTTTACCGCTGAGCCATCCCGCTCAGTTCAGCTTAGGCAGACGTTGCATATGGTGCTCACCAAATTCCCCCTGGTTTCCTTGAACGTAGTTACCAAGGAGTATTTTTAAAACTCAATATCCGGGTTTTTGAATATGGGAAAAATTATAAGCTACCTAAAACATTCAAAATCTCCCACTACCCTATCTCCAACCCCTAACATACAAATCAACACTCCTTATCCTACCTAGATAAAAAATAAACCATATACTGTAGGACACAACGAATATTATATGCTAAAAATCTACCCATATCATATTTTCAATAACTTTATGTAGAAATATTAGACCATCTGGTCAAAATATGTTCAATTATACCACAGGATTGACAAAAACCTTAGGTTATCTTAAACCTTCCAAAAACTACCCAACTTATTTTCAATCATATAGTATCTGGAGGTTTTTAAACACTACTCTTACCATTTTTACCTCATATAGATAAAACTACACTACTTGGCCAGTCGGGGTAAAAATTTGTACACCCGAACTGTAGGACTTGGAGAGAAATTATAAAATACCTATCAACTTAAAAAATAAAACAAAAAGAAACTAGCCCTACTCACATTCTCAACCACTTATGCACAAATTTTGCACAATTTGATGACCAATCTGGGCCAAAATTTTGAATGCTTACACTAAGGTACGATTAATGCATTTACAATGCCAAGAATTCATATCACATGGACTGAGATCAGAAGAATAGGGAAACTGAAAATACTCCAAACTCAATTAAACAACAAGCGGCTGATTTTGGGAGCACAATAGTCCTAGAGTGCTGTATTCGTCTGTTACCTAAGGCAACATTAAGAAAAACATGAAGCACATTCTGAAACGTATACATTAATTTTGAGGGAGCAGCCAAAATGATCCTAGCAAGATGGTGCTACATAAAACACTGCTAAGGTTTCCATGACAGCTGTGCATCGGCTGTTTGGAAAAATGGAGAATTTGACTGGCCTCCAAGATTCACAGATTTCTTTATCCGTGACTACTTTCTCTGGAGTCAATCGAAGAGCATAGTTTTTTTTTCAAATTGTCCTCAAACACTTGTAAAGTTAAAGCCAATATTTACCGAAGAATTAATGATATTCCAGTTGAATTATTCCAAAAATCACTGGACGAAGTGCATCATAGGCTGATAGACTGTCGTCATAGAAATGGGGGTCATTTGCAGGATATAATTTTCAAGATATCAAATGGTTCCTGTGTTACATAAAGTGGCACATTGTCAATCTTATATATTTTTAATTTCATAAACAATATAATTAATGTTTAGTGCCAAATTGTAAAAATGTTGTTTCATTGAATCATCCTGTATATTGTTATGAGTAGGCATTTTCCAACGGCGTGTCAAAATCTACATTTTAGTTGTGGGTTACCTTGAATAACGAGTTTTTGTGATGGCAGCAAAGACGCTACAACTTACGTATTCAGCCAAATTTTAACGAAGGACCAGTTATCAAGCAAACAAAACAAACAGTTCTAAACTGACATCAAAGTTACCGTCGGAGTAGTGGCACATCCTGCTTATGTGCTGGGCAAACTTGTATCTTGAAAACAGGGGTGAAATCCTTACCAGAAATGCCAAAGAGCAGGTCTAAAAGATTATTCTGTATTTATTAAACTTTGTATATAATTATTAATACCTAGAATTCGCAACAAAATCTTTTTAGGAGTCTTAATTTTTGTCTGTTCACTCTCAAAACTGTGGCAAAATTTTACTGAAATTCCCTCTAAGTGATATGTGTGTTGTATAGGAAAAATTAACTGTTAAAACGTGTTTATGGTGGCCATTAGAATATCATTTTCTTTCTGCATTATTTCTTACTTCACATAAAGTTTAAATGCAACGGCTGGAACGAATTTCAACAAAAAAACTTAACAATTATGGTTTTCTTGTTTGTAAATTGGCTCTAGTAATACAGGAAGCTGTAATTACTTCCGGCACACACAATAATTCGGTTTCATTAATGAATTGTTGCAGATAACAATTCACTTTAAGTGGTTATCATTAAAATTATCACTAATTTGATTAACACAGTGAAGAAATCCCACGGTTTCCCTTGGCGCTGCACTGTTAACTATTGAAGTTCACTTCCTGCTATGTGACTAACAACATTTATTCACTGAGGTGAACCGAAAATTTATGACGCAGTTTTAATTTAAATAAATGTTGAATATAAGTTGTAACAAACTATAAGTGAATCAATAAAGCGGACATGCATTATCTAAAATATTGTTTTAGCTCGCAGGTCTATGGTTTGGGACCTGAGATGAAGGTTGGCAAGTCTTATAACTTTCTCTACTACGTATAGTAAGTAGGGGAAGTATTGTATTCCACCCAAAATTTGGATACCGAGATTTCACCGGAAATACATGTTTTGAGACCCCCTGAATCAAAAAAAAAGCATTTTTGGAAACATGTCCGTGTGTGTGTCTGTCTGTCTGTCTGTGTGTCTGTCTGTGTGTGTGTCTGAACATAATAACTCAGAAACGAACAGTCGGTTAAACACCAAACTTGGTATTTAGGTTCAGTATCTTCCAGAGATGCGACACAAAGGTTTTCAAGAAAATCCCCCCACCCAAGATTACCCTTTACATGGAACATTTTTCGAAAATTTTAATTTTCTCAAAAATGGCTCTAACTATTTTGATTAAAATATCATATGTTTAAGATATTTTCATGACAAATGAAATGAATATCTCGAATTTTCTGGGAATGTCTCCAAAAGTATTCTTCATTGTGAATAACTTTTGCATAACTGGTAAACCATAAGAGATAGACAAAACTTTACTACACACAAAATGTAGATCGCGCTAAAATACACAATTCATATCATATAGATTTTTTTTGTTGGGTAAACCTATTTCGAGATATTGCTTGTTATTCCCTTAAATTTTCCAATACTTGTACTTTTTTCTCAAATTCGTTATTCATTTTTTTTTTTTGTTAATCGAAAGAGAGTGGAATACTCCACATAGCAACCACCTCTTAATATATTTGACTATCGCTTAAAGCCTAACAATTCCCCTTGTATCTACAAGAAAATTAACAATAAGATTAACATCTTGATTAACATGAAGCATATGGAGAATAAGGGTTTGTAAAAATAGTTTGTACAAGAGTACAGAAAGTGATGTGAGTGTAACACATCAATTTCTTTCTGTCGTTTTGTCATTCAGCTATTTTACTGCTTTATTAATTTTGTAAGAGTGACATTATTTCGGCTGTAAATAAATATTATTGAGAGATATAAACTATTTTCTTGATGAAAATTATTTTTTAACTAATTAAGATAGCAATAGGCTAGCATAAGTAAGATAGCTAACGTTCTGAGTGAAAACTGTTGATGTTTCCAACAACTGCGCGTAAGGTTATGTATCTCAGAAACAAATTTACATAAATTCCCACAAAGTACTATCTCTAATACAAGTAAACACGTGGTGTAAACATTAATTTCTTTTCTGTCAACATAACACTGAAAACTTGGATGAAACGTAGCGTTGTTTACAAGTGGATATTAATGTGAAACTCTCACTCACGAAGTGCGTATTTTCATATCTGAAACCTACTTGCTAGTCCAGGATATTCTGCACTTTCTCCCTTAACATTGTTCTGCTTATCTCAAGAGTTCATCATACAAGTGCTGTGCTGTGCTGTGCGTCAGATGGCAGGTTGAGGGCAACCCGATGGTGTGCTTAGGCGTGTACCTTCCCTAATTAGGGCTTTACCACGTAGTGACGGGATATGGGGGTTACAGGATGGCGGTTGTTCTTTAGGTAGGGGGAGAGAAAGGAGGTAACAAAGTTTGTTCCTCAACGGTAGCCGGTCATGGTGCAACTACCCTTGTGCACCGCTGGTGGTATGAATTTTGTAATTATAAACATGTTGGGATTTTAATTTTGAAGTCCAAGCTACTCTTGAATGGATTGTATTGGAGTTCAGCTTTAGCTGCTGTTGGAATTACTCCGCTGTTACCGGATATGCCCGCAAGCCATGCGGGGAAGCCGGTGATGCCTCAAGCGGCGTATTCTGGGGTCATAATCCCCAAGAGACCTAACTAGGGCGCTCTGATGGTATGGCAACTGGTCGTAAAATTTTGCGGCCCGGCGCCTAATTTCATCCTCCACGTAAGGAAGAGATGAGGCTTCGTGAAGCAGTCTCACGGGAAAGGAGCGGTTTACACAATAGATGGCCCGAAGGCACCTATTCTGTACCCGTTGCAGGAGCAGCAGGTTGGAATCTGCGGCCATGCCCCAGATCTCGCAGGCATAAAGCAGGAAGGGGATTATCAGCGCCCGAAAAAGGTGTAACTTTAAAGGGACAGGCATCTCAGACCCCAGCATCGGGTACAATGAAGCCGCAGCCCCATGTCCCCGACGCGCGACGTCCCCGACGTGTCCCCGAAAAGTTAGACCCTTATCTAACTTAACCCCCAGGTAGGAGATTGCATTTGTCCATTCTATCCTTCTTCCGAGATAGCTGAATGTGGGGAAGATTGCGGGAAAGCGGCGCTTGGTGAAGAGAATGGCGTGGCTTTTTGCCGGATTAATGGATAATCGCCAACGCCTGCACCACTCTTGGAGGAGGCGGAGGTGTCTCTGAATGGGGTTGAAGGCTCTGTTTGGGTGTTTACTTGTACAATACAGGAGCACGTCATCAGCGTACTGTGCCATGTTGACGTGCTGCTCTGTGGGTAGGTCGGCCACATATACACTAAAAAGTGTAGGGGATAGAACAGAACCTTCGGGGACTCCGCCTCGTATTGGCCTTAGTGTAGATTTGTGTCCCGCAACTGAAACTACAAATGTGCGGTGTTTTAGATATGTGTGTAACAGGTGTATCAAGTGTGTGGGAAGCTCCAGTTGGATGAGCTTCTTGAGGAGACCCGCATGCCAGGTCGTCGAGAAGGCCTTCTCGACATCCAGTGAAACCGCGGCGGTGTAAGCCCTGTCCTGGAAGCCCAGGGCAGCCGCTTCCACCACGCGCAGCAATTGCTGGGAGGTCGAGTGCCCAGGACGGAAGCCGAACTGATGTGGTGGGATGGCTCGAATGTCCCCTAAGGTGGGAGACAAGCGGGTAAGAATGATCCTTTCAAACACTTTTGAAAGGACGGAGAGGAGGCTAATGGATCGGTAATTGGCAGGATGTACCGGATCTTTCCCCGGCTTCAATATGCAGATAACCCGAGCCTCTCTCCACTCGCGTGGGAAGTGACTGAGGGCAAAGCACATATTGAAGACCCTGGTGAGAAAGAGAACGGCCCGGAAGGGAAGGCGTCGTAGCATGGCGGGTGTAAGCCCGTCAGGCCCCGGTGCCCTTTTGGGGTTGAGACGCCGGAGTGCGCCTTGGACTTCTGAAGGTCTTATGACGGGATATCGATCCGCATCGTCGGGGGGACGTCGAAGGAATCGGCGTACCTCCCTCCGAGTACGTTCGGAAAAGGCATCGTCCTGGGGGTCATCTCGAGGCCTCATGGTCCTCTCAAGGTAGTCGGCAAACACATTTGCTTTGGCTTGGGGGAGGTAAGCCAGGCCTTGGGTGCCGTGGAGAGGGGAGGAGTATTGATCTCTGCGGTTGCGGAGGCGTTTGGCGATCCTCCACACGTCGCCATCTTCGAGGTTCATACGGTTCATCGTCTCCTTCCACGCTTGCACTCTGTGCTCGCGTAGTCGGCGACGGACCTCCCGGCAAAGGCGCCTATGAAGCACTCGATTATGTGGCGTGCGGTGACGCTGGTAGAGTCTGCGTGCCGCCCAGGAGCGGCGGATAAGCAGGTGGAGTTCAAGAGGAAGGACGTCAGGGTGCAAGGGTGCTGGGGTGTTGACAGTGAGGTTATGGACCGTTCGTACCACGATGGAAGTGAAGGAGGAGACAGCCGCCTCCAGGGTTGGGACGTCTACGATTCTCGGGTTGGGTGGAAGGGATTCGTTGAGGCAAACCTTGACGCATTCCCAGTCGACCTCCCGGTGTTGAACCGGGACGTCGTGACTGGCAACCTGGGTGTTAACCTCGGCTAACACAGGATTGTGGTCTGAGTGTAGCGCGTTGATTGATGTGAGTGAGATATGAAAGGGGAAATGCTTGATGATCGCGAAGTCGATAACAGAAGCCCGTCCTCGACCTCGTGGATGATGTGTAGGTTGCCAGGGACCCTCTGCTCGAAGTTGAGGGTCCGCATCTATCATGCGTATAATTTCATTGCCTCGTCTACACGACGGGGGGCCGCAATGCCAACGCATATGTTTGGCATTGAAGTCCCCAGCCATGATAACGTTAGGATGAAGGGCGAGGATGGATAGGTAATCGTTGAGCACGAACAGCCTTTGTGGAGGGTGGTAAACAGACACCACCATGACTTCCGTACCGCCGAGATCAATACAGACGGCCGTGGCCTCCAAGGTTTGAAGTGGCGGGAGAGGG
This sequence comes from Deroplatys truncata, assembly GCA_030765065.1. NCBI lineage: Eukaryota > Metazoa > Arthropoda > Insecta > Mantodea > Mantidae > Deroplatys > Deroplatys truncata. The sequence continues at coordinate 77,280,385 of CM060982.1, read as the reverse complement.
ATTGGGCGTTGGACAACACTGTTCCTCACGAGGACCGCGGTGCCACCTCCCCGGCGGCCCAAACGGTCAGTCCTGAGGCAGCTGAAGCCCGGTAGGCGGAATCGGGTGTTGGGTTTCAAATGTGTTTCCCCGACTAAAATGAGGTCCAAGGCATATGAGCCAGCAAAGTGCTGGAGCTCATTCCCCTGATCGGCCATTCCACACGCGTTCCAAAACGCGAACCGAAACGAGGTACGTGACCTAGTTCGATTCGCCATTTCGGGCCGTCTGGATGACAGTGGTCAGGAGTGCGAGCCCCTCCATGGCAATTACCATCTTTGCGGCTTGGTCAGGTGTTGATAGGAACCTGACCAGCAGGTCGCAGATGCGCCGGCCGTGGTTCTGCAGCAGCTGCTGCAACCACCCCAGCACATCAGAAACCTGTGGTGCAGGAGGAGGGGTTGGGGGTCTTCTCGGGAGAGGAGTGGGGGGCTTGGGCAAGGGCGCCGGTCCATTGGTCCCCTTGTCGGCCCTCGACCTACGTGGAAGAGTGGGAGTACCACGCTCACACGAGGTCTCGGATTCCGAGTCCGGTTCTCGCGCTGGACGACGTCTCCTTGTCCTTCTAGGACGGGAAGGTTTTGGGGTGTCTGGAGCTGGTGTTTGCGTCTTGCTGGGCTTGGTTTGTGTGGAGGCCCTTGACACCGCAGGTCTACCCGAGGTGCTCTTTAGTGCTGCTGCATAAGAGCGTCGGGGAGCAGGCTGATGTTGTTGCCGTGGCGGAGCTGGAGCTGGCGGGTGCTGCTGTTGTGCTGTTGGGTGGCCTCCCCTACCTTGGGGGGCTGCTGGTGCAGGTGGTCTCCTTGAGGCTATCACAGCCTTCCTCGTAGGGCACCCGCCGTAACACGCCACATGCTCCCCCTTGCAGTTAGCACAGGTGGGAACCTCGGCGATTGTTCGGGGACAGACCTCTCTTGGGTGGGAGCCTCCGCACCTTAAGCAGCGCAGGTTGCGGAAGCAGAAGTGGCTGGAGTGGTTAAACCCCAGGCACCGGTAACATTGTGGGGGACCGCCAGAGCCCTTGGATGGTTCGATGTGTACCCGAAGGTAGCAGATGGTGTTGACACCATCTATCTTTGCCTCCGGGTCTGCTGACCGCTCCACGACTACTAAAAATAGTGGGAGGGGGGTGGGGCCTTGGCCATTTGGAGCTGGTCTGGTGAGCTGCTTCACCACTCTTGGGGTGATGCCCTGGCGGATGAGGTCGTCCTCGATGTCAGTCACCGAAGTATCCGCTGGCAATCCTCGGATAACCCTGCGAATATCTCGGGCCTTATCCAGGCCGAAGGTAAAATGGGGAATGCCCCTCCTTCCTAGTTGTTTAAGCAGCGTCGAGTAGTCCCCGGCCTGCTTAGCCTGGAAGATGAAGCGGCTTTTGTTCCGCCTCACCGTGCATGACCCGATCAGGGTCGGCATGACTTCCTTCAGGAAGCCTACAGACCCCGCGAAGTCATCCACGATGATTGGCGGAACGTGGCTCCGCTGCCCGGCGTTCTGGGCGGACCCAGAAGCGGCAGGCTGCGCGGACGCTCCTGATTGGCCAGAGGGCACGCCCCCTGCAGCCAATCGGGAAGCACGCTTCCTTTTCCGTGAAACCACTTCACGAAAGTCGTCGTCTTCTCCGGCCGTGGAAAGGCCAGAGGAGCTTGCCTCATCCTCCTCCATGGAGGAGTAGTTTGAATGTTGGGAGCCTAAATTGGCTCGACCATCGTCGGAGCAGCGCTCCGAAATTTTGTCTACTCGGTCAGATAAATCATCTCGAGAGACGCCCTGGTTGGTGGTAAGCTTGGACTGGTCCAAACAACGCACTTTGCCCTTTCCGCTTGCGCGTTCCTGGCTAAGTGCCCTTTTCTTGCCCTCCAGAGCGGCAGGGCCGCCCGAGGGCTGGTTGACTGCACCAGTGCTGGTGCTGGCAGCGGCAGTTGGAGTCTGACCGGCATTCCCGCTGGGACCTTTGCCAGTTAAGGACTGGTTGGGTTTGGTCTTTGGCATCTTGGAAAGATACACAGCGCTGCACCCAGGGGTGCAGCGCACACAAGCACAAAATCGTTTACCCTCACCTGCAGGCAGCTATGGTGCTCAATAGCGCAGCGAAACAGAGGGCCGGACACGGTTAGTGCGCCTTACCGTTCCTTAAGGAAGGTGGCTGTGGCCTTGTTCGCCTACCCGCTGCCTGGAAATTGGCCTCTTGATGGTAACGAGGCCACTGAAGGTCAATGTAGTCGTATGTACTGGTCGCCTTAAGAAATGCGACGCAGTAGAGCTGGTTGAAGAAGTACGTTCTCAAGAACCTGGCCGACCCACAAAAAGTGGCGGACCGCGCAGAAAATCTCGAGGCGGCGACGCTGGAATTGTGGCGGACCTCGTAGAAACCTCGCTGGTGTGCGCTGGATGCATGTCCACGCGCCACGCACCGCACGCACATCATACAAGTCAAGGTTAACTTTCATTTTAAACGATTAGCAGTCGAGGTTATGTTTTAGGTATCTTTTTATATAGAAGACAAAGTTGATAAATGCATTTTAAAAATGCTGCTTACTTTTGAAAATGATAAAAAATTACAATTTAAGATTTTTAACATACTATTGCGCCCGATTCTCTACGAACGGTTTCGTGTAAACATTTTTATTGCCGGTGTGAAAATAAAGAGTTTAATTACGATTTAAATAACGCTGAAAGAGGGTTATTTAAAACCAAGCAGAGGACTTGGATGCGCATTTGAGGCTTTTTCTGATATTTCTCATGTGTTTTTTGCTGCTCATATGTTAATCCGTTTCTAACTTTCTTTATAGTAAAAATCTGATGTGTTACACTACATGACTTTCTCTACTCTTGTACAAACCATTTTTGCAAACGATTATTTTCCATATGCTTCATGTTAATCGAGATGTTAATCTTATTGCTAATTTTCTTGTAGATGCAAGGGGAATTGGTAGGCTTTAAGCGATAGTCAAATATTTTAAGAGCTGGTTGCTATGTGGAGTATTCCATTCTCTTTGCATTTCCAGGACAAAAAAAAATGAATAACGAATTCCCATTTGAGAAAAAGTATAAGCATTGGAAAATTTAAGGGAATAACAAGCAATATCTCGAAAATGGTTCACTCAACAAAAAAAATGTATATGACATAAATTGTGTATTTTAACGCAATCTACATTTTTGTGTAGTAAAATTTTGTCTATCTCTTATGGTTTACCAGTTTACGAAAAGTCGTTCACAATGAAGAATACTTTTGGAGACATTCCCAGAAAATTTAGGATATACATTTTATTTGTCATGAAAATATCTTAAATATATGATATTTTAATCAAAATCGTTAGAGCCATTTTTAAAAAAAAAAATAAAATATTCGAAAAATGCTCCATGTAAAGGGTAATCTGGGTTGGGGGATTCTCTTGAAAACCTTCGTGTCGCATCTCTGGAAGATACTGAACCTAAATACCAAGTTTGGTGTTTATCCGACTGTTCGTTTCTGAGTTATGTTGTTCACAGACACACACATACGGACATGTTTCCAAAAATGCTTTTTTACTTTCTCTACTACGTATAGTAAGTAGGGGAAATATTGTATTCCACCCAAAAATTCGATACCGAGATTTCACCGCAAATACATGTTTTGAGACCCCCTGAATCCAAAAACAGCATTTTTGGAAATATGTCCGTGTGTGTGTCTGTGTGTGTGTGTGTGTGTGTGTGTGTGTATGTGTGTCTGTGAACAGCATAACTCAGAAACGAACTGTCGGATAAACACCAAACTTGGTATTTAGGTTCAGTATCTTCCAGAGATGCGACACGAAGGTATTCAAGAAAATCCCCCCACCCAAGGCTACCCTTTACATGGAACATTTTTCGAAAATTTTAATTTTCTCAAAAATGGCTCTAACGATTTTTATTAAAATATCATATGTTTAAGATATTGTCATGGGAAATGAAATGTATATCTCGAATTTTCTGGGAATGTCTCCAAAAGTATTCTTCATTGTGAACGACCTTTGCATAACTGGTAAACCATAAGAGATAGACAAAATTTTACTACACAAGAAATCTAGATCGCGTTAAAATACACAATTTATATCATATACATTTCTTTTGTTGAATGAACCGTTTTCGAGATACTGCTTGTTATTCCCTTAAATTTTCCAATACTTATACTTTTTCTCAAATTCGTTATTCATTACATTCTCTACTACGTATAGTAAGTAGGGGAAGTATTGTATTCCACCCAAAAATTCGATACCGAGATTTCACCGGAAATACATGTTTTGAGATCCCCTGAATCCAAAAAAAGCATTTTTAGAAACATGTCCGTGTGTGTGTCTGTGTGTCTGTGTGTCTGTGTGTCTGTGTGTGTGTCTGTGAACAGCATAACTCAGAAACGAACAGTCGGATAAACACCAAACTTGGTATTTAGGTTCAGTATCTTCCAGGGATGCGACACGAAGGTTTTCAAGAAAATCCGCCCACCCCAGGATACCCTTTACATGGAGGATTTTTCGTAAATTTTAATTTTCTCAAAAACGGCTCTAACGATTTTTATTAAAATATCATATGTTTAAGATATTTTCATGACAAATAAAACGTATATCTTGAATTTTCTGGGAATGTCTCCAAAAGTGTTCTTCGTTGTGAACGACTTTTGCATAACCGGTAAACCATAAGAGATAGAGAAAATTTTACTACACAATGTACATCGCGTTAAAATACACAATTTATGTCATATACATTTTATTTGTTGAGTGAACCATTTTCGAGATATTGCTTGTTATTGTCTTAAATTTTTCAATACTTTTCTTAAATGGGAATTCGATATTCATTTTTACTTTCTCTACTACGTATAGTAAGTAGGGGAAGTATTGCATTCCAACCAAAAATTCGATACCGAGATTTCACCGGAAATATATGTTTTGAGATCTCCTGAATCCAAAAAAAAAGCATTTTTGGAAACATGTCCGTGTGTGTATCTGTGTGTGTGTGTGTGTGTGTGTGTGTGTGTGTGTGTGTGTATGTGTCTGTGAACAGCATAACTCAAAAACGAACAGTCGGATAAGCACCAAACTTGGTATTTAGGTTCAGTATCTTCCCGAGATGCGACACGAAGGTTTTCAAGAAAATCCCCCACTCCAGACTACCCTTTACATGGAAAATGTTTCGAAAATTTTAATTTTCTCAAAAATGGCTCTAACGATTTTGATGAAAATATCATATGTTTAAGATAATGTCATGAGAAATGAAATGTATATCTCGAATTTTCTGGGAATGTCTCCAAAAGTATTCTTCATTGTGAACGCCTTTTGCATAACTGGTAAGCCATAAGAGATAGACAAAATTTTACTACACAAGAAATGTAGATCGCGTTAAAATACACAACTTATGTCATATACATTTCTTTTGTTGAGTGAACCGTTTTCGAGATATTGCTTGTTATTTCCTTAAATTTTCCAATACTTATACTTTTTCTGAAATACGTTATTCATTTTTACTTTCTCTACTACGTATAGTAAGTAGGGGAAGTATTGTATTCCACCCAAAAATTCGATACCGAGATTTCACCGGAAATACATGTTTTAAGACTCACTGAATCCAAAAAAGCATTTTTGGAAACATGTCCGTGTGTGTGTCTGTCTGTGTGTCTGTCTGTGTGTCTGTGTCTGTGAATAGCATAGCTCAAAAACGAAGAGTCGGTTAAACACCAAACTTGGTATTTAGGTTCAGTATCTTTCAGAGATGCGACACGAAGGTTTTCAAGAAAATCCCCCCACCCCAGACTACCCTTTACATGGAACATTTTTCGAAAATTTTAATTTTCTCTAAAACGGCTCCAACGATTTTGATTAAAATATCATATGTTTAAGATATTGTCATGACAAATAAAATGTATATCTCGAATTTTCTGGGAATGTCTCCAAAAGTATTCTTCATAATGAACGACTTTTTCATAACTGGTAAACCATAAGAGGTAGACAAAATTTTACTACACAAAAAATGTAGATCGCGTTAAAATACACAATTTATGTCATATACATTTCTTTTGTTGAGTGAACCGTTTGCGAGATATTGCTTGTTATTCCCTTAAATTTTCCAATACTTATACTTTTTCTCAAATTCGTTATTCCTTTTTTTTATATCTTGAAAATGCAAAGAGAATGGATTGCGCCACATAGCAACCAGCGTTAAAATATTTGACTATCGCTTAAAACCTACCATATTCCCCTTGCATCTACATGAAAATTATCAATAAGATTGACATTTCGATATCTCCATTAACATGAAGCATATGGAGAATAAGCGTTTGTAAAAATAGTTTGTACAAGAGTAGAGAAAGTCATGTGAGTGTAACACATCAGATTTTTTTATGTCCTGACATGCAAAGAGAATGGAATGCGCCACATAGCAACCAGCGTTAAAATATTTGACTATCGCTTAAAAGCTACCATATTCCCCTTGCATCTACAAGAAAATTACCAATAAGATTGACATCTCGATATCTCGATTAACATGAAGCATATGGAGAATAGGCGTTTGTAAAATTAGATTGTACAAGAGTAGAGAAAGTCATGGGAGTGTAACACATCAGATTTTTTTTGTCTTGGATATGCAAAGAGTTATAATCTGTGGCAAAGGGAATGGTGCTGCACCTAGCAACCAGCTATTAAGAGATATGTATGTGCTTAAGGGCTACTGTTTTTCTATATTGCCCTTGTAAATATATTTTCCCCTACATCTACAAGAAAATTAGCAGTAAGATAGAGTTTGCAAATGTTTATCTCGGTTAACATGAACTAGATGGAGAATAAGCGTTTTTAAAAATAGTTTGTACAAGAGTAGAGAAAGTCATGTGAGTGTAACACATTAGATTTTTTTTTTATGTCCTGAACATGCAAAGAGAATGGAATGCGCTACATAGCAACCAGCGTTAAAATATTTGACTTTCGCTTATAACCTACCATATTCCCCTTGCATCTACAAGAAAATTACCAATAAGATTAACATCTCGATATCTCGATTAACATGTAGCATATGGAGAATAAGCGTTTGTAAAAATAGTTTGTACAAGAGTAGAGAAAGTCATGTGAGTGTAACACATCAGTTTTTTTTATTCAGGGGTCTCAAAACATATATTCCATGAAATCTCGGCATCGAATTTTTGGGTGGAATACAATACTTCCCCTACTTACTATACGTAGTAGAGAAAGTAAAAATGTACACTATCTATAATCTGATGAGTTACATTCACATGACTTTCCCCTCTATCACTTATTAGTCAGTATACAAATTATTCTTACGAAAGTTTCGTTTCTAGCTACTTCACTGTAATCCAGATAAACCTTTCCGGAAATAGCCGCATTACACACTTCGTTATAGATACAAAAGTAATAAGAACTGGACGCAATATACTGGCCTTAAAATTCCATACTCTTTCCATGACATCGCAAGAAACAACTGAAAATTGATAGGACTTCAAAAGAAAGGCTGAATACTAAACAATTTGAACCATTAATAACGTATATCTGAAAATGGCTGATGCCACGCAAAAGTTATTTGGAGTAAATTGTGTGTTTTAAAGAGAAACATTTTTTGTGTAGTACGTTTTCGTCTATCGCTTAACGTTTACCAGTTATATAGGATTATATAAAATTCCTTCCGAATGAAGAGGACTTCACAGGCTATTTCCAGAATTCAAGATATATATTTTATTTGTCGTGTAAAGATCTTTAATATATGATAATTAGTTGTTCTTCCACAAAATCCGTGTGTAGGACGTTGGAAAGGTAGAATTAGACGACTGGAAAATTCAATGCCATAGCCAGGTTTGAATTACAGATCTTCCGGTTTCCCTAACCAACTGAGCTACCAGGCAACATGCCGGTACGACATTAAATTCCCCAACTCACATACAGTATTTTAATTAAAACCGTTAGAGCCATTTTTTGAGAAAACAAAAAATTTCGAAAAATGTTCAATGTAAAGAGCGGTTTTCAATTAAAAATCTTCGTATTGCAACTTTGGAAGGTACTAAACCTAAACCCAATTTTGGTATTCGTACAACTTTTCGTTTTTGAATTATGCTCTATGCACAGAAATTTTTCTAAAAATGCTTTATTTGGAATCAGGGGTCCTCAAAACATGCATTTCCAATGAAATCTCAGTATCAAATTTTCGGGTGGAACGCACTACCTTCCCTCCTACTATGTATGTGGTAAAGAAAGTAAAATGTAATGTGAACTTATTGTTTAATGCTTATTAAGGGAAGATTAACCGCCCTATACCGAGCGGGATGGCTCAGGGGGTAAAGTCTGTGGCCCGCATTCGGAAAGTCGTGGGTTTGATTCCCATGGCCGACCTTCCTGAAACATGAGTCTTTTCGGGGGTTTCCCCAGGTCGCCAGGCGAATGCTGGGAAGGATCATTACATCCACCGAATTTTCTGTCCCTCCATTTCACCTCCATTCTCATTTCACTTCACCTTTCATCTGCCTGGTCTCTTTCAGCGTTGCAAGTGTCGGCAGGAAGTCTCAGCGTGTGCATCGTTGGGGAAAAGGATGCCCTGAGTAAACCTTCGGCCCCTCCGGGCCCCGAGTCCCCCAGGGGATGTGTAAGTCCACTGGGGAAGGGGAGCCGGCTGCACCAGCCACCGCCCGGGGAGTTCAAATCTGTAAATGCTAGGGACCCTGCCCTCTGCCTGCCGTGGCTCCTAGTCCGGCCGACCTCTGTCTCCTCTCATCTCAATCCTCCCTCCCGGGGCGCCACGTTATGGCCTAGGCATAGAAGATCTGCGTAGGTCGGTGCGGTGCGTTTGGAACGGAACAACCGCAATGTATAGCATTTGGGACAATTCGCACATTGCGTTTGGACCTGGCGTAGTCAACATTTTACATACCGTTTGCGCCTCTTACAGCAACATTCTCCCTCTTTTGGTACTACCAGGAGGAAGAATACGCCTGGTATAGTTAAAAATGTTTCTATGTTAAGCTTTAAGAAAAAAAATCTGATGTGTTACACTCACATGACTTTCTCTACTCTTGTACAAACTATTTTTACAAACGTTTATTCTCCATATGCTTCATGTTAATCGAGATATCGAGATGTCAATATTATTGATAATTTTCTTGTAGATGCAAGGGGAACATGGTAGGTTATAAGCGATAGTCAAATATTTTAAGCGCTGGTTGCTATGTGGCGCATTGTATTCTGTTTGCATATCCAGGACATAAAAAACTGAATAACGAATTTGAGAAAAAGTATAAGTATTGGAAAATTTAAGGAAATAACAAGCAATATCTCGAAAATGGTTCACTCAACTAAAAACATGTATATGACATAAATTGTGTATTTTAACGCGATCTACATTTTTTGTGTAGTAAAATTTTGTCTATCTCTTATGGTTTACCAGTTATGCAAAAGTCGTTCACAATAAAGAATACTTTTGGAGACATTCCCAGGAAATTCAAGATATACATTTTATTTGTCATAAAAATATCTTAAACATATGATATTTTAATCAAAATCGTTAGATCCATTTTTGAGAAAATTAAAATTTTCGAAAAATCTTCCATGTAAAGGGTAATCTGGAGTGGGGGATTTTCTTGAAAACCTTCGTGTCGCATCTCTGGAAAATACTGAACCTAAATACCAAGTTTGGTGTTTATCCGACTGTTCGTTTCTGAGTTATGCTGTTCACAGACACACACACACACACAGACACACACGGACATGTTTCCAAAAATGCTTTTTTTGGATTCAGGGGGTCTCGAAACATGTATTTCCGGTGAAATCTCGGTATCGAATTTTTGGGTGAAATACAATACTTCCCCTAATTACTATACGTAGTAGAGAAAGTAAAAATTAAAATAATTTTTGTCATTCCGTCAAGATAGTCTTCCATTGCCGTCCTTATATGCCTTATACTTTAGCTTGGTAACCAACACTTTTTAAATACTGTTAATAGGGACAGTTTTCCATCTCTATATACTTTATACTTTTCTGTTAGTTGAGTTGTTTATGTTTCTCATTATTACGTGGTAGCTGCGGAAAATTCTTTTAATTGAATTAATTTTAAGCTTTGTTTCATGTTGCACTGATAGAATGATATTTATCGCAGTATGTATGTTTGGATGCGGGCTATAAAATTGTTCATTGAAATGTTTGTGGAAAGACTCTGGACCATTGGCAGTACGCGAATTTTCACAAGGTACGTCTGCTCACATGTCTGATGGAAATGACGAATCTTCGGCGAAGTAGTTGTCAAATAGGTAATCTAAGAACCGTAAATCCGTGGTTGGTGCGATTGATACCAACATGGTAAAAGCATCACGGACTTAATGTGTGGGTAACAGTTGCAGTCCAAACACATAATGGAGGCATTTGCCTATTTCTGAATTGAAATTAGCATATTTGTTCCTTAAATTTGAGAATGTCAACAATTTTTATACCAGTTCTGCATAAGGTGTGGGAAATGATATTTCGCTGCCGCATATGCCGTCTTTTCAAAATCAACACAGAAGACTATTAGGTGCAATGTCAATTCCAACACACGTTCGCAAAGCTGTTTTATTTCCTCACATAATTCTACATACTTTTTCATTGGTTTATAAATTAGAAAAGCGAATATTACTGATACGTAATAGCCCAATGTATGTACATGAATGGTGTTCAGTTGAGCGAAGTGCTTAGGCGAATATGAAAAGGTTCCAACTCCAAAACATGACTTTACACTGCACAAAAACTTCAGATTTTCTGAACACATAAAAAGAACAACCTTTTTTGCTGAATTAACAAAACAAAATTTATAATTTTCAAATAGCAATTCTGTCCATTCACTTAATTGAGCTAAGCCCTCCTCTAGACTTTTTTTAATTTTCGCAAGATGTTTACGCTGAACCCGATACACAGAATGTCTTTGTGCACTAAATTACCAGTTGCTTCATGTGTTGCTGCTTGAATGCTTGAGCGTATTGACTTGTTAGGTCGCAAAAAAAAAGTTCTTCTTCTGCTTTCTTTGCACACAATCCTTATAATTTCCAAAGAGATTCCTTCTTTTGTCATTGGCTGATGAGTATGCTCTCCAGACAGACTGACCACTTTTGAATAAGACATATCAGTATAAATCACTACTTTACATTTTCTGTTTGTGCAGGAACATTTCACTTGTCCACACTTTAGCTCGCCATGTTTACTTAGTTTAAAATGTTCACATAGAATGCACACTTTGCCCGTTTTGTAGTTAAAATGCGCTCTATACGCAAGTTCATCTTTACGAGTTACTGCACGCTCCCGTTTTACTCTCCTGTCTGTGAAGGGACGCTGTCAACCACGACACATCCAACCGACCTAGCAATCCCAAACGCGTTACCCCCGCGTAGGTCGAGGTGCTAAGCACCCCTTCGCTTCTAGTCCTATCCTATCCTAACCGTCCTATACTACTAATGCCAATCAGCTTATTTAAAGACCCGTTATCTCAAGAACTACTGAAGATATTTTGAAATTCTTACAGGATAAAGATACCCTATTAGGTAAACTGGCTCACTTTTAGGAATAAATGCATATCAGGGAAAGGATATTCATTCATTCATTATCTGTTTACCCTGCTCTTATGTAGGACTACACCCCCCAGGACTTACAAGCGGGTGCCTGGGGTCAGAGGCCCGTCGAGAGCAGACACTCATGGATCAGACAGAGTAACTAGGATGGGTGATCAGCCCGATGCCTGGTATGGGGTGAAGGAAGTAGATGAAACGAAATGTTGGTGAAATGGATGAAAGGAAAGGTGATGATGGAGTAGTTTGTGGAATGAATGGCGGGGGAAACCGGAGAACCCGGAGAAAACCCGCCCAGACGCCGCTTCGTCCACCACAAATCCCACATGCAGGTCCCTGGGATTGAACCCGGGCCGCCTCGGCCACGGCGAGCCCAGGGAAAGGATATGATTTTTCAAAATAAGTCTGATTATTAAAACTATATTTTAAGCGCAATCATCTCTGTGAACAAACTAATTGGTTCAAAGTGAATGCGTTTCAAGACTAATGTTGTCGTCATGTATTTAAAAAAATTCATCCTTCTATCAGTTATAGTTCCAGAGAAAACTAGATGTTTATTACAAAAAAAACATAGTTTTGAGAAAACTATTTAAAGGGGAAATGTAAACAAGAAACTAACTGGGTTTCATTTTGCATATGAATTAAAGTTCACCTGCACAACAATGAACGCCTTCCTCCTAAGGATTAATCCTTCTCCTCTTTAGGGTTACTGAATTCCAAAATGAAAAAATGAAGCTTTTCACACAACCTTTACTCCAATGATAACTACACTATACCCGCCATGTAAAATATAACTTCTCATCAGTGTCATACAACCTCTATTAGAAGAGATAGAGAAGTATAGAAATAAATGGTTGAACATCTCCACCGTAACGGAGGAAAGAATACCCAAACAATATTTACAGCACGTAAAAGAACCTCAAGCCTGATAATGAGGCCTCTGAGCAAACTTTCCGGCCTTTCACGCCCAATATAGAATAGTACGTTAAGGATCATAGTAGTTAAGGAGCGTCCATAAATAAAATCTCAATTTTTAGTAGCTAGGTCAAGGCCGGTCAGTGTGAGAACCGACTCCCGGACGTAAACAAAATACATACCTGAACTGGGAGGTGGGGGTACTAGCGGTTTTGTTTTCCACACGACCATTAATTCAAACAAACACAACGAAAGAATGGTGTAATGTTTTGGCGAAATGACAAGCACAACTAAAGTATAGAAGTAATGCATTCATTGTCCAATATGCTTTTTGCGGTCGTTGACTGAAAAGCACATCATGTTTATGTCAGCTTCACTAGAAGTTGAATCACTATTAGACTAATATCATATTACGCATTGAAACTCACAGGTTTAGTGACGAAAGAACCCAAGGTGTGTTTAGTGGATAATCACCACGCGCATACAACGAAAGTGAAATCTGTTTACGCCTTGGCTTACTTCTGGTTTTGGAAGTGAGAATGCCACCCCCGCTTCTGGTCGGCTGCCACTGCAACGTTGCCAGTATGTGCGTTTTATGTTTTCGAAAAACCTAAAATATATCCACAGAAAATGGCCGTAAAGAAAAAAATCTGATGTGTTACACTCACATGACTTTCTCTACTCTTGTACAAACTATTTTTACAAACGCTTATTCTCCATATGCTTCATGTTAATCGAGATGTTAACCTTACTGCTAATTTTCTTGTAGATGCAAGGGGAATTGGTAGGCTTTAAGCGATAGTCAAATATTTTAAGCGCTGGTTGCTATGTGGAGTATTCCATTCTCTTTGCATGTCCAGGACAAAAAAAATGAATAACGAATTTCCATTTGAGAAAAAGTATAAGTATTGGAAAACTTAGGGGAATAACAAGCAATATGTCGAAAATGGTTCACTCAACAACAAAAAATGTATATGACATAAATTGTGTATTTTAACGCGATCTACATTTTTTTGTGTAGTAAAATTTCGTCTATCTCTTATGGTTTACCAGTTATGCAAAAGTCGTTCACAATGAAGAATACTTTTGGAGACATTCCCAGAAAATTTGAGATATACATTTTATTTGTCATGAAAGTGTTCTTAAACATATGATATTAATCAAAATCGTTAGCCATTTTTGAGAAAATTAAAATTTTCGAAAAATGTTCCATGTAAAGGGTAATATGGGGTGAGGGATTTTCTTGAAAACCTTCGTGTCGCATCTCTGGAAGATACTGAACCTAAATACCAAGTTTGGTGTTTATCCGACTGTTCGTTTCTGAATTATGCTGTTCACAGACACACACACACACACACACACAAAAGAGACACACGGACATGTATCCAAAAATGCTTTTTTTGGATTCAGGGGGTCTCAAAACATATATCTCCGGTGAAATCTCGGTATCGAAATTTTGGGTGGAATACAATACGTCCCCTACTTACTATACGTAGTAGAGAAAGTAATAAAAAAATACGTTCCGAATAATGAGATCTGTAACTTGTTTAAAATAATGTAATGACTTCCCTTCCACCCGGGATATTATTCCAGTTCTCAAAATCTGCTCAATGGATTTTAAATAATTTCACTGGAAAGTGGTTTTGGAAGACGAGAAATCTATCCAGATTGGCATCTTCTCCGGAAAAACTCATTTTAATGCTCTTTTTAAATAAAATATTGTGATCGGAAACAATTTCACATCAACAAAGTTAAAGCCGGCTGCATAATCCTAGATGTTAAACACGGAATAAATAAAAACTAAACTCGTGGTAATACTTGTTGTACAAAATACATATAGTCTACTGTAATTCAGAAAATTATTTCATAGTGCTTTTATAAATCCATAATTATTTTAAAGTGAAGTTTAATTTTAAGCAAGATAGTCTATGTACATATTTATTTAATATCCCTTTAATTTCTTGCCCATTTCGCGACGGTTAGTAGTTTCTTGGTTCATCTGAGTCGGTGTATGCGACTCACCTACCTATAACATCTGCTTGAGATGGCCTTAGTTGCATAGTCGCCAACTAATACTACCCATTTTATTTGTATATTTCTGTTATGTATGTCGTTGTATTGCTAATTCAATCGAATAGCTAGACTCAGACTCTGCGATACACGGGATTTGAACTCGCGACCTACCACTGTCATAATACTGACGTGTGCGTTTCATAGACAAATTTACAGAACTTTTTGTATTTAATCTTGCTTTTCTACGTACAAGTGCTCGTTTTATTGAATTATTTCATACAGTGAACATGACAGAGACATGAATGAATTTATCAACGCAACTGCTGTGTCCTGTACAGAAATACTATTATTGTCAATTTAACTTCAGCTGTTAATACACAAAAAATGAATAATTGCACCAATACCCTGTAGTACGTAATTCATCAGTTGTGGAAACATAACCATAAAATTTCGTATCACATGTCCACAGAACCATAAAGCTTACGGATAGATGTGAGATTTTAAGTGAGTAAATGAAGAAAACAGACGTTTTTGATTTGCCTAAGATTAAACTCGTAAACAGTTACAACTGATAATTCATGGCATTAACAGCCATAAATCTAGCTTCATATGTCGCACAAAGGATCTCTAGATTAATTTATACACTAATTAATTAGAGCTTTTTACTCCAAAGAAATACTTCGACTCCATTAATCAACCAAATTATGCTTATTCTGTTGTGAGAAAGAGATCATTGAAGTCCTTAAGGAAATAAACTATTGCATTAATTTGTCTCAGTTAATGATAAAGCCCTACTTATAATCCCCACAGATTTTTTTTATGCCCTTGTGCATTTAGGATTAGGATTACGCTATGGAAAGGGCACCTAGCATCTCGACCCCACAGGGACCTATTGTGCATACATCCCCGGGAGGAACGGATAAGGTGAAAGAACCGCAGGAGACGTATGGACTGCAGGACCGGCCGACGCAGGCGACAGAGACACGTAGAGGTTCCTAACAGTTACAAGCTTGACCACCCAGCCGGAGAGCGCTCAAGGCAGCCCTCCCAAGCAATAGCGTTATCGGTGGCCTTTGACCTTTCAAACATATTGTCTATCGTAATGGTATTAATTCGTATACAGTTGTCATTGAATTTCTGGTTTTTCTTTGGGTTTTATACATTAGATCACACACACATTCACACTCTCGTTCATACTTCCAACCTCTGGGGAGAATAGGGAATAATTTTGGCTAGAGAAATGTTCGCACCCCAGCCGGGAATCAAACGCGGGATCCCTCGCACAGCAAGCAGGTTCTCTATCTGCCTGCTATGATTTTGACTTAACAAACAGCGAAGAAAAATCAATCTTACAATTTTTGAAACTATGGCATCACCGAGTAAAGAACAGACCCTTGAATTATAACTGTTATATTAATTTTCAGAGCTTTACGAAATATGCATGTAACGTTTACCAAAAGGACTATAGATGATTTAGATTCTCAGCTAAAGACTCCTAGTCACATAACAAATAGCTATGTTGTTAGATTCAGAAATTCTGTGAAGTATGGGAAATCAGAATAAATACAAACAAGTCAAAAGTTACGGTTTTCAAAAATGGAACTAAACTGAGAAAAGAAGAAAAGTGGGTAATAAACAGAAAAGGATTAGAAGTGGTCAAAGAATTTGAATATTTAGGAGTGAGGCTGAATAACAAAGGGGAATTGGGGACACACAGTAGAAAAATAGAGGCAAAAGGGAGGGCTGCAATGACAGGAACAATGATATGTAAATACAAGATTAAAAATGACTACCAAGTGGCTGGAAAGAATGTACAAGACTCTAGTGGAATCAAAAATGTTTTATGCAGTAGAGATCTGGCGGACACATATGTAAGCGAAGAGGTAGATCATATACAAAAGAACTATTAGGGTTACCAAGATCAGCACCAAGACAAGTAGCTGTAGTCGAACTAGAAAAAACAAGAAGGAAAGGAATAATAATGTAGAGAATAATAAAATTCTTATTTAGATGTTTGGTTAAAGAAGAGGGAGAAATCTTAGTTATGCACGAAGCAACAAAAAGGCTTACATAGCACAAACAGTTGGTGGGCAGGGGGAGACATTGTGGCAATATTTTATATCACAACAATGTAAATGCCAGAGTGATTATAGCGTAAATAAGCATTATTGTATGACATTGATTTGAGATGTTTGTTAATTATGAGCATTGTTAGGAAATAAGTTTACACGGCCTCACTGAAACTGACAATAGGAGCGGGTAACAATGAGCGAGGGGGTGAGTTGTTTATCAATTATTAGAGACAAGCAAATGACGTCAGATTAGCGCGCTTTTTTTAGAAATGGAGGGAATTTCTTCCCTAGAGTATATGTGTTCGTAATTTTGATTGGATATAAAAATAGACGCTAATGTTGGCGCGTTTTATTAACCAGCTCTGTTATAATGTTTAGGCATATCGGGGTGAGGGAGTATAAATTCCTTGCCAGAGTCGGGTAACGCGTATCCCCAAGGATGCCCTTGGCCCATAACTGCCACTTCATCCTATCTACCACACGCACCCCAAGTTAAGCAACATTGAGACGGGCCACGGCTGGTTGGGTGACCACTCAGCCGCACCACTCAAATGCTTTCCTTGGTACCCTCACACCAAAACACCCATTCCCATCGGCCCCCACTAGATGGCACTGCTTGACTGACGGTCCAGCAAGCGGCCGCCAAGTTAAGCAGCATCGAGCTCGGTCACCGTCTGGTCGCTTGTCCGCCCAGGCGGTATCACCGACCCGAGCCAATAGCAACACAAGGGGCCAGCAACCGCCATCATCATGTAAACATCGACAAAAACGCTTGCTATTTGACCAATCTTTAATACCGCACGGGTAAATCCGTAACTAAACGGATAGGTACCGTGGCGATTAACCTTCCGCCCGAGTAAACTCGGGCGACCTGTTCTTGCTCCTGGTAACGCGTAGTTTGACAGAATAATTCACAAGGCAAACGTCGTTCAGTCCAACAGAAGGATTCGCGGGTAATACGTCGTTCAGTCCAACAGAATCATACAAAGGTTATACGTCGCACAGTTTAAGAGAATCGTTCACGCGTTATACGTCGCGCAATTCTACAGAATCTCTCGCGTTTTAAAGTTAGTTATAAATGTGAAATACGCGAATTAATAATGTGCAGCAAATAAGTGATTATAGTGATATTAGAAAATATAACAGTTTCAGTCTGGCGTGTATCAAGAATAATATGTGAAATTAATTAATTGTGACGGTAATAAAAGTGTAAAAATAAATTCTTTTATAAGTGTTATCTTTCAGTAACAAATCCTTTCCGTTTACACACCCTGTTCAAGAGATATGCTCGACTGAGTAGTAATAATAGCTAGCCGGAGGACAAATAACCCAAAATTCAAACTATTAATACAATAACAGGCGCCCAGCAATAGATAACACGAAGTGACCGCGTCAAATTGGCTCCCATACGTGGGGCAGATAATCATGAAGCATTTTCCAACTACCAACAAATATTCCACTTCAACATATGGAAGCTAGAAGAAATGAATGAAATTGATGTAGGTAAACTGGTAAAACGCAGAATAGAAGACATATAAAGGCAGGAGATATGAGGAAGTTTAGAAAACATGAAATCATTACAACTCTATAAACAAATAAAAATAGACTGGGGAGGAGAACCATACGTAGATTACTGTTAACAGACAAGAAAAAGAAGGGATATCTTGAATGTGAACAGGAAAAATATTTCTAAGAGAGATAAGAGTTAGAGATAAAGGAATATGTGAAATGTGTGGTGAAAAAGAAAGTGTAACACATTATACAACGGAATGTAAGGAGTTAGCGTTATGGAGAAAAAAGGTTTGGGAGGAAAAATGGAAAAAATAGAGGGGAAAGTTGTAGCTATAAACATGTTAATGGGGAAAGAAGAAAGGAAAATTAGAAGCACAGGTGAGTTTTTACAGAAAGCAAAGCAATAATGGGTAAGGAAAGAAAGGAGTATAAGAAAAGAAGACAGAGGGAAGGAGGGGGATAACTAAGAAGGGATAACATGAGCTACCAGTCGGTGCAAACGGCCTGGGTGCCATGCAAGTCGAGGTAGCAACAACTACAAGCTTATACTGGACAAAATAACAATGATGAAAATACAGACTATGGGACAGTGTGAAACAAATGGAAATGGACAGTAATGAGAGGAAAAGATAGCATCGCAATACAGAAATAAATTTGGTATGTAGAGAGTGCTGAACGAATGGCCAAGGACAAATTTCTGCAGACAACTTTATTTATTACAACATTCTTAGCACTTAAATAAATATATCTGATTCTTGTTAATCATGATAAACGCTTGCTGAAAATCCTTTCCTAAGCCTTTAAATTTAGGTACAAGGAGGGTAGTGAGTAAAATCCTTAAAAAGTGGGTACTATATGAAGGCTTTGAAATTCTTTCAGCATGTCAACTAGAAAAAAAATATTTATCTATTTATTTGTGCTAAGTTAATGCACGCTCTAGGTCTGTTAGGATTGACGTGGCCAGTTGTTTCCCAAACCTGCGATATTACATTCTACGTTATAAGCATCTCTATGTGATGAGAGATGATCCCTAAAAAAATTCTTGTAGGACTATTAACGGCCTAGGCTACTTAAGTCGCCATGACAACCTTCAGAGACGTTTTCAATAAAATCAACGCCTTCCGGTTCAATGCTTCTGGTTGGGATTGAAATTTCTTCGGAATTATCATCATATTTTCACAAAACTGGGCAAAGCCTTTGATAGATTAAAGTGCTTCGTATGCATCGTTACTTGAAAACGAAATCCGTATTTGTAAGTGGTTCTATAAACATTAAAATAATTATTTAATGCAAAAATCAGTTTTATTTACTTTTTTTAACTTTGCGACACCTATTGGTGGCATATACTCTACGTGATCAAAAGTATCCGAACACTTGGCTGAAAATGACGTAGAAGTTCGTAGCGCCCTCCATCGGTAATACTGGAAGACAATATGGTGTTGGACCACCCTTAGCCTTGATGGCAGCGTTCACTCTCGCAGGCATACATTCAATCAGGTGCTGGAAGGTTTCTTGGGGAATGGCAGCCCATTCTTCACGGAGTGCGGAACTGAGGAGAACTATCGATGTAGGTCGGGGAGGCCTGGCACGAAGTCAAGGTTCCAAAACATCCCAATGGTGTTTTATAGGTTTCAAGTAGAACTCTGTGCAGGCCAGTCCATTACAGGGATGTTATTGTCGTGTAACCACTCCGTCACAGCCCGTGCAGTATGAACAGGTGCTCGATCGTGTTGGGATTGAAATTTCTTCGGAATTATCATCATATTTTCACAAAACTGGACAAAGCCTTTGATAAATAAAATGCTTCGTATGTATCATTACTTTAAAATGAAATCCGTATTTGTAGTAGTCTATAAACATTAAAATAATTATTTAATGTAAAACTCAGTTTTATGTACTTTTTTTTAACTTTTCGACACCTATTGGTGTCATATAGTTGTGTTCATTGTAGATTAAATTGCATGGTTTGCTTAGATTTTTGCCTTGCGGCAATCATGAAAACTCTCTCTCTCTCTCTTTCTCTCTCTCTCTCTATTTTACAAAGCTTTAACTACGTGGTCATATCGTGACTGATCCGTTAGGAGATAACTCGTGGCTCAGTGAGTGGCGTACAATTAACCTTCTATCGTAGGTCTCATCCCCGTGTCTTATCGTCACGCCTCCACAGATTTCTCGGTGCTAGGCAACTGTATCTCTGTATCTCTATGACGGACAGATGACAGCTTTCGACAGATGTCCACATAGAGCTTAGTGTTACGCAATTGTATCTTTACTTCTACACGTGCCGAGCAGATGGCATTAGGGTGCCGTCCAGTCCATCTGCTTTCATTATTTGTGGATAGATGGCAGAGCAGTCAGTATTACCATTTATTTGCATTTTATTATTCATTTAGACTTAAGATAATACTTTGGGTGGTAGTAATAATAATCCTGCTGCACCAACTGATCTATTCGGCCAATCTCTTTTTATAGTTTTTTACTTTCTCTACCACGTATAGTAAGTAGGGGAAGTACTGTATTCCACCCAAAAATTCGATACCGAGATTTCACCGGAAATATATGTTTTGGAAACCCCCTGAATCCAAAAAACACCAAACTTGGTATTTAGGTTCAGTATCTTCCAGGGATGTGACACGAAGGTTTTCAAGAAAATCCCCCCACCCCAGGATACCCTTTACATGGAACATTTTTCGAAAATTTTCATTTTCTCAAAAATGGTTCTAACGATTTTGATTAAAATATCATATGTTTAAGATATTTTCATGAGAAATGAAATGTATATCTCGAGTTTTCTGGGAATGTCTCCAAAAGTATTCTTCATTGTGAATGTCTTTTGCATAACTGGTAAACCATAAGAGATAGACAAAATTTTACTGCACAAAAAAATGTACATCTCGTTAAAATACACAATTTATGTCGTATACAATTTTTTGTTGAGTGAACCATTTTCGAGATATTACTTGTTATTCCCTTAAATTTTTCAATACTTATTTTCTCAAATGGGAATTCGTTATTCATTTTTACTTTCTCTACTACGTATAGTAAGTAGGGGAAGTATTGTATTCCACCCAAAATATCGATACCGAGATTTCACCGGTAATACATGTTTTGAGACCCCCTGAATCAAAAAAAGCATTTTTGGAAACATGTCCGTGTGTGTGTGTGTGTGTCTGTGTGTATGTCTGTCTGTGTGTGTGTGTGTGTGTGTGTGTGTCTGTCTGTGAACAGCATAACTCAGAAACGAACAGTCGGATAAACACCAAACTTGGTATATAGGTTCAGTATTTTCCAAGGATGCGACACGAAGGTTTTCAAGAAAATCCCCCCACCCCAGGATACCCTTTACATGGAATATTTTTCTAAAATTTTAATTTTCTCAAAAACGGCTCCAACGATTTTGATTAAAATATCATATATTTAAGATATTTTTATGACAAATAAAATGTATATCTTGAATTTCCTGGGAATGTCTCCAAAAGTATTCTTCATTGTGAACAACTTTTGCATAACTGGTAAACCATAAGAGATAGACAAAATTTTACTGCATAAAAAATGTAGACCGCGTTAAAATACACAATTTATGTAATAAACATTTTTTTGTTGAGTGAACCATTTTCGAGATATTACTTGTTATTCCCTTAAATTTTTCAATACTTATTTTCTCAAATGGGAATTCGTTATTCATTTTTACTTTCTCTACTACGTATAGTAAGTAGGGGAAGTATTGCATTCCACCCAAAAATTCGATACCGAGATTTCACCGGAAATACATGTTTTGAGACCTCCTGAATCCAAAAAAAGCATTTTTGGAAACATGTCCGTGTGTGTGTCTGTGTGTGTGTGTGTGTCTGTGTGTGTGTGTGTCTGTGTGTCTGTGAACAGCATAACTCAAAAACTAACAGTCGGATAAACACCAAACTTGGTATTTACGTTCAGTATCTTCCAGAGATGCGACACGAAGATTTTCAAGAAAATCCCCCCACCCCAGACTACCCTTTACATGGAACATTTTTCGAAAATTTTAATTTTCTCAAAAATGGCTCTAACGATTTTGATGAAAATATCATATGTTTAAGATAATGTCATGAGAAATGAAATGTATATCTCGAAATTTCTGGGAATGTCTCCAAAAGTATTCTTCATTGTGAACGACTTTTGCATAACTGGTAAACCATAAGAGATAGACAAAATTTTACTGCACAAAAAATGTAGATCGCGTTGAAATACACAACTTATATACATTTTTTTTTGTTGAGTGAACCGTTTTCGAGATATTGCTTGTTATTTCCTTAAATTTTCCAATACTTATACTTTTTCTCAAATTCGTTATTCATTTTTTTATGTCCTGGACATGCAAAGAGAATGGAATGCGCCACATAGCAACCAGCGATAAAATATTTGACTATCGCTTAAAAGCTACCATATTCCCCTTGCATCTACAAGAAAATTACCAATAAGATTGATATCTCGATTAATATGAAGCATATGGAGAATAGGCGTTTGTAAAAATATATTGTACAAGAGTAGAGAAAGTCATGTGAGTGTAACACATCAGATTTTTTGTCTTGGATATGCAAAGAGTATTAATCTGTAGGAAAGGGAATGGTGCTGCATCTAGCAACCAGCTATTAAGAGATATGTATGTGCTTAAAGGCTACTGTATTTCTATATTGCCCTTGTAAATACATATTCCCCTTACATCTACAAGAAAATTAGCAATAAGATAGACTCTGCAAATGTTTATCTCGATTAACATGAAGTAGATGGAGAATAAGCGTTTGTATAAATAGTTTGTACAAGAGTAGAGAAAGTCATGTGAGTGTAACACATCAGATTTTTGTCCTGGTAATGCAAAGAGAATGGAATACTCCACATAGCAACCAGCTCTTAAAATATTTGAATATAGCTTAAAGCCTACCATATTCCCCTTGCATCTACCAGAAATTTAGCAATAAGATTGACATCTCGATAGACATGAAGCATATGGAGAATAAGTTTGTACAAGAGTAGAGAAAGTTATGTGAGTGTAACACATCTGATTTTTTGTTAGTAACTTGTTAGATACATCTACGCTTGTTTCTATATACACGGAGTAACAAATGAAATGAACACACGGCTATCTACACAAAAGCTTTAGCAGATCATCGCTTATTCACTGAATTCGCCCGCTAACGCCTTATTTTGCGTATTTGTTACATAAATAGCTATTATAACATTATAAACACTATAAAAGAACCATTTTTACTAAAAGTACTTTAAACCCTTGGCTTCGACAAGAGTCTATCTGACGGATATTTCTCAGGTCCATTGCAGAAGGAGCACCAATAGTGATGAACGCCCCAAAGCGGTCACTAGGGTACATTGCATAAACTAGTGAAGTACATTAGGTAAGGAAGTTTAATGGTATAAATACAGGCTGTCCAAGTTAAACAAAATATGCTTTATTCCACAAAGTTTATACATTACTTTGAATTAAATAATGAGTATTTATTATGACATCCGACATTGATGAGTAAGTTAGAGTTATTGCACGTGACCTCGATGAAGTTGATGAATCATTTGGTACCGTAGAGACCTTGCCAGGTGAGGGTGTTTACTTGCCATGGTGGTAGCCCAGATGGTGGACGGGGGCGGGGTGGATGGCGTGACCGTGCTTGCTCACGACAGCGTTGAAACCGTTGATGCCATCGGCAGTGTAGTCGACGACGCGGACGGTACCGTCGGGCTCGGCCAGGCTGTACTGACCCTTCACAAAGTCGCCGTCACGGTGCTCGGCCTGGGTCTTGACGTCACCGGTATAGGGGTCAGTCACACCGTAGTTGTAGTTGTAGTTGGGGTGAGACTGCAACACACATGATGGGTCTGGTATTAGAATTACATCTGACATATAATAATCCTTAATGTTATTGGAAGCAAAGTAGTCTTACTCTGCACTGCGATGAGGGAATACAGTTAGGCGTCGAAAACAGAGTCTAATTAATTCCCCCAAACTACCCTTTACAAGGAACAGCTTTCGTTCTTTTGTATTTACTAAAACTCTGATGTGTTACACTCACATGACTTTCTCTACTCTTGTACAAACTATTTTTACAAACGCTTATTCTCCATGTGCTTCATGTTAATCGAGATGTTAATCTTATTGCTAATTGTCTTGTAGATTCTAGGGGAATTAGTAGGCTTTAAGCGATAGTCAAATATTTTAAGATCTGGTTGCTGTATTCCATTCTCTTTGCATTACCAGGACCAAAAAAAATGAATGATGAATTTCCATTTGAGAAAAAGTATAAGTATTGGAAAATTTAAGGGAATAACAAGCAATATCTCGAAAACGGTTCACTCAACAACAAAAATGTATGACATAAATTGTGTATTTTAACGCGATCTACATTTTTTGTGCAGTAAAATTTCGTCTATCTCTTATGGTTTACCAGTTATGCAAAAGCCGTTCACAATGAATACTTTTGGAAACATCCCCAGAAAATTTGAGATATACATTTCATCTGTCATGAAAATATCTTAAAAATATGATATTTTAATCAAAATCGTTAGAGCCATTTTTGAGAAAATTAAAATTTTCGAAAAATGTTCCATGTAAAGGGTAATCTGGGGTGGGGGATTTTCTTGAAAACCTTCGTGTCGCATCTCTGGAAGATACTAAACCTAAATACTAAGTTTGGTGTTTATCCGACTGTTCGTTTCTGAGTTATGCTGTTCACAGACACACACGGACATGTTTCCAAAAACGCTTTTTTTTTGGATTCAGGGGGTCTCAAAACATGTATTCCGGTGAAATCTCGGTATCGAATTTTTGGGTGGAATACAATACTTCCCCTGCTTGGTATACGTAAAAATTTATGTTTCACTAAGGCAAGAAGTTTATGTCTAATAAAAGAAATTATGGCATTGATATTCGCTGTCATTGGTTTGAATCTTTTCAATACTTTAGTTATTTTCTGAAATACTGTCCGTTTCAGTTGTTTCTCGTCGCCATGGAAAGATGATCGAACTTTAAAGCCAACATATACCGAACCTCCTTTTAAAGATTTGACTACCGCTTCAGCTCTTTATATAACTATAAATAAACGTGTAATGAAACCATTTCTGCAAACGTTTATTGATTATCATGAAATAAAGAGAAAAATAAGCTGTAGGAATAGTTTGTAGAAGAGTGGATAGAAAATTATATGAGAATGAAACACATCAGACTTTTATTCGTTTTACTGAGGGGACAACATCTGCTAAAATATAGCTCAAATTGGGAAAATATAAAAGATATCATACTTGTTTTAATATTTAAACTGCTATTGCTATACCCCATACCTAATTTTAGCATGCGTACATTAATATATTAAAACTTCAGCTTGATTTTCTCCTAATAAAGCTTACATGTTTCATAAATTTCTCTCCGTTTTCAAGTTTTCATCGATAGACCTTGAAAAATTTATCTCAGACAAATCAACCGCATTGAAACCATTTTTCTTTCCAATTTGACTGAAGACTAACATATTTTCAACTGTTTTAATTAGATTGGGTACAAAAAAGAGAAGTTAATTTTTAACAGACATGTACTTTGGAGGAAAAGAAATGATGTTCCTACAATAAAACCTTTGAGCTCTGTATTAACATTTCAGGAAATTGTGTTAATTTTTAATCGTGTGCGCAATTTTTTAACAGTGGAAAATTTCACCCGAAAAGTGCGTTTGCATGTAGATTGTAAACACTTTATTCCCGACAAGGGAAATTTTTCTGTAAGTGGACTCATTCCCTAACCTCTGTAGAGTCTGCAAGCATGAAGGGAGTGAATGTGAAAATAAAATCAACTTTAAAAACACCAAAGTTCAACAATTTTAACACATTCAGTTGTTTCTCAAATCAAATGCCCCGATAAGTTAAAAGGTGCTATACAAATGAAACAATTAGACGCATAGCTTCAATTTTGTCAAAGTCAAAACTTCACAGATGGTTTTCCTTTAAAATAGCATTTTAAAGAGTTATTTTCCTATGTGAGGAAATCGTAAACAGATGTACTATAAGCAAGCCACAGAATTTAAATGTATGTATATTAAGAACTGACAGTAAATTCTATGCATTACAAATCAAATAGAACAAAATGATGAGACGAACAAAGGCACAAGTCTAATGAAAGTTAAAATAGCTGTTCTTGTCTATAAATATAATGTTAACCTTATAACGGTAGGGAGGTATTCGATTTTGTACAAAATTACACCTGATTTGTGTCATTTTGTATATAATATGTCTATTTTATTTTAAATGTTCTATATTCTGTGTAATATTTATGTTTATATGTAATTTTTGTACATTTCTTTAACATGTTCTATGTTCACAAGCCTTTATGGCTGCTAGTGAACTCACAAAATGCAATCCAATCTAATCTAATTAATAATAAGGAAAGCTTGGCTAGGTATACTCACGTAGTAGTCGACGACGGGAGCAACAGCTACGGCAGGAGCGACATGGGACACAGCTGGGGCGACAACGGCGGCATGGGACACAGCTGGGGCGACAACAGCGGCATGGGATACAGCTGGTGCTGCCACGGCGTAGCCCAGAGCGGCGTGGGATGCAAGCCCGTAGCCCAAACCAGCATGACCGTAGCCCAAACCAGCATGGCCAAGAGCTCCGTAGGCGGGTACGATACCCGCCTCGGCCACGGCCAGGGCTGCTACACACACTACTGTTACGATCTGCAACATACACATGAGCTGTGAGTTGTTCCATATATTCGTCTGTATGCATGAAACGACTCATGAAATCTTATCTGAAATGTTATGAATTAAAATCTTTATCGAAGCATTTCCAAGTTTTAGTTTAGAAGGCTGTTAATGAAAATATCAACTATAGGAAAATATTTGTATTACTATATTTTAAAGCATGCTCTCTTTATGAGTCATCTCCATCTATAAATCCTGCTATAGCTGTAGGACTTTTAACACGGCACTAGGATATTGTGGGGTCTCTGATCTTTTATCACTATTTTCTATAACATACAGTGACTAGAAAGTGTTCTTCTTCACTTACAAAACTTCTGGCAACCAAACAAAGGCAAAGAAATTTCTATTTTTAATATGTAGAAAACTAGGGTATTCAGTTTACATGAACTGGGCGTTTTTCCAGAAGTTTCAATTTTTAGTTTCATAATTTTTTTGAAAATTGCATCGACTTTTCAACTTAATTGAATGATACATGGGATTTGAACACACAAATTTCCAATAGCGAGCCACAGGCGTCAACATATTAAAACTGCCCTTCTTAAATCGATTATATAATTAAATAAGAAAATAAAATGTAACAAATAGCTACATACACAACTCAGCTTTATAAAATCTGCAATTTTTACCAATATTTTTTTTAAAATACATATTGACTTAATTTTGGAGTATCAAAACAAAAACTGCATTATCTTTTTACATTTTGAAACAAGCTGAAAGCATTTTAAAATGCAAGGTTATTTATGTTTTCCTGATATCCTGATATTTCTACTTATTACAGGAGACATATTTATCATGAATATTAAATAGTTAATGAATAGTATTTCTGGCTTTTGAAAATGTTGTATTTTATTATGAAGTTATGATATTTTAAATATTATAATATATGACTATGGGATAAGATAGTAAACAATAAAATTCTCACCAGGTTATGTTATAGAAAAATGTTCATTTTTAGGAATTTCCGCTGATATTAATTAATGAACCTATAAGAAAGGCTTTGAATTTGTTACAACTTCGGTTTAAATGTCAAACTATTGGATTCATATGAAAGAGAAAATCAGTCTTGGATCCTAAACATAGACTGTGGCTGCAATGAATATACAATGAAATTCCGTTTGCTTTAAAGCAAATGAAATCACATTTTTAGAAATGAATTACTATATATCGAAACAGCGCTTGAGAACTCTGGTTGAAAATGAATCCGAACTAATAATATCCAGTGTTGGTTTGACTTTAAAGAGGAACATAATTCTCCTACGAACCGACTGTTCCTTGTTATATATCTAATAAACATTTGAATGCGATTCCGCGTGTTGTAACTAAGCGCCTCTTGCTTAATTTGAAACCATTCCTGGTTAATAACGTAGGCAGTGATGTAAGTTCGGCTGAAAACAAGGTAAGTGGTCATTTGAATATACCCTTTTTCAAACCACATAGGTACTATATTGTAGAAGACATTATTGAACCTCATATCTTCATTATTTCAAACTCGTTGCTTCCGAAATGTTTTCGGCTGGATTTTCCAATAAAGATAAGTAAATATACTCGTTAATTCCAAATTACTGCACAATACAAACTCAAGAGCTAATAAAACAACAAAACACAGGACTCATAAGCAAATTTATCTAAGTTCCGTTCGGCTTCCATACGATTCACACTGGCTTCTCTGCGCGCGGGATTTCAGCTTCATTACGTCTCGGTCTTATTGAGCGGTAAGTATCAAACGCTGATTGCCAAGTGGCTATAAGGTGAAGTCTACCTATGAATCCCTCCCTCTAATGGGGTTTTATTTTATTTTCAGCATTCATATTCGTACACAAAAACATCTGTATTATTCTTTGTTTTCAAAATAAGTATGAAATTAATAATTATTATTGTTAAATTTAAAACCGAATCTAAAACATAAATTAACTTAATATGAACTCTATCACTGCCAGCATTCTTTGGTGCATTTATTTTGAAAACGAAGAAAGTGCAAGTAGTGACATACAGGGCATTGCAGTCATTAGCCTATTCATTAGTATAAGGGGATCCTTCAGTGAGTCTTGCTTTTTCTTCTTCAGAATCCCCACTAAAATTATGCTAATAGTTGAGTCACTGAAATTATCTATCCATAAAATACGAAACCACTTGTTCTCACAGCATTAAATGTTTGAAAACTCCTACATAAACCATTAACTGTTTTAATTTTGCTGTGAAAAAAATTCTTTGTGTTCAAAACACTCCTAATTTATAACTTTTTCTTTAAATTTTAAATTGTATTTAAAGAGATAGCTAAGAGAAACAATGTTTTTGGTTTCCAAGTACAGCAAAAGAGTCGAACCCTAGACTCACCTTAGTGAAAGCCATTGTATCCTGCTTGTGCTGGTTTCGCTCCTTGTTAGGCCGATACCTGAACTGCCGTGGTGTACCGACACATACCCTTTTATATGAAACCCTTTACCGTTTTCAAGGCCCTGACACCGACCTTTGTTCCGTGACAAAAAGTGGTCATCCAGGAAAACGCCCCTGGTCATCATCGGGGGTAGTGGGAGAACGGAACGGACTTGCTACACATTTGCCTGACAAGGATACGACCGAGGGTCCTGCCACAGAAATGAACTTCACTTTCACTAGACCTTGAAAACTGGGTGTGTCAGTAATGTTCGTACGGTGGCTGTTACGTGTGTGGAAATTATAACTTATTCCTTTTTCGTCTTCAAATGAACATAAAGTACCCACGTCAACAAAACGTCCAGGATGTCTGCCTTACCTTCTCTTCTTAGTTACAAGGGTCATAAAATATGTCTGTTCCGATCGCTCTATATATTCAACCGTATCCGAAGAACATTATACTTAAATTTATTCACCGTTTGATTTCAATACAGAAATATTGGCTTCATTTCAACAATACAATTATTAGTATAAAAATCTGATGTGTTACACTCACATGACTTTCTCTACTCTTGTACAAACTACTTTTACAAACGCTTATTCTCCATATGCTTCATGTTAATCGAGATATCGAAATGTTAATCTTGATGCTAATTTTCTTGTAGATGCAAGGGGAATTGCTAGGCTTTAAGCGATAGTCAATTATTTTAAGAGCTGGTTGCTATGTGCAGTATTCCATTCTCTTTGCATTGCCAGGACAAAAAAAAATGAGAAAAAGTATAAGTATTGGAAAATTTAAGGGAACAACAAGCAATATCTCGAAAATGGTTCACCCAACAACGAAAATGTATATGACATAAATTGTGTATTTTAACGCAATCTACATTTTTTGTGTAGTAAAATTTTGTCTATCTCTTATGGTTTACCAGTTATTCAAAAGTCGTTCACAGTGAAGAATACTTTTGGAGACATTCCTAGAGAATTCGAGATATACATTTCATTTGTCATGAAAATATCTTAAACATATGATATTTTAATCAAAATCGTTAGCCATTTTTGAGAAAATTAAAATTTTCGAAAAATGTTCCATGTAAAGGGTAATCTGGGTGGGGGGATTTTCTTGAAAATCTTCGTGTTGCATCTCTGGAAGATACTGAACCTAAATACCAAGTTTGATGTTTATCCGACTGTTCTTTTCTGAGTTATGCTGTTCACAGACACACACAAGGACATTTTTCCAAAAATGCTTTTTTTTTATTCAGGGGGTCTCAAAATATGTATTTCCGGTGAAATCTCGGTATCGAATTTTTGGGTGGAATACAATACTTCCCCTACTTACTATACTAGTAGAAAAAGTAAAAAGAACAAGCCTAATTAGATGGAATACACAAATACAGAAATCTTAATTTATTACATGAGTAGGTGCCTAAACTAAATTTTTTAATTGTAAACATAGTATATTCCATAAGAAAGCTTATAAACTAATTCATTTCTAGATATTCTTCCGCTGAATCAAAACAACTCTGTATTAGGAATTTTTTAAAATGTTTTTTTGAAGACTGTTAGGGTTTTAACTTTTTTTAAATATTTGGGGAGTTTTTAAAACAATTTAGTGCCATTATAATATAAAGTTTTTTCATGTAGGTTCTTTTATGACCTGTAATGTGCAGATTAGATTTATTTCTTGTATTATAGTCATGAATATCAGCATTTGTGTTAAAAATATTTTGCTGCTTATACATAGTTACCAGAGTTTCAAAAATGTATAGCGAAGGAACAGTCAAGATGTTTAACAGAATGAAGTAAGGTATGCAGCTTGTGTTGCTGCAAAGATTTAACATTATTCTGATTGCCCTTTTTTGTATTATAAAGATTCTATTTTTATAACTGGACTTTCTTCAGAATATATGACAAATGATATATATGATAAATGACTATGGAAGTATGCAAATTAGGCCATTTTAAGTACATCAAGATTAACTGTAGTTTTAAAGGTATATAATGCAAAACATGTTTGGGATAATCTTTAGATAGTACACAAATGTGGATTCCGCAGTCAAGGTTACTATCAACCCAGATTCCAAGAATTTTAATTTTATTAAACATTGGAAAGGTAGAATCAGAAAAATTCAATGCCATAGCCGGGATTTGAACCACGGATCTCCCGGTGGTTGGTTCAAATCCCGGCTATGGCATTGAATTTTTCAGTCATCTGATTCTACCTTTCCAACCCTGTCCAACACACGGCTTGTGTGAAAGAACAATTAATTCCATTTATTAAACATTGTTATTAATTCATTTTTAAATAAACTTAGGAAAAACTTGAGTTTTTGTTAACTTTATGATAGAGTCCTAAGGCAGCACTTTTATTTTTATTAATGACAAGTGTGTTCTTACTAAACCAATTTACTACATAATCTGTTGCGATATCGATGATTACTTTAAGTTCTTGTTTATCTTTACCAGAAATTAAAAGGCAACATCTGCAAAAAGAGTAGATTTAGCTTTAGGGAAGTAAATGGCCAGTTCATTAATATAGAGTAAAAATAGTAAGGGGCCCAGTATAGAGCCCTGAGTTACTCCATATTTAACATTTTCCAAATCAGAACATGAAGTTTTAATTTCTTTTGAATTTCTTATTTCAGATTCGATTTCAGCTAGGTGTTCTCTATTGCTAAGATATGATTCAAACCACTTTAATGGAATTCCCTTTATACCATAATTGCATAATTTATAGATTAATATATCAACCAGGTCAAAAGCTTTAGATTCGTCAAGAAATAATCCCAAGCACTGTTTCCTGCATCTAGAATTTTATATACTTCTTCAATAATGTTCTGCATTGCAGAATTTGTAGATTTCCCTTGCTGAAACCATACTGGGCTTTTGATATAGCATTATATTTACTTTAAAATGATACTACCCTATTGTACACTACCCTTTCAATTACTTTGGAAAAAACTGAAGAAATAGAAATAGGCCTATAGCTTTCTAGCTCGGATTTTGAACCCTTTTTGTGTAGTGGTTTAATTTTAGAGACCTTCCAACTCTGAGGGAAGCACCATTCTTTTAGAGATAAGTTAATTATGTGACACAAAGGTTTTACCAGATGTAAGGAACATTTTTTGATTAACAAAATTGAAAACTCGTCAAGACCTGGATTAGATTTCATTGCTGATAAATTACCAGGAGAGTATTTTGAAATCCTTTTCTGTACCTCAAATTCAAAGTAATTTTTGAGAAACTAATAATTAACGAAAAAATTTAAAAAGCAGTTTGGATTTGGGGGGTGTTTTGGAAAACCTTCGTGTCGCACCTTTGGAAGATACTGAACTTAAATATCAAGTTTGGAATGTATCCAACATTGCGTTGCTGACATACTGTTCACAGAAACACACGTAGGCTTTCTAAAAATATCTGATGTGTTACACTCACATGACTTTCCCTACTCTTGTACAAACTATTTTTACAAACGCTTACTCTCCATATGCTTCATGTTAATCTTATTGCTAATTTTCTTGTAAATGCAAGGGGAATATGGTAGGATTTAAGCGACAGTCCAATGTTTCAAGAACTGGTTGCTATGTGAAGTATTCCAATCTCTTTGCATTACCAGGACAAAAAAATGAAAAACGAATTTGAGAAAAAGTGTAAGTATTAGAAAATTTAAGGGAATAACAAGCAATATCTCGAAAATGGTTCACTCAACAAAAAAAAGTATATGACACAAATTGTGTATTTTAACGCGATCTACATTTTTTGTGTAGTAAACTTTTGTCTATCTCGTATGGTTTACCAGTTATTCAAAGTCGTTCACAATGAAGAATACTTTTGGAGAGATTCCCAGAAAATTCGAGATATACATTTCATTTGTCATGAAAATATCTTAAACATATGATATTTTAATCAAAATCGTTAGGGATTTTTGAGAAAATTAAAATTTTCGAAAAAAGTTCCATGAGGGTAATCTGGGGTGGGGGGATTTTCTTGAAAACCTTTCTACTGCATCTCTGGAAGATACTGAACCTAAATACCAAGTTTAGTGTTTATCCGGCTGTTCGTTTCTGAGTTACGCTGTTCACAGAAACACACACACACACACACACGGTCATGTTACCAAAAATGCTTTTCTTGGTTTCAGGGGTCTCAAAACATACATTTCCGGTGAAATCTAGGTATTTTTACTTTCTCTACTACGTATAGTAAGTAGGGGAAGTATTGTATTCCACCCAAAAATTCGATACCGAGATTTCACCGGAAATAAATGTTTTGAGACCCCCTGAATCCAAAATAAGTATTTTTAGAAACATGTCCGTGTGTGTGTCTGTGCGTCTGTCTGTCTGTCTGTGGGTCTGTGAACAGCATAATTCAGAAACGAACAGTCGGATAAACACCAAATTTGGTGTTTAGGTTCAGTATCTTCCAGAGATGCGACACGAAGGTTTTCAAGAAAATCACCCCACCCCAGACTACCCTTTACATGGAACATTTTTCGAAAATTTTAATTTTCTCAAAAATGGCTCTAACGATTTTGATTAAAATATCATATTTTTAAGATATTTTCATGACAAATGAACTGTATATCTTGAATTTTCTGGGAATGTGTCCAAAAGTATTCTTGATTGTGAACGGCTTTTGCATAACTGGTAAACCATAAGAGATAGACAAAAAGTTACTACACAAGAAATTTAGATCGCGTTAAAATACACAATTTATGTCATATACATGTTTTTTTATTGAGTGAACTATTTTCGAGACATTGCTTGTTATTCCCTTAACTTTTTCAATACTTATTTTCTCAAATGGGAATTCGTTAATCATTTTTTTTTGTCTTGGATATGCACAGAGTATTAATCTATGGCAAAGAGAATGGTGCTGCACCTAGCAACCAGCTATTAAGATATATGTCGATGCTTAAAGGCTACTGTTTTTCTATATTGCCCTTGCAATTACAAAACAAGGGGAACATAGTACGCCTTAAGCGGTAGTCAAATATTTTTAGAACTGGTCGCTATGTGTAAAATGTAATTCTCTTTGCATGTCAAAAGATCTTTTCTGCAAATATTTATCTCTATTAATATGAAATAGATGGAGAATAAGAGTTTGCAAAAATAGTTTGTACAAGAGTAGAGAAAGTCATGTGAGTGTAACACATCAGATTTTTTTTATTCATAAGACCCCTGAACACATATTTTCGGTGAAATTATATAGGATTTTTGGGTTCATAGCAATACTTTACCTGCTAAGTGTATTTTAGAGAATGTAAAGATAACCTAAAGTATTGAAATTTCTTGATATCTCGGAAGTGGCTATGCCACAAAAAAATCTGGAAATAAATTGTTTGTTTTAAAAACATGCATATTTCCTGTGCAATAGGGTTAGGGTTATGCGACGGAGGGGAACACCTTGCCACCTAAACCTACATAGATCTACTGTAGCTACCACCCCTCAGTGGATGGATGAAGTGAAGGAACCACAGGTGGCTACAGGCCACAGATAAAGAGACTACCGAGACGCGTGGAAGTCCCTAACAATCCCATGCTCGAAGACCCGTCCCACTGCTGGATTGCCTAGAGAGGGCAATCACCGATCCGTCTATCAAGTAGACCTCTAGTGTCTAGAGGAGCAAGCATCCACACCATCTGTCCGGCGCCACCATACGCCATGAAACTTAAAAGTACACCTGAAAGATGAAACAATGAACTGAGGTTTAATCATGGTCGCTCTTTAACTGCTGTGGCCCTCAGCGTCCTATTCTATATTGGGCGTGAAAGACCGGTGATTTTGCTCAGAGGCCTCTTTATCAGGTTTGAGGTTCTTTTACGTGCCATAAATCTACGACGCGGGACCACCGGCTTTACTTCCCTTCCAAAGAAAGCCATGCTAAGGATTCTTACGCCCTTAAATATCCATCACTGTCCGCCGAGTTTGCACCCGCGACCTCGGAACTAGAGGCTAGCATGGTAGCCCTAGACACGGAGGACGACACACCTGAAGAAAATGATATGAAGGGAAAATTATGGAAAGGAAATCGTAATAGATGAGAAACCATTCCAGCATTCGCCAAATGACTCGGAGAAATCACGAAAACCCTATGGTCAGAAGCTGCAGTACCTCCCAAATGCGAGCCTCACGTGTTACCACGAGCCATCTCATTGGGTATTCTTGTGCAGCACGTTTTTCCCTATATCTTATGCTTTACCAGTTATACAAAATTATACACAATTCTTTCCTAATAAAGATGAATTCGCCGGCTATTCCCGGAAAATTCAAGATAAATATTTTATTCGTCATACAAGTATCTTAAGTATATGCTATCATAATCAAAATTTTAGAGATTTTTCTGTTAAACTAACAAATTACTAAACATTTTCTATATAAAGTGTAGTTTAGGGTTGAGAAAGGTTAGTTTCTGCCCCACGTATGGAAACCAATTTGAAGAAAGTTAATTTTATGGTGGTGTTGTATTTCAACTGTTGGGGAGCCGAACTTGAAGTAGTTGCAACCGCACGTATGCTAAAAAGTTTCCGGTAGTCTTCGCCCCAAATGTGCTTTCCGGTGACCTTTGCCCAAAAAAAAAGGTTTAACAAAATATTAACTTTGCAGTTTTTGACTGTTTCTTTAAATATTATATATTTATGTTTGCCTCGGTGCATTAGCATTTATATTTTTTTAGAGACATGAATGTCTTAGCACGGAGTGGTGCGACTGAAGAATGTAGGCTTACACAGATTATAATTTTACTTCACTCCTTTTATTAATGCTTGATACGATTTAAATAACACTTCACTGATATAGAGAGAGAACTGTGAGATTTTTTTTATTAATTACTTGCACTTTTTAACACGTAAACTATTTTTGTCCCGCACGAATACGTATTAAATTTCTCGAGGACGCATCTCGCGTCCGGTTAGGAACACTGTCTACAACCAACGCGTCCAGTTATGAGCGCTATCTGCAAGCAACTGACTTCTGAATTTGTAAATTTTGCTATATTTCAGTTTCTGATTGGCTAATTCTACTCCAATAGAATACCTTCATTTAACTAAAGCTTTTTTCTGGTTGTTGATTGGCTATTTATAAACTGTCTCAATATTTACATTATTGTTGCTCCAATAATGACTAGTAGCATTATTAAACTTTCTTACTCATTATTGCCTCAAGGTTACCTCATTGTTAGCAACTTTTAACCTATTATTCTCACAGCTCCTACATTATTAAATTATGTAATACATTCACATAACATTATTACACATGTATACAATAATATAAACATATATAATGATTGTAATATACACTTTTTATATATTGTTACATATACATATTGCTTTAAGGCGGGATGTTATTGAATTTATATATTATATAATTAGACTGAAATCAGTTAAATGTTAAAAATACTGCCTCAGGGTGGAGATTTTCTTGAAAACCTTCGTGTCGCATCTTAGATACCATCACAGCCTCTATATTGATTTTTCAACGCTTCATCAGATTAGATTAGACTGCTTTCTCAGAGTTCACTGGTAGCCACTGACGTAAAGCATGTCAGATGTGACAATTGAGCTGCACATATACATTAGATATCCACAAAGAACATACTGAAATAAATAAAAGTAAGCAATATTGAATGCAAGCATTCTACGAAACCTCAGTTGTACAAAACATCAAAATGTAGAAATATTTCCCTGTAGTTACAGAGCTTAAAAAAGTGCATATGTACATAAATGCAATCTTTCTATATGTAAATAACAACACTTGCCCTTAATTCACATTTCACGAGGTTTTTATAGTGTTAATGCTTCATCAAATTTTACTTTTCTAATACCTGCTTAAAAATGATGTTACAAAAAGTAATGTATTACACCCAAGTTGATTCCAAGTTGAATCTTGACCCAGGCGGAGCTCAAAACATTCAACTGGGAAGTTTTCTCGCATCCTCCGTATTCACCAGATCTTTTCCCAGGTGATTTTCACATGTTCCTCCAACTCAAAGGTAAGCACTTTTAACAACGGTGATGAAGTCAAATCAGTGAAGAGCTGGTTGCGAGCACAGGACCCGACCTGATACAACACTGGCTTGGAAAAACTTGTGTCACGTCCCCAAAAATGCTTTGAAAAACATGTTGATTATGTCGAAAAGCAACAGAAGGATTGTACAATACAAATAAAATTAATTCAACATGATCAATTGTGTGTAATGTTTTTTATAAAATAGGGAACCTTACTTATTGGACGACTCTCGCATCTCTGCAAAAGCTTATCTCGAATATTATGAAGTAAATAGAAAAATAAGCTTTTGTAACATTATTTTGTAGAGGCTATATAAAAAAATCCACCATACCTACTGACCAACGGAGGGGCCCCCGAAACACCAAGCAGGCCACCCGTCCCCTTATGCTTCTACCGTGACCCCTGGAAAGGAGGGATGAACGGAGAGACCCGAAAGGCGACCAGATCCGGATGACGACGGGCGGAAGCATAGACGGGGTCCCTAATGTTTCAGATAATTCAGATTGAACGCATTCAATGCCGCCCGGGCCCACCCATAGGCCCCGAGCCGCCGGGGTGGCCTGAAGGAGCGGCTGCCAGAAAGCACCCGGGGGCGGGTTATAACCGGCTGTCCCTGGACGACGTCAGGAAGAAACCTCCACAGAGCGAGCAGCCATGGCCCAGCTGCAACCCGTCTAACACCGTCGCCTGGTCCTACAACCCTTAAGCAGATGGCAAGGAAGATGATAGGTACAGGGAAAGAGGGGCAGGAGAGTCGTGGTAGAAGAAGAATCACCCCAGTGTTCGCCTTTCGACCCGGGGGAACCACGGAAAATCCATGGTTCGAAGAGGCACTCATCGGGGATCGAACGCTAGACTTCTCAAATGCGAGTCGTACCGTTACCGATACCGCTTCGGTAACGATAGTGAATAGATAGGGTCATGTGAATGTAACATACCACCTCTCTATATTAGGTAAAAGCAAGCATTGCATTTCACCCACGTCCGTGTGTGTGGTGAGGGGGGGGACTGAACAGCATAACACGAAAACAAAAAGACGGTTAAACACCAAATGAATTTCAGAAGGTTCCAGAAAAGTCCCCCTCACCAAACCGAGCAGGATGGCTCAGGCGGTTACGTCTGTGGCCCGCATTCAGGACGTCGCGGGATCGACCGTCCACTCTGGCCCATAGGTTTTTCGTGTTCTCCAGGTCGCTGAGGTGGTTCATCTTCTATCACGACTCTCTCTCATTTCCTGTACTCATCATCTTCCTTGTCGTCCTGAATGTTCGGGGGTTGCGGCTGAGCAAGGTTTCTTCTCTGCCGTCACTGCGGTGCCGCTCAGTTAGGTCTCTCCTCAGCGTGGGGCTCTGCTCCGGAAGACCCTGGAGGTTGGTGGCTTGTGGACAGAGACCAGAATGCGTCGGATGCGTTCTGTCTGGAAACGTTAGGGACCTCATCCATGTTTGCGCCCGTCGGCATCCGGATCTGGTCACCCTTCGAGTCTCTCCCCTCATCCTTCCCTCCCAGGGGTCACGTTGGAAGCATAAAGGGCGACTGGCCCGCGTGTGGAGCTCTGCGCCGGTTACATAGAAGAATTTTCGTTATCTGTTATTTTCTTACAAAAAATGAGTAACGATTCTGATTAAAATGTCATAAATTAATACATTGACATTAGAAATAAAATGTATAATCTGAATTTTCGGTAAATATCTGTAAAATTCCTTTTATGTTGTTGAATTTTTTATAAGTTTACATAAAAAGGAAATGTTAAAATACAGATCAAAACTTGCTACAGCAAATGTGCAGAGCTCGTTAAAATACACAATTTGTGTCGAATGAACAATTTTTTTTCGTAGCGTTAGCCGTTCTCAAAATATTCCGTGTTCCAAATATAGACCTTACATAAGCGTCACCTAAAGAATATGCTTGAAAGTTTGCGATTCTTACCTCCCCCCCTCCACTTTTGTTTCCTTTACATCGTAAGAGCTTGTTACCCCGAATAAACATTTGAATGCTATTTCCGTATGTTGAAACCTTCGTTACGTAAGGTAGTGTGGATATAAGAATCGCATATTTTATGAATAGTATAATATATGGCCATAATGAACATATGTGAATTTGCCATTGGAAGAGGAAGTCTTGTAAATCAAGTTTGGCTCTTAACCGTCTTTTCGTTTTTAAGTTATGCTCTTCATAGATATACAGGAACTTTTTTTCTGAAAATTAGTTTTTGGATTTAGTGAGTCTATAAACGTGTATTTCCGGTGAAATCTCGGTATCGAAGTTTTGCATGGAATGCTCACTATATGTGAGCAGTAGAGAAAGTAACAAATTCAAACTAAAACCATTTTCGGAAATGGCTGATGGCACAGAGTAAGTTATTTGAAATAAGTTGTGCGTTTTACATTTTGTGAGTAGTAAGTCTTCCCCTATCTCTTATCGCTTAACAGTTATATAAAATAATACATTATTTCCGAATGAACAGGACTTTACAGGTATTCCCAAAAAATTCAAGATACACACATTTTATTTGTCATATATACATCTTAAATATATGATATTTTAATCAATATAATTATAGATATTATTGGTAAAATAATAAATATCAAATATTGTTCCATGTAAAGAGTGATTGAAGTGGAGGAATTTTCTTTGAAATCTTCGTGTCGCAACTTTGGATGATACTGGAATTAAGTACCATGTTTGGCATTTATCAGACTTTTAGTTTTAAGAGTTATACTGTCCATAGGCACACATATATACACACACCTTTTTCTAAAAATGCTTTTTTTGGATTCAGGGACCTCAAAACTTGTATTTCCAGTGAAATCCCAACATCTAATTAATTCCTCTACTACGTATAGTAAGTAGGGGAAGTATTGCATTCCACCCAAAAATTCGATACCGAGATTTCACAGGAAATACATGTTTTGAGACCCCCTGAATCCAAAAAAAAAACATTTTTGGAAACATGTCCGTGTGTGTGTGTCTGTCTGTGAACAGCATAACTCATAAACGAACAGTCGTATAAACACCAAACTTGGTATTTAGGTTCAGTATCTTCCAAGGATGCGACACGAAGGTTTTCAAGAAAATCCCCCCACCTCAGAGTAACCTTTACATGGAAGATTTTTAAAATTTTAATTTTCTCAAAAATGGCTCTAACGATTTTGATTAAAATATCATATGTTTAAGATATTTTCATGACAAATAAAATGTATATCTTGAATTTTCTGGGAATGTCTCCAAAAATATTCTCCATTGTGAACGACTTTTGCATAACTGGTAAACCATAAGAGATAGACAAAATTGTACTAAACAAAAAATGTAGATCGCGTTAAAATACACAATTTATATCATATACATTTGTTTTGTTGAGTGAACCATTTTCGAGATATATCTTGTTATTCCCTTAAATTTTTCAATACTTATTTTCTAAAGTGGGGATTCGTTATTCATTTTTTGTCTTGGATATGCAAAGAGTTATAATCTGTGGCAAAGAGAATGGTGCTGCACCTAGCAACCAGCTATTAAGAGATATGTATGTGCTTAAAGGCTGCTGTATTTCTATATTGCCCTTGCAAATATATTTTCCCCTTCCATCTACAAGAAAATTAGCAATAAGATGGAGTCTGCAAATGTTTATCTCGATTAACATGAAGTAGATGGAGAATAAGCGTTTGTAAAAATAGTTTGCACAAGAGTAGAGAAAGTCATGTGAGTGTAACACATCAGATTTTTTTATTGGAATACAGTACTTCATCTACTTACTGTAAGCACGAATTAGAGAAAGTACAATTTAAAAATTTAGAAAATCTTTGGAAAGTATTAAACTTAAAACGATATGTCGTATAAATACCAAACTTAGTATTTGAGTTATGCTGTTCATAGACACACATACAGACTTTTCTAAATTTTTTTATTCAGGTGCCTTAGAGCACGCATTTCTGAGGTTTTAAATCTAGATATACAATTTTTGGGTGGAACACACTACTTCCTCTACGTACGAGGTACGTGGTAGAGAAAGTAAAACTGACAAAAGTATTGAAAAATTCAGAACAACAAAACGGATATCCCAGAAATGATTGATGACATAAAGAAAGTTATTTGAAATAAATTCTTTGTTTTAAAGAGATGTAAATGTTTTGTGCAGTATGTCTGTCTCATGTTTTACCACTTATTCCTTCCGATTGAACAAAACATCATAGGCTATTCGCAGAAAATCCAAACTATAGATTTTGACATGTAAATATCTTAAGTATATGGTATTTTAATCATAATCTTTATAGTTCATAAAAATATAGAAAAAAAATTCCATATTAAGGGCAGTTAGTGCTGGAGGGATTTTCTTAAAAATCTTGTCGCATCTTTGGAAGATATTGAACTTCTCACTTATCGTTTTTTATTTATGCTGTTCACACACATACACACGGGCCTTTTTCTATAAACTATTTTTGTGTGGATTTAGAGGCCCTCAAAACAGATCATTCTGGATAAATCTCGACATGGAACTTTTTTACTTTCTCTACTACGTATAGTAAGCATTCCACCCAAAAAAATCTATATCGAATTTCACCGGAAATATGTACATGTTTTGAGACCCCCTGAATAAAAAAAAAGCATTTTTAGAAAAAACGTCCGTGTGTGTGTTCCTGTGAACAGCATAACTCAAAAAGGAAAAGTCGGATAAATACCACACTTGGTATTTAGTTTCAGTATCTTTCAAAGATGCGACACGAAGATTTCAAAGAAAATTCCCCCCTCTCAATCACTCTTTACATGGAACAATATTCGATATTTTTTATTTTCTCAATAATAGCTCTAACGATGTTGATTAAAATATCATATATTTAAGATGTTTATATGACATTTAAAATGTGTATCTTGAATTTTTTTCAAGAAAATCGGCCCACCCCCAGACTACCCATCACATGGAACTTTTTCGAAAATTTTTATTTTCTCAAAAATGGCTCTAACGATTTTTATTAAAATATCATATGTTTAAGATACTTTCATGGCAAATGAAACGTATATCGTGAATTTTCTGGGAATGCCTCCAAAAGTCCTCTTCATTCTGAACGACTTTTGCATAACTGTTAAACAGTACGAGATAAGAAACTGTTACTAAACAAAATATATAGATTTCGTTAAAACACACAATTTAAATCATATACTTTGGGGGGGGGGGCGAGTGAACCATTTGCGAGATATTCCTTGTTATTTCTTTGAATTTTCCAATACTTATACCTTTTCTCAAATGCGAGTTCGTTAATCATTTTTATGTCCTGGGCAAGCAAAGAGAATGGAATGCTCCACACAGCAGCCAACTCTTAAAATATTTGACTATCGCCTAAAGCCTACCATATTCCCTTTGCACCTACAAGAAAATTAGCAATAACATTGTTTATGCAAAGGTTTATCTCGATTAACTTGAAGTAGATGGAGAATAAGCGTTTGTAAAACTAATTTGTACAAGAGTAGAAAAGTCATGTGAGTGTAACACCAGATTTTTAATGGCATGCAATGCTTGCTCTGCATACTAGGTAGGTATAAACTGGTAGAAAAAGTAATAAACGCTGTAAGATTTCCTTATCTATACATATAATAAAACTGAAAATAAAAATTCTGGTAATTTTACTTTCTTTGTTTCTTTTAGCCATGCCCAACTGGTTCTCAAACCTGCGATCCTTCACGTAACATATTTTATGTTAGACGAGCCAAACCTCTAGTGACCAAAGGCCGCAAGGACCGGAGAGATATTGCTTTCCTTTTTGAGTACGGCTACAGATACACTAAAGTAAATCCAAGATGCAGCCAACATCACACGTGAGTGAAACAGAAATTTGAAGAAATAACACGATATAAAACGAAACACTAAAAGCGCA
This sequence comes from Deroplatys truncata, assembly GCA_030765065.1. Lineage (NCBI taxonomy): Eukaryota > Metazoa > Arthropoda > Insecta > Mantodea > Mantidae > Deroplatys > Deroplatys truncata. The sequence goes on along the minus strand of CM060982.1, from coordinate 77,237,322 downwards.
ATGTTCTCCGACCTTAAGCAGAGGTGAATGAGGTTTACAATGTCATCTGACTACTATACAGCCTTCAACGTCACCTCAAGCCATCAAAGGCAGAAAAAGTTCAGTCTATCGCCACTAAGCGCATTTTCTGAATAGCACCGCTTTAGTTTTTACAATATCGTTAACGTAGCGAGACAGATCGATGGTACGCTTCAACTTATTGTGTCCTGGATGGGGTTTCCCGACCATAAAACTTAACTCTGACAACGCATTAAAAGCTTTCTCTAGTCAGTAATACAGGAATGGGGCACAATCACATTAGAGCGGGATGGGTATTTCCAAATCGCAGTAGTGATTTCAGGGGAACACTCTGAAATACTGCCTCATGGGAAAGTTCTGCTCAAATCCCAATGAGAGGAACTGCAATCCACTTCTCGGAAATACTGTGTCCCTCTTTAAATGAAGCGTTAAGTTCCACAAAGAGTTCGTTTTGTGGCAGAAACAATCTATTGGTAACGTGTGAGACTCGTATTCGGGAGGTCCCGGTTGGGGCGGCCACTTTCACCCTGTTTTTTTATTCGCGGTTTTCCCTGGTTGGTAGCAGAATGCTGGGTTGGTTTACTTAATGCTGTGAATTTTGCTGTTCCCAATTCCTGTGGTTTAAATTCCTTATCATGTATCAGGATCGTAAGGATCAGGCGAGTGGACGGCGAGCAAGACGTATGGCAGTTGAGTTTGCTTTGTGAAACTGTTGCCTTGACGTGTGTTGCCCTCAGTAGGAGACGTCAGAAGAAGTTAGGGATCCCGCTACCGAGCGAGGTCCCGGGTTCGATTCCCGGCGACCGCACACACTAACCCATGGGTTTTTCATGGTTTCCCCGCGTCCGCAGGCGAATGCTGGAGTGGTTCATCTTCTATCACGACTGTCCTGCCCCGCAATTCCTGTACTCATCACCTTCATTGTCTATATCAGGGTTGTAGGGCTCGGCGACGGTGTTCGGCGGGTTGCGGTTAGACAGTGGCTGTGCGCTCTGTGGAGGTTTCTTTCCGGATGCTTCGGGTGGGAGCCCTTCGGGGGTCCCTTGGGGGTTAGAGGCTTGTGGATGGGCCCGGGCGGCGTTGAATGCGTTCGATCTGGTAACATTAGAAACCCCATTCATGCTTGCAACCGTCTTCAACCAGATCTGGTCGCCCTTCGGGTCTCTCCCCTTATCCCTCCCAGGGGTCATGGTAGAAGCAAAAACGGCCATTGTAGGCCACTTGCGGTGCTCTGGAGGCCCCTCCATTCATCCAAATATTTTGCCTTTACCTTCAAGGACCCCGCTTATGTCCGAGCCTGTCGCCCTGGTTCTGGTCGTTCGCTTCACCCCTTCCACCTGGAGGTTTCCAGAAGTAAAATGGCCTAAGTGCTGAAATCCTCCTCCATTTCCTGGTAATCATAACCATTATTAGGTTTTGAATTTTAAGATACTAAAATTGAGGTATTGCTCACACAACTTTCTTCACTTACTACAAATTCACTATATACCTTACATATTATTAGCATACACACCAAAAGTTATTGTTCTAGCTGCGTTACGTTATTCTCGATATATCATTGTCCAGAAATTATTTCAAAATAAGCAATAAGTGCTTAATTACTATATGCAACATGAAATATAGTTGGAAGGTTTAATCACAAACATAGAGGAATAACTTTAGAGTTCATAACGAGCTATTGTGAAATAAATAAACAAACAAATCTGATGTGTTAGATTCAGATTACTTTCCATGCCAAAGAACGTCTATTATTTCTAAGGCCCTTTTACAAAACTATGTTCTTCTATCTACGTCATGTTAATCGAGACAAACGTTTGCAGAAAATGTTTCATTACATATTTGGTTTTAGATACAAGGTATACAGAAAGTTGAAGCGATAGTCAAATATATAAAAAGCCGTCGCTAAACTGGCTTTGAAATTCCAGACTCTTTCCATGGCACCTCGAGAAACGAATGATGATACTTTAAAAAATATATAAGTATTGTAATGTTCAATCCAATAACAACGAATAGCTCGAAATGGTTAATGCTACACTTTTTTCTCTCTCACTATTTATTTTACATTCTTTTAACTACGTATTCATATCGCGACGGAGTTACCCCCTGGTACGGTATGTGACAGTGGCAGACAACCTTAGAGGTCTCATCTCTGTACCATACCATCTTGCTTCATCACGTGTCCTCGAAGGCTTTATTGCTAGACAACTGCATCTCTGCTTCTACTCGTGACGGACAGATGGTAGCTTCGACACGTGTGCACAGAGGCCTTAGTGCTAGGCAACGACATCTCTGCATCTAAACCTACAGGACAGGGTACCGTCCAGTCTATCTGCTTTCATTATTTGTAGATAGATGGCAGAGTATTCGCTACTACTATCTATTTTCATTTTTCTATTGTTTTAGGCTTAGAATGGAAGTTTTGGTCGTGGTATTAAATATCTAATCCGGTATTTACCTTGGCGACTGAGAGAAACCTCGAAAAACCCTCAGCCAGATTTGTCGGCCCACGGGATTTGATCCACAAAAGTTGACACAAGTTGTGCATTTTAACGACATTACATTATTCATCTAGTAAGTTTTTATCTATCTATGTTTTACCAGTTGTTTAAAATTATAAAAAAAAACATCATTCAGAATGAAAAGGAATTCACAGACTGTTCGCAGAAAATGCAATATGTAGCTTTTATTTTGCTTTTGAGAACATCAAAAGTATCGAAACATTAGTTTGGATGAGGGGGTACAGGTTTCTTGAAAATATTTGTATCGCATCCTTGGAAGATGTTGAGCCTAAACACGAAGTATGATATTTATCTGATCATTTATTACTTTCTCTACTACGTATAGTAAGTAGGGGAAGTATTGTATTCCACCCAAAAATTCGATACCGAGATTTCACCGGAAATATATGTTGTGAGGCCCCCTGAATCCAAAAAAGTATTTTTGGAAACATGTCCGTGTGTGTGTGTGTCTGTCTGTCTGTCTGTCTGTGAACAGCATAACTCAGAAACGAACAGTCGGATAAACACCAAACTTGGTATTTAGGTTCAGTATCTTCCAGAGATGCGACACAAAGGTTTTCAAGAAAATTCCCCCACCCCAGATTACCCTTCACATGGAACATTTTTCAAAAATTTTAATTTTCTCAAAAATGGATCTAACGATTTTGATTAAAATATCATATATTTAAGATACTTTCATGACAAAATGTATATCTTGAATTTTCTGGAAATGTCTCCAAAAGTGTTCTTCATTGTAAACGACTTTTGCATAACTAGTAAACCATAAGAGATAGACAAAATTTTACTACACGAAAAATGTAGATCGCGTTAAAATACACAATTTGTCATACACATTTTTTTATTAGTGAACCAGTTTCTATATTTTGCTTGTTATTCCCTTAAATTTTCCAATACTTATACTTTTTTCTCAAATGGGAATTCGTTATTCATTTTTCTTATGTCCTGGACATGCAAAGAGAATGGAATACTCCACATAGCAACCAGCTCTTAAAATATTTGACTATCGCTTAAAGCCTACCATATTCCCCTTGCACCTACAAGAAAATTATCAATAAGATTAACATCTCGATTAACATGAAGCATATGGAGAATAAGCCTTTGTAAAAATAGTTTGTACAAAGTAGAGAAAGTATGTGAGTGTCACATCAGATTTTTTTTAGTTACTCTGTTTAAACCACATACACACAGGCAGGTATTCATGCCTACTTTTTGCTAATTTTATGTTCGGTATACCTCAAACGTGTATTTCTTGTAAAATCTCAATGGATGGAATACAATACCTCTGTCTAATATAGGTAATAATTTTGCGCACTGCAGTTCGCTGTGAAACCTTTGTTCAACTGCAATAAGCCCTTATGCAGTAGATTCAAGAAACAACCAACTCGTCAAAAGAAAATGTACATGTGGTACATAAAAAGGTTGGTAACAAGAACCAGTTGATTTACTTGTCGCAAGAAATGTACTCTGTTTTGATGTCTCCCATGTTAAATGCGTATAGCCTCAACTACAATAAAGTTTAAAGTTTTCTCTATCCAGTGGCTTGCAGAATATGTTTCTGTCTCATAGTTTCTTTGGCATACAAGTCAGAAATATATTCTAGAATTCTTACTGTATTAAAAGTAAAATATGAATTTTATTTCTGCGTACCTTATGAAATATTCATTAATATTTTTACTTTGTGTATCACCTACTACAGTAGGTGGAAGAAGAACTATATTGCGTCAAAAAATTCTATATCCAGATTTCATTTTGAGGTGGCATTAATCATTTTTATAAAAACATCGGTGTGTATGTCTATCTGTCTGTGAACAGCACAACTCAAAAAAGAAAAGTCGGACAAATATCAAACTTTAAATTTAAAATCAGCATCTTCCAAGCATGTGATACAATGATTTTGAAACAAATGCCCCCACTCTAACGATTTTGTTTAAGTTACACACTTGTATAACAAATAAAATGTAAATATTGAATTTCTATGAATAGCCTGTGAAGTTCTCTTCATTCTGAATGAATTTTGTGCGATTTTAAACAACTGGGAAACACGAGCTAGAACCACAAACACACAATGTAGATTTTGTTAAAACACGCATTTTATGTCAAATTGTTTTGTGGCACTAACTGTTTTCGTTATATTGCTACTGGTTTGAAGTTTCCAGTATACGTGGAATATCATACATTTTTGGAGTGCTGAGTCACCGTTCTTTTGTTTCTTTCGATGTAATTAAAAGAGTGCGAGATTTGAAAGCTAGCATATAACGACCTACCCCTTCAGCCTGTATCCCCTTTGTATCTGTAACGAAATCTATAATGTAGCTATTTCTGCAAACTATCATCTCGATTAACATGAAGTAGATAGAAAAATAAGCTTTCGTAAAAGTGTGTAGATGAGATATGAAAATAAACAAAAGCTTTTAGAGAGAGACGTGTGATTGTAACTCATAAGATTTTTATTGTCTGACTTTAAAATGTTACTCGAGCCGTTATGCAATGAATGGTACTAAAACTGTTCATTAACCTTGTTTGTTTCAAGAAATAATTGTACACTGTCTGACAAGCTGTTGGAATAATTAGTGGAGTATATTCCTGTTGATCCCGAAACTAATGTCTAACAACTACACTAATACCGCCCCGCTATTTTTTACCAGTGACCTCTGTTACGTGCAAGGCTGTTTCTAAGCGTGGGAAAGCAAAACGTGATGGTCACTTTGTGCCCCAGAGGCATATATCACTGCGAGACGCATGTTTCCTTACTCCAGGGCTCAAACCAGCATCATATTAATTCCCTCTCTTTGACAGTGAACTGAGGAGTCAAGGAGATACCGCGTTCAAAAGTGTTTCCTGTGAAAATGGTGAAGGTCAGACATCTGATGTCTGCTTTTACAGGCTGGGTCATATCACTGCATCATTGAGCAAGATTTTCAAACAGCGATGGATCATAACTCTCTGATGCTCTCCATAAGATGTCACAGAATATCGAGCTAAACTACCGATGGGTGCGATGCAATCTACCTTGTTCCGGATTTCTCTCAAATGCTGGTAGCCCGCCGCTCCCGCGACACTGCTATACGAATCTATTCTGTAGTAACAGCGGACCAATATGAATATGCTACGATTATCTTTCGTTATAAAACGTGTTCGAAACGATCCCTTCTGCGTTAGCATAGCACTATTTGAACATATTATTGAATGGTTGACGAATTTCTGCAGCCGAAATACAGGAAAACGCAAGTCGAATTTGGCTTCTAATTCGTGGCGGTATGGGATTTGTTGCATAAGCTTTAACTTTAAGCATTCCTCACAGATAACAATCACGTGGATTTAGATCTGGAGAGTGGGCTAATTATTCTGTCATCAAAATCACGTTGTAATGCGTGGCAGTGATTTTCTTAAACAGCTTTCCAAGACAGCACTTACCCAGTCTGTTTAAGTTTTTCTAACCTATATTTTGTATTAGGAAGGTGACATTAGGTATAAATTCAAACTAACAGCTCAATGTCATTCCGTTTGAGCAAAACTTAACACAATAAACACACGCTGTTCTGTAGTATACACCATGATAACTACACACAGCTTCACATAACGTTATGAAGTAGGTTAATTTTATGGTATTTTTATTTTTTATTTGCCCCACGCTTTGGGAGCCAATTTGAAGGTTTGTTTTATTGTGGTGTTGTATTGTATTTCGACTGTTGGGGAGTCGAACTTGAAGTAGTTGCAACCGCACGTATGGTACAAAGTTCCGGTAGCCTTCGCCCCAAAAAATGTACTTTCCGGTGGCCTTTGTCCCAACTCTTTAAAAAAAATATTATATGTTTATGTTTGCCTCGGCTGCGTCAGTATTTATATTTTTTAGAGACATGAATGAGTGGTGCGACTGAAGAATGTAGGCTTACACAGATTATAATTTTACTTCACTCCTTTTTTATTAATGCTTGACACGAGTTAAATAACACTTCACTGATATAGAGAGAGCTGTGAGATTTTTTTATTAATTACTTGCACTTTTTAACACGTAAACTATTTTTGTCTCACACTGAATACGTATTAAACTTCTCGTGGACGCGTCTCGCGTTCGGTTAGTCACGCTGCCTACTAGCAATGAATTCTGAATTTGTACAATTTGCCCTATTTCAGTTTCTGATTGGCCAATTCTACTCCAATAGAACACTTTCATTTAACTTAAGCTTCTTTCTGGTTGTTGATTGGCTATTTTATAAACTGTCTCAAAAATTACATTATTGTTTCCAAGAATGACTAGTAGCATTATTAAACCTTCTAATTCATTATTGCCTCAAGGTTACCTCATTGTTACCTCATTGTTGGCAACTTTTAACCTATTATTCTCACAGCTCCTACAGTATTAAATTACGTAATACATTCACATACCATTATTACACATGTATACAATAATATAAACATATATAATGACTGTAATATACACTTTTTATATCTTGTTACATACACATATTGCTTTAAAGCGGGCTGTTATAGACGTTTTATATTATATAATTAGACTGAAATCATTTAAGTGTTAAAAATACTGCCTCAGTTATTAACAACCCCATTGTACACCATTACAAACAACGTTAGGCTGAACTTTAAACGTCGTTATTATCCCTAGGCACGTGAGTTAGGCTCCTGCATAGCAAAGTCATTCAACCCGGCGACCGCCAGTTGCATCGTCCATGATGAAGTATATGTAATATGTAATTGCGTATTACAAGCAAATTAGGTTATGACAATAGAAAAACAAACTATGGATAAATTAATATAATTGCACTTTCGGCATCATTCCGAGGTTTTATTCATATCGATTACACTGCAGTTGAGCCCTATGGCTAGAAGGACGAAATTAAGCACGATCCTCGTACCTCTCGTGTAATACTTCATGCCTTATTTACTTAAATCTATTTTAACTTTCTAAGAGGAATGCATTTAACGTGAATTAAAATTGAGAGCATCCTCTAACCTAATCCGTTACAGTAAAGGTACAGATGAAGGAGGGCCCCCGCAACCGGGGCATAGCACCGCACGCAGGCCGTAACGGCTCTTTTTGCTTCTACCGTGATCCCTGTGAGGGATGAAGGGAGAGACCTGAAGGGTCACCAGGTCCGATGACGGTGGGCACAAGTATGAGCGGGGTAACTAACGTTTCCAGATCGAATGCATCCAACGCCGCCTGGGCCCATCCACAGCCTACGAATCCCCTGTAGACCTAACTGAGCAGTTCCGCAATGACACCAGGGAGGAAACCTGTACAAAGCGCACATCTCCCGTCCAGCCGCAACCCGCTGAACACCATCGCCTGGTCCTACAACCCTAAAACAGGTGACAACGAAGGAGGTGATGGTACAGGAAATGAGGGACAGGAAAGTCGTGGTAAAAAAGGAACTATCCCAGCATTCGCTTGCCGACCCGGGGAAACCACGAAAAACCCATGGGTTAGAGTGGCGGTCGCCGGGGATCGAGCCCGGGACCTCCGAATGCGAGTCGCACTCTTACCGCGGCGCCACCTCTCTCGATGATCCGTTACAGTGGAAACTTGCCATTTATTTTTCATAAAACGCAGAGCAAGTGGAGGGAATACCTCGCACACCGCGATCTATATATTCGTATTGTGTCTACATGCCCCTGAAGGAATAGATGAAGTGAAGGAACCACTTTCAACCACATTCAGTCAGATGACGAATTTAAACTTAGAAAGTGTGAATATACATGGAATATTTAAAAAACTGCTAACTACATAAAATTATTTAATATAATATATTTAACATACATAAATGGTTCAGTTTCTTTTTTCTGTGTTAAATTCTTTCTCTCATGGCTTCGCAGTTACACAATACTATTCAAAATTCAATTAGAACGAGAAGGATTCAAATGCTATTTAGTGAACATTCATTTACATATTATTTATTTTATACCAGTATTTCAAAAAACATTTTAATCAAAATCTTTGGCATCCTTTTTAAAAAATCTAATGTGTTACACCTTTCTCTACTCTTGTACAAACGGTTTTTACAAACGTTTATTCTCCATATGCTTCATGTTAATCGAGATGTTAATCTTATTGCTAATTTTGTTGTAGATGCAAGGGGAATTGTTAGGCTTTAAGCGATAGTAAAATATTTTAAGAGCTGGTTGCTATGTGGAGTATTCCATTCTCTTTGCATTACCAGGACACTAAAAAAAGAAGAAGAATGAATAACGAATTTCCATTTGAGAAAAAGTATAAGTATTGGAAAATTTAAGGGAATAACAAGCAATATCTCGAAAATGGTTCCTTCAACAACAAAAATGTATATGACATAAATTGTGTATTTTAACGAGATCTACATTTTTTATGTAGTAAAATTTTGTCTTTCTCTTATGGTTTACCAGTTATGCAAAAGTCGTTCACAATGAAGAATACTTTTGGCGACATTCCCAAAAAAATTCAAGATATAAATTTCATTTGTCATGAAAATATCTTAAACATATGATATTTTAATCAAAATCGTTAGAGCCATTTTTGAGAAAATTAAAATTTTCGAAAAATGTACCATGTAAAGGGTAATCTGGGGTGGGGGGATTATCTTGAAAACCTTCGTGTCTCATCTCTGGAAGATACTGAACCTAAATACCAAGTTTGGGTTTATCCGACTGTTCGTTTCTGAGTTATGCTGTTCACACACACACACACACACACACACACACACACACGGACATGTTTCCAAAAGTGCTTTTCTTGGATTCAGGGGGTCTCAAAACATATATTTCCAGTGAAATTTCGGTATCGAATTTTTGGTGGAATACAATACTTCCCCCTACTTACTACTATACATAGTAGAGAAACTAAAAAGCGATAGTAACGAAAATGTTTCTATATAAACTGTAATTTGAAGTGTGAAGAATTTCGAAAAAATCTTTGTGTTGCTGCTTAAATAGGAAGCTTAGGTTCATTCAACTATTTGTTTCCAAGTTAATATTGTTCACACACATACATACACATCCGGGAACACACGCCTACTTTTTTCTAATTTTATATTCAGTAACCTCATATGTGTATTTCCTGCAAAATCTCGGTGTGTGAAATACAACACTATCTCTGCCTACCATAGGTTAGTGATAAAGAACCATAATTTTGTGCACTGCAGTTTGCTGTGGTACCATTTGTTCAAGTGAAACAAGCACTTGTGCAGTAAGATTGAACTAATAGCCACCTCGTCATAAGAAAATTTACTTGTGGCATAAGAAGTTTGGTAACAGGAACCAGCTGATTTGCTTGTTGACAAGAAATGACTATTGTTTTAATGTTACCCCTGCTAAATGCATACTGACTCAACTATATTACAACGTTAAACTTTAAGGCAGTATTTTTAACACCTAAATGATTTCAGTCTAATTATATAATATATAAATTCAGTAACAGTCCACCTTAAAGCAATATGTGTACGTAACAATATATAAAAAGTGTATATTACAGTCATTGTATATGTTTATATTATTGTATACATGTTCAATAATGTTATGTGAATGTATTACGTAATTTAATAATGTAGGAGCTGTGAGAATAATAGGTTAAAAGTTGCTAACAATGAGGTAGCCTCGAGGCAATAATGAATTAGAAGGTTTAATAATGCTACTAGTCATTCTTGGAGCAACAATAATGTAATTTTTGTGACTTCATAAAACAGCCAATCAACAACCAGAAAAAACTTTAGTTAAATGAAGGTATTCTATTGGACTAGAATTAGCCAATCAAAACTGAAATGTAGCAAGTCTGGAGTCCAAGGGGAAATAATCTTTTCTTGAAGCAAGTATCTACCCATCTGTCCGACACTGCCTCACGCCGCGAAACCTGAAACACGAGAAGGAAATGAAATTAAAGAAAATGAGGGAGAGGAAGTCGGGGCAGAGAGAAACCATCCCAGCATTTGTCTATCGACTAGGGAAAACACTGAAAACGAATCTCAGTGAATTAAACTAAGGACCTCCCGAATGGAGCCTTGCATGTTACTACGAAGACAACTCGCTCTTTTTGTTTTGTTCTTTCTTTCTTTTCTTTTGTTTCGTTTTCTTTCTTTCTTTCTTTCTTTCTTTCTTTCTGCTCAGAGGAAGAAAGTGGTGTCGAGGATATGTTAATAGTGAGTGAAAGAGTCATGCAACAGCTTTCATTGGTAATAAATACCGACATGTAGACTAGATATACTGGTAACCTGTACATTTAAATAGAGTAACGTTGTACTTTAAAATTAATTTTAAAGCAATTAATCCTCTTCACTTGGAAGGACTTTGTTCTACTGTTCATTTAAATGTTATTTTGATATTCAACAAAACCTTCAAAGTTAATTGTAAGCCATTATAACAATCACAGAGTTGTGTATAAATGTAAATTATTTTGAGCGTTTAATAATAACTGAAATTTCAAAATTAATGCTTTTATTAGAGTTTCTTGTACAGAACTGTTTGAAGTAACACCATACAAGCGAGGACATTAAATTACCTGTGTTTGTATATTTATATCGCTTAAAATCTGCATTGTACATATAAATTCAGTGATTTCAAATAAGTTATTTTCTTTATTTCTTGATGGTTAGAGACTATTACATTCCCAAATTGTTTTTAATTGGTGGCCTGTGGAATAGGGAATTTTCATATGCGCCAGTTTCGTCACTATGTGATTGAATATTAATATATCGTAATTAAGTATTCCCTTAACGTGAAAACTACAGGTTTTTTGTGTCATTAAATAATTAAGAGAACACAGAGAAGGCACAACATTTCAAAATTTAATTACTGTAATTACCTATAAAACTATTGTCATAAATTTGCATGAATAAATTACGTTAAATTAAATTATAATTAAACTATTCTTGTGAATAATTTATTTTAAAATTCAAACCAATAACAACGAATATCTCGGAAATTATTTTTGCTACAAAAGACATTGTTTAACATAAATTGTGTGTTTTAATGACATACAATTGTTTACTTTTTCTACTACGTACAGTACGTAGGGGAATGATTGCATTCCACCAAAAAATTTGATACCGAGATTTCATCGGAAATACATGTTTTGAGCCCCCTAAATAAAATAAAAAATAGTTTTAGAAAAAGATCCGTTAGTGAGTCTGTGTGTACCTCTGTGAACAGCATAACTCAAAAACAAAAAGTCGGATAAACACCAAACTTGGTATTTAGGTTCAGTATCTTTCAAAGATGGACACGAAGATTTTCAAGAAATACCCCACCCCAGATTACCCTTTACAAGAAAAAATTTTCGAACATTTTGATTTTCTCAAAAATGGCTCTAACGAGTTTGATTAAAATATCATATGTTTAAGACATTTTTATGGTAAATGAAATGTATATCAGGAATTTTCTGAGAATGTCCCAAAAGTCCTCTTTATTCTGAATGATTTCTGCATAACTGGAAAACCGTAAGAGCTAGACAAAATTTTACTACACAAAAAATATAGATCTCGTTACACACAATTTATGTCATATACTTTTTTTTGTCGAGTGAACCATTTCCAGATATTCCTTGTTATTTGTTTAATTTTTCAATAGTTACACTTTTTTTCAAATGTTTTTTTTCTTTTAATGTCCTGGACATGTAAAGAGAACGTAATGTTCCAACCAGCTCTTAAAAGATTTGACTATCGCTTAAAGCCTACCATATTCCTCTTGTACCTACAAGAAAATTAGCAATAAGATAGAGTCTGCAAATGTTGTCTCGATCAACATGAAGTAGATGGAGAATAAGCGTTTGTAAAAATAGTTTATACAAGAGTAGAGAAAGCAATGAGTGTAGCACATCAGGTTTTTTTTTACTTTCTCTACTTCGTATAATTAGGGGAAGTATTGCATTCTACCTAAAAATTCTATACCGAGATTTCACTGAAAATACATGTTTTGAGGTCCTCTAAATTAAAAAAAAGCATTTTAGAAAAAAATCCGTGTGTGTATGTCTGTATGTCTGTATCTGAGTGGACGTGTCTGTGAACAGCATAACTCAAAAACGATAAGTCGGATAAATGCCAAACTTGGTATTTAGGTTTAGTATCTTTCAAAGATGCGACACGCACATTTTCAACAAAATTCCCCAACCCCAACTCCCTTTTCATGCAAACATTTTTCTAAAATTTTGATTTTCTCAAAAATTGCTCTAACGACTTTGATTAAAATATCACATATTTAAGATATTTTCATGACAAATGAAATGTATATCTTGAATTTTCTGAAAATGTCCCCAAAAGTCAATTCATTCATTCTGAATGGCTTTTGCATAACTGGTAAACCATAAGAGATAGAAAAAATGTAGATGTCGTTAAAGCACACAATTTATGTCACCTACATTTTTTTTTGAAGTGAACTATTTCCGAGACATTCCTTATTATTTGTTTGAATTTTCCAGTACTTATAGTTTTTGTCATATGGGAAATCGCTATGAGTTTTTTTTTGTGTGTTTGTTTGTTTTGTTTTATCTCCTGGCTATGCAAAGAGAATGGAATGCTCCACATAGCCACCAGAGATTTGACTATCGCTTAAAACCTACCATATTCCTCTTGCATCTACAAGAAAAGTTAGCAGCAATAAGTTTCTGCAAATGTTTAATCTCGATTGACATGAAGTATGGAGAATAAGCGTTTGTAAAAATGGTTTATAGAAGGTACAGAAAGTCATGTGAGTACAACACATGAGATTTTTATTTAGCGCGTTTTATCTGTCTCTACCGTCTGCCAGTTATACAAAATTCTACAATATTCATCTCGTATAGAGACTTCATAGACTATTCGCAGAAAATTCAAACATTCTAATAGTTATGCATTTATCTTAAGCATGTGGCATTTTAATCAAAATCGTTAGAGCCATTTTTGAGAAAATAAAAAAATAACCAAAACTGTCTCATATAAAGGATAGTTTTTCGCGGGGACTTTCTTGATTATTATCGTGTCGCATCGTTCAAAACAGTTGAACTTAAATACGAAGCTTGGTATGTATCCAATATTCGTTTTTGAGTTACGCTGTTCACAGACACACAAACGCACAACTTATTACTTTCTCTACTACGTATAGTAAGTAGCGGAAGTATTGTATTCCACCCAAAAATTCGATACCGAGATTTCACTGGAAATATATGTTTTGAGACCCCCTGAATCCAAAAGAAGCATTTTTGGAAACATGTCCGTGCGTGTGTGTGTGTGTGTGCGTGTGTGTGTGTGTGTGTGTGTGTGTGTGTGTGTGTGTGTGTGTGTGTCTGTGAACAGCATAACTCAGAAACGAACAGTCGGATAAACACCAAACTTGATATTTAGGTTCAGTATCTTCCAGAGATGCGACACGAAGGTTATCAAGAAAATCCCCCACCCCAGATTACCCTTTTACATGGAACATTTTTCGAAAATTTTAATTTTTTCAAAAATGGCTCTAACGATTTTGATTAAAATATCACATATTTAAGATATTTTCATGACAAATGAAATGTATATCCTGAATTTTCTGAAAATGTCCCCAAAAGTCAATTCATTCATTCTGAACGACTTTTGCATAACTGGTAAACCATAAGAGATAGAAAAAAGTTTACTACACAAAAATGTAGATCGCGTTAAAATTCACAACTTATGTCATATACATTTTTTTTTTTTGAGTGAACCATTTTCGAGATACCTATCTCTTGTTATTCCCTTAAATTTTCCAATACTTATACTTTTTCTCAAATTCGCTATTCAATTTTTTGTCCTGGTAATGCAAAGAGAATGGAATACTCCACATAGCAACCAGCTCTTAAAATATTTGACTATCGCTTAAAGCCTAGCTATTCCCCTTGCATCTCAAGAAAATTAGCAATAAGATTAACATCTCGATTAACATGAAGCATATGGAGAATAAGCGTTTGTAAAAATAGTTTGTACAAGAATAGAGAAAGTCATGTGAGTGTAACACATCAGAAATTTTTTTTGTTTCAATGGACCTTAAAGCATGTATTTTCGGTGAATTCTCGATATTTCAATTTTGGGTGGATTGCAATAATTTCGCTTCCTACCTCTGGTAAATGGTAGAGAAGGCAATAATAACAAAGATAATAAATGGAAATTAATAAATAAACAAATGCCTTCTGTGTTCGGAGGAAAAATTGTGTTTTACTTATGGACTCTCTTCAACTGCTGTGGTCCTTAGCATCCCATTCTATATTGGGCGTGAAAGACCGGTAATTTTGCTTAGAGGCCTCTTTATCAGGCTTGAGGTTCTTTTACGTGCCGTAAATCTACGACACGAGACCACCGGCTTTACTTCCCGGCCGCAAAAATCACGCGACCTCGGGAACTAGAGGCTAGCATGGTTACCACTACACCACGGAGAACGCGATGTGTTCTGAGGAGGACTGATTAAAAGCAAAAGGAAAAAACAAAAACACACCTGCCGTAGTTTCGATCTCGCATTGATTTACTTAGCCTGAAGACCAATACTGCAAGTGCTCTAAGGCTGTTTCAAAATAACCGGAAACGGGAAAGACAAGGTTAAAATACATGTAATACAATGAGAGCGTTCACAATAAGGGGAAGTTTACCGGGATATGGGAACGGAAACGAGAGGCTTAGTCTAGTTTTAACTCTATTCGATTCATGTTGAGGGTATAGCGGTCTTCATGGTAAAATTTGCTCAAGGAGGTCGTGGATTAAAACTGCCGCAAAAGTTCCACTAATCGCAGGCTTGGAACTCAAAACCGATAGAAAAAACTGTAAAAAGCATAGAATAACAAATTTTAATGTATGTAATGTATTATTATAGGCCCAATCTGGTATACTGATGGTTCTAGAACCAAATCAGGAACGGGAGCTGGGCTTTACGGTAATGGCACCAAGATTTCTTATAGTCTTGGTACCTTAGCTACAGTTTTCCAGGCTGAGGTTTATGCAGTCCTAGCCAGTGTCATGGAAACCATTAAAAGGAGATATAAGAATAGAAGTGTTCTTATCCTCTCAGACAGTCAAGCAGCTCTTAAAGCACTTGAATCACCATCAATAAAATCAAAGTTCGTCTCAGAATGCCGGGAATCCTTAATGACACTGGTTGAACACAATAAGGTTCAACTTATGTGGGTGCCAGGACACACAGGTATACCAGGCAATGAGAAAGCAGATGAAGCAGCCAATATTGGCAGCGAAATTCCATTTTTGGGTCCGGAGCCTGTACTGGGTGTGTCCTACAGACCAGTGAAACAGGCTATTAAGTGCTGGGCTCAAGCAGAACACAAAAACTACTGGAACTCCATTGAGGGTTGCAGACATTCCAAGTTGTTTATTACAGACCTGGATAACAGCAGGGCAAAGTACTTGCGCGGTCTTAGTAGGAGAAGACTTGCATGGGCAACAGGATTCATTACAAGACACTGTTTAATCCATCAGAATGGGATTGTTTAACAACCCTATCTGTAGTAGATGCGTAGAAGGAGATGAGACTGTTACTCATCTACTATGTGATTGCCCTGCTCTTGCGAATCAAAGAGCAAGTATTTTTGGCAATCACTTTCCAAAGATAGATGAACTATCGAAAGCCTCAGTTAGCAGTCTGGTTAAGTTCATAACCAGCAACAGATTACTTATCTGATGAAAGGGGGAATGCGCAATAGATCTTTAAGGTCGCAGTGCTTGGGCATAAAACCCACCTCTTTTCAAACTAGAACTAGAATGTATTATTATAAACGTATTAGAATACAATTTCGCAAGAGGAATCAGAAAAAGTAATTGCGTGACTTTTAGAAAATTTTATTCTATCGAATTTCCAGGTTATTAGTCTGCATGTTAGGTGAATTTGTAAGCAGGTAAAAAACTTGCATTGTACAGTCTCAAAACAAATTAATTTAATGCGCATAATCTACTTTCCATATTGCTATCGTTAACCATTCCTGCTTTCTTTCCTGTTTATTATGGATATTTTTATACAAGCTGCTTAACTAAGTAGGTTGAGGGAGTTTGTATTCTTTTGTTAGAAACGTTCGTGCAACAAAATAATCCACATTGGTACTTGTGGTTGTTTTAAAAGTGCATTAGTTTTTAACATAAAATTTAAACACATTCTAACAATTATTTACGTCATTTTAGCAAGTAAATCCAAGCACACCGTTCTGTTAATTCCGAATGGGGTTTTGGAGGAGAGGTGGTTCTATGTTGTCTGTAAACAGCATAAAACCAATTATACGTAATTGCTGGATCAGCTGGTACAAGCGAACTTTGACTGGTTACAAATGATTGTTTCAATATTAGTCTTGATTATAAGAAACAACTATGCAGTTCCTCATAATCCGTTATGCTCCAATAAAACTGTTTGAATTGCGTTATATGAATGCATGATAACATTTCATACGATTGCAGAGTTATATATTGCATTCGTGCGGTAAAGCTGCATAAGGCGTAGTTCACTTGTTTTTGCACGACTGCATCCCTGCACAGTCGGGGTGTACGTATAAGTACTTACATGACTGTAGCCTTTCTACCTTATATCAACCGCACACAAAAAGAAATCTGACACAATACCTCATAGAAACCTTTCTCCAAATGACCAAGCGTTTAGACAATTGTGGCTTATTGAAAAAAAGAGATAAAGGCCACAGCAATCACCGCGGAGTAATACTGCGTGCTTATTGAAGTGGAGAAAAGGAGAGAGAGGTAACCTTCAAAATGATCGTCACGACTGCAAGTTATTACGTTCAGTTTAGCTTACTGGTGCGGCCTTGGAGAAGGTCGCTGGCATACACCGGACTACGGGTCTGCATTCAAGCTTCATCACTGTGCTGTCATTTCAATATCGTACGTGCACAAGGTAGTCTGAACACATGGAAATTACACCTTAAGTGTGTTAAACTACACTTAAGTTCTCAATTGTTTTTCCTGAATTTTTTATGAATTATTCTATACATCATGACAATTATTTCAAGTGGTTGTTTGCATTGTTAGCTTATGTAGTCGAGTCGTAAAAATTATTTCATTCTGCAGAAAAATAATAAAATTTATTCTTAAAACATGTGAATTCATGTACTTTTTTCTCTGATACTACTTGTATTACAGAATCACACTTTTGCATGCTTATTCTTAGTATAATCAGCCATCTTCTTAACCTCAATTAGTTAGTTATGTATATCAGTTCACTATAAATTAAAAAACGAGTTTTGTAAAGTCAAAAAAGTAAAAATGTGTAAAATTTGCAATGTTGTTGCTTTCTTAATATCACTAATGTGTATTATAAAATTATGATTGTGGTTTAGAAAGTTTAACTATGTGTTGTTTACATGTACTGAAAATTCACTCTCTATCTCTCATACTTTCTGAGAAAAATGTACCTACATAAGTATCCAAAAATGTTGTTCTGAGAAAACTAAATTTAAAGTTTGAACATTAGAATTCTAACACACTTCAGTACATCTGCACCTACATTCCTGGATTGCTTCAGCTTTTCTGATGGCCTTCTCTTGTCCTGGCCTCCTTTGTTAATTGCTGAACTGCTCGCTGGGCATGATATAGTCGTTCATTGTTGAAAGATAAAAAAATGTTCTAAAAAGGGGCGTTGCATGACAGTTTTAAAGGAATGCAGACTAGCATTTAAATGGTATTTAAATGTCTTAAGAACCTCTTAACCCCCAAAAAGTATACATTTTCTGGAACTGGAAATAATAGATATTTTATTAGTGCCTAAAACAAAAAATGTGATTTTTGACCATTTCAGAGTACCTTGTCCCCTTAAGTGGGACTGCCCCTATAGCCTCATGGGTAGCATGCCAGCCACAAAACCTTGAAGTCATAGGTTCGATTCCGAGCTGAAACTTTTGTTTAGCCAGGATTATTACCTATCCTCCCTAGACTTTGAAAGCGTGAATCTGTGTGAGATTTTACTGTTTAGAGGAAATTAAAAAAAATTAATATCACTAAAGAACAGTAAAAGCCTTTATGGCAACATGTCCACACACACACACACACACACACACACACACAAAATTGTTTTCTAAACTTGCTTGTTTTGTGTTCAAGAGCTTCAAAACCCGTATTTTTGTAACCTCTCGATCTCCAATTTTTGAGTGAAACACATTACTCCTCTAGTTAGCAATCTTACTTTCTCATTAAACAATAATTTTGGTCTTTAGCGAAGATATCTAAAAACTTCGATTCAAAATAAACAGCATCAAAACGTATAATTTCTCATTTAAGTGTTCGCAGTTCATACTACCTCTGAAATTAAGGATGTTTTACATTTCTGTTCTAATAAATGATCGTAAAAGTCTTAGAAATGGAATTCAGGGAAAGCACATTTTATTACATACATGTAATTAAGTTATAAGCGAATTCTGGCGCTCCTCTGTTCAGATTCGCGGAATGATAAGAAGAGCGTTACCTCCAGTTCTAACAGTTGGCACTTCTAGCGGAAACTTCAAACTATCGATTCTTATCGACAGTTTCGAGGGCCGAAACAAACGACTCTCATCCACGTACTCGAATAGCGCAGGAAAGGTTTTCCTCATTAATACAAGGCGGAGGGGAAAGTTGGACAGATTCCGGAAACATAATTTTCTTCAACTCGGAATTACGGCTAGGTGATTCCAGCTTTCGTCATACATTCTGCCATTGTTCGGCGAGATTTCACTGTTTCAAAACGTCTTGACGTGGGAGAAAAACTCACATGTTTCGTTACTGTTATTATGACCTGTCTATTAAGTTAATTATGCTGCAGTGAAAGACATTTCACTTTGCACCTTCACGCTTCCTGCACGTTTAATCACCATACTTCTGAATCATATGGTACTTCACATGCCTTGTTTGGCAACAGCTGTTGTTTTGTAATAGCATTATTTTGGCTGATACATTAAGGTGACCATTTTCTCATAACATAAATGTGGGAAACAACATGACACGTGAAAGATACCCTACTTTTATGTATTATAATAATAATAATAATAATAATAATAATAAGCTCACTTCATTTAATTATTTATTTTGTTAGATAAATACTACAATAAACTAGCACCAACCCTGAAGAAAAGATCTTGCTCTCGGGAGGGGGGAGGAGATACCCAATAGATATACTAGCATTGTATATAAACGTAATAAGTTTAAACAATGAACTAAATTAGTATTTGTGACGATAAAAGCAATAGGATACAACGTTTTTTGTCATAAAAGCTAGTTTTGTTATGCACATTGTTTAGTAATTGACATTCCAATTTCAAAGATAAAATTATTAGTTTGCTAAAGTAATATTTATAACAATAAAAAACAAACAAATATCGCTAATACATTAATTTAATGTACACAACATAATGTTCGTTATGGATATTCTTTACTGATAATACTTTTAATTGTGTTTTTGTTTGTATTTAAAATGGTCTAGTTAAAGATAGATATGTTTTATGATTGCATTAGACCAAGGTTGAAGTTAGGTTCAGACAAAATACAAAGTCAGCTCGTTTATTTTCTTATTTTTAGTCAACATTCTGATTTTTGTGTATATAATTTAGTAGAACATGACAATAAATCTGATGCATTTTGAGTATGTTCGATGCAAATAAAAGAACTTCTGTGCAATAATTAACAAGTATTTTTCAAACATATTTTAATTACTCTTGTTTGTAACAACACTGAAGGCATAATGATATGGGTAAATGAACTACCCCGTCCATTAATACTGTATTGAAGAGCATATTGAACCAAAGACACCAGACGCAACAAAAAAAAAACAGTAGGCACATAATTAATGTCCTCAATATGACAAAAACGTGGTTTCTCTGTCGAAGTCTGTTTGCATGCATATGTTATGTTCCATCGTAGGTGAAATTAATGCAGAGTATAACTAAGGGTGTAATGTGACATCTTGGTCCATAGCCAGGGAGGGCTTGCCCCCTTAATGTTTTAATAATCAAAATGATTATATATGTTTAAATTTGCACAACTTCCCTGATTAGTGCTAAATGTAATGGTTCTGTTTCAAAATACATTTTAGGTGGTTCTCCCTTTTAGACAATAAATGACATGACAGTCATCTAAAGTACTTATTTTAATGTAACCTCTTTGGAAAAAATGTGTTAATTTAAGTTGATGCTGGAATACGTGGTGTTGAAAATATTGTAAAAAATAATTGCAGTGCTAAAGTTGTTAGTTGAGCTTCCCTTTTAAATTCTATGCTCATATCCGGAGCTTTGACTTGAGAAGCATCTAAAAATGTTATTACTCGTTGAGTTGTAGGTTTTTAACGTTTTATTCCTTTTGGTAATGGAATACACTGGTATTCACTCCCGCTTCCATACTTCTAGACACTACAGAGATTAGGGAATGATTTTAGTTAAAGATAAATACCTTCGCCACACACAGGAATCGAACCTGAGGCCTCCGTATTTTTTCTTCTTTACATGTAAAAAAATATTTGTTGTTTATTAACGACGTTGTCAATTACCAGAATCATTTCAGCCCTGTAGGTGTGCCGGAATTTGGTCCCGCAGGAGTCCTTTTACATGCTAGTAAATCTATCGACATGGGACTGTCGCTTTTAAGCACACTTATAACTCGTGACGTTGGGATCAAAAGGTCAGCGCCTAACCAACTGAGCCATTTAGAAACTTATTCAATTTTATTTCAGTTTCGTCGATATAATAACTCAAAATATTTATGTTAGCTGTATAATAGTTTGTTGCTAAAGTCACTGAAGTGATATTAAGTTGAGTGCAGTTTTAAATAATTTACAGAACACATAAGAATTAGCATAATTCAAAATATGTGCTTATGTATACAGCGTTAAATCTCATGTCTTAACCTATTAGATGGGTTATTCAAAGAAAAATGCTCTTTCACCTCTCTTGAAAAATTTATTTACACAGCATGTTAAACGAAGTGATGTTAAAGAAGAAGTCCTTAACACTATTGGAGAAAACAATATCATAATCAGCTACAAAAATGTGACACATTGCTTGTCTCGTTCCAATTTACGATGGCCCTCAACAAACAAGGAACTGGCTACGGGCCGTGGCTAACGAGATAGACCGGCTACGGGCCGTGGCTAACGCGATAGACCGGCTACGGCGCGAACTGAAATCAGCTGATCCTTCTAGTCCAGTCATGGCCCGATGAAATGAAATTATAGTCGCCTAATACATCCATATTCCAAACAAAGAAATAAATTGCTCGTTAAATGCATGGAAAACGCACAGTTATTCAGTGTTAGCCATGTTTAAGACTACCATTACTACGTAACTCTGATATGCGCCGCAACCTATCTCGTTAGCCACGCTATGGGCCTGGTGACTACATTGCCGCATGCACCGCCATGCACATGATTAATTTACTTGCGAATAATATCTCTAACTTTTATGTAGTCATCAATTTCTACATATTTCGTATAATTACTATTTATTAGGAAAGGTTTTCAAGCTTTTACTTTCATTTCTGTTTTGTGTCACATAATTTGTTCATAAAAGGGAACATCCTTTTCGTTGGAACATTTAATCGAAGCAAACAAGGTCTTAATTCAATGAGTTTGAGCATATTTACGAATAACGATGTTCTTTTGTTTTAAAACTGAATATAAACTTAAGCTATACTACAACAGCACGAGTGGTAAAGACTGAATTATTTACTTTGGTTCCCCTGTGCCCGATTTGTTTCAAACCTATTTTAACATTTGCTAAATAATGCCCTAAAGACGTTTACGGGAGACTTTTGGGGAGCAAAAGCTTAATTTGGCTACAATAAACGTTTGAAAACAGTACTACTAAACCGCACATGGTTCACGGCACACGCATGCATACACGGGAAGACAAAAGACGATTGTAAGGCAATGGATTTAAACCTCTCCTGAGGTCTATTTCTTTGAAACCCAATATACTTACCATTAAGATAACGTAGGCTCCCCAGTGTTGTATCAGAGTCAGTTTTTCTTCGCTGACCGTTCAGATATGTCACTTTCTGCAGATTTGTTCCAACCACACTCCACTTGCCTTTCATTTACGATATTCTTTCGTTTTTCAAAGTGTGTGCTCTTTCGGTTTGTTCTACGAATTATTAAATGCGTTCAAATTAATATTTTCTCACAGAATAAGTATATGTCGAACTTTCTTTTTCCTTAACACCGCACACTGCACAAAAAAAATGGTTTTATAGACGGATCTGAACCGCAAAGTGAATACAAAAAACTAAGATCGCAACGTGACGAAAGGGCCGAGATTGTTAAGAGGACTCATCCACGACAATCTTGTATCCCCTCAAGTGACATCAAAGTGGCTTTAAGGGAACAAGGTACTCTGAAATGGTCAAAAATCCCATTTTTTGTTTTAGGCACTAATAACATCTCTATTATTTCCAGTTTTAGAAAATATATACTTTTGGGGGGTTAAGAGGTTTTTAAGACATTTAAATACCATTTAAATGCTAGTCTGCCTTCCTTTAAAACTGTCATGCAACGCCCCCTTTTTAGAACATTTTTGTATCTTTCAACAACAAACGACTATATCATGGCCAGCGAGCAGTTCAGCAATTAACAAAAGAGGCCAGGACCTAGAGAAGGCAATCACAAAAGCTGAAACAATCCAGGAATGAAGGTGGAGATGATTATGACCCTGGAATGTACTGAAGTGTGTGAGAATTTTAATGTTCAAACTTTAAATTCAGTTTTCTCAAAACAACATTTTTGGATACTTATGTACCTTTTTCTCAGAAAGTATGAGAGGTAGAGAGCTGAAATTTTCAGTAAATGTATACAACACATAGTCAAACTTTCTGAACCACAATCATAATTTTATAGTGTATATTAGTGATATTAAGAAAGCAAAAACGGTGCTAATTTTCTACATTTTTACTTTTTGGACTTTGCAAATACTTGTTTTCAATTTCTAGTGAACTGATTAACATAACTAAATAACTGAGGTTCATAAGATAGCTGATTATACTAAGAACAAGCATGCAAGAGTGTGATTCTGTATTGCAAGTAGTATCAGAAGTACCCGAATTCACATGTTTTAAGAGTACATTTTATTATTTTTCTGCTGAATAAAATACTTTTTACGGACACAACTACATAAGCTATCAGTGCAAAAAACCACTTGAGATAATTGTCATGATTTATAAAATAATTCATAAAAATTTTAGGAAAACCCATTGAGAACTTTAACAGCAGTGGGAATTTAACGCACTTGAAGTGTAATTTCCATGTGTTCAGACTATCTTATCGCCTTAAGATGACAGAAGTAAGCTGTAAGCCTTAGGATGAGATTGTGGTGAGAGGGTTTAAGGGGTATGTGTCAGGGCAGGTAATTGGGAGGAAATATGGATGAAGGTGTATGGAGGTGCAAAGAGTAAGTAGGTTGGTATAAAATGTTTAACTTTTACTTTCTCTACTACGTATAGTAAGTAGGGGAAGTATTGCATTACACCCAAAAATTCGATACCGAGATTTCAACGGAAATACATGCTTTGAGGCCTCCTGAATCCAAAAAAAGTATTTTTGGAAACATGTCCGTGTGTGTGTGTGTGTGTGTGTGTGTGTGTCTGTCTGTCTGTCTGTCTGTCTGTCTGTCTTTGAACAGCATAATTCAGAAACGAACAGTCGGATTAACAACAAACTTGGTATTTAGATTCAGTATCTTCCAGAGATGCGACACGAAGGTTTTCAAGAAAATCCCCCCATCCCAGATTACCCTTTACATGGAAATTTTTTCGAAAATTTTAATTTTCTCAAAAATTGCTCTAACGATTTTGATTAAAATATCATATGTTTAAGATATTTTCATGGCAAATGAAATTTATATCTCGAATTTTCTGGGAATGTGTTCAAAAGCATTCTTCATTGTGAACGACTTTTGCATAACTGGTAAACCTTAAGAGATAGACAAAATTTTACAACACAAAAAATGTAGATCGCATTAAAATACACAATTTATGTCATATACATTTTTTTTTGGGTGAACCATTTTCGAGATATTGCTTGTTATTCTCCTAAATTTTCCAATACTTATACTTTTTCTCAAATGGGAATTAGTTATTCATTTTTTTGTCTTGTATATGCAAAGAATATTAATCTGAGGCAAAGAGAATGGTGCTGCACCTAGCAACCAGCTATTAAGAGATATGTCTATGCTTAAAGGCTACTGTATTTCTATATTCCCCTTGCAAATACAAAACAAGGGGAACATAGTACGCCTTAAGCGATAGTCAAATATTTTTAGAACTGGTCGCTATGTGTAAAATGTAATTCTCTTTGCATGTCAAAAGTTCGTTTCTGGAAATGTTTATCTCGATTAATATGAAATAGATGGAGAATAAGAGTTTGTAAAAATAGTTTGTACAAGAGTAGAGAAAGTCATGTGAGTGTAACACATCAGATTTTTTTTTTTTTTTTTGTCCTGGTAATGCAAAGTGAATGGAATGCTCCACATAGCAACCACCTATTAAAATATTTAACTATCGCTTAAAGCCTAGCAATTCCCCTTGCAGCTACAAGAAAATTAGCAATAAGATTAACATCTCGATTAACAAAGCATATGGAGAATAAGCGTTTGTAAAAATGGTTTGTACAAGAGTAGAGAAAGTCATGTGAGTGTAACACATCAGATTTTTTACTATGAATTTCCGAAACTAAGCTTTTGACTCAAAACTGACACCCTAAAGTATCATTAGGGTATTACTTAATACATATTAAGCATGGTTTAAAACAAATTGGTAACTTATAATTAGTAGTTTACACTTATATATATAGCTGAAAGCATGTTTAATTACGTAGAAACTGCACTAGAACTCTACATGTGTCGCCAATAGCGGCCGGAGCATCAAGATGTCCATCTTACCCTCCAATCTTAAGAAGGTAAAAATATCGCAATTAAGTCAGAAGAATCAGAGCGTTGAATTATTAAAATTCCTTGCGCGCTTCCCTATGTAGTCAGTATGTAATTCCAATGGCTGCAGAATCCACAAAAACCATGGTGATTTATTATGCAGCAGTGACTAAGACAGAGATGGTGGGGGTAGAGCTCCAAACGGTACAGTGATTCAGTTAAAATAATTACAGAGCTCCTTACGTAAAGTGTTACCGTTTGGTGTCGATCTTCCTGGTCAGAACCCCGTGACCTTCACAAGGCGACTATCACTTAATGGGTTGGAACATTTATAGAGGGCGTGCATGGTTTCTTCGGAAGGAATCACTCCGCTTGTGCAGTAGAATAAAGAGATCGCAACTGTATTCACGTTTCAACATACTCACGTGGCTGTTTAAGACAATTAAGCTATTGTGGGAAGTTGTACTGACTGAAAGGGCCGAAGTGCGTTGTAATCTATATACAACAACGGCGACTAAACTGGTGAAAAAATCTGATGTTGTACACTCACATGACTTTCTCTACTCTTGTACAAACTATTTTTACAAACGCTTATTCTCCATATGCTTCATGTTAATCGAGATATCAAGATGTTAATCTTATTGCTAATTTTCTTGTAGATGTAAGAGGAATATATATTTACAAGGGCAATATACAAATACAGTAGCCTTTAAGCACATACATATCTCTTATTAGCTGGTTGCTAGGTGCAGCACCATTCGCTTTGCCACAGATTAATATTCTTTGCATATCGAAGACAAAAAAATGAATAACGAATTCCCATTTGAGAAAAGTATTGAAAAATTTAAGGGAATAACAAGTAATATCTCGAAAATGGTTCACTCAACAAAAAAATGTATATGATATAAATTGTGTATTTTAACGCGATCTACATTTTTGTGTAGTAAAATTTTGTCTATCTCTTATGATTTACCAGTTATGCAAAAGCCGTTCACAACAAAGAATACTTTTGGAGACATTCCCAGAAAATTCAAGATATACATTTTATTTGTCATAAAAATATCTTAAACATATGATATTTTAATTAAAATCGTTAGAGCCATTTTTGAGAAAATTAAAATTTTCGAAAAATGTTCCATGTAAAGCGTAGTCTGGGGTGAGGAAAGTTTCTTGAAAACCTTTGTGTCGCATCTCTGGAAGATACTGAACCTAAATACCAAGTTTGGTGTCTATCCGACTGTTCGTTTCTGAGTGATGCTGTTCACAGACAGACAGACACACAGACACACACACGTACATGTTTCCAAAAATGCTTTTTTTGGATTCAGGGGATCTCAAAACATGTATTTCCGGTGAAATCTCGGTATCGAAGTTTTGGGTGGAATACAATACTTCCCCTACTTACTATACGTAGTAGAGAAAGTAAAAATATCTCCTGATGTCTATGTACGGTAATTGCTTACCTTAGCACCCGGTGAACGATTTATTTTAAGCCATGCTCAGCGTGTATTAAATAATACCCTAGTGATGTTTTGGGGCAAAAGCTTAGTTTCGAAAATAAAACTAAGATAATTAAAAATGTTACACCAACTCACTTGCTCCTCGTTGTACCTTCATACGCATTTCCTCCCATTCACTTCGCCTTGTCCTTACAGCTGACTTCATTCTTTTAAAGCCACTTTGTTATCATCTAGACTCTTAGAGGAATACAAAGATCGCGGCTGATCGTTCCTCTGGCGATCACGGCCATTTCGACACGTTGCGATCCAGTGCTTCCAATTCGATTTTTATGTTTACCTTTGCGTCGTTCAAATCCGTCCATGAAACCAACATTTTGTGTAAATTGTATAGTTTTAGTTTAAGAAAATCATAAAAAGGTAAGCGTGTGTCATTTTGTATGCTTATTCTGTGAGAAAATATTAATCTGAACGCATATAATAATGTGTAAAACAAACCGAAGGCGCACACGCATTTAAAAAACAAAAGAATATCAACAACATTATTATTATTATTATTATTATTATTATTATTATTATTAATACTCTATGTATTTTAAGTCGCTTTAACTACGCGGTCATATCGCGACGGATCCGTTAGTGGATAACTCTTAGAACGAGGTGTGGCGGACAGTTAGCCTTCTAGGTCTCATCCCTGCCCGTTTTGTCGTGTCCACAGAGACCCTAGTGCATAGCAACCGGATCCCCTGCCCCGTGCCGCGCAGATGGCATTAGGGTACCGTCCAGTCCAACCGCCACCCTCACACCGAAAGGCGGACAGTTAACCTTCTAGTTCTCATCCTTGTAACCATGCCATCTTGCTTCGTCACGCGTCCGCAGCGGCCCTAGCGCATAGCAGCCGGATCTTCTGCTTCGTGCCCTGCAGATGGCATTAGGGCGCCGTCCAGTCTATCTGCTTTCATTGTCTGTGGATAGATGGCACAGCATTCGCTATTACCACTTATTTTTCATTTTTACTATTATTTTAGATTCATGGTGAACTTTGGGTCATGGTATTAAATATCCAATCCGGTATTTTCCTTTGCGGCTGAGTGAAACCACGAAAAAACCTCAGTCAGATTTGTGGCCCACAGGATTTGAACCCGGGACCTCCCGAATATGGGTCACAGACGTTAACGCCTGCCATTATTGATTTCATGCTGGTCATTTCAAGTGAAACTGAGTTGTGATTCGTGTAAAATACATTTCATTGATGACATTTCACTACCGAAGGTAAGATTTTAATCTTTTATAAAACATAATGTTCTGAAAGAACCGGTTAGTTTTACAATTGTGAGCTAGAGGATATTCGTTTCAATAATAATCTATCGGTGAAGAAAAGCCTTAACAACCAAGAAAGTGAAGTGAGATTGGAACAATCTGTAAAGCGGGCGCATCTAAATGTTCAGTGAATAAGTAGAACCGGCCCTGATACATTAGGGAACCTATATTATCTTAATGGCAACTATACGAGGGACACTATTTATATTTTGAGCCTTGGCAACCCTGAATGTTGTAGGTGCCATCTGACGTTTCCAATGGAAAGTTTGACATTTTTGACCATAATCTACTACAAACATTTTGTCAATAGAGCGTCATTTGTTTTGTTTATACTAACTTGAAAATTGTGTGTCAACAAAAACATGGAATTATCTCGTGAAAATGTTCGTGCAATGATTTATTAGAACTTTCGACGTATATTATCAAGACAAGAGTGCATCGATCAACTAGCTTCCACATTTGGCGACGAAGCTCCATCCTTTGCCATGTGAAACGCTCATATAACGAATTTAATCGTAGCCGCCGTTCGCTCAATGATGAAGTTCGTGAAGGTCGTCCAAAATCAGTTATTGTGCCAGAAAACATTGATGTTGTGCAAAACCTAATAATGAAAGATCGTTCATGCGACATATTGTGAGATTGAGGCAACCCTAGGCATTAGTTCCACCAGCATATATCAAATATTGCATGATTATTTAGCCGTGAAAAGGTTTGCTCTCGTTGGATCCCACATAATTTGACGCAACCTCAAAAAGATGCTCGTGTCGATTGCTGTATAAAAATGCTCAAGAAATACAGTGGCGGTGCCTCAAAATACGTTAACATTGTAACAGTGACGAATCATGGATCTATGCGTATGAGCCGGAACGTAAACAGCAGTCGACTGTATGGGTGTTTCAAGATGAAGCAAATCCAACAAAAGTTGTTCGCACTCGAAGCACTTCGAAGCAAGTGGTCGCCTGCTTTTTCAGCAAAACTGGCCATGTGGCAAGAGTGTCTTTAGAGGAACGTAAAATGGTCAATACCGAATGGTACACAACCATTTGTTTGCCGGAAGTCTTCGGTGAAGTAAGGAAAATCAACAAGAACCGTAGGATCGTTCTTCATCAAGACAATGCGAGCGCACACACATCTCGTCTAACAACAGAGTATTTGAAGGCTCAAAAAATCGAATTGATGGGTCATCCGCAATATAGTCCTGATTTAGCACCCAATGACTTCTTTTTGTTCCCGAACATCAAGAATAAATTGCGTGGACAACGATTTTCGTTGGCAGAAGAAGCCGTTGAGCATGTTTTGGAGGTGTCTCAAGAAGACTGGAATAAATGCTTTGACAAATGGTTTAAACGGATGCAAAAGTGTATTGATGATGAAGAATATTTTGAAAAAGAATAAAGCAGTTTTCAATCAGAAATTACTTTGTTTTAATTATTAGATTCAAAATATAAATAGTGTCGCTCGTATTGGATTTCTAAAGAATCTTAGCCGAGTTCAAATCCATTGTCTTGCGATCGTATTTTGTCTTCCCGTGAATGATTATGAACGGGATCGCCGTTAGGCTTGCGCGTTATAATATTACTGTTTTCAAACATTTGTTGTGGCCAAACTAAGCTTTTACCGTAAAGGTAAAAGGTAGGTATCACAGAGGGACCTGGAACCGGAGCCGAGCAGCGCAGTCTAACGTGACCCCTGGGAGGGAACGATGAGAGGAAAGACCCGAAAGGCGCAAACATGGACGAGGTTCCTAACGTTTCCAGATAGAACGCATTTGACGTCACCCGGTCCCAGTCCACAAGTCACCAACCTCCAGGGTCCCCGGAGCGGAGCCCCACGCTGGGGAGAGACCTAACTGAGCCGTACCGCAGAGCGCCAGGGAAGAAACCTTTACAGAGCGCAAGTCATCGCCCAGCCGCAACGCGCCGAACGCCGTCTCCTGGTCCTACAACCCTGAAACAGATGACAAGAAGATGATGGGTACAGGAAATGAGAGGAAGGAGAGTCGTGGTAGAAGATGAACCACCCTAGAATTCGCCTGGCGACCTGGGGAAAACACGAAAAACCCATGGACCAGAGTGGGCGATCGCCGGGGACCGATTCGGGTTTTACCCCAAAATAGACACTCTTTATTTAGCTTATAAAAAGGTTTGAAAGAAATCGGTCACTGGGTACTTAAGTAAACGATTACCTTATTTACTATTTCATTCATTCATTTACGTTTTCTTACATGAACGTTATATGGTCTACAGGAACTTAACAATATACTAGAGAGTTTGAGATTTCATGAAAGTATGCTATTTGGAAAAAGCCTTCTATAACGTCAATCGCCTGTTAATCATCTTTAATTTAATGCTTGTATAATACCTGAAATTACGGTGAAAATGAGTATGGATCTGACGAAAGAAATATATGTCAAAATCAAGATATATCAATGTTTTTACTTAACCTCATTAACACCTCGGTTTTTACACCATAAATTTATTCCTCCATTAGTTTAGATAAAATGTTCGTGACATTACCACGTATTAATATAAAAGATTTCATATACTAAGTATATGTTAAATCATTTTATAAACATCACAAAAATTGAAAAAGCAATACAACCTTCAGAAAGTTACAAAACTAGTAAAATTAAATATCTTGAAAAACGCCCAGAACACGTAAATTGTAATATTGCTCATCTTCCCTCATTTTAAAAATTAAAAATTTGTCTAAGTTAATTTGACTACCAGAATTTTAAGTGGAGACGAATTCTTTCTGGGGTCGATTTTAACGTTTTAGTTTCTCTTAATTTTGAGGTTAGGTTCGTTGACTTCTGTATGCCGTGATTTGTTTTTAAACATATATAATGGAAGCTATATAAATATTTACTGGAGTTTTTGATGATTACGGTTGTGCTGATTACTTGTTGTTGTTGTTGTTGCATAATACATTGTATTATACTTGTGGATTAGTTTCAATAAGTGCAGCTAGTGATTTGAACTTCCTTAAATAAATCCATTCATGATACTATGATATGCTTTTAAATATTTCGAAATAGTTTTCGCAAATGATGGATGTTTTACATAACACTAACTGTCTTACATAGATACATTCTGTCGTCCTCCGCGTTCTAGGGATACCATGCTAACCTCTAGTTCTCGAGGTCGCGGGTTCAAACCCGGCGGAGGTCGATGGATTTTTTTCGGACGTATAAATCCTTAACGTGGCTTCCTTCGGAAGGGAAGTAAAGCCGGTGATCCCGTGTCGTAGATTTACGGCACGTGAAAGAACCTCAAGCTTGTTAAAGAGACCTCTGAGCAAAATTTGCTGTCTCTCACGCCCAATATAGAATGGGACGCTAAGGACCATAGTAGTTAAAGAACGTCCATAAATAAAACTCACTTTAATTTAATTTATGGATGCATTTTGTAAGTAAGGAGTTTAAAAGTTGGGATGATTTTTTTAAGATTTTAAGTAGTCTATAATTTTCACTCTTATCAAAGTTTTGTTTCAAAGCCTTGTCCAGATTGGTTCAAATGCTCCAAATTTGCATACAAGGTATTGTACAAGAGGTGTTTTTGAGTTTTAGGAATGTAGAGTATCCTATAATTTTCACCAAGTCTCACAGCTTAAGTGCAGAATTTGTGCCCTGACTGGCCAAACAATAGATTTCTCTCTAGGGTTTAAAAATATAGAATAAGGATAGTTTTAAAAAATTTCTAGGTACTAGGGTTGGGTAGTTTTTGGAAATCATAAGGTAACCCATGATTTTTGCAAAGGTTCAGTTGTATGTCTGTACAAAATATGACCAGATGGGTTCAGATTTCTATACAAAGGATTAAAAATATAGTATGGTAGCTTTTGAGAGTTGTAAGGTAGCTTATAATTGTTTTGGGGTCCAATAGTACGTATAGGTGAACAAAAGTTGTCTAGATAGGACAAAGAGTGTTTATCTGCCGTTTAGAGGGGTTGAAAATATAGATTGAAAATAAGAATAGCGGAAGTTTTTGAAAGTTGTAAGATGTCTTATTACTTTTCTTCTTCTTTAACTGATTACTGAGGCAGTATTTTTAACACTTAAATGATTTTAATCTAATTATATAATATATAAATTCAATAACAGCCCGCCTTAAAGCAATTATGTGTATGTAACAATATATAAAAAGTGTATATTACAGTCATTGTATATGTTTATATTATTGTATACATGTTCAATAATGTTATCTGAATTTATTACATAATTTAATAATGTAGGAGCTATGAGAATAATAGGTTAAACGTTGCTAACAATGAGGTAGCCTTGAGGCAATAATGAATTAGAAGGTTTAATAATGCTACTAGTCATTATTGGAGCAACAATAATGTAAACTTTGAGACAGTTTATTAAATAGCCAATCAACAACTAGAAAAAAACTTTAGTTAAATGAAGGTATTCTATTGCAGTAGGATTAGCCAATCAGAAACTGAAATATAGAAAAGTTTACAAATCTAGAAGTTAGTTGCTTGTAGACAGTGCTCATAACTGGACACGTTGCTAGCAGGCAGTGTTACTAATCAGACGCCAGATTGTCCTCGAGAAATTTAATACGTATTCAGTGTGAGACAAAAATAGTTTACGTGCAAGTAATTAATAAAATTAATAAAAAAAATCTCACAGCTCTCTATATCAGTGAAGTGTTATTTAATTCGTGTCAAGCATTACTAAAAGGAGTGAAGTATAAATTATAAACTGTGTAAGCCTACATTCTTAGCCGCACTACTCCCTGCAAACAAATCCATGTCTCTAACAATAATACTGACGCAGCCGAGGCAAAAATAAATATAATACTTAAAGAAACAGTCAAAATTACAAAGTTAACATTTTTTAAACATTTTTTGGGGCGAAGGTACCGGAAACGTTTTACCATACGTGCGGTTGCAACTACTTCAAGTTGGGCTCCCCAACAGTTGAACTACAATACAACTCCTACTTCAAACTGACTTTCCATACGTGAAGCAACAACCTACTTCAAATTGGCTCCCAAAACGTGGGGTAAATAACAACGTAAAAAT
Organism: Deroplatys truncata; assembly: GCA_030765065.1. NCBI lineage: Eukaryota > Metazoa > Arthropoda > Insecta > Mantodea > Mantidae > Deroplatys > Deroplatys truncata. The sequence goes on along the minus strand of CM060982.1, from coordinate 77,204,194 downwards.
AACAATACATGAACTTAAAATTGGCTTTCCATACGTAAAAACCACTAACTTCATTACCTTCCTCTTTGAAGGACCTTGCGCCCTCAAGGGCTTACAAGCCAATGCCTTAGGTCAATAGTCTGTTGAAGAGCAAGTAAATTCTAGAACATAACTTATCCAGATGAGTGATCAGCCCAATGCCTGTTATGGTGGTAAAGAAGAAGGAAATGAAACGTAGTGATGAAAGGGATTATTTGAAAATACGCTGATCAAATCATCCAAACCAGCATTCACCTAGCGTCCGAGGAAAATCGCGAAAAACCTTCGGATTTGATTGGTCGACCCGGGGTTTTGAACCCAGGACTTCCCAAATACAGGCCACAGAGTTACCGCCTGAGCCACCCCGTTCGGTTTATTACCTTTGGCAGGTTCTAAGACCCAAGTTTTATCTAAATAATATGAAAAACACTCCTTGATAACAAAGTTCAGCGAAATCAGAGGGTAACATGATATGCCACTCTCTTAAATGATTCAATTATTCAAACCTTTCATTTATCCCTTGGCCTGGAAGTCATTAAAAACCTGGTATGTTTGCCAAAAATATTCTGATATTCATATTAAGTGCCGTTCGCCTCTCACCGAGGCGGCCCGGGTTCAATCCCAGGGACCCGCATGTGGGATTTGTGGTGGACAAAGCGGCGTCTGGGCGGGTTTTCTCCGGGTTCTCCGGTTTCCCCCGCCATTCATTTCACCAATGCTCCATCATCACCTTTCTTTTCATCCATTTCACCATCACTTCGTTTCATCTACTTCCTTCCTCCCATACCAGGCATCGGGCTGATCACCCATTCTGGATCTTCTGTCTGATCCATGAGTGTCTGCTCCTCGACAGCCCTCTGACCCCAGGCACCCGCCTGTAAGTCCTGAGGGGTGTAAGTCCTATATAAGAGGAGGTTAAACAGATAAAGAAGAAGAAGATTCACATTAAGTGAAAAGGGATTGAAAATGGATGACATTAATGTGAAATCCCTCCTAAACTCCTCCCCAGTTTTAAAATGTTTGGAAATATTTTAATCTTTTATAGCATATGTTCGTCCGGAAGAGCAGTGGTTTTCAGTTGTGAAAGAATTATCAAAATAGGTTGAGTGTTATTACTTTCTCTACTACGTATAGTAAGTAGGGGAAGTATTGCATTCCACCCAAAAATTCGATACCGAGATTTCACCGGAAATACACGTTTTGAGACCTCCTGAATCCAAAAAAAGCATTTTTGGAAACATGTCCATGTGTGTGTCTGTGTGTGTGTGTGTCTGTGTGTGTGTCTGTGAACAGCATAACTCAAAAACGAACAATCGGATAAGCACCAAACTTATCAGTATCTTCCAGAGATGCGACACGAAGGTTTTCAAGAAAATCCCCCACCCCAGATTACCCTTTACATGGAACATTTTTCGAAAATTTTAATTTTCTCAAAAATGGCTCTAACGATTTTGATGAAAATATCATATGTTTAAGATAATGTCATGGGAAATGAAATGTATATCTCGAATTTTCTGGGCATGTCTCCAAAAGTATTCTTCATTGTGAACGACTTTTGCATAACTGGTAAACCATAAGAGATAGACAAAATTTTACTACACAAAAAATGTAGATCGCGTTAAAATACACAACTTATGTCATATACATTTCTTTTGTTGAGTGAACCGTTTTCGAGATATTGCTTGTTATTTCCTTAAATTTTCCAATACTTATACTTTTTCTCAAATGCGTTATTCATTTTTTTTTATGTCCTGGACATGCAAAGAGAATGGAATGCGCCACATAGCAACCAGCGTTAAAATATTTGACTATCGCTTAAAAGCTACCATATTTCCCTTGCATCTACAAGAAAATTACCAATAAGATTGACATCTCGATATCTCGATTAACATGAAGCATATGGAGAATAGGCGTTTGTAAAATTAGGTTGTACAAGAGTAGAGAAAGTTATGTGAGTGTAACACATCAGATTTTTTTTTAAGAGCGCGCACACACACACACACACACACACACACACACACACACACACACACACTTCCTCTCTCTCTTATTAGTGTAGGTTTAAGCAAACTATGAATCACTAAAGAATGTTTACATTACGTGCCAAGGCACACGCCAGTGCGTTTCCGGGCATATGTGCTTATCCGCGAACTAAATGAATGGTTCCATGTTAAAACATAGTAGCAAGCAAGGCCACAGAATGCTCTAGGCCTCTAGGGAAAGTAAAGGTGTTGTGTGCCAGGTGCCCTTCACCGACTAGTTAACGAAACAACGTGAGCTGTTTTTGTTTATTGTCACGATAAACTGTTTCTTTCTACAACACAGACATTTTACCACCACGTCAGAAACTTCTTATGACAACCATTGGTCCGTCCGCAGCGAAATCGAAAACTGAAATTCGTCCGTACTTGTCTTATTTAGTGATCCATTAAGCTAAAAATTCTGAAGTTTTGCATTCTCATAACTTTCTTTACCCACTCTTCTATAAAGTATTCTAGAAGCTTTTACTTCTTCTTCTTTCTAATTCTTGCAAATCAAGATACATTTCATTGCATATTTAAACATTTCGTTGTAAGCATAAAAAGGATAGAGTAGGCTAAAGGATAGTCAGATTTTTAAAAATATGATGTGTTACACTCACATGACTTTCTCTACTCTTGTACAATCTATTTTTACAAACGCCTATTCTCCATATGCTTCATGTTAATCGAGATATCGAGATGTCAATCTTATTGGTAATTTTCTTGTAGATGCAAGGGGAATATGGTAGCTTTTAAGCGATAGTCAAATATTTTAACGCTGGTTGCTATGTGGCGTATTCCATTCTCTTTGTATGTCCAGGACAAAAAAAATGAATAACGAATTTGAGAAAAAGTATAAGTATTGGAAAATTTAAGGAAATAACAAGCAATATCTCGAAAACGATTCACTCAACAAAAGAAACGTATATGACATAAATTGTGTATTTTAACGCGATCTACATTTTTTGTGTAGTAAAATTTTGTCTATCTCTTATGGTTTACCAGTTATGCAAAAGTCGTTCACAATGAAGAATACTTTTCGAGACATTCCCAGAAAATTCGAGATATATATTTCATTACTTATGACATTATTTTAAACATATGATATTTTCATCAAAATCGTTAGAGCCATTTTTGAGAAAATTAAAATTTTCGAAAAATGTTCCATGTAAAGGGTAGTCTGGGGTGGGGGGATTTTCTTGAAAACCTTCGTGTCGCATCTCTGGAAGATACTGAACCTAAATACCAAGTTTGGTGTTTATCCGACTGTTCGTTTTTGAGTTATGCTGTTCACACACACACACGGACATGTTTCCAAAAATGCTTTTTTTGGATTCAGGAGATCTCAAAACATGTATTTCCGGTGAAATCGCGGTATCGAATTTTTGGGTGGAATGCAATACTTCCCCTACTTACTATTCGTAGTAGAGAAAGTAAAAATATGATATGCTACATTCATATGACTATCTTTACGCATTCTTCAACAAACTATTATTACAGAAAGGTTAGTCGTCTATCTACTTCATGTTAATCGAGATAAACATTTGCAGAAATCGTCTTATTGTATATGTCCTTGTAGGTACAAGGGCATCAGGGGAATATAGTAGGCTTTAAGAGATAATCAAACCTTTTAAGAGTGGGTCACTTTGTAATGGCTTTGAAATTCCGTTCTCTTTGCATTACCAAGAAAAGGGGGGGAAGAAAGAAAATGAATAGCGATTTTCTTCTTGAGAAAAGCATAAGTATTGAAAATCAACAAAGAATATCTCAGAAATGGTCAATACCACAAAAACGTTTATTTGACATAAATTGTGTACTTTAACAAAATCGACAGTTTTAAGTAGTAAGATTTTGCCTATCTCTTCCGGTTTATCAATTATACAAAAGTCATTCAGAATGAAGAGGACTTCAGAGGTTATTCCCAGAAAAATTCAAAATATACATTTCATTTGTCATGAAAATGTCTTAAGTTTGTGGTGTATCAATGAAAATCGTAGTTTGGAATTGGTATTTTCTTTAAAAATCTTCGAGTTGTATCCTGGGAGGATGCCGAACTTAAATACCGAGTTTGTATTTAACCGACTTCTCGTTTTTCAGTTATGCTGTTCACACATACACACGGGCCTTTTTCTGAAAATGCTTTTTTGGGGGTTCAGGAAAACATACATTCCCGGTGAAATCAGAACATAGGATTTTTGGGTGGAATACAATACTTCCCCTACTTACTATATATATAGTAGGGGAAGCAACAAAAAAAATAGCTCACTATGTGATAGCTACATAGCGAGATCTACATTTTTTGTGGAGTAAGATTTTGTCTATCTCTTAAGTTTAGCGGTTACACAGAAATCATTCAAAATGAAGAGGACTTCACAGTCTATTCGTAAAAATTCAAGGTATACATACATTTTATTTGTCATGAAAATATCTTAATTTAATCTAAAATATGCTATTTTAATCAAAATAGAGCCAGATTTGAGAAAATCAAAAGAAATGAAAGTTGTGCATGCAAAGGTAAATCTTCGTGTCACACCCTTGGAACTTAAATACAAAGTTAAGTATTTAGTCGTCTTTCCGTTTATACTTTCACTACTACGTATAGCAAGTAGGGGAAGTATTGTATTCCACCCAAAAATTCGATACCGAGATTTCACCGGAAATATATGTTTTAAGAAATTGAACATTTTTGGAAACATGTCTCTGTGTGTGTGAGTGTGTGTGTGTGTGTGTGTGTGTGTGTGTGTGTGTGAGAGAGAGAGAGAGAGAGAGAGAGAGAGAGAAAACAGTATAACTCAGAAACGAACAGTCGGATAAACACCAACTTGGTATTTAGGTTCAGTATCTTCCAGAGATGCAACACGAAGGCTTTTAAGAAAATCCCCCCACCCCAGATTACCCTTCATATGGAACATTTTTCGAAAATTTTAATTTTCTCAAAAATGGCTCTAACGATTTTGATTAAAATATCATACGTTTAAGATATTTTCATGACAAATAAAATGTATATATTGAATTTTCTGGGAATGTCTCCAAAAGTATTCTTCATTGTGAACGACTTTTGCATAACTGGTAAACCATAAGAGATAGACAAAATTTTAATACACAAAAAATGTAGATCGCGTTAAAATACACAATTTATGTCATATACATTTTTTTTTTGTTGAGTGAACCATTTTGGAGATATTGCTTGTTATTCCCTTAAATTTTTCAATACTTATTTTCTCAAATGGGAATTCGTTATTCATTTTTTGTCTTGGATATGCAAAGAGTATTAATCTGTGGCAAAGGGAATGGTGCTGCACATAGCAACCAGCTATTAAGAGATACGTATATGCTTAAAGGCTACTGTATTTCTATATTGCCCTTGTAAATATATATTCCCCTTACAACTACAAGAAAATTAGCAATAAGATAGATTCTGCAAATGTTTATCTCGATTAACATGAAGTAGATGGAGAATAAGCGTTTGTAAAAATAGTTTATACAAGAGTAGAGAAAGTCATGTGAGTGTAACACATCAGATTTTTTTTTAGTTACGCTGGTCACAGACTGAGAGGCAGGCAATCAGAAAACACACACACACTGAGTTTCTTTTTTTATTCAGACAGTCTCAAAACTTGTATTTTCGATGAAATCTGGGTATCGAAGTTTTGGGTGGCATACAATATCTCGTCGGCCTGGGTGTCTCAGTTGGTTAGGCGCTGACCTTCTAATCCAAAGGACGCGGGTTGAAACCCAACCCAAACCAATGGCTTTTACGCGTGCTTAAAAGCGACAGCCCTATGTCAGTAGATTTACTAGTATGTAAGAATTCCTACGGGACAAAATTCCGGCACACCGGTGGCGCTGATATGATCCTGGCAATTGATAACGTCGTTAAGAAACAAAATATTATCACACAATACCTCCTCTACTTAGTATGTAAGTAGTAGATAAAGCAAAAAAAAAAAAACTGATGCATTACATTATCTTGACGTTCTCTATTCACTATGGTTCATTAATACAATCTTCTATGCCTACACTAACCTTACAAAGATTTAATTTTCTATCTACTTCATATTAATCGAGATAAACATTTGCAGAAATTAGGTTTGTAACACATGTCGTACATTAAAGTTTATTGTTTAATGCTGTTTTTAAGTTCTTGTTTTTCCGATTTTGTTTTCCAAGCTTGTGATTAGAAAGAGCTCCAAAGGACAGTGTTAGTTCATGGCCTCTTTGAAGAATTTCTGCCACGAAGACGATATGAATCTAATGTGCCGTTCCCGTAAACGGAAACTGAAAAGTCACAACTGGCCAAGTTTCGCGGTCCGGGCTCCAGTAAATTTTCCGTTAAATGTGAACGCTCACATTTTAATACACGTATTTTAACTGTCGTCACCGTTCTGGTTCCCACTACCAATTACTGTGAACCAGCCTTTCTCCAAAACTCCCAAGTGTATATTGTTACTGCCTTTACCAGTTATCTATGGTAGTAAAGAAAGTATTGCATTCCACCGAAAAATCCGACATTGAGATTTTACCACAAATAAATATATTGGGGTACCTTGAATAAAAGGTATTTCAAATAAAGAATCGCGTGAGTATATGTTTGTGATCAGCATAACGTAAAAAAAACAATTAAAAATAACAGAACTCGTACTAATGTCTGCATTTTTCAAAGATGCAACATGAACACTTTCAGGTAATTCCCCCTTTACAAAACTACTCTTTAAATGGAAGTTTTTCCTTATTATTATTATTATTATCATCATCATCATCATCATCATCATCCTAAACATTGCTCTAACGACTTTCCTTTAAATAGTATAGTTTGGAATATTGAGCTGGCAATAAAACGTATTCCTTGAATTTTCTGTAAATAGCTTCTGAAGATCTCTTCATTCTTTTCAATTTTATATAATTTTTATAACGAAGAAACCACAAGAGTTAGGCAAATCATACTACAGGGAAAATGCAGCGCAGATTAAAATACACAGCAAATATGTTTTTCTTTCTTTCTTCTTCCTTCCCACAGGAGCGTAAATTCAATTTCTGTTCCGGAGGGGGGGGCAAGATTGCCTGAAACAGTTTCCCGAATTTTCATATTAATTCCTAACTACACATTTAGCCTAAAAATATCTTGTTTTATTCCTTTAAAGTGAAATATTTATATTAAAGATACAGTTGTATACCATAATTTTTCTTTTGGTAGAGAAATAATAATGATTAGCACAATTACTTCTCGTAACTTAGAGGGATAGGTAATTGACCCCTGTCCCCCTCTAAATGATTCCCCCACACGCCCATCTCAGTAAAAAATCGGATTGGGGTAAGTGCCCAAAAAAGTGGTGTAGAACAAAAGGAAAGTATTTATTCTAGCCAAAACGTTTATTAAACACAAGAGCACTTAAATTCGTGAAAATTTAAGAGTGAAAAGAAGAATCTATTTATACCTCATTTATACAGGGTTATTACAAAAGAAATAGACACCTTCAATGTGTTATAAATCCATAACTATTAATCATATAATGAATCTGTTTGCACTGTCCTGTAGGGGAAGTCTTGAAGTTTAGTTTGTGAACTCACAAATGTTCAATGTGTGTCCCTGCAGCGCACGACACACATCAAGACGATAATCAAGGTCATCCCAAACGCGATGTAACATAACTGAATCGACATTTGCCACGGCTCTTCTGATACATTCCTTCATGTCATCAAAATCGAATTGGAGTAATGCAAGCTCTGTCTTTGAGTAATCCCCAAAGGAAAATGTCACACGGCGTGAGATCGGGACACCTCGGTGGCCAAAGCGTTATTGTCATCTGCAGCACGGCCAATCCAACACTGTAGTAGAATTTCATTCAAGTAAAATCTAACATCTGAGTGACAGTGAGGCGGTGATCCATCTTATTGGAAGATAAAGGTTTTCTATTTCCTCATACAGTTGGGGTATCAACCAAAGATGTAAAATATTAAGATATGTAGGTGCTGTTACTGTTTTTTCTTTAAAAAAGAAGGGGCCATACACCTTGGTGTAGGATACCGCACAAGACACATTAATTTTGGGAGAGTCCAGAAACATGTTCCATCACAGTCCTTGGTTTTTCAGTTCCCCTTATTCGAACATTTCGTTTATTCACTTTTCCACTCAAGTGGAAAGTTGTCTTATCACTGAAAACGATTCGTTTACTGAGGCCATCGTCTTCTTCATTACGTCGCAATAGAAATCTTGACGTTTGATTTTGTCGTCTTCATGTAGCTGCTGCAAGAACTGTAAGCTGAAAGGAGTCAGTTTTAGACGCTTTCGCAAAATTTTCCATACAGTTGGTTGTGGAATTTGTAACTCCAAGCTTGCCCTTGTTGTCGATTTCTGTGGACTTCTTGCGAAAACACCACGAACACGTTCAACATCCTCTTCTGATACGCGTGGTCTTCCCGGGCTCTTTCCTTTGCACACAAAGCCTGTTGTCTCAAACTTTCTGTGCCAATCATAGATCGATTGTTTAGTCGGTGGTGGTTTCCGTAAAGCGTGTTCTGAAATGTCGTTGGATAACAGTTATAGAATTTGTTTTAGCAAGTTCTAGCACACAATATGCTTTTCCCACAGGATTCGCCGTGTTTGCATCTTTAAAAACATTGACTTACGTACATGATTACCAACTACAGAGCTACCAATACAAACATCCAGAGTTTCCCAACATAACACCGCAAAATGTATGCTCATATCACACTTAGTTTTTGTTTCATAGGACTTCAAAATTGTCTACTTCTTTTGTAATAACCCTGTATATTGACTCAGTTTTGCGTAGATTAAAGAATCTTTACAACAAAAATACAGGATGTCCTAAAAGTCGCTTGACCGAGAAAGTGAAGAATAATAAGCTATAAAGCCAAGGTAACAATACTTGTGGGTATTCAATATTATTAGTGAATTTCATTATTATTGATTTTTGTTGAAAACTTACAACTTAACAAGAATTGATCAAAATCCTTTCCATTTGCTTCACAACATTTATTAATCAACTGTTTTCACAAATCGTTATTATTTAGTGTCTCGCATTCTTCTTCGAAGATTGCACTCAGATGATCCAAATTTGTAGGCTTTGCGAAAAACATTATCTTTCAAAATATTCTAACAACAATAGATCACATGATCTTGGGAACCAATCAGTTGTACCACGACTTGCGATCCACTCATCAACGTTCCGGTCGAGAAATTTCCTAGTCAGTAAACTGTGTTGTACAGTTCTCAAACAAAGGATAATGTTGCAGCTCGTATAAAATCACATCTTGTAATATTTTCAGGTACGAATCACCAGTTACAGTGCCAAAAGCAGCTTACTCGGTCAAGTGACTTTTGGGACATCCGGTATGATACTACATATGATAGTTCTAACGATTGTTTTTATTAAAATCTAAATATATGATAAATGCCATGACAAATAAAATACCAACACAGGTGGCCAGGTCGTTAAGGCACGGACTTGTAAGCGGGAATTCCGTGTTCGATTCCGACAGAACCGTCTCCCTGATTGAAGGTTTCTTTTTTCCATTTTTTCTCAGTCTTCATAAGTAGCAAGCCATGGAAGTACAATAAACTTAGACCTGGAACGTCTCATTTTTCCGTTCCGTTATCACTTCATTCCATGTATTATTATCATTCGCCGTCTGTGGTGTCATACGATGTGAGAACGGATATTAAATACTACTAGTGTATGCGAATTAAATACTGTAATTGTTGAAAGCAGAAACGTATTTATTAAGAATTTCCATATTGTGCGATGGTATTAATTATAATGTTTATTTATTTAACATTAATTGTAGCCCCACGTTGTGGTAGCCAATTTGTAACGGTATTATTAATGTAATGTTATTACTTGTGATGTTTGTGTATTTATGTTTACTTCACGCGTGGAAGCCATCTTGTGACGTCATTCATTTGTTCGGTTTGTAGCTCCATCTGGTGTTAGCAATTTGCAGCAGTGTTAGTGTTCGAAAGAATGCGACTGTTATTTGATTTAATTTTTTGTTTACTGTCCTCCGGCTAGCTATTATTTCTCGGTCGAACATATCTCTTGATCAGGGTTGTGTAAACGGAAAGGAATCTTTTATCCAAAAAGAACACTGATGAAGAAATTTGTTTTATACACTTTTATTGTCGAAACACAGTCACTATCACATTTACATATTGATCTTGACACTCGCCAAACTGAAACTGTTATAATAACTTCATTACTGATAATTCTTAATTCGCGTACTTCAACTTTTTGTATAATTAACTTTATAATACTTGAGATTTTTCATAACTCTGTTACGCGTAACCTGCAAATACTTTCGACGAACTGACTGACTGAAGACGACGTGTAGTATACAAAGATTTTTGATGAACTGAATGACTTTACCTCTAACCTACTGCTTTTATACCCATACACACCGATATGCCTAAAGATTATAACTGAACTGCAATTGGCTAATAAAACGCGCCAACATTAGCGTGTATTTTAATATCCAATGAAAATTATGAATACATATGCTCTAGGGAAACGTTCCAGAAGATTCTCAACGAAAAAAACGCGCCAACATTACGTAACTTCCTCGTTTCCAATAATGATAAACAGCTCACCCCCTCGCTGCATTATTGCACGCTATTATTGTCAGTTTCAGTAAGGCAGTATAAACTTACTTCCCAACAATAATTACAATCAATAAACATCTCAAATCAATGTCACATAAAAATGCATATTCATATTACAATCATTATTTACATTTAAGTAATTTGTGATACAAATTACTGCATCAATTGTGAGTAAATTTCTACTCTGCAATAGAGTTTTCATTTTGAATAGTGTTGCGGCCTAAGGTACTTGCATTTCTTTCACGAATGTTTTGCACCATCATTCGTATTCTGGATCTTGCTGTTGAAGAATCCCTTAGCACTACACCACGCCGCCGCTATGACTCATTTTTAAACAAAAAAACATATACACAAAATAAATCACTTAATCGAGCATAATACAACAAGCAGAACAAAATAATGCCTTGAAATATGAGCTGAAGCTTTCCTGGTGTTGTCAATACTCTAGATTTTCTCGAGCTTCAAGCCAGATGTAGACCTGGCTGGAAGCTCAAGAAAATCCAGAGTAAAATAATACCCTATTTACGCAAATCTAATGCGGCATTGAATGCAATGCACACCCAAATTTGCAACTTAAGATAAAAAATCTGATGTGTTACACTCACATGACTTTCTCTACTCTTGTACAATCTATTTTTACAAACGTCTATTCTCCATATGCTTCATATTAATCGAGATGTCAATCTTATTTGTAATTTTCTTGTAGATGCAAGGGGAATATGGTAGCTTTTAAGCGATAGTCAAATATTTTATCGCTGGTTGCTATGTGGCGCATTCCATTCTCTTTGCATGTCCAGGACATAAAAAAATGAATAACGAATTTGAGAAAAAGTATAAGTATTGGAAAATTTAAGGAAATAACAAGCAATATCTCGAAAACGGTTCACTCAACAACAAAAATGTATATGATATAAGTTGTGTATTTTAACGCGATCTACATTTTTTGTGTAGTAAAATTTTGTCTATCTCTTATGGTTTACCAGTTATGCAAAAGTCGTTCATAATGAAGAATACTTTTGGAGACATTCCCAGAAATTTCGAGATATACATTTCATTTCTCATGACATTATCTTAAACATATGATATTTTGATAAAAATCGTTAGAGCCATTTTTGAGAAAATTAAAATTTTCGAAAAATGTTCCATGTAAAGGGTAGTCTGGGGTGGGGGATTTTCTTGAAAATCTTCGTGTCGCATCTCTGGAAGATACTGAACGTAAATACCAAGTTTGGTGTTTATCCGACTGTTAGTTTTTGAGTTATGCTGTTCACAGACACACACACAGACACACAGACACACACACACACGGACATGTTTCCAAAAATGCTTTTTTTGGATTCAGGAGGTCTCAAAACATGTATTTCCGGTGAAATCTCGGTATCGAATTTTTGGGTGGAATGCAATACTTCCCCTACTTACTATACGTAGTAGAGAAAGTAAAAAAGAAAAAATCTGATGTGTTACACTCACATGACTTTCTCTACTCTTGTACAATCTAATTTTACAAACGCCTATTCTCCACATGCTTCATGTTAATCGAGATATCGAGATGTCAATCTTATTGGTTTTTTTCTTGTAGATGCAAGGGGAATATGGTAGCTTTTAAGCGATAGTCAAATATTTTAACGCTGGTTGCTATGTGGCGCATTCCATTCTCTTTAAATGTCCAGGACATAAAAAAAAATCTGATGTGTTACACTCACATGACTTTCTCTACTCTTGTACAAACTATTTTTACAAACGCTTATTCTCCATATGCTTCATGTTAATGGAGATATCAGATGTCAATCTTATTGATAATTTTCTTGTAGATGCAAGGGGAATATGGTAGGTTTTAAGCGATAGTCAAATATTTTAACGCTGGTTGCTATGTGGCGCATTCCATTCTCTTTGCATGTCCAGGACATAAAAAAATGAATAACGAATTTGAGAAAAAGTATAAGTATTGGAAAATTTAAGGGAATAACAAGCAATATCTCGCAAACGGTTCACTCAACAAAAGAAATGTATATGACATAAATTGTGTATTTTAACGCGATCTACATTTTTCGTGTAGTAAAATTTTGTCTATCTCTTATGGTTTACCAGTTATGAAAAAGTCGTTCATAACGAAGAATACTTTTGGAGACATTCCCAGAAAATTCGAGATATACATTTTATTTGTCATGACAATATCTTAAACATATGTTATTTTAATCAAAATCGTTAGAGCCATTTTTGAGAAAATTAAAATTTTCGAAAAATGTTCCATGTAAAGGGTAGTCTGGGGTAAGGGAATTTTCTTGAAAACCTTCGTGTCGCATCTCTGAAAGATACTGAACCTAAATACCAAGTTTGGTGTTTATCCGACTCTTCGTTTTTGAGTTATGCTGTTCACAGACACACAGACAGACAGACACACAGACACACAGACAGACACACACACGGACATGTTTCCAAAAATGCTTTTTTTGGATTCAGTGAGTCTCAAAACATGTATTTCCGGTGAAATCTCGGTATCGAAATTTTGTGTGGAATGCAATACTTCCCCTACTTACTATACGTAGTAGAGAAAGTAAAAATGAATAACGCATTTGAGAAAAAGTATAAGTATTGGAAAATTTAAGGAAATAACAAGCAATATCTCGAAAACGGTTCACTCAACAAAAGAAATGTATATGACATAAGTTGTGTATTTTAACTCGATCTACATTTTTTGTGTAGTAAAATTTTGTCTATCTCTTATGGTTTACCAGTTATGCAAAAGTCGTTCACAATGAAGAATACTTTTGGAGACATTCCCAGATAATTCGAGATATGCATTTCATTCGTCATGAAAATATCTTAAACATATGATATTTTAATGAAAATCCTTAGCGCTATTTTTGAGAAAATTAAAATTGTCGAAAAAATGTTCCGTGTAAACGGTAATCTGGGGTGGGAGGATTTTCTTGAAAACCTTCGTGTCGCATCTCTGGAAGATACTGAACCTAAATACCAAGTTTGGTGCTTATCCGATTGTTCGTTTTTGAGTTATGCTGTTCACAGACACACACACACACAGACACACACACAGACACACACACGGACATGTTTCCAAAAATGCTTTTTTTGGATTCAGGAGGTCTCAAAACATTTATTTCCGGTGAAATCTCGGTATCGAATTTTTGGGTGGAATGCAATACTTCCCCTACTTACTATACGTAGTAGAGAAAGTAAAAAAGGAGTTGGTTGGGGAATGTAATGCGCATCAGTGATAGGATGTTTAAAGTAGAACTTTTAACTTAGTGCTTTTAACTGAACTTTGAAGAAGTATGATAGGTAGATGCTTTACGTTTAACTGCCCCGCAATTGGGAGCCAACTTGTAGTAGTTGTCTTCTTCGACTGTTGATGTTTTGTTGTTAGCCACACGCTTGGAAGCCAAACTTGAAGTAGTTGATATGTTCGTTACGTAATATATGTTTACGCAAACTTAAAGAATTGTTTTATGTAATAATAGTTGCTTTATGTAGTTTGTAACTGTCTTTGGGCATTGGTTTGAATTTGATGCGTACGTAATGTTACTTATGTTTGAATTTGCCTCGGCTGCGTCAGTCCTACTTTAGAGTCATGTATCTTGGGTAGGGGCGGTATGACAATTATTGTAGACATCACAGAATTAAACTTTTAAATTAACTTCTTTTATTTAAATTCTTGCACATATTTATAAACCCCTACACTTTTTAAAGAACTGTGAGAAACTTTTATACATTCACTTAACGCGTATATCTGTTTTTACTAATCACCCGTAGAGAACACATTTTTCCATCTATACTCTACCAAGTCTCGCCAGCAACTGAGTAACCTCAACGGTCAAAATCCTTAAGCTTCGGTATTGCAAGTCTCTGATTGGCTAATTCTAGTCCAATAGAATATCTGCATTTAACTTAAAACTTTTCTTTGCTATTGGTTGGCTAATTTAAAACTGTTAGAGACTTTACGTCATCATCGCTCTAATCATGACCGTACATTTCAAACTCTAAACACATTATTGCCACAATTATCTCATTATTACTCATTGTTAGCAACCTAAAACTATTATTCTCACAGTTCTGCATTATTAGAGTATGTAATGTATTCACATAACATTATTAAAATATGTTTACAATAAAAATAAGCATTTGCAATGACTGTTACTTACAATTCAAATAATTATTACTTACATATTGTTTCAAGGCGGGCTGTTATTGAATTTAAATATTATAAAATACAATTGAAATTATTCTGGTATTAAAATACTGCCTCACCTTTTAACTTAAAAGCTTTATATTATCGCACTAGTAGATACACCACTCAAACTTTGGTTTCGAGTCCAATCGCATGTCAATTACCTACCTTTTGTATTTGCACATGTTTAATAATTCGACTTAGTTTGATCAGGTTTTACTTTTCATTATGCCGTTTTACATTATTAATTTGTCATGGCGGTCACATTATCTGTTCACAATACAAATCGCCATACTTCAATGTATCCCAATTCGTTGTGGAGTTAACGTATACCTTATATTGACAACCTTTCGCTTTCTTTTATCTATAAAAAACTAAATTGCGGCAATTATGAATTCAGAAGAAACTGAAATGGAAGAGCCAGGTGAAATTACAGAAGCAACAGAAAGATTAACACTGGAACTACTTACCCCCCCAAAAAAAATCCAGAAAGTAGTGTGATATAGCATTTAATTGCTTCATTGCCTGGTGTAAGGCAAAACTAGTTGAAAATAATTTCATAGATAATGACAGCTAGAGAATCAACAAAACACCTGACATTTCGCTGTACACGAGAGTTGATCTCGTTTTTAACGTCATTTCTCTTGATTCAAGAATCTCGCTATACACGTGAATTGATCTCGTTCCAAACGTGATTTCTCTTAGTTTCAGGAATCAATACAACTTCCTCGTAGCTCAGTCGGTAGTGCACTTGCATGCTGTGCGAAGGGTCCAGGGTTTGATTCCCGACTGAGGTGGGAATTTTTCTGTAGTTACAGGCGGGGTATAAATGGAACTTAAAATATTTGTATGCATAATATTATTTTATTGATATTTTACAAATTCGAGCTCTGTCTAAAAAATATTATATGCCACCCACAAAATAAAACCCTACTTTTAACACTTGTATCATAATCTAGTAATGTACAACAGTGTATTTGTGCTTAACGTTTCAGAACACACTTGGTATTTATGAGTTCTTCCTGCACTTCGTCGCTATTTTTTCGGTATAAAGTAAAATACTTTACGCTTGAAAGTAGCACCGTAAAATGTTTCTGCTTGCCCTCCATTTCCTGACTACCTAATAATTCGCATTCGGATCATTATTGTAATGATAGGCCAACGATAAATGCAAGGAAGTTGAGAATGACAACAATGCATTGTGATGAAAGATAGGTATGATGTAATATTTGAATGTAGTTAAACGGCGAATATGGAACGATTTTGCATTCGAATCTAATGCACACCACAACCAACCACAACTTTGCACACCAGATTCACGAATATACGATACAATAACAATTTTAAGCTTTTTTTTTGTAGTTAAACGTTGGTGACATGGTTACCAACACTGTGATCAACGTACCAATGTTAAATAACCAATTTCTTCTGTTTGACTGCAACAATACAGATGACATGAACCAGCCAATTGCTGTGAAATCCATAGATAATATTTTGCAAATATTTTGGCATTAACGAAGTAATTTTAGAATTTTATATTTTTGCGACATTGTAGAGACCCAGAAATTTTAATTGGTATGCTACTCTTCTGAAGTTTCAAGATTAACGAGTACATTCATGCACAGCATTATATATTATTTACACAGCATTATATATTATTTAAAAAAGAGCGAATAAACTACATATCTTGAAGAATGTTTTCCAAAATGCCTGCAGGCCCTTTTGTTTCTCATGAAATTTCGAGTAACCGTGAAATTAAAGATGGACGAAAACTTAGGTATAATATAAACATTTCGTTAAAACGTAGTTGGATCGAATAACTTTTTCTAGGCTGGCCCCGTAGCTCAGTCGGTAGAGCAATTGCCTGCTGTGCGGGGTTCCCAGCTGGGGGGGGCGGAATTTTTCTCTAGCCAAGATTAATCGCTATCCTCCCCAGAGTCTGGAAGTATGAATGAGAGTGTGAATGAGTGTATGATCTCATGATTAAAAATCAAAGTGCAAGAAACCCAACGACAAGAGTTACACGAGTTAACACCATTGTCAATAGGCAATAAGTTCCAAAGGAAAGGCTGCCGATAAGACCAACGTTGTTAAAGGCGGGATATAAATCATTACTTTCTCTACCCTGTATCATTTATTAATGGGTACAAAAATTTATCTTACAAAGCTTATTTTTCTGCCTATTTCATTTTTTACTCTCTCTACTACGTATAGTAAGTAGTGGAAGTATTGTATTCCACCCAAAAATTCGATACTGAGATTTGACCGGAAGTACATGTTTTGAGACCCCCTGAATCCAAAAAAAGAAATTTTGGAAACATGCCTGTGAACAGCATAACTCAGAAACGAACAGTCGGATAAACACCAAACTTGGTATTCAGGTTCAGTATCTTCCAGAGATGCGACACGAAGGTTTTTAAGAAAATCCCCCCACCCCAGATTACCGTTTAC
The DNA here is from genome assembly GCA_030765065.1 of Deroplatys truncata. Lineage (NCBI taxonomy): Eukaryota > Metazoa > Arthropoda > Insecta > Mantodea > Mantidae > Deroplatys > Deroplatys truncata. The sequence goes on along the minus strand of CM060982.1, from coordinate 77,186,901 downwards.
ATGGAACATTTTTCGAAAATTTTAATTTTCTCAAAAATGGCGCTAACGATTTGGATTAAAATATCATATGTTTAAGATATTTTCATGACAAATAAAATGCATATCTCGAATTTTCTGGGGGATTGTCTCCAAAAGTATTCTTCATTGTGAACGACTTTTGCATAACTGGTAAACCATAAGAAATAGACAAAATTTTACTACACAAAAAATGTAGATCGCGTTAACATAGACAATTTATGTCATATACATTTTTTTTTTTTTTTGAGTGAACCATTTTCGAGATATTACTTGTTATTCCCTTAAATTTTTCAATACTTATATTCTCAAATGGGAATTCGTTATTCATTTTTTTGTCTTTGATATGCAAAGAGTATTAATCTGTGGGAAAGGGAATGGTGCTGCACCTAGCAACCAGCTATTAAGAGATATGTATGTGCTTAAAGGCTACTGTATTTCCAAATTGCCCTTGTAAATATATATTCCCCTTACATCTACAAGAAAATTAGCAATAAGATAGACTCTGCAAATAGTTATCTCGATTAACATGAAGTAGATGGAGAATAAGCGTTTGTAAAAATAGTTTGTACAAGAGTAGAGAAAGTCATGTGAGTGTAACACATCAGATTTTTTTTACTTTCTCTACTACGTATAGTAAGTAGTGGAAGTATTGTATTCCACCCAAAAATTCGATACTGAGATTTGACCGGAAGTACATGTTTTGAGACCCCCTGAATCCAAAAAAAGCAATTTTGGAAACATGTCTGTGAACAGCATAACTCAGAAACGAACAGTCGGATAAACACCAAACTTGGCATTTAGGTTCAGTATCTTCCAGAGATGCGACACGAAGGTTTTCAAGAAAATCCTCCCACCCCAGATTACCGTTTACACGGAACATTTTTTCGACAATTTTAATTTTCTCAAAAATAGCGCTAAGGATTTTCATTAAAATATCATATGTTTAAGATATTTTCATGACGAATGAAATGCATATCTCGAATTATCTGGGAATGTCTCCAAAAGTATTCTTCATTGTGAACGACTTTTGCATAACTGGTAAACCATAAGAGATAGACAAAATTTTACTACACAAAAAATGTAGATCGCATTAAAATACACAAATCATGTAATATACATTTTATTTATTGAGTGAACCATTTTCGAGATATTGTTTGTTATTCCCTTACATTTTTCAATACTTTGTCTCAAATGGGAATTCGTTATTCAATTTTTTTACGTACTGGGCATGCAAAGAGAATGGAATACGCCACATAGCAACCAGCTCTTAAAATATTTGACTATCGCTTAAAGTCTAGCAATTCCCCTTGCATCTACAAGAAAATTAGTAATAAGATTAACGTCTCGATATCTCGATTAACATGAAGCATATGGAGAATAAGCGTTTGTAAAAATAGTTTGTACAAGAGTAGGGAAAGTGTAACACATTCCATTTATACGCTGCCTTTAATAGCATTGGTCTTATCAGCGGCCTTTCCTTTGGAACTTATTGCCTAAGGCAATGATGTAGCCCATATTCGTTAGGTTACTTTGACTTTAGATTTTTATCATTAGGACACACACACACACACACACACACATACATTCACTCTCTCATCCATACTTCCAGACTCTGGGGAGAATAGGGAATAATCTTGGCTAGAGACCTCTCAGCCGGGAATCGAACCCGGGACCCCTCGTACAGCAGGCTGGGGCTCTACCGACTGAGCTACAGGGCCAGCCTACTTTATTTTAATCGAGATAAACAGTTGCAGAAAACACTACATCACACATTTCGTTAGGAATGCAAAGGGAATAGCGGTAGTCAAATGTTTAAGAAGTGGACACTGTATGCTGGTTTTATACTCTTTCCACGCAGTCACAAGAAATACCTGAAAATCGACGGGACTTTAAAAGAATGACTAAATGTTGAACAATTCGAACCAGTAGTAATGGATACCTCGGAGATGACTATGCCACAAAAAAAAAGGTTATTCGAAATATAACAGTTGTGTTTTTAAAAGCAATCTACAATTTTTGTGTAGTGCGTTTTCGTCTATCGCTTAACTTTACCAGTTATGCAAGATTATATCAATTCCCTTACGAATAAAGAGAACTTAGCAGCTATTCCCAGATATAACGTTTTACTTGTTATGTAATATATTGTATTTTAATAAAAATCGTTAGAGCAATTTTTTTAGGAAATCAAACATTTCAAAAAATGTTCCATGTATAGGGTAGTTTGGGGTGGGGGGATTTCTTGAAAACCTTCGTGTCGCATCTTTGGAAGATACTGAACTTAAATACCAACTTTGATATTTATCCGACTTTTGTTTTTAAGTGATACGGTTCACAGACCTGCACACACGCGCGCGCGGAGGTTTTCCTAAAAAGGCTTTTCTTTATTCAGCGGGTTTCAAAACGTGTATTTCCAATGAAATTTCGGTATCGAATTTTTGGGTGGAATACAATACTTCACCTACTTACTATACGACTATATGTGGTAGGGAAAGTAATATCTGATAATGTTTATGATCGACTTGATTAATAAAAAGTTTACTGCTATCTTGCGTGTTTTTACGTGTATATTATATACATAAAAGTACCTAATTTAAAGGCTTTCTCCGCATATCTTAATTGCGATAATGAAGTTAATTGAAAAAGCATACAATCTGAAGAATTGCTGCGATGTGGTAAGAGATAGGGAGTTTTGTGACCGTTCTGCATCAGATTTATTTACTTATTTACTAGAGCTGTTACCAAAATTCATTACTCAGGCCGGAAGAGTGAGTGAGTGTTGAGTTTGAAGCCTGGAGGAAGTGCTTGAAAACTCGACCCCTTTGGACAGCAGCATGTGACAAAAGCTTGGAGACCAGGTGTTCCCTCTCGTGCAAGGGGAGGGGGAATACAGCTGATCATCGTGGCCTGCCATATGCCCACAGCATGAATGGAGGGCTTGAACGACGCCTTGACATAAGGATGCGGGTTGATCTGGTTCCATCCCAGGCCAGTATCATCTCAAAGATATGTATTCGATAGCATTTGGTTGATCGCTTCTTACACGACTCTCTTACTCAAGCTACATCTGGACGTTTTTGGAAGAGAAGCGAAACGCGATCTCCCACTGGGGGTCTAAAAATACTCTGTTAGTGCTTTTGCGCGTGAAGAGTCCGGGTTATCGAAACCTCAGGGGTAAACCCTGCGTCTGTCTGTAGTAGTGCGGCGATAATATGTGACTACACTCACATTGTTGGAAACTGACTGTCTCGTCTTATCGATTAGCAAGAAGTGACGCCTATCTTCAGCAGTCTCCTAGCAACCAGATATATCTGCTATGGTGAGTGTTTCTGTAAAAATGAAACAAATCTGCCATTACAGTTATATTCTCTCTCTTGTTCAACAATTTGTTTTCATGTAGGTATGTCATTATGGCTATTGGAAACGCCATTCCTCAGGAAGCAGTTTCTAAAGAAAAAACGCATGAAACTGCCAATAAACAAGAGAAAGAGACGAAGATAGCGTCAAGGACCTCTAATGGTAAGTGTACAGGTCATAGCGGTAAAACTATGTTTACACTCGGTTCTAACGGCTGCTGTTTTCTTTAATGAGAATGTGATATAATTTCTAAAACTTGCAATCAAAACTTGAGGGAAAGAGAGTTTAAACATTTTCTGCTCACAATGGGCTTTAAACGAATGTAATTTTTTCAGGCATATTTCTGTATTGCCTGTGCACGCGTTGTTGTTCACGGATTGAATGACGGAGGAATATGAGAGCAAAATGTTTGCGAAACAAAGCTTTTCAAGTATAATTACACGCTTTAAGCAAGCCTCAAAAGGCTAGCAAGGTAACTTCAATTACTTCACTTAACCTTGTACCTGCCAATCTCTCTGCTTGCTGATGAAAATAACTTAAGACAGGGGGGGGGGGTGGTTACACATGTTTTGTTATAAAAAAAACAGATATTGTGAATACATATTAAAAGTTTACTTCTAAAACTTGTAGATAATAATAATAATAATAATAATAATAATAATAATATAATGCAACGTTAAGATTATTTAATGGGTTATTCAGAATATTATCATTAACAAGGATATTAAATTTCCTTGTTTCTATTCTTGTAGAGCCATGAAGTTTTAACCCTTTTCTGTGTCGTTGACAATGATGTTTGTCCTCTATCAATTAACATTTTAAGATTTTTCAATATATATATTTTTTTGTTAAAAAAGAATTAATGCCTAATTTCTGCATATCCATTTGTTGCATTAAAGTTGTTTGGCATTTTGTATCTTAGTTCCAGAATTCAGGCATAATTAATAGTTGTATAAATGTCCTAAAGCTTCAACCTTTGTTGTTTACTATCTTGAAAAAATATAAGTTGCATATAATTGCATGTAAAGTTTTTAAAGCAGACATAGTATAGTTATTTGAACATGTTATTAACTTTGAAGTGTATTTATGAACATTGCTTAATTTAGTAAAGAAAGTATAATGGAAAATTATTATTTTCAACAAATTACAAATTGTGACCCAAATCAGTTACATTCCTCTTAAGATTATTTATTAAAAACTACTTTTTTTAATTTATACATTGATTTAAAAAATTAAATTAATGTACTCAGAGCAGATTAAATGAACTTGTGAAGTACGCTCTCTGTCGTAGAAAAAGAACTGGCTGCTGATTATATAGTTATAACACTTTATATTTTACAGTAAGGTATGTTACATTGCAATAACTCATTAGCTATAATTCTTGATAAACATTTCCAAAAGCATTAATTAAAGCTTGTTCTTTAATTTTTAGTGTACATGCTGTAAAGAGTTATCTTCAGTGTTTTCTAATTTTCCAAAATAAGAACTGCTAACTTTAAAAATGGAAAAGTGGAATTACCACTATAACATTTCCCCAAAACCACTGTACAGTTTCATAAAATTTAAATTTCTGCCAATAAATTTATAGCTTTAATTATTCTTTTAATTTGGCGTTTGACATTCATTAGATTTTTTTACATGTTCTCATTACACTTTCACTACTGCCAATCAGCATTTTTTGTAATTATTTCAATAAAATGTTATTCACTTTTGCATTGTAAACAACAAAGTTCCTTCCCCTACATTAAAAAATAAGTATTCACATGGGCTAACACTCAGTTAGCTATTTTACTGATCTCTGCATTTTTTTCTCTCTAGGTTCTTGTCCATCTCTTATGATTCCCCAGGTATAGAAAATTTAATCAATATGAAGAGAACTTCACAGGCTATACATAGAAAATTCAATATGTGCCTTAATTTGATGCAATAGTATCTCAAGTATGTTATAGTTTAATCTATTTTTGAGAAAATTAAAAATAATGGAAATTATTAGTTTAGGGTGGTGTGGGGTGGAGGATATTCTTTAAAATTTTCACCTGACATGCTTAAACAATGTCTGGCTCAACTATGAAATGTATTATTTATCTACATTTTTGTTTTTTAAGTTACAGTGTATACACGCTGCGCAGACACACATATATACACTTATGTACACCTTTTTCTAACATTTCTTTTTTTTGGGGGGAGGGCACTAAGGGAACCTCCAAAAGAGTTTTTGTGTGAAATCTTAGTGTCAATATCCACCTACAATAGATATATGCTATGTGTTTCCTGTTTACCCTTTTCAATTATCTTAGTTCTGGTTTCCAAAATTAATTTTTGTCTGTGTAATAAATGAAAAATTTCACAAATAACCTCTGAGATTCAGTACCTATATTGACTGGGATGTTGAACAACCAGACTTTAGAAACTTAATGCCATAGCAAGGACTTGAACCACAGTTCTCTAGTTTTCTGTGCTGATATTCTACTAATGAGCTACCTTGGTCCCAATGTCAAGGCTTTGTCTGATTCATGTGTTCTAATAAATCTATAAAACAATCTAAAATATCCCAAGATATTACACCTTAAACGTGGCTTGCAATTGCTTTACTACCTCCAGACTTTATAGTTAAACAACATTAGAGTTAATTTAGGAGCATATCAGAATGGAAACTTTCAGACCTATGGTTCAAATCCTGACTATGGCACTGAAGTTTTCAGATTGATTCAACTCTCAGGTTTATCATGTACAACCAGTGTGAAAGAGTAACTAAAAGAACATAAATTAACTATACTGTCTGCTCATCAGGTGCATTAGATACCCTCTGCATCAGGTAGTTAAGTATTTGGAATGGCTGGTTGATTCCTTATTTCTGGCTAAAAGAATTTTTAAACAATAATTCACAAAAATATTTATTTAATTTTTAATCATTTCATTTGTATAGTCCTCTTTAATTTTTATGGTATATCAGGGAATTTGACTTGAGAAACAATGGAAGGTGTTACTATTCAAATTGTAGATTTTAATGATTTTTATCATTAAACACACTCAAATTCACTCTCACATTCATACCTCCACATCTGCAGAGGGTAGAGAATGATTCTAGTTAAAGAACAGCTACCCCTACTTCAGGCAGGAATTGAACCTAGTAACTCTGTGTTGAGAAGTCAGAATGCTGACCACTCAACCAAAGAGGCAGTTTAAAAATATTTAATTTCTTACCAGTGTGCATGTTTCATTTTTCCAGAGCTTTGTGCCTGTGAGCTAAAATTTTTTGAAATACCCTTCTTTTTCTAAATTTGCAGAGGGATTCCAGTGTCCAAAATGTGATAAGCATTTTGGAAATCATCAGATACTGCAGCTTCACTTGCGTGTGCACAACTCCAATGGAGAATCTGGACAACAAGTGTTGCTGAGTAGCAAAGGAATGTGTTTAGAAACCGTGAATGGATGCTTGCAAAATGGATCTCAAAGTAAGTCTGAAATACTAGTGTCATCAAGTACACTGAAATTCTGGAGGCATACTCTTCTCATTTAGAGCTTGAAAACATATTACATGAACAAGGTTCTGAAAAAGCTTCATTCACATGTTACAACTTCCACTACCACTCTGTTTATTCTCTAATAATCAGGTTATTTTACTTTTGTGTAATAACAAATCCATACCATTCCATACCAATGCATTTTTGGAAACATTTCCATGTGTGTCTGTCTGTCTGTGAACAGCATAACTCAGAAACGAACAGTCGGATAAACACCAAACTTGGTATTTAGGTCCAGTATCTTCCAGAGATGCGACATGAAGGTTTTCAAGAAAATCCCCCACCCCAGATTACCCTTTACATGGAACATTTTTCGAAACTTTTAATTTTCTCAAAAATGGCTCTAACAGTTTTGATTAAAATATCATATATTTAAGATATTTTAATGACAAATAAAGTGTATATCTCGAATTTTCTGGGAATGTCTCCAAAAGTATTCTTCGTTGTGAACGACTTTTGCATAACTGGTAAACCATAAGAGATAGACAAAATTTTACTACACAAAAATGTAGATCGCATTAAAATACACAATTTATGTCATACACATTTTTTTTTGTTGGGTGAACCATTTTCAAGATATTGCTTGTTATTCCCTTAAATTTTCCAATACTTATACTTTTTCTCAAATGGGAATTCGTTATTCATTTTTTTTTTGTCCTGGTAATGCAAAGAGAATGGAATACTTCACATAGCAACCACCTCTTAAAATATTTGACTATAGCTTAAAGCCTACCAATTCCCCTTGCATCTACAAGAAAATTATCATCTCAATATCTCGATTAACATGAAGCATATGGAGAATAAGCGTTTGTAAAACTAGTTTGTACAAGAGTAGAGAAAGTCATGCGAGTGTAACATATCAGATTTTTACCTCTGAGCAAAACGTGATTACAAATGAAATAGGTAGGGGTGAAGGCACTAATGTAACATAATTTATAGGCTGGCAGGAAGCAGGATCATTAAGATATTATTTGTTTTACACTTATGTATGAAAGAAGATAGAAACAGTGAATTGTTATTTAATTTTTTTTTTAAATAAGTCGGGACTAGTAACACTATCATTACTTAATTATCACTCACGCAAACATGTTTTGAGAACCCAATAATTGTTCTCGCCTTCAGAAGGCATCCACCTAGTTCATGCTGATGGAGGTGTTCAGCCTTTGTTGCCATCTTGTGAAGGTAAAGCGTATTTCCACAGCAGACTTGGTGGTGGCTACTCAAAATCTATCAATTGAGAATTGTGCTCATAATAAAGATTTCCAGTTCTGATGTATATCCAGTATGTTTCAATTGTGTTATGGTTGTACATCCAAAATTGTATAAGACTGCAAATTTTTGTTGCTTGTATTTCAGGCATCCCAAATGTTATGTCATCCTGGTTTCCACATTCCTTTTGCTTTTCCCTATGTAATTTTGTTGCAGTCAGAACAGTTGATTTTGTTATAGATTCCAGGTTTTTTGTTCTGTGATATGAGGTCCTTTAATGTAGTGTAAAAAAGATTTTCTAAGCTGTATGTTTTTTATGGGGCTAGGCTGATGTTTCATGAAAATCTTATACTTTTTTATCTCTTTAGGAAGCAAGTTACAGTTGGTCATTTCCCAAGAAATTGTCTATATATCGCTGCCTATATATGCCATTTTAACCTTCTGTTATGTTCATGGAAATGAGACTTTTTGACATGCCAAATGAATTAGTCATTGCCATTTGATTTAAAATTATCTGTACATGACTCTTGTGTCTATATTATACATGTTTTGATACATTTTTTTCTGTAGAATCATGTGTGCTTTAGCTGCTGATACCCATAGCTCACTCCCATGCATAAGATGTGGAAATATTAACCCACAACAGATGGTATTCATTATGCATGCATTGTGAAATCTAGAGGTATATCTTTGCAAACAAATTCCCTTACTGAATATTTTAAAAAACATGCTCAATATGGCTTTCCCAATTTAAATGCTTATCAGTATTAGGTCCTAAGAACATACAGTTACTACTTATACTTACTTTTCATCGCCTGTCCAAGTAAGTCATTTGCTTTAATTTGTTCATAAGCTATATTAAATATGTATAATATTTTTGTCTTACCAATTCTGCAGTTTAGGTTAAGCAAAGCAAAATATTTTGTAATACAATCCATATGCTCTAATTTGTGGTTCTAAACAATTAATAATTTCATATGATAATGTTTATTAGTGTTTCAATTTTTAAATATTTTTCTGCCTTCTGCTCTATTAGATGCTCATGTTCTTAGGATCCATCCATGGCTACCATCCCTTCTCGACAGCACTATCTGTATTGTCAACAAGTGAATAAATGAAAAAAAAAAATGAAACTTTGTATTGAGTTAGGCATTTTAGGGAAAATTTCAAACAGTTATGACCCAGGAGTTGTTTTGTTGCACTGTAAGGTACCATTAAAAACCTATGAATGCTTCGGATTTTTTTTAAATAAAAATATCTATAATTATTTTCTGCTTCGCTTAAAGGAACAAAATCAGTATTTGTTCTAAATCTGAAATTAGTTATAAACAAAGTACTATTTCCATTGCAGATAAGAAGCTAATAGGCCTGACTAAGGTTCGTTTGGAAGATTGCCTTCGTTGTGATGCTTGCTCTTGTATCTATCTGGATGAGAGTGATTACAATAAACATATGAAGAACTTCCATCGTCATGACTCTCCTAAGAAACACAAGTAAGCACCTTCAATTTGATATGCTTTTTCTCAGTATGCTGTTAGTACACATATTTCAAGCATTTAGGTATAAGGCTGCCTGTAGCAGTGTACAAGACAGGAGATAATAAGTGGGTGATCCTAGATATAATACATACTATATAAGGGTTCTCGTTTCCAAGGATATATGTTATCTATTACATTGTTAGTATCAGTTTTTATCTGTAGTGGTGTAACATAATTGCATATAAATTTCTTTGTACATAAACTATTGAACGGGTGATGAATATCAGTCCAGTCATATTACTGTCCCATTAAAACTGAAACCTGATGTGAACATACTTCAACAAAAAATATGAATTGATTCATGAAGTTTCTCCTTATTGGGGGAGGATATATAACCTGGTTGTTATGAGTACTTTTAACATGTACCTCATATCTTGCTGAATATAAGTCTTAAGAAGTTACAGCGTTCCTGTGGTACCTAGTTTAATTTCACTTTTAACTTACTATTTATTCTGATGAGCTAATTATTATGAGTTCAAAGGACTTGAAATGATTATAATGAAAACAATATATTACCACAAAACTATAAGCAATAGAGTTGGAAAAAATCGTTAACTTTTTCTGCCAGGTACCTAGAAGTAGAGGAAGTATTGCATTCCACCAAAATATTCAATATTGAGATTTCTTGAGCAACGTGAATTAAAAGTAAGAAATATTTTAAAAAAAGCACTATGTGTGCATGTGTGTATGTGAGAGAGAGAGAGAGAGAGAGAGAGAGAGAGAGAGAGAGAGAGAGAGAGAAACTCAAAAACAAAAAGTTAGTCAAATACTAAACTGCTATTTAAGGATACAACAGTAAGATTTTCAAGAAACAAACTATCCTAAACTATCCTTTACATGGAGACATTTTTGTTATTTTTTATTTTCTCTAAAACAGCACAAATGATACTGTTGAAAGTGTTATAAGATTAATAGAATGAATGAGAAATATGTATAATGTAGGACCTTGAATTTAATATTAAAAGCCTGTGAACTTCCCATTATTTTAATGAATTTTTCATAATTTTTGTATAAATAGAAACTCTTAAAAGCTACATAATAACTTACTAGAAGAAAAATGTAGAGCTCCTTACATTGCACAGTTTGTCTCAAATACACTTTTGTGTGCCATTTTGAAATACATATAGCTTCAATTATACGTTTTTAAAGGAAGATGGCTAAAATAAAGTATAAATGGGAAAACATAAAAGTGAATTTTCTTATGGAAGTAAAACTGTTTTATTAGATTATTACTCATACTAACTCTGTATTATTTAATATAAGAAAGCAATAAATGAAACAAATACCTAAATAATAAACTGTTTAGAATTCTTAGATGCATACCAGTATTGTTATTCATATTTCAAACTAAAAATATTTCAGAATACTGATGCTTTACACTAGTTTGAAAACATCATCAATATGTACTAATCACAGAAATGTTTTTTTTAGGCTTTGTGATGATAGAAATTATTGTGTAGCTTCTAAAGTTTGAATTACCCCATGCACACTTGGAACACTTCCAGTATTTGAGCCTATTTCTTCATTGCCATCATCATTAGATACAATCTGGGGAGGAATTACCTTGCCTGAATGTATTGTTAACATATGCATAGCAATAATGCATTCTAAAAATACTGATGCCTTGCCCAACATGCCTACTGTTTTATGCTGCAACAACAAGGATACACTGTTCAGAAATCATGCACAATATATCTTAACATAGCATAAACATAATGCACAATGAAGTAGTTTTATTTAGCGTTGTTAGCATCATACTTTGGGCATGAATTTGAAGTAGGTTGTATTGTTATTTGCCCCAAGTTTAAAAAAAAATTAACTTTGTAATTAAACTATTTCTTTAAATATTTAATATTTATGTTTGCCTCGGCTGCGTCAGTATTTATTTTAGAGACATGGAAGTCTTGGCAAGGCATGATGCGACAAGAATGTAGGCTTACACAGATTATAAGTTTTAATTCACTCCTTTTTATTAATCCTTGACACAAATTAAATAGCACTTCACTGATATCAAGAGCTGTGAGATTCTTTTTATTATTAAATACACTTTTTAAGATGTAAAACTATTTTCGTCTCACACGAATACATATTAAATTTCTTGAGGATACTTTTTGCATCTGGTTAGTAACTCTGTCTGCAGGCAACTGAACTGATTTCAACCACCCAAACTTGTATAAATTTCTGTATTTCAAGCTCTGATTGGCTATTCCTACTCTAATAGAATACCTTCATTTAACTAAAGCTTTTTCTGGTTGTTGATTGGCTATTTTTAAACTTCTCAAAATTTACATTATTGTTGCTCCAATAATGACTAGTAGCATTTAAACTTCCTTACTCATTATTGCCTCAAGGTTACCTCACTGTTACCTCATTGTTAGCAATTTTTTGACCTGTTTCTCATAGCTCCTACTTATTAAATTACGTAATATATTCACATAACATTATTGAACATGTATACAATAATATAAGCATATGCAATGACTGTTACATACATTTTACAAATTATTACATATACATATTGCTTCAAGGCAATTTATTGAATTTATTTTTATATAATTTGACTGAAATCATTTAAGTGTTAAAAATAATGCCTCAATAAATGAGTAAGTAATAGTAGATTATGATACAAGAGGTAAACGTAGGGTTTTATTTTGCAAGTAGGTACTCGGCCTACAATCTTTGTTTTTGACACATGTGGCATATACTATTTTTTAAACAGTGCTCAAATTTCCAAAATATCAATAATATTGATTCCTGAAACTAACAGATATCATGTTTAGAATGTGTTCTTCAAACAAGAGAAATGACATTAAAAAGAGAGATGTCAAATGTTTCAATATTTTGTTGATTCGCTAGCAGTCATTTTCAGCAAAATTATTTTTACCATGTTTTGCCTGACACTACGCAATGAAGCAATTAAGTGCTATATTTTATTGTATTCTGGATTTTTTGGGTGAGTACTTCTAGTGTTATTCTTTCTGCTGCTTCTGTAATGTCACTTCCATTTCACTTTCTTCTGAACTGATAATTTCATTTTAAATTATGACACATCACTGTTACTAGCTTCTAAATCTTAAAAAAAAAAAAAAAAAAAACCCAGTTGAGTTATTAAACATGTACAAATACAAAGGGTAATTGCCTTATGATTGGACTTGAAACCATAGTTGGTCAAAATGCAGATTATCACACTACTGCGATAATCTAAAGCTTTTTAGCTCATGTGCACTGTGTTAAAAGTTATACTTTTAGGCCTTGCTGTCTAAAAATTAATACATATCATACATGGGGATGTATGAACAAAGAAACATATAACTAAAAAATCTGATGTGTTACACTCACATGACTTTCTCTACTCTTGTACAAACTATTTTTACAAACGCTTATTCCCCATATGCTTCATGTTAATCGAGATATCGATATGTCAATCTTATTGCTAATTTTCTTGTAGATGCAAGGGGAATATGGTAGGTTTTAAGCGATAGTCAAATCCTTTAAGCGCTGGTTGCTATGTGGCGCATTCCATTCTCTTTGCATGTCCAGAACATAAAAAAAATGAATAACAAATTTGAGAAAAGGTATAAGTATTGAAAAATTTAAGGGAATAACAAGCAATATCTCGAAAACGGTTAACTCAACATAAAAACTGTATATGACATAAATTGTGTATTTTAATGCGATCTACATTTTTTGTGTAGTAAAATTCTGTTTATCTCTTATGGTTTACCAGTTATGCAAAAGTCGTCCACAATGAAGAATACCTTTGGAGACATTCCCAGAAAATTCGAGATATACATTTCATTTGTCATGAAAATATCTTGAACATATGATATTTTAATCAAAATCGTTACAGCCATTTTTGAGAAAATTAAAATTTTCGAAAAATGTTCCATGTAAAGGGTAGTCTGGGTTGGGGGGATTTTCTTGAAAACCTTTGTGTCGCATCTCTGGAAGATACTGAACCTAAATACCAAGTTTGGTGTTTATCCGACTGTTCGTTTCTGAGTTATGCTGTTCACAGACACACACACACACACACACACACACACAGACACACACACAGACACACACACGGACATGTTTCCAAAAATGCTTTTTTTGGATTCAGGGGGTCTCAAAACATGTATTTCCGGTAAAACCTAGGTATCGAATTTTTGGGTGGAATACAATACTTCCCCTACTTACTATACGTAATAGAGAAAGTAAAAATGTATAATTAATATAAATATTAACGAACAAAGTTCAGTGCCTAAAAAAAATAACATATATCTGCGAAAAACATAGAAGTGAATAATGTTCAACTGTATTCCATATTGCAGGTTTATGCCTTCCCTAAATGCCACCTGACAACATGCTTGAAAATTTGCAATTCTTGCTTTATTTCTCCTTTCTTTTCTTTTTATTACAAGAGCTTATTAACAGGAATAAACATTTGAATGCTGTTTCTGTATGTTGAAACCTTGCTTATTATTCAATAGTTCTAGATAAAAATATATCATGAAAAACCTAGAAACCATAGAAGAATCATTTTTATATGAATAATATAATAAATAATGAATCTATGTAAATTTATCATTGGTAGAGAAAGCCATATGAATGCTTTACATCAGATTTTTCTTTGTTCTTTTCTGAGATTACTAACAAAAATCAACCTATAATATAAACAGCTATTAGTCTCACTTATTGTGTTCATTAAGCTCTAGGAGGAAATGATGAGGTGAGGTAGCACCAAGATTGGCCACATCTGAAAGCAGAAAACACAATCCAGCAGGGTTCCAGACTGTACATTCTGACAAAGCCTCTCTCTGATATTACCCCTACCTACAAGGCCATAGTTTAGAGGTATTGGTGCCAGGATAGAAATAGTTCTCTCCAAAGAGCATATCCACCACTCACCACTGACTACTGCATCTGGCCCTGTAGTCCTGAGGTGAAGAGAGAAATGAAATGAGAGGGAATAAGAGAAAGAAAAATGCATTTAACATAAAGCTTCAACCCAACATTCCAGCAACCAGGGAAAACCATGAAAAAAGTTTTAGTCAGGGTGGTTAGTCATCTTGAAATTTGAACCTAGGATCTTCCAAATGCAAGTTTCAAATGATTGCCCAAGTCTGCTCAGTGGAAGTGGAAAGAATATTAACAAATTTTTTCATGGTAGATGCTTGTATTAAACCTTAAAGTTTTTGTTGTATGGTTGCTTCTTATTGTTCTTTCTCTATTATCTTTTAAGGCTTAATATATACAGCTATGTTATAAATAAGCATTAAATTTGCTTTAAAACTGAAATGTATGTGTAATAAAAATCTGATGTGAGACGTTCACATGACTTTTTCTAATCTATTATGTATTCTGGGTATACAAACTATCTTACTAAAGCTTATTTTTATATCTACTTCATTTAAATCCAAATACACTTTTGCAGAAATAGCTACATTACACATTTCATTATAGATACAAGGGAACAGTGATAGTCAAATGTTTAAGAGCTGGACGCTATATGCTGGCATTAAAATTCCATGCTGTTTCAATGGAATTGCAAGTAACAATGAATGTTGACAGGACTTTAAGAATGGCTAAGTATTAAATAATTCAAACCACTTACAATGTATATCTCGGAAATGGCTGATGCCACAAAAAAAGTTATTTGAAATAAATTGTGTGTTTTAAAGAGATCTACATTTCTTGTGTAGTATAAATTTTCATCTACAGCTTAAGATTTACCAGTTATGCAAGATTATACAAAATTCCTTCTAAATGAAGAGGGCTTCAGAGGCTATTCTCAGAAATTGAAGATATACATTTTATTTATCATGTAAATATCTTTAATATGTGGTACTTTAATCAAAATGGTTAAAGCCATTTTTTAGAAAATCAAAAGTTTTGAAAAGTGTTTCACGTAAAGGGTAGTTTGGGGTAGGGGAATTTTCTTGAAAATCTTTGTGTCGCATCCTTGAAAGGTACTGAACTTAAATACCAAGTTTTGTGTTGATCCAATTTTTTGTTTTTGAGTTATACTGTTCACAGACACACACGCATGCACTTTTTTCTAAAAATGCTTTTTTGTATTCAGAGGGCCTCAAAACAAGTATTTCTGGTGATATCTCGGAATTTAATTTTTGGGTGGAATGCAATATCTTCTCTGTTTACCAGTATGTGGTTGAGAAAGTAAAAATGTTGTCAATTCATTTTATCATCTATAACTTTGAATTTTTTTATGTATGCTTTTCAAGGCAGAAGAAAGGGTGCAGATCATGCTGCAAACACTGCAACTGTAAAGGAAATCATCAGCATCAGAGTGTACAAAAAGAGCGAGGGAACAACAATCTTTTCCATTATTCTCTAAAGGTAGGTTGTTTTGCATTCAGCTTGCATTCATTTGCAATCAGGACTTCAGTTGGAAAAGCTGCACTGCTGGTGCTTAAAGTTACATTTTTTTCTATGTATTTGGAGAAGAAAGTATAGTGTACATATATTACAGTAGATAAAATTGTTAGAGAGGTTCCAGTAAGACAAAACACACACACACACACACACAAAGAATTCATGTGATCATAACCTCAAAAGCATCAGCTAATCTATTTAGATCCAACTTTTTGAAACAGAAATAAAGTCATCACTTAAGTTGTTTAAATGCAATCTAAAAACCTTTAAGCCTGATCCTGAATTCTTCTTCTTCTACTAATATATGAATAATATTATCCTTTTAACAAATAATTTTCAATGCTTGCTAAATAAGTCCTCCATTTTTATTTATTATGTTGACAGTACCGCATCCAGTTATGGGGCAAATAGTAATTATGGTAAAAGACATTATTAAATTACAATATTGGGTAACATGATGAACAAATATAGGTAGCATATAAAAAAACATTCTATTGCAAAACTCTCTTGTGTCAAACACTAACTGGCACAGATGTGTGCTATCCTCCTGATCCTCAATCTCCACACAAGTTCAGGGATTTTCTGCACATAGTTGAAATACCCCATTACTTCCCAGGCAGTACATGAATCCTAGGAATACTAATGCTGAATTGGCAACCTAAAAATGCAAGTTGTTTTATTAGCTTCTCAGACTTACATCCATCAAGCATATCATTGCACTCCATTATAGAAATACTGAACTAAGCAGTCAATTTCTGGAAAGCATACCTTCTCTTTCAGGTATAATTGCAACCTCAAAAGAACTTTGACAATTATCAACATTTACAAAACGTTTTTAAATATACCGGCCTTACAAAGCATTTATGTACCATAATCAGCAAAACCTTGTTTGTCTTTATATGCTATGTTAAATACATCCCTAAAGTGACAGCCAAAATGATATAGTTTTATCTGATTAATGCCTATATATCATATGTAAAATTCCTAGGTAATTTAAATTATACTAACTCATGTAGCAATATATTTCAGCAACTGATGCTTTTGACTCTTTCTGGTCTATATATTTATAAAACTATCCTGTAAATAGTAAAATATAATTTTTCTATAAAAACTAAATCAGGTGTACTTAACCATAATGCAAAATTAAAAAATCTCATCTGTTACACTCACATGACTTTCTCTACTCTTGTGCAAACTATTTTTACAAATGCTTATTCTCCATATGCTTCATGTTAATCAAGACATCAAGATGTTAATCTTATTGCTAATTTTCTTGTAGATGCAAGGGGAATTGGTAGGCTTTAAGCGATAGTGAAATATTTTAAGAGCTGGTTGCTATGTAGAGTATTCCATTCTCTTTACATTACCAGGACAAAAAAATAATGAATAACGAATTCCCATTTGAGAAAAAGTATAAGTATTGGAAAATTTAAGGGAATAACAAGCAATATCTCAAAAATGGTTCACTCAACAAAAAAAATGTATATAACATAAATTGTGTATTTTAACGCGATCTACATTTTTAGTGCAGTAAAATTTTGTCGATCTTGTTATGGTTTACCAGTATGCAGAAGTCATTCACAATGAGGAATACTTTTGGAGACATTCCCAAAAATTTGAGATATACAATTCATTTGCCATAAAAATGTCCTAAACTTATGGTATTTTATTCAAAATTGTTAGAGCCATTTTTGAGAAAATTAATATTTTCGAAAAATGTTCTATGTAAAGGGTAATCTGGGGTGGGGGGATTTTCTTGAAAACCTTTGTGTCGCATCTCTGGAAGATACTCAATCTAAATGCCAAGTTTGGTGTTTATTTGACTGTTCGTTTCTGAGCTATGTTGTTCACAGACAGACACACAGACATGTTTCCAAAAATGCTTTTTTTGGAATCTGGGGGCCCCAAAACATATATTTCCTGTGAAATCTCGGTATCGAATTTTTGGGTGGAATACAATACTTGCCCTACTTACTATACGTAGTAGAGAAAGTAAAAATAACCTTGTAATGCCTAGACATAGATTAAACCTACCAAAACATTGCCGCATTAAGCTGGAATAAAGCATCCCGCCAGATGAAATAAAATGTTTAAATAACTATAGGAATTTTAAAATTTATCTAAATAAATCTTAACTCAAAAAGCCTCTACAGTGCGGATGAATATAGAAATTGTGATGAGAAGTATTTAATGTAGAATCAATTTATTGTACATAAAGTTTTATCTCTGTATTGTAACCAAATGTATACTATATTTAAATACTTCCTTTGTAGCTGCACAACACGGTATTGAACTGCAATAATTTTTTTTTTTTTTTTTTTTTTTTGGAAATCCCAATTTTGAATGAGTGGAGTATTTCTTGTTAGTTTCACTGCAGAGCTAATCTATATTAAACAGCTCTTTGTATTAATAAGGCAGAAAACAAAAAGAAAAAACTCCTGTAGCATTCGGATATTCTAATTACACAATGTTATATTTTGCAGGATCGTTGGAGTAAAATGGTGTCCAGGCGGCTAACACCAGAAGAAATAAGAGAAAATATAAAAGCCGATCCTGATTTTGATCAAGCATCTCCACATGAAATGGTAGACTACAGTCATTTGTTGAGTCAAGTTGAAGTAAAAATAAAAACTGAACCAGCTGAGGATTCCGAATTTGAACAAAGTATGAGTCTCACATCTGGATGAAACAAGTGACCCCAAACTGCTTATAATTTATTTACAGGGTAGTGGATTTGGACAAGTACTTAATTCCAAAGATCAATGTAAGCCAAAGCAACAACTGTACAAAAATGGTTTCATTTACATGATGGTAACAACAACAGTTTGCACATTATTGTAGAGCTGTGATTATGTGCATCACACTTTAAGGTTTTAAGGAGCAGTCTTTAAGAACCAAGGAGAGTGAAATGCTGCCAAATTAGGTACTATGCTACAGATAGAATGATCAAATATGGAGGTAAGATGACACTTGTCACTCATATGTTCCATCAAGTAGGTACTAGCAATTTATATGTAGACAAATAATATAGAAATAGCAAAACGGTTGTTTTCACTAATGGTTCCAATGTTCCAGTTCTGCAAAACAATATGTTCCAAATAACTGTTCCCAAATTAACAGTCAAGTTCATCCCTAAGTATTTACTATTTGCACATGACTGGAACCGAGAAACCCTGGGTTCACTATTAATTCACTGACTCAGGTTCTTTTCTGTCAAGTCATGATTCCTCTTTATATTGCCTAGTAATAAGATAATGCTTCCCTCTTATTTTCTCTCCCTCCCATCCTACATTCAGCCATGCACACACAAATTTGCAACATACTGTTCACAGCAATACGTATGTTGCACTACAGCTAAATACTTATTATAAGTACTGCTCACTTAACTTGTGTTAAAGGAATTCATGTCTGTAATAATCATCATCATTGGAATAACCATCTTGTATAAGTTTCCATGATGATACCACAATAAAATTCAGAAAATTCATAAAATTATTTGAAACACAATTAACCTGTATAGGTGACAATAATGGTTCCTGATTTTGCTTTAGCAAAGTACTGCACCTCTTTCAAATGGATGCCACTGAATGCTTTCTGCTGAAGAATGCTGCTGCATAGTGGCCAACTTTTACAGTGTCCCTATAAAATGTATGGAAGCAGAAGGCTTTTTATAACTATGGCAAAGGAGACATCTTTATGACTTTGTGGATAGATACACAGTGTTACAGATTTCCTCCATGGAAATGACAAAGAATTAAATTGTATTGCATTATACAGAGGGTTGCCCCATTTAAGCTCGGACGACTTTGAATCACCCTCCCACTCTGTCATTGGTCAAACTGCTTATGCTTATTATTGCATCAGCTCACTGCGAGTGCCAGCTGTCTGCTGGACCAGTCTGAGGCAAAGTTTACTCGTAATGGCTTCAACAATCGCTGACTTGTGGCAGGGGTACATTGTTGGGTTTTCAGATGCTGGTTACCGCCTTTCAATGATAGTGGAAAGGTGCAAACAAAAAGATCTTACCATAAGTAAGTTGTGTGTGGGGCGTATAACACAACTGCATAAAAATGGATTCTCACCTGAGGCTCAGTGTGCAAAAAAACTAGTAAGAAAAAGGTCACAACCAACATGACCTAAAGCAGTAGTAACCAAGTTGAGTGCAACAATGACTCAAGAAAACCCACCAACCCAAAGAAGCATTTCCAGCCGCATTGGAATATCCAAAGGGACCATCTATCGGATAATACACAACATTTTAGGTTTAGAACGGCGACATAAAGCACGTGGACACGCCTTGAAAGAGTGGCACATCAGAGAGTGCTTCACCAATGCAAGAAAACTCTATGAACACCACCTGGCAGGTGAAAAGTGGCAATGGGTGGTTTCTTTAGATGAAGCAAGGGTTTATCTAGATGACACAAAAAAAACTGAGCCATTTATTACCATCAAGTGGGCCAAAAGGGGGCTCCAAATTTATTTGGGAGAACAAGGAAAAGTTTTCCAAGAGATTCATGGTGGTTGCAGGTTATTGCTCTCAGGGGAAACTTGCATTCACAGAGTTGCCAACAATGTAACAATTAATGCAGCCTACTATCAAAGGAATGTTATGGACCCAAATTTTTATGAAGAGATTTGTCAGTTGTATGGTGAGGATGCCCCAAATGTTTGTATGCACATGGATAAAGCATCCAGTCACACTTCCTGGTCTTCCCAGCATTACTACCACTGGAAAGCTATGGAAACGGGTAATGTGATACCATTTAAAAAGATCCCTGTGAAGCCACCAGATGCCTTGCCAATGGATTTTTGCGGATTTGGTCTGCTGAAACAGCGCCTTGCTTGAAGGATTCTGGAAAGTCTGCCAGGAGCAGTGGGCTGACATCCCCGTTCCTGTTCTTAGATGCAGCCCTCTTCAATGGAAATTGCGCTGCAGAGCCATAGGTAAAGCCTGTGGAAATCACATTGAACACAATAGGTGATGGAGAAAGGGAATCTTGCCATGAAGAAACATAAGCAAAATCGTCCGAATTAAGTGGGGCAACCCTCCATATGGTAGCTTAAGATTACAGACCGAATGTACCGTGCTAGTTGGTATACAGTGCTATGTTAGGCCAGAGCTTATCTGTGTTCTGTCCTTCATCACAAACATGGTCCCTCTTTACTGAGCTGCAACAAAATGCATAGAATGCAAATTTAAAATTTGATAGCACCAGAAGTGACCTCTAGTAATCAGCTGTAAATGGGTGCGAACATTCAGTAATGGAAGGTATGGTAAAGAGAACAATCTCATATAAATTGTTTATCTTATTCACATTCTATGGTTGCAGGATATAAGTTTACCACTTTTTGTGATGGTTTTTGTTTATAGTTGTTATGAAGTGTAAAATGAGGACCTAGTTAGTGTATTCTTTGCTTTAATGTGTGTTTATGATGGTGTTAGGAAGAATTTCAGCATGTATTACAGAAAGAAGCAGAACTATTAGGTTCTCAAGGATTCTTATAAAATGCAATTCCCACTTATTTTGCATGGAATTTTTGTACATTACTGCACTGAACACTTTACACATTCTAAACTTCATGCAATTGCAAAATTGTTATACTTTGCTGAAAGAGAGAAAGTTTTATGAGTTTTCATTTCAGGAAGTTGGCAAGTATGGTGCTGGGTTTTTCAAATGCCAAAACACTTTGTGTAATGCACACTATAGCACCAACTTCTCAGAAAGAAAACTGCTGTTCACAAAAAAAGAATATGTTCATGCAATACAATCTGTTATCAAGAATATTATACTTAGTGTGCTCTTTCTCAGTCACTATTTGGTTTTTCCTGCATGTAGCATTGCAATTCATAGATACGCAACTCTTCTGGTCAGTGTCAAACTCAGGACTATTCTTTGCTTTTTGCATACACAAATGCTGCAAGAAATTGTTGAAGAAACAGCAGAACAGAACTGAATTGAATCACACAGGACCAACGTTTAGCCTTCCTTTTATACTTTTCACATGAACCCAGAAGGGGGTAAATTCTGTAGGCTTTTTGCCTGTATCCTGATAGGAGTTCCAAACAGTTCAATAAGATGATAGTATACCTGTCCAATCAGCCACACACCAGTAGGCAGTGAAACCATGCACTGCCCAAGGTGAAGCAAGCTGTCAAGGGCACTGCCACAATACTAGTATATACCACTAATATTGCTATCAGCAAGCGATTCAAACAAATGCAGGAATTCTGTGCATTTTCTAATAGCAAACCAGTTTGCAGGTTGCATAATGAATGAAGATGAAGCAGCGGATAACATGAGTAATCAGAAATTTCCAATTGTTTTCTTTCTGCTAGGTTAATTCACTTGGAATGAAACTAGCTTTTATCAAATGTTAAAACAGAAATAAATAAAAGAAAGAAATCTAAGATTTTGAGAGATTTAATATTCATCAGAACAAGGCAAGAAATCTAAATGACATGGGTCCTAAAACTAATATCTTTGTAGATATGATTACTTCTAAGTTTGCATTTTACAAACAACTTCTAATTTTAGCTCTGCGTGCTTTATCATTATCTGCTTAAGAAACACTGGGTTCTTTATGTTGCCATTCTTAATCAGAGTGCCACATGTAGGCTCCATGAGTTCATCAGAAATTGTTATTATAACTAGAAGAATTTTCCGGACTGAGAAGCCGTGGTCTGCTGGAGTTGTCAGGTCCAGATGTTTTGTTCACGACGGTGGTGAACATCCTCAGTGGCGTGGTCTAAGTCTTCTTGGTGAAGGTTTGGTCACAACTGACTCGTTGGTTAGGTTAGGTTAGGTTATTTATTGATAAAGTGTGACCTGGTGCCAGTACATTTGGCCCGGCTAACAGGCATAAATTTACATCATTTACATTTTTCTGATATAATGAGAAAAGGTTTTTGGGTTTTATTTAGAACCCATGCGGTGACCATCTTTAGGTCACCGAGAACAGTTTTATTAAGTATTTTTATTTGTGATTGTTTCTGTTTTGTTTGAAAAGTTTTTGTTTTTATATATATACATATACACAACTTATACTATACACACACACACACACACACAAGCACGCACACACACACGCTCTCACACACATACACACATCTGGCCATGCGAAGCACGTCCCAGGACTAAAACTAAACACTATCACACGAAATATACACTAATTACACAACACTTCACTGCTGAAATAGCGGCAGTATTTATACTCAGGCTGCTCTCACGCAATTGGTCCAGCTGGAGGTGCATGTGCAGTGGTGGTGGGGGAAGGGGTTAGCCACTCCAGTGCTTTTGATTCCTGATTGGTTCGGATGATCTCGTTAGGTTTGTGCCTATTTGATGTTTTCAAGTAGCGGATGCCAGTTTTTGCTTAGTTTTTGTGTCTCTTCTTTCCTATTAAATTTATTGGGATGTTTATAAATTTCTATTGCTTCACATTGTAATCTAGCATGGTAATAAGGCATTGTTATTGTTGTTAATGAATTTTCTTTAAATTGTTTTTTACCATTTCACGCCTATTTGGATATTGAAAGAAACCAAAACCTGGCAACCCTAAAACCAGAGCATGCTGATGAAACACTGCCAAAATGTCTGTTTAATCCCATGTTACGGAAACTGTAGGGTATATTCACGTGAAAACAGATATTTACTGCAGTTTTTTCTTCAAGGAAAAATGATTGTACAGCTTTGTTTTCTTTTTGAGTACTGCATGGCAGATATGATACAGCCAAGCAAATATCTGAATTTAAAAGATATACTGCTTCTATAATACAATAATACCTCAGAGGTATAATTTTATATATTCCCATTTTATTACCCTTGATGATATGGATGATATGGGGAAGAATCCAGAACCTAAAAAATGCAAAACCAATCCCGGATGAAGGAACATGGATGTTTCTGTAACCATAAAAATTGTATTCTCAGATTACTTTAAAAAGAAATTACAGACATTAGATTTATATTGTAGTTCACATCAGATTGTTTCTAATATTTGATCATTAGTACCTGAAAATATATTTAAAGACCTTGGAAATCATAGCATATCATGTGGTTTGTAACACATTTTTGTACAGTATATTACTGACAAAATAACTGTACTATTATATACATCTTTGTACGCATTTTCACCTAGAATAATAAGTTATATGTATTTATTAATAATTTATTGAATGTAAAAGCCATAATAATTTCAATGTATTATCCAATCTTTTACTAGTCATTCTTCACTTTGAGTGTTACAAATTTACTCTAGTCTGTGTGAATTAGAGATTAAAAATCTACAGTTTACAAACAAAAGTGACCATAAAACATTTTTCAGAACTGAAGTTTATTTATAATGGCTATTGCCAATGTATGAATGTGTGCAATTGTTTGTGAGAAAGAAAGAGAATATTTAAAGAAAACCAATTACACGTGTGCCAATATTTAGCCACATTTTTAATATTTTTTTAAAATCTGGAATAAAATTTTAAATTTAGTCCTAAAGTGTAAATGGCAAGAGTTTTAAAAATAAAACATCGATTTCATGGATTTTTAATAAATAATTTAAATGTATATATTGCAGAATTATTTTGAATATTCTTCCTGTAACAACTTGGATGTTCCATATTTCCCTTCATTATATTTTTTGATATGTTTCTTTCTTCATGCAAGAATTCAAACATTATAGTCTAGAGTTGTTAATTAGTGCATCCTGCATCCAGAGACAAAAGGTAGGCATTACACATAAGTAACTATGTATAAAGTCTTGTTATGGCTTTCAGAATATTTCATAAATAGGTAAATAAAAGGTAACTTATTTACTAAAATTGTATTTTATTGTTTATTTATCTGCCTTTCTTATTAGCTTCTCTACCACTTACTTGTGGAGATAGAGGAAGTATTTCACTGCACTCAGAAGTTCAGTATTAAGATTTTACCAGAACTACATATCTTGAGGTACCTAAAACTAAGCATTTTTTAAATTAGCATCTTTCAAGCATATAGATATAGTTTTTCATGAAATCCACTTATCCCAATCAACCATTTACATAGAAAAAGTTTTGTTATTTTTATTTTCTCAGAAATTATTCAAACTATTTATCAGCTTGAATTCACTGTGAATAGCCTATGAAGTCCCTTTAATTTATATTGAATTTTATAACATTTTGTATAACTGAGGAAGCATCAGAGATATTAAAGCATTTACTACAGGAAAATTGTAGCTCATTGAAGTATGCAATTTATGTCAAATAACTTTCCATTTTGTACCATTTTTTAAATTTGTTTGTTATGTTTAAGTTTTCTCAGGCTGAAGCCTTGATTTTATTACCATCTGTAAATGATTATTTGGATGTTTCTGATGAACTCATCCTTAGTAGGACATAATTGTCCCAGTAATTTTGAAATGTGCTGGTGACAAAATGAAATGTGCCTGCAAGAAACATTTTAACTTTTGACAATATATTATCTTAGGTACAAGAGGATACAGGAGACTGAAGCAATAATCAAATTTTTAAAAAGTGGGTCACTATATGCTGATTTTGAAATTCCATAGTCCTTCCATGACATCATGAGAAATTACTAAAAGTGGTACAATGAATATCTTGAAAATGGCTGATGCTACAATATAAATTATTTGAAATAAGTTGTGTGGTTTTTATATACTTATTTTCTATAATAAGATTTTGTCTATCCCTAATGGTTTACCAACTATACAAAATTACACAAATGCAATCTGAATGAAGAGAATTTACACAGGCTATTTGCAGAAGTCATATTATGTATTGTTAGTCTTATAAATACGTTAAACAATTTTTTTTAATCAAAATTGTTAGAGCCATTTTTGAGAAAATTAAAAATAATTATGAATTTTCATTTAAAGGGTAATTTGGTTGGAGTTGATTTTCTTGAAAATTTTCATGTTGGATCCTTGGAAAATGCTGAACCTTGGTATTTATCCAACTTTTCATTTTTGAGTTATGCTGTTCACAGATAAACAAATATTCACCTTGTTTTATAAAAATGCTTTTTTTGACATCAAAACCTGTATTTATGATGAAACATATCTAATTTAGAATGCAAAGTTATCATTTTATGATCATTTATGTGGAAGTTAGAGTTAAATTATTCAAACCACATAAAAATGATTAATTAACCATTAAAATCACATGCTTTCCAAAGAAGTAGAATCATCACATGTTTTCTAGATTAAACCAACCAATACTAAATATGCTTGACAAAAGTTTTTATAAAATCATGTCATCAACTGCAAGGATTAGACTTTTCAGTCTGTTCCAGCTTTTAGAAATTGCTCATTCCATCTTCTTAGTGGTCTTCCCATGTTACTTTTCCCGTTTGGCTTATAGTTAAATGCTATTTTGGTTATTCTTTCCTCGGACATTCTTAATATATGATTTTTCCATTTTTCTCTGTATTGTTTAATAATTTAATTTATACTTAAAACATTTAATTCTCTCTAGAGAAAGTGATCTAGAGAGTGTATCCAGCTATACTTCTAAGAAATTTAATTTTTGTTGACTCTATGCTTTCGATTTGATCTCTGGTTAATGTCCAGTCACTTCCATATAGCAGTGGGTAAAACCATTGTTTTATATAACTTATTACAGTTTCTTTCCTTTCTTTTTCAATGCATGTACTATTGATCTATGTAATCATATCGTCCTCCATGGTGTAGTAGTTACTATGCTAGCCTCTAGTTCCCGAAGTCGCGGGTTCAAACCCAGCGGAGGGCGATAGATTTTTTTTTCGGGCATAAAAATCCTTAGCATGGCTTTGTAATGAAAGGAAGTAAAGCTGGTGGCCCCATGTCATAAATTTATGACATGTAAAAGAACCTCAAGCCTGATAAAGAGGCCTCTGAACAAAATTGAAGGTCTTTTATGCCCAATATAGAATGAGATGCTAAGGACCACAGCAGTTAAAGAGGGTCCATAAATAAATAAAAACTAAAGAAACAAAAGTGTAATCATCATAAGGATAACACAATGAGGGGATGATGAAAAATATCGGTAAGGGTGCTAATACAAAACGTTGATGCTATATTTTAATGTCTTACTATGTAGGGACTTCATTTGCTGATGAATGAAGATTTGGAGAAATATTTGAATGAAGGAATTGTCTTAACATTTATAAAAGTTTTAAAGAAATATATTAGTTTTTGGAAAATGTATTCTTTGAGGAACTTCTCCCATGATTCAAAATTATATGAGCTACTGTTAATGCAGAAAATAAACATGAAATTAGCTTTCTCCATTTATAGCAATAGTACTGAATGAAACACCTGGTATTTGAAAATAAATACCTGCAATTCTAACATTAAAATGAACAATTGTCTATGAATAATTTTAGCGTAGTTTCAGAATCACGGTTGGTTTAGTCACTAAGAGGAAGTTATTTGGAGAAGTCCCTTGAAGTGAGCAGTGGTGATGAGAAGGGTGCATCAAACATATTGATTTCTACATTGACAGAAACATAAGTTAGTAAATTTTATTGATCAGGTAGTAACGCAATCTACAATGAGAGAACTTTACCTAAGATAAACAGCAACCATAATAATGACCCATACACCTAAATCATTTTTGGTTTTGCATTAGTACAATTAGTTTGTAGATAGGTAGTTTATTTATATTGAAGATGTTTCACTTATTTGTTGTACTTTAATGTGAAGTAGTAATTACTAGTTAATGCAATCATCCGTTATTGTGCTTGAATTATCGTCGCCTAAGAAACACAAATTTATATTAGGAGCATTTTGAAACGGGATGGGACAGAAAAGGTTTCAAAGTAAATTGTTACTCTTAAAAATATTGATATCGTTTAGCACAAACACCAAAATTAGAAGAAAAAAAAAACAATTTAATAAAGAGCTTAACAGCGAAACTGTTTACAAACTTAAGTCCCTAAAAACTTAGTAGGTAATGCATTTAGAAATGATCATCTACACATCGCGTCATTGTTATTTCGATTTCGATGTCGGAATTCCAATAATTCGAGAGGTTTTAATCGTACTTCTTACTGACATGGCCGGATTCATAGAAGTTTGTCAAATAATCATAAAATTTAATGACTGTGTGACATTAGATACAAGCATAATTACAAACAAGGCGCTGTTTGATATTCTAATTGCATTTATTTTTGCGTAAAAATAGTGCGTCGGTAATTTAAGCTAATGTAATTTTTTATGACAGCGTTAATGTTAGCGTTATTCCCGTTATTCAATGTTTTGGGTTTAATTTGCTTATAACAGAGCGGGTGTCTTTCTGTGCTTCCATCACTTAGTTGTCTTTTTGGTTTTGCCAATATTTCCCCGCCTGTTTGATCAACAGCTTTGTGGCAACCACAGCATTCGATAAATCTGTCACTGTGGCCAACTAAACTGGGTGGATGCGAAAACTGAACAGAACATGGAGTAGGAAAACAATCGTCAAGTGTCAGTTTTAATAAACAAGCATGTTACAGATTACCGTCTTTAGTTATTCTGTATATTGATATGGGAGAATGGTTATTATTATAAGGATTGTAGCTGCATACTTGCTTATTGTGAACGTAGAAGGTAAGTAACACGAAAACATATCCAAGTTCAGAGAATGGCTTCTGTCCTTGGGATAATATTTCAAGTTGTCAATTCCTTCCCTGTTTAAAATAATTTTATTTTAAATACCAGGCATTGTTGATCTTATTTCACAAACTATTAATTTCATAACACAGATGAATGAATTTGTTAAAAAGGCTGTAGGAATCTACACCTGTCAAACGATCAGCTGTTCTATACAATGGGTGACAAATTGCACTGCATTGAGAAAACCTTGATGAGGAGGTTATAGCTACCACGTAGATTGCGATAAATTTTAAAAGAAGCATACGAAATACTATCCGTATCATGGCAGTAATTATATGTTTATGGAATTGATACAGAATTAAGCCAATTATTCTACCAAATGACCTTTGAATAGTTGAAACTTTATTTTAAAAAGCTTAATTAAAATGGAAACTGAAGGCTATAAGGAATTAGTCAAAGATCCAGATTCGAATACTCTTGTATCTTATATGCTTAGTAAAAGGTTAATTCTGATTTTTTAAGAGCTTCATAAGCTAATGCATTAAATTCAGTAAAATCACTGGCATTTCTGTTACCTGTTTCAATCCGATAACAAAAGTGCATGCAAAAGTGTCCTTGGCATATTGAATATCATAAAATGTCATATCAAATAAACATAAATCATAAATATGACCCCTCCACAAAAATTACCTAGCAAGAATAATACAAGAAAAATATCATTCCAAATATAACTTGGATAGATCTCTAACCAACAGATGCATAGAAAATACTGCAAAGGATTTCACAACCTTTCTTGCTAAATAAATCTCATAAAATTGCTACAGTTTCTCTGATTTAAGTTGTTCAAGGTCTTCCATTGTTTGTTTGTTTTTTTGTTTCTGTAGTTGGTGTATTAAGCACAGAATATTACTTTAACTGAAATAGTTTGTACATTAATGGATTATAAAAACTACACCTTCATAAGAAAGGTTAGAATCAAACTTCTTATCGAGCATTTTGGGAATCAAAGTTGAAGATGTTTGTTCAATAATTGCATTTCTGTTGGGCGAATGGTGAATGGCAAGATGCCTTAGTATTTGCAGTTTCTTTTCCCATGTCATGAGTTTTAAATTCTTTGAATTATATTTTAATGCATAAAAGAACTTTAGTTCAAAGGCATAAACCCTTAAACATTTCTGTTTGATAATTATATGCATTGGGAGATCTTTAATCCTTTAAATGTTATTTGAGTTTTATTCAACTTTCAAAACATGGGTACTGTAGATATGTTAGGATAGGAAAAATAATAAACATCACACAAATTGTAATAATTGGAGAAAAATTACCAACTCATCTCTCTTTGTAGTAGAAATAGTCATCTACCAAATTTTTTATTAACTATCATACAGACTTGGATGATAAGATGTATGCTCTATACCTTTTCTACTTTCTATTTGACATATTTACATATTGATGGTGAATCACATTCGTTTTTATTGATATCTGATGCATGCTGTGATTATCTCTGCTTATATTCATTTAAGAGGTTTCGTTGCCAGAGAAAGCTAACCAGTACACACTAGAAAAAGAAATTGTTCAATATTTGGGCAGATTATGTCATCCTTCAGTTATTACAGAGGTCAAAAATAAAATGAATATGCAAATGGGCTCTATACTTCAGACTCTGATATAAATGTTATTTTTTAAAAACATGTTTCCCTTTGATAGCGTCAAAGGCTTATAGCATGGGCAGACGAAAATATAAATATGCTATTGTTTTTAAAATCTTCTTGAAATTTATACAAATGACCAATACCAATTGGGGCCTATTTGAAAGCTTAAAGATTGTATTTCTTTACATTTTGGTTAGTTGAAATTGGATGTACATTAAGCAGAAAATTTGAACATACATTTTAATTTACAGACTGATTATTTTCTCAAAGTTTGTTGGGGGGGAAAAAAAACAAAAAAAAAACAAAAAAAAAACACACAATGAAGGATTCAAAGCAACAAGCCAATATTTTATTTTGCTAGACTTATGTATGATTAAAGTGTAAAGAAGAAAAAGGTTGAGCTATTACTAATAATCCTTGGCATAATCCTTGCTTGAACTTAGAAACTTAGAAGAAAAAGAGATGTGTTTTAAAGCCTTAGAAAAACATGTGAGACAGGCAATAAAAATTTGAAAATCATACTACAGAAAGCCCATGTTATGTACTTCAAAAAATGATACATTATGTTGTTATTTAAAAGGTTTGATGTGCCACAGATATTGCAAAGTTGCAGTGGCATAAAAAGCTGAAGAGCCATGGTTCAAATCCAAGCCATGGCACCAAGATTTCCAAATCTGATTAGTATTCTAAATCTGCATTTATTGCATCTTATTTCTAAATCTTAGCTTTTAATTAACATCTTGCAGTCTTTGAGACAGCCACCTGTTTCTCAGTTATTGTGAATTACATGTTTTTCCCTCAGAGCTTCTAATTTAGAGATGAACTCATTGACAAAGTCAAGAGCTCTCATTGTATCTCTTCTGAAGCATAAATAAGAACTTCTACTGGATAAATGGCACTAAAGAGCATATCACTAAGACTTTACTTTTTCTGGACTTAAATAGTCTCTTTAAATGCAAACTTTATGTGCACACAGTTCATAACAGGTCATGGAAAATTTCAAAGGTATTTCAAAAGGTTCCATATCAATACTGGAAGTGCTTACAATGTGTTTGTGTCAGTAAATATATTTCTTTATTATCATTTATTTTACCTGTAATAATCAGTTTTGTGACTTGTGTATCACTTTTTCTAAAAAAGTGATACACAACAGTTTCTTTTGCTTTATATGACATATTCATGCTAAATTATGTCATTGTTATTTTCTTTAGTATTTACTTTTTATTTTATTGTAAACTATAACCCTATTATACATATACGGGATGAACAATCCTTGCCGGCACTAGTTTCAAGTGTGTGGCTGGCTGGCAAGTTCTAATAGTTGTGTCGGCGGTGTGGGGACAGGAAGCCCACAGTAAATATAATATTGTTTATCACTTAAGTTATTTCTACCACATATAATATAGCACTTAAAAGAAAAGTAAATTACTCACGTATATCAAGCAAGGAGATGTTAAATCTGCCTCCTTCATTCAAGCATTTCTAGCACTTGCTTAGGAAATTGCCCATTACACTTTTGACAGTTTTCCCTCATGAGAAATAGCAGCAATTTCCTGACAAATGTTATTTTAAAGTTAATCTAAAATGTGTGTATTTGTTTTGTGAACTTTCTCTTTTAATGTCCCCCAGAGATACAAATTGCAGGGGATTAAAATCAGGGGAAATATGTGAGTAATTTTAAGTGTTTATGTTATGGTGTTAGAATAACTTGCATGACAAACCGTACTGTATTTACTGCAGACTTCCAATCACCTATACTGCCGACAAAGCAGCCACCCTCCTGGCTGGCCACATGCCACAAAACTGGTCCCACCAAGGATTGCTCACCTGATGTGTGTAAAATAGGGTTGACAATTGTGAAAGAAAAAATATATATATATATATATATATATATATTTATTTAAGAACATTATAATCACTTTTATGTTCTTTAATATTTCCTAATCATAATTTTTTTTTAATTTGTACTCTTTTTAGTTATTTGTTTTGAAAAAAAAGTATGCAATGAACAGTTAATTGTGTTGTAAAGAGAATTAATAATTCCTTTGACTCAAACAGTAAATGGATGGGAAGAAGAATTAGGTGACAAAACTGAAAAACTCATTTATCCTGTTTTCAGTGAACAATTACACTTTTAGAAACAAACTCGCCAGAAGACAATGGTGGCCTTGAAAATTTAGTGCACCAGAATCACAATTATTGTGGTAATGATCTGCTAATAAATGAGTTATGATGTGAAAAGTGTAATTATGTATTTTGGTTTGTTTACATTTAATTATTTTTCTTTTCTTTGTGATTTTTTTCCATAAGAATATATAAATGTGCTAACATGTGTTTTGGTGTTTTTAAAACATAATTTCCGTGTACGAATAATAAACATAAATGTTGTTAATGGTTGGTATTTACACTGTAAATTATCTTCTCTTTTATATAAAAAATTAAGTGCTCAAAAATATAAGTCTGAACTTACACCCTCTCAATGATGAACAATTGAGTGGTTTTTAAAATCTGCTATCATGTTAATTTAAGGTTACAAGGAAAATACTTGCTTTTAGCACATAGTAAACTATTTCTTTATTTCTTATTTGAAGGTTTCATTCTTTTTATGTATTATGGTTGTCAACTTATAACTAAAGCATATTTCATCACAATAGTTATTAATAGCCATATTTATGAAACCTAAGATTACTGGAAATCATAGAGGATAATGTAAACTGTGAATAAGCGATAACATTTTTCTTCTTACAACTTTTTAAATTTTATTTTGTTGATGGTTGCTTTTCAGATTGTATAATTGTAATACTGCAATCCTTTGCATTTAAACTGCTTTGTTATTGTTCATTTTTTAATATTATAACATTAAACAAAGTTGCTATTTTTAGGGTTTCCTGTATTCGTGCAGAATTTAAACAAAAGTAAGTTACCTAAATATTTTATTGAACATAGTAACAACTGTTATAAAAAGCCCCATTTTTCTCAAAATTTACTAATTTTTGGGAAATTCTTTTGGACATTGAGATAACAATTTATTAACCCTCCCCCCTTACAGTTAATACGTAGGATGGAAGGGAATTCAGTGCTGTAATTTGTGGAATAATTCATTGATGCGAATAGAAAAAATGTTTTGTAACATAATATGATATAGTTTTAAAAGATTTCTTTAAGTGCATTCAATTGTCATAAAACTACAATACAATCAGAGTAGCTATTTGCATTATTCTGATTCATATAGAAAGAACCGTTTACAATATACACATCTACTTACAGAGGCACATTTATACTAATATTAGAGAGGAAACATGACTTTTTATAATTGGTAAAAAATAAGAAGACAAAAGCTTACAGTAAGAGAAATGTAGATCTCATTGAAGCACACAATATAAGTCAAATTTGTTTGTTTATTTTTTTTTTAAATTTAGCCATTTCTGAGATATTTCTTGTTATTGGTTTGAATTTTCAAATACTTACACTTTTCTCAAATGGGAAGTCATTATTTGACCCGTTCTTAAAAGATTTGGCTATTGCTTAAGGCCTATTGTATTCCCGTAATCCCCTTGTAACTACAAGGAATTATGCAATAAGGCAATTTCTGCAAATGTTTATCTCGATTAACATGGACTAAATAGAAGAATAGGAGTTTGTAAGAATGGGGTGTACAAAAGTGAGTAGAGAAAGTATGCAAGTGCAACAAATAAACAATTTTTATAAAGAGAGCAGCTTTAGTAATAAATACATTGTATTATTACAATAAGCAGTTGATGTGCTGTTAGAAAAAACAAAATCTGCATCTGTGATGTGTTATTTGTTAATGTTCTAATTCATGCACTCTAGCAGTAATAATTTATTGTGTTTAGACTAACAAAAGTAGATTGATAATGTAATTTGCAAGTTTTTCACAAGTCAGACTCATGTGAAAAGCTTTGTGCATTCATAAAATAAGTAATGGCACAGTGTCCACTGGATCATATCTACAACACTTACACTGGTTATGCATAATAAATTGTGTTCCAATTCCTGTGTTGGAGTGCAACAGTTAACATTACAACATTCTTTACTAGCCAAGGAAAAATATACCTTATTCCTCAGTGATTTAGTGCAAATAATAAAGCAAGTGTGGAAGTAAATTTAGCATGAATAAATGACCAATGAATAATATGTTCACTATTTTGCATAGCAGCAGCTTTTATAGATAAATAGTGGTTACATATTTCCTTGAGGATGATATCAGTTTGCAGAACAACCACATAGTTATCAGTTTTGTTTATAGTTCATACCTTTTATCTGAAAAGTGTGTCATCAGCCTCACAGTAAACATATAATCCATGGAAGGTGAAACTATAATGCATGTGTCATTAGATGGTGCATTTAAACATAATTACAGTGGCACGAACTTTAAATTATTATTAAAGCATTTATTTAATTTTCCTATAGGCCTTGTACAGAGCCTTTGTTTTATGCCAAGATCACGGATCACACGAATGCGCACTCCGCACACAGTCTACTACACTGCAAAGTATTTCATTCTGTAACTCCTGCATTACTTACTCATAGCAACATATATGTAATGAGTACTAACCTTGTTATAAGTGTTATTGAAAGTAGTGTCCATCTGTGCAAAGACATTCTTGACATCGTTGAATGAAATTACCATTCATATGCATAATTTCTTCTTGCATAATGCTCATAATTCCTGTTTTTATATTGTCCGTAAGTTCATCTGCGATGTGGGGATTGTTCCTATAAACTTTAGTTTTTAGCAGAATTAATTGTTCCACACAAGCCGTGTTTTGGACAGGGTTGGAAAGGTAGAATCGGAGAACTGAAAAATTCAATGCCAGAGCCGGGATTTGAACCAGGGATCTCCCGGTCTCCGTCCAGTTGCTCTAACCGCTGAGACTTAAAGTACTTACAACTTTGTAGGTCACCATTGGGATATGTCATCTCAATACAGTTTAAGATCTCGTGGTTTACCAGGAAAATTGCGAATCAGTTGGGGAGTTTAATGTCGTACCGGCAAGTTGCTATGGTAGCTCAGTGGTTAGAGCAACAGAACAACACCAGGAGATCCGTGGTTCAAATCCCGGCTACGGCATTGAATTTTTCAGTCGTCTGATTCTACCTTTAGTTTTTAGCGTTTAGTGATCCCGTTGTTCTAAATTTATTGACCAGACATCTCATGGTTTGTCTACCCGGAACTGGATAACCAGGAAATTGCTGCTGAAATTGTCGACACATTTGTCACATATGTATCGTACATTAAAATACGCTGTTCAAGAGTGAATTTGTTGGCAGGCATTTCTATGGACTAATAAGAGAATAACATTCCTAAGGAAATCGCACACAACACATATATTGTTGAAACACTTCACAACACGAAGACAAAATAATGACTGAGACATCTCACAGCTGATAAACGTACCCTTGACACATCCTGCGCCGCTGCTGCGCAGTGGCATAATACCAAGATCACTGCCATCTTGGCGGATATGCATATAAGGTGGTTGTGGCCTTGGCATAAAACGAAGGCACTGTACTAGATCTTGGTACATATTATATTTTCATAAAATTTCATGTTAAGCAATTGTATTGTGTTTAGTGGGGCTCTTTTGAAAGTGAAGAATAAAGCAATGCCTGTCATCTACTTTGGGACTGTTTATTGGGTTTTGAATGACTGCATTATGCTCAAGTATTTGTTACAGACAAAAACCAGAAGTAACCAAGGTTAGCAATCAAAGTTTTCAAGGGTTGGAAAATGGAATGTGGTAACAAGGTGAAAAGAAAAATTAAAAAGAAACATTTAGAGATGGTAGTGTCCTAGACTTGCTTTATGACAAATGAAATAAATTGTTGTTCATTGCCAAATACAGACAGTAGAGTTCAGTTACAAAAAGTTGAATCACATATAAAACAAGGAAGTCATTTTTTAAATAGAATTGCTAGTATGAGTCAGGAACATGTTTCACACTAAATGTGGGAAAGCATGATGTTAATTTTGCTCCACTGGTTATATTGCTTCATTCTTTACACAATATGTACATAAATATCTAATTTTGTTGCAATTAATTCCATTGGATTATTGTATACTTCAAATTTATGAGATTAAGACAAAATGTATCTTATTTTTACTTTCTCTTCTACATATAGTAAGTAGGGGAAGTATTGTATTCCACCCAAAAATTTGATACCAAGATTTCACCGGAAATACATGTTTTGAAACCACCTGAATCCAAAAAAAGCATTTTTGGAAACATGTCCGTGTGTGTGTGTCTGTGTGTCTGTCTGTGAACAGCATAACTCAGAAACGAACAGTCGGATAAAGACCAAACTTGGTATTTAGGTTCAGTATCTTCCATAGATGTGACACGAAGGTTTCCAAGCAAATCCCCCCCATCCCAGATTACCCTTTACATGGAACATTTTTCGAAAATTTTAATTTTCTCAAAAATGGCTATAATGATTTTGATTAAAATATCATATGTTTAAGATATTTTCATGACAAATAAATTGTATATCTTGAATTTTCTGGGAATGTCTCCAAAAGTATTCTTCATTTTGAACGACTTTTGCATAACTGGTAAACCATAAGAGATAGACAAAATTTTACTACACAAAAAATGTAGATCGCGTTAAAATACACAATTTATGTCATATACATTTTTGTTGTTGAGTTAACCATTTTCGAGATATTGCTTGTTATTCCCTTAAATTTTTCAATACTTATTTTCTCAAATGGGAATTTGTTATTTATTTTTTTGTCTTGGATATGCAAAGAGTATTAATCTGTGGCAAAGGGAATGGTGCTACACCTAGCAACCAGCTATTAACAGATATGTATGTGCTTAAAGGCTACTGTTTTTGTATATTGCCCTTGTAAATATATATTCCCCTTACATCTACAAGAAAATTAGCAATAAGATAGAGTCTGCAAATGTTTATCTCATTAACATGAAGTAGATGGAGAATAAGCATTTGTAAAAATAGTTTGTACAAGAGTAGAGAAAGTCATGTGAGTGTAACACATCAGATTTTTAACTTCAGAGACGTAATTCGTGTGATATTAGCAGAATTAAATAACAGAATGAGCAGTCCAATGTACTTACATGTAGAACGATTCATTAACTTATAACAACTTATATGTTGAAAAGCTGTTTAGGAAGAAGTTGTAGATAATTTAAAGACAAATAATAGGTGGCACATTACACCATTAAACATAATAAACCTGGCTTTAATTGCCATACTAGATGGTTAAGATTGGCCATTGCTGATATAAACAGATTAATGAGAAATGGGAAGACTTTAAAAATGATTCACTTGTATAATAGTTTATTATTGCAGCAGTGCTACAGTTAGTGTAAACTCCTCTAATATAAACTTTGAAGGAAGTACCTAGCCCATGATGTGATAGGGAGATCTAGGAGACAATCCAGCAGGCAGAATTATGGCATCAAAGAATTTAACAGCAGTCATAATATTAATGTTAACACCTTCATTTTCCACTTCACCAAGATACCAGATTTCTCTTGAATAACATGACTGACAGCCCGCTGCACTCAAGGCATTGTTTCATGAATCCATTCATGCAGTAGCATTGGACTGACCCATGTTATTAGATAGTGCTAGCAATGCGAAATGTGAATATGTTGCACTTACCTTTCATTATAAAAGATGTTCAAAATTAAGTCCCTCCACATCTATACAAATATGGCAACTGTTAAATACTTTACTATAAACCCTCGGCAAATTTCTGCATCTAAAATATTGGAAAACTCACACCAGAGATTGTCTTATAGTTCGTCAAGCATATGGGGATTTGTTATTATCATCAAAATTATGTTGTAATACGAGGCAATGATTTTCTTGCACCTCTTTCCATCATAGCCTCTATTGTGTCGTAATTTTCTTCGGTTAGAACTCTTGGCTGCCTATGTTCCTTTTATTCTAACATGGAGTAGCCTGTTAAAATTGTTCTGCCAACCTATAAATTGTGAATTTGTTGGGAACATGACATTGGGGAATATCTGTATAAATTCAAGCTGACAGTCCACATGGTTGAGCAACACTTAACACAATAAACACACTGTTCTGAAGTATACACCATGATAACTATACACAGCTTCCCATAATGTTATTGCATCATGCAAGACTTTGTTAGACTGAGCTGCAAATGCTTCTACCTACCATAGGCACATGAGCTAGGCTACCACAAAATGAGGTTATTTAGACCTCATGCCAATCACTTTTAAGATAAGTCGATAAATAGGTAATGTCTCAATAGCAATATTATATATTTCAGTATAAATTCTTGAAAACTATAGGATATATAAATGAACACTTTTAGTGGTTTTTTTTTTATACTCCTTATCTTGTGCTACTAACTTTACCTATGGCACTGAGTCCTCTTCCATGTTGCATGAGGCTACTAAGAAAATGACCTTGAATATAAGTGATATTGCTTCTACAGTTGTATTGATTGAATATGTAAGCATCGTGATGCACATTTACAGGCTGTTGCTATGCTACTGAGTCTCCAGAGATACAGGAAATTGCTGTAGATCTGGGAGGCAACCTAACACTTCCATGTACAGACCCAACAACCATGACGCCAGTCGATGACACCAGGTCAGTTGGCTGGACTCAGGAGGGTCGCGATGAGAGACCCTCAAGAATGAAAGTTGGTCTCGATGGTGAGCTTACACTTACTGACTTGGAGCGTAAGGATGCAGGGATATACACGTGCACCGTAGATGAGACTGACATGGTGATAACAAGAGTGAAGGTGGAGGTTAGAAGTAAGTACTCAAGTTGGCTTTTTTTTTAGGTAAATCTAAACCTAAAAGCGACCAAATTCTTAATCTTAGGAATTTATTATTATTTTCTCTAGCACCTACTTATAGTAGATAGAAGAAGTGTTGCATTCCATTCAAAAATTTTATATAAAGATTTCACCAGAAATACATGCTTTTTGAAATTGACTGAATCCAAAAAAGGCGTTTTAGAAAAAGGTCTGTGCAGGTTGTGTGTGTGGTTTGTGTATATGTTTGTGTGCATGTGCATGCTTGCATGAGAGACAGACATACAAATGAAGACCTATTCATATTCATTTATTGCATTCAAGAGATCATGTGTTTATTTATTTATTTATTTAAATTCAAACAATAACAACTGTATGTTACAATTATATTATAATTGAAAGCATATTACTGTTCAGGAATATACGTTACAATACATGATATAATTAACAATAAGTACGTTTTCAAAAGATTTCTGCTTACAGCCAAAGGTTCAGGCTACAATTAAAAGTTCAATTTAAGTTCTTCATATGAATGTCACAACCATGAGTCATTCCACATCAAACTGAACACACACAAAACATCACTTTCTCTGAATTTTAGTTTACATGTTCCACACACAAAAATTGACGCATATTTTATATTTTGTGGAAAATCAAATTATTTTAGGATTTACAGCTTAACATTTCTTATGTGCACATGTTACATAAAAGTAATTTATTCTTGGAATACAGAATGGTTAGGGATAAGAACAATACATCATTTTGCAGATAAAAGCATTGTGGTTTTCCTTATATAAAATACTATTTTTTCGGAATAAAAAAACAATCACTTTTTTAAGTATGAATATTTTAAACCACAATATCAATTTAACCCCCTAATATTAAAATCTGGAAAAATTACAAGTATATTTTGTTTTAAATCTGTTAATATCAGCATGGGATCTTCCTTAAAGTACGCAGCACGCCGCACCAGCTAATGTGTTACACAGTACAAACGTGATAGGCTATCACTTCCGGTGTTGGGTGTAACTTAGCAACTGGAATCTGATATTCTATAAAGCTCTCTCCACTGTTTCACTGTAAATTTTACTTTGTGTTCAGCTTTTTACTTTCTCTACTACGTATAGTAAGTAGGGGAAGTATTGCATTCCACCCAAATATTTCACCGGAAATATATGTTTTGAGGCCTCCTGAATCCAAAAGAACTATTTTTGGAAACATGTCCATGTGTGTGTCTGTGAACAGCATAACTCAGAAACGAACAGTCGGATAAACACCAACCTTGGTATTTAGGTTCAGTATCTTCCAGAGATGCGACACAAAGGTTTTCAAGAAAATCCCCCCACCCCAGATTACCCTTTACATGGAACATTTTTCGAAAATTTTTATTTTCTCAAAAATGGCTCTAACAATTTTGATTAAAGTATCATATGTTTAAGATATTTTCATGACAAATAAAATGTATATCTTGAATTTACTGGGAATGTCTCCAAAAGTATTCTTCATTGTGAATGACTTTTGCATAACTGGTAAACCATAAGAGATAGACAAAATTTTACTACACAAAAAATGTAGATCGCATTAAAATACATAATTTATGTCATATATATTTTTTTTGTTGACTGAACTATTTTCGAGATATTGCTTGTTATTCCCTTAAATTTTTCAATACTTATTTTCTCAAGTGGGAATTCGTTATTCATTTTTTTTGTCTTGGATATGCAAAGAGTATTAATCTCTAGCAAAGGGAATGTGCTGCATCTAGCAACCAACTATTAAGAGATATGTCGATGCTTAAAGGCTACTGTATTTCTATATTGCCCTTACATCTACAAGAAAATTAGCAATAAGATAGAGTCTGCAAACGTTTATCTCGATTAACATGAAGTAGATGGAGAATAAGCGTTTGTAAAAATAGTTTGTACAAGAGTAGAGATAGTCATGTGAGTGTAACACATCAGATATTTTCGTTAGAAGTTCATTCTTAGCTCTGTGATGTCTGAAAGTGCATAATGAGTGAACCGAAGAAATGTAGCTATGACACTTGCTTCAGTCCATTTAATGTTTCCAAGCATAACACAAGGCAGAAATCATTAAGCTTAGTTACTCACAATATGCTTAAAAACTTAAGAATGGAGAACTTAACTTTGTCACCAGACTAAAACTATGTGATGTGCATTGAAAAAAAAAAAAAAACAAAGTACCACTCACTGATAACAGTGATTGTGTGCTACAAACTACCAATGCTGTGAATAATCCAGAAGTGGTTTTGAACATAGTGACCATTTTAAGGCAGGATACTACAATGCGAAAGGTATCCGTAGTACCTTAGAGCTAAATTCATTTATTCCATCAACCAATAATGCAATAATAACCAGATGGTATTTACTTGGGCCTGAAAGGGAAAAAGTGCACATTCAGATTGTAGTTAAGTTGCCTCCAATAGGATAAGATTGAAAGTTTGAATGTTTCTCAACTGTATGCCAAATGTAAGTTACATGTGAACAAACTATTGCAATTAAAGGGCTGTGAACCATTGACAAGGCATTGCTGCTGCCACTCTCCAGCCGTGCCGCACATACCTCTTTCTAGGTTATTTTATTTAAAATTAACTATACAGGATTCCATCTTTGCTTTATGTAAATGTATACAAAAAACTACAATGAATTTATTTATATTTTTTATAGAAATTTAAACTTGGAGGTTAATAGGGATATATAGTTTTTAAATGTGTGGATTTTAAAAATTGATGTAAATAGTTAATTATATCAATTATAATAAATATTAAGTAAAATATAACATATTAAGCTTTGCATTAAGCTTTATAACATAATTTTATCGCTTATTATCTGTGAGATATTCTAATTTAAAGGTAGAGAGGTGTGCCGCTTTTCACAAGTTGGATTGCGCAATATTTTAAAAAATATTGCAATTTAAAAAAACATAATTCACTTTGCTTTTGTAATCCATGGACAAAATTTGAGTGAATCAGAGACATGATGGTCAGATTTTCTGAAAATTGATGCGACTTCACATGGAATGACTGTCATGTATCTCCTAGATCAGTGGTGGCGAAAGTGTGACTCGCGAGGCACTGTGACTCAAAGGTGCAACTCCTTTTCTCGCCCTCTATTCATTTGTTTTCCATGTGCTGCTGAGTGGTGTAGTGCGTGTTGCATATTTGATAACTCGAGAGAGAAAGGCATTTTCGCTACCCTTGTCCTAGACAATAATCATAGTATTTGTCAACTGAATAAAACTGCTATTCTAATAAAATATCTTGCTTAGTATTTAAGTATAACATCTTCCAGGATGTAACACAAAGATTTTCTAAGAAAATCCCCCAAACCTCTACTCCAAACTAGTCTTTACATGGGAAAAATGTTCATAATTTTGGATTTTCTCAAAAGTGGCTTAAACAAGTTTGAATACCATATGTTTAAGATATTTACAAGATGAATAAAATGTATACTGCACTTTTCTTTGAAATTTCTTTTCAGCCTACTGTATCCCCTTTTTACCTACAGCAAAATCTGTAATGAAACCATTTCTGAAAACGTTTATCTTCATTAATTTGAAGTAGATAAAAAATAAGGTTTTGTAAGAGTGTTTTGGAAATAAGAAATGACAGTGACTAGAGAATGTCATGTGAATGTAACACATCATACACTGTTTTGTTTTGTTTGTTTGTTATGGTTGTTTCTTTCTTTCTTTTCTTTTTTACTTTCTCTACTACGTACAGTAAGTAGGGGAAGTATTGTATTCCACCCAAAAATTCGATACCGAGATTCACCGGAAATACATGTTTTGAGACACCCTGAATCCAAAAAAAGCATTTTTGGAAACATGTCCGTGTGTCTGTCTGTGAACAGCATAACTCAGAAACGAACAGTCGGATAAACACCAAACTTGGTATTTTGGTTCAGTATCTTCCAGAAATGCGACACGAAAGTTTTCAAGAAAATCCCCCCACCCCAGATTACCCTTTACATGGAAGATTTTTCGAAAAGTTTAATTGTATCAAAAATGGCTCTAACGATTTTGATCATATGTTTAAGATATTTTCTTGACAAATAAAATGTATATCTTGAATTTTCTGGGAATGTCTACAAAAGTATTCTCCATTGTGAACGACTTTTGCATAACTGGTAAACCATAAGAGATAGACAAAATTTTACTGCACAAAAAATGTAGATCGCGTTAAAATACACAATTTATGTCATATACATTTTTTTTGTTGAGTGAACCATCTTCGAGATATTGCTTGTTATTCCCTTAAATCTTTCAATACTTATTTTCTCAAATGGGAATTCGTTATTCATTTTTTTGTCTTGGATATGCAAAGAGTATTAATCTGTGGGAAATGGAATGGTGCTGCACCTATCAACCAGCTATTAAGATATATGTATGTGCTTAAAGGCTACTGTATTTCTATATTGCCCTTGTAAATATATATTCCCCTTACATCTACAAGAAAATTAGCAATAAGATAGAGTCTGCAAATGTTTATCTCGATTAACATGAAGTAGATGGAGAATAAGCGCTTGTAAAAATAGCTTGTACAAGAGTAGAGAAAGTCATGTGAGTGTAACACGTCAGATTTTTTACTCTACTTTCTGTACCATATACTTAAATTTAAATAAAGTATTGCATTTGACTAAAACGGTCCAGATTGTTGTGCAGATGCATGCAATAATGTAAGTTTGAGGTACTGCATGCAAATAGTAGATCTTCAGTCTGCTTAAATTTCATTGAATGTTATATGAGTAAGAAACATAAAGATACAAAAGCTTATTTGTCCACATCTGGGGATAAAGTGTCTGCCTCACATTCAATAGGTCCTGTGTTCAAATTGCAATTAGGTAAAGTTATAAGGATAGAACTTTTTTCCGTGGTTTTCCCATATTTTCAGAAGATGAATGCTAAGTAACTCTAAGCTCTGTGGACCCTGGGCTAAATGGAGCATCATTTTACACATTTCATTCATTCACTGTTCAATATGACCTACCTCGTTAGAGGAGCTTGCTACTTGTAGATCCCATTAGGATGGCTGATGTATCTCAGTAACACATACAGATTCACTAATCAATTGCATTAAAAAAAAATTCTGAGTGTTACACTCACATGACTTTCTCTACTCTTGTACAAACTATTTTTACAAACGCTTATTCTCCATATGCTTCATGTTAATAGAGATGTTAATCTTATTGCTAATTTTCTTGTAGATGC
The DNA here is from genome assembly GCA_030765065.1 of Deroplatys truncata. NCBI lineage: Eukaryota > Metazoa > Arthropoda > Insecta > Mantodea > Mantidae > Deroplatys > Deroplatys truncata. The sequence goes on along the minus strand of CM060982.1, from coordinate 77,142,641 downwards.
AAGGGGAATATGGTAGGTTTTAAGCGATAGTCAAATATTTTAAGAGCTGGTTGCTATGTGGCTCATTCCATTCTCTTTGCAGGTCCAGGACATAAAAAAAATGAATAAGAATTCCCATTTGAGAATATAAGTATTGGAAAATTTAAGGGAATAACAAGCAATATCTTGAAAATGGTTCACTCAACAAAAAAAATGTATATGACATAAAATGTGTATATTAATGCGATCTACATTTTCTGTGTAGTAAAATTTTGTCCATCTCTTATGGTTTACCAGTTAGGCAAAAGTCTTTCACAATGAAGAATACTTTTGGAGACATTCCCAGAAAATTCGAGATATACATTTCATTTGTCATGAAAATATCTTAAACATATGATATTTTAATCAAAATCGTTAGAGCAATTTTTGAGAAAATTAAAATGTAAAGGGTGGGGTTTTTTCTTGAAAACCTTTGTGTCGCATCTCTGGAAGATACTGAACCTAAATACCAAGTTTGGTGTTTATCGGACTGTTCGTTTCTGAGTTATGCTGTTCACAGACACACACACGGACATGTTTCCAAAAATGCTTTTTTTGGATTCAGGGGGTCTCAAAACGTATATTTCGGTGAAATCTCGGTATCGAATTTTTGGGTGGAATACAACACTTCCCCTACTTACTATACGTAGTAGAGAAAGTAAAAAAGTAACCTTAGCAGATAAACTGGCACCATGATTAGTGAATGAAATGAAGCTCCCAGGGTAGCAACTCATACATACTGTCCTCTTATTGTATCTTCCAAGGGAAAAATAATGTTTTCTCAGATTTTATAAATATTCTTTAGAATAACGAGAAATCATTTAATCCCTACTGTCGCTGTATTATAGCTTGTCCCTTGTGATAGCTCAGTGACAGACCACATCAATGCAGCTATGTATGTGCCAGCCAATCATTGTCGATACCATCCAACACCCCTTCAAACCCTCCGCCTAAAACCTACAGCATGGTGTAACACTTCCACTGTTGATACATTTATTTATACTGCTGGCACATGGTAATACATATATGTTTTGGTCTTGTGAACCCTAGAAGGAATGCATACACATAAAAAATAGGCAAGTCCTTGATGTAATATAAAATGAACAGCAGTTAGGTGTTATCAGAAATAAAAATAAAATGAAATACGCACAAGTGTGCAAGAATGAAACAAAGCTTTAGTTTTAAACACTGGGTTCTGTCACTGATTTTGAGCACTTGGTGAATATAGCACATGGTATATGTCGCACTTTATTCACAAAGTTTACAAATACATTTATCCATTACTACATGAAAATTAAATGATCATGGAGACGTGTTTTTATATGACTCATCACAATGTTTCTTATTTGATTCTGTTATCAGATGCTTCTCACAAATAACATGTCTTCCCTCTTCCTACCATCTCACCTGGCAAAGCTCATGAAGCCAGTACACAAGAATAAAAGTTTTTGTTACCTATGGTAATAGTTTTGTTGTATGTATTTTTGTAAATGGTTAATAGTTTGAGTACAACGTAAACATCACACTCAGATTGTCTTCACGCAAAATAACTGCACTGCTGTTGTTGTGTTTTTTAGTACTTCCTTGATAGCATTATTTCTTTGTGTTATAATAGCGGTGATTAATATGGCTTCTGATAATAGCATTAGTGGTTTTGTAACTATAAATGTTAACTTATAATTTCTTCTTTCGTTAATAAATGAGAAAGATGATTTATTTAGTAATGTATGTACAATAATGAATCAGCAGTTAGCATTGTCAACTAAGCCTGCCAGATAGAATTTGGCCCTTCCGTTCTCCAACGTGCAAAAGGTTGCAACATAGCTCTCCACCACTTCATTCAGTCCACGTGGTAGCAGAACTGTCTCAAGGGACAAGTTATAATACAGAGATTATAACTCCTGCAATGCATAATGCCAATTTAATTCCTTTGGAATATTCACTCTGGAACCTGGTGACAACTGATACACGCTTTGCACGTACAAGAAGTTCAAATCTTGAATCATAGAAGATCTCTGTAGATAAGAGAGGGATAGAACTAGGAAAATGAAGTCATTGCTAGAGATGAAATGGTAGCTACCGTACCCCCGTAGTGTACCCATTCATGCAGGGTGAATCATTCACATTCTGTATAAAATAAGATAAACATTTAAGAGATTAAATAGTTACAAATATTTATCTAACTGTGACCATCAGGTATGAGATTTTTTACTCTGTGATTATTGTGACAGTCTTCTCTTTCTCTAGTCAGTATTTGGCTTTTCTTGCACATAGCACTTCAGTACACAGGCACATAACTCAGCCTTTTCTCTCTTCCGGTCACTAATAGTTAGCCCCTGACTGTCAAACTCAGGTCTCTTCTTCTCTCCTTGCATAGACAGCTGCTACTTGCCTGCATGCTACAATAATTTAATAAGGGAACAACAGTACTGAATCAAACCCAGAGCCTTTTATACTGTAGCAGCATGTTCTAGCAGGTTTTTTTGAGAGCAGAAGGAAGGGGAATTCTGGAGATTTCTACCCTGTGCCACTAGGAGTTCTGGACAGTTCAATAAGCTGAGAACATCTCCCTCTACCTCTTTCCCTCTAACCATCCATGTGCCAGCCGGTACTGAAACCATGACCTGCCAAAAGCGAGGCAAGCAGCCACAAGTGCCCACCCCATTATGTATGATCAGGCTTCCAAATGCTAAGTTCATAATTTGTATTTTAGTTTGTGCCTTAAAACAGAACTAGTTGTCCTCTGTGGACTAGTGGTACCGTGCTAGCCTCTAGTTCCCAGGTTGCTGGTTCAAACCCGGCGGAGGGCAATGGAATTTTTCGGGCGTAAAAATCCTTAACATGGCTTCCTTCGGAAGGGAAGTAAAGCCGGTGGTCATAGATTTAGGGCATGTAAAAGAACCTCAAGCCTGATAAAGGGGCCTCTGAGCAAAATTACCAGTCTTTCACGCCCAATATAGAATGGGACGCTAAGGACCATAGTAGTTATATAGAGCGTCCATAAATAAAACTCAATTTAATTTTAAAACAGAACTTAATTTAGGGATCATGACAGGTTTCCTATTTTGTTTCACTGTCATTCCTCTCTATTCTCCCTCCAACATTCTGGACTCTAAGCCAGGGCTGTGAAAATACGAAGGTCATCCAGAAACTAAGTCCCAATCATGTCCAGAGATGGCACCACCAGCCAGATAGGAATGCGCAGAAGTAGAAAGGAAATATGCAGTGCAGTTTGTCTTGTGACGGCAGTGGTTATCGCACAGTGCTCGGAGAAAATGGCCGCTCCAATATTGTCTCCCACCAACTGCGAGACGTCTAGCTGCAGCATTGACATTCCTACAACAATATGCAGAGAAAAGGGACGAGTTTCTCAACAATATTGTCACTGGGGATGAAATATGGGTGTTGCATACCACACTAGAGACAAAGCATCAATCAATGCATTGGCGGCATAGTGGCTCACCTGTGAAGATCAAATTCAAACAGACAATCTCTGTCAAAATAATCATGTGCACTGTCTTCTGGGATCGATGCGGTGTCCTCCTGTGCGAGTTTTTACAGCAAGGGGAGACCGTAAATGCGGATCAGTATTGTTAGACATTGCATAAACTGAGGAGGGTAATCTGGAACAAGAGACGTGGGATGTTGATAAGAGGCATTATGCTATTGCATCACAATGCAAGATCCCATAAAGCCAATGCCACACAAAATGTGTTGAGTCAGTTTGGATGGAAGATCTCTGATCATCCACCCTACAGCCCGGACCTTGCCCCAAGTGATTTTCATCTCTTCCATCTCATGAATCGTTTTCTGGCAGGAAAATGTTTCCACAATGACGCTGAGGTGCAGAATGAAGTGACTTCGTGGCTCCGGACATTGGCAGCAGACTCCTATGACTTAGGCATACAATCGATGGCACACTGTTATGATAAATGCCTCATGGTGACTATGTTGAAAAGTAGCCAGTAAATCTATGTAATTATTCCAATAAAGATCCCTTACTTAGTGATGATTTTGTTCTCTTTATTGTTCATTGGAACTTAGTTTCTGGATGACCCTTGTAGAATAGGAACTATTTGGGCAAGAATCAAACCAAAGGATAAAACAGGGAGATGCGTAAAACAATGTTTCCCTTCCAGTAGCAACCCTGCATTAAAGTATTAAACAAAACTGAGCATATTCTATTTGCTAACAAAAAGTATGTTAAGCTATACAATTTAATCTTCTGTTGCTTAGGTCTTAGAGGCATGACAATGTCAACTTACTTATTAATGCAGTTTCAGCAAAATTAATTACATAATTTAGTAAAGATGCAACTGAATGAATGCAATGCTTCAAAGCTCACATGAACAGCAAATGAAGAGTACAACTGTTACTCATGTGTATTGATTGTAGTGATATCTTGATACCCTCCCTAGCATCGTAGATCAATTATAAGCAAAATAAGCACATAAGCTGTGTATCTCAATGTTAGGCTCTTGAAAGCAGAAAGACAGTGTGAATTCAGAGATATCAACAATAAAGAAAAATAATCTGAAAAGAGCTTTCTAAAGTGGTCACTACCTCACCACAGTAATGCAAGATCACACATTGTTGTGCCAATTGGGCAGGTTTTGGTTATTACAATTATGAAACATTCATTCACCCAGGCTACAGTTTGGACAGGGTTCACCTGATTATGAATTCTAACTGTCCTGAAAAATAGACACTGTGATCAGTGCTTTACAAAGTCATATATTCTGGGCAGTGATTGGTATGCATAGATATTAATACAAAACTTCCATAGCATTGCGTGGAACCATCTGTTTTGCATTTTAACAAGAAAGTAGGGTCAGTGAAATTTAATTTTAGTTCATTTAGTTCATTTAGTTTAAGATAGTGTAATATCCTAAATTTAATAAAATTACTAAAATCTGCAACCATAATTATACAGATTATGCAAAGTTAAAAGTTCCTTATAGCCAAATTTGGTTTTATTGCAAGCAGAATCTTAAATGGATGTCCATTTTAATGGTTATGTGTACTGAAACTGATATTAGCCAATGTGTGGATAAAATGTTGTTTCCAATGCTTCCCATATGGTCTTGGAGTTTGGGGGGAACCTCATCCCATCAAGTGATCAAGTGATTACTGGATCCATTTATTAGCTAGAGACACCCTGCAAGTGATCATTACCTCTGGAGGTAGGATGACTGAGGGATCTGCAGCTTCCATCATGGATCCTGAACACGTTGGGCCATTGAAATGCTTTACATGAGCAAGTCAGGGATGAAGGCCTGGATAGCAGTGACTTAAAATCGCCATCCCATAGCCAAGATTCAAACTAAAATAGCCACAAATGAAATTATTGGGCTATGTTGGCCCTAGATAAAATATAAAACTTAATTTACTTCTAAGCTCTACAAACAATATTTACTTCTAAGCTCTACAAACAATATTTAAAATACATAACTGGGAAATAACAAGCCAACCATTGAACTGAAGTTATGACATGAAAAATGTGGAATAATCAGCAGTGGCATAGCGTAAAGGTAGACTTTAAGATTGAGTCTACCTAAATAAATTGCTGAGAAACTAAGTAAATTTTTAAACATATAAATAAAGACAGCCTCGGACAAGTGATGAAAAACTAATTAATACAACCACCTTCACCGCTGCTTACCCCAACTCCTACTGCTAAGTGTCAGATTGTAGTGCGGCATACTTAGGCAGCTTTGAAATCTCATGATGCAGCAGCAAAGTTATGCAGAGACTGGGATGGCTGAGTGAATGCAAATCTCGTCAAGAGTGGACTTATATAGCTTTTCCCACTAAATGTCCTCTCGTTATAGGAAGACATGCCTATATTTTGTTGTGCATTAAGGACACAAAAGCAGCAGCAGAGACTTAACACATTTAACGAGGTGTTTAGTCTCTGTGTACCTGCTCTCTCCAAGGTCCAGAAACAGGACAATAGGGGTTGGAGACAAGAGTAGGGCAAGACAGTGTAAAATAAACATTTCATTCCTCAGTTATTGGTGAACCAGCATTATGTGCATGCAGTACAGTAAAGTGTTAATTTTACGTAAACCTGTGTATTGTTTTCATTGTGCATAAATGCGGACAGTTCCATCGATTTAGTGCATTATGTATTAAAAACTCTTCTTATGAGAAAAAGTGTGAACTTAAAGGTAAAAGACCAATTCCTAAGCTTGGCATTGTCTTCCAGGAAAAGAACCAAAAACAGACATTTCAAATATCCTGGTACAGTAAATTTAATTCGTTACCGGCAGTTACATTTATAACAAAGTGTACTGCTTCACACGTTTGCTTTTTGGCTGGGGAAAGGAATGGAGTGTTAAAGGAATATCAAATATTAAAAACATTGAAAGAAAAGCTTCCAATAAAAACCACCGACTGGAGCTTATATACAAGAAAATCTAAGTGAGTACCCACATTGTTTTCATGATTTACAATCATACAATGGTTTGTCAGCATTTTGTAACGTTACACCTATATTTTTACTTTCCGTATTACACATAGTAAGTAGGGGAAGTTTTGTATTCCACCCAAAAATTCGATACCGAGATTTCACCGGAAATATATGTTTTGAGATCCCCTGAATCCAAGAAAAGCATTTTTGGAAACATGTCCATGTGTGTGTCTATGTGTCTGTCTGTGAACAGCATAACTCAGAAACGAACAGTCGGATAAACACCAAACGTGGTATTTAGGTTCAGTATCTTCCAAGGATGCGACACAAAGATTTCTAAGAAAATCCCCCCACCCCAAATTACCCTTTACATGGAAGATTTTTCGAAAATTTTAATTTTCTCAAAAACGGCTCTAACGATTTTGATTAAAATATTATATGTTTAAGATATTTTTATGACAAATAAAATGTATATCTTGAATTTTCAGGGGAATGTCTCCAAAAGTATTCTTCATTGTGAACGACTTTTGCATAACTGGTAAACCATAAGAGATAAACAAAATTTTACTACAGAAAAAATGTAGATCACGTTAAAATACACAATTTATGTCATATACATTCTTTTTGTTGAGTGAACCATTTTCGAGATATTGCTTGTTATTCCATTAAATTTTTCAATACTTATTTTCTCAAATGGGAATTCGTTATTCATTTTTTTGTCTTGGATATACAAAGAGTATTAATCTGTGGCAAAGGGAATGGTGCTGCACCTAGCAACCAGCTATTAAGAGATATGTATGTGCTTAAAGGCTACTGTATTTCTATATTACCCTTGTAAATATATATTCCCCTTACATCTACAAGAAACTTAGCAATAAGATAGAGTCTGCAAATGTTTATCTCGATTAACATGAAGTAGATGGAGAATAAGCATTTGTAAAAATAGTTTGTACAAGAGTAGAGAAAGTCATGTGAGTGTAACACATCAGATTTTTTATATATGTATTTCTAGTTTAGTTTAAAATGTATGTTCAGTCAATTTCGGCAATTAGTAATGATGCTAATGACTAAAACAACAACAACAAATAATAATAATAATAATAATAATAATAATAAAATCGTAATAGAGAATTCAGACTATTTTATGAAACACTAACGTATGGAAATTTGTGCATCATTTAAAAAATTCTAAATTCATTTTTTAAAATCTAGTATACCTAGAACACAGTATCAAGCTACGCCACTGATAATCCAGATAGTCTTATAGATTAATCTTGTGCCATTGTTACAACTGTAGGAGAGGAGAGTGTGTCCATGCAGAACAGAAATAAGTTATAACATAAACATTTGCTTTTTACTTTCTCTACTATGTATAGTAAGTAGGGGAAGTATTGTATTTCACCCAAAAATTCGATACCGAGATTTCACCGGAAATACATGTTTTGAAACCTCCTGAATCAAAAAAAAGAATTTTTAGAAACATGTCTGTGTGTGTCTGTCTGTCTGTGAACAGCATAACTCAGAAACGAACAGTTGGATAAACACCAAACTTGGTATTTAGGTTCAGTATCTTCCAGAGATGCGACACGAAGGTTTTCAAGAAAATCCCCCCACCCCAGATTACCCTTTACATGAAATATTTTTCGAAAATTTTAATTTTCTCAAAAATGGCTCTTAACGATTTTGATTAAAATATCATATGTTTAAGATATTTTCATGACAAATGAAATGTATATCTCGAATTTTCTGGGAATGTCTCCAAAAGTATTCTTCATTGTGAACGAATTTTGCATAACTGGTAAACCATAAGAGATAGACAAAATTTTACTACACAAAAATTGTAGATCGCATTAAAATACACAGTTTGTCATATACATTTTTTTTTGATGAGTGAACCATTTTCGAGATATTGCTTGTTATTCCCTTAAATTTTCCAATACTTATACTTTTTCTCAAATTTGTTATTCATTTTTTTTTTTTTTGGGGCTCTGGACATGCAAAGAGAATGGAATGCACCACATAGCAACCAGCGCTTAAAAGATTTGACTATCGCTTATAACCTACCATATTCCGCTTGCATCTACAAGAAAATTAGCAATAAGATTGATATCTCGATTAACATTAAGCATATGGAGAATAAGCGTTTGTAAAAATAGTTTGTACAAGAGTAGAGAAAGTCATGTGAGTGTATCACATCAGATTTTTTACTTTCTCTACCATGTACCTAGAGGTAGAGAATGTGTTGCATTCGACCGAAATTTGATATTGAAATTTCAACAAAAATACATGTTTTCAGGTCCCCTGAATCCAAGAAAAGTCTTTAGGGAAAGAGGTCATGCGTGTGTGCACACATGCATGCTTACATGTAGCGTAATATGAAAGTTCAGATGAATACCAAACTTAGTATTTAAGTTCTGTATCTTCCAAAGATGCAACAAGATTCAAGAAAATCATCCCACCCCTCATCCCCAAAACTAGGTACCCTTTACATGGAAAATTTTTCAAAAGTTCTTATTTTCTAAAAATGGCTTTGATTTTGATTCAAGTACCATATATTTAAGATATTTACATGACAAACAAAATGTATATATTGCATTTTCTGGCAATACACCGGGAAGCCCTCTTTATGCGGAAGGAATTTTTTTATGATCTAGCACAACAAGTAAAAATAAGAGATAGACAAAAACTTAAACACCAAAAATATAGATCTCTTTAAAAAACACAATTTATTTCAAATAACATTTTTATGGCATCATCCATTTCCAAGATATCTGTTATTGATTTGAACTTTAATACTATGTCATTTTTTTAAAGTACTGTCACTATTCAGTTGTTTCCTGCAATGCCATAGAGTATGGAATTTCAAGCCTGATTTTAAGCATATCGATTTGGTTTCCTCTATCCCCTTTGTGCGTACAACAAAATGTGTAATGAAACTATTTCAGCAAATGTTTATCTCAACATGAAGTGGGTAGAAAAGTAAGCTTTTGTAAGAACAATGTGTGTAAGTTATATAAAAAATCTGATGTGTTACACTCACATGACTTTCTCTACTCTTGTAAAAACTATTTTTACAAACGCTTATTCTCCATCTACTTCATGTTAATCGAGATAAACATTTGCAGACTCTATCTTATTGCTAAGTTTCTTGTAGATGTAAGGGGAATATATATTTACAAGGGCAATATAGAAATACAGTAGCCTTTAAGCACATACATATCTCTTAATAGCTGGTTGCTAGGTGCAGCACCATTCCCTTTGCCACAGATTAATACTCTTTACATATCCAAGACAAAAAAATGAATAACAAATTCCCATTTGAGAAAATAAGTATTGAAAAATTTAAGGGAATAACAAGCAATATCTCAAAAATGGTTCACTCAAAAAAAAAAATGTATATGACATAAATTGTGTATTTTAACGCGATCTACATTTTTTGGGTAGTAAAATTTTGTCTATCTCTTATGGTTTACCAGTTATGCAAAAGTCGTTCACAATGAAGAATACTTTTGGATACATTCCCAGAAAATTCAAGATGTACATTTTATTTGTCATGAAAATATCTTAAACATATGATATTTTAATCAAAATCGTTAGAGCTATTTTTGAGAAAATTAAAAGTTTCGAAAAATGTTCCATGTAAAGGTTAATCTGGGGTGGGGGGGATTTTCTTGGAAACTTTCGTGTCGCATCTCTGGAAGATACTGAACCTAAATACCAAGTGTGGTGTTTATCCGACTGTTCGTTTCTGAGTTATGCTGTTCACAGACAGACACACACACACTCGGACATGTTTCCAAAAATACTTTTTTTGGATTCAGGGAGTCTCAAAACATGTATTTCTGGTGAAATCTCGGTATCGAATTTTTGGGTGGAATACAATACTTCCCCTACTTACTGTACATAGTAGAGAAAGTAAAAATGATTGTGGGTAGAGAAATTCATAGGCATATAACACATCACATCTATTTTCTGTGACGGACAGCCCTCAGGCCTGGCTGCCACCTCATGCCTACATGCACATGGCTAAAGTGATCAACCAACATGGTGGGAAGGTGATACGGGCAGCTCCATTTTTTGGTATTGTAATAGTGTTTAATACCTATTCTTAGTACATATGCCAACACAGGTGGAGTAAATGAAATGATAATTGAGAAAACAAATTTGTGAAGGAAATGTTCCAGGCCTTTGCTTAATGTAGCTCCCTGGCATTTACCGGTTATAAGGACTGAGGAAACCCTGGAAAAAAACCTGTCAGGGAGGACAGTCCCTGCAGGATTTGATATGCAGATCTCCTGATAAAGAGTCCATGCCTTAATGACCTTAGCTACCCATGGTGGGTGGGGGCCAGTACTATGCTTCCCCAGCCAGAATGCTGAAAGATCACTACCTAGTGTAACTCCTTAAATTCCTCGCATGCTGAGTGGGTCCTATAAATGGGCCAAAAAATTCTGCACTCCCATGGATGGGCCCAAACCCACATCCATTCTGTGGCTGGGAATCGAATACAATGCTCCAGCCCACTATGGTTCATGCAGGACAAAACCATTACGTTGCTAACAGATAATACTACATTTAAACCTTCAAAGCACTTTTAAAATATATAATACTAGTTCAAACAAATGAATAGAAATTGTATAGGTCATGTGCATGACATCTGCAGTTAGTGATTTTCATTTTTCAGCTCCGCCTCCAGCATTGGCAAATGTTACAGTTCGTCCTTCTACCGTGTTGGCTCTGTTACTGTGGGAAGTTGCAGACACTGGAGGATATCCCATCACCCACTTCACGGCTCATTATCGTGAAAAGGAGCGAGAACCAGCAGATCATTGGCACACTGTCATGCCAGAACATATCAGTCCAAATGTGGTAAGCCAAACAAATACCAAGGTACAGATAAGGTACTGTCAATTGTATATAAACATATTTCACCTTGCAATGACATAGACTACCCCCTCAAGTCACGTTCTGTGCACAGTGTTAACCTGTCCCTTGGTCTTGTGGGACTAAAATCCAAGGGTTCTAGATATGAAACACAACCCTCAACCATGTTGATGGATTTAGGTTATGTTAGTTTCAAGCTCTCCCTCATAAGCATGTATTGCACCATGCCAGCAAAATATTTGGGAAGGGGAATGTTGCCAGTGCATCAGCCTCAGAAATGGATGACATTTGTGATTATGGGATTATGACCATACAAAAAAACAGATAGCTATAGCTTTATAGTTAACTGGTAGAAACTGCAATTAAATATGCATTATTGGGTTAACTATGGAATTTTTCTCTCTCTAGTGAGTCCCCCTCTTGCTGTTCCTGTATCCCTCTCTCTCTCTCTCTGTCTCTCTGTGCCTCTCTGTCTCTCTGTGTCTCTGTCTCTCTCTCACACTGTCTTTCCCTCTTGCATTCTCTCTTCCGTGTGTCTGGTTCTCTCTTGCATCTTCACCATCAAAAGTTCTCCCTCTCCTTTCACTCTTACCCTCTAACATACCCTCTGTATCTCTATCTTAATATCTTCTCTCTTACTCTCATTGTCTCATTCTTGCTCAATCCCAATGTTCCCCTCTCGCCCTCTGTCTGTCTGTAATCCGGTCTCTCTTACATTCCCTCTCTTTCTTATATATTCCTACCTACTCTGTGTGCGTGCATGAGAGAGAGAGAGAGAAAAGAGAGGTGGGCGAGAGAATGGCATAACTCAAAAATGTTGAATAAATTGTGTACTTTATAATCCTAAGCCAGGCCTTCCATGAATTCAAGGCAAGTGTTTTCAAATATTCCTCCCAACCCTATATCGCTAGAGCTGATGTAATGCATTTGGGAAAACCCATGACAAAACATTGAAAATTCATACTTGAAAATGCTCACATTTGATAGCAATGGTTTATCCCTACAAGTTATTAATTTATTTATTCTCTTAGTAAAGGTTAGTTCTTTAATTTATATTTATTTTGCACTAGTTATTCAGGATTCATCTTTAGTCACATTATTTTTTAAATTTATTGATGTAACATTAGAAATGTTATTTCAGAGAAATATTGATGTATACAGTCTTCATCCAAATACAACCTATGTGTTCAAAATCTGGGCCACAAATCAGTTGGGTTCAGGAGAAGCCACGGAACTTGAAGGAACTACTTTGCATGATACTGGAGAAATAGGTTAGTATCAATATATGTTTCGGTACCATACTGGAAATTCTTCACAAGGGAATCGTCCCAAGTGGGGAGCTTCAGCATAGTAAACAGCTGACATCAGCAGCCTAATTTTGGGTCTGTTCTATAAAAAATATAGGGACATTAATTTGTTTTACTTTTTGTCACTTTAGATATATGAGTAATTTTATTGTGCATGTGTAGCACTAGCTCCAGGGAACAGTTCCTGAGGATGAGAGTTTGGATGACTGCATCATAGCAGGAAGGTGCTCATTCCATGACAGTTGTATCTTGCTATTGTTGATAGGTACATACTGCATACATATGTACATACATAAGCTATATTGCAAGAGGTTTTGAGATCCGATTAAGCTCATACACTTGCCTTCCATCTAACTGGATATGCAACATGCCCCTCTTGTTCAAGAAAAAGGGCGCAATACTTTGGGGAAAATAAAAGGTCTAACAAGGAATTTTTGATAACACTGCACTCTGTGCTACCAAAGAATCTTTGCACAATGGGACAAAAAAGCAGCAGACAACAAAAACAAAAAGGTCACAACTTTCTGTAAGGAATGCCCTGGAGAAAAGTCTCAGTAAAATAAAATTAATTGTTCTTTCACACAAGCCGTGTGTTGGACAGGGTTGGAAAGGTAGAATCAGATGACTGAAAAATTCAATGCCATATCCAGGATTTGAACCACGGAGACCGGAAGATCTGTGGTTCAAATCCCGGCTATGGCATTGAATTTTTCAGTCATCTGATTCTACCTTTCCATCTCAGTAAAATACCTTGTTCTCTTAAGTACATTATATTGGTTTGAAATAAAGTAAAGTGTAGCAAAACTAAAACTTAATTTAAAACACATTGAAAAAATGAAACCTATTTTGGGGTCCTGTGGCACACTGCTATAGCAGTATAAGTAAGTGAAACATCCACTTTCCAGCAGGCAACCCAGCAAGCAGCTGTGTGTTGCATAGAGGCTGGAAAGCAAGGCTAATTATTTTGAACTGTAGGTTACAGGTGATCCAAGCCGATTTTAGTTTATGTTAATGGCCACCACAGGAAACATATTAAAAATGCTGTTTTTTTCTTTCTCAGACTGACAAGTTTCCAAACTACCCTATATTGTCCACAGACAACTATTCTGGGGAACAGGTGTTTCATCAAACATTTGCTCCACAAAATATTTAATTTATGTTATTTACTCTATAAAATACTTTATATTTTTCAATTTTATATTCATACATGGAGTTAAACTTAAAAATAACTGCATCATTTGTTAAATAATTGAGGTGAAAGTCAATCTTTTGTTGATATGATGTATATTCGTTTAGTTGAGATAATATCATAAATTAACTATTGCAGGTCCAAAAGTAAAATCCAAAGTACTGGATACATTAGTGGAATAATGTAGGATGAGCAATGTGGGAAGGCAAAACGCAATACTGCCATATGCCATAGTGGTTTAAGGTACCATATTCTTAATCATTTTTATTTATTTCATAAACATTATGAAACAAATATAATATTTTTTGCAGATCCAAATTTATGCTGTTGTCAGCTTATCACATTAGAGGTGACATACAAAAGTGAAACACAATTGTGTTCTATGTCAGAATCAATCTCTCCAAATGTCCCAGAGTGTATCATTTACAGAGTTTGTAATTTTTCACGTACTTGTTATGTAAGATAAAAATGCCAGTCTGTGTCTTGACCGTGGAAGGAGAACCTATGCCTTCTACTCTCTCTACACTCGTTCTTTCCAAGTTCTACATCCCTGCATAAGAAATCCTCAACTTGGGATGATTTCCTTGCCAGTACAACATGAAAGGTTTGTTTCTAAATTGTTCATTTGCATGCAGTGGATGTAAAATATGTCACATTTAGATACATAAGCTTGTGATTGAAATTTCCATTATTTTTTTAGGAGTAATTATTGTTTTATTACATGAAAGAAGTTAGAACAAGAGCTTGAAGGTTCACTGTAGTAGGCCTCAAACATTAAGCATTTAGAGGAACAGTGGCAAAAGTCCAAGGTGAGTACAAGTTGCTAGGTCAGGTTCTGTGCTGCAAACACAATGTATTTGTCAGTATAGGTTATTTCCAGGTACCACAGTACTTAGTATATAGGCAAATGAAAAGCACTATTCTCCCTGATGGACATAGGCTATAAGGCATTTCTAAGACTTTAAAATGCTGCCCTAAGGAGTTAAAGGGTAGGCACCAGATCTACAAAATGGTTTGGTTTGGGGGTTCTCTCACACTCATCTCACCAAATTTCCTTCATGATTTTATAGAACATACACTGAGCATGACTGTCTAGCATCTCATCTATACTGCATCAAAATTTACAACTCAATACTGTACAATCTGCAAGCACCAAAATGAATGGAGAACATTTATTTCATTGCCAAAAACTGGATCCTAATCACCAGAGGAGAACTCCCACAATTGTACTGGAATGCCAGAAGATGCGTGGATTGAAGCCTCATGTCTTGCCATTAGACAACTACTTTATAGCTTTATCTTGTGAATTTAAACGTTTTAAAGCATAATTTACACGTTTATCAGGAACAATAACAAAAATATCATCTGCATATCTGTATCAAGTTTTAAAAATTAAAGAAAATGTTTAATGACTTGTACTTCAAAATAGCTCTTGAAAAGACCAGCAAGAAAAGGTGAAAGTGGCCTACCCATTGATAAGCTAGAAATTTGTTGATAGATTTTTCCATTGAAATTGAAAAAAATTTGATCTAAACAAAGATTAGTAAATTTAACAAAAGTATTTATTAAATCACCATTTAATTCTACGGAACTCAAATAATTTTTTTTCAAAAACATCAAATGTTTTTCTCTAAGAATGCTTGGAAAAAAAACAGTTACATCAAAAGGAACAAATTAATCATTAGCAGATAATACTGTTTTGCTTATCTTTTCTACCAGCTCAAAAGAATTTGTAATATTTAATTTTTATTTAATCATTTAGCTAGATTATAAGTAGGCAAAGTTATATAATTTACAATAGGTCTCATTTTATTTCTAGGTTTATGAATTTTGGAAACTGTGTAAGTTCTACGCAAAATTGGATTACTGACTTTTATAATTTATTTTCCTTTATTTTGGCATAATTCTTACTTCGTTAAGAGTTTTATTAAAAGCTGAAACCTTAATCTTGAAGTAATATGTTCTCTCTTAATATACTCAGTTTCATTTAAAATTACAAAACTATTACCTTTATCAAATAACTGTGGAGTCCTATTAATTTTGAATGAATTTTCTAAGAGATAGCCACAAAAACTTATGCAGAGCACTTTGAACTATACATCATGTAACTTTTTTGTAGCATTAGTTGTTTTCAGAATATTCATTGTTGCATCTATAGTTATCCCAGATTTAACTGCCATACAGTATCTATGAACAAACTTGTGCACTTTTTACTTTTTCTAGCATCTACTTATAGTAGATAAAGGAAGTATTGCATTTCATGTAAAAATTCAGTATTGAGTTTCACCAGAAATACATGTTTTGAGGTCTCCTGAATCCAAAAATATTTTAGAAAAAAAGTGAGTGGGTGGGTGTGGCATACCAAACTTGGTATTTAAGTTCAGCATCTTCCAAGGATGTGACACAAAGATTTCCAGAAAAATCTCCCCACTCAAAACTATCCTTTAATGGAAAAATGTTTCTATTTTTGATTTTCATAAAAATGATAAAACAATTTTGATTAAGATAACTTACGTTTAAGATATTTGTATGATAAATAAAATGTATATTTTGTATTTTCTGGGAATAGAACTGTGAAGTTCTCATTTGAAATAAATTTTATATAACTGATAAACCATAAGAGATACACTATTGATCAAAAGTATCTGGACACCCCACAAACATACGTTTTTCATCTTAGGTGCATTGTGCTGCCACCTACTGTCTGGTACTATTATCTGCAACCTCAGTAGTCATTAGACATCGTGAAACAGCAGAATGGGACGCTCCGTGGAACTCACAGACTTCGAATGTGGTCAGGTGATTGGGTGTCACTTGTGTCAAAAGTCTGTACGTGAGATTTCCACACTCCTAAACATCCCTAGGTCCACTGTTTCTGATGTGATAGTGAAGTGGAAATGTGAAGAGAAATGTACAGCACAAAAGCGTACAGGCCGACTTCGTCTGTTACTGACAGAGACCATCGACATTTGAAGAGGGTCATAAAGAATAATAGGCAGACATCTATCCAGACCATCACACAGGAATTCCAAACTGCATCAGGATCCACTCCAAGTACTATGACAGTTAGGCGTGAGGTGAGAAACCTTGGATTCCATGGTCAAGCAGCTGTTTATAAGCCACACATCATGCAGGAAAATGCCAAACGACGCCTCGCTTGGTGTAAGGAGCGTCAACATTACACGATTGAACAGTGGAAAAACATTGTGTGGAGTAATGAATCACGGTACACAATGTGGCGATCCGATGGCAGGGTATGGGTATGGCAAATGCCTGGTGAACGTCATCTGCCAGCATGTGTAATGCCAACATGAAATTCGGAGGTGGTGGAGTTATGGTGCGGTCTTGTTTTTCCTGGAGGAGGCTTGCACCCCTTGTTTTGCGTGGCACGATCACAGCGCAGACCTACATTGATATTTTAAGCATCTTCATGCTTCCCACTGTTGAAGAGCAATTCGGGGATGGGGATTGCATCTTTCAACACGATCGAACACCTGTTCATACTGCACAGGCTGTGGCGGAGTGGTTACATGACAATAACATCCCTGTAATGGGCTGGCCTGCACAGAGTCCTGACTTGAACTCTATAGAACACCTTTGAGATGTTTTGGAACGCCGACTTCGTGCCAGGCCTCACCGACCTACATCAATACCTCTCCTCAGTTCCGCACTCCGTGAAGAATGGGCTGCCATTCCCCAAGAAACCTTCCAGCACCTGATTGAAAGTATGCCTGCGAGAGTGAACGCTGTCATCAAGGCTAAGGGTGGGCCAACACCATATTGACTTCCTGCATTACCGATGGAGGGCACCACGAACTTGTACGTCATTTTTAGCCAGGTGTCCGGATACTTTTGATCACATAGTATATACAAAAACTTGTAACACAAAAAAATTTAGGTAACTTTAAAGAGCACAATTCGTTTGAAATAATTTTTTTTTTTTTCATCCACCATTTCTGAGATGTTTATTGCTATTAGTTTGAATTTTTTAATACTTTTTCATTTTTAAAGGGATCACCATTCACTCTTTTTCTCAATGTCGTGGAATTTTAATATCAGCACGAGTATTGCATCAGCTTCCTGTATTCCCTTTCTATGCACAAATGTGTAATAAAATCATTTCATTTCTGCAAATGTTCATCACAATTAACATGAAGCAGATAGAAAAATAAGTTTTTGTAAGAATAGTTTGTAGAAGAGATATAAAAAAATATGTGTTACACTCACATGACTTTCTCTACTCTTGTACAAACTACTTTTACAAACTCTTATTCTTCATCTATTTCATATTAATCGAGATAAACATTTGCAGAAACGATATTTTGACATGCAAAGAGAATTACATTTTACACATAGCGACCAGTTCTAAAAATATTTGATTATTGCTTAAGGCGTACTATGTTCCCCTTGTTTTGTATTTGCAAGGGCAATATAAGCACAGACATCTCTCTTAATAGCTGGTTGCTATATGCAGCACCATTCTTTTTGCCACAGATTAATACTCTTTGCATATCCAAGACAAAAAAATGAATAACGAATTCCCATTTGAGAAAATAAGTATTGAAAAATTTAAGGGAATAACAAGCAATATCTCGAAAATGGTTCACTCAACAAAAAAAATGTGTATGACATAAATAGTGTATTTTAACGCGATCTACATTTTTTTGTGTAGTAAAATTTTGTCTATCTCTTATGGTTTACCAGTTATGCAAAAGTCGTTCACAATGAAGAATATTTTTGGAGACATTCCCAGAAAATTCAAGATATACATTTCATTTGTCATGAAAATAGCTTAAACATATGATATTTTAATCAAAATCGTTAGAGCCATTTTTGAGAAAATTAAAATTTTTGAAAAATGTTGCATGTAAAGGGTAATGTGGGGTAAGGGGATTTTCTTGAAAACCTTCGTGTCGCATCTCTGGAAGATACTGAACCTAAATACCAAGTTTGGTGTTTATCCGACTGTTCGTTTCTGAGTTATGCTGTTCACAGATACACACACACACACACACACACACACACACACACACACACACACACACACACACACACACACACACACACACAGACATGTTTCCAAAAATACTTTTTTTTGGATTCAGGAGGCCTCAATCTCGGTATAGAATTTTTGGGTTGAATGCAATACTTCCCCTACTTACTATACGTAGTAGAGAAAGTAATAAAAACTGATACAATGTGAGCAGTTATGTTATGTTTGACATATTGTGCTTGCAACCAAGTCCATATTGCTCGCTTTTAAATTATTTCATGTCAAAACTTTAACGTGAATGAATAGCAGAATCCCTTTTTATATGACTACTATAATATATGAGGGAATATGTAAAACTGTGATAGGTAGAGAATGTCATGCAAGTATAATGCATCCGATTTCATATAATCTTAATGTTCCACTGTTCCCTATGTACAAAACATCCTTCTTGTAATACAAATACCTTGTTTGAGTAGTATTGATAATAAACACTGCATACTTCAGAGAATACTACTAAAGCTCTCAGAGACAAAATGCTTAATGTTTGATGCATACTGTAGTGCATTAAGACTTTGAGTGCTCTTAAGGAATAGCTCTCAATATATAAGCTGACTTGGTTAGCTATGACATGATTCTCTGCACTTGTAGGACCTCCTTAATGGAAGCAGCATAAAATTCCCTGTGTATATAACAAATTATCACAAGTTTACTCACAAACTCCAATATGTTTGCATGCTTTGTTGACTGTACAGAAATAATACTTAAATGTTGGTATTAGTTACTGTGAAAGCAAATGTATAGTACACTTCCTACAATTATTATGTTAATTGTGCAAAATTTTCGCAGGAAATAAAATAAGCACAAAAATTAGATGAATGTCCACTGTGGATAATGATAAACGAGTGTGCATTTATAATGAAAATGCACAGCATTCTAATTTTCTAAAGTTTCTTCTGTGTAAATTCAAAATCCACTGATCAACAACAACCAAGCATGGCAAAGAGAAAGGAATATAGAAAATTTGTGAGCCCAAACTAGGGTCTACTTTAAGTTTGTTTGCTCTTTTCTTCTCAGCAACATGCAAGGCAACTGAGCTTGCTAGTTCATAAGGCAAGAATGCACATGTGCTGAGTACACAAGTCATGATTTCTTAACTGGAATGTATTGAAGTGTTCTATCCATGTAGCATGATTATGTTGCTCTGTTTGTGTATTCTGTGTAATACAGTTCAGCTTGTGAGCAGCGCAACCTTGATATAACCTGTAATAAAATATAACTTAAGTCCAGCATGGCAGATATATTCTCTGTGTGAGCAGGTTATCAACTAAGCCAATAGGTTTCTCGTAGTATTTCTTATTCTAATCCAGAGTCCAGATTGCTGAATCTGTTTAAAATGTTAGTCATTCAATCTTTGCTTTAAACATGTATCACTTGTAACATATATACAAGCGCTGTCCCAGAAGTACCCGATGTAACAAAGAAAACACAAAAATGTTGGGAAAAAACATCTTTATTTCTCTACATAGTCTCCTTTCAGCTCGATACACTTTTCCCAGCAATGTTCAATAGCTTCGATACCCTGTTTATAGTGAGAACCGTCGAGTTCTGCAAAATAGCCATCAATTGCAAACTCCACCTCTTCATTGCTGGCAAATCTTTTACCACCAAGCCATTTCTTCAACTTTGGAAACAGAAAATAATCAGAGGGTGCTAAGTCTGGCGAATAGGGTGTGTGAGGAAGCAATTCAAACTTTAACTCATTGATTTTGGCCATGGCAATAATGGATGTGTGAACGGGTACATTGTCTTGATGAAACAGAACTTTATTTTTCACTAAATGCGGCTGTTTTTGCTTGGTTTCATCATTTAAAAGCTGCAATAAGTTTGCATAATACTCGCCATTGATTGCTTTTCCTTTTTGAAGATAATAATCAATGAAAATTATCCCACGCGCATCCCAAAAAACTGAAGCCATGGCCTTGCCTGCAGATGGAACTGTCTTCGCCTTCTTTGGGGCCGATTCTCCCCTTTCAATCCACTGTTTTGACTGTTCCTTCATCTCAGGTGTGAAGTGATGGACCCTGTTTCATCCATGGTTATGAATTGACACAAAAATTTGGGCTATATTGCAGCGAAACATCGCCAAACACACAACTGAAACATCCTCACGATGCTGCTTTTGTTCCATTGTGAGTAACCGCAGCACCCATCTTGCGCACAGCTTTCTCATGTCTAAATTTTCAGTTAGTATGCGATGTACAGCACTTTTTGAAATACCTACGATGTCTGCTGGCTCGCGCACTTTCAGTCGACAGTCATCCAATACCATTTTGTGGATTTTCTTCACAATTTCTGGCATGATCACCTCATTTGGTCGACCACTGCAATGTTTGTCTTGGCAGCTCGTGCGGCCTCGCTTAAACTCTGCCATCCAATATTTTACTGTTGTAAACGAAGGAGCCGACTCCCCCAGAGTGGAATCTAGCTCAGCTTTAATATTAGTTGGATTAACACCTTTCAAATGAAAGTATTGTATCACATAACAGTGGCCAGTTTTATCTATGCTTACAAATTCGCTGAGAGAGTTCACTATTAATGGCTGCCAAACAATTACTAAACAATGTAGCATTGTCAAACTTCAAACTTAAGCTTTATAAGGGTGGTACTTTCTAACATAGTCATTTGTTTGAAACAACAAGACTGCTATATGTACGTCAGGACAGGTACTTCTGGGACTGCCCTCATACCTGCCCTTATCACACAAAATATATATGAGAAGTTATAAACAGTGAAACTTTCAAAATACTATAAAAAGGTAGTGTCAGTTGACTTTTAATACACCTCTTAGTTTGGCCAATGTATATTTTTAGGTATTCCTCACAGTTATTTGCTACATTATATACTGGATTTTTATATATTTTTATTTTATTTTATTTATTTGTGCTAGCAATCTTCCTTAGAATATGGCTATACATCAGCCCAAGTGTTATCTTGTCCTATTCTATCCATATTACACTCTTATTATAACATAAAAAATGATAATAATAATAATAATAATAATAATAATAATAATAATAATAATAATAATAATTAATAATAATGATACCAAAATAATAATCTTATAATACTGATATTATAATAATAATAATAATAATAATATAATTGCATAACTTAAACATCACATGATGAAATTAATTTACATCTCTTTTTATTGTCCATAACCATTTCTTTTTTACTTTGGACAAGTACTCTCCTACCTTTTTATTATCCTTGTTAAAAATCTAGCTTAAGGCTATTTCCTGTCCAGTTTTAACCATTTCCCATTTATAGCTTCCTTTCTCCAATGCTGTGTACCTTTACAGTCAAAAACGATATGTTCTAAATCTTCTCTTTCGCCACATATTGGACACTGGTTCTGTGGAAACACATTTCTCATTCCTATTAGTCTCCATACACCTGCTCGTACCCAGGTTATACTTTCTCTTTGTTCCTTATTTGAGTTATCCACATACTGTTCTCTAACCCATACATTTTTTATTAATATATATGATTCCAAGGAACTTTTCTTCCCAATGTTGCTAAATAAATTTTGTATCTCTATATCTTCAAACCTCTGCCTAGCTCCTTTCCAAAAACCCTTTACATTATTTTCCCTCCTTCTCCAAATTTCTCCCAGACCACTATTTTCCAATTAGTTTGTATACTATAACTCCACCCATTTTTCTTTAAGCTCCTTTCTTGGAATTCCAAACACTGCCTCAACAAGTTCTTCTCTTCTAAATTTAATAGTCTGTACCAATATTTAAGAGCTCTCTCCATTATTACCCCTTTTCCCCCCACTCTCTGCATTTCAATTAGAGCAAATTCCTTAACTGTAGCATTTGGCAGGCCTAAAACTTCTCTACAAAAACTCCTATGTACCATATCTATCTCTTTCCAGCCTCGTTCTACTCCCCATATTTCACTTCCATATAACATTTTTGCTTCAACTACTGTGTTATATATTTTCTCTAACCATTTAACATTTATATCTGGTATTCTATATTTGCACCCTCTAATCGCTGACATTGTCCCTTTCCCCTTTGTCAATACCAGTTTCTTCTGTTTCTCTCATTTTCCACCCCCATCCATTTTAACCCCTAATATATACAATCTCTGACCACTTTATATTCCTTCTCTCCATTCTTCCACTTTTCATACTTGCCCAGTTTGGCACCTTTCTTAAACACTATAATTTGAGTCTTCTCTTGTTTTACTTTCAGATTCCACACATCACAGTATTTATTCATTTGGTGTAGGGACTGCTTCAGACCAATCGCTGAAACTGATCCTATCACTAAATCATCAGCGAATAATAACCCAGGGATTGATACCTTATTTATCACAGGCAACCAATTATTATTCCTTCCTATCTCAGTGAGGATATCATCAATATAAAGATTAAATAACACTGGACTTAACTTACATCCTTGTTGTAACCCCTTCCTTTGGTTTACTTCTTTTGTCACCAATCCTACTCCTACTTTCACACAAAATGTGTTCTCCTTGTATAGAGCTTTAAATAAATTCACCATCTGTTGGCTTACTCCCTTCCTCAAGAGTTTGTGCCACAACAAATTTAAATCAATTCGGTCATACACTTTCTCCAAATCAACAAATGCCATGTATAATTTTCCCCTTTTTTCTTTTAAATATTTATCCACCAGAGTTTTAATTATGAATAATTTATCTACTGTTCTTCTCCTCTTACGAAAACCCATTTGAAACTCCGAGAGGATATTATATTCCTCTACCCAGTTTTGTATCCTATTAGCTAAAATCCCTGTGAAAATCTTTCCAACATTTGAAAGTAATGCTATTCCCCTGTAATTATTGGGCTTATCAATGCTCCCCTTACCTATATATTTTTATGTATTTACTATTTTAATGGGTGGTTTAGTAAGTTCCTAAGGTTGTGTTTATTGTAAGGGGCCAGTTCTGTACTGTGATCTTGAGATAGTTTTTTGAATTTGTTGTGCATCTAGTGGCGGAAAGTGATTTGGTGTATTTACGTTAGGGTTGGCTCCATTGTTTAGTGAGGTGATGTCCTTTATCTGTTTTTTTCTCTATCAGTTTATCAACTAATTCTGTTGTGGAACCATTTTGTGCATCAACTCTCTTGACATGTTGGTGTTTTCTTTCATATTCTTTGTCTTCTAATGGTGTGTTTATTAATCTCTGTATCAGGCTATGGAACATGTGTGTTTATCTACTTTTGGGTTTAGGTTGTTTTTCTTGATGTAGCTGTCTATATGGATAGGTTTCCTGTATATACCAAATTCTATTTTGTTTTGTGCATCATGATTTTAAGATTTAAAAATGGTAGTAAACCTTCTTTTTCTGTTTCCATTGTGAGTTTTATTACTGGGTTCAGTAGATTTAATAATTTTAGTGTGTGAAACTATAAGTATGTTAAAAGTCGGAAACATCTCTGCTACCATTACACCTTAAGAGAATCGTATATATTTTCTTTAATAAGCCCAGTTTGGATGTACAGATGCCATGATATGGAGTTCAGCCTCAAATACACAAGTAAAAAGAATTCAAACACTACAAAACCAGGTCCTACGAATAATAGTGGATGCCACATGGTACATGTCTGCAATGCCACCCTTCATTCGGATATCGCCACACTAATGTAGATGCAACGCTTCACTCCTGCTACTCAACTTTACAGATCCATCCTAACAGCCTCCTTAATCAAGTTTCTCTGCACTTACCTCCACAACCACAACATTAAAAAGAAAACGCCATGCTGGCCTTTTCGAAGATGCTGAATAAAATGAATCTGAGGACAATTAATGAATTGTAATCTCAACACATCTCTCTTGTATATGCAAAGTAAACAATAAGTTGTTTTTGCCCAACTGTAACACACAATTAGTGTAATTAAGTTAACAATAAATTTAAAAAAAAAACACTACTTTTTCATAGTGATATACATCCTTGTTTTGTAATTCTCTCAAATAATTACATACATTACATTTACAATCATTTTTACATTTATTGTAATTATATTTATTTAAATAATGAAATGCTTTTTCTCTCAGATAATTAATTTTGACAGAGCTGAAATCTTATTTGTGAAATAATTATTTAGAACATATTTGTTATGAAAGAAAATAAATTTATAGTGACTAAAATAATAATAAATATTTTTTTCTTAAATAAACAGATTATTTACATTGTATTGTACATAAACTTGGGCAAATAATCCCTTTTACTGCATAAATTAATGCTAATCTTATATTAATACAATACAAAACCAAGCTGCTAAGTTATTTAGGATTGTAAGAACAGAATCAGGTAAGCAAGCAAAGTTGCCCGTAGCTCACTTATTTTACATGCAGCTGGCTTGTAGTCTATGCTCCAGGTAGGCTGGTAAAGTTAAAAAGCAGCACCTGCTCTAAAATCTTGAGTATGAGTCAACTTGAGTGCTGATCGCTTTAACATATCATGTCGCCAGAACGTAGCTCAGACTTGCACTTCAGTATGTTTATCAAATAATGTAATATTCAATGTAATATATATTTTAAAAAATAATGTTAGGGCTGCATATAAGCTATTACAGTTTTCTTAGAAATTTGAGGAAATCTGTACGTAACATATACCTCATTTAAAGTGAAGTGTTTTTACTCTGTAATAAAATATTAAAGGAGAGTTTTAATGTAGTCAGCTAGATCCTTAATGCATTGAAGCTCAATCTTGAGCCATATTCAGTTGCCATTTTATGCCCATGGGGCCTATGCCCCAAATATAGCTTCACCACAAATGTGTGACAATTTTAGAGCATTTCCATGATAATGCAGGTTTGGGCTTCACATAGTTTTTCATAAAGCTTTTCTCTTTGCCATATTTCGTTGGTTTGTCCGTTTATCAAAATTATAGGAAATTACTTGGAAAAATACAAAAGTGGTATTAACAACTATTTTTGTAATTTTTAGTGAATTGTATGTTATAATTTCAGTTTTAGTGTTTTTCTTTTATTTTCATATATATATGTGTGTGTCAGTTTACTTGGCTTTTTTTGTGCCAAAGTCTAAAATTGCTGATGCTACAGGTGATTTAATCAGTAATAATGTGTAAGTGTTGTGTGCTTTAGTGTTTTTTTCGCAATGAAATGGTGTGCCTTTAGAAAAAAAAAACACATGTATAAGCTAAAAATAATAATGAAATATTCAATATTTATTGATGTAGAACTGCGTCGTAAGCAGTTATTAACATCAGTCAATAATACAATGAGAATGATAAAATGTATCAGTAAAACAATAAAAATACAAAAATATAAAACAGGACTCTTCAAGATACTTCAGTATTGGCTTGAAAATATTCAATAAGACTATAAAATGGGTTTGCAGCAAGCGAAACTTTTAAAGCAACTTAAAAATTATCTAGGCTAGCTGAATGGCAGTTCTTGGTATAATCTGTTGAACATATTGATGCTGATATTATTACACCATTTCTTGGACTTAGTCAACCTTACGACAGTAATAGTGCTCATACAAGATTCCAAATTTTTTTCAGAAATTATTGAGAAATATTTCTTTCCAAATATGATATCGGTTTTCTAAAGCTGTTTATTTATTAAAATCCTATCCAAAATCACCTGAAATAAGCCATAAATGTCGAAGTTGCTTGGTACTGCAGGTAAATAACTGGCTGAGATTCAAATGTTAAGCATACATATGAGGAAAAGATATCAGTAGTTGAAAAGTACATTATGGTTCATACAAACTTTTACTATTTATTGAATTATAATTTTCTTTGGAAGTCAGTATAAACTTTAAATTGATGTTTATTATTCTGGAAGAATTATGAAATTAAATTATGCTTTATTCATGGACACTCTTCAACTACTATGGCCCTTAGCGTCAATTTCTATATTGGGCGTGAAAGACCAATCATTTTGTTCAGAGGCCTCTTTGTCAGGCTTGAGATTCTTTTACGTGCCGTAAATCTACTACACGGGACTACTGGCTTTAGTTCCCTTCGAAAGAAGGCCATTGCTAAGGATTTTTACACCCGAAAAAAAATCCAGCGCCCTCCGCTGGGTTTGAACCCGTGACCTCGGGAACTAGAGGCTAGCATGGTAACCACTATGCAGGAAGAATTATGATGTTACCCCAGCATGAATTTCCATCCACTGTTGATGATGAATTGCCTGCCATAGAGAAGATGTTGCAATGGTTTTGCAATATTACTGCAAGCATACAGTACTCATCTTCCATGCTGAAAATGTATGGAATGACAAATTCCCTGTTTCAAACACAATGGGCAATTTGAATAGAGATTGCTGTGCATAGTCTTCACAGTTTTGTCACTAATAAGAAAGCTGGCTCGCTTTTTAGTGACAGTGGAAAGCATATTCCTGCAGTGTCTCAATTTGTGTTGTGCAAATTAAGCCAAGGGCAGTTGTTCATTTGCACTAGAGCAAAGAACTCGTCCATGCAGAGTGCATACTTTGCAGACTTGAAAGAGCCATATTTGGAAATGTAATCCCAGACATTTCCAGTTTTTATGACAAAAATAGTTCTCATGCAGATTTTCTCTTCAGTTTACAAGTGTATATTTTTACTTTCTCTACCACATACCTAGTAATCAGAGGAAGTATTGGATTCTATCCAAAAATTTGATATTAAGATTTTGCTGGAAATAAATGTTTTCAGGCTCCCTGAATACATAAATAAATTAATTAAAAACATTTTTTAGAAAATTTGAGTGCATGTATAACTCAAACTTTAAAAGTCGGGTTAATACCAAACTTGGTATTTAGGTTCAGCATCATCCAAAGAAGGAATACAATGATTTTTAAGAAACTCCCCCACTCCAAACTATTCCTTGAATGGAAAATTTTCATTATTTTTTTTTTCTCAAAAATGGCCCTTAACAATTTTGATTAAAATAATACGTTTATAAAATGTATAATTTGAATTTTATGTGAACAGCCTACGATATTCTCTTCATTCTGAATGAGTTTTATTATAACCTTTTTTAACTGGTAAACTATAAGAAATGGACAAAAACTTATCACACGGAAAACGTAGATCTCATTAAACCACACAGTTTTATGTCAATTTTTTTGTGGTATTAACCATTTCCGAGATATTCATTGATATTGATTTGTAGTTTCCAATACATTTACATTTTTTGAGGTGCTAAGTCACCATTCTTTTTCTTTAAGCTTTTGTAAGAATAGTTTGCTGTAGAGGCGTAAAATAAATTATATCGGTTAGAGAAGGTCACGTGAATGCAACAATCAGATCCTTTTTAAGCAGCCGTGATTTAAACCATCAAGTTTTATATAAATCGTCTGAATTAAGTGAACTGATAAATTTTGACTGCCTCTAGAAAATCTATAATTAATCTGTAAATAAAATCCATGGGCAGCTAAAGCTGCAGTTGTGTACAGATTATAATATAATGAAGAGGAAAGGAGAGTTACGACCTGTACCCTACAGTATTTTTTCTAACTTCATGGTTTATGTATGTGTTTGATTGCACACATATCTAGTTTGTGTCTATGATATTGTGTCAGCAGAACTAGCGCGCCTGCTGTTGAAAGGAGCACAAACATTTGACACTCGTGTTTGGGTTGCTGCAGTGGCTGTAGTCATGGGAACGCTGTTGATGCTGGCAATTGGAACCTGCTATCTACTCTACAAGGATTGTCACATTCCATCAAGTAAGTGCAATGCTGTGAAATATCCTATGATTGTTGGAGCCTTTGTTATTTGATTTGTTATATGCAATTAGTAAACTGGATTGCGCATTTTGACAGTCTGCTAATGCTCCCATAAGAATTTTTGAGCTTAAGTATGTAACTGTACTTTAACCTAAATGTGAGCTGCATAGAATCAAACCTAACAATCTCCACTAATGCAAATTTGTTGCTAGAGGGCAAAAGAAAAACATGTTTTTATTATTATCTCTTCTTTCTTCTTATCATTGGTGCTTCATGCTGCTTGCTTGGATACAGAATCTGCTTATTTGCATAAATTTACACAAAAAATTACTTTAATATATGCATTGGTAGACAGTGGAAATATTCTATTCCTCCCAAAAATCTGATATTAAGATTTCACACTAGAAGGCTTAAAAAGAACAGAACAAATTAAAAATGAGGATATAAGTAGTCATTTAAATGCGGAGTGGATAAATGATATAATAATAAAGCAAAGAAATGAATGGTAGTCTCATTTAAATTGAAGGAATAGCAGTAGAATACCAAAACACAAATAAAATACAAACCAGCCAGAAATGGAAAACTAAGTGACCAAGAAAAACATGGTCGGGTCAGTCTTTGTTGAAGGTAATGGGCCTATATGGTCTAATATGTGATGTAAATAAAGAAATAATGATGATGATGAAAAATGTTGCAGTCTCCTTCAAAGGGGGAAGGGGAAATCCTAAGTAACTAATGGAAAAATTTTAGCTATATTTTATTTTCTGAAGAATAGCTTCAACAATTTTGATTAAAATATCATGTGTCTGAGATCTTGCCTTGACATAGAAAACACATGTCTTAAAGACCTCTTCATTCTGTTTGATCTTTTATATAACTCGTATACCGCAAGAGACGGACAAAAAATTTATTTAATATAAATATATAAAGTAAAGCTGATCAAAATACACAATTTATGTCACTTAACTTATTGAAGCAATGGCTGATTACAAAATATCCCATCTTATATATATATACATTTTCCCTAGTATAAGGGCATCATCTGATCAAGCATGTTTGAACATTTGCAATTCCTTCTTTTACTTTCTCTAACATTTACCTACAGTAGGTAAAGGAAATACAGGGACATTCTAAAAGTTCTCAGCCTGATTCAGAGATGTGAAGATGGGCAATTTACAATGATAGTTATTATTTATAATCCTTTAGATGGCACGCTGCATAGTTTCAAACACTTAAGTATAGTCACTTATTTTTGATGATCATGTAAACAAGCTAGTGTTAGCATTCTCTACAAAATGGATAAAACTGAAATACAAGCTATGGTAAAGCTTTGAACATTTACCCCATCAGAAATACAAAAGGAGTTAGATTTAACATTAAGGGGTTCTTTGCTATGTTTACAACCCAACCTTTAAAAGTGGGCTGTCAAATTTAAGTATGGTCTTACAGCCGTTTAAGATGATGGACACTCAGTATGTCCCAAAACCATTACATCCAACAATATTGTGATCAAAATTCTTAATGCCATACTCAATGATTGCTGATTGAAGGTATATGAGTTGGCTGACGTTGCAAAGACATCGACAGGTGGTGTCTGCTACATTTTACGTAAATTGTTACCTTCTCTACTACGTATAGTAAGTAGGCGAAGTATTGTATTCCACCAAAAAAATTTGATATCGAGATTTCGCCGGAAATACATGTTTTGAGACCCCCTGAATCCAAAAAAAGCATTTTTGGAAACATGTCCGTGTGTGTGTATGTCTGTGTGTCTGTGAACAGCATAACTCAGAAACAAACAATCCGATAAATACTAAACTTGGTATTTAGGTTCAGTATCCTCCAGAGATGTGACACGAAGGTTTTTCAAGAAAATCCCCCCCTCCAGATTACCCTTTACATGGAACATTTTTCAAAAATTTTAATTTTCTCAAAAATGGCTAACGATTTTGATTAAAATATGTTATGTTTAAGATATTTTTATGACAAATGAAATGTATATCTTGAATTTTCTGGGAATGTCTCCAAAAGTATTCTTCATTGTGAACGACTTTTGCATAACTGGTAAAGCATAAGAGATAGACAAAATTTTACTATACAAAAAATGTAGATCGCGTTAAAATACATAATTTATGTTATATACATTTTTTTTGTTGAGTGAACCATTTTCGAGATATTGCTTGTTATTCCCTTAAATTTTCCAATACTTATACTTTTTCTCAAATTCGTTATTCATTTTTTTTTGTCCTGGTAATGCAAAGAAGAGAATGGAATACTCCACATAGCAACCAGCTCTTAATATATTTGACTATCGCTTAAAGCATAGCAATTCCCCTTGCATCTACAAGAAAATTAGCAATAAGATTAACACCTTGATATCTCAATTAACATGAAGCATATGGAGAATAAGCATTTGTAAAAATAGTTTGTATACAAGAGTAGAGAAAATCATGTGAGTGTAACACATCAGATTTTTTTGGTATGAAGCATTCTGCTTAGTGGGTGCCACCTTTGTTAACAGTGAAACAAAATCACATTCAAATGAATATTTCCCATTTAGGTATTGCTTAAATGCAATTTCAGTGAGTTTCTCTGGTGTTTCATAACAGCAGATGACTGCACATCTGAGATGGAGTTCTAAACAGTGGGTGGGAACAGGTGAATTTATACCAAAGAAAGTAATGGTTCCATTTGCAGGAAAAGTGGCTACGGTTTTCTGGGATTCTAGTGGTTTGCAACCACCTCCACAAGGATAGAACCATTATGCTTTACTACTGGACCCATTCACGTTAAGCATGCTCACCTTGTGGAACAGAAAGTTCTCTTTCATTATGATGTGTCCTCTCACTGCACTGTATTGTAGTGTATTTAACACTCTACATAACTCATATCACAATGCTGAGAGTGGATTACTATCAAACTGATTAACTTACTGGCCTAAAACAACAAGGACGTGGAATGAGGTAATAAAAGGAAATGTCTTGTTTTCAAATGACTGTGCAGAACAAAGTTTCAATCTGGTTTACTGTGTTCGTATAAAAACTCACATTAAACTCTTTCCACTTTATAACATGAACAAGAAAGACACTTTAAATATCGCTAAGATCATATAAGACATTAACAGCAATAAATCTTCAATATATATATAGTTTAACATCAACTTCCCTATGTATAAAATATAAAAAACAAATTAACAATAAAGTATTCTCATCAATTCAGCTTCCTCAAAACATTACATATACTATTACAAGTATTCAAGTTAACATGTGCCATTAGAATCATTTGGCTTGTTCCCTTGTTTAAGGATTCTACCTACAAATGTTTTACAAATCTTGATCAACAGAAACTTATGAAAATTACAATTTTAGAAGAATTTAGTTCTCTTTTACCATTCGGTATGACCTTTGCTTCCCTATGTATTTAATTATGCCTTTCTGAGACTATATGCATGTACGTTTGTTAAGTTTATTCGTGCATTTCTGCTTACAAACATGGTTAATGTTGAATTTAGAATAAAGCCAAAACTGTTAGACATCCCTTAATTCGCTGCTTGTGAGTCCCCTGTTGAAGTGCTGTCAGTTGCAGACCGGCCACACTAGCTCTGTCCTATTCTCTTTCTCCCATTGATTAAGCTGCTTGCTTCCAGCTGGTGAGAGGATAAACTTAACAATCAAACTGCCCTTCCCCATGCAGTAATGAGTTGGTGAAATTCTGCTTCCCAATAGCAACATCAGGTACTTGCATAGCTGTTATATTGCCCAAGTTTTAATGCTGGGTCATTGGTTCTTGTGACTAAAGATATCTTCTAGGGCAGAATCACTGCTTCTGGTCATAATGCTCTGGACTGTCATGGGGGGTTTGTGCAAAACAGCACAGCACAGCACAGTACACATCTGGGATTATGGCTGCAAAACTGCTTGACCACTTTCAAGTGCTTCCACAACAGCCATAATCACTGGCTTTGAATTAATTTTCTGTAACTGCTAACCATAAGAAATAGACAAAAGCTTAGTACACAAAAATTGTAGATCTGGTTAAAACACACAATTAATTTCAAATTTTTTTTAGCATTAACCATTTTGTATACATAAATGTTATTGCTTTGAATTTGATAATATTCATTCAGTTTTGAAGCTCTAATTACCCATTCAATTGTTTCTGTTAGTCATGCAAAGAAAAATTCCAAACCCACACATAGCGATCCACTTCTTAAAGGGTTTATTATTGCTTGAGCCTCCTGTATCACCCTTGTACCTATAGTGAAATGTGTAATGAAACTATTTCTGCAAACATTTAGCTTAACATAAAATAAGTAGGAAATAAGCTTTCTTAAGAATAGTTTGTAGAAGAGAGATAGTCTAGTGGTTAGAAAAATTAAATGTGATTAAAACACATCAGATTGTTTTTTACTATTTTTTACTACAATTTCTGTCCTATTACCTCTTATGTCATTATGGCTAATGGAACTAGATGATATGTTAGTGCCATCAGTTTTTCACACAAAATGTGAAAAGCTGATTATGCGATTGGTAGATCATAAGCATTTCCTGATTTAAATTATTATAAAAAGAAATGAAGCTTATAAAAATTATGGTTGATTGGTTGGTATCTCATGTTGGACGTTGGCAGTGAAGCCATTCACTCTCTTGCACTCCAGTATTTTGATGAGATTGGTATGTTAATTGAAAGATGGGCAGTTGGATAGTTCTAGCATTTGCCTCACTGTTAATCATTTTATTTGTTACTTATTCTTAAGAAATTATTATTATTTCAGAAAAGTAAAGAAAAACAACTTTAAGTAATTAAAAACACTTGTTAGCTTGAAAATCAACATTAGCAAGGTATTAGTAATCTTCATTTCAATTGGCCCATTTAGGAGATTGCAGAGTTTTAAATACTAAGCCTATGGTGTTTGATATTTCTCACAAGAAGTGTGAATTCTTGCATTTAATATAAATGGAATGTTGTCCAATATGCCTGAATTTGGTGGAGTTCAATGAAAGGATTGCAGTGATACCACTGAATCATTTTCATAAAAAAGTGGAGATCACAGGTTTGATTCCAGGCACCTCATATTTGTTAATTTTATGTTTCTACCCTTACATTGTTAAGCCTGGTTCACAACCAACAACAATGGTAACCAGAACGAGAAAGTTAAAATACATGTATTCAAATGGGAGCATTCACAATCAACTGGAAGCCTTCCTAGGCCCTGGGAACGGGAAAGAAGATGGCTTGCCCAAGTTTTAACTTTCTCGGTCTTATTCCTGGGGACAGCATTTTAGATCCATATTGTGCATATTAGACTCTTTACTGTACAAGCTATTCCAGGTGGCAATGACATGAAACAGCTGCTAGTGCTCTCTGTGGTCACAAGCTGAAAACATGAAACTGGAAGAAATTAGTAGTAAATGTGCTTCCTAACCTAGATCCTGACACCTGCATATCCATTGAGCATTGGTTCCTCTGGTGAAAGGTTCATTTGTAATGTGTTTATATGCAATTCAGAACTGACTATTGCCTAAAAACAATGGCAAAAGCTATAAGAACAGCAAAAACCGGTGGAAGTTAACAAAAAGCAACTTTGATGTATGGCATTAAAGGAATGAAAGCTGGGTACAACTAGAGGGATCGGAAATGTAATGGATATGCATTTAGATAATATTTACTCTATCGAATTTTGGCGTTGGCTAACTGCATTATGTTGGCTGAATTGGAAGTAGGTGAAAAAATATCATTGATCAGTTAAAAACAAATGAAATCCCAATGCGCAAAATCGACTTACACTTTGTGATGGACATGATCATTGATATGCATTCCCATTCTCGTTACCGGCCTGTTTTGAACCAATATTTTGTATGCTGTGTTGCTTCCCGTTCTCGTTTCCGTTTTGGTTATTGTTCTCGGGTGGTTGTGAACCAGCCTTTACAGTATTCATTTTCTGTCAAGTAGCTCATTCATGGCCATAAATAAAAGAAGTATTGCAGTATGGTTGCATGTCGGTAGCATGCTGTAAAAAGTTATTTTGCATTTTGCAAAGTATTTAGAGCAATTAGCTATTTAATGCAGAGTATTGTAGCCATAATTTGGTAAACTCCTTTTTTTTTGCATTGTATGTTAATGTTTGCAACTGTGGAATGAAAAGTGCGTATGATATAAATAATGAAAGTGAAATAAGCTTAGTTCTTTGGCTACTGGATGATTTTGTAATATCCTTCCCCAAACTGTTGGAAAATGTTAGGGTATTGCAAATTTTAATTAAAATCGATTATATCTAAAATATTAAGATGGACATGCAGTGATAATTTGTAGTCTCTTTTTTCAAGTCATAGATTTCATGCTCATTTTCTTTCCCCTAGAAGATGATAATGGAGGAAAAAGAAATTTAGAGCCTACAGTATGTGAATTGTAATTCATAGTGTATACTGAAGTATAAGAATACATTAAATGAGCAAAATAAACCTAACAAAATAACAATACATAAACACAAAGAGTAATCTAAAATTAGAAAACTTTCTTTGTATGATGATGAAAAATAAACACAGATCTACAACTAGAAGTTATTTCTGGATTAAGGATCCTTGGTGTACTGGAAATTTCCTGTCTAGACATTTCATCCACAATTGCAGTAGACAGCATCTGTGTATGGTCAAAGTCTCTTCGGTGAATATTCAGCTGCCAATGTTCTGTTGGTTTATTTTTTCCTTTCTTTTTTTTGGGGGGGGGGCTTTTTTTTAGGGGCAGCCTCCACACCTGCTGCCCCTAGAATTGATCATTTTCAAGAGTTTCTAATTTTAGTGAAAGACCTTTGATCGGAGGCTAACTTAAGGGGTTGAAAATTTGAATAGGGATAGCTTTTTGAATTTATAAGATAGCCTATGACTTTTTGCTGAGTCTTATAACTCAAGTGCTCAAATTTGTATCCCATCTGGCCAAGTGTGCTTTTTTTTATTTAAGGTATTAAAATAAAGATAAGAATGGTTTTTAAAAATTTCAAAGTTGGGGAAATTTCTGGAAATAATCTCAGAGTTTTGCTAAGTCTTGTAATCATGCCCGTATCCAGAAAAAAATTTTGGGGAGGTTTTTCCATAAGTAGATCTAAACTTAACAGTACCCCATACAGTTACCATGTACCTACTCTGTAGTATATAGACGTTACATGGATAAGAAAATTGCTTGGAGACATTATATAGACAAGAAAACTCACCAGAATGAGGATATTCCACCTTACAGCACAAAACATGGAGACTGCTTTGAAAACCGGAATGTATGGTCACCTTACCTAGGTAAGGTGATGATATTAAGTTTCCCCTTTTCTTGTAAATGTGCTACTAGCAATAGACATATTGTTATCTAACAAC
This sequence comes from Deroplatys truncata, assembly GCA_030765065.1. Classification (NCBI taxonomy): domain Eukaryota; kingdom Metazoa; phylum Arthropoda; class Insecta; order Mantodea; family Mantidae; genus Deroplatys; species Deroplatys truncata. The sequence continues at coordinate 77,106,756 of CM060982.1, read as the reverse complement.
ATTTTCCCATATTGATTTGCTATGAATTTAAATAAATAAAACTGTAAGAAGTTTCGGGGGGGGGGTGGTTTGAACCCTAGAAACCCCCCCCCCCTCTAAACATGGCCCTGCTTGTAATATAGTTGTGTAATATTTTGACCAGATGGGTTAAATAGTGTCATTTTCTACACAAGGGGTTGAAAACATAAACATAAAATTTGAGAGTTTTAAGTATATAATTTTCGTTAGGTCCTATAGTATAAATATACAACATTTTGTCTAGGTAGGTCAAAGGATATAGATTTGTATGTTAGAAGTTGAAAATAAGTATAGCTGAAGTTTTTGAAAGTATAGTGTAGCTTATTTTTATCAGAGTGTAAAACGAGCATGATATACTATTCCCTTCCTCCAGTAACCTAATTTTAAAGATTTTAAGCCTCCCTTTTGTTGCTTTGGGCTGGAAGTCATTAAAATCTGCCACATTTGCAATAAACAGCCAAAAATTATCCTCTGCTGCTCATATTTGGAATTGAAATTTGGATGACATAAATATATAATTCCCAAAATTCAAAAGTTTTGGAAATTTTTTATAGTATGTGTTTGTTAGAAGGAGAGGCTTTCTGAATGATGAAAGAATTATCAAAACTGGTTGAGTGGTTTTTGAGATTACCTTCTACACACACACATATCCCCACAAATTTTCTCTCCCGTATAATGTTAGTATAGACAAATACACTTTCATTATTTACATAATTTATGCAGCTACAGGACATTAGTAATGCTTTAAACATTTGTTATTTTCAGCTGTTTTAAAATCTGTACTACAAGGGACATGTGCTGCTTATAGCATTTCTAATGCTGTAGAGTTGGACTATTGTATGATAAGGTAAAGAATGTGAGTTGTCTGTATTAAGATTTTCTCTTTAGGTGATGGTTACAATAACTGCTCTAAGAAACGGGTTTGTCTCTCCTTCACCACTTCTGTCTTCTGTGCTGCCATATAATTATCATGCTTAACTTGTTTAGCTTATGTGTTATTGAGGATTACAAATAGTGCATGTATAGAGCTTAAGACACTAAACTTGTACTGACTATATCTTTCTGAAAAGCACTCTTTCAGCTCTGGATGTCAAGTCACATTCCACGTTATAGTTGCAGATATTTCAGTGCTTCATTTCAGGATTTACGGGAACTTTTAGCTTATTAAACAGATGTGGGGGCAAGAAGATTACTTTCTTTAACTCTGCTGTTACTTTTTAAGTTGTGCCTACCTCCTAAACAACTATGGTTATCCCTGTACCATGAAGGTGATTATAGAGAATAATGCACAGTAATTGTCATACTTTTTTTGTTCATCTATGTTGTGGCTAAATTGGATACTGTTAAATTCTCCATAGAAGTTTTACTCTTGAATGTGTTGAGTTGCAGGTATAGCTAGGTCAATTAATGTTGTACATTGCTCACCCTGAAGTATATTTTTCAATTGAGGGTAAAAGACCATAATCAGCTGAACTTGTGTCCATACTGTAGGCTGTGTGAGAGAGTGTTTCCCAATTGCAGTTGATCAATACGTGCCCCCTGATTTGCAAATATCTGATGCCACATTACTAGGGAAAAGCAGCCATGTTTTTGGACAGGCTCTGTCAAAATATTATGCATCAATGACTTAATTGTATTAACATAACTAACTAGTCAATATAGGTCTTTGAGGTATTATGAGGGTGCTCTGAAAAGTTTCTGACCTCAACCTGAAGATGGCAGCACTCATAAATAAAAGCTAGCGAATTTTGTTGTTTATCTGTTGACAGTTACTCACCAAAGTTTCAGCCATTTTGGACGCTCAGTTATGTAACAGTCGTTTGAGTGAGGTGATGTGAGTGTTTTTATGAAAATGGACAAAATTGAGTATCGAGCTATCATTAAATATCTGTTTTTGAAAGGCAATATGCCAACGCAAATCAAAGATGAGTTGGATTCTGTGTAGGGGGACTCTGCACCATCATTTACCACAGTGAAATTTTGGGCAGCTGAATTTAAACATGGCCGTAAGAGCTTGTGAGGCGAACGTTTGGGACGTCCAAAAATTGCAACTACCAACGAAAACATCGCCAAAGTTCACCAAATTGTGCTAGACGACTGCCAAATTAAAGTGAGAGAGATAGCAGAGGCTATGAACATGTCAAAAGAACGTGTTTGTCACATATTAAATCAACATTTAGACATGAGAAAGCTGTCTACGCATTGGGTGTTGCGTTTGCTCACGTTTGACCAAAAACGTTTTCGAATGAACATTTACAACGCTCTGTTGGCGCAGTTTAGGCACAATAAATCCGAGTTTTGGCGCCGATTAATTACTGTAGATGAAACTTGGATACACCATTATATGCCTGAAACAAAAATACAGTCCAAACAGTGGACTGCAAAGGGGGAACCGGCTCCAAAAAAACCAAAATCGGTTTTTTTCGCTGGGAAAGTGATGGCAACTGTTTTTTGGGATAGTTATGGAGTTATTTTAATTGATTATCTTTAAAAAGGAAAAACCATTACAGGAGCATACTACGCTGAAGGCAGAACTTGCAGAAAAACGGCCACATTTGCAGAAAAAGAAAATCCTGTTTCACTGAGACAGTGGTTGCAATGGCAAAAATCCACGAATTACGGTTTGAATTGCTTGACCATCCGCCTTACTCACCAGATCTAGCCCCAAGCGATTTCTTTTTGTTCCCTCATCTGAAAATTGCGCTCTGAGGACAGATTTTCGTAAAATGAAAAGGCAATCACCTTCGTGAACAATTTTGCAGAGAAAATTGCTGAGTACTATTTGGACGGGTTACAGAGATGGAACCATTGCTGGGAGAAGTGTGTAGAGTTACAAGGAGACTATGTTGAAAAATAAAAAAAAAATTCTGAAAAAATGTCTTGTACCTTTATTAGGTCGGAAACTTTTCAGACCACCCTAATAGCTGTCTGCCATACCAATACAACCCTCACAAAAATAATTAGACAATCAGGAAATGGTGACTTACCATTCTTTTCTTGAAGAGCTTATGTTTGTTAGCATACAGTTATGTCAATAGCTTGTAGATAAAAGTTTTTTGCCAATGAATTAAACCTGCACGAACCTGTTCAGAATGTCTTACACTAATAACCATGCATCTCCAAGGAAATGGAAGTGCAATCCCTCTCATATTATTTTACCACTGCACTTTATGCATTATAACCCTAATTTTTGTAATATACCTATTTTTTACACAGCACTGCAATTTTAATTTGACATACTTATTTTAAACAGTAAACTCTTATGTCTTAATACAGTATAGATATAAAAATGTATACAGAAGTAACTAAATTGTTAATTAGGGTAGGTATTGGGGTATTGCAGGACTTTACATTAATTCATAAAAATCATTAAAAGTGTTGTTACCAATATTTAATTTTTAGCATTGTTTTGTTGTTAAACTTTTTCACAAGAAGGAATGGTGATGAAAGGAACAGTAGCAGGTATCCTTCAGAAACAAGAAACAGTGTTACAATTAGCTTTTCCTTTGGCCTATATTTACTTTCTCTATCACTTACCTAAGATAGAGGAAGTATTGCATTCAACCAAAAAATATGATGAATGCAGTTTCACCAAAAATAGTGTGTCAAATCTTTGTATGTAGGTACGGTATCTTTTAAGAATGCACACACCAAAAACATCTTACATGCAAAATGTCTAATTTTTTTTATTTTCTAAAACACAGATCCAATGCTTTTGGTTAGAATTTAATTAATTTAGGAGTGGTAAGATGAATACAATCTTGAATTTTCTGCAAATAGCCATTATTCTCATAGCATTTTACCTGGGAAAGCATAAAATTAAAGAAAAACTTACAACAGAAAAATGTAGCTTACATAAAAACGCACGTGTGTTTTCACGTTTACTATCCAACTTCATTTACTATTTATCAGTAAGTAGATAGAAAACTAAACCTTTGCTAGAATAGTTTGTAGAAACTATATAAAATGAATTGTTGTAGTTATAGAAAGTCATATGAATGTAACACATCAGAGTCTTTTGTGTTACTATGCCAACTGCCTGACAAAGCTACTGCATAATTTCTGTAATTTTATTGATCACATCTGTAGTTAGTAATGCAAGCTAATGATTTGATTGTTTACAGTGCGCCGGGATGAACAAGAAGTTATCGAGCTTGTTCCCAACATCATCCTGAATCCTGGATACTATGACGATGACGTGAGGACAGAGCACATAGAGCCAGATGAAAACTCAAACGATCAGACCACTACAAGAATGAATAACAACACGGTGATCCAGCCCATCCGTGTTTGATATAGGCGGTAACGAGCCCCACCTCGGCCAGGCTCAGCAATTACAGCACTGCGCTGGAGATGTGCCTAGAGAATAAAGCTTCAACTTGGTCTCGTCGCTCACTGTGCATAACACATTAACAATCCAAAACCAGAAGGTAAATCAATCTTCCGGGAAATTAAATCCTAAATGTGCTGCTCCCTGTGCGGACTGATTTCATAGTCTCTTTATTTTAGAGAATGCATTGTGCGAATGGGTTGTGATAGTATAAATTGTGGGTTACAAGTTTTTATATGTGGGTGCTTTTTCAAGCGTATTTTTATGCAATTTTTAATGAGAATTATTTATTTGGTATATGTTAACTTTATTTTAATGTATTTGCATCCAGTCATTGTAAAATACAGTATAAACTTGTATGGAATTGGATAATTATAAGTATCTAGTAACATAATGAATGTAAAACCTTCATATCAGTCATTCAAAATCTAACAATCAAGCTACATCTCCATAATTGGAGATATTGTGTGTCTAGGACACTTCATATTCTCTAAAAGTACATTGTTTCCCAATGTATGCATTCTTATAGTTGACCGTACAATCAGCAAAATGCTTGAAGTGGAATTCAGGGCTGTTTTATACAGCTTAAATAATGGCAGTTTGTAAGTGAGGATAGGTATTACCATAGTTTTATGGTAGATGTGTAATCTGAGTCAGTATGTATGAATGAGTATCAGTCAAAAGAGTTTTTTCATTTTCGTTTGATATTTACATATTGTTGTGTTTAAATCAACATGGCTAAAAACATGAACAGAAAGAAAACCAGGGTATAGCCAAAGTCGCTAAGGCACAGACTCGTGAATGGGAGGTCTGTGATTCAAATCCTATCAGGACTATCCTCTCTGACTTAGGTTTCTTTTTTTCCAGGTTTTCCTCAGTTCTTATAAGGAGGGAGGTATGCTGAGGAAGTATACTAAACTTGGCCTGGAACGTTGCAAATTTGCTTTCCCAAATATCATTTTATTTCATGCATCACCAGTGTCACCACCTCTGGTGGCATGAAGTAAGAGCAGGTGTTAAACGCTATTAAAAAAATAAAAATAATAAACGTCCTGAAGATACTTGATTTTGTTCTGTGCTGCTTTTCAGGTACTAAGGCTGCTTCAATAACTGGATATGGGATCCAGAATGGAAACAAACTTAAAATACATGTTTTACAATGCAGATATTCAAATTAAGAAGAAGTGTACTGGAGGCTGGGAACAAGAACAGGAGGCTTATTCAAATTTCAACTTTTTCAATCCCATTACCAGAAACAGCACCTTGGATTTCTATTGTCCATAGCTATGTTCATGGTAGAAATTGTGTATTAAAGGAGGCCATTAACTATAACCATTGCTAGCACGCTCTGTAATCACAAGCTACTGAAAGCAAAACCAGAGCAACAAACTTTAACATATGTCATTTATTATAAATGGATTAGAATGACACTTTCACAAAAGGAACCAGCAATAGTAATGGTGTGACTTTAAATATTATCAAATTTCAAATTTGGTTAACCTATATTAACTTGGCAATTGCAAGAAAGTGGAAAAAACATCACTGGTCAGATACAAACAAATGGCATCCCATTATGCAAAATCAACTTTTGACATTTTTGTCAACATTGTCATTGCTCTTATTTAGGATCATACGTCCTTTCTGTATTTTAACCCCCCCCCTTTTTTTTTCTTTCTTTCTTTTCTTTTTTGTCTAATCCTTTGTTGTTAATGACAAAACAGTTTGAATACATTTTTGAGCAGCTTTAAGACCATATTCAATAAATGCAAAAGCATTCTGAGGACATACTTGATAAGAATGAGGTTAATGATGGGAAGATAAGGCTACAGCTTAATGAAAAATGGGATCACAAGATTACTTTACATGACTAAGTTACTCAACATTGGGTCATGATGTTCCTTGAACACAAGGGATCCCTGGTTTGGTTCCCAGGGTATTGTGAACAAATTCATTCACATCTAATTGATTTTTTAGAAGCTTTGTAACAGTGAGTCAACCTACAGCTGATGGAACATGTCATGTATAAATTACAGAGTAAGTGAAGCAAACATGTTCCAAATTCAATTCCTAATGCTTAAATATTCATTTACATCTGTTTGCTTTCCATTCTCATTTTAGCTCTTGTTCCCATTTCCAGTCAGAGGGGAGGGCTTGGTTAGGGCCAACTTAAAATTGCCACCTCAGAGCCAAGAATCAAACCACAGACCCTCATCTCTGAGCTATCCTAGTGCCCATTTCAAAAATTTGTAAATTTTGCCAATTAACCTAAACAACCTGATGGGACTGTCAAGTCCTGATTTTGTGGCTCACCGGATTTCAACATTCTTTGTTTTCTTCAAGCCATTTTCTTCTTCTCTCTGACAGTGTCAGATATCTAATTTCTAATGTCATTGTGATATAAGCAATTTAAATGTACTATGCCTGAAAGTAGTAATAATAAATACAAAATGCAACACGGGTGAAGTACAAAAGCATTGATTGTTCTTTATTAGTTCTTTATTATTATAGACTATCAACAAATAATATTCTTACTATCCTATCGGTCAGTTTTAATGCATGACCAATTGCTTAAACTATTGAGCGGTCCAGAAAGCAAAAACAAAAACAACTCTTAAATACTCACACTCCAGACAATATGAAAGAATATCACATAATTGTTAGTTTACATACATCTGTTTGAACAATGGCTATGATTCATACAGCATTCTAATTGTCCTTGAACGTCCAGTTTTTGGCAAATATGAAGTAGAGAGTAATTCTCTATTATCATAGTATCTTCCCAATTATTTTTGCTAGGAATCAGTTGTGTGCAAAACAACTTTTGCATTTAGGGTAAAATTTCAACATTGGAGCTTGGAATATATGACTTTATACTTTTCATTTGTTCTTTCATTTTACTTTAGCACATTTAATACTGAGATTTTAAAAATATTTTACTATTCCTAAGAACTTCTGAGAATCTCTTCAGATGTGCAAAGCATGGTGTCTGTATAGAGATTAACATGTATAGAATTTCAGCTCTCTGTTGCAGCTAAAATTAACAAAAGCAGAGATGTCCAGTGTACTTTAAATGGAATTAAAAATCTGGTGAAGTTTGTTGTTGAATCCACAATGCACAATTGGAGGAGTTCATCTTTGACTACCATTAAAATTAAGCAGCCCTGAGTTTGTATCACACTGAGAAAGCAACCAGTTAATCATTGGAAGTTCCTAAGAGAAACACTGCTGTAAAAACTGGTGGCGTGCATAACATCATTTGGTCATTGCTGAGAGAAAACTTTTAACAACAGATTATGAGGATTTTATGTTATTGGGAAGCAATGTTCCATAATTTTTAAGAATCATGTTATTGTTATATACGTATATACATATTAAGGTAATTGTGCAGTTTGCAATTGGGCACAGAATTCCCATGTTGTACACCCATTTACATACAGTTGCTTGGGAAGTGTCTTCATATATCATTGTGATACATATTATCTAGTTCCTTTTTGTTTTGTAATGAACTCATTTCTTAGCTGCATAGAATTTGAAAGTTGTGTCTATTTTAATTCTGGATCTGCCTGCATTATATTATATGTTTGCAAAATGATGCAGACGATGGTGACAAATTATAATACTCTTTAAAGTTGCAAGAACATTAATTAAGATTTGGCATTACTAAATTGAAGCACATAAGTTCATTGTTAGACCACAGTGTACTACATGAAGTCAAGAAGCTCCATATACAGAGAAACTGCATCAATTTGATATAGCACTCCTGGTGTCTACCTATTAGGACCATCTCAGCAAAGTTGGCAAAATGCCAAAATTTACTTTTGTTATGTACTTTTGGAAAACACTTTCCTACTATTATTTAAACATTAAGGGTATATTTGATGTAATGTTATAATGAAGTATAATAAATTCCACCAAACCAGTCTGTGTCACATTCAAAGGGTCCCAAGCTCGAATCTTAGTTGGGATGAGTTACCTGGATAAAGTTTTTTCTGGGATTTTCTCTTATCCTGAGAAGACAGATGTCGGGAAACTCAAAGCTCTAGGGACCCAATTGAGCATCATTTCAACCATTGTGTTCATTCACCGTTTGATATGACCTACCCAGTTAAAGGATGTTAAACTTCAAGAAAGAAAAGCGTGAAGACATAAGAGATAACAGCAATTATTATTTTCAGATGTGTAGGCTTAATGACATTTACTGTAACTGTGAATGGTTGTTTTCGTTCCTAAATTGTGTCAACCACAATTGGGCCATTAATACTTATATCTTTACAGTTTAATGTAGGTAGAATGTCTTATGAATTCATTCTTAATGGATCTATTGGGCCTCTTTTTCTTACTGTTAGTACAATTCATAGCACTACAAATGTCTCCTCCTTGTCCCAAAGTATTTTTCTTAATGAAAATTTCATATCTTTTTCTCTCAAATGACAAATTAACACAGCTCTTTTGTTTGGTTAAAACCATTCTCATAGTAGCTGGCCATTAGGAGCGCTATAATCGCACCAGCTGCAAAAGAACACCTCAAATTTTGTGGCTGCAGTAGTCATAGTAAACTGTGGTTATGCACTATCGGCATGGGATTACAGTAGGAATTCATCAATACTAAATTGCTTTAAGTTTATACAATATTTGTTTATGTTTCCAATACAAGGTTGATTTTAACTCAGTCTGTGTACAGTAAAACAAAATAATGAGTATTATCCATCTGAGAGTCCTGCAAGACTGAGTTTGGAAGCATAAACTAGTAAATAAGGCAAGAACTGGCTAAGCTGCACATATTATTGAATGTGGCAAAGAATAAATGCCAAGACCAAATTTCAATGTTTGATGCGGGTGTACAGTTAAACTTACCTCGCTCCTTACATACCAGAAGCCAACAAAGGGATGAATGCTTACCCTTAATTAAAATGATACTCCTACTTGACAAGGGACAAATTCGTGGTACACCATCTCAAGTAAGGTTTTTTTTTTTTGGGGGGGGGGAGAGGGCAGTGTTGCATGCGAATGATCAACCTGGCCTCTTGTCCTCCAGCAATGTTCAGTCAGTCTTGAAACACAAATACAAATACCACTCAAAACACACACCCGTTCATTGCTTCATATAATATTTTATGGATTTTGATTGCTGAGTTTCTAGTTTCAAGCAGAATTGATGTTATCTGCTCCAGTTTCAAGTCCATCATGAGACCATAAGCATATGGCTGCTTATGGAAACATATATAACACAAGTCTTAGTCAAGATAACACTATGAAACTTGGTATTGTATTTGACGAAGATGATTTCATTCTTGTGCACACGTCACTAACCTAATTCATTTGCTCACACATATTACATTCTCAGAATATAATGATCGCACCTCACATTTAAAATTCCCCTCCTCTAAATGGAAATTATACCCAGGGCATCTTGTAATAGAAATCAGCATGTGACCACTAAACAACAGAAGCAGTCCAAATATGTAATTATATCTAACTGCTAAAATCATGTTCTTTTGCTGAGGCTACAGTTACGTGAAAGAGAAGCGCCTGTAATAGGCCTGTGCAATCAGACATTGTCAGTCTAGAGATTGCTTGCTTAGTACCCAAATACTAGACATAAGTTTTAGGATATACAACAGAGGAGTACATTACATGCACTGTGATCTACAAGGGATCTTTATGCTACCACTCCACAGGAGGAAGGGATGAAGGCAAAGAACCTTAGGAGGCTGCAGGCCACAGAGATGTATATATGTCCCTAACATTTCATGGCTTGAAGACCCGTCCCTTTCCTGGAGTTGCCCAGAGAGGACGATGAACAACACTTCAGCCCAGCAGCCCTCCTCTTTCCTTTGGGCAAGCATCTGTAAAAATTGAGTTTTATTTATGGATGCTCTTAGCATCCTATTCTATATTGGGCGTGAAAGACCAGTAATTTTGCTCAGAGGCCTCTTTATCAGGCTTAAGGTTCTTTTACATGCCGTAAATCTACAACATGGGACCACCGACTTTACTTCCCTTCCGAAAGAAGTCATGCTAAGGGTTACAAGCATCTGTGCCATCTGTCTGGCGCCACCATATGCCACGAAACCTAGAAGCACACCAGAAACATGAGAAGGAAATGGAATGAAAAGGAAATCATTGCAGATGAGAAACCACCTCAGCATTCACCTACCAACCAGGGAAAACCACAATAAAGGTCAGAAGGGCAGTTGATGGGAATGAAACTTAGGACCTCCCAAATACTAACCTTACACGTTACCGCAGAGCCACCTTCCATCTGGCTAACTAGAGGAAGTTAACTGTGGTTGGTTCTTTGCTTCAGCTGGCCAGTAATGACAGATTTAGGGAATACTTTGCAGCACTCTATTCTGAATTTGAACACTTAGAGTAATCCCCCAGAATTGCATTGCAGAACTATTGTTACTATTGACTGCCATTTAAACTTGACTAATTGATTTATCATGGTTTGCATTTTATCATCATTGTTGATGATGTTTCAGGGCTTGGCATCTAGAATTTTGTAAGTCACCAATTCAGTCTTAAGATAGACACACATCTGATTTCAAAAGAAAACAATGAAAGGATCTTCTAGTTTCCAAAAGGTGTGATATTGAGCTTAGAAAAATTGTTGACAAAGTTTGAACATATATTTTTCATTAAATTGTTGGACCATATTAGCTTAGACACAGATGCTTAGCTTTAAGTAGGCCACTGAAGTGAATGTACAGATCTTATTCAAAGCTAGATATTATTAAGAATACCCTTGCCAAAGACACAGCATTCAATATACATGCACAGCTTAAGCTTAAATATAGAAAAGGGAAAACATTAAGTTTGCCCACTCTTTGTTTGTACTTAGTGGAACTGGCATAGAATTAATTACAGGATGATTATTCTGTTCATTTTTATCTTGCAAAGCAGTGGTTTGAATTCTGAGTTATGTTAGAAGTGTGACAAAGCTTAGGAAGGAAATGATACAGGATGCAAATGGTACCAGTTGCCAAAGAGAACCAGCAACATATGCATATAATTTTGTGAACTTATAAGAATGCAGCAAAATGGAAGATTCCATTAAAATAAAATGAACACCACATCTTGGACCTATAGAGGGTGAATACTAAATGCTGTCTTCAAAAACTAGTGGATAACACAAGATATTGTAGGATTGAAATTTGATGCATAAATTGTCATGGTATTATGATTAGTTAAGGAGATACAGGCAGTTATACCCAGAAGTCAAATGACAGAATGATTTCTTTGATCCATAACATATAGTAATTAGAAAGTATCAATAGTCTGATAATGAGAATTCTTGATGTAGTCATTTACAAACATAGTGATCAGAGTGATGATGCTGTGAATGGCATTTCCATGTACAACCTAGTGGCGACAACTTAACAATTTACACTCTATTGTGATACCAAATGTTTGTTGCAGTATACAGCTGTACTGTAAGCCATAGCTGGTTTGTTAAGCAATGCGCTGTAAACTTTCTGTGCAGTCTCACATTTTAAACTAATGTTGGAAAATGTGCCTGTTTCAAATTGTGAAATAATGTAAGCACATAATATTTACATTGCGTATATCAAAGAGGCACCAGTTTCCAAAGTGTACTGCATAACCCACCAGTTGCCTGGCATTGAACTGAATCTTAGCACACCTGTGTGCACATTGCTCGGAGTGACAAAAGAGCAATTTAGAAGTGTGGGATGTTGGCAGATATAGAACTATTACCCTGAAATCATATTTCTCCATTCAACATTTGGAAAAAATTGCGATATAGTATTTGTTTCCTATTTTATTTATGTCATCCATTATGCCTTCATCTTCAAAGATATCATTTAGTATTCATCCTGTACATAACATATAACACAAAAGTATGTGCATGCATGAACATAATCTCAAGAACCACTGCATGTTTTCCTCCCCCTCCCCAAGTTATGCAGAGCAAACTATATAAAAAAGCTTGCAATAAGGAGTGTTCATGTACACAAATAAGCATTGTGAGCATTGAAAGAAAGGGCAAAAGATTAGACAATGAATTATCCTTTTAACTTTTAGGTGATATTGGACTTGAAAACATTGATGTTTGTTAACATGTTGACTGTAGGGTTTTAACATTAATTTTTTATTAATCTTCACCATAAAATGTTCATAATAAGTGCTGCATTAAAACAGTATATGGAGCCATATGCATAAAATGTAGTAGTACCTTTTGCTTTATCTATAGGAAAGGCTCGAAGGAACAATATATATTTCCATGCCATAGTTTTACCTTTGAATAATAATCAAATTTCCTATTAATCAGAGGCTTCCACTTCTATTTGGTCATTTTCATCACGGCCATTCTCATTTAAAACTCAATGCGACAGATTATAGAAGGCACAAACTCCAACAGTTGGAAAATCTAATATCAACATAACCTCCATATGTAAAACATCTAAAATGTCTGAAAAATATGAGAAATGAGAACAAGGAGAACACATACAGTTTGTAAGTTTGCTGAAACAATATCCAGTGCTGCTAAATAGATCACAAACCCCTGCAGTAAGAAAGCATTGGCAGTGCAGGAATTAATGATGACGATGTTGTCAATAAATTAATCACTTAGCATTCCACATTCTGTTTATGAAATCAATATAATTACTTGGAAGTCAGAATCCCTAATCTCTTTTCTTTATTTAAACATCTTTCTAGCCCAAACTTGAAGAAATGCAGCCATTTTATTTTAATATCCACATTTGCTAAACAAGCGAAACCTGGGGAAAGGCACGCTATGATTTTTCTTAGAATTGCCTATGAAGCAAACTCTTTTTCTACGTTTTATGCATCACAATCATAGTATATTTTAAGGGTAGAAGTGTAACCTACTAGACCGATAATGTGCTAAGAGGAAAAGCATATACTAAGCTTTTTATGCATGCTGATCATAGTATTTCCTTCCAAAACTATAGGAAAAGAATTTACTACATTTTATGCATATGGTTCAGTGTGTGTCTCTTGAAAATTGAACAGCTGGTCATCCTGTACCATTGTAGTTGTCATTCTAAAACTTTGTGTGCAATGATTAGTTAAATGGCTTAATAGTTTATCAAAGCTAACCTTTAATTTTACATAATTAACTATTAGCATGTTTTAAAGAATGAGGGATGCTAGTTCTAAAGAATCTGTTTTCAGTCAGTTCCATGGAATATGCATCTTATTTAAAGAAAGGATATAGGAGATTGACGGGGTAAATTCTGGAGTTAAAAAGTTGCATAAAGTTATAACTTTTTCATGAACTTCCAGCATGAGTGAAATGATAGCAAAAAGTCCATCCAGTAGGTGCCTCCTCTTAGAAATGGATTTCAAGCAGGAATCAACAAAATATTAGAAACAGGCACTGTTGTATATGCCAGTAAATTTCTTTTAAGAAATATTGAATCATATTCAATTGTTTTTCTGTTTAGTTACAGTGATTAAGTTTAAAATATACTTTATCTTGTAGTTAATCATAACATTTCTTTTGCAGAAATAATACCTTTCTCTGCTAATTCTAACTCTATAGACATTTTTAATTTGATATTAATCATCAGTGCCATATATTTTACATAACCTTCACACAAAAAATTGCTGTAATCACAAGATATGGTATGTGTGCATTAAGAAATAATAAAACGTGATTTAATGGCCTTCATTGTATTTTGTTGGCTTTTATGTAGTGTATTTAATGATGTTAGCATCATTAAACAAAAAATACATGAAGTGATTATGAATTGGAAGTTCAACTAGAATTCTGTGCCAACTTGCAAACAAATAATTGGAGTGCCCAAAAGGAACTCATTTAAAACAAGATATTAAACTGTGTTTTTCATCATTACCGCTATAAAAAGAAAACTTTTAATGTTTGAAAAATAAATTCATTACTGTGGTGGTTTACCTTTGGGATAAGGAATTTTGTATTATCAAATGTAAATGTTATTGGAATAACACACAATAATTTCTGTTTTATTTTCTTCTTCATGCTTTGCTTTCTATTTCATATTCTAAATTTCTCTCTCTAATAAACTAAATATTTATAAAGTTTAAGGCAGTGGGTGCTGTGAATAAAAAAATATAGTATATTCAGGTTCACTTTCGACATGAATAAACCTCAGTAGGCAAAACTTGGTCAGATTAGCAATACTTAAACAGGAATGACTCCCTGTGTGGAGTAGAGTGCTTGACTCTTAACTAATCCAAGTTGCCCCAAGTTTTATAGTTGTATATTTGGATCCAATTTTTTTGTTAATGAAAATATTTTATAATAGTTGTATTTATGAGAATCTTGGACTCATTTGTAGAAAATCAATTTTACAAGAGCTTTAAGGTGGAAAATGTGGTAAAATTGGCAAATATAAATTTATTAAATAAAAATTAAAGAATTGCAAAATCACCAAGAGTAAATGATCATTTACATATTTAGCTAAGGAGAATGAACATGGTAGAACACAAGTCAAGTGGATGCCAGAAGTGACATCTATCAAAAAATTCTCCTTGCTAGTATGCCACATTTTAAATACAGTTGTGTAGGATAGGTCACCTTTTCTCTTAAAAGGATTTTCAACATATTCGAACATTATGACAGTGGAAAGATTTTTTTAATGCCCTCTTTAACTTCTATGGTCATTTTGGGGCTTTTATGTGACAAACAACTGATGATGTCTTTAGTTGCTGAACTGTAGGTTTTCTTACTTAATTTTTATTAAACACACTCACATTCATATCTCCAAACTCTGTGGAGGATAGGAATGATAGTGGTTAAAGAAAACTTACCTCACCCCAACTGGGAATCTAATCATGACCTCTGGGATGAGAAGCCAAAGTGTGATGTTTTGAACCACAGATGCAGTTTGAAAATCTTAATACAATCATGTATAATATTATGACATCTATCTAGCACCAAAGATCTACACTAGGATCTCTCCACTGTCTGAACCATTGCATCAGTGCCAATATTATTTGGCCTATATGTCTGTTTGAAGAGGCTTTTATGGTGAAATGGACTTTAGCAGTAATATCAATGTATATAATATTTTGTTTCTTAATTAGTCCAGCTTTAGAGTAGAGAAAATGGTTATTTATCAGTAACAGTTCCGAGCATTCCAAAAATACTAGCTATTAAACAATCATTCCAAAGTAACAATCAAATACATCCACTAGTATTTACAAATGAACACACAATATTTTGATTTAATGTTACTTACCTAACTAAGAATGTTTTGCATCAAGTCATGATTCTTTGTTCCATGAAACGCACAGATGGAGAAGTGTGCTCCCTTCTTGCCCTAATTTAGTCTTTCTTATGCATACTGTTCTCTACTGTTAGGGGGAGTTACTCCAATTTGTTTTTAAATTGTTACTGATATATTAGACACTTGATGCAAATGATTTAAAGCTCTTTTACCACTCTTAATAGCTCATCAGGTAGCCATTTTAAAGTAGTATATTAGTATCTGGATTAATTCCAACTTTAGAGCATTTTTACTCAGATGCCATTTTTTACATTTCGTACCACACAAAAAGTTTCAGCTTCAACAAATATTGAGTTACAAGCATGATTTTTTTACTATGTTCTTAAAGTTCTAAACATGGATTATTTTCTACCAAAAAGTAACTAGTTAATTTGAAAAATAGTTGAAAAAGAAGTGCAATGACTAGAAATTTAAAAAAATAATAATTTAATTGTTCCATTTGTTTTAATATTTTGAAATGTAATAGTACAAATCTTTAATAATGGTTTACAGAATATGCAGGAAAAGATTGAATTAATATCTCTAAGGTGAAGCGGCTGAAACATTTTAAACTAAGTGAATAAAAGGGGCATATTTGCCAAACAGTAAGGGAAACAGAGATGAAACTGCACTAAGATAACAGTTGAATATTCCAATATGCCTGCAAAATATTACACTTCTAGTAGTTAAAAAAATTAGTATATCTAGGTATATCCTCACTAACAGCAATACATATACATTACAGCTAAATACTTCTTTAATTTACATGCACAGATGGAAATTTTATTATTATAGCTTCACTTTCTACACCAGAACTTATTGGAACATGATTCGAAGACTGTTGTCTCCATCATCAGCCTACACTCACTGAGTCATGTTCCAGTAAGTTCTGGTGTAGCTAGGCTAGCCAAATCTGAAGTTAGCCAATTTTGAGCATAGGTTCAACTTTATTCACAGCATCCATTATGAACTGCTGAAAGCACTAAGCAGGCAAATATTTATTTTATAAGAACACTTCACTTCTCTTAACTTCCTCATGCAGCATGTGTCTTACTTTTTATTATTCATCTTGTAATCTCCACATAATAGTGATAAATATTTTAGCACATTTTGTCCGAGCAAAGGAGAACAATTATACTCTATATACGTAAAGTTCTGGTACTCTTAATGGACCTGAGCTGCTTTCTTCATTCCCACTGCACAAACTGTTTTAGTATGGCTATAGTGTAATTCTTTAAGTTGTATTTATTTTTAAAAATTTCAAGTCACTTGAACTTTCCACAAAGTAAATTTCTAGAGCTTTTCTTCAAGCGTGTCATTAAAAATGTGCACAAAATGTATCAGTGATATTATTCTGCCTTAAAGCTTACTTTTCTTTTTCTTGTATATTTTACATCATGTATAGTGTTTTTAAAGCAAAGCTCTATTACTTACGTATGGTTTTGTTACTTTTATACCAGCATAAGGTAAAAGTAAAGACTTTTAGCTGAAAATTTAATGCTCCTCCTGTGCTGCCAAAGTTATTGTGTTTTTAAGTTTTATCTTTGCTTTCAATGGTGCAAACTTTAGCAGTTCATGCCCAAGAAATGTAACTGTAAGTAAACAATATCTGCATTTTCTTCCTGTGCTTGGTGTTGTGATTACCTTTTCTTCTTACTAGTGCATGTAATTAGAAATCACTTAATGAAAAGCAAATAATTAATCCAACATTAATGTGAATTAAAACTATTAAAGAAAAGGTCAGAATATTATGTAAGTGATTAACTGCAACCTGTTCTTTGTTAGTAGCTGTTATTTCCTGTGACTTGAGGAATATAAATGCATAATCATGAAAGTGTTTGAGGTATTATAGGAGCTGATGGTTTTGAAAAATGAAGGCAGATTTTCATAATGCTTTGATTTGTGTGCTATCAAAATATTAAGATTAGCTTTTCTGAGAATGAAACAGAAAATTCTATTAACCACGTGTATCTTCAAAATTATTGCATTATCGAAAATTGGTATCCCAAAATGACCAGTACAAGATAAAACATTTATATCCAAACATCCTTGTTGGTAGCTTATTTTGCATAAAAGCCTGTAAGGGTGTCATTTCTTCGTAAATTTACTACCTAAATGGTTTCTTTCATTTAAAGGTGAGCACTACTTAGTTTTTAAGTGCACTCTTGTGAAACAAAATTATTATTTTGAGTATCAGGACAGGTTGTACATCAGGCATGCAGAATTGTAACACAATGTGTCTTTGGGCCAGAAATCAGGTTATCCTCTCCTTAAACATCATTGAGGATGTGTGTGTAATTTCTCGCTGGTTTGCTTATGTACAAAAAAAGATAGCAGTCTGTGCATGGACGTGGGAGGAGAACCTATGCCTTCCCCTCTCTTCTTCCCCTGTTGTACAGAGACAAAAGCGTGTAGCATGCACGCTCATATACATTTCTATGTTAGACTTAATTTGAATATTACTTTAACACGCTAAGAAGGTTACTGTGATATCAGCTGTGAATAAGGCCTTATACCAGGCGTATGTCCCAAAAGAAAGAGCCTCCAATAGGTGTATTTCTAGTAAGATAATTCATGTTACTGATTTGTGTCATGAACTATTGTCTTATCAGCTCAGAAGTAGACCTATATTGCAAAAACAAAAAAATTTTAATTGAACCAACTTTTTAAAAAAATACTGATGATTAGTAAAATATAATGGGTTTTTGTAGAGTGAAGGACAGCAATGAAATAAATCATTATGGACTGTTTTGTATTAAGTTTGCAGAGGTACAAATATACTTATGATGATCCCCTTAGGAAACAGTAAGCATCATTCCTCACATAGAGATCAACATGGGTTGATCCCAAGTAGTGGCATCAGATATTTCTCATGCTTGGTGATATGGAAGGGGTGCCCTTAGCCTTGTAAATTGGGGTATCATTTTACCGAGAAGTACGGTTTGTCAGTCTTGTACACTACACATAAGCAGGCAAAAGGTCTCACTACCCCAATTATAGCCCTCCATCGATGATGTCCTTTGTGGATAAAGACATGATATGACACTCAGACATTGGTCTGCTATGAAAAGCATATTTCATTTTCTAGATGTATGTGTATTACAGATTTGCATTGATTTTATTTGAACTATATTTAAACATATTCATTGAATGGGTTTGTTCTGCTGTTTACATTTCAGATACGTATTGGGAGGGTTACAGCATTAAATCCGATGGTTGACAAACTGGAGAAGGTCTACCTAGGTTTTCCTCAGTTCATTTCAATCAAATAAGAGCCAGGTTAGAACTTCCCTTACCACAAACATTCTCCACTCTCCTAAGTTTGTGCATGCACATTTTAAAATTATTTTTCATATAATGTCACACATGTCCATATGGACTTCAAGGTATACTTCCCTGATATGGCAGAGTTTTTGATAGACAGCATTTTAAATTGTGCAGCCTGTATGTCCTAGCTGCTTCAGCCTGATGAGAAGATGAATGTAGGAAGGATTTGTCAGGGAACACCTTGAATCCTTAAGTAACTTAATCAGACCAAGGTCACCATTGGAACCTCTCTAATCAAGAAAATTGCCAGAGTATATATAAGAATAATGATGATGATAAGATAATAATAGAGCAGCTTTTTGCAGGAATGTTAAATATGTACGGGTTTACAAGTATTCAAATGACATTGGATACTAGGATTGGAGAAGTATTTCATATCCAAATATTCTTGTATAGAATAAAGATGTGTAGCAACTAACCAGTCGTATAACCATGTTTAAATGTTGGTACAGGGCACTGATTATGTCCATGGTAACTTACTGTTTCACATCCAATATTTCAAAACTCTTCAGAGATATGGTCTGTCATTGGTTAATCGACATGATCTTGTATTATAAGAGTATATGCCTTGTCTGTACTATAATGCAGATAAGTGAAATTTTATATGTAGCAGTACAGTATAAGTGTATAAACTGATAATGGGCAATTTTAATTTAATAATAACGGTCTGGAATGGACCAAGATCAAGGATTCTGAGAATATCAGCCAGATACGCTGCTCCCCAAGCCATGAGCCTGGCCATGTCTGTATATGGTGTCTGTTTCTTCTGTCTATGGCGCACAGACTTTTTATCTCTGATAAAAGGTAACTCCATAAGGGCTTTAAGTTTGTGGAGAGGTTATAAGTCCTAGTGATAATAGAACAGAAACCAGGGAGAGAAGAAGTTAAAATGCATTCCTCTCAGCAGTTTTTGCTGATTATGTTGTTGCTTCTAACACTCACTATATACCCTTCGGTTTTCGTGGAACCATGTTCCAATAAATGTGACTGGACCCATTTATTAGCTGTGGCACCATGCAGGCTGTGTCCATTATGTCCTAGGGTAGGATGACAATGATGACAGTACAACAGCTTTTACCATGGATGCCGAATCACATTGGTTCTTGGGAATACAGATGCTAGTCAGAAGGTATGGAATGGGGTTACCTTAAAAAATGAATTGTACTGGTATACCATGGGGCTTCAGAACAAGAACCACTGAGCTACCCAGCCATCCTCACTGATTATATAGGAAGTCATAAAATTGCATGCTATAACCGCTTGCATTTAGGAACATTTCTATAGAATAACCAGTAAAAGCACAAATGTATTAAAATAAGCAAAGTAAATCTAAGGTACTGCTGCTTAAACATATTAAGAATATTTTGATGCTTAAAGTGGTATGTACGTTATGCAAAAATCTGAACAGGTGTGTTAATCCCTTGTAAACTATTTTGACTTTTTCACATTGCACAATGCTTCCTAGTATGGGTGAATATTGTATACTGTAAATAGCATTTCCCATGGGGCAGTGTGAAAGATGATGTGTTATGATTTTACACCTTTTTTTACATTAATTTCTTGATTTTTCTATTACTTTTTCTGTCTGAAAGTAATTTCTCTACACATTTATAGAAGCTAAAGTATTTGTGTATGAAATGGTAGTTATATTGTTGATCACAGAATCACATATCATCTCTTACACTCTTCTTCTGGAAATGACACTAATCTCTTGCTTAATAACTGTACTCTATGTATACTGCTTAGGAATCTCTGTTAGACTGGTAATCTAATTATAATTTTATTCATTCTAAGTGTGCCTAATTAAACAGGTATGATTTTTATAGTAGAAAGTGACAAATAATGAAATCAGGGAAGTTGTTCTTATTTTTTTTTCTTTTCTCATAAAAAATGCTTAAATCAAGGAAGCAAGAACATTGTGTGTTATTAAAGCCTGCTTGCATAGCTCCAAAAAAAAAAAAAAATGTAATGAACTCTTCACAGGAGTACAATAAGAGTTTTAATGTGTTCTCATAGAAAACAAGGCAAGCATTATATTCATCTTAGACTTTAGCAGAGATTAAAAAGTGACTGGTAATGTATTTTGAAGAAAAAAAAAAATCCAAACAAAATATATGCACTACATTTCGTGATGTATAAAACACTTAAGTATCCAGTGCCTATGTAATATTGATAGTTTCTAAAAGCTTCTAGCACGGGATTGCAAACCGTGCGATGATTGAGCATCGATTTGTGTTAATGGTGTTTATTGCAATATTTGTGAAGTGCACCAAAATATTAATATAGGTGATCAGTTAATACTGTAGCATATTTGTCTAGAAATATTTTTAGTAGCTCAAAATCAGAAGAGCAGAATATGATCTGAATGTTTATGGGCAATAGTTAGCTCTCACTTTTGTAAGGAGGTTTGTTAATGGTGACAAGTAGATAGCCCTTAGGTAGCATTTTGTAATATTGCCACTATGCCTCACTAGGACACATTCTCTGTCTAAAGATAATATTGTTTCTTTTCTCTTCTCTTGCTAGAGGTGGAAAAATGGTTATTTTTGAGTAACAAGTTTAAAAAAAGTAGTATGTTCCAAATAACTGTCAATAACATCCACAGTATTCACTATTTGTGCATAACAATAACAAGATACTCTTGGTCACTGTTACTTTGACTAACTTGGGTTCTTTCAAATTGTTGTAATTCATTCAGTATTGCCAAGTGGCAAGACAATGCTTCTGTGCTTTCTTCTTTCCTTCCCATCCTACATTCAATCATGCATAGGGATGGGAAAATGATTATTTTTCAGTAACAGTTCTAATAATTCCAGTCCAAAGAATTCTAGGTTCCAAATAACCATTCCAAAATAACAGTCAAATACATCTGCAAGTTTATGGCACAACTGCAACAGCAAGATATTTTTGGTCCTCTGTTACTTACCTGATATGGGTTGCTTCACATTGTCATGATTCTTCCTTCAGTTACATTTGACTCACCAGCTCAATTGCACTAGAACTAATGTTGAGCAAAAAATTAATAAATTGAAAGAGGTTATTTCCATAGGGAATATGTAGAAGTGTAAGAAGTAGGGAAACTAATACTAGCTTGCAACATAACTGCTTACAACAGCTATGTTGTTCTCATTATGAGCCTAGGACTTGAGAACCATTCCAAATGTAAAAAGAAGAAAGTAGCCTGTCATTGCTCTTAGATAGCTTTCCAATGATTGATGCCATTCCTTGCAATTTCAGGCAAATTACTGTCAGAAAAAAAAACTGAAAATTATATAGAGATATTGTCAGATAATTTTGAAAACCCCTGTATCATAATTTACAAAGTTCAAAAATGTATTTTATTTTACACTTATTTCCATATAAGCTTCTTTATCACACTTTATACTCTTGTCATCACAATAATGAGTACTGCAGTTGTATTTTCTTCTTCCTGATCCAAAAATTCTAACTTCACAAAGATTTGTCATGAGTGGAATATTTAATATGTTTGTTAACAAAAGTTTATGAATTTTGTCAGCAAATGTTTACATTGATATATATATATATATATATACATACATATTAGTGATCCAAAATTTTAAGTGACTCTTAGTTTCTATGTCATTTCTCAGTGTCAAGACATTTTACCCAGGAGTTAGTTTTATGTGTGTTTCCCTATATACATAGAACAAAGGGCTAAAAAAGGCTTGTGTGGCTTCATTGCTCAATGGTCTAAGACTAGTGTCCTCCATGGTTTCAATGTTTGGAAATGCAGTGGTTCAAATGCAATTGTAGTGCTCTTAAGATCTGTGGTTATGAATGGGGAGGGCGTATGTAAAACAGTTGGCGATTGGTAGGCATTGCTGCTGATGAGCTTTCATAGTCCTGTTATGACAGAAGTATTTTGCCGCTTTATGAAGTAAAAAAAGATATAAAGGTGCAAATGCCAGATTTCACATATGAATCACAAAACTGGGGGTGAAAAAAAGATAAGCTTACAGTAGGATATATCAGGAGGGTATCAAATATGACATACTGCAAGAATTACCATACTTCATATTCCAGTTTTTTGCGTTTGTGGCCATTTGGTCATCCTATAATATTTCTTTCTTTAGGATTATACTATTTTTGGAATTTTGAAATCCTACGCTTTCCATTTTTTTCCCTGCATTATTATCATTTAGAATGCAATAATATGTAGCTTTATGTAGTAGATTCTCATTCAGTGTGTAATAATTTCCATTTCTTGAATGTACGGAAATCACCCAAGATTCACTGCCAGAGAGCGAAAAAATCAGAAAAGCATCCTATAAAATGGCACATACCTGCATGTTTGATATCTTTAAAGTTTTAAAACTATTTTTCCCTTAGTTATTTTACTCCCTCTTTAAATACAAATCATTTTGTCAGTGTTTCCCAGAGAATAGTTTAGTATCTATGTAAAAAATTGAGTTTTTATTTATGGATGCTCTTTAACTACTATGGTTCTTAGCATACCATTCTATATTGGGCTCTATATTGAGCATGAAAGGCTGGAAATTCAGAAACCTCTTTATCATCTTGAGGTTCTTTTATGTGCCATAAATCTACAACTTGAGACAACCGGCTTTACTTCCCTTCCGAAAGAAACCATGTTAAGGATTTTATGCCCAAAAAATTCCTCACCCTCCACCAGGTTTGAACCTGCAACCTTCAGAACTAGAGGCTATTATGGTACCCCTAGACCAGAGGTTCCCAAACTTCTTGCACACACGACCCCCTTTTCGATAATGAAATTATTGGTGACCCCTCCATTCACTTCGCTGCTTAATCATTAATTTTCAAGTTGTCGCCCACAGTTCAACAACTTAAGTGCGAAGTTAAAAGATAAATTAATTGAGCTTTCTTCAGACCAAAGTTTAAAACTGACTTTCCAGAAGGAAGATGTGTATCAGTTCTGGCTAGCAAGAAGAACAGAATACCCTGGTGTCTGCCGCAGTAAACTTGCTTATTACATTCTGCACCTCATATCTCTGCGAAATTGGATTTTCGTCAATGATGAACATCAAGACTAAATCTAGGAACAGATAATGTGTGCAACTAATATACAGCCAGACATTGAATGATTAATTAATAGCAAACAGGCTCATACTTATCACTAATCACCCTGATGTGCAGTGTAATAATTAATGGTTAACATAAAATTATACATGTGCATTTACTGTGAAATTGTATTAATATGCTTCTTAAATACAAAACATGATTCTGTTTAAATGTAATATGTGATAGGTGACTAAATTCCATTTTCCCCATTGTTATAATAATAATTAAAAATAAAAATGATTTATTAATAATTCCAAATATCCACTGCGACCCCCCCAGATAGAATACTGCGGCCCCCCTTGAGGGTCGCGACCCACAGTTTGGGAACCGCTGCCCTAGACTCTGCAGGATGACATTATTTATGTAGCATATTATTTCAAACTAATGACTAAACATGGCATAAGCTATAAAGGTAATATACAAAGGTTACAATGTTTGAGTAGAAATCTCTGAAAACATTGCACAGGTTTGGAAGGATTGACCATCACATGCATAAGATATAAAGTTTCAATAATTTCATGAATTATGACTAGTCGGCTGCAATGAGTGTCTTGTTACAGCACTGATATGATCAATAAATGATCAATAAATAATTTTTAATAGTGTGCAAGAAATTATTTCTACATTCCCTTTCTCTGTTGAAAATTAAACTTATCACACTTCTAGGTAGGTAATGGATATTTGCAATACAAAAGTTAAACAATACTCCTTTTTATAAAATATACAAGAGGAGAGACATACATATTATCTTTGGACAGAAACAACATGATTGTTTTATCTACATCTCTATAATTTTGCAATGGTATAATTTTAAGGTATACTGTAACCTCTATAAACTGCTTTGCTTTGTGTATGGTGTAAGTATTTTATACTGCAAGCTCTCATATAGATTTGTAACCTATGCACTAATTCCAGTGTTACACAGATATGTACCTCTACCAGAAATTATAAACAAAGGCCTAATACAAGCAGATGTGCCTGCAATAGGTACATATTGTCTTGATGTATGCTTGCCACACTTGTGTTGGGTCAGTTGGTATCGGCATGTGTGTGCTGCACTTCAGTCATTAAGTTCTGTGTTGCGTTGGAAGTTCTCCCACAAATATTTGTGTGACAACCCAGTCCCACTTTTAACATTGCAAGTGATCCCATCATACATTTACTAAATTAACTGCAGTTTTCTTTGCTAGAACTGTGACGTATTTTTTAAGTTGGCAAATTAATGAAATATTTTTCTCTTCATTTTTGTATTGTTGGTGAAGTTGTCTCAGAAACAGCTGAGTGTAGCTTATGTTTCTAATTGTTGGAAAAGGAAGCAACATTTATGAAACTTCCATTGTTGTAATTAGAAGTGTTGTTGCAACATACTAACTTTCCTAACCTCAAAGGAAATTTATTTGATATTTCAGCTCATTCTTTGCAATGTATGTAACTTCTTATGAGTTGAAGTAATTATAATCTTTTGTCTTGTACAGCATGTTTGTCACTTTTTATTTGAATAGAACAAAACTTTAAATGGTTTACTTAATACTACTAGAGTCGAGTACTTAAGTTGGTGAAGAACCTTAAACACTGACCCTTCACAGTGTTTATTCAATCCACACTTTCTAAGTATATGTTAAATATAAAATTTTTTTATTACAAATAAAGCTAATTGTTTTGTGTTTTGTTAAATTTATTATTGTAAAACTTAAAAATGAATATGCTTGTCGCAACTTGCCAAAGATATGTACAGCTCTCTATGAATCAGCTGTCCAAGGATTTTGTTTAGAAAGAGAGAAAGTAAACTATAATTTTATGCTGCAAATAATCATTAAATCTTGGAAATATTTGTATTGAAAAAACCAAATGCATATTAATTTTTGCTCTTATCAGCTGTATTTCTTTTTTAATCTTACTTAATATGTAATAGTTCGTTTATTTATGAGACAGGATTATAACTTGATCTTGAACATTTTAATGCCATGAATGTTTTCAAGCTTCATGTATGTATATGTTTAAATCATTTAAGTTAATTGTCTTTTGCTCACTTGTAACACAATTTGTTTTTGTTTTCTTTTTTCATTACTCAAAAGATTAAACATTGAATGAATAAAACTGAACACCATTTGGGGACTTTCTTTCATATGAAATTTCAACTCTGCATGTCCAATAGTTCACCATAAAAACTGTGATGTTTAAACTGTAAGTAAAGTTTAGGAGGTTAACTGTATAAATTCCCCCCATTATCAGGAAAGTGCCCTTGAAACTCTTGTGTATAAAGTTTTAAATCCATAAATTCAGCAGTTCTCCTAAAGCTCAAAAATATTTTAGGTTCGCCACATAAACTACCCTTAATTGTGTACTAATTTAAACCCAATTTCAAGTGTACCAACAAATTCCCTTATAATTCTTATATATAAAAGTTCTCCATACAAGCAGTAGTTTGTGACATTTCATGCATAAATGGATACTAAGGGATACTTTGCAATAGTGAATGCATTTAAATCAGTTCCAGTGACTTTTAAAAAGGGTATTTAAAATCGTGTGTCCAACGAAACATCGATCCAACCTAATTGCTATTATTAAAAAGAATTCAAATCAATCTGTTGCAGTAATAATGTATAACAAGTACGTGAAACACTGCTCTGATGTATGATATATGTCTTTTCGCTATGTAAGGTTACTTAAATTTATTAATCTTGCAGTGAAGGGCATTGTTGTTCCTGGAAACTTTTGAGAAGCTTATTTCACCATTATGACTGACCATTGTTGTGTGGTGGTGGTGGTGGTGATGAAGAAATCCAGCTCGTGTATTAATCATGGGATTGATGTTTCCCATTAAAGGAGAAGAGGGCAGCATATATGATATTTTCTCAAGTCATGTACTATACTTCGGCACATTACGTTACACTGAATGATAGGGTGGCAGGGGAAAACCAGCTTCATCCACCATAAATCTAACCCCCATGACTGCTGGGATCAAACCCGGGTCATCCGGAGTTAAAACATAAAAGGCTTACGCCACTAGGGCTTCTCACATGCGTCTTTAGTAGAATCTAACTATAGTTTAGTAAGTTATAAAATTCTCCCTGCAGACTTACAAAACAGCAGTTCTCAAACTATGCTTCATGGAGCACTAAGTGCTCTGTCAAACATTTCCTAGTGCTCCTTGAAGAAACTGGAAGAAGAAAGAAATAGAAATGACCAGAGTGTTTATTCCTCTTATTAGAATAGTTCTTTTGTATTCCAAGTAGCATTTTGGTCTTTTTTAATAAATTCATTCAAAAAGTCCCAGAATTTCTTAACACAGAAACAAGTTACCTTAAAGCAATCTATACAACATTTCCTTCCTCAGTGACACACTTCTGCCACCACATATAAAAATACTGGAAGCACTCCTGGAAGCCATTTTCAGATACCTATCTTAATGCTCTTGTGGCATGTGGAGTAATTTCTTCAGCATTCGAAAATCTTCACCCCTTCAGATGAGATTTCAGGGATTTTTCATTGCTGCTTCACCATAAGTTTCTTCTAGCATTCTCAATGTTTCTGAGGGAGATTTGTGTAACAAAACACAAAACTTTGTTTGAAAATTCTCTATTGCCAACATTATGAAATGCGATAAACAAACCTGCACAAGCAGCAAAAACTGGTTGCCAAGCAAAGATAGCAATCATTATTATGAAAATTCAAATGAAGTGTTGTCAATGTACATTACCAGCACCTAATAAAAAATATCCTTTACTGTTGTAAAGTGAAATTAGACTTGAAAATGTTTTTGTAATGAAATAAACTAATAAAGTATGTTTCACGTTCTGAAGTTCCAAAGCAGGAATGATTACCTTCTTTTCTAAAATAGTATGGTTATATAAGTACTAGGTGAAAGTTAGTGATGTGCTTTTTAATGGAAAAGTACTCCATAACCTAAAAAGTTTGGGAACTGCTGCTCTAGAGAATCTTACTGAAACAGAGTTTCACACTGTAGTAGGATATCTGCATTCTCTTCAGTCCCTCACAAAGGCAGGATTGCCCCATTGTCTATAAATGTTTCCAGAAAGGCGATTGTTGTCCAATTGTTAGTCTAATAGCTAACTAGTTTCTTGTCTTTACCCAACAGGTCCTTAGTTGTTAGTTTTTACCCACTGAATTACTGTGGTTCTAACAATTTACTTACTGATATCACAGAAAGGTTCTGGTCCAATAAAACCAGTTTTGGCTACTTCCATGGCCTGTCTATCTGCTGCATCATCACCATTTATGCTCTGATGTCAAACACCCAATAAAGTAGTAGGTTGTTACTAGTGGAAATGTTAGAACCTGTAGGCATTCCCAAAGACTACAAGTCTACTTTATGGGATTTAAGTGATTTAATGTACAGTGATTATCTGTGAGAGTAAGAATCTTTACTTTGGTGACAGGTGAGCAATGTAAGCAGTTAGCCATGGTGCTATCCAATGTGTTACAAGGAAATATGTTCAATTATATAATATACTAAAAAGAATTTATGTTAAATGAACATTTCTAACTGTTCAACAAGGTTTTGAAAATTAAAACTTTGTTAAAGGCACTTGGAGTGTTCTTTACTTTTACCCCACATATATGATTACATTGATGAGCTGCATCTCCATATGATGATTTAATTTACTCTCTCAGACTGTCAGCTAAATGCAGTGCATTGCAGAAACAAAAGAACAGGAAGCCAAAAGCATGCAAGTTTAGTACTTCGCTGTACTAATTTCAATTTTTACCAAGATTTAATCATTATATGTACCGCTCTATGAATGATATTTTTTAAAGAAATGGTAATGCTAAAATTTTATGTGCATGTATATGTAAAAGCAACTTACATTTTTTGTCATTTTCTTTGTACATTAGAGGAGCAATTCTTGGTCATCTGATTCCAGCAAAGTTCCAGTGACTTGCACTAGGTTGGTAATGGTATAAACTGCTGCAAACTTGTTATTTGTGTGATATTCATTTTAATGGTAAGATGTTTTGTAAACGTTGTTATACTTTAAGTACCTCTATGGTTGTGATTTTGGTGCATGGTATCCATTCTACTGCACTTTACTAATTATAAGCTCAGCCTTGCAAGGGTTATATGTTATCCAGTTGGTGTCATTTGTTAGTAGAAATAACCAAGTAGCACTAGTAGTTCCTCTGTTATTTCATTCTGGTGAAGTTTAAGAAATTGCTGCTTAAAAACAATATGTTTACTGCAGCTTACTTCAGTTAAGTATTTCAGATGTCAGTACATAAAAATAGGCCAGTTGAGATTATTTTACATTTTTTTTATATAATATTTAGTGTAATTTGTCTTGCACAGCAGAGAATTAGATATAGTTATCTAAGTGAAGGTAATGATAACAAGGAAATAAGAAAAAGAATATATCCTGTTTTGTTTCATTTAGATATATATTCATTGTTTCAGCTTTAATAAGTTAATATCAGTATAAGTTATTACAAATATAGTTTGTTGGAAAAGATTCATGAAAAAATGGCAAATATAAATTCAATAAAGTTGTGACCTAAAATGTTTTGTGTCTAGAAATTTTGAATTAAAAATGATTATATAAACAGGTTGGTTTACAGCATGAAAGAGTTCTGTAAAGTAGTTGATCAGATATGGATTGTTTTACATATGAAAATGTATCAGAAAATAACCAAACCAATTTTATAACTATTGCATAATCACTATTTCATTCAGTCTCCCTCAAAAACTATAAAAGTATTCTTTTTCTGAAGTATAATAATACAAGATTTTAACCATTGTTCAAAACAATTGAAGTTATGGCAGGCAGAACAGTTAAGTTCACTTTTTGGAACTATATGACTTTGGATTTGTCTCTCTCAGTTCTGTATGATGAGAATCAAAATAGCTCACATATCAGCCTTATAGTGTCAGTTGCATTGACAAGTCCCATAATCTAAGTGGCTCTGAACATCATTGACATGGATTGAAAGCAGGTGAAATGAAACCAAAACCTGTAAAACTGCTGACAAAAATATTAAAACAAGCCTTATTCAAAAGCAAACAATGAATCTGATGGTGAATTATAAGACTTGTAACCAAAAATATATACTTTACATCACTGAATACTACTGCATTAAAAATATACATTTTATTATATTTTGCTTTAATTACTCAAAGTCTTATACCATTAAATTCCTCCTTTTAGACAGTGACATTCAATAGAATGAGAGGAATTTCCATTCATTACAAATGCGGGAAAACCTGCCAACATTGTTTATTATTAAACATAATTATTCCTAACAATTATGCAACAAAATTGTTTCATGACATTTCTAAATTCAGAGATAAAAAGGAAAAGAGAATTATCTCAAAACTTTAGTCAGTGTACTTCTCTGTCAGAATAGCAAGAGCAACATTGAAGCTTCTTTTCCACCTTGAAAACCATTATTGAGGTTCATTGCCCTGATGTAAGATCAATTTTTATACATAATCATCCTTTAGGCTAATGATAACTAGACAATATTCTGAATAATACTGCAAGTTTATGGGTTGAATAGCAGGCCAACATAAATTGTTGCATGGGAAGCAATTGTCTCTGGCCGTTACTTTATCATCTAAACAAAGAATGAACAAGCATTTGGTTGCTTGTGTCACAATATCTTTAATGCCACGCCATGTAGGCTTTTATAACGTGATGACTTAATGTAATGGCTTTCTTGAACAATAACATCCCTAGTTTTATTTTTGCAACTATGGGTCTTCCAGGATTTGGAGAATCTTTATCTTCACGACTGCCCTAAAGATTTTATGCCTCTCAAAAACTTATGTTTTGCCTAGCAGAATGTAAAACTGAATTGCTGAAACTTCAGATTAATGCTGATAATGGTAAACATAATTTCATGATGATGGTGATGAACTATGGTTTTAGGGCATGGCATCATGTATCGTCTAACTTCTATTTGAATAGTGACACATGAATGATGTCCAGAGTACTACTAAACAAAGTAGTAGCAATTGTGCTTCATAGTGGTTTAATTAAAAGCAGTGCAATTGTTTTGGTTATTTTTATACACTCCCAGAGTTACAAATTTGTGTAAGATATTACAGTGCAATCCATATAATTCTTTACAGTTTCAATGAGGTTTTTTTTAAGGTTGATATAAATTCAATGTGTTGTTCTGGAAGAATCTATAATATTACCACTGAAATGACTGTTGCATTGTTAATATTGATACTGGCTGTATTTACAGAATGTGTTCAGTTCTTAATTTTCCATAATAATGTGAACATAAACTACTCAGATGAAAACACGTTTTTGTGCTGAAAGTATACTGGATAACACATTCCCTGGTCAAAATACAATGATCATGTTGAGCAGAGTTTGATGTGCAATATGTTCCAAACAAAAAAAAGACAGAAAGAAAGAAGATTTTGTCAATGCTGAGATGACAGGCTCACTTCTTAGTGAGGGTGGGAAACATTGCCTTGCAATATTTGGGATTATTTGTGAATGCTGCCAAGAGAAATTGCATATTTGGCATGAAATCAAAGAAATAATGCATGCAGTACAGGAGTTTGAAAAAGCAAGTGCATTATTGTTCTTATTGTATTTGCAACATTTACTGTAACAAAATTTTTCTCCCTCAGTTACGCTTACAGAAGTGATTACTTTTGTGTAGCATTTTTTAATTTCTCTACTGCTTACCTATGGTAGCACTAGAGGAAGTATTATATTCCACGCAAAAATTTGGTATCAAGATTTCTCCAGAAATACACATTTTGAGATCTGAACTCGAAAGAAAATAATTTTTAGAAAACGTTCTGTCTACTTGTGTGTTTATTAGTATGTGGGAGAGAGAGCAAGAGTGAGCACAACATAATTCAAATGACAAGTCAGATGAATACCAAATTTCAAGTCCAGCATCTTTCAAGGATGCAAGTCAAAATTTTCAAAAAATTCCCTTAAGAGGAAAACTATCCTTTACATAGAAAAACTTTGGTTCTATTTTATTTTCCAAAAAAATTTGATTAAAGTAACTATGTTTGAGCTATTGCATGACAAATAAAATATATATCTTGAATTTTGTCTGAATAGCCTATGAAATACTTTAGTTCTGAATGAATCTTGTATAACTAATAAACCATAAAAGACAGACAAAAGCTTGCTACATAAATTATGTAGAGCTCATTGAAATATACAACATATATCCAATAACTTTTTTTGTAGCATTAGCTGTTTTCCAAATATTCATTGTTACATATTTAAGTATTGACCACATTTGTCATATAGCTTCTATAAAGCATCTATGCAACCATGCAATTCTTTTTTCTTCCCAGCATGGCTCATTAGTGATAAAAGCTCACTTACGAACAGTTGTGTTTTGTGTTCCTTATCTATATTGCTTCATTTGAGATTATTTCTAGTCAGAACTGTATTATGAGTAATGTAACATGAATAGAAGTCACTTTTTATGTATATACTATAATATGTAAGGGATTATAATGGGTACAAAAAGTTATGCGAGTGTGACAAATTTTTAAACAGTAGGTATCAGTGATTAAGATGTAAAGGTTGGTATGGATTGCCCTGTATTTTGAATTCCAAAACAGATTAAGTAGTTTCTGGACAAAATCTAAATACACTTTGAAACTCTGTGGTGTTTGATAAACTTAAAAAGAATTGCAGGTTCCTAAAATACTGTGTTTAGTTTTTAAGTGTTCCTATCCATAGTTCTGTAGAAAGTTTAATCTTTCATTTCTATATGTATGAAACTTTATGTTGATTTATACTTTTTGTTTTTCAAAACTATGTGGCCACAAATCCTCATTAAACCAGTTATCTTATTGATCATTTTTTGAATAAAGAACATAGGGTATGGGTCACATCTTCAGTTGCTTTCTGCGTGTTCTTTGTTTTAAAAAAAATGATGTGTCCCATAATCATTAAGCTGAGAAATATCCTGTGCAAGGCTGATTAAAATAAAAATAGCAGGGGTGCTGCTGAATATGTTATGAATAGCATTTTTATACATATAATCAAATCATAAATATTGATTACATTAATTTGTAATGCAATTATCTTGTTCGTAACTGTAATATGTTGTCACATTAATTGTTAGTGTAAAACATTATGTCAAAAAAAGACTCAGTATTTGTACAGTACAAACTTATAATTTGGCTTTGGAACCAATCATTTGAAATTGAACAATCAAAACAGATATTTGAGCACAGTTTGAAATTTGTGTGGGATCTTCAAGGAGTTGAAACTATATTTGATATTCAGATTTAAAATGTGGAGATTAATTATGGAGATTGTAATTTTTCATAGGAGTAAATATGAACATTTCTTTACTTTTACATTGTATTTGCATGGTTCCTTGAGGGAATATGAGTTGGCAACGATTTAATTTTCAATCAATTTCTTCACATGTAAAGTATTTTGTAATGGCAGTGTCTTACATTTTGCAATATCATAATAAAAGCTAAAAAAAAAAAAAAAAAAAAAAATGGTTTTGTTTTTAAATGGCTTAAATCCCATTTAAACTACTTACTTTGCCAATGTAATTGTCAGCTGCTCCCCCCCTCCTCACCCCACACTTTCTCAAACTATTGTAGGTAGAATTGAGTATTGTCCTTTGTGCAGGATTCCACCTTTGATGTGTAGATCTTAAAGTTGAAACTACTGGTAGCAAATTTAATGGATATGGCCTTATTATCCCATATTGCTTAACTCTCAGGAATTTCAATGCAGATTTCAGCATGAAAGGCCTGCGAGGAAAACTATGAAAAACCCTAAGGTTTCTTGGCCCTTGAGATTCAGGACAAACCTTTCTCATGTAAGCCACAAATATTGCAATCGAACAATAAGTCCTCCATCTCAGTACCCAAAAATGGTATCTGAACTGTAAAGTTCTTCTTCTTTGAATTATGTCTTAGTCTGTTTTCACTTCAAGTAAATCCTTCCATTAGACCAGTGGATGGCTAACATTTCTTCTCTCTCTGTGCCAGAGTTTAAAAGTATACAAGGTATTCTGTAAAGGGGCATCCTTTGTAAGTGTTCTACCAATGTGTTCATGAATTTTTGTCTCTCTTCAAATAAATTAATGTATGTAGGTCCCTTCTTATGGATCATTTGTTTTCTTATCCATTAGAGTATAACCAGCTAATGAATGTAGCATCTTTACTTTTGATGTTTCTATCTTGCATTTATCTGATTAATTTAGTGCCCTGTTTTTGCTTCCATACATCAATGTGGGAACTGCCACTATTTTGTAATTTAAGCTCTGAGCCTTTTAAAGTGTTATTTCTCTGTGTTCATAATAGGTACTCCATATATTCTATAAAATTTGCTTATAGCATATTATTTATTTTGTTCTTCTGGGAATAGGATATATTATTAAAACCAAAATAACTAAGATTGTTTACTTTAGCTTTCAATTTGCCATTTAGCACAATTTTACATCTTATATAGTTTGTTCCTTTAAAAGCTATCACTTTTATTTTTAAATGTTTATAGGTATTAGAATTAGATGTAACTTCAGTTTATGTGCAGATATTTGCAAGTCGTCTTCTGATTACTGGAAATTACCTGATCATCTGCAAACAAAACGAAGTTCAGAATTATGCCACTTATTTTAAAATTATTCCTTAATGTCCTTTGGCATTGACAATTTTGTTAATGTATACCAGGTGTTAAAAAAAAAAAAAAAAAAAAAATCTGATGTGTTACACTCACATGACTTTCTCTACTCTTGTAAATCTATTTTTACAAACGCCTATTCTCCATATGCTTTATGTTAATCGAGATATCGAGATGTCAATCTTATTGCTAATTTTCTTGTAGATGCAAGGGGAATATGGTAGCTTTTAAGCGATGGTCAAATATTTTAACGCTGGTTGCTATGCGGCACATTCCATTCTCTTTGCAAGTCCAGGACATAAAAAAATGAATAACGAATTTGAGAAAAAGTATAAGTATTGGAAAATTTAAGGGAATAACAAGCAATATCTCGAAAACGGTTCACTCAACAAAAGAAATGTATATGACAAAAGTTGTGTATTTTAACGAGATCTACATTTTTTGTGTAGTAAAATTTTGTCTATCTCTTATGGTTTACCAGTTATGCAAAAGTCGTTCACAATGAAGAATACTTTTGGAGACATTCCCAGAAAATTCGAGATATACATTTCATTTCTCATGACATTATCTTAAACATATGATATTTTAATCAAAATCGTTAGAGCCATTTTTGAGAAAATTAAAATTTTCGAAAAATGTTCCATATAAAGGGTAGTCTGGGGTGGGGGGATTTTCTTGAAAACCTTCGTGTCGCATCTCTGGAAGATACTGAACCTAAATACCAAGTTTGGTGTTTATCCGACTGTTCGTTTTTGAGTTATGCTGTTCACAGACACACACACACACACACACACACGGACATGTTTCCAAAAATGCTTTTTTTGGATTCAGGAGGTCTCAAAACATGTATTTCCGGTGAAATCTCGGTATCGAATTTTTGGGTGGAATGCAATACTTCCCCTACTTACTATACGTAGTAGAGAAAGTAAAAAAGTATTCAACATTTTGAGAGGTGGTAGTATGGACCAAAACAAGAAAAAAAATGTTCAGTAAAAATGGGCTCTAATATGCATTCCTTAAGATGAACATTTGTTCATCTTTGCTACTGTGAAACATCTCTTTGCTATTACCTACTTGATCTGCAGCTGGCAGTAAACAAATGAGGACACATTACTTGATATTGTCCATGGATACAGCATGCAGTAACTATCTGTTAGTGTTGTTACTGTAAACTGTATTCATATTCTGGGCAAGTGCAGTGTATATTATTAGTTCTAATGGAATCCGTTTGTGAAATGCTTTTACAGTGTAGTTTTATCTTAAACTCGTTGGTGTATGCAACCCTCATTAATGATGTACAAACACTACAAGAAAGCATCACATCAATGCCTGCCAGAGATGTGACCATCCTGGAGTGGTGAGAGTGTGTGATTTGGACAGAAGCCTTACTATGAAGGGGCACCATATTGGCCACCTCCTTTAGCGATGGTTCACAAGTGCAGGTCATATGTAATTGCAAGCAGATTACATTAGAAGTGCTATATCACAGTAACAGTGTAATGTGTCATTTGTTTACTGCATTCTGTAGGTCATACATAATAGCAAAGAGCTTGCAGTAGAAGAGATGTTTCACAGTAGTAAAGATGAACAAGTGAGTGCTCATAGCTCTTAAGGTATGCATTTTAGAGCCCATGTTTATTGGATCTTGTTTTGATCCATACTACCACCTCTCAAAATATGGAATACTTTTTAACATCCTGTATAATAAACAGTGCAGGAGACATTGGGCAACCTTGTTTTACTCCATTTATATTTACAGTGCCTCCTTTTCAATTACTATGTTATTTCTAAAGTACATGCTTTAAACAACTCTTATTGTAAGACCTGAAAATCATATTATGCTTTTCATAATCCACAAATAAAAATGAACATTGCTACGTTAAATACATCTTTCTTCTGATTTTTTATTCAATGTTAAAAATATAGGGGCATGAGCAACCTTTTCTGAATCCACTAAATGGTGAAATTGTGTAAATATTTCTTGATTTGATTCTTCATAGGACAAGTCCTCCTAAGTTTTCTTTTGGCTTGAAAAAAAAAAAAAGTCTGGTAGTTTGAAGTTTGCTCCAACTTCCTTTTATGAAATTTGGATATGAACCTATTTATATTATGGAAAATGAATTAATATTAAGCATTATTTGCTTACCTCTGGGTGTGTATTAATAGTCTTGGGGACCAATTTGAATCTTGAGGTAGCTGCATTGCTGGATAAGGCTTGCCAGAAACATTGGTAACTTTCAGTTGTTCCAATCTGACTCATTTGAGCACTCTTAATTCTCATTCACTCATCTCTGTAGACCAACAGTGTTACAATAAACTTTCATTATCAAACCTGTCAGGGGATTAAATCAATGGATCTATGGAAAGAAACAGGAAATGACTCAGCTTAATATGACACCCATCTCACCAAAAAGAAAAGACCAGATGGAAGGACGCTCTGGTAACATATATGGTTTTGGATGCAGAAAGGGAAGGAGCAAAGATCATAAAATGGAACTTCCGTTGTCACCTATGAGGTGCGTGGACCCACTGGTTTATTTAATCAAGGGTTGAGGAATGAATATTGTCTCATCACCTGGTGGGAGTACATTGGAAGTCAAAGATTAGAGTCAAATGGAAAAGAATCTGCAGAAAGAAGAGTAATGAGAAGTAAAGCGAGATTGGAAAAATTTAGTTTCCAGAGAAAAGGCTCTATATATGGAAATCCTTGGGTTTGGAGTTTGGAGGGCTTGTGGAGAAACTGCTAGACTGGTAGTGAGTTTTGCAGACATCATTGCAGTTGTGGAAACCTGATTATGGAAAAGTGTGACAATACAGTTAAATGGTTTGGATTTCATTGGTAAATCTGTGATGGAGAGCATCAAGTGGAATAGGGGTTTTTACAAAGAAAGAAAAGGAATTTGAGATTAAAATGGATGAGAAGAGGAGTGATAATTATCAACGTGGTTACTGGTCTTGGGATTTTTGGATAAAAGGAACTAAGTGGGAATAGGTGTTGTTTACAATCTGCCGAGTGGTTCAGAATTTCATAATAAGGATTTGTTTAATAAATTAGTTATGGATGAGATGCCCAACAACTGTTTAAATATAGTGTTTGTTAATGGGAATTTTATTCTAGAATTGGGAAGGAACAAATTAAAATAATATAAGGGAGAACAAACAACTCTGTGGCAGAACAGAAAAAATAAGAAATGTAACAGAATGTGGTATTGGTTATTAGACTGAAGAAAATAATTTACAGTCGTGAAAAATAATGGGCAAAATTTCAGATTACAAGTTGTATTCAGTGAGAATATTGTATTAGAATTTGAAATAATGAAGATGTCTTTGACTAGGAGCAACCATTTATCAAGTGTTAGATTAGGATAGGGCAGTAATTTGAATATAGCTCAGCAGATAAATATTGTTTTGAAGATAGTTATATAGGTAAAAGAAGGAAGAGGAACAAGCATTTGTTAGTAAATTGGAATAAACTAGAGACATTGTTATGATGAGAGTTTCTAACAAACTAATCCTATCTCTTGAATTATCCATATCTAAATAAAACATGTTCACTGCACAATTTCACAAGATTTCTCCAGGTTTTCTCTTTCATTTTTTTCATATACATTTCAAACTCTTCTTTAACATTGCTGTCCTAAACAATATATAGTGTTTTAAACATTTTGGGTGGTTGTTCCATATAAACTCTAGCGTTTAGGTCACAGTATAAAGGTACAGAGTCAGCCAAAAGACTCTGAACCGCCTGTGCAGTGTTTTTCCTGTCTGCGTCCTCGGCGCTCATTGCCATCTGCCGCTATCATAGAAAGGCGCGGATGAAACCATACAACATTTTTAAAACTACTTTTAAAGGCTTTACTTACCAACTTTACGAAAGGAGATGCTGAAACTGGCCACCGTCGTCGTCCATATATTTTTGGCACCTCTTTAGGAAACTATACAACATTCGCCGTAGTTCACATTGAGAAATTTCCTGGCAAATATTTTGTTTCAATCCTTCCAGGGTGTGTGGGTTTGTCTTGAACACTTTAGGTTTTAAGTTATACCGAAGGGGTATTTTATGAACAATATTACCGGCTGCGCTGTGTTTTTCCACTGGCCGTGTGGAAATATGATAATGCACTGCTGCTATAAACAAAGTCATGCTGTTGTGGTTTTGGTGTGAAGTGTAGTTTTTGAGTTGACGGTGATGTGATGTGGTTCAGTTATTATGAGTTATTATTTTGTCCTGTACTTAGAAAGTATATTATGGTTCAGTATATGTTTTCTACTGCACAGCGTGTATTTATTTATGATTTGTATGTGTTAACTCGGTCAGCTCGCCAAGTGAAGGTACAATTTACAGAAAGATTTCCAGGTGTAAAAGTTCCAGGCTGTGAAATAATCCATGAACTTTACAGTAAATTTCAGGCCACAGGAAGTGTTCAGGCTAAGAAATCTAAAAGAATGCGCTCGGTTCTTACCGAAGAAACATTAGACGACATCGGTCATCGTTTGGAATATTCTCACCAAAAATTCCATGATGGATAGTTTCCTAAAGAGGTGCCAAAAATGTATGGACAACGACGGCGGCCAGTTTCAGCATTTCCTTTCATAAAGTTGGTAAGTAAAGCCTTTAAAAGTAGTTTTAAAAATGTTGTATACTTTCATCCGTGCCTTTCTATGATAGCAGCAGACGTCGAGTGCCGAGGACACAGACAGGAAAAACAATGCGCAGGCAGTTCAGAGTCTTTTGGCCCACCCTGTAGTATATGGTGCATTTCCGCTATGCAATAAGTTTTCAGCATTTTTTTTTCCAAGTTTATAAGTTCATAATAATTACGTATTAAGCAACCTTAAATTAATAATTTAAGACAATAAAAATGTTTATAGCCATTATAATTTAGTAAATTTACTGTTTCTGTAATTTATAATCTTGCTAATTGCAATTTTTAACTTATTGTATAGTGGAAAAACATTTTAGATACATCAAATCAAGTGTATATCTTGTGGAAACTATTTTTAGGTGCCTAAAAATCCAAGGTCTAATCATAACTTACGTTGGAATGAGTTGATAGCTTTTTTAAACATTTTTTTTCTCTCCCCTTACTTCTATTTATTAAGACTAGTTTCTAGGAACATCTTCCCCAACATCAGTTTTGCAATTGACTGAATGGAGGCCATACATGGACCTCTAGCAAGGTTTTCTGTAATCGGTCAAATTCCTAATACACAAGAGCCTCGTTTATCTGGATTGAGAGTGCTTTAATAAATACATATGAATGCATGCAGTTGTAATATTGACAACACAGGTAGCATAGAGATTCCTGCTTCAAGCTACATAGAACAACAAAGTGTGAGAGATTATGTTTTGTTCGTCTTCATGATAGTCCTGATAGCAATCATAGGCTTCTCTAGACAGCTTTTAATTCATTTTACTTTGCTTTTGCAGAGATCCAAATTTCAGTATCGTACATCAAAGTTTGTTTCCAGATTATGTGGCTTTTCGTTAATCTGGATTACCTTTGGTCCCACCTAGTTCCAGATAAACGCTTCTTATGTAGTGCTTACTGCCTGTAGTGATGAGTTTATTACCATAGTGTTTGCAGAATGGCACTGAGAAAGGCTCTTTTTGGGTGTGAAAATGATTGACAATTTCACGCAGATCCTTCTCAAGTATGAGATTATGCTATACCTTCATAAGGATCACAGAGGACCAATGACTTTACTTCACTTCAGAGGAATTCATGCTAAGTACTTTTATGCATAAAAAGCCCATTGCCTTCCACCAGCTAGCATGCTAACTGTTGCATCATTGAAGATAACTGTAAGAAAGACTGAAATTTGCTTAAAGCAGCCCAAAGCTTTCACTAGGTGATAAAATATCTTACTGTATGTTTTTATTTAGAACTTAATATTTCACTTGAGAGTATAAAATTAGCACTTTTTCTTGAAATTTGTTTTATCTTTCATGGACTTAGACCTAAAATTATTGCCTGTTTTTATACCCTTACTTTCTTAGATAAATATTTAATTGAAATGTATAAATTGCTAAAGCACATATTTTCTACTCGGCTAAAATCTTGCCAGTTGTTTCAGTGGTATTGTTGAAACAAATTTACTATGGGTATTTTATATTGCATTTCTTTTGTGGAGTGCAAAATATTAATCAATATATGCACCACAATTTAAAGTGTTTGAAATATCCATACTTAAAGTAACATTGCATTTCTATACAAGGAAGTAACAAAAAATTATTTTCATCAATTTTTATTACTTTCTCTACTACGTATAGTAAGTAGGGGAAGTATTGTATTCCACCAATTCAATACCGAGATTTCACCGGAAATGCATGTTTTGAGACACCCTGAATCCAAAAAAAGCATTTTTGGAAACATGTCCATGTGTGTGTGAGTCTGTCTGTGAACAGCATAACTCAGAAACGAACAGTCGGATAAACACCAAACTTGGTATTTAGGTTCAGTATCTTCCAGAGATGCGACACAACGGTTTTCAAGAAAATCCCCCCACCCCAGATTACCCTTTACATGGAACATTTTTCGAAAAGTTTAATTTTCTCAAAAATGGCTCTAACGATTTTGATTAAAATATCATAGGTTTAAGATATTTTCACGACAAATAAAATGTATATCTTGAATTTTCTGGGAATGTCTCCAAAAGTATTCTCCATTGTGAAAGACTTTTGCATAACTGGTAAACCATAAGAGATAGACAAAATTTTACTACAAAAAAATGTAGATCGCGTTAAAATACACAATTTATGTCATATACATTTTTTTTTGTTGAGTGAACCATTTTCGAGATATTGCTTATTATTCCCTTAAATTTTTCAATACTTATTTTCTAAAATGGGAATTTGTTATTCATTTTTTGTCTTGGATATGCAGAGTTATAATCTGTGGCAAAGGAAATGGTGCTGCACCTAGCAACCAGCTATTAAGAGATATGTATGTGCTTAAAGGCTACTGTATTTCTATATTGCCCTTGTAAATATATATATTCTCCTTACATCTACAAGAAAATTAGCAATAAGATAGAGTCTGCAAAAGTTTATCTCGATTAACATGAAGTAGCTGGAGAATAAGCGTTTGTAAAAATAGTTTGTACAAGAGTAGAGAAAGTCATGCGAGTGTAACACATCAGATTTTATTCTTAAAGGAAACAAATGAAGTTTGCATAACTTTAAAAAGTCTCCACTTACATGATCAATTTAATAAATAAAATTAAACATTGTCATTCAGAGACTTTTCACTATCTTATATACAATCAAAAGTATTTCCTTCATCTGCTGCAAATATAAGATGTTTTATACAACTGTAGTTCTAAATTAATATTAATACAGAATCTTGCTGCCTCCTCTCCCTGTCCTATGTCACTGTATGCTGCCAACCTACATACTTATAAAATTGCTAAAAATATGCAAGTGGCAGTACTGCAGAATGGGAGTGGTGTTGGCACTCACACCGCCGAAAGGGAGAAGGCGACGGGAAACTCTAAAATGTAAATACATTTTGTAACAGGATTACAGCATTTCTAATGAAATAAACTTAAGGTAATGCATTTACCACATAACTATTAAATCATAACCTCATGCAATTCCCCAATAGGTAAATAACCTAAAAATGTAAATGTTTAACCAACACACAGTTCCATGTGCTAGTGTGATTGACAAACGGTATACTTCTGGGATTAAAAGGGAATTGCAAATGAGCAATAAGTAATGGGTGTGTTCCAGTTTGCATAAAATACACATTGTATGCTCACTTTTATGTGAGCATTTTCTATGATCTGATTCAGTTCCACTTGCGGCTCTTTACACAAACACTACCTCCCTTCATACATCAAGTCCGTTCCTCTATGGAACTCCAACAGAGACACCGTCCTGCCAACCAACACATCCTTTTTGCAATTTTCAATGGTAGAAGGTTGGTATGATTTAGTGATGTAACATAGGACAGGGAGAGCCTGGCAGCAAGATTACTATTAATACTGCTACTATAGATGTGTGGGGCACATAAATCATACTTTAGCTTCAGTATGACCTAAAATAATATTACTTTAATATTTTCAATCACACTTGATTATGGACATTGTTTTTCCCATTTGCTGAAAATTTTGATTTGGTGGAGATACATTTTAATATGTTTCAGTGCTTGGCTTTGAGTTCTAATTTCAAGCTCTGATGAGGACAAGGAAAACAACAATTACTGCAGCAATAACTACAAAAATTATCATTTTAATGGTCTACTACAATTTTCAATGGAAAATTCGTACACTATTATTTGGATATAAGGTGCTAATGCATTTTCATTAGTCACCGCAACTATATTATGTTCATTATTTTGTAAACATGGTCAACTATGGTGGGCACCTCTGCCATAGCTCCAAGTCCTGTATCGCCACACATTAAAGTTTTTGCAATGCAAGGAATTTCTTTGAAACCCCAGTTCCTTAGAGTTGCCACTTGCTGGGTAGTTATAGGATGTTCCCACATTCTTGTGTTCATTGCTGGACAAAAGAGAAAGGGTTTGTTGAAGTCCCATGCTCTGGCCACACAAGTCAGCAAATTGTCACAAAGGCCCTGAAATGAATACACGAAATTAAACTTATAGTTTTACAATTTGTTCAAAGAGGCAGGGCTGCTCAAATAAATACATTTTTATTCATATCCTGTAATTGAAAATACAAACCAAAATAATACCTGAGCAATTTTAGCAAGTGTGTTGGCATCCAGTGGTGCTACAATCATCATATCTGCCCATTTTACAAGGTCTATATGAAGAACTGGATCACCTCTCTTTGACCAATTTGTCCACTCATCTTGGTCAGTATACACCGATACATCTGTTGGTAAATCTTCTGAGGAATAAAAATGTTTTGCCTTTTCAGTAACAACAACACGAATATCAACGTATTTAGACTTGGAAAATTCAAATAGTAATTGGGGCAGTTTAATGGTGGCAACACTCCCAGAGCAGCCCAGCAAAATGTGCTTTTTGTCCATATTTTTGCTAACTCGCGATGGTTCAACGTTACCGCGATTACACTTAGCTTTTTTGTTCTTTAGTTTCAACGTCCGAGAAACCTAGTTTCGACCATTCTTCTTTTGCCATTAAATTATTGTCCATGCGGCACTGCAAATACACTTTCGCCTCTGATCGGCAAACGGAATTATCATTTCTGTTGGAACTTAAACACAGCATATATTTTAACATTGCTTCTTTGCAATGACCTTCATGATCTAGTGGAAAACTACCTTTTTGCGGTGGCACTGGAGCGAATTGCTTCTGGCCAAAGGTCATAGTAGACATTTTGGCATGAATAGCAAGATGTTAACATACACGCAAAAAACTGGTCTTACTTTTTTGGCTGTTGCTTATTAATCACAGACCTTATTAATCACCATACGACTACTTTGCTTCACAAGTTTTCATAACACAGCTGATTCTCAGTTATACCAATCTATGTGTGAAGACCCACCTTTATATTAATAACAGAATGTCTTTGAATATAAACATTTATGACGGAAATTTAAGTTTTTATTAATCTATTTTCCCTTTATTTTTATGTTTAATCATCTTCTCACTGTATTTCCTACGTTTTATTATGCGCCTCAATAAATAGCTTATGTTGACATGGTATAGCTTTGTTGGCTGCGCTGTCAATCTTGTTTGAAAGATGATGTATGGGTTTGTTTACAGAAGAAATATTGTTGTGCTTATAAAGTTGTGAGTTTTACCATTACAATATTAAATAAATGGTAAAAACGTGGATGCTGTTTTGCGGTCCAGGGCATACAAAAGCTTGAAACAGTTTTCAGAGAAACTTCTTATTTTGGTAATAAATTTGTATGTCATTTTTGTTTACAATACGAAGATGAACATTCTGAGGGGGTCACGTCAGCATCACGTGCAGAGAAGTACCAGCAGTTCACTGAAATGGATGAGATACAACCGTTCGAAGCAATTGGATGTGAAGGACCGTTGAGATGTATATTCCTTTGTGAATTTCACCCTATTGCAGGACCAAAGATTACATGTCAGGCAAGTCAGATGTTTATCCTCGATGCATTAAACAGATTTAATTCTTGTCACATTTTTAATGTTAACAGCTTCAAGACTGGGTATTGACTTTATAAAACATTTTTCAGGTTCCCAGTAATTACATTTCAAAGGAAATATTCGATGCGGCTAGCGTATACATCATTCCCAAAGCCCAGCTTCAAAGAAGCATACTTACTGTGTAAGTTAGACAAAATATAATGTATTGCAATACAAGAGCTCATATAGA
This sequence comes from Deroplatys truncata, assembly GCA_030765065.1. NCBI lineage: Eukaryota > Metazoa > Arthropoda > Insecta > Mantodea > Mantidae > Deroplatys > Deroplatys truncata. The sequence goes on along the minus strand of CM060982.1, from coordinate 77,061,898 downwards.
CGGTAGGGATATTACAAAAGTAAAATAAAATAAAAATAATCTTAAACTTGGTATAGGTTATGTTACACTTGGTGCTATTTGCCTCTATAACTGAGGTGGGAGAAATGTTCAATACAGGACTTTATAAAACTGGATAAGTTTTATACGCATTGCTCTGTTCTACTGAAAGTTGCAACCTGATATCTTTTGGATATATATATATCCAAAAGATATCAGGTTGCAACTATATATATATAAGTGTTCTTTATCAAATATAGCTGCTGTGGTAATGCTTAATATCAGAAGTTGTGGGGTGGGGGAACCTAAGATCAGTTGCAAGGTCAGTAGGCTTTGTAGCAAATATGGCATGTGATTAGTCTCCATTTCAGCAAATCTGCAAAGCCACAACAATTTCAGTGTTGGAAGAATAGATTCAGAAAAATGCAGTGTTTTATCTGAGTAGTGTTTAGTCAGCAAAATTCTGACTAGTTGTTTGTGATTGTATCATAATAACTAGTACAATGTAAAATATGTATCTTAGAAATAATAATAATAATAATAATAATAATAATAATAATAATAATAATAATAATAATAATAATAATAATAATCTGGCCTACATGAAGAGCCTAGACCTGCTAACCCATTGCTAGCCTCACACCCATGTATACATGGCAGAGGTGGGTGATCAATCGATACGGGGAAGTGATGTGGCCAGTATCACGTATCCGTCAAGCAGCAGAATGTTGGCATCCATGTCCAGGTCATAGAAAGAAAGCATTTGGTAATTATATAGATAAATATGCTATTTTTCAGAAAAGATCTCTCCAATAGATTTTTAAATACTAATAAGCATTTCTATTAGTGGTTTGACATTACAGTTATAGAACTGCAAGGAGTTTTAGTAATAAATCTGATGAGACATGGCTGTGTTACATAAATAAAATCAACATAGTTAAGGTCAGCTCTAGTGTTTGTTTATTTCTAACTCATTACTAAGAACATTTATAACAGATATAACATTTAACCACTGTAGGAAACAAGGATAAATACTTTAAGATTGTGAGAACTATCATTGCTGGCTCAGTATATTTCACATCCCCCCCTGCTCTGGTCAACTTCTTATGGGATGACCAGTTGCACAGGTCAGGATACCTGTTTTCCATGTGATGTACAGAGTAACACTTCTGATTTTCCCGTCTCTTCCAGGGTTTAGTCAGTACTTTTATGACTGATGTCTTCCACATATGACATGGAGTACATTTTGTAGTGGGGCCAAGTCCCCAACTTGGAATGTAATAGATCTGCCGTTTGGTTGATGAACATTATGAAAGCTTCTCAGCTGCATGGTGTCGTAGATAAAAGGTTAAGTGTGGTGGATTTTCAGAAATTACAGGTTCTACCTGCTCGTAAATAATATATTCAAGCATTTTCTCTTTGTAGCTTCTAATGTATATCTTGTTTTCTTTGAATCTTCTAATCATGGTTCGAAACCTTGTCTCAGCAACCTTGTGATTATCAGAAAGAAGCGATTTGTCCATTTTTACTTTCTCTACTACGTATAGTAAGTAGGAGAAGTATTGTATTGCACTAAAAAATTTGATACCAAGATTTCACCGGAAATATATGTTTTGAGACCACGTGAATCCAAAAAAAGCATTTTTGGAAACATGTCCGTGTGTGTGTGTGTCTGTGTGTATCTGTGAACAGCATAACTCAGAAACGAACAGTCGGATAAACACCAAACTTGGTATTTAGGTTCAGTATCTTCCAGAGATGCAACACAAAGGTTTTCAAGAAAATTCCCCCACCCCAGATTACCCTTTACATGGAACATTTTTCGAAAATTTTAATTTTCTCAAAAATGGCTCTAACAACTTTGATTAAAATATCATATGTTTAAGATATTTTTATGACAAATAAAATGTATATCTTGAATTTTCTGGAATGTCTCCCAAAGTATTCTTCATTGTGAATGACTTTTGCATAACTGTTAAACCATAAGAGATAGGCAAAATTTTACTACACAAAAAATGTAGATCGCGTTAAAATACACAATTTATGTCATATACATTTTTTTTGTTGAGTGAACCATTTTTCGAGATATTGCTTGTTATTTCCTTAAATTTTTCAGTACTTATTTTCCCAAATGGGAATTCGTTATTCTTTTTTTTTGTTTTGGATATACAAAGAGTATTAATCTGTGGCAAAGAGAATGGTGCTGCACCTAGCAACCAGCTATTAAGATATATGTATATGCTTAAAGGCTGCTGTATTTTTATATTACCCTTGCAATTACAAAACAAGGGGAACATAGTACGCCTTAAGCGATAGTCAAATATTTTTAGAACTGGCTATGTGTAAATGTAATTCTCTTTGTATGTCAAAAGATGGTTTCTGCAAATGTTTATCTCAATTAATATGAAATAGATGGAGAATAAGATTTTGTAAAAATAGTTTGTACAAGAGTAGAGAAAGTCATGTGAGTGTAACACATCAGATTTTTGGGAATGAGACTGCTCTTCTTCCATGTTCTACATGATGAGAATGGTGAAATTGTTGAAGGATGTCAGAGTCATTGTTTTCAATTGTAATTTCAGATGTGTAATGCCAGTGTCTTAAGATCCTAGAGCTTGAGAAATTGTTCATTAAGAGCTGAATGCAGTGTGAGGGCCACATTATTGACACTCGGGTGCTTAACTGTAATTCCGGATCTGTTTCCGCAAGAACCCATCCAAACAGGGTAGGAAAGAGTACTAAGATGGTAATATGCAAGGAGGTTGGGTGTCTTTAATTAGTTTCCAATAATAAGCACCACCAATAAAGAGTTCTATTGGAAATTCAGGTGATTTGTCTTTAGGTTCAGCCAGTTTTAGTTTCTGTAGACATGCAAGAGTAGCCACATCCTGTAGAGTTGTGGGTTTCAAAAGCTGTGATGCCTATTGTTGACTTAGTACATAGTCCTTGCATTTGGAAGTTAATTAGATGTCCTTTCTGTGTAGCAGTATTTTTAGAAACACAGATATGCATATATCTCTTTCAACTACAGTAGTCAGTTTAAGTGTAGTCGTCCTCCATGGTGTAGTGGTTACCATGCTAACTTCTAGTTCCCGAGGTTGCAGGTTCAAACCCGACGGAGGGCGAAGGATTTTTTGGGGCGTAAAAATCCGTAGCATGGCTTCCTTCAGAAGGGAAGTAAAGCCAGAGTCCCATGTTGTAGATTTAACGGCATGCAAAGAACCTCAAGCCTGATAAAGAGGCTTCTGAACAAAATTCCCGGTCTTTCATGCCCAATATTGAATGGGACGCTAAGGACCACACAGTTAAAGAGCGTCCATAAATAAAACTCAATTTAGTTTAAGTGTGTTTACAAGTGATGCACGGATGAAACTAGATTGATTGCCTACATTGAGTATACAGTGTGTTTGTTTACTAAAACCAGTAGGTCCAATTGATCTAATGCATGCTGTTTGTAAGTGGGTATAGGCAGTAGGCTGAGTATTAAATCTTGTTTACTGCTGTTGTAGTAATGTCTGCCATGCTACAGACAGAATAGTGATGCAACCTTTTACATTTTGTGCAGAAATTTTTGCCTTGTTTGGTGCAAGCTTTTGCTGAATGGCTTCTTTTAAACAAAGAAAACAACATAATTATTGTTTAAGCTTCTCAATACGCTCATTGACATTAACAATGCTTTTGGAATCTTGAGTCCAGTGTCCATGTCATTCACAAAATGCACAAAAGGGTTAGTTTTTCTTTTGTTGATTTAGTGGATTTCTTGGGATTTGTGTGGACATGAAATGCTGTTGTTGTTGGAAGGAGCGATTGAGTATTGGCATAATTACCTTAAATTTTTTGTGTTATGAGTGCGCCTTCAACTTCGTCCTGTAAAAATTCTATAAGTTTGGTTATGTTGCCTTTTGAAGTGCCCTCTCTTCTCATGTGTAGGATTCATCTTCTACAAATGTTGGCAGGAAATGCTGGCACAACTTTAAGTGCAAGTAAACAAGTGTAATTGTCGATATCTTCACCCATAGCTTTGAGAGTTTGTAATCGGCAATTACATACAAATGCAATTTAAAGATTCGGGAGTAAACACCTGAATGGTTGAATGTGTTCTATGTAGTCTAAGTGTGCCTGAATGATGCAGTTTTTGACACCATACTTTGTGTTAAGGATCCTCTTGGTTTCTTCATATGTCTCAGCTGTGATCACTATGCCATCAATGAGATATTTAGGTTCCCCTTCCAGATACCCTCTCAGAAACACGTGCTCGTTGATTGGGGGCACACTAGGGTTCTGATCTATGGAAGATGTGAATTGTTCCCAAAATCTTGACCACTCCTTTACCATTCTTAACTCTAAATGGTTCTGATTTGATGACGGGAAGTTTTACTGTTTGTGCAAGAGTTGGTATCGTTACAGAAGCTGACTGTGTAGTACAGAGATTAAACATTGCAGTTGTAAACTCCCCTCAGTGTGACAAGATGAGTGTTCTGTAGCACGTTTAGGTACATTCACATATTCCTCACATTTTGAAATGTCTTTCGAATTTATTATCCGAAAGCAAATTTTAAATTGAATCATCTAAGGCTAGAAGTTTATCTTAAGTGTCATGTAGTTGGCCGCAGTAATGACAAAAGTTTTTTAAAGTTGTCTCCTCTGTAGAACTGTTTATTATGTTTATAAAACATGTAGCGTTTGTGCTCTCCTTCACACACTTTTGTTTCAAGATATAAAGTTTGTCTGGTTGTGCACTGAAATAATAGGGTAAATGAAAATGTTCGTGTATTAACAATAATACTGGTGGAATACATATAAATCTAACCTGTAGATGGCACAATGAAGCATTAGTTTTCTTTAACTGTAGTTGCCACATGATGGTTATTTTAATATGCTGTAGTTGCCACACGATAGTTATTTTAAAATGCCCAAGATGCATATAATGAACAGTATTTCACTGCATTACTAGTAATTAGTAATACTAGCAGGCGTGTAAGTTACAATTTTATATATACTTCTAGCTTTTAATGAAAATATGTATCATTTTTATGGTAGCTGTGTTGGTTACGTGTGGCAAGACGTGAAGTTTACTTGCTGTTTTCGGAAAATTTTAATATCTCTGCATGTTAATTGTTCTTGAGATCTTCTTTGAGTGGAGTTTATGCTATTATGAAAGTTTTCAGCACCAAAATGTGTAGTGATGAGACCTAGCTCTCTTACATAAATAAAATGAACACAGTTAAGGTCTATGCTAGTGTTTGTTTATTTCCAACTCTTACAAAGAACATTTATAACATATAATATTTAACCAGTGTAGGTAACAAAGATAAACACTTGAATATCGTGAGAACTAACATCTCCGGCTCAGTACTCCACAAAATCCATGGCTGTGCTCTACAGTTTCACCATTAGGAACTCTTCAACGACACAGTCACTTTCATTTGTTAGTACATTCCTGCAAATGAAAAACATTATAGTAGTGATAATAGTTCAAAAGATAACCATTTTTCTGTTAGGTTACATTGTAACAGTGTTTGGTGATAAAGATAGAATAGAAAAAGTGTTTGGGCATAAGCAGAGAATAATGACCACTATCATATTTAGCCAAAGCTACAAGTGCATTGCTTGCAGTCCCATGCTATCCACCAAACGGGTGAACACCCAGGCCACAAATTCTGTACTCATCGCTTAGGCACATTAGTCCAGTTCAAATAACTGTTGTATTTTGCCTCATAGAAATCTACAAACATTACGCTCCTTTTTATTTTTAAGATTGCAGACTTTATTCGAATTGCATGCCACTCTCAGAGAGAGAAAAGTGTAACTCCCATTCCAAATTATCCTTTACGTGAAAAAGTTATTGCTCTTAATGATGTTGATTAAATACAATTAGTATATTAATGTTACAAATTAAATTATATATTTAATTTTCTGTTAATAGCCTGTGAAATTCCCTTTATATTGATTGAAGTTTTTACAATTTTGTTTAACTGGGAAATCATAAGAGATAGACAAACTTACTAAAGAAAAGATGCAGAGTTCATTATAGTACACAGTTTGCATCACACAAATCTTAGCTAGTTTTTAAATATTCCATGTTGCAAGTTTACAGTTTTCCCAGGTGGAGCGCATTGACTAACAGACATGGTTGAAACTTTAAGATTCTCTCTATTCTTCCATTGTAAGAGCTTTTTACCATGAATAAACATTTGAATGCTGTTTCCACATGTAATCAAGCACTTCTTACTTAATCTGAAATCATTCCTAAGCAAAAATATACAGGGTGAGTCAAATAACGAATAATTTTAAGGCATGATTCAGGGTTATATTTGAGTATTTTCATATAGGGAATGTATGTCCGTAAATGTCTTGTTATCGAGCTAGAGAACATTAGCATTTTTCAAACATAGTGTCAGGTTAGATAAAATTCTGTCAAATACATCCCTGATCCCGAAGACATTGGAATGTTGTTTATGTTTTGTTTTCTTTGCATTTTGGAATATCACTTGTATTCTGTTTTCACCATTAACCTAAAACCTGCATTTTGTTATTTAAGTGGTAAGGGATTCCTTGGCATATTATACAACACTTTGTGACATTTTGGTTCCTACAAGAGGTGTAGCTTATCAATCTCAGCTATCAGGACATACTAAACTACTCCATTTACTGGAACGACTTTCAGTTTTACAGCCCATTATAAAAATGTTCCACTTTACTTATGCAGAACTAGCAGACATGCATTACATTTATGGTGCTGCTTGGGGAAATGCGAAATGGGCTTGATATCTTTGTGCTGAGCTTTACCCAAAAAGACATTTGCCCCATCACAGTACCTTTACTGCCATACATCACTGACTGCGAGAAACAGGAACTTTCCAAAAACAAGTGTATCGTTTGGGAGTCCAAAGAAATGTAAAAACAGTGGCTCTAGAAGAGGAGGCTCTTGACCAGGTCCGTAATTCTCCTTCCACAAGCACAAGAGCAATAATGCATACTAGTCAGCCTTCATTTACTAGAATCCTGTGTAAGCAACAATTCCATCCGATCATTTCATCTCACCTGATTCAAGCACTGAGTCCAGATGATTTTCCACTCCAATTGTAGTTTGTATTGTGGACAGACAAGAAGGTTTTTACATGAGAGGGTATGTTTAACACTTACAACAGTCACATTTGTGCACAGGAAAACCCTAGAGCTATTAGAGTTACAAAATTACTAACACCGGTTTGCAATGAACATTTGGGCTGGCTTGTGAATGACATACTCATAGGGGTAGCTACCTCCACATTTATCTACAGTTTTTACAACATGCTTTGCCAGAACTTCTGGAAGATGTTGCTTTAGGAATACAGGATTATTCAAAAGTAAACAGCAGATTTAACAAATTAATTTATCACGAACTACACAAGATAGAAACACAATTCCAACACCACTGGACTCAGGGCGTTTCAAAGTCTGATGCATTGAATATGAGCAGCAGCACGAGTGGCACGACCAATGTCAACAGTAACTCAGCTCTTGCCACAAACACAAATCAGCTGTCCCTAGTTATGGAGCTCACAACCTCAACAATTCACTGTCACAGTTCCTGAAGAGAAGCAGGCAGTGGTGGGACATCTGTGTACCCCACAGATAGAAATCACAGGGGGCAAGTCCGGTGACCTAGGTGGCCACGTAAGAAGAACATGTGTTGTCCTCCTCTGCCAATCCAGTGTCCTGGAAGGGTGTTGTTCAGGTACCATCAGACTTCAGTATGGAAATGTGGTGGAGCATCATCTTGCATGAAGATAAAGTCATGCAGTTGGGGAAGTAGTCAGTTTTCGAGCATGTCAAGGTAAATCGTTCCTGTAACTGTGCGCTCGATGAAAAAGAATGGTTCATAAACTTTGTGGACAGAAACAGCACAGAACATATTGAGTTTCTGTGAGTTGTGTTCCTGTTCACCGGCGACCTAAGGAGCTTCAGCACCTCATATGCGCACAGTATGCCGATTCACCTTCCTGGAAAGATGGAACATTGCTTCATCTGAAAAAACCAGTCAGTCAGCAAAACCTTCTTATTCCATGGTCTCTAACAATGCAATGCAAAAGTTGAACCTTTTATTGTAGTCTTCGGGCTGTAATAGCTGCAGCTTGTAGGGCTTCAGAGGCAGTGGTGTCTCAGAACACGCCATACCATCGGTTGAGGAATGCCCAGTTCATGGCTTGCACATGTTGTGGACTTCCTAGGGCTTCGTTCGAACATTGCTCGAATACGCTCCATATCTCCGCCAATGTGCGGGGATGACCCATCCATTGCCATGTGCATATGCACCCATCCTCTACGAATTTGCAATGCCACTCATAAATTTGCTTATGACGTGGTGGCTGCTTTTGGAAATGACGACAGAATATAACATTGCACCTGCACATTGGACTTGCATTTCGCAAATTGCAGGACACAAAACGCTCATTCCTGTGGTGTCTGCACCATTTTCTGGCAGAGCTGCGGCCACCCATGGAACTTCAAAGCAGTCTATTCCAAACTTTGAAACATCCCGAGTCCAGTGGTGTTGGAATTGTGTTTCCATCTTGTGTGGTTTGCGAGAAATAAATTTGTGAAATGTACATTTTACTTTTGAATAACCCTGTACATTAGTTAATGTACTTCCAAGGCAATGGGGCACCTGCTCACTGTTCCAGTGACGTAAAAAGGATTTCCTAAGTATAACGTATCTGGATAGCTGGATCAGTAGAGGAGCATCATAATCATCGCCAACACGTTCACCAGATCTAACCACGTCGTCGCCCTCCATGGTGTAGTGGTTACCATGCTAGCCTCTAGTTCATGAGGTCGCGGGTTCAAACTCGGCAGGGGGTGATGGATTTTTTTCAGGTGTAAAAATCCTTAGCAATGGCTTCTTTCGAAGGAAGTAAAGTCAGTGGTCTCGTGTCATCGATTTACGGCACGTAAAAGAACCTCAAGCCTGATAAAGAGACCTCTGAGCAAAATTCCCAGTCTTTCATGCCCAGTATAGAATGGGACACTAAGGACCACAGCAGTTAAAGAGCGTCCATAGATAAAACTCAATTCTCAATTCAGATCTAACCACTTTGGATTTTTTTTCCTTTGGGGACAAGTTCAGACTCTTGTGTACAAGATACCAGTTAATAGTGAAGAGGAGCTGATGGCCAGGATCTATGTAGCATTTGATGGTATTCGTAATATGCTGGGCATTTTTTAATCATCATTCATTACAACGATGCTATCAACAATGCTCCCAAGTAGTTGGCTTTTATAAACACTTATGCACTTATTCAATCCTTGTTTTGTTCATAATTTAACTATGTTTGAAGCTTTTCAAAAACACATATCTTCATCATTTAACTGTTCTCAAGTAATTTGTAGAATGGTGGAGAAAATTTGACTGACAATAGTATAATTTGCATATGTTATTGACAATAACCTATATTTCAGTTGCAGGTTGTTAAACAAAGTTTTGACCTACTTCAGAGCACATGAATTTAGTGTCATATAATTAAATAAAGATTCACAAGTAAATTAAATCAACTTAAAAGAGTTTTGTATTGTTTAAAATTAAAGATAACCAGCTACGCTTATTTCAAAATTTCCCAATGCCTTGTAGCAAAAGTACATAACGACCTGTTAGGTGGAATTTTGTCTAACCTGATATGGTTTTTCAAAAGCATTAATGCCCTCTAGCTTGATAACAATACATTTACAGGCATACATTCCCTAAAAGAAAATACTCAAACATAACCTCTGAATCAGGCCTTAAAATTATTCTGTTTTATTCTGACTGACACTGTATATTGAATAATGTAAAATGGATAGAAGAATCACTTTCTATTTGGATAGTATAATATTTAACGGCTATATGTGAATTTGTCACTGCTAAAGAAAGTTATATCATTGTATCACAACAGAGTTTTTATATATGCCAAAATCTAACTTGGCATTCCCTATGATCTTCGACTCCTGAAGAGAAGACAGTTTTGTCACACATGTGACAAAGTTGAGGAATAAAGTAAGCTACTTGCGCTGCACTAAAAAGGTTTACTTTCTCTACCATGTACATAGGTAGAGAAGGAATTGCATTCCACTCAAAAATTTGATAGCAAGCTTTCACCAGAAATACTTGTTTTGAGGCCCTCTGAATAAAGAAAAGCACTTTTAGAAAAAGATCATGTGTGTGTATTTGTGTCTGTGAGCAGCATAACTCAAAAATGAAAAGTCAGATAAATACCAAACTTGGTATTTAGGTTCAGTACCTTCCAAAGATGTGACACAAAGATTTTCAAGAAAATCCCCTCATCCCAGACTACCCCTTATGTGGGAGATTTTTCGAAATTTTTGATTTTCTAAAAAATGACTATAACAATTTTGATTAAAATACCATAATGATATTTACATTACATCTAAAATGTATATGTTGAATTTTCTAGGATTAGCCTGTGAAATCCACTTGACTTTGAAAGAAATTTTGTATAACTGGTAAACGTTAAGCGATAGACAAAAATGTACTACACAAGAAATGTAGATCTGTTTAAAGCACACAATTTATTTCAAATAATTTTTTTTTGTGGCATAAGCCACTTCTGAGATATCTATTATTAAAGGTTCAAATTGTTCATTTCTTGGTCATTGTCTTTAATTCCTGTCAGCATTCAGTTGTTTCTCGTGATTGCATGGAAAAGTATGGAATTTTAAGATCAGCATATACCATCCAGTTCTTAAGCATTTGACTATCGCTGTTCCCTTTGTATCTATAATGAAATGTGTAATGTAGCTATTTCTGCAAAGGTTTATTTAGATTAAAATGTAGTAGACAGAAAAATAAGCTTGAGTAAGAATAGCTTGTATACTCACCAATAAATGAAAAGGGTAGAGAAAGTCATGTGAATGTATCACACAGATTATTATTATTATTATTATTATTATTATTATTATTTGATAGTAGCATTTAACACCCATTCTCACTACATACTACACCACAGATGGAGGACACTGATGGTACATGCAATGAAATATTTGAGTACCATACCCAGCATTTGCCAGTTTTGAGGACATCTATAAACACGGGATCGGGTCTGCCTACGCAGAGACCACGCCCTTGCATGACCCAGGATTACTTCTTGTGGGCCCTTTTCGTTAGGGGCGGTACCTATTTTATAACCCCCCCCCCCTGCCTGGCCAGATCGGGCTGGAAGTCCAGTCCGTCCTTCCAAACAGGGCCAGAAGTGGATATGCCACTTACGCGCGTCAGGCCAGCAGGGCGAACCCTACTGGGGGAGACTACCGAACAACCTCGGTGGGGCCAAAAGTTTCTAGCAACCGTCTACCAGCTATCCCTCATGGCTGGTGCCGGAGAGTCTCGAGGCTTCTCACAACCCCGCCTGGGCGGATAAACCAGCCAAGCGTACCCAATCACCCATGGGTATCAGGAACCACTGCCCCGCCAAATCCAACCCAATACGAACAACTCCCTTTCGGGAGGGGCTCGAATGTTCGGCCTGGTGTACTTCTCATGACGTCAGAAGTATCACGAGCACTAAGGGTCTGCAGCTCCCGCACCACGGCAGCTGAAGGGGTCGGAACCCCCTCCCCCCTTACGGGGAGTTTTGAGGACAGGAAAACCTGTAAAAGAACATTGGACAGTCCTTCGGGATTTGAACCATGGACCTCTCGAATGCGAGCCTCACGCATTACTCCAAAGCCATCTCGCTCGGTACTAGACTGAAATACATGTAATTGCATCTTGCAGTTAAATTACCATCATATGTACAGTTTAATAGTAATTACAAAAGTCAAATGTTAGTTTCTCACTTATTAGCCTCAAGTTCCAAAAAATTACTTCTATGTATATGAACATTATATCACACATTGTAGAACATCGTAACATTAGTCATAAGAATAATGTTATCTGATTAACACAAATAATTGCTGAACATTAAGTTATTTGATTTTGCTTTTGCTTTTATTGCTTAAGGCATACAAGATAGGATTTAAGTTACTATTTAACCCTTAGTATTTTTTTAAATTTTATATTCATTTCTGTTGCAGAACTTTAGTGGAATCCAAGATTCTGGGTTATCCAATTCGCATAGATAGCAAGAGATATGCAAGAAATGCTTTCCATTTTAACTTATGCTTTGTTTGTGATGCTTGGGCACGAAGTGTCCAGTATGAGCCAGTTGTCAGGAAACTCTCAGATTACCTGGTAAGGATTACAACTGAACTTGCCAAAAGAATACATGTTTTTAGAGCATTACCTGCTAGTGGAATATGTTAAATAAATAAAAGTTAAAATGCTAAAACTATAATGGTATTGGAAGGTATTCATAAAAGCAAACCTTCTCTCGTGAGCTTTGTCTCGCAGGTTGCACTTGACAGCTAGCAATTAAGTTGGTACACTTGCAAAAGATCAGATGAAAAGGTTTTACCATTAGACTTCCTAAACCAATCACAAGGCAGCATTCTGGGTGGTCTTTGACAAAACAGAAACGGAACTGGAAGCAGCTCTGTTGCCGGATGTTGCTATTTCCAACCACATATTTCAGTTTGTGAATCTCTAGCATATGCGTTGAGTTGTTATATGAAAGCTTATATTGTTCATTGTTATTTATATTTGTGGTTATTGTTGGTGTTAATTTATATATACCAGGTGAGTCAGCTGCCCCTATTTATTTTTGAATTTATGCAACGTGCTAAGCGACATATTTGACTTTTGCCTTTCTTGAATGCCTTCTAATGACTGATTTGTATAACAGTTTATAGAGGAGGAATAGATAACTCAGTGCAGAATGCAATTGCTATGTATGTCGATACTAAAAACATCCCACCCTGACACTGGGAGCTGCAATAGCACTTTTAGCCAATTTTACAAACTTTTATTATTTAGCATTCATTCATGCACACCTTTGAAAATGCACCTGCAGGAACAACCTATCACATGTGTTGGTTGACAAAACCATTTGAAAACAAAATGGCATATTTACGCATTGCAACCAATTGGATTTAAGCCATCAGTCAACGTACAGCTAAGTATTAGGTAGATAATTTCACTTATGTCACAAACTATGGTGTATTTCAGATCATACAGTAATTGTAATGACTGATACAGTTTATTTGTTAGAATTAAAACTACCAAACCGAGCTCAAAACACTGTATGGCGCTGCAAATAGTGTGTGAAGATTCGAGGTGGGATCTAGTTCTGCGATTACTAATTCATGTAGGAACCTCACCTTGCAAGTTGGCATTGGCCCAATGGTATTATTATGGTTGCTTTAACACTGTTCCACTTCAGTTTGGGTTCAAATCCTTTGCGTTAAGTTCAAACTTTTTATTACCTTTTGTTTTATCTCTTTGATATTATGATATAAATAACGTTTTTAATAACATTATAAGTGTATACAAAATAGAATAATCGCCATGTTTTCCACAGAAGAAGAACCGCAAAGCCCAAATCATCTACGGGCACACTCATACGTGAAGAATGCAGACAGATTACACTGTGCATGTTACAGCATGCAAGAAGGTTTCTCCGGCAATGTACACAAATGTGCATTGATGAAGGGGATCGTCATTTTGAACATTTACAACTCCTTTGTCAATAGAAGAAGTGAAACAAAAGGTTTAAACATGAAACAAAAGTTGTTAGATTTAATATCATCGACATGCGCCTAAAAGAATGATAGCTAACTATGTAACATGGTTTACAACACCAGATACAGTACAGATTATTAGGGTAAACATGGTACACAATTATCTGATTGTAATTCTTGTGTCTTTGGCTCACAGGAGAGCCAATAACAAAAATAAATAAATTAGGACACTAAAATACAGTAAATAAACACAAGGAGAAAAAAAAAGAACCAAAAGTATTTGATGTTTGTATCAGATTCGAACCTCCGAAACTAACCTTTGCTTCACCACATTCTGGCAGCTAACCCACTCAGCCAAAACCCACGTAGTCTATCCCGCTCTTCGGGAAAACATTCCTCTATCTCCTTGCAAGCATTATATCCATGAAATACCGTCTTTTTTAAGGCCTTTGCAGCTCTTTGGTTCTCATTCAGGCCTTTAATCACTAATGCTAGTTGCGTATAGTACCGGATAGAAGGGCAGAGCTACAATAGCAGTTTGTTTGCTAAAAGGGTCAATGTTTTCACATTAGACTATAAACTGCTGGTTGCATAGATACAAATACCTAGGGGCAGCTGACTCACCTGGTATATAATTTTTTTTTCATTCATATTATTTATACAAGATTTGAAGAGCGACATCGTCTCAAAAACAACGCTGAACACTGAGCGATGATTCACAAAGTGAAAATCCTTTGTGTCGAGATGTGCCACTTAATAGTCAGGCATTTGAACTGTTAAGCAGGACCCAGGAATTCTTTGAAAAGGAGAAGTATGTGAAGGTTCATGAGCATCCCTCTATACCTGCTGATAAAGCTGTACAACAAACTGCAGCAGCTCTTGAACTAATCACAAGAACTGTTATTTACAAGAGTGAAACTCTAAGAGAAAGAGGACAAAATTCCTGAACCATCTGGAACGCAGCATGTGTGAAAATAACTTTGTTATCACAGCTTATAATTTGTTTTATTTCTCCTCATTGTAGCAGGTACGTTTGCATTATTTTGTTTCTATATTGTGAAAAGTGCTAATTTATTCTACATATGTTGCAATGTTTATGCTGAGTTATTTAAAATTAACAATAGTAATACGAAATAGTTATTTACTCAGTGACGTTCGCTATTACGTACACTTTTTGTATGTGGCTTAGACACGATAGAAAGGGGAATAATCAGCTGTTGTTGTTTACTAGCCACTCTGGTGATGTCGCAACCAGAATATAGCCAACGTTAGGCGAAGCCACATGAACTGTCAAGTGCAAAGATTGCTGCTAGTCGCTGTTTTGTTATGAATAAAAACGTCCCCTCTGTGCTGAGCCTTGGCTCCAAGACTTCATCTCCATTTCGTGTTTCCACGCTAGTTGTTGTTCACTGTAAACAGCTGTGAAAGCCTACAGATTTCTTGGATCTAGTTGAAGCAGCCTTGCATCTCTTAGTGATGACAGGAAAGTTCACAACTTAAGTCCTACTTTGTGGATCTCTTAACCATCAGCAAAGCAATTTTATGTGTCACAAGTGTCTGGAGATAAAACAGAAAATCTTCCTCATCAGCCGAAATACAGCATATGTTGAAAAATTATTTTGATATGTAGCTAACAAAGGACCAGATGTTGAAATATATATGAAAAGCTGCATAAAAGTGAAGGTGGGCCTGCAGTGGATAGGCAATAGGCATTGTCCTGAAAGCTTGAGAAAAGGGTTTTATCGATCTGATTCAAGGGGAACCAAATCCTTCTACAGTTTCATTAACAGGTAAGCATAATAATGAATTTCAGTTAGTTAATGCTAAAGTATGTGAATGATTCAGTAAATCTTTATTATAAATAATTCAGCTTTAAATCAGTTTTGTTTTACTGTAATTGAAATCTGTGTTTTATTGCCTTTTTAGGGAGAGAGAAAATTTGAATAGATAATCCTCCAGCAAATTCTGTAACTTTTGAAAATCAAATGGCCTGACTTGAGCAAAATTCAGGTCAGATGTTCACAATAGTTCCGGTTCCACATGCACGCCAACTGTGAAATCAAGTGGTAATCAATTTTTTGCAGGATCCAGTATACCTGCTAGAATGAGGAAATTAGAGAATTATGAAGCTGAAGGCACAAGGGATATGTTTTTAAATGAACTACAGAGACAAATAGTACGAGAGGAAGAAGTAAGATCAGCGAGAAGTGGAATATTTACGAGGGTGTTCTGAAAAGTTTCCGACCTCAACATGAAGATGGCAGCATTCGTAAATAAAAGCTAGTGAATTTCGTTGTTCATCTGTTGACAGTTACTCACCAAAGTTTCAGCCATTTTGGACGCTCAGTTGTTATGTAACAGTCGTTTGAGGGAGGTGATGTGAGCGTTTTTATGAAAATGGACAAAATCGAGTATCGAGCTGTCATTAAATATTTGTTTTTGAAAGGCAATATGCCTACGCAAATCAAAGATGAGTTGGATTCTGTGTTGGGGACTCTGCACCATCATTTACCACAGTGAAATTTTGGGCAACTGAATTTAAATGTGGCCGTAAGACCTTGGGAGACGATGAACGTTTGGTACATCCAAAAATTGCAACTACCAACGAAAACATCGCCAAAGTTCACCAAATTGTGCTAGATGACCCCAATTTAAGTGAGAGAGAGAGCAGAGGCTATGAACGTGTCAAAAGAACGTGTTTGTCACATATTAAATCAACATTTAGACATGAGAAAGCTGCCCGCGCGTTGGGTGCCACATTTGCTCACGTTTGACCAAAAACGTGTTCGAATGAACATTTCCAATGCTCTGTTGGCGCAGTTTGGGCGCAATAAATCCGAGTTTTGGCGCCGATTAATTACTGTAGATGAAACTTGGATACACCATTATATGCCCGAAACAAAAATACAGTCCAAACAGTGGACTGCAAAGAGGGAACCGGTTCCAAAAAAAGCAAAAACTGTTTTTTTGGCTGGGAAAGTGATGGCGACTGTTTTTTGGGATAGTCATGGAGTTATTTTTATCGATTATCTTCAAAAGGGAAAAACCATTACAGGAGCATACTACGCATCATTACTTGACAAGCTGGAGGCAGAACTTGTGGAAAAATGGCCACATTTGCAGAAAAAGAAAATCCTGTTTCACCAAGACAACGCACCGTCTCACACCTCAGCGGTTGCAATGGCGAAAATCCACGAATTACAGTTTGAACTGCTTGACTATCCGCCTTACTCACCAGATCTAGCCGCAAGCGACTTCTTTTTGTTCCCTCATCTGAAAATTGCACTCGGAGATTTTTGTCAAATGAAGAGGCAATCACCTTCATAAACAATTATTTTGCAGAGAAAAACGCCGAGTACTATTTGGACGGGTTACAGAGATGGGAGCATTGCTGGGAGAAGTGTGTAGAGTTACAAGGACACAATGTTGAAAAATAAAAAAAAAAATTCTGAAAAAATGTCTTGTATCTTTATTAGGTCAGGAACTTTTCAGACCACCCCCGTATAGAGGAAAAAGGTTGTTACATGAAAAAGTAAAAAGAGTGAGAAAATAGGCTTGATGAGCAACTGTTGTAATATTTTTTTTCTCTCTGTGTTTATAAAATTATGGAAGACAGAATGCTATTTATCCCAACATATTAATGTTCATTGATAAAGGCTGCTGTTAATTTTTGTAATGATAATTGTTCAGTACTGGTAATAAAAGAGCACCAAAAGCAAAACATAAAGTGAAACAATGAAAATATTCACTCATTGTAGACTTGTATTATTCTTGCAATCACATTTCTCCTTTTTTGTCCTCTCTCTCTCTCTCTCTCTCTCTCTCTCTCTCTCTCTCTCTCTCTGAGCTTTTATCACCAGCTGTTAGCTCTTCTTCAATGACATCTTCGCGTAGTGTTTGGACTTGAAATCTTCATCCTGGAGATACTTAGCCAGTTTGTGCAGTCACACAGCAAAGGATAGGAGCAAAACTTCTCTCTGTGCAAATCTTGTCATGCTGTGTAGTATGGGGAAATGGTTGATCCAAATACCATTCAATAATAACCTGCATGTAGGTTATGTGTCTGCTATATAATCTTTCTTCAGCAGTTACAGGGTTGTGGTATGGTATCATGAGCCATAGTGCAATTTCATAACTTACATCTCCAAACAGCAGTGCATTTGTACCACTCCCTGTTATTACCCAATAAGTCCCAGAATGTCTCCTTATGCATGCATTATAGACAGATCCAGGTCAGGTGCTTGCAATCCCTTTTATCTTAATATTCGTTACCATACGTTTAAGACTTCTTGATTAATATGCGGCTACAGTCTGTCTACAGCCCAAATGACATCTGGAAATATGTAGCAATTTTTGGAAATTGCATCCAGTTTCTCGACTTCCCTTTTATACAATTTTCAACTTTCCAAAGTGTCTTCGAAACGATACCTTGTTAAATACCAACATTGTCTGTCACCAGACTGGAACTCAGGATCTCCAACACAATGCAAAAAGATTATAATTTGTTCTTCTTTGGCTTTTCCTCCTGTCTCTTGGTTTCAGGAGGAAAATGTTGGGAAAGCCACTCCACATTATTTTTTTTTTGTCCAAATCTGTTAAGTGCTTTGTAATTGTATCAAAATCTCTGCACATTTTATAATGCTTTACTCCCTTTTATGAACTTTGATGAACTGTAATTAAGCCATTGTATTCTTGTTTGAGACCGCTACTGGAGCGATTTAAGAAATGTTAAGTTGTGGCTTTTACAATAAAGCCAGAGCTCTGTTCTATTTATATCACAACGGAAGTCACAACTCATTAGTAGTCATGCTAAGCTTGAGATAGCAGGTTTTATTAATACCATGTTTTGACTGCTTGCATGTGCATGAGCCTGTTCAGAGTATCTCAGGTTTGTCCCATTGTCAATATCTTATTGATCCCCTCCCCTCTCCTGACATGGGACCTAAATGGCAGATAGAAGTCATTTGCAATGACTTGCTTCAATAATAAATAAACCTTTTATTGGATTTTATATCCAGTGTGTATTCTATGAGGAGTCAAAAGAGCTCTGAGTTACAAATAGTCAACAACTTAAGTTCTGCAAGTCACGAATCTCACAGAGTGGGCAGAAATGGAGATAGACTGTACTGTAATTATTTGGGAGGGGTTAAAAGAAGAAGTGGAAGCTGTCCATGAGTTTCGTAAACACAATACTGAACTAGTGATTACAGATGCCCACAGGTTAGTGCCAAATAACTTTAAAAAGTATGAAAATTAGTAAGGAAAATGATTCAATCAGCATCTCCTCTGATCACTGAGAAACTTAAGTACATAAAGTAACATTTTGACACAGAGAAGAGAAAAAGACCTACCTCTGCTACCAAGAAATATATAACACATCCGTGATATGTGTAAAAAAAAACACACACATATTTCTGATGCCTTTGTAGAAGAATTTATCTTGAAGCAGTCAAATGATAAACAAATTGAGGCATATAGCTATTACAGTAGAATCTTATTAGTACGTTTTTGCAATTTAAGAACATAATTATGTAATAAAATCTAATAATACACCTTACCTCCCAAACGGATGTGAAATATGGGCACTATTTACACTGGTTTCAAGTATATATCCATGGTTGATTGCTTTGTTGGTTTTAATGCCAAAACTTTACTGTCCATCTTGTTTAGTAAAGTCATTACATCATCATCAACTTCGAAACTACACACATCTTGCTTCACTACGTCCATTGCCTCCATCGCTTCTGACACTGTAGGAATTGGCTCAGGATCTGGATCATCAACACTTTCATATCCCACTGATGCTTCTTCTTTAATTTTTTCTTCAAGTATTTCATTTATCATCGCTGTTTCACACACTGGAATTTCATTGTCAATGTTTACATATGTTTCAAAAGACACACCGGCACCGTCTGATATTTGGCGCCATTCTTCACTCTCGGAAAACTCATCTTCCAGTGTGATGTCATCACCAAGAACCTGGCAAAACCCAGTTTTATTAAAGTAGTTCCTAATGGTATCTTGCATCACAAAATCCCAGGCAGTCCTAATGAAATGCATGGCATCTAAGATGGTGATTTTTCTTGTCATCAATTTCAGTGCAACCAACCCTTCTCTGTACCAGCCTCTTCCGATATATATGCTTCATGCACTGATGATTTGAATCTAAAGGTTGTAGCTTACTCATGCAGTTTGCTGGGAGCAAAATGATCTTTATGTTTCTTAAACTTGAAACAGTTGATGGATGAGCACACACTAATCAATGAAGATTCCTGCTTCTTATGCCCAGTCTTGCGTCCCGTGGTCATAAGAAGTTTTCAAATATCACAGAAGTTATTCCGCTTTTGTGTTGGAAGTATACTTACATGGAAAACATTGCACATTCTTGAAGCATTGTGGATTGCATGCTTTTCCAATAACCAGCAGTACCAATTTCTCTGTTCCATTTTTGTTACAGCACAACAAAACTGTAATCCTCTCCTTGTTAAGTTTCCCACCATAACACTTAGTATCCTTAAAATCCAGGGTTTTGTCTGGCAAATGGTAGAAAAATAATCCTGTTTCATCTGCATTATAAACATTGCCAGGTGTCTTTCAAAATTGACGGGAGCATTGTATTTTTCCCATTTCTATATTTTCACACAGTGTAGCATCATTATCTGGGCAGCAGCTTCACCTCGCACGCATCTGTAAACTAAAGCCATGTCAATTCTTGAATCTTTCAATCCAGCCATTGGACGCTTTGAAATTATCCAGTCCCATCATCTGTGCTAATTGTGTTGCCTGAGCAACCATCTATTGGCACATTTGAAGCTCTTGCTTGTGTAAACCACTTTAGCAGAACATCTTCTAATTCTGGAAACTGGCCAGAGCAATTACATTTCCTTTTAGCATTTTTCCCTTCTTCAAAAGCAGTTTCAATCAATTTATGTTTGCTAATAATTGTATTTAAGGTTGATGGAGGAATGTTTAAAACTTCCGTGCTATATCCACGTGTTTCATATTTGGATTGCAATCTACTACTTCAAGGATTTTCAATTTTTCACTCTTGGTTATTTGCTGCACTTTCTTTTTCTTCATTGCAAACGAAAAGTTAAAATACAATCTACATATGTTTGGTCAACACTCAACAGTAGAAACTATTGTTAGCATTTACCACGCTAAGCTAAAGCATTCTCTATCCCACCCACACAAATCGCATCACAAATATGTACATACATACATACATGCCATTGGATGCTGGTCTCCACCCCAACTGGACCGACCCAAGGATTGGTCAAAATAGCAAATGAGGACATCAAGCTTTGAACGTAGTAAGCGGGAGCGAGAAAACATGCTAAACAAATGTTATTTATTACATTACATTCATACAGAATTTTATAATTCAATGTCATACATGGGGAAAGTGTGTTAATGAGGAATGTGCTAACGAGATTCCACTGTACTTGGTGAAAATTACAATTATGAGACTGCGCTTTTCACTTCAGTTTTGGGCCTGCAAGTCATTATCAGATAACACAACAAATGCTTTCAAATTATTCCACAATAAATCTGCAACGAATTTTTTCTTTCCACATTCAAATTTGTTCTTGTCTGTGGACATCTAAGAATTTTCAAATAGATGTTCACACTGCCATTGTCAGTGATACCTTGAGCAATCCATAACAGCACCTTCAAAGCATGAAATATTTTGAGGCCAATCTAAGAAGGTAAAAATGCAAAATAGCCAGCAGGATGGTTTTGTCAAGTGGATGCTATTTTGTTACATTAAGAAATAAATGAAACACACTTAAGCAGATGGACTGTAAATACGTTGTACATAGCGATTTTGTGTGGCAAAGAAAATTGTTTGCTATTTATGTACATATCTTCTGGTGATAAACATTTACTTCCTGGACTGCCTCTGTGATTGAGTGGTCAGCATTTTGGATTCTCATCCCAGAGAGCCTGTGTTCAGTTCCCAGCTGCAGAAAGGGAGTTTTTACTTAAGTAGAATCATTTCCCTATCCTCTGCAAAGTCTGGAAGGAGAATGTGAGAGAATATATGTTGTATGGAAGAAATGATTAAATTCAACATTAAATGTTCAGAGAGTTATTAACATTGTTGTTTTTCAAGTCAGAGCCCTTGATATGACCATAAAAGTTAAAAGGGCTATACAAAAGAAACAATTAAAAAGAAAAAGACAATTTTTAAAGTACCATCCTAGCTTTCAATCCCAAACCTGTATAAAAATGTAAAGGAAAAAGTGGTAGAAACACAAGATATTTTAAACATCATGGATGCAGTGTATTTTAGAAAAAATAGGTATGTGGATTTATGAGTAAATAGAATATAAACAAAGGGTTCTGCAAAGAAGTAAGGGATAGAATTGAAGATATTGAGAAACAGAAAGTGTTTGCTAGCTTCAGAGAAAAGGATTCACTAAAAACGTGTTAAGAGGTACATTAAACTATGATTTTTAAAAACAAAGATTTTAGGAATTAAAGGGGATTAAAATATAAAAAGTATGGAGAATATGGGCAATTTTAAGAGAAATGGTGGAGGACGATAAGAATGAATATAGAGAAAAGAGTTCTAAATGACAGAATAGTAAAATGTGAATACTATATAAAGATGGTAACGTGAGTGATGTAAAATTTATTGTGGTTGGTCTCCAAGACGTCAATACCTGGAGTTATGTCTTAGAGCCTTATGCAGACACACTACTTGCATGCAGCAAGGAAACAGCAGCACAGAACTAAACAATGCAGGGCCAGCAATCAGCCTTCCTTTTATATAGAGCAATGCTTTATCAAAGTTTCACACAAACCCAGAAGGAGGCCTGGGAGAATTCTGGAAATTTCTATCCATGTCCTGATAGGAGTTGCAGATAGTTCGATAAACTGAGAACACCTCTCCTCTCTCTACAACCAATAACCAGTCAATGCCACCTGGCACCAAAACTACACCCTGCTGTAGGTTTTTTTTTTTTTTAGTTTTATTTATGGATGCTCTTTAACTACTATGGTCCTTAGCGTTCCATTCCATACTGTGCATGAAAGACCGGTAATTTTGCTCAGAGGTCTCTTGATACTTGAGGTTCTTTTACGTGCCGTAAATCTACGACACGGAACCACTGGCTTTACTTCCCTTCCAAAGGAAGCCATGCAAAGGATTTTTACACCCAAAAAAATCATCACCCTCCGCCGGATTTGAACCCGCGACCTTGGGAACTAGAGGCTAGCATAGTACCACTAGTCCATGGAAGACGACCTGCTGTAGGTGAGCAAGTAGTGAAAGGTACCCACCACAATATAAACTAAGATCATTTTAATAAATAGTATTTCCATAAAAACTAGTGGTTGAATAATAATTTATTCACATTTATCATTTCTTAATTTGTTTTTTCCTTTCAGTATAGTTTTTATACGCTTAAATGAAAACATTTGCTAAAGCTCGGTAATAACTCCCCATCCATTAATGTTGATCTGGGCGACTCACTTGGTTAAGTGTTAGTTTTCTGATCCTAAGGTTGCGGTTTCAAACTTGGTCCAGACCAATGGTTTTAAGTGTGCTTAAAAGCAACGACCAAGTCAGTATATTTACTAGCATGTAAAAGAGCTCCTGTGGGACAAAATTCCAGCACACCAGTGGTGCTGAAATGATCCTGGCAGTTGACAGTGTTGTTAAGACACAAAAAATGTTTTTTCCATCTATTAATTTCAATAAATGCTACAAGAGCACAGTTAATGACATGACCTCCCTCTTTTCAAATAAGTGAGAGTCAGGAAATCTGATCAGGTACATCTGAGTATTATCCAACTAATTAAAATGAAATGCAGAAGTTGAAGACAGTGAAGTAACACAAATAATTGATGTTGAGTAGGTTGGGACATGCTGACTTCACTTACTTTTTATTTTTATAAAGACATGTTTCCGAAAAGTGTTCCAACCGACTTAATATTAATTAATACACAGCCTGTTTATCGAAATGATAATGTGATTTATTCATCCAGTATTTTTTATGAGATGTTGGCTACAAGCAATACAGTGATTAAGCTTTTAAAAAGTTCTGTACATTAAAAGAACAGTAAAAATTAAAACAATAGCTCAAATATATTTAACCTAACAAAATGCACTAGTATTTACAAAAAAATAAAATAAAGCCAGTATAAGTAAACAAAAGGAAATTATAACATCTGGCAACATAAGTAGTCCTTAAGGAGTAGAAGTTATTTTAAATTTGATATTTATACAAATGGCTTTTAAATTCTTGGATTGATTACCATTTATTTATATAATTGGTAATTTTTGTTTAATTGAATATTCCAGTATAAGTGTAGAATGAAGGAACTTTTACTTTGCAGACACAGATGGAGCTGGATTCGCACTTTCTTTCCAAAGCAAACTTGTCAGAAAATGATAAAGATGGGCTACCTAGCATTCTGAAACAGGTGCTACATGAACTGAATACCTTCAGGATGTGCATTCTGACACGTAAGTTTAATTCTACTTCCATTGGTGAATGATTCCATTTGGAATAAGCTACAGAATACTGCTGCTCATCTGGTATTGCTGGATTGCTTTGCAAATCTTGACTGACAATTGATTCAATTTCATTTAATCACCCTGTATTCTTTATGAAGTTATCGTGCAATGCTCTGGAAGATCCTCCCTTTTATCCATTAATTTCATACAATCCCTTGACATTCTTATAACGGATGAAAAATCCCCTGATAGTCATGAAAATGTGTATGAAATATTGGCATATGTTACATTTCTGATTTCCTTAACCTCCCATCAACATTCTTCCAAGTTCTAGTAATGCTCTATAGCCTGTATCTTTTAACAGTAAAAGAATTATTGGAAAGATCGAGTAATTTTTAGATACTCAGTAGATGATATTTTAATTTTTGGTATCTTTTCTATTTAGTAACGTAAAGGCTACAACACACGAGGCGTGATAAAAAAATAATGGGAATTGTTTTAATTTTGCAAGCTTTATACATCCAATGTTCAAAAGTTTTGTTTTACCTTGTTTGGTACACATATTCCTGATGTATGTTTGCATTTTCAGCTGTTTTGCATGTTTAGTTTATTATTGACAGTCGAAAAAGTTATATGTGTTTTCCAGCAAACTGCAAATGTTTACTTTGTAAAAGTTGGATCAAAGAATTTGCATTAAATTTTGCTTGAAAAAAAGAATAAAGTGCAGCACTGCATTTGAAATGTTGACTGTGGCTTTTGGCAAACATACTATAAGTAATATATCCTATATAGGCCTATCCCATGCCTATATATTCTTGAAACCTTAAACTTCATTCATAATAATATAACTATATTTCAAAAGAACTCAGAATATCATAACTACAACACAAGAAATCTCAGTACCTACACTTAGATAGCCACAGGCTTACAAAAAGCCTAGCAAGCATTTCCCATCTGGGTATCTTAATGTATAACAAACTAGATACTTCAATAAAAAACTTAAATAAAGAATCTTTTAAAGGTAAACTTAGAAAGCTACTTCTAAAAAGGCAGTATTTACATATAAATGACTATTTAAATGAATCATGTTTTCCATAATCACATAATTAAAATACATAGATTATTTAATTTTGTTATTCTGTGACATAGTATTTTTGTAAAGAAACTAACATGTACTTATTTTAGTATTACTTGCTGTAATCTAAAACCAATCCCGATGTGTCCGAAAAACAATGTAAGTTGTTTCCCAAAGGATGAAATAAGACAATGAGTTTACAAGTGGTATAAACATTTCAAAGAGGATCAAGGAGACTTGAAGATGACGACCACCCTGGACACCCTAGCACATCAATTACTGATGACAATATGGAAGAAGTAAAGAAAATGGTTCTGGAAAATCACTGAATCACCATCAGAGAGGTTGCTGATGATGTTGGATATTGCTTTGGCTCAAGCAATTTTTTCAAATGTTTTGGGCATGAAACCTTTAGCAGCAAAGTTTGTTCTGAAATTGTTGAATTTCAACCAAAAACAGCGTGGTGTATACATCACTCAGGAATTGCTGATTGAAGTCGAAAACAATCCAGAACTTCTAAAGAAGGTTATAACAGGTGACGAAACATGGGTATATGGGTATGACATCGAATCTAAGGCCCAATCGTCCCAATAGAAACTACCTGAAGAGCCAAGACTGAAAAAAATTTGACAAGTTCGATCACATGTGAAGGTTCTTCTCACTGTTTTCTTCGATTACATGGGATAGTGCATCAGGAGTTCCTGCCTTATGGTCACACGGTCAATAAGGAACACTGCCTGGAAGTTTTGCGCCATTTGCGTGAAGCAATCTGAAGAAAACCAGAATTGCAGCAAAACCACTCATGGAAATTGCATCACAATAATGCACTCGCCCACACCTTAATGCTTGTTCGTGACTTTTTGGCAAAAAACAAAACTGTTATGCTGCCTCAGCCACCGTATTCGTCAGACATGGCTCCCTGTGACTTTTCTATTCCTGAGGCTGAAGAGAAGCATGAAAGGATGACATTTTGCCACCATTGATGAGATAAAAACAGAATCACTGAAGGAGCTGAACACCATAATGAAAAGTGAGTCCCAGAAGTGCTTCTAAGGTTGGAAAAAGTGCTGGCACAAGTGTGTTATATCTGAAGGGACAAAGTTGATGTTGACGATTAAATAAAAATTGTTAAAAAAAAACAAAAATTCCCGTTACTTTTTGATCACACCTGACTTGCATAATACAGAAACCTGTAACATCATACAAAGAAATATGGGCAAAACTGGTGAATACAAAGATTCCCATTACTAGGCACCAAGTTAAACATAATCTTCTCAGTTTTTATTATAAAATATCGGTTGACTAATTTCCAATGTTACACTGGACACAATTTTCTCTCTCTATATTATGATTTTAACATGCACTGGTAATGGAATTAGTTATAACAAACAAAGGAAATACAACAAAACTTTCTTACATACAGGTTACTCAAATATTTTGGCATGAATATTGAATGCATATTTTACCATTATAAGCAGATCCATCTGTCTTTTGTTTTTCTGCATTTCTGTTTTCTCGGTTGCTAAATCATGACCATCTGTGTATATTGCTGAGAATTAAATAAATATCTCTAAGTTATGTCTTATTTTTTTACCTGCATTTTCTGTAGACTAAGAATAACAACTACTTCATTCTCAACGAAAAGACAAAGCAAGTACTTTATGACTTTGCAGCGTTTGTATTTCTATACACAAGCTATGTAAATACTTTTTACTTTCTCTATCATTTACTTATAGTTGGTAGAAGAAGTGTTCCATTCCACCCATAAATTCAATATCAGGATTTCACTAGAAACACATGTTTTGATGTTTCCTGAATGAATAAATAAATAAATAAGAAGCATTTTTGGGAAAAGGACCGCATGTGTGTGTGCGTGTGCGTGCGCAAAATGCATAATAAAGCCATTTCTCTAAACATTTATCATGATATTTATTATATATTTATTTATTTCGGAAGAATAGTCTATAGAAGAATGGGTAAGAAAGTCACATGAATGTAACACGTAAGAATATTATTAAAGTTCTGAAATTAGAAATTTGCTTTGCTTTTGTATCAGAGGGTACCACAACATTACATCTGAAGCTAGTTCCTCTATCAAGAGAACCAGGGCCTGTTCAGGATCACCATGTCCCAATCTTTGTTGAGGACCAAGATAATTTCCAGGAAGAACAGTGGGACCTTACTACCTATCAGGTAGATGCAATTTGTCATTGACTTGCAAAGCCACATATTTTTACAGCAGTTAAAAATAGACATAAAAAGATCTGGTATACAAAAGTATAAAAAAAGCAGAAAGAAATAAAACAGGTCATTTAATACTAACAAAAATGTGAGTTTCTGAAAACTTACATTACCCATGGACTACCAAAAGGTTTCAAAAAATTGTGATTAGCACAAACAACTATAGCAAGCATTTCTTATAAAGCAACACAGTAGGCAAGATAGCCCATAGAACAAATCAGACTCTCCCATTTTAGATAAAAAAATCATTAAATAGAAGAAAAAACAAATGTGAGTGAGTGGGTGGGTGGGAGAGAAAGAGAAAATAGCGTTACTCCAAATACTAGGATAAATGCCAAACTTGGTATTAAAGTTCAGTATCTTTCAAGGATGCAACACAAGGACTCAAAAACATCCCCTAAAAATGTGCCTAAGGATTTTGATTGAAATACCACATGTTTATGATATTTAAATGACAAATAAAATATAGGTATGTCTAAGTTTTCTGCAAATAGCATATAAAATCCTCTTCATTCTAATGAATTTTGTATACTTTTGTATAACTAATAACCATAAAAGATAGTCAAAAGCTTTCACAAAATAATAGATATCATTAAAACATAGTTAAGTCAGAATATATGTGCCATTAAGCACTTCCGAGATGTTTGTTGTTATTAGTTTGCATTTTTATATATGCTATGAAAGCCAGCATATAGGGCCCCACTTCTTAAGGATTTGGCTATCACTTCAGTCATGGGATCAGCTAAGAGAAAACATATTGAAAATATTTAGATTGCAGAAAGGAGCAATAAGAATCATCGGGGGTGATTCAAATATAAATTATAATTTGTTTATACATTTCTTGATTGATCATATACACAAGTGACACTGTCAGTTTTTCTCTGCATAGCCTCCTACACACTGTACATACTTCTGCCAGCGATTTGGAAGCTTGAACATTCTTGTTCAAAAAAAGTTTGAGGGCATGTCGTCAATTAGTTGTGCACATGCTCTTCGACGTCTTTGTTTTCAAATTTCTGCCCTCCAAACAATTCTTTCGCGGGTGCAAACAAAAATACTCAGGGGGGGGGGACAAATCTGGTCTGTAGGGAGGGTGGTCGAGGGTGTCCCTGTGTATTTCCTTCAATGTATCCCTTGTCAGATTTGCAGTGTGAGGCTTAGCATTGTCATGCAGAAGGATGACATCTTTGATGGGCATACAACTTCTTTTGTTTGGGAGGTGGCCTTTGTAATTTTAATGACTGACAATAATAAGCTGCATTCACTGTATGTCGAACGTGAAGAAAATCATTGAGTAAAATTTCTCTGTAATCAAAAAGCACTGTCGCAAGAACTTCTGGCTGAGAGATGGGTTTTGGCTTTCACTGGACAAACTTCATCCTTTCTTCACCATTTCTCACTCGCCATTATGGATTCCAGAATGTAATGGTGGACCCATGTCTCATCACATGTGACGATGTGCTTCAAAAAATCCATGCCTTCTTGTCGAAATCGATTCAGAAGACACTCCCAGATCTGAAACCAGACCTTTTTTGCTGTTAAGTAAACAACTTTGGAACCCCTCGAGCACTAATTTTTCTAAAACTAAGATGTTTGCTGATGATAGTATGAACACCCCCAATGCTGATACCAACTTCTGATGCAATTTCTTCAACAGCGCACTGACGATCACATTCGATAAGCTCTTGAATAGCATGTTGTCATCTGTGAGACGTGACTTTGGGCATTGAGCACGACCTTCATTTACTACAATTTCTCGGCTACCCTTAAATTCTCTGGCACTCAGTTCTGGGACAGTGTAGTGTCCCCAAACTGTGCCTTCAAATGAGTTAAAATATCAGAGAGTTTAATCCCCCTTCATGGGTTAAAAACTTTATAATAATTCCTTGTGCAACAGAGGAACCTTTTGTTCACTCATGACTGCAGTACACCAGAACAGAACGAAACAGCTAACCAAGCCCCCTCCCTAATGCTCTGACCTTCAGCTCCTCACTCCACCATCCTGCTCAGAACTGCTTGCTCAGTATACTGGCTCAATTATCATTTATATTTGAATCGCCCTTGTAAAAAAAATGTAGAGAAAAAGGTCCTGTAGAAATACATTTAAAACACTTAATTTATTAACTTTGTATATATATGAATGTCTTAAATATATGATCAGGACCCATAAAGAGGATAAAAATGTGAATGCACAGAATCACAACACTAAAAATAAACAAAATTATTTTAGAAGTAAATTAAGATTATTATTCCCTTGGAAATAAATGTATCGAGAGTAATGCAAAGTATCTATATAACCTTTTACCTTGTGCAATTAAAGCAATACATGAAGAGGGGAAAATGAAAAAGGATATTAAAACACATCTTGTCAAAAATGCCTTCTGTTAAGTTGAAGAGTATGAAACAGGAATTATTGCACACGTTTAGTGATACCTCAAATGTAAATTAAAGTTTGTTAAATCTTTGTAAAATGTATTTTGTGTACTATATGTTTCGTTGATGAACTTTGTAACTTTATTACATTGATGAATAAATCAGAATCTGCACAAAACGTTTTAATGAAACCAGTTCTGCAAATGTTTATGCTCATTAACATGAAGTAGATAGAAGAATAAGGGTCTGTAATAATATATGCTAGAAAAGTTATAAAAATGAACAATCAGGGCTATTCTGTAACTTTGTTGTTAAGAAAGCAACTACAATTATTTGTTAAGCTTAAAGAATTGCTCTTAACAAATGTGTGCTGTTATTTGTCATTCTGTAGCTTGTTTGTTATAGCAATGTTTATTTTCTCGAGATTTGTTAGCTCGCTGGAGTGACTAATTGAAAATTTGTGTGCTCTGTGACAGCGTTTTTTTTCATACTGCCGTCAGTCTATTTAGGTGCATTTTTTACTTTTCCTTGCCAAGATGGAGACAAAATGTGCTCTGAAAACGATGCACGAAAAATACAAAATATATGCAGATTTCTAAAATTCCCACCCACTGCGTAGAGAGCATGATTTACATTTTCTTGGGACCCCAGATAATTAGATTTTTGTGGAGAAAACTTGCCAAGCTGTTGAACAGCTGTGGGTTTGTCCCTGTAAAATGACTTTAATTTTAGGTTAGAAATGACAACAAAAGAATTAGCAACGCAGTTTCATATTATTTTGATGTAAGTTTCACTAATTCATATCAACCTGCAATAATTTGGCAATGTTCAACTTTAGTTCAGTTCTGTAGACATGTTTTTGCATCTTAATCTTTGAATGAAAATCATTATTAGTATCTAATAATATCCATATTATTTTAGGTATTAAGTGGAAGGTTGTAGTGAAAAGAAAGGTTAGTTTCACTAGTTGTGTTATCTGGGGGAATGTTAGAGCTACAAGTATTTTATTTCAGATTATTTTACTACGTATAAATTATCATTTTAACTCAACTGACTGTTAGGTTCTTCCTCTTCCAGCAGCATCAGTATAAATTCAATTTCTGTGGTTACAAGAAATTGTAAATAGGTTTCTCCTAGCCAATTCTTTAGCAGATTGGAAACTATATTAAAATAACTCTGGGAATGAAAACATATTGCTGTACTGTGCTGCAGTTCTTAAAAGTGTTCAGTTCCTAACCTTAACCTAGAAGTGAGGCAAATGGATTTGTGAACCATGCAAATAAACACAAGATTTATCACTATTTGAACCTAAAATTCTTAAAGCAATAATTATTAGTCTTTATTACGATACAAGATTATAAAACATTTATTTTCCTATTAAAATTCGTCTCTTAAAACTTAACGTTGGAAGCATCATTTACCAATGCTAATACACAGAACATTGCTTACTCAAGCGTAATCCGTAACATTTATATTTTGGGCTAAAACGAATAAATAAACATTTGATAATGAAAATGACAAGCTTCTATCATGCTTTTTCTCTTACAGCAGCACTAAAACAGCATCTTTGCGAATCTGTTGTGCAACAAATGTGTTAGCATGAGGGTCTTGGGTTTGTTGCATCCAACAAACAAATCTTTATTCTTAACAAAATTTTGTTTTGTTACGAAGTTACAGAATGCCGATCAATTGGTTAGCAGCTTTAACAGTTTGTTAAGCATTAACAAAACGTTACAGAATAGCCCTGAAGTGGGTAGAGAAAGTCATGCAAATATAAAACTTTAGATTTCTTTGACATTAGTATGCAAAGTTATGCTATTATTTCATTATTCAAAAGTGCATTTTTAGAGTTATGGAAATGAATACAAAGAAAAATAATATAAAATACTGGGAAATTAGAGATGCACATAATTCTATATCACAAAGTTTATGGCACTCTACTTAAAACAGAAGATCTACATTTGAATATAAATTTTGTGGTACATTGCAGGTTCTACCGTACATTGATGGCTTCAACCATGTAGCTCGAATTGCCGCTGAAGCTGATGTGGAAAATAATTTAGTCAAAGCTTGTGTACAAAATTTAATGTAAGTAGATTTTACCAAAGTTTCTAGTACAATAAATATAACACTGATTTATTTTCTCCAAATCAAAGTTATAATCAAACTAAACTTTGTTTTTCAAAGTGCTTAACAACATATCCCTTTCCAGCAGCATTGAATTAATATTTGAACTGTATTTTAGCCAAAATAAACTGCATGTCATGTCTCAATGAAACCTCCATATAAATGTTTCTGAGCACAATTATAATTCGTTTTAAGGATTAAAAAATAAAAAATAGTGTATTACTTTTTCCCCTGCACTCTGTAATAGAAAGCCTTTTTCTCTCTAATATAATGAAGGGGAAAAAAGAGCAGTAGAAATAGAAGTACTCTGTTACCAGTTACCAATTATTTTCATACATGCTGGAACAGGACTACATATCCAGACAATGTGTGATTGCAACATGAGTGTGTAAAGCCTCTTGTACACGATCAAACTTTTTTTTCAATTCAAGACTTTACAAGAAAAAATGTGAAATATTTTTCAATATGTGACAAGGTTGGAAAAGACCTGGCAAGACTTGACAATGTCAAAGATGTGTATTTACAAGTTGTCTTTTTGCCAAACTGAAACCCTTCAGAACACAATTCATAATTTATCACGCGCAAAGCAATTTAGCTTGTACGTCACAGTATAACAATTCACAATGAAATATTGTTCTTTACTAATGTTATGTAGCACCTTCACGTATTATATCCAATGAAATCACATTAGGAGTGTGGAATACAATGAAAATAACACCAACCGACAGGTTAACCACACTATATAACATTGTATTAATGCATACTTAGTTCGGAAAACTGCCTGACAATTATTTCTTCATAATCGCCTTCATCTGCTTCATGTTGTGATAACTCTAGGATCTCTCGATGCACAGACATGTCCAGTTTATGTATAACCTAATCAGTTCGCATACGATATACCTTGGCCCGGTAGCTATTTCTGTTTACTTTTCACTTTCAGCCATGTTGCAGATTTCGTGACGCACTATGAATGCTCGCATTTCATTGGCCAAAGCCATCAAATCATTGTGAAATCTTTGACTGTTTAGAGCATGTAATTATTTACTTTCAAGACGTTCAAAGACATTAAAAGTATTGGAAGCAATTTGACAAGAAAAGTTGTGAAGTTGTGACAACTCTTGAAAACTCTTGTAATGTATTGAATTTGACAAAAATTTGATCGTGTACAAGCGGCTTTAAACACAATGCATATAGTTAAAAATTGTTATAATATCTTATCACTTTCCATGAATGTTTTGTCATATAGGTCTATTAATTAATTTGTGAATCATTTTTGCGTGTCTTAAGTATAACATAAATTTAACCTAAATTAAGCATTCTAATCTTACATCAATTATCATGGCCATCTATACATAAAATATTGTCACTTGAACACTTTCAATTGTTTCATGTGGCAAAGTAAACAGTTTATTAATATTTTGTTAATCCAAATACTAAACAGATAAGCAAATAACTAAGAAGAAAGGAAAATTATTTGGAAGTACTTCACATCCAAACCTTATATCAATTAGACATGTTGATGCATAGCATCGATGCTTCATTATGATCAGACTTGTAATAAGACGGCAACGCACATACAAAGTTAATACACAAGAATTACTGTTCTGTTTAATTGTATTTGACTTATTATATAATAAAACTTATGTTTTGAGTTAAAATCTTGGAAATTAACAAACTCTTCAGTATAGGAATAATTTTTCAAGAGGCCATGACATGAAACAGCTGCTAGTCCTCTCTCTAGTCATAACCTGGAAAAATGAAACTGGAAGACATTCTGGCAAAAGCGCATCCTGACTACTTCGGATTCATTGAGCATTGGTTGTTCTTTTGAAAGTGTTACTTGTAGCTTATCTGTATGCAATTCAAAACATGCTATGCCTCAACACCAAACTTGGTATTTAAGTTCAACATCTTCCTAGAATGCAACATGAAAACTCTCAAGAAAATATGGCTACAAAATATTTTGTGATTTTGTATTTTCTCAGGTTCAATAATTTTAATTAAAATTTCATATGTTTGATATATTAACATGAAAATAAAAAGTATGCCTTTAATTTTCCATGAATAACCTGTAAAGAACCCTTCATTTTGAGTAAATATTTATATATCTGTGAAACCACAGGAGAGAGACAAAAACTTATGTACTTCAGAAAAAAAAAATGTAGAGGGCTTTAAAATATACAATTTATGCTAAATTACGACTTTTTGCAGCTTTGGCCATTTACAAGATATTTCTTATTGGTTGTGTTTCCAGTATTTCAGGCTATGCACACTTGGAAATGTTGTTGTTGTTCACCAATGGCACTGGGGGTTGATTGATCTCATCATTCTCCCTCTGGCTTCCCAATATAGAGTTTATAAGTTATCACTTTTAACGCCTTTGCATTTAGCGAGATGTTGTTTGTTCAGGATGACATCATCTTCGCAGAGAGTGCACTTGGGTGTACTTTGGAAATGTTATGTCCATTCTTTTGTTTCTCACCAGATCATCAAAGTGAATTCAGTTTATCAGGTCCAGTGTACATACAGCAAGCCTCTGGCACCATCCTGTTTGCTTCTATGTAGCTACAACAAAGTGTGTATGAGGCGACACTGAAACCAAACGAGGGTTAGTTTAAAAAAAAAATTAAATGATTTCATTGTTTTTCAAAATATTCCCCTTTAACATCAATACATTTTTGCATTCGATGAAACCAGTCCTTAAAGGAATGATGCAGCTCTTTCTGAGGCACTTTAGAAACTGGGTTTTTATAATGTTCCACTGATTCATCTAGTGAAGTAGTATTAATGTTGTATTTATTTAACATTAATTGTAGCCCCACGTTTGGGAGCCAATTTGCGAGAGATGGTGCTTTTACTTCATGCGTTGCCATCTTGTGACGTCATTCATTGGTTTGGTTTGTAGCTCCATCTGGCGTAGCAATTTGCATCAATTAGTGTTCGAAAGAATTTAAGTTTCGTATATTGTCCTCCGGCTAGCTATCATCTTATCTTGGTAGAACATGTATCTCTTTGCAGGTTGTGAAGCGGAAAGGAATCTTTTATCCAGAAATTATACTGATGAAGAAAATTTGTTTTATAATTTTTATTGCCGAACACATTCACTAACACTTTTACATATTGATTTAGATACTCGCCAAACTGAAACTGTTTGTAATAACTTCTTACTTATCACTTTTAACTCGCGTACTTCAACTTTGTGTATATTTAACTGTATAATATTTTAGATCTTTAATGATTTTTGCTGCGCGTAACTTGACGAACTGAAGGACTGACTGACGACGTGTAGTGTGCTAGAAATTTTGATGAACTGAGGCGACCGACATGTAAGGTATTGAGAATTTTGTTGAACTGTGGGCGATCTACCACGGACTCGACTTTATATACTCCCACTCCTCGACATGCCTAAAGATTATAACTGAACTGCTATTGGCTAATAAAACGCGCCAACATTAGCGTCTATTTTAATATCCAATGAAAACCACGAATACATATTGCTTTTAGGAAATATTCTAGAAGGTTCTACCGAAAACGCGCCAAACATTACGTAACTTCCTTGTTCCCAGTAATGATAAACAGCTCACCCCATCGCTGCATTATTGCGTTATTATTGACAGTTTCAGTAAAGCCGTATAAACTTATTTCCCAATAATAATTACAATTAACAAACATCTGAAATCAATGTCACATAAAAAATGCATATTCATATTACAATCATTATTTACATTTAAGTAATTTGTGATACAAATTACCGTATCATATGCCCCACTAGAAACATAATTATAAATATTTATAACTTGTTTGGAAATTTTATAATTGTGTTTTTAGTCTCCTAAATCTTGGAACACACGCTATCACTTTCACTTAACACTTCACACGCATTTAACACACGACATATTTATTTTATTTTTTTTTTTTTTTATCTCGCCACTACTTACTGGCTCTGGTTTAATTAATTTAGATATCAATCTGACATCACAAAATTTTTTTTTATAGCAAATACTTTACCCTAAATTATTTAATCACTGTTACCAAATTGTTTACTTTCTTAAGTTGTTGACGAAAATTTATACATTTAAGATTTTTGTAATTATTATACATATTTACCAAAATATTCACCCTCTACATATATTTACATCTCTTAAATCTAGGCACTGTTTCACATGTTCTATTTACTACATAAATATTTGTTTTTTTAAATATTTTTACCCAAATTTTTTTTTTTTTTTTTTTTTGAATTTATTATTATTTTAACAATACTCTTGGAATTGTATTTACGTACTTTTAATTTAACATCATATTAAGTTTCAATCTTTGCATTCTTAATTTTCAAATATTGTTACAGTTACTAAAAATTTAATTCTCTTTTTTTTTTTTTTTTTTTTTTATAATTTATTTCTCTTTTCAAATGACATATAAATAATTAACTCTCTTACGTTCCAATACATTTCTCTGCAAGTCATCTTTACCTATCCAGCATTTACTTTACATCTCATTGCTATTTACCCTCCTGGATCAAATTGTGTGTGGCTATACATTACTCGTAGCCGTATCCTAACCTTCAAATTTTTGTTCATGAATAACCTCTTGTATTCATTTGAAATTTCATCACATGATAACATTTGAAAACAATCTAAAGTTTCCTGAACAATACATCTTTTACCAACTTTCATTTTCAATTCATCTGCTATCTTTTTAACTTGAGAGTACTCTGACAAATCTGTACTAAACTGTACTGGACTGGAGTTTTCATTTTGAACATCTTGGTACAATTTATTTCTTTGCATTACTGTCTCATTCTGTATTTCTGATATCTCCCCTCTGAAATTAACTTGCGCCTTATTTACATCTACATTCATAACCTCTTTTATCTCTCTTAGCTCACTTGAAATACTACTCATTTGACTTCCTAACTCTGTACATTCTACATTAACCTCACTTTTAGTATTAACCTCACCTTTTTTGTTACATATTTCCCTGCTCATGTCTAGCATTTTCTTTGAAACCTTGCCTATCTCACTTACTATTACTTCCTCATTTTCATCTCTCATTTCTGGCATACTACTATCTAGCTTCATAACTTTCTTTTCAATTTCTCCACTGCTTTGATCTACTTTTTGCTCTAATATCTCATTACTCCTACCAATATCTTCAATTGATTTCCTATGATCTTTTTTTATATCTTCTCTCAATTCCTCCAAACTCTGATCTAATTTCTTACTAATATATTCCCTCGTTTCCCTACAATTCTTTTCCATATTCTCATTCAACTTTTTCATATTCTCATTCAAATTTTTCAGCAATTCCATCATTTCCTTCATCATACCAGCATCAATAGTAATATTTCCTGCTATTCTATTCTTACTTTCTGCACTAACATTTCCTCCCTCCAATACATTGTTTGAGCTATTTTCTGTACCCAGTATTGAATTACAGCTAACTGTTACACTATCCCTTTCCATCATTGTTTATTCAATATTATTAGTAGCCATTGTTTTTGTTTTCTAAAAAAAAATTACAATACTCTGACCTTTTTGATGCTGTCTGTTGCTGTTACTTTGATGTCCAGCTTCCTGCCCCATTCTCCTAGGTTTGTATGTCGCTTCGATGAATCTGCATAGTTTTGTCGTCCTGTAGTTTGAATTTCCCTGTTGCCTTGTAATCTCGGAATTACAATCGTAATCTGTCGTTCCTCTAGTTGTTTCTTGAATCTGCGTCTTGTAGATTATTTCACTGCTGCATTCGCCCCTTCCTGGTCATCTCACTTCTTCCTGGTTAATTCTGCCCCTTCCTGGTCATCGTGTTCCTTTCCTGGTCACTATGCTTCTTTCCTGGTCACTATGCTTCTTTCCTGGTCATCGTGTGCCTTTCCTGGTTATCGTGCTCCTTTCCTGGTTATCGTGCTCCTTTCCTGGTTATCGTGCCCCACGTTGGGTGCCAATTTGAAGTAGTATTAATGTTGTATTTATTTAACATTAATTGTAGCCCCACGTTTGAGAGCCAATTTGCGAGAGATGGTGCTTTTACTTCATGCGGTGCCATCTTGTGACGTCATTCATTGGTTTGGTTTGTAGCTCCATCTGGCGTAGCAATTTGCATCAATTAGTGTTCGAAAGAATTTAAGTTTCGTATATTGTCCTCCGGCTAGCTATCATCTTATCTTGGTAGAACATGTATCTCTTTGCAGGTTGTGAAGCGGAAAGGAATCTTTTATCCAGAAATTATACTGATGAAGAAAATTTGTTTTATAATTTTTATTGCCGAACACGTTCACTAACACTTTTACATATTGATTTAGATACTCGCCAAACTGAAACTGTTTGTAATAACTTCTTACTTATCACTTTTAACTCGCGTACTTCAACTTTGTGTATATTTAACTGTATAATATTTTAGATCTTTAATGATTTTTGCTGCGCGTAACTTGACGAACTGAAGGACTGACTGACGACGTGTAGTGTGCTAGAAATTTTGATGAACTGAGGCGACCGACGTGTAAGGTATTGAGAATTTTGTTGAACTGTGGGCGATCTACCACGGACTCGACTTTATATACTCCCACTCCTCGACATGCCTAAAGATTATAACTGAACTGCTATTGGCTAATAAAACGCGCCAACATTAGCGTCTATTTTAATATCCAATGAAAACCACGAATACATATTGCTTTTAGGAAATATTCTAGAAGGTTCTACCGAAAACGCGCCAAACATTACGTAACTTCCTTGTTCCCAGTAATGATAAACAGCTCACCCCATCGCTGCATTATTGCGTTATTATTGACAGTTTCAGTAAAGCCGTATAAACTATTTCCCAATAATAATTACAATTAACAAACATCTGAAATCAATGTCACATAAAAAATGCATATTCATATTACAATCATTATTTACATTTAAGTAATTTGTGATACAAATTACCGTATCACTAGTGATGGAAAACTGATTCCATGGGTTTTATCTTTAATTTTTGGAAACAAAACGAAATCACAGGGTGGTAGGTCAGGACTGTATGGTAGAGGGTCCATGGTGCTGGCCTTTAGGGCATCCAGATACTCAGTTGTTAGTTTTGATGTATGCAACAATGCAACATTATTTTTCCTTCTGGGCATTTTTCACAACTTTTTTTTTCAAAAAATTGCGGTCAACAATTATTGGTGTACTAATTGATAGTAACGGTACGTCTATCTTCTAATGCTATAGTAACAATATGGCCCATTTTAGAAAAAACAAACTAGCAATCATCTTCTTACCAGCACTGTGAATTTGCTGACTTGCATGCTTAGGTTCTGTTCAAAAGGCCCATTCAGCCGATTGACTTTTCTCTTCAGGATCATAACAATAAATCCAAGATTCATCGCTAGTAATGATATTCCAGACCAAATTTTAAGTGCCGCCTTGGAATTTTTCCATAGTCTTTCTGCACCAATCAATGCGTTATTATTTTTGATCAGGAGTATGTGGAGTCCATTGACAACAAAATTTCCTCATGTCTAACTGTTGATGTAAAATGTTTTGGATTTGACTCATATTAATGTGCAATGTCGCCTGAATAAATTCATAAGATATCCGTCCATATTCTCAAGCATTGCTTGAACAGCAGCAATATTTTCATCAGTAACAGCAGTTCTTGTGTGTCCTTCACGAAATTCATCACTAAGAAAAAACTGATCTCTCTTGAATTCACTATTCCAATTATAAGATTCTTAGATGGGGCTTCTTCGACAAATGCATTTCTAAGAAAATCTTCACATGTTTTAGGTATTGATGACAATTTAAAATCATAAATTATCAGAGCCCAGAAATGTTCTCTGGTCAAATTAATTTTTGTGAATACAAAATCTTTAAATGATGATAACTGACAAACTTATTATAGCAAATCGACAAGCCACGGCAGTCAATTTGCAAAACATTAGAAAGTAGCTGTCAAATATAAATAAATTTAATTTGTTTTTAGAAACATGGCATTCTAAAACTTTTTAGTATTGCCCTCATATTGAAACCACTTGGGAAGGAAAATAATTATTGTAATTAATAAAAAATAAGAAAGGGCTTTCTTTTTTTGGGGGGGGGGTAAGAATAAATTTACAGGATAGATGATATGAAAGTAAATTGGCGAGCAGAGAAAATCATGTGATGTACCTCCTGTTAAGATAAATGTTTGCCAGAAATGGTTTCAAAATTATGCTTTTTTAGATATACAGGGGCAGGGGAGACAGTCTACTGTTAAATAACCAAGTTGAATATGCAAGCCATAATAATGCATTCTCTTTGCACAAGCAAAGAATGAAAACAAATGAATGGACATAACTTTTCTAATGCTTAATGCTTAAAATAATGGAAAATTCAAAGGACAGGAAATATCTCGGAAACATGTAATGCTACAGTAAAGTCATTTGACATAAATTGCGTACTTTAAGGAGTTCTACACTTTTTCTTGAATAAGTTTTTATGGTTATCTTAGTTTTCCAAGTTACTGACTGCCTCTAGTCTGGTTATTAGCTTGCTAGCCTCCAAATCTGGAGGTCTCAGGTTTGGTTCATGGCTGGAGAGTGGGAATTTTTCTTTAGTCAGAATTATTTCCTATCCTCACTAGAATCTGGATGTATGAATTATTTATTATATTATGTATGTCCAGTATTTACTTTGTTTTTATCTTTAATCTTGTGGATATTATATGAACTGGAGTAACAAGAGGGTTGGCTGGGATAAACTTATCAGGATAGGAGAGATGAATGTGTGTGATTTAATCTTTATAAAGCAATACCATGGGTAATATAAATCAGATTTATACAAATCAAGTCAATATTATTGGCAATTGTTCCAAAGGTAAAGCCAACAATATAATCCCAGATGTTAAAGAAAGCATATAAATGGAACAAAAAAAAATGAGTATGAATATCTCAGTATCTGAACTATATGATGTTTTACTAAACATTGTTATAGTTGTTTTTAAGAGAATAGAGCATATAAAATTTTTTTCCATGAAAAATTTTGTGTCACATCCCTGAAAGATACTGGACTTAACTAGAAAGTAAGAATTCATCTGACCTATTGTTTAAGGGTTATGCTGCTCTCTCTCTCTCTGTTTTCATAGTCAGCAACAAAGTTTTGTTGAAACAATTTTAAATGGTACCTTTAAGTTTAAAGAATCTTTATGATATTTATGTGATGATATTTAAATGGAAAACTATTTTCAGACAATAATTTACAAAAATATTTTCTCTTTTGTTACCTAATACATATTCATATTTTGCAGGTATCATGGAGTTGTCACAATAATTCCAATTTTCCAATACTCAAATGTT
Organism: Deroplatys truncata; assembly: GCA_030765065.1. Lineage (NCBI taxonomy): Eukaryota > Metazoa > Arthropoda > Insecta > Mantodea > Mantidae > Deroplatys > Deroplatys truncata. The sequence goes on along the minus strand of CM060982.1, from coordinate 77,020,720 downwards.
TACACAGCCACACCATATCTGAGAAGGCTGGCAGAAAACAAAAATTTACAACAGCGGTGCATCAACTATGTATCTAAATCAGGTATGATTGTAAGAATAATTGTTACACAGTACAGCAGTCATGGGTTTTACTGATATGACAAAATCTGATACACATACAAAACAACTGACATTTAAATAAACTGGAAAAGGAACTTAAACAATGAAATAAAATTTAAATTAAATTTAATTGCGCTTGGAGTTGTCTAAGCATTCAAAAGATTTCACTTGCCACTCTCAGCCGCTGTTGTCTGATTCAGACAACTAGATCCCGATGGTTGAGAACAATTGTCTTGGTGGTAGAGATTTGTAAAATTTCACATACAAGTTCTCAACATTGGGGAGTACTTTATAGAGATCTCCCACACATCTAGTTCCTTGTGATTTTCAACAGTTTGATTTCTGCATTTATACTATAGTTTGCTTTCCAGAAATGATCAACTCTGACTTTACTGTTTGTTTATATCTAATATTTCTTAAGTGGTACCTACAAATTTCTCTTTGTTTTTAAAAGGTATATCTTATCAAAGTCAGAGCAGTTGATCTAATATACTCTTGATTACTTCTTTTGTTGTTGGTTTGTCCATTTTGCTTGATTTAATCAAGTTTACTAGAGAGAATCTTTTTTTAGGAGCCAAAATTATATTATGCCTCTTGAAAATCTTCTGAAGTGCATGAATGATCTCTTTGTTGGGTGTGGTCATCTCTTTCTAATGCTTTTGCTTTTTGAATTTGCAGATCTCACCAGATCTTTACTGAAGTGATTGTATTCTGTAGTGCTAATTTGTTCTCCTTAGTGTATTCCATGCTATTGAAGTAGATTCACCAGTATATGGACTAAAAAAATGATTACAGCATGTTTATGTTGATTATACTTAAGTCCATTGTCTGATATAATTCTGTGTAACGGTGGTTTTACTGAAAATTCTGTTTTTTATTTTAAGATTTAGAAATGGCTGCATATTGTCAATATCTTTCCATATTGGAATTTCTCATTGTTTTCTGTAGGTTTAGTAGTTTTAGGGCATCATCTAGGAATTCCGTAATCATTACAGTAACCACATAGTACCTGTACTATGATTTGAGAATGTAATTGAAGGTTGTAGTAATGTGTGCTTCAAGGTTACTTATAAAGAACCTAGCCAAGAAATGTGATAATGGGTGGCCAATTGTTAGTCTGGGATCTTGCTTGTAGAATTTAACAATAAACTGTAAGGTAGAACTTTCAATGTAGATGTTGGTAAGCTTTCTTCAGGTCCTGTATTTTGCGGTTTTGCAAGTTTATGAGGCTAACCAATTTCTAAACAGTTTCTCAGTAGGCACATTTAGGAAGAGTGATACTACATCAAAAGAGCAGTACATTACTTGAAAGCTAAATATCCTTCATTTTGCTCACTAGTTCTAAAGAGCTTTTGATGGTGAGGTTTTCAAATGAAGGGAGTGACTTGAATCTGTTATTGGGTGCATCTTGTTTCTTAATATGTGGAGTTTTAGTGAATCTTAGACTGTGATTGTTGTAGGGTTGCTAGCTTTGGTTTTGAACTTTTCCAATTGCAAAATAATACTACTTTCTTTTATGGCTGCATTACGTTCCTGTACGGTTAAGCATTTAAAGGTTTTGATCTGATTTCTGTGAATTTTTCATTCAATAGCAGTATTTCATGTTGTTTTTGCATCTATATTTATCCATTATTATGAATGTGTTGCCTTTATCAGCTTTTGTCTACACATCTTTTGGATTTAGTGATTTTATATTTTTTATGAAGTTTTTTACATTTCATATTATGAAAACATTGAAAAAACCAAGAGAAGTGTGAAGGTGGTATTTTAAAAATACTGGATATAAACAGACAGACAAGGTGGTAGCTGATCATTTCTGGATACAAATCATAGTACTAGGGTTGTTCAGAAAGTTCTCTGTCTGAGCAAGAAACAAGATTTTTAACACAACAATTTCCCCCCCCCCCAAACATATTCTCCATTCAATCCTATGCACTTGTACCAACGAAATTTCTGTATAAAATTATTTCTCCAACTCTGCAAAATAAGAGATTATATATCTGCATCTGAGGTAAATCTCTGTCTAGTGAGCTATGTCTCCAGGTTCGGCAAGAGGTAAAAATCATTTGGAGCTGAATCTGGTGAATGTGGCAGCAGCTAAAAAAGCACAAGTCATACAACTTTGTAATCACAATTGAAGAAAAAATGTACTGGTGCATTGTCTTGCTGGAAAAGAACTTCTTTAACAAATGAGAGCGTTTGGCCTTCATAGCATCCTTCAACTGCTCCAGCAAAGCTGCATAGTAATCTCCATTTTCACATAGTCTATCAACAACACACCCCAAGCATCGCAGAAAATAATGACCATCACTTTTCCTGCTGAAGGAACAAAGCTGTCCTTAGTAAGAACTAGTTTTGAGGAATCACTTCCTCATCGTCAGCTGATTGCAACTGGTTGGCTTTCCTCTGATGGTTATAGATGTCTCGTTGTCCCTCTAGTGGTGGTTCTACAAGTTTAGTAATAAAATTTTTGTCCATAGGGATGTCGAAATTCATTAACCTTGGACAAAATTTCCAAAGAAATATTTTCTCCCAAATGTTTAATTCCGTAGGTTTTTGTGCCTGCTTGATAAGTGATACTGTGTCCTCAATTTCATGTCCCTGTATCCAAAAATGTGCTGCAACTGCTGACTTTTCTTCTTCACTGAATTTGATGTTTCGACTTAAGCCTCGTTTCTATGTTACACTTAGTTTGACCAATATAGATTTGTTCACAATCCTTGCAATCTATTCTATAAATCCCGGATTTTTTACGAGCTGGCATTTTTTCTTTTTGGTTTGCATTTATGAGGAATTTTATGCTGAATTTATTTTCGGGGATGAGTGCCACATTTAGTGAAATTGTACATTTGCAACCATTTCTATATATTATATTTAATCTTTTCACTATGTCTTCCGATTTAAAATTAATAAAGCTGTCCTTACCTGGCAAGTGGCAGTGAATCCATGTTTTCTCAACACTGATGTTGCTTGAATTGCTTCTGAACATTTCCAAGCTCTCCTATGAGATGTTCATTCCAATGCACTACTGATCAGAGGTTAAGATAAACATGGCATCCATCATGCTGCAAGCTTTCTCCTGCGCAGATGCTCATGCAAAATCACCAAGCACACATACCTTCATTTATCTACCATTTAACATGGCATTGTGGATTTTTGTGATTTTTCTTACATTTTACTAGTAACTGAACATCCTGGACATGTCATAAAAAATGGAAGAACAACTGTGTTTAAACTCTGTAGTCCTTTACTCCATATAGAAAATGATGGTGAAGAATCTTTCAAAGTGGAATCCAGTTCCTTTTATTATTTTGATTGGCATTAAACCCTTTAATTATGAAGTATTTAATCTCTGCAAGACATTGATTTTATCCATTTTCAGACTAAACCTCCACTTGTGTATTTTGCAGTATATAACAACCAAACAAATGTAGGAACATGCATGAAATTGCACTTTGTGCCACCTGAAGGATCATACTTGAGAGTTATCCTTGCTACAAGGATGAGCAAAATTTATACCGGACTTTAGCCCCTCATCTTCTCAGACATTTCCAAGAGGGCAGATAGAATGGAATGTTGAAGGTCAATGTATAAGTGTGGGAACCTACTTGGTGAGCTGTTTCTCTCCCTTCCTCCTCAGTACAACCATGAGCGAGCAAGAGGTTCTATGGCCTGTCATGCAATGCATTTTAATAGTTTTTAACAAAGGAAGGTGTAAAACCATCTGAAATTTTAAAGGTTGACAGAACAGTTTGGAGATGTTACATTTTCTCTGATCCAAGTGTTTGATTGTGCCAGCAAGTTTAAGGGTGGGTGAAGAAATGTGGAAAATGAAAGACAACCAATGCCCAATGACAAGTCTCACAGATAATATCTGTACAGTTCGTGAGCTTGTGAAACGGTGGTTGACCCTTGATGAAATCACTTCAGAGGCAGATATCAGTTATGGGAGTGCTAATAACATCATCACAGAGCATCTTGGCTTTAAAAAAGTCGTGCTAGGTGGTTTCCGAGATTATTGAAATTGAAAAGAGGTCAGGTAGCAAATTTGTGAGACTTCCAAACACCCTTAAACTCCCTCTCTGCCCAGATTTGTTTCCCCGTGATTATTTTTTGTGTGCACTCTTGAAGGAACCACTGGGAGTGAATGATTTAAGAACAACCAAAAAGTTGATCACATTAATTAATTTTGAAGATTTAGAAGCTAGTAACAATGATGTGTCATAATTTAAAATAAAGAGAGTTGAAGGTTGTTACACTACATCACTAAAATGTTCTTACTTGAACGCGTTTAGGGAGACAGTTTGCTCCCATCGTCAGCATGTTTTCAACTGATTTTGCCGGTTATTGTCTGGGGAATGTGTGTGGCTAATGGTGTTCTCTGGTGCTGGGCTGATGAACCTCCAAATGCTACTGGGTGGCGGCAGTTCGAAATTCATTAGGTGATTCCTCTGTTTCTGGGAAAAAAATTTCGAACTGCCGCCACCCAGCAGCCTTTGGAGGTTCATCAGCCCAGCACCAGAGAACACCATTAGCCACACACATTCCCCAGACAATAACCGGCAAAATCAGTTGAAAACATGCTGACGATGGGAGCAAACCGTCTCCCGAAATGCGTTCAAGTAAGAACATTTTAGTGATGTAGTGTAACAACCTTCAACTCTCTTTATTTTAAAATAAAAAAAAAAGTTGATCACATGTCCACCTGGTTGACGAGTCAACCTCAGAGTTTCTTTGAAGAAGGATCTACAAGCCTCCAAAATGGCGGAGAAAATGTATAGATGTGCAGTGGACTAGGTTGAGAAAAGTTAGAGGTTTTATTTGTAGTTTTTTCATGGTCAATAAATGTATATGAAAAAGTCCGGTTTATATTTGATTCACCCTTATATATGATACTGATAGCACCATCTCTGTGTCAGGCTGAGAACTTTCTGAACAACCCTTATATAAATGAATAAATAAAACTCGAAAACCACAAGGAACATGAAAGAACTACATGGAGAGGGGAGAAGCATGAAGAACAAGTGTTGAATTTTGAAATTACCAATGATGTGAACTTGTATGTGAAGATGTTCATTCCTCTGCCACCAGGGAAAGTCCATTCAGCCATTAGGGATCTGGATGTTCTGACCAGTCTGCAGCTGGTTATGATGTAGGCAAGAGTTAATGAAAACATGTTCCTGCATATAAGTGAGTTAAAATGGATGGGGGTGGAAAATGGGAGAAACAGAAGAAACTGGTATTGACAAAGGGGAAAGGGCCAATGTCAGCAATTAGAGGGTGCAAATATAGAATACCAGATATAAATGTTAAATGGTTAGAGAAAATATATAACACAGTAGTTGAAGCAAAAATGTTATATGGAAGTGAAATATGGGGAGTAGAACGAGGCTGGGAAGAATGGTACATAGGAGTTTTTGTAGAGAAGTTTTAGGCCTGCCAAATGCTACAGTTAAGGAAGTTGCTCTAATTGAAATGCAGAGAGTGGGGGGAAAAGGGGTAATAATGGAGAGAGCTCTTAAATATTGGTACAGACTATTAAATTTAGAAGAGAAGAACTTGTTGAGGCTGTGTTTGGAATTCCAAGAAAGGAGCTTAAAGAAAAATGGGTGGAGTTATAGTATACAAACTAATTTGGAAAATAGTGGTCTGGGAGAAATTTGGAGAAGGAGGGAAAATAATGTTAAGGGTTTTTGGAAAGAAGCTAGGCAGAGGTTTGAAGATATAGAGATACAAAATTTATTTAGCAACATTGGGAAGAAAAGTTCTTTGGAATCATATATATTAATAAAAAATGTATGGGCTAGAGAACAGTATGTGGATAACTCAAATAAAGAACAAAGAGAAAGTATAGCCTGTGTACAAGCAGGTGTATAGAGACTAATAGGAATGAGAAATGGGTTCCCATAGAACCAGTGTCTAATATGTGGGGAAAGAGAAGATTTAGAACATATCGTGTTTGATTGTAAAGGTACACAGCATTGGAGAAAGGAAGCTATAAATGGGAAATGGTTCAAACTGGACAGGAAATAGCCTTAAGCTAGATTTTTAACAAGGATCGTAAAAAGGTAGGAGAATACTTGTCCAAAGTAAAAAAGAAATGGTTATGGACAATAAAAAGAGATGTGAATTAACTTCATCATGTGATGTTAAGTTATGTAATTATATTATTATTATAATATTAGTATTATAAGATTATCATTTTGGTATCATTACTATTATTTTACTATTGTTTATTATTATTATTATTATTATTATTATTATTATTATTATTATTATTATTATTATTATATGTTATAATAGGAGTGTAATATGGGTAGAATATGGCAAGATAACAGCTTGGGCTGATGTATAGGCATATTCTAAGGAAGATTGCTAGCACAAATAAATAAATAAATAAATAAAATATAAGTGCAGTGAGTGAAGCCTTTTAAGTGTTTAATCCAACCTTAATGAAATTTAATTGACATACCGATTGCTACCCAAAAGTTCTCAAAATGCCTCAATAAATGGAATTATACCATACCTAGATCTTAGGCACCACTGTCACCATTGAAATAATCCCCTTGTGAGTGTATACACCATACCCAATGCATTCTAATGGCCGTGTGCACCATTCTCAATCAAGATGTTACCGTGGTAAAATATGGACTTTACCGCTGTGAATGGTCATTTGTGGTGCATCGACGCCAGTAAAAGTTTATTGAGGATTTTACGGCACTTAAATCTGACCGGCCATGAACGGCCGGGTTTCTTTGATTATTTCCAACTTTACTTGTGCTGAAATGTTAATATGGCGGAACAGTATAGGTTAGAATTCCCAAAGGATACACTCCATTTTCGCCAGTGAATACATTCTGATAAAGTTACTTTAATGTACTTTGTAATTTGTAATGCTTTAAGGCCTTTTTGTGTGACAGGTGTCTTAAATATCCTGACCCAAGACATAACGAAAATCCACAAAATCACGGCGTTACAGATCATAATTATATCAGTTGAACCATAGTTCCAAGAACAAGGCAGAAATAAGGAGAGTAACGAATGGATTTACTGCAATTACTACATTTAAGGAATATTAAGTATATTGATTGCACAGATATAGGAATCTAGTAACCTGAAGACATCATTACCGAAGTCTAAAATCTGAAATCATCACCGTGGTGTAGGGGTAGCGTGTGCACTTCTTATTCAAGAGGTTCCGGGTTCAAACCTTGTTTGGGAATAATGTATTTTTTTCTTTCTTTCTTCTGCCTGTCTTTCAGTGAATATCGGCTAAGCTAACTGGAATTTAGTCGGTGTGGAAAGAAAGAAAAAACGTCTATAGTTCAGCATATTTTTCTTATCAATTGTAAGGCCAGCTTTTCTCACGTGTCCATCATAAAGTTATTGATTCTATCTCTGTCGTACTTTCTATCTTTTCTTATGAATTGATGTTAAATTTAATAACATAGTGGAGAAACTGGGGTCTGCTTTTGCTTTCCTCCATTGCATGCTGAACTACATGCATGTGCTTCAGCAAAGAGGTAGAACAAGTGAAAAATGCACAACATGATGTACATCTGGGTGCATTTACCTGCAATGAACGATGTGCTCATCAAATCTTCAACATTTCTACTTGATTTTCATCTTGGGGGAATAAAACAAAGTTGCATGGGGCTAAATCTGGTGAATATGGTGGATGAGGAATAGCTGTCTTTTATATTTTTCCCAGGAATTCTTGCGCGATGAAAGCTGTAAGTGGTTTTCATTGTTGTCCTTGAGAAACCAATTGCCTGTGAGCCACATTTCTGGACTTTTCCCCTTATGTTCTCCCTTAATTGCCTCAAGACATCACTATAGAACACTGCAGTCATTGTTATACCAGCAGGGACAAACTCTCTGTGGATAATCTATTCACAGCTTAAATAGCAACAACATTTTTAAGTACATTGCCAGTTAATGGCCATCCATAACAAAGTCTGATGTGAGGCAGTATTTTTAACACTTAAATGATTTCAGTCTAATTATAGAATATAAAATATAATAACAGCCCACCTTAAACCAATGTGTATAAATAACATATAAAATGTATGTAACAGTCATTATATTATGTTTATATTATTATGTACATGTTTAATAATGTGTGAATGTATTAGGTAATTTAACAGTATAGGAGTTGTGATAATAGAGGCCGAAAGTTGCTAACAATGAGGTAACCGTGAGGCAATAATGAATTGGAAAGTTTAATAATGCTACTAGTAATTCTTGGAGCAACAATAATGTAAGTTTTGAGATAGTTTATAAATAGCCAATCAACAACCAGAAAACCTGAAAGTTAAATAAAAGTATTCTATTGGAGTAAAATTAGCCAATCAGAGACTTGAAATAGATGAAATTTGCAAATTCAGGTGGTAGAAGTCAGGCGGTAGACAGTGCTCCTAACCAGACATGAGACGCGTTCCTGAGCATTTAAATGCGTATTCAGTGTGAGTCAAAAATTCATTATAAAGTTTACCTGTTAAAAAAATGTGCAAGTAATTAATAAATAATATCACAGCTCTCTATATAAGTGAAGTGTTATTTAATCATGTGAAGGATTAATAAATGGAATGAAGCAAAAGTTATAATTTGTGTAAGTCTACATTCTTTAGCCGCATCATCCCCTGCAAAGAGACACATGTTTCTACAAATTAATACTGACGCAGCCGAGGCAAACCTAAATATACATAATATTTAAAGAAAACATTAAAATACAAAGTTGATTCCTAAATTTCGGGCGAAGGCCACCGGAAAGTGAACATTGGGGCGAAGGCTACTGTAAACTTTGTACCTAAACGTGGGGTAGTTACTTCATCAAGTTCAGCTCCCCAACAGTAGAACTACAATAATACTCTAAAAATAGCCTTCTTCAGATGTCATCAACATGTTTGGCAATTTTTAAACCTCTTGAAACATGGTTTGAGTCTGGCATAAAGCATAGTCTCCAAATGCTTGCTTTAACATTTCATGCATTTCTGCAGCAATTTTCCCAAATTTGAAACAAAGCTTTACACAGACACGTTGCTCTCTCACATCTATCATTGTGAAAGCGCTATGTAAGCAATGCGCAATAATGGAAAAATGCTCACAAATACTAAATGCGTCCACTTGGTATACTAACTCACAAGAGAGATATGAAGTGTCATCTAACAGCATTTTCTCGTACTACTACTCAGTCACTTGTCACTTATGAATTTCGGGAACTTTTGGGTAGAACTTTGTGTATAGCCTTAAGTTAGTATATGTTGGTAACAATCATATCAATTCAACTAGTCAGACGGAGATTTCTGTTGTTCAAATATTCTGGATAAGATTTCTGCAGTTAATCAAACTGCTTCAACTTTGTTTTCCAGTTAGGCAGCCAGCTGCACTCAGAGATATATTCAGAATGTATTCCAGCATGGCGTACGGAACAACTGTGAGAGATCTGTGCATTCGTTTGAATCCACATCCTCTGAGAATCAATGAGCGCAAGCTAGTTCAGTTTGGTGTATTAGAAGGCCTTATAAGAAGAGTGAATAAAGTAAGTAGTAAGAGCCATTTATAGTGAACAATGAAATCCAATCAGTCAAGAAATCTTGCACTTATGTAACACGTAAATTGTGTGCTTTAATGGGATTTAAATTTTTATTAGGGCATTCCTTTATTTGTTACCAGTTACATAAAATTAATTCTGGATGAAGAGTATTACACAGGCTATTCACAGAAAAATTCAAGATATGCATTTTATTTATCATGTAAATATCTGACACCATGGCATTTTAATCAAAATCGTTTGAGCCACTTTTTACTTTCTCTGCTACGTATAGTAAGTAGGGGAAGTATTGTATTCCACCCAAAAATTTGATACCGAGATTTCACCGGAAATACATGTTTTGAGACCCCCTGAATCCAAAAAAAGCATTTCTGGAAACATGTCTGTGTGTCTGTCTGTGTGTGTGTGTCTGTGAACAGCATAACTCAGAAACGAACAGTCGGATAAACACCAAACTTGGTATTTAGGTTCAGTATCTTCCAAGAATGCGACACAAAGGTTTTCAAGAAAATCCCCCCACCCCAGAGTACCCTTTATACGGAAGATTTTTCGAAAATTTTAATTTTCTCAAAAATGGCTCTAACGATTTTGATTAAAATATCATATGTTTAAGATATTTGTATGACAAATAAAATGTATATCTTGAATTTTCTGGGAATGTCTCCAAAAGTATTCCTCATTGTGAACGACTTTTGCATAACTGGTAAACCATAAGAGATAGACATAATTTTACTACACAAAAAATGTAGATCGCGTTAAAATACACAATTTATGTCATATACATTTTTGTTGTTGAGTGAACCATTTTCGAGATATTGGTTGTTATTCCCTTAAATTTTTCAATACTTATTTTCTCAAATGGGAATTCGTTATTCATTTTTTTGTCTTGGATATGCAAAGAGTATTAATCTGTGGAAAAGGGAATGGTGCTGCACCTAGCAACCAGCTATTGAGAGATATGTATGTGCTTAAAGGCTACTGTATTTCCATGTTGCCCTTGTAAATATACATTCCCCTTACATCTACAAGAAAATTAGCAATAAGATAGTCTGCAAATGTTTATCTCATGAACTAGATGGAGAATAAGCGTTTGTATAAGTAGTTTGTACAAGAGTAGAGAAAGTCATGTGAGTGTAACACATCAGATTTTTTAATAAATACTGAAAGCTTTCCTATGTAAAGGTAGTTTGGGATGAAGGATTTTCTTGAAAATCTTTGTGCTCTCTCTCTCTCCCCTCTCACCACCAAATACACACTAGAAAGTAATAATTACAGTAACATGCAAATAATAATAATAGTCCTCAGCATTCAGCCAGGTAAACACACCCAACAGTTTTATGACTGTTCATAACATAAGATTGAAACCATTATAGAAGTAAATATATATTGCAAGTGTAAAATTTGCAAAGTGTAAACATATTAGCTATGTTATGACAATTGTTTACACCAAGAAAATTTCCTTTAAGGTATATAAAGATTAATAATACAGTAGAATCTCGTTAGCACGTTCCTCATTAACAGGTTTTCCCGTGTATTACGTTGAATTATAAAAGTTCCGGCACCAAATATAATAATGTTTTATTTAGTACGTTTTCTTGCTCCCGCTTACTACTTTTGAAGTTTGACGTCCTTGTTCGCTACTTTGGTCACTCCAGTTGGGGTGGAGACCAGCAGCCATTGACATGCATGTATTTGTGTGACGAGATTTGTGTGGGCTGGATAGAGAATGCTTTAGCTTGGCATTGTTAGTTTCTACTGTTGAGTGTTGACCAAACATACGTAGATTGTATTTGAACTTTTCGTTCGCAATGGAGAAAAAGAAAGTGCAGTAAATAACTAACAGTGAAAAACTGAAAATCCTTGAAGATGTATATTGCTGTCCAAATATGAAATGTGTGATTATAACATGAAAGCTAAACATTCCTCCGTCAACCTTAAACACAATTGTTAGCAAACGTAAACTGATTGAAACTGCTTTTGAATAAGGGAAAAGGGCTAAAAGAAAATGTAATTGTCTTGATCAGTTTCCAGAATTAGAAGATGTTCTATCTACTAAAGTGGTTTACACAAACAAGAGCTTCCAATGTGCCAATAGATGGTATTGTGGTTCGAGCTCAGGCAACACATTTAGCACAGAAGATGGGACTGGACAATTTCAAAGCGTCCAATGGCTGGATTGAAAGATTCAAGAATCGGCATGGCTTAGTTTACAGATGTATGCGAGGTGAGGGTACTGCCTTAGATAATGATGCTATACTGTGTGAAAATATATAAATGTGGAAAAATACAACTGTCCTGTCAATTTTGAAAAACTATAGCCATGACAATGTTTATAATGCAGATGAAACGGGGCTTTTTCCAGCTTTTGCCAGACAAAACTTTGGATTTTAAGAACACTAAGTGTCACAGAGGAAAACTTAACAAGGAGAGGATTACAGTTTTGTTGTGCTGTAACGCAAGCGGGACGGAGAAATTGGTACCACTGGTTATTGGAAAAGCACGCATGCTTCAAGAATGTGCAATCTTTTCCATTTAAGTCCACTTCAGACACAAAAGCCTGGATAACTTCTGCGATATTTGAAAATTTCTTACAAGTATGGGGGACAAGACTACAATAAGAAGCAGGAAAATTGCACACTTCATTGATCAATGTGCCACTCATCCACCTGTTTCAAATTTAAGAAACATAAAGATCATTTTCCTCCCAGCAAACTGCACGAGTAAGCTACAACCTTTAGATCAAGGCATAATTCGGTGCTTGAAGCAAACCTATCGGAAGAGGCTGATACAGAAAAGGTTGGCTGCACTGAAATTGACGACAAGAAAAACTACTATCTTAGATGCCATGCATTTAATTAGGACTGCCTAGGATTCTGTGGCACAAGGTACCATTAGGAACTGCTTTAATAAAGCTGGGTTTTGTCAGGTTCTTGGTGATAACATCCTGCTGGAAGATGAGTTTTCCGAGAGTGAAGAATGGTGCCAAGTATCAGACGACACTGACGTGTCTTTTGAAACATATGTAAACATTGGCAATGAAATTCCAGTGTGTGAAACAGCGACGATAGATGAAATACTTGAACAAATGAAAGAAGAAGCATCAGTGGGAGATGAAAAGATGATGAGCCAGATCCTGAGCCAATTCCTAGAGTGCCGCTAGTAATGGAGCCAATGGACATAGTGAAGCGAGATGTGTGTAGTTTCGAAGTTGATAACAATGTAATGACATTACTGAACAAGATGGACAGTAAACTTTTGGCATTAAAACCAACAAAGCAATCAACATAGATATGTGTTTCAAACCAATGAAAATAGTGTCCATATTTCACATCCGTTTGGGAGGTAAGATGTATTATTAGATTTTATTGCATAATTCTGTTCGTGAATTGCAGATTCTGTATTTTCGTTAACACATTTTCCCGTCTATGACGTCCAAATCCTGGGTCCCTGCAAAAACGTACTAACAAGATTCTACTGTATTAGTAAAGTGTAACATATGCATTGAGTATATAATCTTACATTTGTCATTGCAAAATTGTGTTAAAGATTGCTTTCTCTGTTCAAATCACATCATGTGATACCTATTACACCCACATAAGATGCACTCACACTCAGGTTCTGGCTGATGATAATTCTTCTTCTTGCACAATCTATTATGAAAACCATGCATTGAAAATCTTATTACTAAAGTGGTTTCAATGTAACAGGAGTTGTAAACAAAACCACATGTGAAGTAGTTGTATTGTATTTCGACTGTTGGAGAGCCAAACTTGAAGTAGTTGCAACCGCATGTATGATAAAAAGTTTCCGGTAGCCTTTGCCCCAAATGTACTTTCCAGTGGCCTTTGCCCCAAATTTAAAAATATTAACTTTGTAATTTTGACTGTTTCTTTAAATATTATATATTTATGTTTGGCTCTGCTGCGTCAGTATTTATATTTTTTTTTTAGAGACATAAACGTCTTAGCAGGGAGTGGTGCGACTGAAGAATGTAGGCTTACACAGATTTTAAGTTTTTCTTCACTCCTTTTATTAATGCTTGATATGATTTAAATAACACTTCACTGATATAGAGAGCTGTGAGAATCTTTTGTTAATTACTTGCACTTTTTAACACGTAAACTATTTTTCATCTCACACTGAATACGTATTAAACTTCTCGAGGTCACATCTCGCGTCCGGTTAGGAACGCTGTCTATAAGCAACTGACTTCTGAATTTGTAAATTTTGCTCCATTTTAGTTTCTGATTGGCTAATCCTAGTCCATTAGAATACCTTCATTTAACTAAAGCTTTTTCTGGTTGTTGATTGGCTATTTTATAAACTGTCACAAAAATTACATTATTGCTTCCAAGAATCACAAGTAGCATTATTAAACTTTCATATTCATTATTGCCTCAAGGTTACCTCATTGTTAGCAACTTTTGACCTATTTCTCACAGCTCCTACATTATTAAATTACATAATACATTCACATAACATTATTACACATGTATACAATAATATAAACATATACAATGACTGTAATATGCACCTTTTATATATTGTTAGACACATATTGCTTTAAGGCGGGCTGTTATTGAATTTATATATTATATAATTAGACTGAAATCATTTAAATGTTAAAAATACTGCCTCACATGACAAAAGAGCACCTCATTGGCTGGTGGGCAAACTACAACTTTTTCTGCTTAGCATGTCGTTTCTTTCTCTACATAAAACAGTTCAGTTCAGTTCGTAATGTTTTGTGGTTATTCTTGTGCAGAGAAATTTAAAAACCCCATTAATCTAACAGTTTAACTTATGATACAAATACGTTTGTTCAAATTCACCTATAACTAAATGAACCGTTATAGCAGAGGGTTTAAGAACCTATCACAGGCGCTGCAGTTCATTTCTGGCTTTCGGATTAGCCGCTAGTGCAATTTTGCAACGTGTTGAGAAAATGAGTGTCATGCCTGAGAATTCTCTCCACTGTGGAAAACATAAACATGGGAAATGGAAAGAAGACAATTGCATTAAATGCTTTTAACAAAATCTATGAAACGTACCTTTAATCAACAGTTAATATTTTTGGCCATTATTTAGCAATAATTGACCTTCTTTGTTAGTGATGCAGAATTGTTGCTCTGATTGCGTGGGTCGCATTTGTTTTCTGTGGTTTTCTAACCTATAGTGCTAATCATTTTCTTAACTTGACTCATAAAAGGTTAAAGCAAAAGTGATATACTGACATTAGTCATTAAATGAATGATTTCTAAAGCCTGAAGTTAAGAGCAGCTTAATCCAGTACCTTTAACCACAAATGCAGAATTGTTTAGGTGCAACTTTTATTTGTCTACTCTTAGCATTATGGGTTAGAAGTTCAGCTGTTGGAAGTTGAAAGGCAAAATATAGGAATAAGACAAACAATGTTTGAAGGCTAATGATCCCCAAGCTGCGCAAAATAATGAATTTGTATTCTGCCTAAAGCAATTTCCTCTCACGGGTACGTCATTCTCCACATGGTGCTGCCATGTGCTCGGCAGAGTGATACATTTAAGTTTTGTTTACTTCTCCTTTAAGCTTATAGTGAAAAAGATATATGTGTCGTAAGTCATAGGAGCTTTTCATCGAGTCTCTTGTAACCATACCGTCAGTGGTATGGAACTCTTTCTGTACCTCCAACCTCTTCATTTCCTTAAGTGCCTCATAACTGGGTGTGGATGGGAGTAGAAATTGCAATCTCAATTCTTCTACCCAAGGCAGTTCTCTCGTCAACATATACACAAGATGCAAAGGAGTGAACTTTGACAGGCACAAGACTCGTTTTAAAAATGTGGCTTAATAAATACCGTAATTACTCATGTACCACAGCATCTTTTTCCAAAATTGGGATATGCATCTTATTTGAATTTGTTATGTTGGAAGCATTGCTTTTGACTTGCATAGTCCTACATGTGTATTTCTGGTATGCAAACACAACAAATATAACAGGGTTAGTGTAGCATTAGTCTTTGTTTGTCTCCAGGTGGTCTCCAGCATTTGCTGGATTCTGGTTTAGGTATCATTCATTCTTTGTGAACCAATGTTCATGTTTGCACCTTGGCAAAATTATCAAAAGGGTGAAAGAAATAGGAAATTACGCTGCAGAAGAAAATTCAATGTTCCCAAATCTTGGTAAGGGATTGGAGGAAAAAGGACAAGTTACAAGCAACCAATTGCAATAGATGGTCTTTTACAGGGTTGCCAGCTAAACCATCCAGAAGTGGAAGATAGGCTTGGAGCCTTCATAAGTTCGAGATGGCAGTTTGGTTATGCTGTGATCACAGAAATGTGCCAGCTTCAAGCAATGAATATTGCACAAGAGATTGCCATTGCAGAGCATTTTAAAGCAAGCATAGGCTGAATTTTACACTTTTTATGGCACAGGTTTACAAATTGCAGGCGCACCACAATAGTGCATCGTATACCAGAAGTATGTGAAGACAAACTTCTGGCCTTTCAAAGGCATGTTATATGTTTTTGTAAGCAGCATGAATATCTGCTTTCATAAATAGGAAATGCGGATCAAATGCCTGTTTATTTGGAGATGTCATGTAATACCATCATCAAAGAAAGGCTCAAAGACTGGCAATATGTACAGCTGGTTGTGAAAAGCAGTGCTGTACCATTATGTTGGCTATGCTTGTTGACGGCAGGAAACTTCCACTGTTCATAATATTTAAGTGGAAAACCATTCCCAAGGAAGAGAATTTTCCTCTTGGAGTCTTGGTGAGAACCCAAGAAAGAGGGTGGATGGACAATACGCTATTCGTTGACTGGATTAAAACTAGTGATGGGATGATACCAATAATGATTTTTGAGCACTGATACTTGATGCTTTATTAAAAAATCTGATGTATTACACTCACTATTACAAACTATTTTTACAAATGCTTATTCTCCATATGCTTCATGTTAATTGAGATATCGAGATGTTAATATTATTGCTAATTTTCTTGTTTATGCAAGGGGAATTGGTAGGCTTTAAGCTATAGACAAATATTTTAAGAGATGGTTGCTATGTGGAGTATTCCATTCACTTTGCATTACCAGGACAAAAAAAAATGAATAACGAATTTCCATTTGAGAAAAAGTATAAGTATTGGAAAATTTAAGGGAATAACAAGCAATATCACGAAAATGGTTCACTCAACAGAAAAAATGTATATGACATAAATTGTGTATTTTAACGCGATCTACATTTTTTGTGTAGTAAAATTTTGTCTATCTCTTATGGTTTACCAGTTGTGCAAAAGTCGTTCACAATGAAGAATGCTTTTGGAGACATTCCCAGAAAATTCGAGATATACATTTCATTTGTCATGAAAATATCTTAAACATATGATATTTTAATAAAAATCGTTAAGAGCCATTTTTGAGAAAATTAAAATTTTCGAAAAATGTTCTATGTAAAGGATAATCTGGTGTGGGGGATTTTCATGAAAACCTTTGTGTCGCATCTCTGGAAGATACTGAACATAAATACCAAGTTTGGTGTTTATCCGACTGTTCGTTTCTGAGTTATGCTGTTCACAGACAGGCAGACAGACACACGAACATGTTTCCAAAAATGCTTTTTTTGGATTCAGGGGGTTTCAAAACATATATTCCCGGTGAAATCTCGGTATCGAATTTTTGGGTGGAATACAATACTTCCCCTACTTATATACGTAGTAGAGAAAGTAAAAATGTAAAACAATAGCTTGTTCTCTGAATTATGTTATTAGTAGTTTTCTGTGTATAAACACATTTAACCAATTTTGTATTGAATGCCAGTTCCAATATTGTTCTAGTTTGACTTTCTCCAAATGGCAGCAATTTTTGTATCTTGGTAATGACACAGGTTATATAGCTCCTATTGTTGAGCAAGGTTAATAAGAAGAAGAGGAAGACAACTTCTTCGCTTCGCTTTTTATGAAACTATATTTTGTGCTGAAAACTTTCTTTTAAAGGATTTTCTATTCATAGAAAAGCAAATACTAGCAGTTCTTCTTTATTCTGCAATCTTGAAAATATAAATTAATATATACTTTACATGAAATTCAAACAACTAAAAGTAATGTATGTGTTACACCATTCTATCACTAATCACAACTACCACATACCATATGTATTTTTTCTTCCAGTAATAAGTAATTGGCCATATAACACTCGGAAACATAGTAAGTTGTGGATTAAGCCTCTCTAGTTCCCACCTTCATACATTAGCATGTATGATTAATACAAAGTTTGACTTGCGTAAACACAAACTAACAGATGCAAGGAAAGAACAAATATTTCCATGCGCTGCATTATCTCACGTCTTAAGTTCTGATTTGTTTCTGCTAAATTCACAGATTTTGGCATGTAAATGTAATGGCTGAGAGCGAGTCACCAAGCCAGGCTGTTGCAGAAATGTGATTTAGTACATCAGCTAACTCAGTTAATGTTGCATGTTACATGAGTACCTTTACTCCTTCCCTCATTGTTTTGCATGTTTTTGTTTAGAAACAAGAGTCTATGGAATGTTGCATTCATTCACCACAGGAAATGCAGTCAAGGTCTATCAAGAACTATAGTCCAGTAACTCTTTGGATACATGTGCAATGTGAAGTCTCAACTCCATATTTATTCCTTATCTAGCATAAGTTAAATGCAACAACTTTCAGTAATGCTAAACTTAAAAGTATTAAAGGTTATCTCAAAGTATTAGACATACCTTGGATACCATTGAGTATCAGGTATCCATGGTATCGAGCCCTCATCTCTAATTAAAACCATACAGGAGCGATGTCCCGGAGTACTTTTATCAAGCCAGAGAAATACATTATATTGCATCTGATGCTTAAAAGATAGTACAGGTTAAATGGTGTGCACTTTTGCCACATGTGCTATGCGTACACCCGCAAATTTGACGCCCACCTGCGGTCGATCTACTGATTTAATGTCACCTTGTGAATGCATTGCTATTTAAGGTAATTGTACGACATTTAATTTGCACCTGCATTTTATGTCTCCACTTTGTAATTTTAGTACTTTGATATACGATTTTACAGCATAAAAATATATGCTATCAAAGAAATATGGAGATATTAAATAATAAAAAGTATAATTTGGTAGTGTATCATCACTGTTTACCCTTAACAAAAATACATTCAACATGAGTGGAATGTTTTCCAACAGCAAAGAATGAACGGTGTGCCACACTCTGCTTTGCGCTATTCCATTATATTGCATTAACCTTGTGTGCTTTTGTTTCCTCCTCCTTTTTTGCATTCTTTTTTATGGGTCCATAGAAGTCCTCTCATTCATTCCTTTTTAATACTATACACTACTGTTTCTGAACTATTGGGTAGCCTTAGCTGTTTCTAACCTTACTAACACTCATTTTACTTGAATAATAATCTAACATATTCATTATTACTCTTCTTAGTTTACCAACATTTCATCACTTCCTAGGTTTCCCTCCATAATCATAAATATTTATGTTTTGTCACAAAATATTTATGTGTGCTAGCGTATTATGACTGCTTGTTCGCTTGTCATATTTCCTGTGTTACGCAAAGTGTTTATTCGGTACTCAGATAGCACCTCTGGGAATTCATTGCTACATTTCTCGTATATACAAGAGAATGGCAGTCATGCATACAGCTGGTAATTAACAAGCAAGATACTCTCAGCGTTAGTGCAGACGAAAATCATATTTTGTAATCTCTTAACAGCTAGTATATATCCATTACCTTTAGCAATGAGTTCTTATGATAATCACAATAAAATGTGCAGTTTTATACCTTTTCTGCCCTAATGTTTCGTGATACAATGCATGTATTAAGGAACTATTTACGTTGGCGTAAGACTGTGTTCTTGGGTTCCTGTCAAGCAGAAGTACATGCTTTTGTTTATATCAGAGGGAACTCTGGTTTGGAATGGACAGTAGTATTACTATTTCACTGTAATGGAACATGCTGTAAATAAAGGGAAAGAAAACTCACACACATATGGACCTTTTTATAAAAGCATTTGTTTTCTTGTTCAAAAGACTAGAAAGCTTATATTTTATGAGATCTTGATATTGAATTTTTGGGTGGAGTACATTACTCCCCCCACCTAACATAGATAAGCATTAGTTACTGGTTTAGATACGTAGTGCTTAGAGTATTATTTGTGTAAAATGTTTCTTTTTCAGCAGAATGCAGCATATAAGAAAAATGACTCATACTCATTTTCTTTTTGCAGTATCCAATACATATAACTGAAAACCATGGAGCAAACACAGCAAATATTGTTAGTGGTCATTACCGCAGCTTCTCAGGACTATGTTCGATGGACGAGATATGCTGTTCTCATGGTTTGAGCATGCAACAGCTGGAGGATGAAGTAGAGAAAGATCCAAATGTTGTGGTAATATGGAAGTGATATCAAGAGAGCTCAACATGATTATCTCAGGGATTTAGAATTTTAGTGTGGCTTTCATCAATTTTATGTCATTTGTGTGTACAGTAAGTCTGTTGTGGAACAGTGCAACATATTTATTTGAAGACATTGCGATAATTTGTCTTCCATTTTAACACTGTGGTTTTAAACTATATTGCTACCAAAATATAGACTATTTGCTTTAAATACAATTTTTAAATTGTTTGAAACAGTTGTATAATGCTCACTAAGTAGGAGGGTTGTGCCAAAAGTGTTTAGCAAGACCACAGAAAATGGTCTTGATTTATATCACATGCTTTCAAAATACTCTCCTTTAACATTTATACATTTTTGTATCTGCTTCAACCCAAGCTTATTTTCAGATCTCCTGTATTGCACTGTCATAGGTTATGTTGTCTGCTTAATTTGATGAAAATTGCTGCCCGCTAATTTTTCCCTTGATCTTGTAGTCAGGTCCGGCAAACGGTTTGGATGTAGTAACACTCTTCCTTTTCTTTCTCCGGAAAATCCATGTTTCTGGCTGCACCAAGTGCTAAAGCAGAAGAAATTCTGACTTTAGTAACTGCAAAGTGCCCACTCATGGAGGTGGGGTAACCCATCTTGATAACGGTTGCCATCATCTTTTGTACCAAACTGCGCTTTTTGCTACTGCTCTCCTCTGCAGTAAAGCATTAAAATGAATGAATATCTCCATTTTCTTTTCTTTCCTATTTTTAGGATCATATTGTTTGGTTCTATGTTTAATCACCAGTCACAATTGTAAATGACCTTGGATTATCCTACATTAAGTTTTTCTTTCTTTCCACTATCATGTACAGTGGAATCTTGTTAGCACGTTCCTCTTTAACACGTTTTCCCGTGTATTACGTTCAATTATAAAAGTCCCAGTACCAAATCACCAAATGTAATAAATAACGCTTGCTTAGTGCGTTTTCCCGGTCCCGCTTACTACGTTTGAAGTTTGACGTCCTCATTCACTGTTTTGGCCAATCCTTGATTGGTCCAGTGGGAGAAGGTGCTTAACACGTTCAAAGTTTGACGTCCTCATTGGCTACTTTGGTCAATCCTTGGTCACGGGGTGGATACCAGCAGCCAATCACATGCATGTATGTAAATATTTGTGTGACACGATTTGTGTGGGCGGGATAGAGAATGCTTTACCTTGGCGTGGTAAACGCCAACGATAGTTTCTACTGTTGAGTGTTGACCAAACATACGCAAATTGTATTTCAACTTTTCATTTACAATGAAAAAAAGAAAGTGTAGTAAATAACCAATAGTGAAAAACTGAAAATCCTTGAAATAAATCACAATCCAAATATGAAACATGTGGAGATAGTGCAGAAGTTAAACATTCCTCCGTCAACCTTAAACGCGATTGTTAGCAAACCTGAATTGATTAAAACTGCTTTTAAAGAATGGAAAAATGCAAAAACAAAACTTTCCTCTTGGAAAATAGGATCAGAAGAGGATCAGAACGAAATTTGTTGCATGGAAACACTTACCGTATTCAAATCATATTGAATACGCCAAAGATACATTCGCCTATTGTACTCTTTAACACGATGCATGCTCATATTTTTTCTTTTTCTTTTTTAGCGGAAATTGTTATCACATGTGTAATAAAACGCACAGCAAAGCCACTCTTGTCGCTTCCATAATTCACAATTTATTTTCTTAAAAACATTCATAACCTCAAAAATCCAAGTTGACTAACATAAAAGCTTGAATTATTTATTCTCAGGCTTTGTGTATCCAAATCCATTTGAACACATATTGAATTCAACACGGATTGTACTCAAAATCGATTTCAATTACCCATGGAGACTTATTAATTATTAGATTTTATTACATAACTATGTTCTTAAATTGCATTGCATATTTTGCATTTGCGTTAGCACGTTTTCCCGCCGGTGACGTCCAAATCCTTAGGTCCCTGCAAAAACGTGCTAATGAGATTCTACTGTATATATATCTTTGCAGTTACAGGACCTGATATTTGTAGTTACATCCAGAGCATATGTTAGATGATCTCATCATCTTTAATTTTCCTCACATTTCCTTTGGTATCTGCCATTCCAGAATGACCAGGACACAATGAAGGACCACACTTGCTACATATAGAATAAAAATCTACCTTCCACTGTAATCACTAGCAACAAGCAAGGACGACAAATGTACAAATACTGCCATATAAAACCTACATACAGTCACCAAAATAGCTAATGAAGCAATTTTAAATACCCCCCTTCCCCAAATAAACTAGCATGATACAACCACACAATATTCTCAGGCCTACCTTTATACATTATAGTATTCATTAAAAATTTGATGTGTTACACTCACATGACTTTCTCTACTCTTGTACAACTATTTTTACAAACGCTTATTCTCCATATGCTTCATGTTAATCGAGATATCAAGATGTTAATCTTATTGCTAATTTTCTTGTAGATGCAAGGGGAATCGCTAGGCTTTAAGCGATAGTCAAATATTTTAAGAGCTGGTTGCTATCTGGAATATTCCATTCTGTTTGCATTACCAGGACAAAAAAAAAATAACGAATTCCCATTTAAGAAAAACTATAAGTATTGGAAAATTTAATGGGATAACAAGCAATATCTTGAAAATGGTTCACTCAACAAAAAAAAATGTATATGACATAAATTGTGTATTTTAACGCGATCTACGTTTTTTGTGTAGTAAAAGTTTGTCTATCTCTTATGGTTTACCAGTTATGCAAAAGTTGTTCACAATGAAGAATACTTTTGGAGACATTCCCAGAAAATTCAAGATATACATTTTATTTGTCATGAAAGTATCTTAAATATATGATATTTTAATCAAAATTGTTACAGCCATTTTTGAGAAAATTAAAATTTTCGAAAAATGTTCCACGTAAAGGGTAATCTGGGGTGGGGGGATTTTCTTGAAAACCTTCTTGTCGCATCTCTGGAAGATACTGAACCTAAATACCAAGTTTGATGTTTATCTGACTGTTTGTTTCTGAGTTATGCTGTTCACAGACACACACGGTGCTCAAAACATGTATTTCCGGTGAAATCTTGGTATCAAATTTTTGAGTGGAATGCAATACTTCCCCTACTTACTATACGTAGTAGAGAAAGTAAAAATTAATTCTTTAATTCATGTAATGTTATGCATGATACACTTTTGTCTCGAAACCATTTCAAATTAAGCAATAAGTATGTACTTAGTTACATACACTATGTGTAAACAATGTTCAAGTGTTTATTGGAAGCGTAAGGCATTAATACAGAAGTCATAGTGATAACCTCTTGCGAAAAGAAAAATCAAAAACTTTTGAGCAACCTCTTGTCCGATGAAACACTTTTATTTGGGAAAACGCAATATGGAATATTTTGGAAACTGAAATAATTCTAACAAACTACAAAAATAATTCTGTGAGATGAATTATATATTTTAATGAGCTCTATATTTTTCCTGTTTTATCTATCTCTTATGGTTTCCTGGTTATATAAAATACAGTTAAATGAAGGGAACTTCATAGGACATTCGCAGAAAATTAATGTTACTTCTCACAACAATTTGTCAAACTAATTGTTACAGCATTTTTAAAAATAATAATCAGGGTCCACAAAAAAAAAATGTGTACACACTTTAAGGAATGGAAACTATTTATTCTGTGTTTGTTTTACATTTAAATACTGATCACACATGTAGTACTGACTTCAGTTCGGCACATGGTTACTTTAGATGTTCAAAATGTTGGCTGTTGGTGGCCAAACATATAGCAGAATGACGAACGGTCGCCGCAGTTATGTCGGTCAATGTTTCAATGGAGATCGTGGCACATGCTGCTGTAATCTCCTGGCGAAGTGCCTCCAGCTTGCATGGCTTGCGTCGATAGACTTCATCTTTCACAGTTCTCCACAAGTCCATAGGGTTTAGATCTGGCGACCGTGGAGGCAACTCAATGGGCCCTCTTTGTCCAATCCAATGTCCCTGCAAATTGTCATCTAGGAGAGCTCGTATGGCTAGGTGGTAGTGTGGTGGTGCCCCGTCCTGTTGGTAGAAGTTTTCATCCTCAGCTCCATAAAGTGCACGTATACCTGGTAAAATTGATATGCGTAACTGTTCCAGGTACACTTCTCCAGTGACAGTAGCATCAAAGAAAAAGGGTCCTACTAAGCCTCTAGATTATAGTCCAAACCACCCATGAACCCCTGGTAGATTGACCGCCTTATCCATATAAATATGCGGATTTGCCGGTGTCCAGTAGACGCAGTTATGACAATTCACTGTTCCACTGATTTTAAACTGGGCCTCATCGGACCACACTACCTTTGCCACAAATTGTTCATCTTCAGTTACCATTTGCTGATACCATTTACAAAATTGCATTTGACGATCAAGATCGCCATCATTAAGCGCGTGCAGTAATCGTGGTATGTACCCTTTCCGCTTAGCAGCTTTCAGAACTCATCGTACACTTGTACTGCTAATCCCGTGCACATTGCGTAGCCGAATTCTGTGGAGAAAGCAAAGTTTTCGAACACAACAGCTGACGAAGCAGGACTTGTAGCTATACATTGTCTTCCCGATCTTCCTTTGTGAATATCACAAATCGTTCTATGCACCTCAAACTTCTCAATAATGTATTTAATTGTTAGATGAATTGGGGGTTCTGTTCCAAACTCCTGCCTCCACAGACACTGCACTTCAACGGCATTATCAAACCTTATAAACCACTTCAGAATGGATTTGTGCTTCTCGAAAGTCAAGCATGCTCCAGCCATTTTGTTTTCTCACTATTATGCTGAAAGTACTGACATCTGTTGAGCAAAAGACCATACTAAGACATACTTTTAATTCAAATCCATTGACAAAATCAGTGTCCCGATACAGTCTGACAAAGAGTGCATGCATTTTTTTTACTTTCTCAACTACGCATTGTAAGTAGGGGAAGTATTGTATTCCACTTAAAAATTTGATACCGAGATTTCACCGGAAATACATGTTTTGAGACCCCCTGAATCCAAAAAAAGCATTTTTGGAAACATGTCCGTGTGTGTCTGTGAACAGCATAACTCAGAAACGAACAGAAACACCAAACTTGGTATTTAGGTTCAGTATCTTCCAGAGATGCGACACGAAGGTTTTCAAGAAAATCCCCCCACCCCAGATTACCCTTTACATTGAACATTTTTCAAAAATTTTAATTTTCTCAAAAATGGCTCGAACCATTTTGATTAAAATATCATATGTTTAAGATATTTTCATGAGAAATGAAATTATATCTCGAATTTTCTGGGAATTTCTCCAAAAGTATTCTTCATTGTGAACGACTTTTGCATAACTTGTAAACCATAAGAGAGAGACAAACTTTTACTAGATAAAAAATAGATTGCATTAAAATACACAATTTATGTGATTTGCATTTTTTTGTTGAGTGAACCATTTTCGAGATATTGCTTGTTATTCCCTTAAATTTTCCAATACTTATACTTTTTCTGAAATGGAAATTCGTTATTCATTTTTTTTTTTGTCCTGGTAATACAAAGAGAATGGAATACTCCACATAGCAACCAGCTCTTAAAATATTTGATATCGCTTAAAGTCTACCAATTCCCCTTGCATCTACAAGAAAATTAGCAATAAGATTAACATCTCGATATCTCGATTAACATGAAGTATATGGAGAATAAGCATTTGTAAAAATAGTTTGTACAAGAGTAGAGAAAGTCATGTGAGTGTAACACATTAGATTTTTTTCTTACCATTTAAAGGATAGCTTGGAGTGGGGGGAAAATTAATGAAAATCATCATGTTGCAATTTTGAAAGATGCTGGACTTAAATAATAATTTATCTTGCTTTTTATTTTTTAATATGCTGTTCACATACACTAAGCCTTGTGAAAATACCTTTTTTTTGTGTTTGTTTTGTTTGTTAGAGGAGGGGGGGGGTTCAGGAGACTGGAAAACATATCTCCAGCGAAACCTTGATCTTGATACCAAACTTTTGGGTGGAATAGAATACATCCTTCTATCCAGCATTATACTGCATGACCTAGGCAGCACAGAAGTGCAACACAGAACACCATCTTTAGTGAGGAGCCAGATGGCTATAACTATGGAGGCTACATGCCTGTAAAACATGTTGGATAATGAAGGATTGCTTTTAGTATTTAAAATGAATCATAATGTATTTTATAGCATGAAGTTAGTATAGACAATAGAAATACCAAAATGTGTAAATAAAAGTTTTGCCCGCAACAATCACAAGTCATTGCAAGGAGACTTTCTGACCTAGTAAAAGTTTAATGAAAAGAGAATGGCACTTAATCACATTTGTAGGAGATGTAAAGAAATGTTCGTGAACAGGAGGTGAAATCCCACCAGGACCATCCTCTTGAGGGTTTGTCCAGGTTTTCCTAAATCCTGAAAGGCATCCTAAACTGGGACCTTGAGCATGTCGTTCCCAAGCTTCCTTTCCCAAATATTTTATTGTATGTATCACCAGTGTCCATATGTAATGTTGTGCCATATGTAGAAGAAAGCTGTTCAACTCTTGAACAAACAAACAATTTTTTTTGTTTCTCCAGGGAACCAATTCCTGAATGATTGATAACCAAAACATGAATGATCTGTGTTAGATGATGAGATATCTGTGTGAGGAAAGTTATGTTTTATGACTCATTGTGAAACCATAATACTTTTAATTAATGTGCTGCTTATTTTAACTCAGGGAATTGACTAACAATAATTTTGATACAATGAAATGGCAGAATTGTTGTCATTGCTTAAATTTTACAGCTTGTTTGAGAATATTGTGCCTGATATTGTATTGTTGGTAATCCTTGGTTTTATTGTGCTGATGTATTATTCAATCCAACAATAATATTATAACAATTGAAGAACAAAATTTAAAGAATAGTACAGTGATGATTTTTTCTTGAAACTTAAAGAACTTTGTGGTATTATAGTCTGAATCTGTTAGGTTATTGATAGCCTACATTGAAAATATTATTTTCATATTCATATGAAAATTTAATAAATCCTAGTTATTGCAACTATAATTCTAAGCTTTTAAAATATTGTGAGTGCATACAATGAAAACAGATTGGATAAGGTATAGTAGTCTATCTTTTAAGTTGCTAGATGCACTTATCAAAACAACCTTTGTTATATTTCCAAGCATTTATTAAAAAATCTGATGTGTTACAATCATATGACTTTCTCTAGTCTTGTACAAACTATTTCTACAAACGTTTATTCTCCATATGCTTCATGTTAATCGAGATATTAATCTTATTGGTAATTTTCTTGTAGATGCAAGGGGAATTGGTAGGCTTTAAGCAATAGTCAAATATTTTAACAGCTGGTTGCTATGTCGAGTATTCCATTCTCTTTGCATTACCAGGACAAAAAAAGAATAACAAATAAGTATTGGAAAATTTAATGGAATAACAAGCAATATCTCGAAAATGGTTCACTCAACAAAAAAAATGTATATGACATAAATTGTGCATTTTAACGTGATCTATATTTTTTGTGTAGTAAAATTTTGTCTATCTCTTATGGTTTACCAGTTATGCAAAAGTCGTTCACAATGAAGAATACTTTTGCAGACATTCCCAAAAAATTCAAGATATACATTTTTTTTGTCATGAAAGCATCTTAAATATATGATATTTTAATCAAAATCATTAGAGCTATTTTTGAGAAAATTAAAATTTTCAAAAAATGTTCCATGTAAAAGGTAGTCTGGGGTGGGGGGATTTTTTTGAAAACCTTTGTGTCGCATCTCTGGAAGATACTGAACCTAAATACCAAGTTTGGTTTTTATCTGACTGTTCGTTTCTGAGTTATGCTGTTCACAGACACACACACACACACGGACATGTTTCCAAAAATACTTTTTTTTTTATTCAGGAGCCCTCAAAATATGTATTTCCGGTGAAATCTCGTTATCGAATTTTTGGGTGGAATGCAATACTGGGGAAGTATACGTAGTAGAGAAAGTAAAAATAATTAACAAAATTCACTTGAATGATAATGCAAAATTTAAAATCTAACCAACTATAAAATCTGAAGTTTAACAGAAGAAGTTATACATTGTGAACACACACACTTGTCTTATAAGATACAGATTTTCGTCATTGTTCCAGACACACTTCAGCCTTGGGCTTATTGTGCTACCTGTATCATTTTAGACCCAATTCATTATGCCAATCTTTACCAAGGGATGCAGTTTCATAAGAGGTATGGTTTCAAATTCTTCTGGTTCTAAAAACATTTTTCCAAAAGCAATACATCTCCTGTGGCCTCACAGGAGCATATAATGTGCTGGTCTGTTTCATTTCTTTCTTGCGCAATCTGCAATCTAAACACACACACACTTACTTGCCATTCTTTAGAAACAGATTCATCTCTGGTGTTTGTCAGCTTTGTGGATTTCTTCCAGCATTTTGGTTTCTTTTGGTATTACTTCAAAAAACTCTTTTTGCGATAATGAATTAAAATGGGCCTTTACAACTATTAATGCTTTCCCAGTCTTAACTGTCTGTTTCTCTCATCAGACCACATAGAATTTACTAAAGAAAATACGAGGATTGGCTGAGAAGTTCGGGGCCTCACACAAAGATGGCGCCACTAGGCCGGTTAGACGGTAACATCATATAGTTTTATTCTAGAGTAGCTTGTATCCATAGAACAGATCAATAGCTTGTTTAGTTTTTGAATGACAGCATTTTAAACAAGACAGCTTTAGAGTTTTCACAACAATGGAGGATTTAGAAAAATGAGCAGTGATTAAATACTTCCATTTGAAAGGCTTAACGCCTAAAGAAATCAAGGAGGAAATGGACAGTACATTGAAAGACTTAAAGGCAATCTTGAGCTGTAGTGTTTTTTCCTTTACAATAAATAATTAAATCATCTGCAAATAAGTTAGATTTAACTGGTGGTCTAATTTCTGAAACAATGCCATTTATAGCTATTAAAAATAAAGTGACACTTAATACAGAACCTTGTGGTATGCCATTTGGCATAGAGACTTTTTGATAAAATGCTGTTAGCTTTTAGTTGGCCTTTGAGATGCTGTAAGAAGTTATAGATAGACCTAAGCATGTTTCCTGATATTTTTTGTTGTACTAAGATTCTTAGCACATATTCTCGCCATACCATAGTAGGCTTTATGAATATCCAAACTAACTGCAATTACATGTTCTTTGTTGTGGAAAGCATCCAATATATCTGATTGTAGAGCTATTAGATTGTCGTTTGTTGAATGAAACTGTCTGAAGCCATGTTGAGTTTCTGTGAAGAAATTATTTCTCTCCAGAATCCATCTTAGTCGCTTATTAGCTATTTTCTCCATTAGTTTGGATAATGTTGATGTCATGGTAATTGGTCTGTAATTTTCTGGGAGTGAAGAGTCTTTATTAGGCTTAGCAATTGCAATTATTACCCTGTCATGCCACTGAGTAGGAAAGTGTCCAAATATGGTTAAATGCTGATAAATACTCCTGCGCCTTAGGAGGAAGTTGTTGTAGGAATGAGTAGGGAATATTATCTGCTCCAGGACTGGAGTTTTTGCATTGGTAAAGAGCATCTTGTAATTTACTTAAAGTAAATTCTTCATTATAACTTTCAGAGTTGTTCTGTAGGAAGTCAGAGATGTTAAAGTAAGAAACTTTGCTTTTGTATTCTAAAAACTCTTTTTCATAATTGGTGTTACTGGATATTTCTACAAATTTCTCAGCTAAAGTGTCAGCAATATCTTGTGGAAAAATAATCTTAATATTGTTATTCTGGTCGTGTAACATATTAATCCAATTGCTACGTTTAATGCCTTTAACTTGCTTTATTCTTTTCCACACTATTTGAATTGGGGGCTGATAAGACAGCGAAGATGTAAATGACAGCCGCAAGGTCTTTTTGCTTTCTTTAATAGTGCGTCTAGCTACAGCTTGTAATTTTTGAAAAAGCCATTTATTTTCTGGACTTGGGTCGCGTTAGTACTTATAATAGGCTTTATTTTTATTTTTGATTGCTTTTTTGCAATGTTTATTCCACCAAGGAATGTTTTTATTGTTATGGTTAACATTTACAATAGGAATGCTTGATTTTGCACTGTTTAACATGGTGTCAGAGAAATTAGTTACTATTTCACTTGCTGTAAACTCAGGGAATCTTTCAAGAGAATTAATGAAGTGATAAGTTTGTCCATAGAATGTTTAAATTTGTTCCACTTTGCGTGTCACAGGTTCCATTTAAATACGGGCGTGATAATTCTTGATATCTGATCAGTATGTAAAATAATTGGAAAATGGTCACTTCCTATTGGGTTATCATAGACATACCAGGTAAATAGAGGCACAAGGATAGGAGAACAAAGGGTAAGATCTATGTTGCTGTAAGTTCCGTGAGTAATAATATAATTTGTGGGACTGTCAGAATTTAGTAGGATCAAATCATGTTTTTCAATTAAAGATTCCACTATTCTATCTCTTTGATTAGTATGTGAACTGTCCCAAAAAGAGTTATGCGAGTTGAAATCTCCAAGAATAGTAAATGACTGGTAGCTGTACTATTAGTTCTGTTAGGTCCTCTAATTTAATATTTTGGCTGTTTGGAAGATAAACATTGCATATACACATAGTAATAGGCATTAAGGTTGTCACTGCAACAGCTTCTAATTCAGATGTTAGGGTGAGTTTACGATGCGCAATTCTATGGTGTATATAGGTGGCCACGCCACCACTTGCATGTACTGCAGAGATACGATTTTTATGATTGCATACTGTAAATATTCATACTGGTGTCGATATCCATTTATATTCCTTTGGAGCAAAAACGACCCAGTATAAAATGGATTAGTTACTGCCATCTGTAAGTGTAGTAGAATTGCAAGCGTCTTCAGCATATGCTTGCAATTTTCTTTTTAAGAATGAAAAACGTTGTTTCATGTTTTTGTCTTTTAATAGACAGTAATGTGCATCCAAAAATTCTATCGGGCTGAACATCTGTATTTTCTAAATATTCCAGCGCAACAGCTATGGATTCGAATTTCCTTTAGTTCTCTCTAAGAGACTTTTAAGTTGCATATAGTTTAGTAGATGTTTGTTTTGAGTGTCAGATAAACTTTCTTTTAGTGGAGTAAGTTGTGAATCTAGATCGTGGTTCTGTATTTTCAGTTGGAGCTCAGTTTTTGGTTTTTTAGCTTGTTCTGGTTTATTATGGTTTACAGGTGCTGGACTCGCAGTTGTTTTTGTTACTGGTTGTTCTTTCATGTTGACATTGGTCGAGTCAGAGGAAGTAGAGAGTGGACATTTCATTGGTTTTAGTGTGAATGTTGCCGCCTTTTCTGAAATAACTGGTTTTAATGGTGGCAATTCAGTAGTATGTGTGCTGTGATGAGGTTCTGTTTGTGGTTCAGTATGTTGTTCATTTTCGTGTTTGCAGTCTTTTGCTACATGGCCTGGTTGTTTACATATGAAACATGACGAATCAGTTGTCAGGTACGCCCAGTAAGTCGTACCATCATATTCCACGTGCATGGACTCTGGGATTTTATCTAAGTCATCTGGGTGCACATAAACTTGTCTTCTAAAACTTAGAATATGGGTAAACCCTGGTTCTGACATACATGCTCTAAGAAACGTTATAGTTGATCCCAAACAAATATTTAGAGCTTGTATTTCACGCTCCAGTACATAGTGAGGAATTACAGGGCACACATTTGAAATTATTACTCTTAGAAATTTTGTTAACAATGGTCTTATTTCCAAAGATACATCTGCAATATTTATTCTAGTTTTATTCTCAGTTAATTGCTGAGCTATTTCCTTGTTTGCTAGATAGTGGCAGATACGGTTTCTGGCAATTCTAGATGCAAAGTGTATATTTGTAGACTTAATTAGCTTACCAATAGCATATGTATATTCCTTTAGTGTGAGTCCATCCACAGAATCCAGGATGATAGCTTGTTCTTTCATAGGGAAGACATCCTTCTGCGTAACAGTGGCATAGCTTCTAGATGATTGGGATCCATTTAGTTGTATTTCCAAAATGGTGGCCCCTTGTTCAGAGGTCATTTCGATGTAATGATTGGTTTTGTTGCTTTGTTTGGAGAGTTTAGGTACGTATATAGGACTTTAGCTGCCTGGTCATACTAACGTGATTGAGCTGTTTTAGATTAGTAACTGTACTGAAAAAAACTTACAGTGATTCAAGATGAATTAAAACACTCCTGTAGATCTCTTGCATGCAATTTTAGCTATTAATTGCTCGATAACTAATTAAAATAGGCATAGGAACACGCGGAACTTTTCTACAGAAAACATGACCTACCTTATCCTCGAGTATCATTTTTAAATTAAATTGTGATTTGTAGTTGCATGGCAGTAGTCTGAGGATTGAGATTCTCTTCTCTGTTCCCAGAGATAAGAATTGCAGAAAAAGAATTATAATAAATCAGAATGATCTTTCTACCATTTCAAAAATTGCTTAGGAGGTGAAACAGCTTGAGTTCCTGTGCTGCAAATTCTCATAATGAGAGGCATTTCATTCTGATCTCCAAATACACCTCTTCCTTTTCTCTTGCATTTAACATTGACAGGTATATAAATGTAGGCCACAGAAACATTGTACTGTATCGCAGATTGAGGCAGTATTTTATATCACAACACCGTGAATGCCAGAGTGATTGTAGTGTAAATTAACATTATTGTATGACAATGATTTTAGATGTTTGTTAGCTATAAGCATTGTTAAGAAATAAGTTTACAGGGCCTCACTGAAACTGACAATAGAAGTGGGTAACAATGAACCGATGGGGTGAGTTGTTTATCACTAAGAAGAAACAAACAAATGATGTCAGGGTAGCATGCCTTTCTTTAGAAATAGAGGGAATATCTTCCCTAGAGCATATTTGTTAGTAATTGTGATTACTGACAAAACAGACGCTAATGTTGGTGCGATTTGGTAACCAATAGTAGCTCTATTATAATGTTTAGGCATTTTGAGGTGAAGGAGTATAAATTCTCGAGCCATAAGCATGTTTCACGCAGTTCTAAAGAATCATTCACGAGGTACACATCACGCAGTTCTACAGAATCATTCACGAGGTACACGTTGCACAGTCTTGAAAAATCTCGTGAAGTGCACGTCATACAGTTGGGAAGAATCTCTCGCATCGTAAACTTAGTTACAAAATGTGAAGTAGGCGGCAACTAATATGACAGTAATTACATTCAGAAATACTACCATTTGTCAGGTGTGTATAAAGATTAAAGATGTGAAGTATTAATTAAGTATGACGGCAATAAAAGTGTGAAAACAAATTCTTTTATCAGTGTTATCTTTTAGTAACAACTCCTTTCCGTTAACACGCCCTGCTCAGAGATATTTGCTCGACTGAGTAATAATAGCTAGCCGGAGGACAAAGAACCCAAATCTTAAGATAATAAAACAATAACAGGCGCCCAGCAAATAAGATAACACGAACCGATTACTGCGACAAGATGCTGCAATTCTAATTTTTCATCTGCGAGTGCTGTGACTTGAGCTGTTAAAAGTTTTATTACATAAAGAGAAAAATGGTTGCTCTTACAGCATTGTAAGTTGCCATTGAAGTATGTTATCTCAATACAATTTGAGATCTCCTTGTGGTTTACCAAGATAAATGTTAATCAGTTGGGGAATTTAATGTCGTACCGGCATGTTGCTATGGTAGCTCAGTGGTAAGGCAACCGTACAGAAACTGGAGATCTGTGGTTCAAATCCAGTGATGGCATTGGATTTTTCGGTCGTCTGATTGTACCTTCCCAACCTTGTCCAACACATGGCTTGTGTGGAAGAACAATTCTATCTTGTTAGGGTTAGAGCCCTTGCCTCAGCATCATATGCAGTAATTGCACTCTGGTCATCACATTTCTTATGCAATATGTTTTCAACAAACTTTGTTTCTCCCAATGCTTTTAGGAAAGAGACACATTATGACTATTGACTTTCAAGCAATCTGTCAGTTTTGATGTGCACTTACGAAACTGTAAGTGTATTGTTGACACTTTAGTTCACTTGCTAAGTTTGCCTTAGAACATACTTAAAAAATGTTTGCCTCCATCATCAGCTGTAAGTCCACTGGTGTCTGAAAGGGGGATCCCCTAATTCATTGTTGATTGTAGTGCCATTTAGCTATCTAGCGGATACATAGAATGTCTTCTCTTGATGGAATTTCAAAATTCATTGCTCTGTGTGCATTTTTTATGTGGATTTTTTTTCTATACTGTGATTTCTGCTGGTGTTTTGGTATGTTTTAAAAGCTTTATTTTCCATTTAATGTTGTGTTCTGTTGACCAAATGGTGGAATACTAAAGGTTTGTCTATTTGCTAAAGTTTTAAATTTCTTAGGATTTGTTTAGTCTGGTTTGTAGGTTTCTCTTGTTTTTTCCTTTGTATATTTTATGGCAGTCTTCACAATCAATCTGATAAATCCCTGATTTCTTAATATTTGATATAGTGTCCTTTAACAGATGTTGAGGTAAGTCTCTGAGGAATGCCATGTTCTTAAAACAGTTGTTTTTGGTGTGCTATCTGTGCTGTTGAGTGTAATGTCCCTCAACGTTTCTTGTCTTTTGTATTAGTTGTCCATTATATGTGTGCTGAATCCATTCTGTGTGACTACTTTCTGAATATGTTGATATTTTCTGTTATATTCATTTTTTGGAGTGGTAAGTTTATCAATCTATAGGTCAATATATGGAATATTACAAGTTGGTGTGATATAGGATTGTACTTATTGTTTTTAATTAGTTGTCTATATGGTGATTTTTCTGTACATTTCAAATTCAATTCTGTTATGGTGTCTCATAATTTTGAGATCTAGATACGGTAAACATCCATCTTTTTCTATTTCCAAGGTGGATTTTATGGTTCTGTCCTGCATATTAAACAGTTTCAGGATGTCATCTAATTTCTTCTTTGGTATGATGGCAAAAATGTCATCCACATCTCTCACCCAGTTTTTAAGCATGTTGTGGAAAGGTTTTTCTTAGATGAATCTCTAGGGTGCTTACATATAAGTCTTCTAACAGTGGTGACAATTCACTCACAATTTCAAAAGTCATAAAGTTTCACTATTTAAGGTCACTTCTAATAACTTAGTGTGCTCTTGGTATGTTGCTCTTATTTTGCTTTTCTTTTTCTGTACTATTAGCATTCAACTTGCCAAACAGTAGGCTCTTGTATCATATTTATCTAAACTCTAGTATGCATGAAATGCCTTATTTCTCTCTTCTTCAGTTATATGTTCAATACGCTTCTTTCTGCATTCTAATTAGTTGAAAGTTTCTTTCAAGCACAGCTCTGCCCTTTTCAATGAAATATGCTTTTTCGGTGTTTATTCTTATTTTTCTGATTTCTTTCATTGCTCTTGTATTCCTAACAACTCTTTTTCTTATCTCATCTCTGCTGAGATGTATTTACTGTCCCCATTAGACTTACATCTGCAGCACTACTGTGGGGTCCAAATCTCTTGATGTTTTATGACAATCAATACTGAATGGGAACCTCGAGCCTGATAAAGAGGCATCTGAGCAAAATTACCGCTCTTTCATGCCCAATATAGAAAGGGATGCTAAGGACCACAGCAGTAAAGATCGTCCATAAATAAAACTTGATTTAATTTAATATGGAGTGACTGCACGGTTGCCAAACTTCACTTCAGTCAAAACGTTACGTGTTTGTTATAAATGCCATTGCAATGTTCACTTAAAAATGACAAGAAAACAAGAAGAGACACAATAATGGAAATGTAATACACAAATAGAGAAATAAAAACCATATCTTTCTATACATCCTTTGTTATTCAAGTGGCACAGTCATCAACCTCGATATTACATTTATCATAAAATTAAAAACACTATGCCGTACAACATCCTTTTGGAAATCGTCCAGGTTTATCATTCTTTTAGGTAAGCATATATGCTTTCTTGGCGATGTAAACAATTTCACGGCTCCCTCTGTGTACGCCTTTTTTTGCTTCCCTACACACATACACATGAAACAGTTGACGTACTTAATGAGCATGCCTCAGACGTAAGTTCTCGACATTTCATGAAGTCAAGATTTTCGCAGTTTTCTTCGTTGGCATACTTTTTAAAGAAATTATGCACACTGAAAACAACAGCCCTAACTTTACTGCTATATCCAACTGGTATGGCTAATAGACATTTTCATGAAAGAGTTAACTTTATAAACGCTAGGACAAAGCCTATCACTGTAAGAACAATTATGTTGAATTCACAACTGAGTTGCTTAACCTTCTAGCAAGCATGCTATGAAAAGTACACCAGCAGTTTTTTTGCTTTGTCAATTCTTTAACAATGTTTTAACCTTGAGTTATCACATCAATTGTGTAGTGAATTCTATTGTTGATGCTTCCTTGAGAATGTGATGAGTTTATGACAGTTGCTGATTCAAGTTCTCAGTTGGCTTAATCTTTATATGATTTTTTTTTACTTTCTCTACTACGTATAGTAAGTAGACTAACTTTATACTTATAAAGTTTATACTTAACATTATAAACGCTAGGACAAAGCCTATCACTGTAAGAACAATTATGTTGAATTCACAACTGAGTTGCTTAACCTTCTAGCAAGCATGCTATGAAAAGTACACCAGCAGTTTTTTTGCTTTGTCAATTCTTTAACAATGTTTTAACCTTGAGTTATCACATCAATTGTGTAGTGAATTCTATTGTTGATGCTTCCTTGAGAATGTGATGAGTTTATGACAGTTGCTGATTCAAGTTCTCAGTTGGCTTAATCTTTATATGATTTTTTTTTTACTTTCTCTACTACGTATAGTAAGTAGGGGAAGTATTGTATTCCACCCAAAAATTCGATACTGAGATTTCACCGGAAATATATACTTTGAAACCCCCTGAATCCAAAAAAAGCATTTTTGGAAACATGTCTGTGTGTGTGTGTCTGTGAACAGCATAACTCAGAAACGAACAGTCGGATAAACACCAAACTTGGTATTTAGGTTCAGTATCTTCCAGAGATGCGACACGAAGGTTTTCAAGAAAATCCCCACACCCCAGATTACCCTTTACATGGAACAGTTTTCGAAAATTTTAATTTTCTCAAAAATGTCTCTAACGATTTTGATTAAAATACCATATGCTTAAGATATTTTCATGACAAATGAAATGTATATCTCGAATTTTCTGGGAATGTCTCCAAAAGTATTCTTCATTGGGAACGACTTTTGCATAACTGGTAAACCATAAGAGTTACACAAAATTTTACTACACAAAAATGTAGATCACATTAAAATACACAATTTATGTCATATACATTTTTTTTGTTGAGTGAACCATTTTCGAGATATTGCTTGTTATTCCCTTAAATTTTTAAACACTTATTTTCTCAAATGGGAATTCGTTATTCATGTTTTTGTCTTGGATATGCAGAGTATTAATCTGTGGCAAAGGGAATGGTGCTGCACATAGCAACCAGCTATTAAGAGACATGTCTGTGCTTATATTGCCCTTGCAAATACAAAACAAGGGGAACATAATAGGCCTTAAGCGATAGTCAAATATTTTTAGAACTGGTCGCTATGTGTAAGATGTAACTCTCTTTGCATGTCAAAGATCGTTTCTGCAAATGTTTATCTTGATTAATATGAAGTAGATGGAGAATAAGAGTTTGTAAAAACAGTTTGTACAAGAGTAGAGAAAGTCATGTGAGTGTAACACATCAGATTTTTTATTATTGCATTTCAAGCAACAGTGTTGAATGTTGTAAAAAGCACAACACACTTTTCTCATGCAAAGGATAGTGCTAGGACTCTACATTATGCAGAAGGAAGCACTTAATCATTGGTTTTCCAATAATATTATT
The DNA here is from genome assembly GCA_030765065.1 of Deroplatys truncata. Taxonomy (NCBI): domain Eukaryota; kingdom Metazoa; phylum Arthropoda; class Insecta; order Mantodea; family Mantidae; genus Deroplatys; species Deroplatys truncata. The sequence goes on along the minus strand of CM060982.1, from coordinate 76,982,731 downwards.
CTGGGAAACAAAACCATACATGTTGTTTATTAAAAAAGTCATGCATGGTTTTGTAGAGCTGCGTCAGAGGGCTTTGAAAGGATTTTCATGGTGAGTTTGTAGCTGCATTAGAAAACCTTGTGGGATAACTATTTCTAAATTTATTTAGGACATGGAGAATTGCACATTATTAAGTGATAATTATGTCTATGACATAACAATATATAAAATAACTATGACAGTAATGGATTTATTACCATTACAAGCATAACTATAAATTAATGGCGAACCATTGGGTGTAAAAATATGATTCTCTTTTGTACTTGTTCAGCAAAACGTTGCCTTTTATGCTAGCTACTTGTTGCTTTTTTGAAGTATGAAATATGCATGCACACACATGATATTGTAATTAGAGTTTTACCAGCGGCGAGGTGCACTGTTCGTATGAGGCAATGCCACACTGCTGCTATCCATTAGTGCCATATTAGTGAACACGCCTTAAATGCCAAGAGATTTGGACCATATAATATTAGCTGAAGTAATTTCTAATTTTTTTCTCTCTCAGTTTCTGTAACTTCCATTTCACTCTCAGGTTCTTACTGTCTATACTAATCAGTTCATTGATTCTTGACTGAGCAGATACTTGAAAATACTTCTTGTTTGATAGGGGTTTCTTTTTCTTTAAATAAGTAGATATTTCTTCAAATCAGCTATCAGAGCTCATTGACTCAAATTTGGATTGTGAATCCAGTCACCAGAATTACAAGCTTCCATAAAATTCCAAGCTCCCATAGCTTGTTTTGCTTGATACTAAAAGGAGAGAAAAGATTTATTAGAAACCTGCTTTATTAGAGGCTCCCATCTTAGCAAACTGATCTGCATTTTGCTTATTTATTGTGTATGTAGGCATTAATTTTTATCAATTGTTCAAAAAAAATCTCTTGATTGGATGTTTTAATATAAATCTCCTAGCAGGCTATTACAGTTACTATGTATAAATATTACTCACATCATATACCTACATGATCAGTAGCATCTTCAAAGCTTACTATCCTCTCCGTCATATTAACCACGATTCATCCCCTTGATAACATAATAATTGTTATTACTATATCACAGTATTACCTTAGCATCTGAACAGCACTCAAACAAAATGCAGAACAAATCTAAATATAATTATTGAAACTACCAATAGAATGCAAGAATTAGTAACATGCAACATGGATTACATAATAAAGCTGAACCATATAATGTAGACATGTCTTTCTCCCCAGAACAAACATGCTAATCTACCTCGTTCAAAGACAGATAAGGTAACTCTTTTTTTCATGTGCTAAACCCAGCACTTTGGAACTTATCTCAGAATAACACACCTATGCTAAAAATAAGATATGACTTATCCCCTTTAAGTCATACTGTAGAGAATTTGTTGTGCTATACGCACATGGTAATAACTTGCTTTTGACCATTTTTTACTTATCCACTTTTTCATATGCACCCACCAAATACTACCTAAACATTCTTGATTTAGAAAAATGGATTTTGTAGCTGAGAGTAAAGGCTGGTTCACAACCAACGAGAACGAGAAAGTTGAAATCCATGTATTCAAATGGGAGTGTTCACAATCGACGGGAAGCCTTCCCGGGCCCCGGGAACGGGAAAGAAGAGTTGCCCAAAATTTAACTTTCTGGTTCCCGGGCACGGCAAGTTAGATGCCTATTGTGCAAATTAGACTCTTCACTTTAGAGGTTATTCTACGCAGCTGTGATATGAAACAGCCACTAGTGCTCTCTATAGTCGAAAGCTGGAAACATGAAACTGGAAGAAATTAGTAGTAAATGTTCTTCCTAACCTCATCCCGACACCCGCAAATCTAATCAGCGTTGGTTCCTCTGATGGTTGTAGTTTGTTTATATCAAACTAAAAACTGGCTACTACCTAAAAACAATGGCAAAATTTACAAAGAACAGCTAAAACTGGTGGAAACGAAAAAAGAACAATAAACAATTTTAATGTATGCCATTAAATAAAGGAATGAAAGCTTGGCATAAGTAGAGGATCGGAAATGTAATGTATACGCATTTAGATAATGTTTACTCTATCAAATTTTGACATTGGTTTGGCTAAATTGGAAGTAGGTGAAAAAATATCATTGGTCAGTTAAAAAAAAATGAAATCCCAATGCGCAAAATGGACTTTCACTTTGTGATCAATAAGCATTCCCGTTCTCGTTACCGGGCTGTTGTGAATGAATATCTTGCATGGTACATTGCTTCCCGTTCTGGTTACCATTCTCGGGCGGTTGTGAACCATCCTTAAAATCTAGAAATGAATAACAGTTTGAATAGATGAAGTTCCTTACTGAGTTGTTTTATGGACATGTTATAAAAATTATGCAAACAAATGCACTTAACATTATGAACTGTGAGATATATGATTGATATGGATTCTGAACTATGGGTAGTATTTGTTGACAATCTCATTACTGTAAATAACAGGTTATTGAAAACAGTAATATAGAAAAGAGAAAAGTGTAAAATAAACCATAATTTCTGGATCTCTATGGGATAAGTGGCCAGGGCTAGCTCCTGTAGACTCCATTATGCAATGAACTTAATTTGCACATAATAATAATAATTAAAAATGCCAAATGAAGTATGATGTGCAACAGTGATGTTTTTAATTTTCAGAACAATCTCATGTGCGCAGACAAGAATACACATGTGCATTTTCAGAATGATTTGCCAGCAATTTATGTAATTTTCTTTTGTAAAGTGCTTGTTAATATCTAACCTAAACATCTATTTTGCTTTACAGCACATGTTTGGCATAGAATTTTTTCAGTCATTCATTATTAAACATCAATGTAGATGTGTTTAAAAAGCATACACTGTATGCTAGCCCTTCCTCAGAACAAGAGTGGTGTTTTTACTTTATTCCTACAATAGCTGGCATATCACAGCTACTGCACATGCTTTGGTATTGCATTGCAAATTATATATTTTTGGCTTGGAAGTAAACCTGAGTTATTAAGATTATTTTATTCCTTAAAATGCCCTCTATTAATGGGTTAAAGATGGATATCTATACGCCTTCCAATCTGTATCATGTAAACATAACAATTTGTTATTGTTATTGCAGCACAATAATATAACCTTCACTGCATCAATTACTCACCAGAGGATCCTTTGAACAAACTAACAGATATCAGGATAGCAATCTCAAGGACAAGAAAACCTGGGATAAGGAACTTGTATAATTTGTATTATAAATCATGTAAAATAATCTTATGTCTACTCAAACACCTGTTACATGTAACAAAGACTGCCAAAGTTTGACATTTTGAGGTGCTTTGTTTCCAAAGCCATGTTATAAATTATGGAATATCTCATATGAAACAATAAAATAGTACAGTTGTAAAACTGCATACAATTATTGCTCTCAAGGTGGGGCACAGTTTATCTTCAGCTTCTCAAACACAAAGAAATAAATCAGCTATGCAGTATGGTTTAGGTCCCATACCCATAAAATTAATCCAGTTGCAACATTTCTAAATCCTTGAATAATCCATTAGAGCTGTTAGCTTAGAAGAAAATAAGAATATAACGAATATCAAGGTGCCTCCTCAAATCTACACAGAAAATCTCACTATTAGGTCCATAGTTGAAGATATGAGCAAATATTTCCAAAATATGTACAAACGAGTAAACAACTCCAACTAGTCTATTGCTTCATATGATTTGTTCACATCACATCATAAAATTTTGAGTTATGTTATATTATGTACTAACTATTTGTATATTAACTGGATTCAGTTAAAATTGGCAATGAGCAAGGAAAAGTTGAAGAGGTCACCAGCAAAACATGCATGTTTGTTAGAAAAGCAAATAATGTAAAACTTACATAGTTTTGAGGAATAACAAAAAAAAAAAAAAAAAACTCTAAAGGAAACACAAAATTAAATGAATATTCAAAAGATGTTTTTATTTATTTTAACTTGCCCCATTATATGTAGTAATATTATACGGTTTAACAACCTTATTAATCATGTTTGGTTACATTTATTCATAGTCTTGCATTTCACTGCTGTTATGATTTCACTGAATGTTTATAATATTCACAACTTAAAACCTTTGTGCACATTTCTTTAAATCCTTTAGACTAAAAACATTATGCTATTAACAAAACACTGGATATTATCTTTTAAAATTGCATTTTTTTTCCGACTAACTTTTGCTGGTGAACCCTCCATTGCTACTCTATATGCTTAGTTGTACAATATTACTCATCCTTAGTGAAATTAATTCCAAATGTTCAAATAAACTGCTACAAAGTTCTTACTCATTTTATTCCAACCCTTATATTCTACTCTCATGTTAGAAAGATGCAAGCTGTTCATTTAGAATTGAGAGAGAAATTTTGAGATGTAAGCCAAGATAGGTTGAGATTGGCAAGCTGCTTGATTCACACTGGGTATTAGATAAGGAATCTGCCTCTTCCTAGTTAATTCACTGAGACACATACGCTAAGATAGGACAATTGCCTTCTCTTTCTAATAAATTCAGAGAGCCTATAGACTAAGATAGGACAGTTGCCTTCTCTTTCTAATAAATTCACTGAGATATATAGGCTAAGATAGGACAGTTGCCTTCTCTTTCTAATAAATTCACTGAGATATATAGGCTAAGATAGGACAGTTGCCTTCTCTTTCTCATAAACTCACTGAGATATATAGGCTAAGATAGGACAGTTGCCTTCTCTTTCTCATAAACTCACTGAGATATATAGGCTAAGATAGGACAGTTGTCTTCTCTTTCTAATAAACACACTGAGATATATAGGCTAAGATAGGACAGTTCCCTTCTCTTTCTCATAAATTCACTGAGATATATAGGCTAAGATAGGTCAGTTGTCTTCTCTTTCTCATAAATTCACTGAGATATATAGGCTAAGATAGGACAGTTGCCTTCTCTTTATAATTAATTGACTGAGACATATAGGCTAAGAAAGGACAGTTGCCTTCTCTTTATAATTAAGTCACTGAGACATATAGGCTAAGATAGGACAGTTGCCTTCTCTTTATAATTAATTCACTGAGACATATAGGCTAGATAGGACAGTTGCCTTCTCTTTATAATTAAGTCACTGAGACATATAGGCTAAGATAGGACAGTTGCCTTCTAATTATAATTAAGTCACTGAGACATAGGCTAGATAGGACAGTTGCCTTCTCTTTATAATTAAGTCATTGAGACATATAGGCTAAATAGGACAGTTGCCTTCTCTTTATAATTAAGTCACTGAGACATATAGGCTAAGATAGGACAGTTACCTTCTCTTTATAATTAATTCACTGAGACATATAGGCTAGATAGGACAGTTGCCTTCTCTTTATAATTAAGTCATTGAGACATATAGGCTAGATAGGATAGTTGCCTTCTCTTTGTGATTAAGACACTGAGACGTATAGGCTAAGATAGGTTAGTGTGCCTTCTCTTTATAACTAAGACACTCAGACATATAGGCATGGATAGGACAGTTGCCTTCTCTTTATAATTAAGTCACTGAGACATATAGGCTAAGATAGGACAGTTGCCTTCTCTTTATAATTAATTCACTGAGACATATAGGCTAGATAGGACAGTTGCCTTCTCTTTATAATTAAGTCACTGAGACATATAGGCTAAGATAGGACAGTTGCCTTCTAATTATAATTAAGTCACTGAGACATAGGCTAGATAGGACAGTTGCCTTCTCTTTATAATTAAGTCATTGAGACATATAGGCTAAATAGGACAGTTGCCTTCTCTTTATAATTAAGTCACTGAGACATATAGGCTAAGATAGGACAGTTACCTTCTCTTTATAATTAATTCACTGAGACATATAGGCTAGATAGGACAGTTGCCTTCTCTTTATAATTAAGTCATTGAGACATATAGGCTAGATAGGATAGTTGCCTTCTCTTTGTGATTAAGACACTGAGACGTATAGGCTAAGATAGGTTAGTGTGCCTTCTCTTTATAACTAAGACACTCAGACATATAGGCATGGATAGGACAGTTGCCTTCTCTTTATAATTAAGTCACTGACACATATAGCCTAAGATAGGTTAGTGTGCCTTCTCTTTATAATTAAGTCACTGAGACATATAGGCTAGATAGGACAGTTGCCTTCTCTTTATAATTAACTCACTGAGACATATAGGCTAAGATAGTAGAGTTGCCTTCTCTTTATAATTAAGACACTGAGACATATAGGCCAAGATAGGACAGTTGCCTTCTCTTTATAATTAAGTCATTGAGACATATAGGCTAAATAGGACAGTTGCCTTATCTTTATAATTAAGTCACTGATACATATATGCTAGATAGGACAGTTGCCTTCTCTTTATAATTAAGTCACTGAGACATATAGGCTAAGATAGGACAGTTGCCTTCTAATTATAATTAAGTCACTGAGACATATAGGCTAGATAGGACAGTTGCCTTCTCTTTATAATTAAGTCATTGAGACATATAGGCTAAATAGGACAGTTGCCTTCTCTTTATAATTAAGTCACTGAGACATATAGGCTAAGATAGGACAGTTACCTTCTCTTTATAATTAATTCACTGAGACATATAGGCTAGATAGGACAGTTGCCTTCTCTTTATAATTAAGTCATTGAGACATATAGGCTAGATAGGACAGTTGCCTTCTCTTTATAATTAATTCACTGAGACATATACGCTAAGATAGGACAGTTGCCTTCTCTTTATAATTAATTCACTGAGACATATAGGCTAAGATAGGACAGTTGCCTTCTCTTTATAATTAATTCACTGAGACATATACGCTAAGAAAGGACAGTTGCCTTCTCTTTATAATTAATTCACTGAGACATATAGGCTAAGATAGGACAGTTGCCTTCTCTTTATAATTAAGTCACTGAGACATATAGGCTAAGATAGGACAGTTGCCTTCTCTTTATAAGGTTTGTTCCAGCACGATTCAGAATCGATTCCGAATTATCTGAGTGTGCGCAGTAGCTAAGTGGCGTTCCAACACGACAGAGAATCAGTTCAGAACCAATTCTGAATTTCCAGTTTGCTGTTCCAACGTATTTGGGAACTAGTTCGGAACGAGTGAAATCGGTTCGGGACTAAGAGTAGGTACTGAAAATTCCAGACATGCGCAAATTGTATGGTCTACAGCGCATACTCAGTCAATTCAGAATCGATTCTAATCGCTTGGAACAAACCTGACAGAGAGTATAGAAAAAGTGACATACTCTCTGTATTCAGTAGAAAATAAATTTGAATATGGAATTTATTCCTCCATTCGTGTTTATTTCTCAATACGGAATAGCAAAGGTGTTTGGTAAGCAGTTGCTCGCTGTTGAGTAGTATGGCGACATACTTGAGGAAAAGAACAAACGTCTAACAAAGCCAGGTAGCAAAACAGCGTTCAAAGATAACAATAATGAGTGATTTAGAAGGTGACAGTGATCTTTTTAATGATGCATCGACTTCCGAAGAAGAGGATTATTTCCATTTAAACATTATTCCGTTATTTTGGGACCTTTACCCCTTTTTGGCACCTTTATACCATTTCCCCCCAACCATGCCCATAATCCCCTTTTTTCTTTTAAGTTTCATTCCAATTTATTCTTTAACTTTCAATTAACGGCTCCTCAGCTTGCTGTGTACGTGCGAATAGTAAGTCTACCTCTTTCAGTAAACGCCGCGCGGGAATTGAAAGCACACCCGCAACAATGGAAAATAATTGTGTGTTCGACGAAAACCTTTTTCTCTCACTTTACTGCTATAAAGTAGCCCGCAATAATGCAATTGACAATGAGTGATTCTATTCCACCAGAATCAGTAGCCTGCTGTTCGTGAATGTGAGTTTGTTGCTGTGAGAGACGTCATCTGTTTGCGTGGAGACGAAGCCTGGGCAGGCAGAGACGACAATAACCTCAACCGCGCAGTTCCGAGAATTATTAAGACTGGGCTATAATTCACAAAACAATTATATATAAAGAAATAAAAATTTCAGCTCAATTGAATAGATAGTTTAGAAAATAGCAATTTCAGTTGTGCATCCCCTTAAATAAACCAGCACCTTATTGTGCCTTTTTCACCTTATTTGAGCACCTTTTCCCTTCCTTTTTCCATCTGAAATTTGCAACTAAAAATCCTAACCCTGATCATAAGCATACATTGGTACCATGTAGTTTTGTATTATTTGAATTACGTTCGGAATAGAATTTATGTGGGGTGTCATTGTCTCAGAGTACTGGAGTTTTAAATTAAACATTGTGTTTAGAAGCTTCTGTAGCAGGAAACCTAATGTTAAATTGGAATTGTGTTAAATTACTTTTTCCGGGTTCTGGTTTAAATACAATATCTATAAATTACAATTGTTATTCGCAATAACTCAGTATCAATGGCTTTAAGCCGATAAACGAACGCGATTTATTTTTGCTCGAATATTAGGACTGGAATCCGTATGAAAGAAACGCTTACGATGTACATCGGCGGAGTTTGATTTCATTCTACAACGCTGTAAACGTAAATATTTGATCGTCTTCTGATTGACCGTGCAACGAAGAAGGCCGTGACAGAACGCGAACGGTTCAAGTAGTCTTCCAACCACACAAAATTCCGAATTAGTTCTGTGAACGTACCGGACTGGCGCATGTGCATTAGCATGTGTTGGGATTAGTTCCGAACCCGTTCAGAACCGTGTGCTGGAACAAACCTATAATTAATTCACTGAGACATATAGGCTAAGATAGGACAGTTGCCTTCTCTTTATAATTAAGTCACTGAGACATATAGGCTAAATAGGACAGTTGCCTTCTCTTTATAATTAAGTCACTGAGACATATAGGCTAAGATAGGACAGTTACCTTCTCTTTATAATTAATTCACTGAGACATATAGGCTAGATAGGACAGTTGCCTTCTCTTTATAATTAAGTCACTGAGACATATAGGCTAAATAGGACAGTTGCCTTCTTTTTATAATTAATTCACTGAGACATACGCTAAGATAGGACAGTTGAATTCTCTTTATAATTAATTCACTGAGACATATAGGCTAAGTTAGGACCGTTGCCTTCTCTTTATAATTAATTCACTGAGACATATACGCTAAGAAAGGACAGTTGCCTTCTCTTTATAATTAATTCACTGAGACATATAGGCTCAGATAGGACAGTTGCCTTCTGTTTATAATTAAGTCACTGAGACATATAGGCTAGATAGAATAGTTGCCTTCTCTTTATAATTAATTCACTGAGACATATACGCTAAGATAGTACAGTTGCCTTCTCTTTATAATTAAGTCACTGAGACATATACGCTAAGATAGGACAGTTACCTTCTCTTTATATATAAAGCACTGAGACGTATAGGCTAGATAGGCTAGATGCCTTGTCTTTATAACTAAGACATGGAGTTGTATAGGCTAGATAGGCTAGTTACGCTAGTTGCCGTCCCTTTATATTTAAGGCACTGACACGTATTGGCTAGATAGTCTAGTTGCAATCTCTTTATAACGAAGACATGGAGACGTATAGCCTAGATACTTTATTTGCCTTCTCTTTACAACTAAGACATGGAGACGTATAGGCTAGATAGTCTATTTGCCTTCTCTTTACAAATAAGACATGGAGACGTATAGGCTAGATAGTCTAGTTACCCTCTCTTTATAACTAAGACATGGAGACGTATAGGCTAGATATTCTAGTTACCCTCTCTTTATAACTAAGACTTGGAGACAATAGGCTAGATAATCTATTTGCCTTCTCTATATAATTAAAACATGGAGAGGTATAGTCTAGATAGACTAGTTGTCATCCCTTTAATTTTAATGCACAGAGACGTTTAGGCTAGATAGGCTAGTTGCCTTGTCTTTATATATAAGGCACTGAGACATGTAGGCTGGATAGGCTGGTTGCCTTCTCTTTATATTTAAGGCACTAAGACGTATAGGCTAGATAGCCTTGTTGCCTACTCTTCATATTTAAGCCATTAAGACATATACGCTAAATAGGCTAGTCACCTTCTCTTTATTATTAAGACACGGAGACGTATAAGCTACATAGGCTAGTTGCCTTCTCTTTATTATTAAGAGATGGAGACGTATAGGCTGGGTAGGCTAGTTGCCTTCTCTTTATTATTAAGAGATGGAGACGTATAGGCTGGGTAGGCTAGTTGCCTGCTCTTTATATTTAAGGCACTGAACGTTTAATCTAGGTAGGCTAGTTGCTTTCTCTTTATAATTAAGACATTCAGACTTATAGGCTAGAAAGCCTAGTTTCCCTCTCTTTATAACTAAGACATGAAGACGTATAGGCTAGAAAGCCTAGTTTCCCTCTCTTTATAACTAAGACATGAAGACGTATAGGCTAGATAGTCTTGTTGCCTCCTCTTTATATTTAAGGCACTGAGACGTATAGGCTATATAGTCTAGTTGCCCTCTCTTTATAACTAAGACATGGAGACGTATAAGCTAGATAGTCTATTTGCCTTCTCTTTATAACTAAGACACTGAGACGTATAGGCTAGATAGTCTAGTTGCCCTCTCTTTATAACTAAGACATGGAGACGTATAGGCTAGAAAGTCTAGTGCCCTCTCTTTATAACCAAGACATAGACATCTATAGGCTAGAGAGGCTATTTGCCTTCTCTTTATAACTAAGACATGGAGATGTATAGGCTAGATAGTCTAATTGCCCTCTCTTTATAACCAAGACATGGAGACAATAGGCTAGATAGTCTATTTGCCTTCTCTTTATAATTAAGACATGGAGAGGTATAGGCTGGATATGCTAGTTGCCTTCTCTTTGTATTTCATGTACTGAGACGTATAGGCTAGATATGCTAGTTGCCTTCTCTTTATATTTTATGCACTGAAACGTATAGGCTATTTAGACTAGTTGCCTTCTCTTTATAAATAAGACACTGAAACATTTATGCTAGGTAGGCTAGTCTCCTTCTGCTCATATTTAAGACACTGAAACATGTAGGCTAATTAGGCTAGTTGCCTTCTCTTTATAATTAAGACACTGAAACGTATAGTCTAGTTAGGCTCTTTGCCTTTTCTTTGTAATTAAGACACTGAAACATATAGGCTAGTTGCCTTCTCTTTATAATTAAGGCACTGAAACGTATAGGCTAGTTGCCTTCTCTTTATAATTAAGACACTGAAACGTATAGTCTAGTTAGGCTTGTTGCCTTTTCTTTGTAATTAAAACACTGAAACATATAGGCTAGTTGCCTTCTCTTTATAATTAAGGCACTTAAACGTATAGTCTAGTAGTTTAGTTTCCTTCTTCTTATGTTTAATGCACTGAGACCTATAGCCTAGATAGGTTAGCAGCCTTCCCTTTATAATTAAGACATTGAGACGACTAGGCTAGTTAGGCTAGTTGCCTTCTCTTTATATTTAAAGCACTGAGACCTACTGGCTAGATAGTCTAGCTGCCTTCTCTTTATAACTAAGACATGAAGACGTATAGGCTAGATGGACTAGTTGCCTTCTCTTTATAAGTAAGACATTGAGACGTATAGGCTAGATAGACTTGTTGCCTTCTCTTTATAACTAAGACATTGAGACGTATAGGCTAGATAGATTAGTTGCCTTCTCTTTATAACTAAGACATTGAGACGTATAGGCTAGACAGACTAGTTGCCTTCTCTTTATAATTAAGACATTGAGACGTATAAGCTAGATAGACTAGTTGCCTTCTCTTTATAACTAAGAAATGAAGACGTATAGGCTAAATAGACTAGTTGCCTTCTCTTTATAACTAAGACATTGAGACGTATAGGCTAGCTGGTCTTGTTGCCTCCTCTTTATATTTAAGACATTGAGACGTATAGGCTAGATAGCCTAGTTGCCTTCTCCTTATAACTAAGACATTGACACGTATAGGCTAGATAGTCTTGTTGCCTCCTCTTTATATTTAAGGCACTGAGACGTATAGGCTAGATATTCTATTTGCCGTCGCGTTATAATTAAAACACTGAGACGTATAGGCTAGATAGGCTAGTTGCCTACTCTTTATAATTAAGTTATTGAGACGTATAGGCTAGATAGTCTAGTTGCCCTCTCTTTATAAGAAGTACATGGAGACGTATAGGCTAGATAGGCTAGTTGCCTTGTCTTAATATTTAAAGCACTAGACGTTTAATCTAGATAGTCTAATTGTGCTATCGTTAAAACTAAGACATGGAGACGTATTTGCTATATAGTCTAGTTGCCCTCTCTTTATAACGAAGACATGGAGATGAATAGGCTGGAAAGTTTATTTGCCTTCTCTTTACAACTAAGACATGGAGACGTATAGGCTAGGTAGTCTATTTGCCTTCTCTTTACAACAAAGACATGGAGACGTATAGGCTAGATAGTCTAGTGGCCCTCTTTTTATACCTAAGACATGGAGAAGTATAGCCTAGTAGTCTAGTTGCCCTCTCTTTATAACTTAGACATGGAGACAATAGGCTAGATAATCTATTTGCCTTCTCTATGTAATTAAAACATGGAGAGTTATAGGCTAGATAGACTAGTTGTCATCTCTTTAATTTTAATGCACGGAGACGTATAGGCTAGATAGGTTAGTTGCCTTGTCTTTATATTTAAGGCACTGAGACATATAGGCTGGATTGTCTAGTTGCCTTCTCTTTATGTTTAATTCACTGTGACGTATAGGCTAGATAGGCTAGTTGCCTTCTCCTTATAATTAAGACACCGAGATTTATAAGCTAGATACGGTAGTTGCCTTCTGCTTACAACTAAGTCTCTGAGATATATAGGTTGGTTGCCTTCTCTTTATATTTATGGCACTGAGCGTATAGGCTAAATAGGCTAGTTCCCTACTCTATATATTTAAGGCACTGAGACGTATAGGCTCGATAGTCTAGTTGCCTTCTTTTTATAATTAAGGCACTTAGACGTTTAGGCTAGATAGAATAGTTGCCTTCTCTTTATAAATAAGACACTAGGACATATACGCTAGATAGGCTAGTTGCCTACTCTTTGTATTTAAGGCACTGAATGTTTAATCTAGATGGACTTGTTGCTTTCTCTTTATAATTAAGACACGGAGACGGATAGGCTAGTTGCCCACTCTTTGTAATTAAAACGCTGAAGCGTATCGGCTAGATAGGCTAGTTGCCTTCTCTATATATTTAAGGCACTGAGACGTATTGGCTAGATAGTCTAGTTGCCTTCTCTTTACAACTAAGACATGGAGACGTATTGGCTAGATAGGCTAGTTGCCTTCTCTAAATATTTAAGGCACTGAGACGTATATATTAGATAGCCTAGTTGCCTTCTCTTTACAACTAAGACATGGAGACGTATTGGCTAGATAGGCTAGTTGCCTTCTCTTTATATTTAAGGTACTGAGTCGTATAGGCTAGATAGTCTAGTATCCTGCTCTTTATAACTAAGACATGGAGTCGTATAGGCTAGATAGTCTATTTGCCTTCTCTTTATATCTAAGACATTGAGTCGTATATGCTAGATAGTCTATTTGCCTTCTCTTTATACCTAAGACATGGCATCGTATAGGCTAGATAGACTAGTTGCCTTCTCTTTATAACTAAGACATGGAGTCGTATAGGTTAGATAGTCTATTTGCCTTCTCTTTATAACTAAGACATGGAGTCGTATAGGTTAGATAGTCTATTTGCCTTCTCTTTATAACTAAGACATGGAGACGTATTGGCTAGATAGGCTAGTTGCCTTCTCTTTATATTTAAGGTACTGAGTCGTATAGGCTAGATAGTCTAGTATCCTGCTCTTTATAACTAAGACATGGAGTCGTATAGGCTAGATAGTCTATTTGCCTACTCTTAATAACTTAGACATTGTGTCGTATAGGCTAGATAGTCTATCTGCCTTCTCTTTATAACTAAGACATGGTGTCGTAAAGGCTAGTTAGTCTATTTGCCTTCTCTTTAAACCAAGACATGGAGTCGTATAGGCTAGATAGTCTATTTGCCTTCTCATTATAACTAAGACATGGAGACGTAGAGGCTAGATAGTATAGTTACCCTCTCTTTATAACTAAGTCATGGAGACTTATAGGCTAGATAGTCCTGTTCCCTGTCTTTATAACTAAGACATGGAGTCGCATAGGCTAGATAGTCTATTTGCCTTCTCTTTATAACTAAGACATGGTGTCGTATAGGCTAGTTAGTCTATTTGCCTTCTCTTTACAACTAAGACATGGAGACGTAGAGGCTAGATAGTATAGTTACCCTCTCTTTATAACTAAGACATGGAGTCGTATAGGCTAGATAGTCTTGTTACCTTCTCTTTATAACTAAGACATGGAGTCGTATAGGCTAGACAGTCTTGTTACCTTCTCTTTATAACTAAGACATGGAGTCGTATAGGCTAGATAGTCTTGTTACCTTCTCTTTATAACTAAGACATGCAGTCGTATAGGCTAGATAGTCTTGTTACCTTCTCTTTATAACTAAGACATGGAGTCGTATAGGCTAGATAGTCTTGTTACCTTCTCTTTATAACTAAGACATGGAGTCGTTTAGGCTAGATAGTCGATTTGCCTTCTCTTTATAACTAATACATGGAGACGTAGAGGCTAGATAGTATAGTTACCCTCTCTTTATAACTAAGACATGGAGTCGTATAGGCTAGATAGTCTTGTTCCCTGTTTTTAGAACTAAGACATGGAGTCGTATAGGCTTGATAATCTTGTTCCCTAGCTTTATAACTAAGACATGAAGTCGTATATGCTAGATAGTCTATTTGCCTTCTGTTTATAACTAAGACATGTAGTCGTATAGGCTAGATAGTCTTGTTTCCTGTCTTTATAACTAAGACATGGAGTCGTATAGGCTAGATAGTCTATTAGCCTTCTCTTTATAACTAAGACATGGGGTCGTATAGGCTAGATAGTATAGTTACCATCCCTTTATAACTAAGACATGGAGTCGTATAGGCTAGATAGTCTATTTGCCTTCTCTTTATAACTAAGACATGGGGTCGTATAGGCTAGATAGTCTTGTTTCCTGTCTTTATAACTAAGACATGGGGTCGTATAGGCTAGATAGTCTATTTTCCTTCTCTTTATAACTAAGACATGGAGTCGTATAGGCTAGATAGTCTACTTGCCTTCTCTTTATAGCTAAGACATGGAGACGTAGAGGCTAGATAGTATAGTTACCCTCTCTTTATAACTAAGACATGGAGTCGTATAGGATAGATAGTCTTGTTACCTTCTCTTTATAACTAAGACATGGAGTCGTTTAGGCTAGATAGTCTATTTGCCTTCTCTTTATAACTAATACATGGAGACGTAGAGGCTAGATAGTATAGTTACCCTCTCTTTATAACTAAGACATGGAGTCGTATAGGCTAGATAGTCTTGTTCCCTGTTTTTATAACTAAGACATGGAGTCGTATAGGGTAGATAGTCTATTTGCCTTCTCTTTATAATTAAGACATGGAGTCGTTTAGGCTAGATAGTCTATTTGCCTTCTCTTAATAACTTAGACATGGTGCCGTAAAGGCTAGATAGTCTATTTGCCTTCTCTTTATAACTAAGACATAGGGTCGTATAGGCTAGATAATCTATTTGCCTTCTCTTTATAACTAAGTCATGGAGTCGTATAGGTAGATAGCCTATTTGCCTTCTCTTTATAGCTAAGACATGGAGACGTAGAGGCTAGATAGTATAGTTACCCTCTCTTTATAACTAAGACATGGAGTCGTATAGGCTAGATAGTCTTGTTGCCTTCTCTTTATAACTAAGACATGGAGTCGTTTAGGCTAGATAGTCTATTTGCCTTCTCTTTATAACTAATACATGGAGACGTAGAGGCTAGATAGTATAGTTACCCTCTCTTTATAACTAAGACATGGAGTCGTATAGGCTAGATAGTCTTGTTCCCTGTTTTTATAACTAAGACATTGAGCCGTATAGGGTAGATAGTCTATTTGCCTTCTCTTTATAACTGAGACATGGAGTCGTAGAGGCTAGATAGTATAGTTACCCACTCTTTATAACTAAGACATGGAGTCGTATAGGCTAGATAGTCTTGTTACCTGTCTTTATAACTAAGACATGGAGACGTATAGGCTAGATAGTCTATTTGCCTTCTCTTTATAACTAAGACATGGAGTCGTATAGGCTAGATAGTCTATTTGCCTTCTCTTTATAACTAAGGCATGGAGTCGTGTAGACTAGATGTTCTATGTGCCTTCTCTTTATAACTAAGAAATGGAGACGTAGAGGCTAGATAGTATAGTTGACCTGACATTATAACTAAGACATGGAGACAATAGGTTAGGTAGTCTATTTGCCTTCTCTTTATAACTAAGACATGGAGTCGTATAGGTTAGATAGTCTATTTGCCTTCTCTTTATAACTAAGAGATGGAGTCGTATAGGCTAGATAGTCTATTTGCCCTCTCTTTATAACCAAGACATGGAGACAATAGGCTAGATAGTCTATTTGCCTTCTCTTTATAATTAAGACATGGAATCGTATAGGCTAGATAGTCTATTTGCTTTCTCTTTATAACTAAGACATGGAGTCGTATAGGCTAGTTAGTCTTTTTGCCTTCTCTTTATAATTAAGACATGGAGTCGATTAGGCTAGATAGTCTATTTGCCTTCTCTTAATAATTTAGACATTGAGTCGTATAGGCTAGATAGTCTATTTTCCTTCTCTTTATAACTAAGACATGGTGTCGTAAAGGCTAGTTAGTCTATTTGCCTTCTCTTTAAACTAAGACATGGAGTCGTATAGGCTAGATAGTATATTTGCCTTCTCATTATAACTAAGACATGGAGGCGTAGAGGCTAAATAGTATAGTTACCCTCTCTTTATAACTAAGTCATGGAGACGTATAGGCTAGATAGTCTATTTGCCTTCTCTTTATAACAAAGACATGGTGTCGTATAGGCTAGTTAGTCTATTTGCCTTCTCTTTACAACTAAGACATGGAGTTGTATAGGCTAGATAGTCTATTTGCCTTCTCTTTATAACTAAGACATGGAGACGTAGAGGCTAGATAATATAGTTACCCTTTCTTTATAACTAAGACATGGAGTCGTATAGGCTTGATAATCTTGTTCCCTAGCTTTATAACTAAGACATGAGGTCGTATAGGCTAGATAGTCTATTTGCCTTCTGTTTATAACTAAGACATGTAGTCGTATAGGCTAGATAGTCTTGTTTCCTGTCTTTATAACTAAGACATGGAGTCGTATAGGCTAGATAGTCTATTTGCCTTCTCTTTATAACTAAGACATGGAGTCGTATAGGCTAGATAGTCTACTTGCCTTCTCTTTATAGCTAAGACATGGAGACGTAGAGGATAGATAGTATAGTTACCCTCTCTTTATAACTAAGACATGGAGTCGTATAGGCTAGATAGTCTTGTTACCTTCTCTTTATAACTAAGACATGGAGTCGTTTAGGCTAGATAGTCGATTTGCCTTCTCTTTATAACTAATACATGGAGACGTAGAGGCTAGATAGTATAGTTACCCTCTCTTTATAACTAAGACATGGAGTCGTATAGGCTAGATAGTCTTGTTCCCTGTTTTTATAACTAAGACATGGAGTCGTATAGGGTAGATAGTCTATTTGCCTTCTCTTTATAACTAAGGCATGGAGTCGTGTAGACTAGATAGTCTATGTGCCTTCTCTTTATAACTAAGAAATGGAGACGTAGAGGCTATATAGTATAGTTGACCTGAATTTATAACTAAGACATGGAGACAATATGTTAGGTAGTCTATTTGCCTTCTCTTTATAACTAAGACATGGAGTCGTATAGGCTAGATAGTCTATTTGCCTTCTCTTTATTACTAAGACATGGAGTTGTATAGCCTAGATAGTCCAGTTGCCTTCTCTTTATAACTAAGACATGGAGTCGTATAGGCTAGATAGTCTATTTGCTTTCTCTTTATAACTAAGACATGGAGTCGTATAGGCTAGTTAGTCTTTTTGCCTTCTCTTTATAATTAAGACATGGAGTCGTTTAGGCTAGATAGTCTATTTGCCTTCTCTTAATAACTTAGACATTGAGTCGTATAGGCTAGATAGTCTATTTGCCTTCTCTTTATAACTAAGACATGGTGTCGTAAAGGCTAGTTAGTCTATTTGCCTTCTCTTTAAACTAAGACATGGAGTCGTATAGGCTAGATAGTATATTTGCCTTCTCATTATAACTAAGACATGGAGACGTAGAGGCTAAATAGTATAGTTACCCTCTCTTTATAACTAAGTCATGGAGACGTATAGGCTAGATAGTCTTGTTCCCTGTCTTTATAACTAAGACATGGAGTCGTATAGGCTAGATAGTCTATTTGCCTTCTCTTTATAACTAAGACATGGTGTCGTATAGGCTAGTTAGTCTATTTGCCTTCTCTTTACAACTAAGACATGGAGTCGTATAGGCTAGATAGTCTATTTGCCTTCTCTTTATAACTAAGACATGGAGACGTAGAGGCTAGATAGTATAGTTACCCTCTCTTTATAACTAAGACATGGAGTCGTATAGGCTTGGTAATCTTGTTCCCTGTCTTTATAACTAAGACATGAAGTCGTATAGGCTAGATAGTCTATTTGCCTTCTGTTTATAAGTAAGACATGGAGTCGTGTAGGCTAGATAGTCTTGTTTCCTGTCTTTATAACTAAGACATGGGGTCGTATAGGCTAGATAGTCTATTTGCCTTCTCTTTATAACTAAGACATGGGGTCGTATAGGCTAGATAGACTATTTTCCTTCTCTTTATAACTAAGAAATGGAGTCGTATAGGCTAGATAGTCTATTTGCCTTCTCTTTATAGCTAAGACATGGAGACGTAGAGGCTGGATAGTATAGTTACCCTCTCTTTATAACTAAGACATGGAGTCGTATAGGCTAGATAGTCTTGTTACCTTCTCTTTATAACTAAGACATGGAGTCGTTTAGGCTAGATAGCCTATTTGCCTTCTCTTTATAACTAATACATGGAGACGTATAGGCTAGATAGTCTTGTTCCCTGTCTTTATAACTAAGACATGGAGTCGTATAGGCTAGATAGTCTATTTGCCTTCTCTTTATAACTAAGACATGGTGTCGTAAAGGCTAGTTAGTCTATTTGCCTTCTCTTAAACTAAGACATGGAGTCGTATAGGCTAGATAGTATATTTGCCTTCTCATTATAACTAAGACATGGAGGCGTAGAGGCTAAATAGTATAGTTACCCTCTCTTTATAACTAAGTCATGGAGACGTATAGGCTAGATAGTCTATTTGCCTTCTCTTTATAACAAAGACATGGTGTCGTATAGGCTAGTTAGTCTATTTGCCTTCTCTTTACAACTAAGACATGGAGTCGTATAGGCTAGATAGTCTATTTGCCTTCTCTTTATAACTAAGACATGGAGACGTAGAGGCTAGATAGTATAGTTACCATCTCTTTATAACTAAGACATGGAGTCGTTTAGGCTAGATAGTCTATTTGCCTTCTCTTTATAACTAATACATGGAGACGTAGAGCCTAGATAGTATAGTTACCCTCTCTTTATAACTAAGACATGGAGTCGTATAGGCTAGATAGTCTTGTTCCCTGTTTTTATAACTAAGACATGGAGTCGTATAGGGTAGATAGTCTATTTGCCTTCTCTTTATAACTAAGACATGGAGTCGTATAGGCTAGATAGTCTTTTTGCCTTCTCTTTATAACTAAGGCATGGAGTCGTGTAGACTAGATAGTCTATGTGCCTTCTCTTTATAACTAAGAAATGGAGACGTAGAGGCTAGATAGTATAGTTGACCTGACTTTATATCTAAGACATGGAGACAATAGGTTAGGTAGTCTATTTGCCTTCTCTTTATAACTAAGATATGGAGTCGTATAGGTTAGATAGTCTATTTGCCTTCTCTTTATAACTAAGACATGGAGTCGTATAGGCTAGTTAGTCTATTTGCCTTCTCTTTATTACTAAGACATGGAGTTGTATAGCCTAGATAGATCAGTTGCCTTCTCTTTATAACTAAGACATGGAGTCGTATAGGCTAGATAGTCTATTTGCTTTCTCTTTATAACTAAGACATGGAGTCGTATAGGCTAGTTAGTCTTTTTGCCTTCTCTTTATAATTAAGACATGGAGTCGATTAGGCTAGATAGTCTATTTGCCTTCTCTTAATAACTTAGACATTGAGTCGTATAGGCTAGATAGTCTATTTGCCTTCTCTTTATAACTAAGACATGGTGTCGTAAAGGCTAGTTAGTCTATTTGCCTTCTCTTTAAACTAAGACATGGAGTCGTATAGGCTAGATAGTATATTTGCCTTCTCATTATAACTAAGACATGGAGGCGTAGAGGCTAAATAGTATAGTTACCCTCTCTTTATAACTAAGTCATGGAGACGTATAGGCTAGATAGTCTTGTTCCCTGTCTTTATAACTAAGACATGGAGTCGTATAGGCTAGATAGTCTATTTGCCTTCTCTTTATAACTAAGACATGGTGTCGTATAGGCTAGTTAGTCTATTTGCCTTCTCTTTACAACTAAGACATGGAGTCGTATAGGCTAGATAGTCTATCTGCCTTCACTTTATAACTAGGACATGGAGACGTAGAGGCTAGATAGTATAGTTACCCTCTCTTTATAACTAAGACATGGAGTCGTATAGGCTTGATAATCTTGTTCCCTAGCTTTATAACTAAGACATGGAGACGTATAGGCTAGATAGTCTATTTGCCTTCTCTTTATAACTAAGACATGGAGTCGTATAGGCTAGATAGCCTATTGGCCTTCTCTTTATAACTAAGGCATGGAGTCGTGTAGACTAGATAGTCTATGTGCCTTCTCTTTATAACTAAGAAATGGAGACGTAGAGGTTATATAGTATAGTTGACCTGACTTTATAACTAAGACATGGAGACAATAGGTTAGGTAGTCTATTTGCCTTCTCTTTATAACTAAGACATGGAGTCGTATAGGTTAGATAGTCTATTTGCCTTCTCTTTATAACTAAGACATGGAGTCGTATAGGCTAGATAGTCTATTTGCCTTCTCTTTATTACTAAGACATGTAGTTGTATAGCCTAGATAGTCCAGTTGCCTTCTCTTTATAACTAAGACATGGAGTCGTATAGGCTAGATAGTCTTTTTGCCTTCTCTTTATAATTAAGACATGGAGTCGTTTAGGCTAGATAGTCTATTTGCCTTCTCTTAATAACTTAGACATTGAGTCGTATAGGCTAGATAGTCTATTTGCCTTCTCTTTATAACTAAGACATGGTGTAGTAAAGGCTAGTTATCTATTTGCCTTCTCTTTAAACTAAGACATGGAGTCGTATAGGCTAGATAGTATATTTGCCTGCTCATTATAACTAAGACATGGAGACGTAGAGGCTAAATAGTATAGTTACCCTCTCTTTATAACTGTCATGGAGACGTATAGGCTAGATAGTCTTGTTCCCAGTCTTTATAACTGAGACATGGAGTCGTATAGGCTAGATAGTCTATTTGCCTTCTCTTTATAACTAAGACATGGAGTCGTATAGGCTAGATAGTCTATTTGCCTTCTCTTTATAACTAAGACATGGGGTCGTATAGGCTAGATAGTCTTGTTTCCTGTCTTTATAACTAAGACATGGGGTCGTATAGGCTAGATAGTCTATTTTCCTTCTCTTTATAGCTAAGACATGGAGACGTAGAGGTTAGATAGTATAGTTACCCTCTCTTTATAACTAAGACATGGAGTCGTATAGGCTAGATAGTCTTGTTACCTTCTCTTTATAACTAAGACATGAAGTCGTTTAGGCTAGATAGTCTATTTGCCTTCTCTTTATAACTAATACATGGAGACGTAGAGGCTAGATAGTATAGTTACCCTCTCTTTATAACTAAGACATGGAGTCGTATAGGCTAGATAGTCTTGTTCCCTGTTTTTATAACTAAGACATGGAGTCGTATAGGTTAGATAGTCTATTTGCCTTCTCTTTATAATTAAGACATGGAGTCGTTTAGGCTAGATAGTCTATTTGCCTTCTCTTAATAACTTAGACATTGAGTCGTATAGGCTAGATAGTCTATTTGCCTTCTCTTTATAACTAAGACATGGTGCCGTAAAGGCTAGATAGTCTATTTGCCTTCTCTTTATAACTAAGACATAGGGTCGTATAGGCTAGATAATCTATTTGCCTTCTCTTTATAACTAAGTCATGGAGTCGTATAGGTAGATAGCCTATTTGCCTTCTCTTTATAGCTAAGACATGGAGACGTAGAGGCTAGATAGTATAGTTACCCTCTCTTTATAACTAAGACATGGAGTCGTATAGGTTAGATAGTCTTGTTGCCTTCTCTTTATAACTAAGACATGGAGTCGTTTAGGCTAGATAGTCTATTTGCCTTCTCTTTATAACTAATACATGGAGACGTAGAGGCTAGATAGTATAGTTACCCTCTCTTTATAACTAAGACATGGAGTCGTATAGGCTAGATAGTCTTGTTCCCTGTTTTTATAACTAAGACATGGAGCCGTATAGGGTAGATAGTCTATTTGCCTTCTCTTTATAACTAAGACATGGAGTCGTAGAGGCTAGATAGTATAGTTACCCTCTCTTTATAACTAAGACATGGAGTCGTATAGGCTAGATAGTCTTGTTACCTGTCTTTATAACTAAGACATGGAGACGTACAGGCTAGATAGACTATTTGCCTTCTCTTTATAACTAAGACATGGAGTCGTATAGGCTAGATAGTCTATTTGCCTTCTCTTTATAACTAAGGCATGGAGTCGTGTAGACTAGATAGTCTATGTGCCTTCCCTTTATAACTAAGAAATGGAGACGTAGAGGTTATATAGTATAGTTGACCTGACTTTATAACTAAGACATGGAGACAATAGGTTAGGTAGTCTATTTGCCTTCTCTTTATAACTAAGACATGGAGTCGTATAGGCTAGATAGTCTATTTGCCTTCTCTTTTTTACTAAGACATGTAGTTGTATAGCCTAGATAGTCCAGTTGCCTTCTCTTTATAACTAAGACATGGAGTCGTATAGGCTAGATAGTCTTTTTGCCTTCTCTTTATAATTAAGACATGGAGTCGTTTAGGCTAGATAGTCTATTTGCCTTCTCTTAATAACTTAGACATTGAGTCGTATAGGCTAGATAGTCTATTTGCCTTCTCTTTATAACTAAGACATGGTGTAGTAAAGGCTAGTTATCTATTTGCCTTCTCTTTAAACTAAGACATGGAGTCGTATAGGCTAGATAGTATATTTGCCTGCTCATTATAACTAAGACATGGAGACGTAGAGGCTAAATAGTATAGTTACCCTCTCTTTATAACTGTCATGGAGACGTATAGGCTAGATAGTATAGTTACCCTCTCTTTATAACTAAGTCATGGAGACGTATAGGCTAGATAGTCTATTTGCCTTCTCTTTATAACAAAGACATGGTGTCGTATAGGCTAGTTAGTCTATTTGCTTCTCTTTACAACTACGACATGGGGTCGTATAGGCTAGATAGTCTATTTGCCTTCTCTTTATAGCTAAGACATGGAGTCGTATAGGCTAGATAGTCTATTTGCCTTCTCTTTATAGCTAAGACATGGAGACGTAGAGGCTAGATATTATAGTTACCTTCTCTTTATAACTAAGACATGGAGTCGTTTAGGCTAGATAGTCTATTTGCCTTCTCTTTATAACTATTACATGGAGACGTAGAGGCTAGATAGTCTAGTTACCCCCTCTTTATAACTAAGACATGGAGTCGTATAGGCTAGATAGTCTTGTTCCCTGTTTTTATAACTAAGACATGGATTCGTATAGGGTAGATAGTCTATTTGCCTTCTCTTTATAACTAATACATGGAGTCGTAGAGGCTAGATAGTATAGTTACCATCTCTTTATAACTAAGACATGGAGTCGTATAGGCTAGATAGTCTTGTTCCCTGTCTTTATAACTAAGACATGGAGACGTATAGGCTAGATAGTCTATTTGCCATCTCTTTATAACTAAGACATGGAGTCGTATAGGCTAGATAGCCTATTTGCCTTCTCTTTATAACTAAGGCATGGAGTCGTGTAGACTAGATAGTCTATGTGCCTTCTCTTTATAACTAAGAAATGGAGACGTAGAGGTTATATAGTATAGTTGACCTGACTTTATAACTAAGACATGGAGACAATAGGTTAGGTAGTCTATTTGCCTTCTCTTTATAACTAAGACATGGAGTCGTATAGGTTAGATAGTCTATTTGCCTTCTCTTTATAACTAAGACATGGAGTCGTATAGGCTAGATAGTCTATTTGCCTTCTCTTTATTACTAAGACATGTAGTTGTATAGCCTAGATAGTCCAGTTGCCTTCTCTTTATAACTAAGACATGGAGTCGTATAGGCTAGATAGTCTTTTTGCCTTCTCTTTATAATTAAGACATGGAGTCGTTTAGGCTAGATAGTCTATTTGCCTTCTCTTAATAACTTAGACATTGAGTCGTATAGGCTAGATAGTCTATTTGCCTTCTCTTTATAACTAAGACATGGTGTAGTAAAGGCTAGTTATCTATTTGCCTTCTCTTTAAACTAAGACATGGAGTCGTATAGGCTAGATAGTATATTTGCCTGCTCATTATAACTAAGACATGGAGACGTAGAGGCTAAATAGTATAGTTACCCTCTCTTTATAACTGTCATGGAGACGTATAGGCTAGATAGTCTTGTTCCCAGTCTTTATAACTGAGACATGGAGTCGTATAGGCTAGATAGTCTATTTGCCTTCTCTTTATAACTAAGACATGGAGTCGTATAGGCTAGATAGTCTATTTGCCTTCTCTTTATAACTAAGACATGGGGTCGTATAGGCTAGATAGTCTTGTTTCCTGTCTTTATAACTAAGACATGGGGTCGTATAGGCTAGATAGTCTATTTTCCTTCTCTTTATAACTACGACATGGATTCGTATAGGCTAGATAGTCTACTTCCTTCTCTTTATAGCTAAGACATGGAGACGTAGAGGTTAGATAGTATAGTTACCCTCTCTTTATAACTAAGACATGGAGTCGTATAGGCTAGATAGTCTTGTTACCTTCTCTTTATAACTAAGACATGGAGTCGTTTAGGCTAGATAGTCTATTTGCCTTCTCTTTATAACTAATACATGGAGACGTAGAGGCTAGATAGTATAGTTACCCTCTCTTTATAACTAAGACATGGAGTCGTATAGGCTAGATAGTCTTGTTCCCTGTTTTTATAACTAAGACATGGAGTCGTATAGGGTAGATAGTCTATTTGCCTTCTCTTTATAATTAAGACATGGAGTCGTTTAGGCTAGATAGTCTATTTGCCTTCTCTTAATAACTTAGACATTGAGTCGTATAGGCTAGATAGTCTATTTGCCTTCTCTTTATAACTAAGACATGGTGCCGTAAAGGCTGGATAGTCTATTTGCCTTCTCTTTATAACTAAGACATAGGGTCGTATAGGCTAGATAATCTATTTGCCTTCTCTTTATAACTAAGTCATGGAGTCGTATAGGTAGATAGCCTATTTGCCTTCTCTTTATAGCTAAGACATGGAGACGTAGAGGCTAGATAGTATAGTTACCCTCTCTTTATAACTAAGACATGGAGTCGTATAGGCTAGATAGTCTTGTTGCCTTCTCTTTATAACTAAGACATGGAGTCGTTTAGGCTAGATAGTCTATTTGCCTTCTCTTTATAACTAATACATGGAGACGTAGAGGCTAGATAGTATAGTTACCCTCTCTTTATAACTAAGACATGGAGTCGTATAGGCTAGATAGTCTTGTTCCCTTTTTTTATAACTAAGACATGGAGCCGTATAGGGTAGATAGTCTATTTGCCTTCTCTTTATAACTAAGACATGGAGTCGTAGAGGCTAGATAGTATAGTTACCCTCTCTTTATAACTAAGACATGGAGTCGTATAGGCTAGATAGTCTTGTTACCTGTCTTTATAACTAAGACATGGAGACGTATAGGCTAGATAGACTATTTGCCTTCTCTTTATAACTAAGACATGGAGTCGTATAGGCTAGATAGTCTATTTGCCTTCTCTTTATAACTAAGGCATGGAGTCGTGTAGACTAGATAGTCTATGTGCCTTCTCTTTATAACTAAGAAATGGAGACGTAGAGGCTAGATAGTATAGTTGACCTGACTTTATAACTAAGACATGGAGACAATAGGTTAGGTAGTCTATTTGCCTTCTCTTTATAACTAAGACATGGAGTCGTATAGGTTAGATAGTCTATTTGCCTTCTCTTTATAACTAAGACATGGAGTCGTATAGGCTAGATAGTCTATTTGCCTTCTCTTTATTACTAAGACATGGAGTTGTATAGCCTAGATAGTCCAGTTGCCTTCTCTTTATAACTAAGACATGGAGTCGTATAGGCTAGATAGTCTATTTGCTTTCTCTTTATAACTAAGACATGGAGTCGTATAGGCTAGTTAGTCTTTTTGCCTTCTCTTTTGTAATTAAGACATGGAGTCGATTAGGCTAGATAGTCTATTTGCCTTCTCTTAATAATTTAGACATTGAGTCGTATAGGCTAGATAGTCTATTTGCCTTCTCTTTATAACTAAGACATGGTGTCGTAAAGGCTAGTTAGTCTATTTGCCTTCTCTTTAAACTAAGACATGGAGTCGTATAGGCTAGATAGTATATTTGCCTTCTCATTACAACTAAGACATGGAGGCGTAGAGGCTAAATAGTATAGTTACCCTCTCTTTATAACTAAGTCATGGAGACGTATAGGCTAGATAGTCTTGTTCCCTGTCTTTATAACTAAGACATGAAGTCGTATAGGCTAGTTAGTCTATTTGCTTCTCTTTACAACTAAGACATGGAGTCGTATAGGCTAGATAGTCTATTTGCCTTCTCTTTATAACTAAGACATGGAGACGTAGAGGCTAGATAATATAGTTACCCTCTCTTTATAACTACGACATGGAGTCGTATAGGCTTGATAATCTTGTTCCCTAGCTTTATAACTAAGACATGAAGTCGTATAGGCTAGATAGTCTATTTGCCTTCTGTTTATAACTAAGACATGTAGTCGTATAGGCTAGATAGTCTTTTTTCCTTCTCTTTATAACTAAGACATGGAGTCGTATAGGCTAGATAGTCT
The DNA here is from genome assembly GCA_030765065.1 of Deroplatys truncata. Classification (NCBI taxonomy): domain Eukaryota; kingdom Metazoa; phylum Arthropoda; class Insecta; order Mantodea; family Mantidae; genus Deroplatys; species Deroplatys truncata. The sequence continues at coordinate 76,955,612 of CM060982.1, read as the reverse complement.
ATTTGCCTTCTGTTTATAACTAAGACATGTAGTCGTATAGGCTAGATAGTCTTGTTTCCTGTCTTTATAACTAAGACATGGAGTCGTATAGGCTAGATAGTCTATTTGCCTTCTCTTTATAACTAAGACATCGTGTCGTATAGGCTAGATAGTCTATTTTCCTTCTCTTTGTAACTAAGACATGGAGTCGTATAGGCTAGATAGTCTACTTGCCTTCTCTTTATAGCTAAGACATGGAGACGTAGAGGCTAGACAGTATAGTTACCCTCTCTTTATAACTAAGACATGGAGTCGTATAGGCTAGATAGTCTTGTTACCTTCTCTTTATAACTAAGACATGGAGTCGTTTAGGCTAGATAGTCTATTTGCCTTCTCTTTATAACTAATACATGGAGACGTAGAGGCTAGATAGTATAGTTACCCTCTCTTTATAACTAAGACATGGAGTCGTTTAGGCTAGATAGTCTATTTGCCTTCTCTTTATAGCTAAGACATGGAGACGTAGAGGCTAGATAGTATAGTTACCCTCTCTTTATAACTAAGACATGGAGTCGTATAGGCTAGATAGTCTTGCTACCTTCTCTTTATAACTAAGACATGGAGTCGTTTAGGCTAGATAGTCTATTTGCCTTCTCTTTATAGCTAAGACATGGAGACGTAGAGGCTAGATAGTATAGTTACCCTCTCTTTATAACTAAGACATGGAGTCGTATAGGCTAGATAGTCTTGTTACCTTCTCTTTATAACTAAGACATGGAGTCGTTTAGGCTAGATAGTCGATTTGCCTTCTCTTTATAACTAAACATGGAGACGTAGAGGCTAGATAGTATAGTTACCCTCTCTTTATAACTAAGACATGGAGTCGTATAGGCTAGAGAGTCTTGTTCCCTGTTTTTATAACTAAGACATGGAGTCGTATAGGGTAGATAGTCTATTTGCCTTCTCTTTATAACTAAGGCATGGAGTCGTGTAGACTAGATAGTCTATGTGCCTTCTCTTTATAACTAAGAAATGGAGACGTAGAGGCTATATAGTATAGTTGACCTGACTTTATAATTAAGACATGGAGACAATATGTTAGGTAGTCTATTTGCCTTCTCTTTATAACTAAGACATGGAGTCGTATAGACTACATAGTCTATTTGCCTTCTCTTTATTACTAAGACATGGAGTTGTATAGCCTAGATAGTCCAGTTGCCTTCTCTTTATAACTAAGACATGGAGTCGTATAGGCTAGATAGTCTATTTGCTTTCTCTTTATAACTAAGACATGGAGTCGTATAGGCTAGTTAGTCTTTTTGCCTTCTCTTTATAATTTAGACATGGAGTCGTTTAGGCTAGATAGTCTATTTGCCTTCTCTTAATAACTTAGACATTGAGTCGTATAGGCTAGATAGTCTATTTGCCTTCTCTTTATAACTAAGACATGGTGTCGTAAAGGCTAGTTAGTCTATTTGCCTTCTCTCTAAACTAAGACATGGAGTCGTATAGGGTAGATAGTATATTTGCCTTCTCATTATAACTAAGACATGGAGACGTAGAGGCTAAATAGTATAGTTACCCTCTCTTTATAACTAAGTCATGGAGACGTATAGGCTAGATAGTCTTGTTCCCCGTCTTTATAACTAAGACATGGAGTCGTATAGGCTAGATAGTCTATTTGCCTTCTCTTTATAACTAAGACATGGTGTCGTATAGGCTAGTTAGTCTATTTGCCTTCTCTTTACAACTAAGACATGGAGTCGTATAGGCTAGATAGTCTATTTGCCTTCTCTTTATAACTAAGACATGGAGACGTAGAGGCTAGATAGTATAGTTACCCTCTCTTTATAACTAAGACATGGAGTCGTATAGGCTTGATAATCTTGTTCCCTGTCTTTATAACTAAGACATGAAGTCGTATAGGCTAGATAGTCTATTTGCGTTCTGTTTATAAGTAAGACATGGAGTCGTATAGGCTAGATAGTCTTGTTTCCTGTCTTTATAACTAAGACATGGGGTCGTATAGGCTAGATAGTCTATTTGCCTTCTCTTTATAACTAAGACATGGGGTCGTATAGGCTAGATAGTCTATTTTCCTTCTCTTTATAACTAACAAATGGAGTCGTATAGGCTAGATAGTCTATTTGCCTTCTCTTTATAGCTAAGACATGGAGACGTAGAGGCTGGATAGTATAGTTACCCTCTCTTTATAACTAAGACATGGAGTCGTATAGGCTAGATAGTCTTGTTACCTTCTCTTTATAACTAAGACATGGAGTCGTTTAGGCTAGATAGCCTATTTGCCTTCTCTTTATAACTAATACATGGAGACGTAGAGACTAGATAGTATAGTTACCCTCTCTTTATAACTAAGACATGGAGTCGTATAGGCTAGATAGTCTTGTTCCCTGTTTTTATAACTAAGACATGGAGTCGTATAGGGTAGATAGTCTATTTGCCTTCTCTTTATAACTAAGACATGGAGTCGTAGAGGCTAGATAGTATAGTTACCATATCTTTATAACTAAGACATGGAGTCGTTTAGGCTAGATAGTCTATTTGCCTTCTCTTTATAACTAATACATGGAGACGTAGAGGCTAGATAGTATAGTTACCCTCTCTTTATAACTAAGACATGGAGTCGTATAGGCTAGATAGTCTTGTCCCTGTTTTTATAACTAAGACATGGAGTCGTATAGGGTAGATAGTCTATTTGCCTTCTCTTTATAACTAAGACATGGAGTCGTAGAGGCTAGATAGTATAGTTACCCTCTCTTTATAAATAAGACATGGAGTCGTATAGGCTAGATAGTCTTGTTACCTGTCTTTATAACTAAGACATGGAGAGGTATAGGCTAGATAGTCTATTTGCCTTCTCTTTATAACTAAGACATGGAGTCGAATAGGCTAGATAGTCTGTTTGCCTTCTCTTTATAACTAAGGCATGGAGTCGTGTAGACTAGATAGTCTATGTGCCTTCTCTTTATAACTAAGAAATGGAGACGTAGAGGCTAGATAGTATAGTTGACCTGACTTTATAACTAAGACATGGAGACAATAGGTTAGGTAGTCTATTTGCCTTCTCTTTATAACTAAGACATGGAGTCATATAGGTTAGATAGTCTATTTGCCTTCTCTTTATAACTAAGACATGGAGTCGTATAGGCTAGTTAGTCTATTTGCCTTCTCTTTATTACTAAGACATGGAGTTGTATAGCCTAGATAGTACAGTTGCCTTCTCTTTATAACTAAGACATGGAGTCGTATAGGCTAGATAGTCTATTTGCTTTCTCTTTATAACTAAGACATGGGGTCCTATAGGCTAGATAGTCTATTTTCCTTCTCTTTATAACTAAGACATGGAGTGGTATAGGCTAGATAGTCTATTTGCCTTCTCTTTATAGCTAGGACATGGAGTCGTATAGGCTAGATAGTCTATTTGCCTTCTCTTTATAGCTAAGACATGGAGACGTAGAGGCTAGATATTATAGTTACCTTCTCTTTATAACTAAGACATGGAGTCGTTTAGGCTAGATAGTCTATTTGCCTTCTCTTTATAACTATTACATGGAGACGTAGAGGCTAGATAGTATAGTTACCCTCTCTTTATAACTAAGACATGGAGTCGTATAGGCTAGATAGTCATGTTCCCTGTTTTTATAACTAAGACAAGGATTCGTATAGGGTAGATAGTCTATTTGCCTTCTCTTTATAACTAAGACATGGAGTCGTAGAGGCTAGATAGTATAGTTACCATCTCTTTATAACTAAGACATGGAGTCGTATAGGCTAGATAGTCTTGTTCCCTCTCTTTATAACTAAGACATGGAGTCGTTTAGGCTAGATAGTCTATTTGCCTTCTCTTTATAACTAATACATGGAGACGTAGAGGCTAGATAGTATAGTTACCCTCTCTTTATAACTAAGACATGGAGTCGTATAGGCTAGATAGTCTTGTTCCCTGTTTTTATAACTAAGACATGGAGCCGTATAGGGTAGATAGTCTATTTGCCTTCTCTTTATAACTAAGACATGGAGTCGTAGAGGCTAGATAGTATAGTTACCCTCTCTTTATAACTAAGACATGGAGTCGTATAGGCTAGATAGTCTTGTTACCTGTCTTTATAACTAAGACATGGAGACGTATAGGCTAGATAGACTATTTGCCTTCTCTTTATAACTAAGACATGGAGTCGTATAGGCTAGATAGTCTATTTGCCTTCTCTTTATAACTAAGGCATGGAGTCGTGTAGACTAGATAGTCTATGTGCCTTCTCTTTATAACTAAGAAATGGAGACGTAGAGGTTATATAGTATAGTTGACCTGACTTTATAACTAAGACATGGAGACAATAGGTTAGGTAGTCTATTTGCCTTCTCTTTATAACTAAGACATGGAGTCGTATAGGTTAGATAGTCTATTTGCCTTCTCTTTATAACTAAGACATGGAGTCGTATAGGCTAGATAGTCTATTTGCCTTCTCTTTATTACTAAGACATGTAGTTGTATAGCCTAGATAGTCCAGTTGCCTTCTCTTTATAACTAAGACATGGAGTCGTATAGGCTAGATAGTCTTTTTTCCTTCTCTTTATAATTAAGACATGGAGTCGTTTAGGCTAGATAGTCTATTTGCCTTCTCTTAATAACTTAGACATTGAGTCGTATAGGCTAGATAGTCTATTTGCCTTCTCTTTATAACTAAGACATGGTGTAGTAAAGGCTAGTTATCTATTTGCCTTCTCTTTAAAATAAGACATGGAGTCGTATAGGCTAGATAGTATATTTGCCTGCTCATTATAACTAAGACATGGAGACGTAGAGGCTAAATAGTATAGTTACCCTCTCTTTATAACTGTCATGGAGACGTATAGGCTAGATAGTCTTGTTCCCAGTCTTTATAACTGAGACATGGAGTCGTATAGGCTAGATAGTCTATTTGCCTTCTCTTTATAACTAAGACATGGAGTCGTATAGGCTAGATAGTCTATTTGCCTTCTCTTTATAACTAAGACATGGGGTCGTATAGGCTAGATAGTCTTGTTTCCTGTCTTTATAACTAAGACATGGGGTCGTATAGGCTAGATAGTCTATTTTCCTTCTCTTTATAACTACGACATGGGTTCGTATAGGCTAGATAGTCTACTTGCTTCTCTTTATAGCTAAGACATGGAGACGTAGAGGTTAGATAGTATAGTTACCCTCTCTTTATAACTAAGACATGGAGTCGTATAGGCTAGATAGTCTTGTTACCTTCTCTTTATAACTAAGACATGGAGTCGTTTAGGCTAGATAGTCTATTTGCCTTCTCTTTATAACTAATACATGGAGACGTAGAGGCTAGATAGTATAGTTACCCTCTCTTTATAACTAAGACATGGAGTCGTATAGGCTAGATAGTCTTGTTCCCTGTTTTTATAACTAAGACATGGAGTCGTATAGGGTAGATAGTCTATTTGCCTTCTCTTTATAATTAAGACATGGCGTCGTTTAGGCTAGATAGTCTATTTGCCTTCTCTTAATAACTTAGACATTGAGTCGTATAGGCTAGATAGTCTATTTGCCTTCTCTTTATAACTAAGACATGGTGCCGTAAAGGCTAGATAGTCTATTTGCCTTCTCTTTATAACTAAGACATAGGGTCGTATAGGCTAGATAATCTATTTGCCTTCTCTTTATAAATAAGTCATGGAGTCGTATAGGTAGATAGCCTATTTGCCTTCTCTTTATAGCTAAGACATGGAGACGTAGAGGCTAGATAGTATAGTTACCCTCTCTTTATAACTAAGACATGGAGTCGTATAGGCTAGATAGTCTTGTTGCCTTCTCTTTATAACTAAGACATGGAGTCGTTTAGGCTAGATAGTCTATTTGCCTTCTCTTTATAACTAATACATGGAGACGTAGAGGCTAGATAGTATAGTTACCCTCTCTTTATAACTAAGACATGGAGTCGTATAGGCTAGATAGTCTTGTTCCCTGTTTTTATAACTAAGACATGGAGCCGTATAGGGTAGATAGTCTATTTGCCTTCTCTTTATAACTAAGACATGGAGTCGTAGAGGCTAGATAGTATAGTTACCCTCTCTTTATAACTAAGACATGGAGTCGTATAGGCTAGATAGTCTTGTTACCTGTCTTTATAACTAAGACATGGAGACGTATAGGCTAGATAGACTATTTGCCTTCTCTTTATAACTAAGACATGGAGTCGTATAGGCTAGATAGTCTATTTGCCTTCTCTTTATAACTAAGGCATGGAGTCGTGTAGACTAGATAGTCTATGTGCCTTCTCTTTATAACTAAGAAATGGAGACGTAGAGGCTAGATAGTATAGTTGACCTGACTTTATAACTAAGACATGGAGACAATAGGTTAGGTAGTCTATTTGTCTTCTCTTTATAACTAAGACATGGAGTCGTATAGGTTAGATAGTCTATTTGCCTTCTCTTTATAACTAAGACATGGAGTCGTATAGGCTAGATAGTCTATTTGCCTTCTCTTTATTACTAAGACATGGAGTTGTATAGCCTAGATAGTCCAGTTGCCTTCTCTTTATAACTAAGACATGGAGTCGTATAGGCTAGATAGTCTATTTGCTTTCTCTTTATAACTAAGACATGGAGTCGTATAAGCTAGTTAGTCTTTTTGCCTTCTCTTTATAATTAAGACATGGAGTCGATTAGGCTAGATAGTCTATTTGCCTTCTCTTAATAATTTAGACATTGAGTCGTATAGGCTAGATAGTCTATTTGCCTTCTCTTTATAACTAAGACATGGTGTCGTAAAGGCTAGTTAGTCTATTTGCCTTCTCTTTAAACTAAGACATGGAGTCGTATAGGCTAGATAGTATATTTGCCTTCTCATTATAACTAAGACATGGAGGCGTAGAGGCTAAATAGTATAGTTACCCTCTCTTTATAACTAAGTCATGGAGACGTATAGGCTAGATAGTCTATTTGCCTTCTCTTTATAACAAAGACATGGTGTCGTATAGGCTAGTTAGCCTATTTGCTTCTCTTTACAACTAAGACATGGAGTCGTATAGGCTAGATAGTCTATTTGCCTTCTCTTTATAGCTAAGACATGGAGTCGTATAGGATAGATAGTCTATTTGCCTTCTCTTTATAGCTAAGACATGGAGACGTAGAGGCTAGATATTATAGTTACCTTCTCTTTATAGCTAAGACATGGAGTCGTTTAGGCTAGATAGTCTATTTGCCTTCTCTTTATAACTATTACATGGAGACGTAGAGGCTAGATAGTATAGTTACCCCCTCTTTATAACTAAGACATGGAGTCGTATAGGCTAGATAGTCTTGTTTCCTGTTTTTATAACTAAGACATGGATTCGTATAGGGTAGATAGTCTATTTGCCTTCTCTTTATAACTAATACATGGAGTCGTAGAGGCTAGATAGTATAGTTACCATCTCTTTATAACTAAGACATGGAGTCGTATAGGCTAGATAGTCTTGTTCCCTGTCTTTATAACTAAGACATGGAGACGTATAGGCTAGATAGTCTACTTGCCTTCTCTTTATAACTAAGACATGGAGTCGTATAGGCTAGATAGCCTATTTGCCTTCTCTTTATAACTAAGGCATGGAGTCGTGTAGACTAGATAGTCTATGTGCCTTCTCTTTATAACTAAGAAATGGAGACGTAGAGGTTATATAGTATAGTTGACCTGACTTTATAACTAAGACATGGAGACAATAGGTTAGGTAGTCTATTTGCCTTCTCTTTATAACTAAGACATGGAGTCGTATAGGTTAGATAGTCTATTTGCCTTCTCTTTATAACTAAGACATGGAGTCGTATAGGCTAGATAGTCTATTTGCCTTCTCTTTATTACTAAGACATGTAGTTGTATAGCCTAGATAGTCCAGTTGCCTTCTCTTTATAACTAAGACATGGAGTCGTATAGGCTAGATAGTCTTTTTGCCTTCTCTTTATAATTAAGACATGGAGTCGTTTAGGCTAGATAGTCTATTTGCCTTCTCTTAATAACTTAGACATTGAGTCGTATAGGCTAGATAGTCTATTTGCCTTCTCTTTGTAACTAAGACATGGTGTAGTAAAGGCTAGTTATCTATTTGCCTTCTCTTTAAACTAAGACATGGAGTCGTATAGGCTAGATAGTATATTTGCCTGCTCATTATAACTAAGACATGGAGACGTAGAGGCTAAATAGTATAGTTTCCCTCTCTTTATAACTGTCATGGAGACGTATAGGCTAGATAGTCTTGTTCCCAGTCTTTATAACTGAGACATGGAGTCGTATAGGCTAGATAGTCTATTTGCCTGCTCTTTATAACTAAGACATGGAGTCGTATAGGCTAGATAGTCTATTTGCCTTCTCTTTATAACTAAGACATGGGGTCGTATAGGCTAGATAGTCTTGTTTCCTGTCTTTATAACTAAGACATGGGGTCGTATAGGCTAGATAGTCTATTTTCCTTCTCTTTATGACTACGACATGGATTCGTATAGGCTAGATAGTCTACTTCCTTCTCTTTATAGCTAAGACATGGAGACGTAGAGGTTAGATAGTATAGTTACCCTCTCTTTATAACTAAGACATGGAGTCGTATAGGCTAGATAGTCTTGTTACCTTCTCTTTATAACTAAGACATGGAGTCGTTTAGGCTAGATAGTCTATTTGCCTTCTCTTTATAACTAATACATGGAGACGTAGAGGCTAGATAGTATAGTTACCCTCTCTTTATAACTAAGACATGGAGTCGTATAGGCTGGATAGTCTTGTTCCCTGTTTTTATAACTAAGACATGGAGTCGTATAGGGTAGATAGTCTATTTGCCTTCTCTTTATAATTAAGACATGGAGTCGTTTAGGCTAGATAGTCTATTTGCCTTCTCTTAATAACTTAGACATTGAGTCGTATAGGTTAGATAGTCTATTTGCCTTCTCTTTATAACTAAGACATGGTGCCGTAAAGGCTAGATAGTCTATTTGCCTTCTCTTTATAACTAAGACATAGGGTCGTATAGGCTAGATAATCTATTTGCCTTCTCTTTATAACTAAGTCATGGAGTCGTATAGGTAGATAGCCTATTTGCCTTCTCTTTATAGCTAAGACATGGAGACGTAGAGGCTAGATAGTATAGTTACCCTCTCTTTATAACTAAGACATGGAGTCGTATAGGCTAGATAGTCTTGTTGCCTTCTCTGTATAACTAAGACATGGAGTCGTTTAGGCTAGATAGTCTATTTGCCTTCTCTTTATAACTAATACATGGAGACGTAGAGGCTAGATAGTATAGTTACCCTCTCTTTATAACTAAGACATGGAGTCGTATAGGCTAGATAGTCTTGTTCCCTGTTTTTATAACTAAGACATGGAGCCGTATAGGGTAGATAGTCTATTTGCCTTCTCTTTATAACTAAGACATGGAGTCGTAGAGGCTAGATAGTATAGTTACCCTCTCTTTATAACTAAGACATGGAGTCGTATAGGCTAGATAGTCTTGTTACCTGTCTTTATAACTAAGACATGGAGACGTATAGGCTAGATAGACTATTTGCCTTCTCTTTATAACTAAGACATGGAGTCGTATAGGCTAGATAGTCTATTTGCCTTCTCTTTATAACTAAGGCATGGAGTCGTGTAGACTAGATAGTCTATGTGCCTTCTCTTTATAACTAAGAAATGGAGACGTAGAGGCTAGATAGTATAGTTGACCCTACTTTATAACTAAGACATGGAGACAATAGGTTAGGTAGTCTATTTGCCTTCTCTTTATAACTAAGACATGCAGTCGTATAGGTTAGATAGTCTATTTGCCTTCTCTTTATAACTAAGATATGGAGTCGTATAGGCTAGATAGTCTATTTGCCTTCTCTTTATAACTAAGACATGGAGTCGTATAGGCTAGATAGTCTATTTGCTTTCTCTTTATAACTAAGACATGGAGTCGTATAGGCTAGTTAGTCTTTTTGCCTTCTCTTTATAATTAAGACATGGAGTCGATTAGGCTAGATAGTCTATTTGCCTTCTCTTAATAATTTAGACATTGAGTCGTATAGGCTAGATAGTCTATTTGCCTTCTCTTTATAACTAAGACATGGTGTCGTAAAGGCTGGTTAGTCTATTTGCCTTCTCTTTAAACTAAGACATGGAGTCGTATAGGCTAGATAGTATATTTGCCTTCTCATTACAACTAAGACATGGAGGCGTAGAGGCTAAATAGTATAGTTACCCTCTCTTTATAACTAAGTCATGGAGACGTATAGGCTAGATAGTCTTGTTCCCTGTCTTTATAACTAAGACATGAAGTCGTATAGGCTAGTTAGTCTATTTTCTTCTCTTTACAACTAAGACATGGAGTCGTATAGGCTAGATAGTCTATTTGCCTTCTCTTTACAACTAAGACATGGAGTCGTATAGGCTAGATAGTCTATTTGCCTTCTCTTTATAACTAAGACATGTAGTCGTATAGGCTAGATAGTCTTGTTTCCTGTCTTTATAACTAAGACATGGAGTCGTATAGGCTAGATAGTCTATTTGCCTTCTCTATATAACTAAGACATGGGGTCGTATAGGCTACATAGTCTATTTTACTTCTCTTTATAACTAAGACATGGAGTCGTATAGGCTAGATAGTCTATTTGCCTTCTGTATATAACTAAGACATGTAGTCGTATAGGCTAGATAGTCTTGTTTCCTGTCTTTATAACTAAGACATGGAGTCGTATAGGCTAGATAGTCTATTTGCCTTCTCTTTATAACTAAGACATGGGTTCGTATAGGCTAGATAGTCTATTTTCCTTCTCTTTATAACTAAGACATGGAGTCATATAGGCTAGATAGTCTTCTTGCCTTCTCTTTATAGCTAGGACATGGAGACGTAGAGGCTAGATAGTATAGTTACCCTCTCTTTATAACTAAGACATGGAGTCGTATAGGCTAGATAGTCTTGTTACCTTCTCTTTATAACTAAGACATGGAGTCGTTTAGGCTAGATAGTCTATTTGCCTTCTCTTTATAACTAATACATGGAGACGTAGAGGCTAGATAGTATAGTTACCCTCTCTTTATAACTAAGACATGGAGTCGTTTAGGCTAGATAGTCTATTTGCCTTCTCTTTATTGCTAAGACATGGAGACGTAGAGGCTAGATAGTATAGTTACCCTCTCTTTATAACTAAGACATGGAGTCGTATAGGCTAGATAGTCTTGCTACCTTCTCTTTATAACTAAGACATGGAGTCGTTTAGGCTAGATAGTCTATTTGCCTTCTCTTTATAGCTAAGACATGGAGACGTAGAGGCTAGATAGTATAGTTACCCTCTCTTTATAACTAAGACATGGAGTCGTATAGGCTAGATAGTCTTGTTACCTTCTCTTTATAACTAAGACATGGAGTCGTTTAGGCTAGATAGTCTATTTGCCTTCTCTTTATAACTAAGGCATGGAGTCGTGTAGACTAGATAGTCTATGTGCCTTCTCTTTATAACTAAGAAATGGAGACGTAGAGGCTATATAGTATAGTTGACCTGACTTTATAACTAAGACATGGAGACAATATGTTAGGTAGTCTATTTGCCTTCTCTTTATAACTAAGACATGGAGTCGTATAGACTAGATAGTCTATTTGCCTTCTCTTTATTACTAAGACATGGAGTTGTATAGCCTAGATAGTCCAGTTGCCTTCTCTTTATAACTAAGACATGGAGTCGTATAGGCTAGATAGTCTATTTGCTTTCTCTTTATAACTAAGACATGGAGTCGTATAGGCTAGTTAGTCTATTTGCCTTCTCTCTAAACTAAGACATGGAGTCGTATAGGCTAGATAGTATATTTGCCTTCTCATAATAACTAAGACATGGAGACGTAGAGGCTAAATAGTATAGTTACCCTCTCTTTATAACTAAGTCATGGAGACGTATAGGCTAGATAGTCTTGTTCCCTGTCTTTATAACTAAGACATGGAGTCGTATAGGCTAGATAGTCTATTTGCCTTCTCTTTATAACTAAGACATGGTGTCGTATAGGCTAGTTAGTCTATTTGCCTTCTCTTTACAACTAAGACATGGAGTCGTATAGGCTAGATAGTCTATTTGCCTTCTCTTTATAACTAAGACATGGAGACGTAGAGGCTAGATAGTATAGTTACCCTCTCTTTATAACTAAGACATGGAGTCGTATAGGCTTGATAATCTTGTTCCCTGTCTTTATAACTAAGACATGAAGTAGTATAGGCTAGATAGTCTATTTGCGTTCTGTTTATAAGTAAGACATGGAGTCGTATAGGCTAGATAGTCTTGTTTCCTGTCTTTATAACTAAGACATGGGGTCGTATAGGCTAGATAGTCTATTTGCCTTCTCTTTATAACTAAGACATGGGGTCGTATAGGCTAGATAGTCTATTTTCCTTCTCTTTATAACTAAGAAATGGAGTCGTATAGGCTAGATAGTCTATTTGCCTTCTCTTTATAGCTAAAACATGGAGACGTAGAGGCTGGATAGTATAGTTACCCTCTCTTTATAACTAAGACATGGAGTCGTATAGGCTAGATAGTCTTGCTACCTTCTCTTTATAACTAAGACATGGAGTCGTTTAGGCTAGATAGCCTATTTGCCTTCTCTTTATAACTAATACATGGAGACGTAGAGACTAGATAGTATAGTTACCCTCTCTTTATAACTAAGACATGGAGTCGTATAGGCTAGATAGTCTTGTTCCCTGTTTTTATAACTAAGACATGGAGTCGTATAGGGTAGATAGTCTATTTGCCTTCTCTTTATAACTAAGACATGGAGTCGTAGAGGCTAGATAGTATAGTTACCATATCTTTATAACTAAGACATGGAGTCGTTTAGGCTAGATAGTCTATTTGCCTTCTCTTTATAACTAATACATGGAGACGTAGAGGCTAGATAGTATAGTTACCCTCTCTTTATAACTAAGACATGGAGTCGTATAGGCTAGATAGTCTTGTCCCTGTTTTTATAACTAAGACATGGAGTCGTATAGGGTAGATAGTCTATTTGCCTTCTCTTTATAACTAAGACATGGAGTCGTAGAGGCTAGATAGTATAGTTACCCTCTCTTTATAAATAAGACATGGAGTCGTATAGGCTAGATAGTCTTGTTACCTGTCTTTATAACTAAGACATGGAGAGGTATAGGCTAGATAGTCTATTTGCCTTCTCTTTATAACTAAGACATGGAGTCGAATAGGCTAGATAGTCTATTTGCCTTCTCTTTATAACTAAGGCATGGAGTCGTGTAGACTAGATAGTCTATGTGCCTTCTCTTTATAACTAAGAAATGGAGACGTAGAGGCTAGATAGTATAGTTGACCTGACTTTATAACTAAGACATGGAGACAATAGGTTAGGTAGTCTATTTGCCTTCTCTTTATAACTAAGACATGGAGTCATATAGGTTAGATAGTCTATTTGCCTTCTCTTTATAACTAAGACATGGAGTCGTATAGGCTAGTTAGTCTATTTGCCTTCTCTTTATTACTAAGACATGGAGTTGTATAGCCTAGATAGTACAGTTGCCTTCTCTTTATAACTAAGACATGGAGTCGTATAGGCTAGATAGTCTATTTGCTTTCTCTTTATAACTAAGACATGGGGTCGTATAGGCTAGATAGTCTATTTTCCTTCTCTTTATAACTAAGACATGGAGTCGTATAGGCTAGATAGTGTATTTGCCTTCTCTTTATAGCTAAGACATGGAGTCGTATAGGCTAGATAGTCTATTTGCCTTCTCCTTATAGCTAAGACATGGAGACGTAGAGGCTAGATATTATAGTTACCTTCTCTTTATAACTAAGACATGGAGTCGTTTAGGCTAGATAGTCTATTTGCCTTCTCTTTATAACTATTACATGGAGACGTAGAGGCTAGATAGTATAGTTACCCTCTCTTTATAACTAAGACATGGAATCGTATAGGCTAGATAGTCTTGTTCCCTGTTTTTATAACTAAGACATGGATTCGTATAGGGTAGATAGTCTATTTGCCTTCTCTTTATAACTAAGACATGGAGTCGTAGAGGCTAGATAGTATAGTTACCATCTCTTTATAACTAAGACATGGAGTCGTATGGGCTAGATAGTCTTGTTCCCTGTCTTTATAACTAAGACATGGAGACGTATAGGCTAGATAGTCTATTTGCCTTCTCTTTATAACTAAGACATGGAGTCGTATAGGCTAGATAGCCTATTTGCCTTCTCTTTATAACTAAGGCATGGAGTCGTGTAGACTAGATAGTCTATGTGCCTTCTCTTTATAACTAAGAAATGGAGACGTAGAGGCTAGATAGTATAGTTGACCTGACTTTATATCTAAGACATGGAGACAATAGGTTAGGTAGTCTATTTGCCTTCTCTTTATAACTAAGATATGGAGTCGTATAGGTTAGATAGTCTATTTGCCTTCTCTTTATAACTAAGACATGGAGTCGTATAGGCTAGTTAGTCTATTTGCCTTCTCTTTATTACTAAGACATGGAGTTGTATAGCCTAGATAGATCAGTTGCCTTCTCTTTATAACTAAGACATGGAGTCGTATAGGCTAGATAGTCTATTTGCTTTCTCTTTATAACTAAGACATGGAGTCGTATAGGCTAGTTAGTCTTTTTGCCTTCTCTTTATAATTAAGACATGGAGTCGATTAGGCTAGATAGTCTATTTGCCTTCTCTTAATAACTTAGACATTGAGTCGTATAGGCTAGATAGTCTATTTGCCTTCTCTTTATAACTAAGACATGGTGTCGTAAAGGCTAGTTAGTCTATTTGCCTTCTCTTTAAACTAAGACATGGAGTCGTATAGGCTAGATAGTATATTTGCCTTCTCATTATAACTAAGACATGGAGGCGTAGAGGCTAAATAGTATAGTTACCCTCTCTTTATAACTAAGTCATGGAGACGTATAGGCTAGATAGTCTTGTTCCCTGTCTTTATAACTAAGACATGGAGTCGTATAGGCTAGATAGTCTATTTGCCTTCTCTTTATAACTAAGACATGGTGTCGTATAGGCTAGTTAGTCTATTTGCCTTCTCTTTACAACTAAGACATGGAGTCGTATAGGCTAGATAGTCTATCTGCCTTCACTTTATAACTAGGACATGGAGACGTAGAGGCTAGATAGTATAGTTACCCTCTCTTTATAACTAAGACATGGAGTCGTATAGGCTTGATAATCTTGTTCCCTAGCTTTATAACTAAGACATGGAGACGTATAGGCTAGATAGTCTATTTGCCTTCTCTTTATAACTAAGACATGGAGTCGTATAGGCTAGATAGCCTATTGGCCTTCTCTTTATAACTAAGGCATGGAGTCGTGTAGACTAGATAGTCTATGTGCCTTCTCTTTATAACTAAGAAATGGAGACGTAGAGGTTATATAGTATAGTTGACCTGACTTTATAACTAAGACATGGAGACAATAGGTTAGGTAGTCTATTTGCCTTCTCTTTATAACTAAGACATGGAGTCGTATAGGTTAGATAGTCTATTTGCCTTCTCTTTATAACTAAGACATGGAGTCGTATAGGCTAGATAGTCTATTTGCCTTCTCTTTATTACTAAGACATGTAGTTGTATAGCCTAGATAGTCCAGTTGCCTTCTCTTTATAACTAAGACATGGAGTCGTATAGGCTAGATAGTCTTTTTGCCTTCTCTTTATAATTAAGACATGGAGTCGTTTAGGCTAGATAGTCTATTTGCCTTCTCTTAATAACTTAGACATTGAGTCGTATAGGCTAGATAGTCTATTTGCCTTCTCTTTATAACTAAGACATGGTGTAGTAAAGGCTAGTTATCTATTTGCCTTCTCTTTAAACTAAGACATGGAGTCGTATAGGCTAGATAGTATATTTGCCTGCTCATTATAACTAAGACATGGAGACGTAGAGGCTAAATAGTATAGTTACCCTCTCTTTATAACTGTCATGGAGACGTATAGGCTAGATAGTCTTGTTCCCAGTCTTTATAACTGAGACATGGAGTCGTATAGGCTAGATAGTCTATTTGCCTTCTCTTTATAACTAAGACATGGAGTCGTATAGGCTAGATAGTCTATTTGCCTTCTCTTTATAACTAAGACATGGGGTCGTATAGGCTAGATAGTCTTGTTTCCTGTCTTTATAACTAAGACATGGGGTCGTATAGGCTAGATAGTCTATTTTCCTTCTCTTTATAGCTAAGACATGGAGACGTAGAGGTTAGATAGTATAGTTACCCTCTCTTTATAACTAAGACATGGAGTCGTATAGGCTAGATAGTCTTGTTACCTTCTCTTTATAACTAAGACATGAAGTCGTTTAGGCTAGATAGTCTATTTGCCTTCTCTTTATAACTAATACATGGAGACGTAGAGGCTAGATAGTATAGTTACCCTCTCTTTATAACTAAGACATGGAGTCGTATAGGCTAGATAGTCTTGTTCCCTGTTTTTATAACTAAGACATGGAGTCGTATAGGGTAGATAGTCTATTTGCCTTCTCTTTATAATTAAGACATGGAGTCGTTTAGGCTAGATAGTCTATTTGCCTTCTCTTAATAACTTAGACATTGAGTCGTATAGGCTAGATAGTCTATTTGCCTTCTCTTTATAACTAAGACATGGTGCCGTAAAGGCTAGATAGTCTATTTGCCTTCTCTTTATAACTAAGACATAGGGTCGTATAGGCTAGATAATCTATTTGCCTTCTCTTTATAACTAAGTCATGGAGTCGTATAGGTAGATAGCCTATTTGCCTTCTCTTTATAGCTAAGACATGGAGACGTAGAGGCTAGATAGTATAGTTACCCTCTCTTTATAACTAAGACATGGAGTCGTATAGGTTAGATAGTCTTGTTGCCTTCTCTTTATAACTAAGACATGGAGTCGTTTAGGCTAGATAGTCTATTTGCCTTCTCTTTATAACTAATACATGGAGACGTAGAGGCTAGATAGTATAGTTACCCTCTCTTTATAACTAAGACATGGAGTCGTATAGGCTAGATAGTCTTGTTCCCTGTTTTTATAACTAAGACATGGAGCCGTATAGGGTAGATAGTCTATTTGCCTTCTCTTTATAACTAAGACATGGAGTCGTAGAGGCTAGATAGTATAGTTACCCTCTCTTTATAACTAAGACATGGAGTCGTATAGGCTAGATAGTCTTGTTACCTGTCTTTATAACTAAGACATGGAGACGTACAGGCTAGATAGACTATTTGCCTTCTCTTTATAACTAAGACATGGAGTCGTATAGGCTAGATAGTCTATTTGCCTTCTCTTTATAACTAAGGCATGGAGTCGTGTAGACTAGATAGTCTATGTGCCTTCCCTTTATAACTAAGAAATGGAGACGTAGAGGTTATATAGTATAGTTGACCTGACTTTATAACTAAGACATGGAGACAATAGGTTAGGTAGTCTATTTGCCTTCTCTTTATAACTAAGACATGGAGTCGTATAGGCTAGATAGTCTATTTGCCTTCTCTTTTTTACTAAGACATGTAGTTGTATAGCCTAGATAGTCCAGTTGCCTTCTCTTTATAACTAAGACATGGAGTCGTATAGGCTAGATAGTCTTTTTGCCTTCTCTTTATAATTAAGACATGGAGTCGTTTAGGCTAGATAGTCTATTTGCCTTCTCTTAATAACTTAGACATTGAGTCGTATAGGCTAGATAGTCTATTTGCCTTCTCTTTATAACTAAGACATGGTGTAGTAAAGGCTAGTTATCTATTTGCCTTCTCTTTAAACTAAGACATGGAGTCGTATAGGCTAGATAGTATATTTGCCTGCTCATTATAACTAAGACATGGAGACGTAGAGGCTAAATAGTATAGTTACCCTCTCTTTATAACTGTCATGGAGACGTATAGGCTAGATAGTATAGTTACCCTCTCTTTATAACTAAGTCATGGAGACGTATAGGCTAGATAGTCTATTTGCCTTCTCTTTATAACAAAGACATGGTGTCGTATAGGCTAGTTAGTCTATTTGCTTCTCTTTACAACTACGACATGGGGTCGTATAGGCTAGATAGTCTATTTGCCTTCTCTTTATAGCTAAGACATGGAGTCGTATAGGCTAGATAGTCTATTTGCCTTCTCTTTATAGCTAAGACATGGAGACGTAGAGGCTAGATATTATAGTTACCTTCTCTTTATAACTAAGACATGGAGTCGTTTAGGCTAGATAGTCTATTTGCCTTCTCTTTATAACTATTACATGGAGACGTAGAGGCTAGATAGTATAGTTACCCCCTCTTTATAACTAAGACATGGAGTCGTATAGGCTAGATAGTCTTGTTCCCTGTTTTTATAACTAAGACATGGATTCGTATAGGGTAGATAGTCTATTTGCCTTCTCTTTATAACTAATACATGGAGTCGTAGAGGCTAGATAGTATAGTTACCATCTCTTTATAACTAAGACATGGAGTCGTATAGGCTAGATAGTCTTGTTCCCTGTCTTTATAACTAAGACATGGAGACGTATAGGCTAGATAGTCTATTTGCCATCTCTTTATAACTAAGACATGGAGTCGTATAGGCTAGATAGCCTATTTGCCTTCTCTTTATAACTAAGGCATGGAGTCGTGTAGACTAGATAGTCTATGTGCCTTCTCTTTATAACTAAGAAATGGAGACGTAGAGGTTATATAGTATAGTTGACCTGACTTTATAACTAAGACATGGAGACAATAGGTTAGGTAGTCTATTTGCCTTCTCTTTATAACTAAGACATGGAGTCGTATAGGTTAGATAGTCTATTTGCCTTCTCTTTATAACTAAGACATGGAGTCGTATAGGCTAGATAGTCTATTTGCCTTCTCTTTATTACTAAGACATGTAGTTGTATAGCCTAGATAGTCCAGTTGCCTTCTCTTTATAACTAAGACATGGAGTCGTATAGGCTAGATAGTCTTTTTGCCTTCTCTTTATAATTAAGACATGGAGTCGTTTAGGCTAGATAGTCTATTTGCCTTCTCTTAATAACTTAGACATTGAGTCGTATAGGCTAGATAGTCTATTTGCCTTCTCTTTATAACTAAGACATGGTGTAGTAAAGGCTAGTTATCTATTTGCCTTCTCTTTAAACTAAGACATGGAGTCGTATAGGCTAGATAGTATATTTGCCTGCTCATTATAACTAAGACATGGAGACGTAGAGGCTAAATAGTATAGTTACCCTCTCTTTATAACTGTCATGGAGACGTATAGGCTAGATAGTCTTGTTCCCAGTCTTTATAACTGAGACATGGAGTCGTATAGGCTAGATAGTCTATTTGCCTTCTCTTTATAACTAAGACATGGAGTCGTATAGGCTAGATAGTCTATTTGCCTTCTCTTTATAACTAAGACATGGGGTCGTATAGGCTAGATAGTCTTGTTTCCTGTCTTTATAACTAAGACATGGGGTCGTATAGGCTAGATAGTCTATTTTCCTTCTCTTTATAACTACGACATGGATTCGTATAGGCTAGATAGTCTACTTCCTTCTCTTTATAGCTAAGACATGGAGACGTAGAGGTTAGATAGTATAGTTACCCTCTCTTTATAACTAAGACATGGAGTCGTATAGGCTAGATAGTCTTGTTACCTTCTCTTTATAACTAAGACATGGAGTCGTTTAGGCTAGATAGTCTATTTGCCTTCTCTTTATAACTAATACATGGAGACGTAGAGGCTAGATAGTATAGTTACCCTCTCTTTATAACTAAGACATGGAGTCGTATAGGCTAGATAGTCTTGTTCCCTGTTTTTATAACTAAGACATGGAGTCGTATAGGGTAGATAGTCTATTTGCCTTCTCTTTATAATTAAGACATGGAGTCGTTTAGGCTAGATAGTCTATTTGCCTTCTCTTAATAACTTAGACATTGAGTCGTATAGGCTAGATAGTCTATTTGCCTTCTCTTTATAACTAAGACATGGTGCCGTAAAGGCTGGATAGTCTATTTGCCTTCTCTTTATAACTAAGACATAGGGTCGTATAGGCTAGATAATCTATTTGCCTTCTCTTTATAACTAAGTCATGGAGTCGTATAGGTAGATAGCCTATTTGCCTTCTCTTTATAGCTAAGACATGGAGACGTAGAGGCTAGATAGTATAGTTACCCTCTCTTTATAACTAAGACATGGAGTCGTATAGGCTAGATAGTCTTGTTGCCTTCTCTTTATAACTAAGACATGGAGTCGTTTAGGCTAGATAGTCTATTTGCCTTCTCTTTATAACTAATACATGGAGACGTAGAGGCTAGATAGTATAGTTACCCTCTCTTTATAACTAAGACATGGAGTCGTATAGGCTAGATAGTCTTGTTCCCTTTTTTTATAACTAAGACATGGAGCCGTATAGGGTAGATAGTCTATTTGCCTTCTCTTTATAACTAAGACATGGAGTCGTAGAGGCTAGATAGTATAGTTACCCTCTCTTTATAACTAAGACATGGAGTCGTATAGGCTAGATAGTCTTGTTACCTGTCTTTATAACTAAGACATGGAGACGTATAGGCTAGATAGACTATTTGCCTTCTCTTTATAACTAAGACATGGAGTCGTATAGGCTAGATAGTCTATTTGCCTTCTCTTTATAACTAAGGCATGGAGTCGTGTAGACTAGATAGTCTATGTGCCTTCTCTTTATAACTAAGAAATGGAGACGTAGAGGCTAGATAGTATAGTTGACCTGACTTTATAACTAAGACATGGAGACAATAGGTTAGGTAGTCTATTTGCCTTCTCTTTATAACTAAGACATGGAGTCGTATAGGTTAGATAGTCTATTTGCCTTCTCTTTATAACTAAGACATGGAGTCGTATAGGCTAGATAGTCTATTTGCCTTCTCTTTATTACTAAGACATGGAGTTGTATAGCCTAGATAGTCCAGTTGCCTTCTCTTTATAACTAAGACATGGAGTCGTATAGGCTAGATAGTCTATTTGCTTTCTCTTTATAACTAAGACATGGAGTCGTATAGGCTAGTTAGTCTTTTTGCCTTCTCTTTTGTAATTAAGACATGGAGTCGATTAGGCTAGATAGTCTATTTGCCTTCTCTTAATAATTTAGACATTGAGTCGTATAGGCTAGATAGTCTATTTGCCTTCTCTTTATAACTAAGACATGGTGTCGTAAAGGCTAGTTAGTCTATTTGCCTTCTCTTTAAACTAAGACATGGAGTCGTATAGGCTAGATAGTATATTTGCCTTCTCATTACAACTAAGACATGGAGGCGTAGAGGCTAAATAGTATAGTTACCCTCTCTTTATAACTAAGTCATGGAGACGTATAGGCTAGATAGTCTTGTTCCCTGTCTTTATAACTAAGACATGAAGTCGTATAGGCTAGTTAGTCTATTTGCTTCTCTTTACAACTAAGACATGGAGTCGTATAGGCTAGATAGTCTATTTGCCTTCTCTTTATAACTAAGACATGGAGACGTAGAGGCTAGATAATATAGTTACCCTCTCTTTATAACTACGACATGGAGTCGTATAGGCTTGATAATCTTGTTCCCTAGCTTTATAACTAAGACATGAAGTCGTATAGGCTAGATAGTCTATTTGCCTTCTGTTTATAACTAAGACATGTAGTCGTATAGGCTAGATAGTCTATTTTCCTTCTCTTTATAACTAAGACATGGAGTCGTATAGGCTAGATAGTCTATTTGCCTTCTGTTTATAACTAAGACATGTAGTCGTATAGGCTAGATAGTCTTGTTTCCTGTCTTTATAACTAAGACATGGAGTCGTATAGGCTAGATAGTCTATTTGCCTTCTCTTTATAACTAAGACATCGTGTCGTATAGGCTAGATAGTCTATTTTCCTTCTCTTTGTAACTAAGACATGGAGTCGTATAGGCTAGATAGTCTACTTGCCTTCTCTTTATAGCTAAGACATGGAGACGTA
The DNA here is from genome assembly GCA_030765065.1 of Deroplatys truncata. Taxonomy (NCBI): domain Eukaryota; kingdom Metazoa; phylum Arthropoda; class Insecta; order Mantodea; family Mantidae; genus Deroplatys; species Deroplatys truncata. The sequence continues at coordinate 76,933,735 of CM060982.1, read as the reverse complement.
GAGGCTAGACAGTATAGTTACCCTCTCTTTATAACTAAGACATGGAGTCGTATAGGCTAGATAGTCTTGTTACCTTCTCTTTATAACTAAGACATGGAGTCGTTTAGGCTAGATAGTCTATTTGCCTTCTCTTTATAACTAATACATGGAGACGTAGAGGCTAGATAGTATAGTTACCCTCTCTTTATAACTAAGACATGGAGTCGTTTAGGCTAGATAGTCTATTTGCCTTCTCTTTATAGCTAAGACATGGAGACGTAGAGGCTAGATAGTATAGTTACCCTCTCTTTATAACTAAGACATGGAGTCGTATAGGCTAGATAGTCTTGCTACCTTCTCTTTATAACTAAGACATGGAGTCGTTTAGGCTAGATAGTCTATTTGCCTTCTCTTTATAGCTAAGACATGGAGACGTAGAGGCTAGATAGTATAGTTACCCTCTCTTTATAACTAAGACATGGAGTCGTATAGGCTAGATAGTCTTGTTACCTTCTCTTTATAACTAAGACATGGAGTCGTTTAGGCTAGATAGTCGATTTGCCTTCTCTTTATAACTAAACATGGAGACGTAGAGGCTAGATAGTATAGTTACCCTCTCTTTATAACTAAGACATGGAGTCGTATAGGCTAGAGAGTCTTGTTCCCTGTTTTTATAACTAAGACATGGAGTCGTATAGGGTAGATAGTCTATTTGCCTTCTCTTTATAACTAAGGCATGGAGTCGTGTAGACTAGATAGTCTATGTGCCTTCTCTTTATAACTAAGAAATGGAGACGTAGAGGCTATATAGTATAGTTGACCTGACTTTATAATTAAGACATGGAGACAATATGTTAGGTAGTCTATTTGCCTTCTCTTTATAACTAAGACATGGAGTCGTATAGACTACATAGTCTATTTGCCTTCTCTTTATTACTAAGACATGGAGTTGTATAGCCTAGATAGTCCAGTTGCCTTCTCTTTATAACTAAGACATGGAGTCGTATAGGCTAGATAGTCTATTTGCTTTCTCTTTATAACTAAGACATGGAGTCGTATAGGCTAGTTAGTCTTTTTGCCTTCTCTTTATAATTTAGACATGGAGTCGTTTAGGCTAGATAGTCTATTTGCCTTCTCTTAATAACTTAGACATTGAGTCGTATAGGCTAGATAGTCTATTTGCCTTCTCTTTATAACTAAGACATGGTGTCGTAAAGGCTAGTTAGTCTATTTGCCTTCTCTCTAAACTAAGACATGGAGTCGTATAGGGTAGATAGTATATTTGCCTTCTCATTATAACTAAGACATGGAGACGTAGAGGCTAAATAGTATAGTTACCCTCTCTTTATAACTAAGTCATGGAGACGTATAGGCTAGATAGTCTTGTTCCCCGTCTTTATAACTAAGACATGGAGTCGTATAGGCTAGATAGTCTATTTGCCTTCTCTTTATAACTAAGACATGGTGTCGTATAGGCTAGTTAGTCTATTTGCCTTCTCTTTACAACTAAGACATGGAGTCGTATAGGCTAGATAGTCTATTTGCCTTCTCTTTATAACTAAGACATGGAGACGTAGAGGCTAGATAGTATAGTTACCCTCTCTTTATAACTAAGACATGGAGTCGTATAGGCTTGATAATCTTGTTCCCTGTCTTTATAACTAAGACATGAAGTCGTATAGGCTAGATAGTCTATTTGCGTTCTGTTTATAAGTAAGACATGGAGTCGTATAGGCTAGATAGTCTTGTTTCCTGTCTTTATAACTAAGACATGGGGTCGTATAGGCTAGATAGTCTATTTGCCTTCTCTTTATAACTAAGACATGGGGTCGTATAGGCTAGATAGTCTATTTTCCTTCTCTTTATAACTAACAAATGGAGTCGTATAGGCTAGATAGTCTATTTGCCTTCTCTTTATAGCTAAGACATGGAGACGTAGAGGCTGGATAGTATAGTTACCCTCTCTTTATAACTAAGACATGGAGTCGTATAGGCTAGATAGTCTTGTTACCTTCTCTTTATAACTAAGACATGGAGTCGTTTAGGCTAGATAGCCTATTTGCCTTCTCTTTATAACTAATACATGGAGACGTAGAGACTAGATAGTATAGTTACCCTCTCTTTATAACTAAGACATGGAGTCGTATAGGCTAGATAGTCTTGTTCCCTGTTTTTATAACTAAGACATGGAGTCGTATAGGGTAGATAGTCTATTTGCCTTCTCTTTATAACTAAGACATGGAGTCGTAGAGGCTAGATAGTATAGTTACCATATCTTTATAACTAAGACATGGAGTCGTTTAGGCTAGATAGTCTATTTGCCTTCTCTTTATAACTAATACATGGAGACGTAGAGGCTAGATAGTATAGTTACCCTCTCTTTATAACTAAGACATGGAGTCGTATAGGCTAGATAGTCTTGTCCCTGTTTTTATAACTAAGACATGGAGTCGTATAGGGTAGATAGTCTATTTGCCTTCTCTTTATAACTAAGACATGGAGTCGTAGAGGCTAGATAGTATAGTTACCCTCTCTTTATAAATAAGACATGGAGTCGTATAGGCTAGATAGTCTTGTTACCTGTCTTTATAACTAAGACATGGAGAGGTATAGGCTAGATAGTCTATTTGCCTTCTCTTTATAACTAAGACATGGAGTCGAATAGGCTAGATAGTCTATTTGCCTTCTCTTTATAACTAAGGCATGGAGTCGTGTAGACTAGATAGTCTATGTGCCTTCTCTTTATAACTAAGAAATGGAGACGTAGAGGCTAGATAGTATAGTTGACCTGACTTTATAACTAAGACATGGAGACAATAGGTTAGGTAGTCTATTTGCCTTCTCTTTATAACTAAGACATGGAGTCATATAGGTTAGATAGTCTATTTGCCTTCTCTTTATAACTAAGACATGGAGTCGTATAGGCTAGTTAGTCTATTTGCCTTCTCTTTATTACTAAGACATGGAGTTGTATAGCCTAGATAGTACAGTTGCCTTCTCTTTATAACTAAGACATGGAGTCGTATAGGCTAGATAGTCTATTTGCTTTCTCTTTATAACTAAGACATGGGGTCCTATAGGCTAGATAGTCTATTTTCCTTCTCTTTATAACTAAGACATGGAGTGGTATAGGCTAGATAGTCTATTTGCCTTCTCTTTATAGCTAGGACATGGAGTCGTATAGGCTAGATAGTCTATTTGCCTTCTCTTTATAGCTAAGACATGGAGACGTAGAGGCTAGATATTATAGTTACCTTCTCTTTATAACTAAGACATGGAGTCGTTTAGGCTAGATAGTCTATTTGCCTTCTCTTTATAACTATTACATGGAGACGTAGAGGCTAGATAGTATAGTTACCCTCTCTTTATAACTAAGACATGGAGTCGTATAGGCTAGATAGTCATGTTCCCTGTTTTTATAACTAAGACAAGGATTCGTATAGGGTAGATAGTCTATTTGCCTTCTCTTTATAACTAAGACATGGAGTCGTAGAGGCTAGATAGTATAGTTACCATCTCTTTATAACTAAGACATGGAGTCGTATAGGCTAGATAGTCTTGTTCCCTCTCTTTATAACTAAGACATGGAGTCGTTTAGGCTAGATAGTCTATTTGCCTTCTCTTTATAACTAATACATGGAGACGTAGAGGCTAGATAGTATAGTTACCCTCTCTTTATAACTAAGACATGGAGTCGTATAGGCTAGATAGTCTTGTTCCCTGTTTTTATAACTAAGACATGGAGCCGTATAGGGTAGATAGTCTATTTGCCTTCTCTTTATAACTAAGACATGGAGTCGTAGAGGCTAGATAGTATAGTTACCCTCTCTTTATAACTAAGACATGGAGTCGTATAGGCTAGATAGTCTTGTTACCTGTCTTTATAACTAAGACATGGAGACGTATAGGCTAGATAGACTATTTGCCTTCTCTTTATAACTAAGACATGGAGTCGTATAGGCTAGATAGTCTATTTGCCTTCTCTTTATAACTAAGGCATGGAGTCGTGTAGACTAGATAGTCTATGTGCCTTCTCTTTATAACTAAGAAATGGAGACGTAGAGGTTATATAGTATAGTTGACCTGACTTTATAACTAAGACATGGAGACAATAGGTTAGGTAGTCTATTTGCCTTCTCTTTATAACTAAGACATGGAGTCGTATAGGTTAGATAGTCTATTTGCCTTCTCTTTATAACTAAGACATGGAGTCGTATAGGCTAGATAGTCTATTTGCCTTCTCTTTATTACTAAGACATGTAGTTGTATAGCCTAGATAGTCCAGTTGCCTTCTCTTTATAACTAAGACATGGAGTCGTATAGGCTAGATAGTCTTTTTTCCTTCTCTTTATAATTAAGACATGGAGTCGTTTAGGCTAGATAGTCTATTTGCCTTCTCTTAATAACTTAGACATTGAGTCGTATAGGCTAGATAGTCTATTTGCCTTCTCTTTATAACTAAGACATGGTGTAGTAAAGGCTAGTTATCTATTTGCCTTCTCTTTAAAATAAGACATGGAGTCGTATAGGCTAGATAGTATATTTGCCTGCTCATTATAACTAAGACATGGAGACGTAGAGGCTAAATAGTATAGTTACCCTCTCTTTATAACTGTCATGGAGACGTATAGGCTAGATAGTCTTGTTCCCAGTCTTTATAACTGAGACATGGAGTCGTATAGGCTAGATAGTCTATTTGCCTTCTCTTTATAACTAAGACATGGAGTCGTATAGGCTAGATAGTCTATTTGCCTTCTCTTTATAACTAAGACATGGGGTCGTATAGGCTAGATAGTCTTGTTTCCTGTCTTTATAACTAAGACATGGGGTCGTATAGGCTAGATAGTCTATTTTCCTTCTCTTTATAACTACGACATGGGTTCGTATAGGCTAGATAGTCTACTTGCTTCTCTTTATAGCTAAGACATGGAGACGTAGAGGTTAGATAGTATAGTTACCCTCTCTTTATAACTAAGACATGGAGTCGTATAGGCTAGATAGTCTTGTTACCTTCTCTTTATAACTAAGACATGGAGTCGTTTAGGCTAGATAGTCTATTTGCCTTCTCTTTATAACTAATACATGGAGACGTAGAGGCTAGATAGTATAGTTACCCTCTCTTTATAACTAAGACATGGAGTCGTATAGGCTAGATAGTCTTGTTCCCTGTTTTTATAACTAAGACATGGAGTCGTATAGGGTAGATAGTCTATTTGCCTTCTCTTTATAATTAAGACATGGCGTCGTTTAGGCTAGATAGTCTATTTGCCTTCTCTTAATAACTTAGACATTGAGTCGTATAGGCTAGATAGTCTATTTGCCTTCTCTTTATAACTAAGACATGGTGCCGTAAAGGCTAGATAGTCTATTTGCCTTCTCTTTATAACTAAGACATAGGGTCGTATAGGCTAGATAATCTATTTGCCTTCTCTTTATAAATAAGTCATGGAGTCGTATAGGTAGATAGCCTATTTGCCTTCTCTTTATAGCTAAGACATGGAGACGTAGAGGCTAGATAGTATAGTTACCCTCTCTTTATAACTAAGACATGGAGTCGTATAGGCTAGATAGTCTTGTTGCCTTCTCTTTATAACTAAGACATGGAGTCGTTTAGGCTAGATAGTCTATTTGCCTTCTCTTTATAACTAATACATGGAGACGTAGAGGCTAGATAGTATAGTTACCCTCTCTTTATAACTAAGACATGGAGTCGTATAGGCTAGATAGTCTTGTTCCCTGTTTTTATAACTAAGACATGGAGCCGTATAGGGTAGATAGTCTATTTGCCTTCTCTTTATAACTAAGACATGGAGTCGTAGAGGCTAGATAGTATAGTTACCCTCTCTTTATAACTAAGACATGGAGTCGTATAGGCTAGATAGTCTTGTTACCTGTCTTTATAACTAAGACATGGAGACGTATAGGCTAGATAGACTATTTGCCTTCTCTTTATAACTAAGACATGGAGTCGTATAGGCTAGATAGTCTATTTGCCTTCTCTTTATAACTAAGGCATGGAGTCGTGTAGACTAGATAGTCTATGTGCCTTCTCTTTATAACTAAGAAATGGAGACGTAGAGGCTAGATAGTATAGTTGACCTGACTTTATAACTAAGACATGGAGACAATAGGTTAGGTAGTCTATTTGTCTTCTCTTTATAACTAAGACATGGAGTCGTATAGGTTAGATAGTCTATTTGCCTTCTCTTTATAACTAAGACATGGAGTCGTATAGGCTAGATAGTCTATTTGCCTTCTCTTTATTACTAAGACATGGAGTTGTATAGCCTAGATAGTCCAGTTGCCTTCTCTTTATAACTAAGACATGGAGTCGTATAGGCTAGATAGTCTATTTGCTTTCTCTTTATAACTAAGACATGGAGTCGTATAAGCTAGTTAGTCTTTTTGCCTTCTCTTTATAATTAAGACATGGAGTCGATTAGGCTAGATAGTCTATTTGCCTTCTCTTAATAATTTAGACATTGAGTCGTATAGGCTAGATAGTCTATTTGCCTTCTCTTTATAACTAAGACATGGTGTCGTAAAGGCTAGTTAGTCTATTTGCCTTCTCTTTAAACTAAGACATGGAGTCGTATAGGCTAGATAGTATATTTGCCTTCTCATTATAACTAAGACATGGAGGCGTAGAGGCTAAATAGTATAGTTACCCTCTCTTTATAACTAAGTCATGGAGACGTATAGGCTAGATAGTCTATTTGCCTTCTCTTTATAACAAAGACATGGTGTCGTATAGGCTAGTTAGCCTATTTGCTTCTCTTTACAACTAAGACATGGAGTCGTATAGGCTAGATAGTCTATTTGCCTTCTCTTTATAGCTAAGACATGGAGTCGTATAGGATAGATAGTCTATTTGCCTTCTCTTTATAGCTAAGACATGGAGACGTAGAGGCTAGATATTATAGTTACCTTCTCTTTATAGCTAAGACATGGAGTCGTTTAGGCTAGATAGTCTATTTGCCTTCTCTTTATAACTATTACATGGAGACGTAGAGGCTAGATAGTATAGTTACCCCCTCTTTATAACTAAGACATGGAGTCGTATAGGCTAGATAGTCTTGTTTCCTGTTTTTATAACTAAGACATGGATTCGTATAGGGTAGATAGTCTATTTGCCTTCTCTTTATAACTAATACATGGAGTCGTAGAGGCTAGATAGTATAGTTACCATCTCTTTATAACTAAGACATGGAGTCGTATAGGCTAGATAGTCTTGTTCCCTGTCTTTATAACTAAGACATGGAGACGTATAGGCTAGATAGTCTACTTGCCTTCTCTTTATAACTAAGACATGGAGTCGTATAGGCTAGATAGCCTATTTGCCTTCTCTTTATAACTAAGGCATGGAGTCGTGTAGACTAGATAGTCTATGTGCCTTCTCTTTATAACTAAGAAATGGAGACGTAGAGGTTATATAGTATAGTTGACCTGACTTTATAACTAAGACATGGAGACAATAGGTTAGGTAGTCTATTTGCCTTCTCTTTATAACTAAGACATGGAGTCGTATAGGTTAGATAGTCTATTTGCCTTCTCTTTATAACTAAGACATGGAGTCGTATAGGCTAGATAGTCTATTTGCCTTCTCTTTATTACTAAGACATGTAGTTGTATAGCCTAGATAGTCCAGTTGCCTTCTCTTTATAACTAAGACATGGAGTCGTATAGGCTAGATAGTCTTTTTGCCTTCTCTTTATAATTAAGACATGGAGTCGTTTAGGCTAGATAGTCTATTTGCCTTCTCTTAATAACTTAGACATTGAGTCGTATAGGCTAGATAGTCTATTTGCCTTCTCTTTGTAACTAAGACATGGTGTAGTAAAGGCTAGTTATCTATTTGCCTTCTCTTTAAACTAAGACATGGAGTCGTATAGGCTAGATAGTATATTTGCCTGCTCATTATAACTAAGACATGGAGACGTAGAGGCTAAATAGTATAGTTTCCCTCTCTTTATAACTGTCATGGAGACGTATAGGCTAGATAGTCTTGTTCCCAGTCTTTATAACTGAGACATGGAGTCGTATAGGCTAGATAGTCTATTTGCCTGCTCTTTATAACTAAGACATGGAGTCGTATAGGCTAGATAGTCTATTTGCCTTCTCTTTATAACTAAGACATGGGGTCGTATAGGCTAGATAGTCTTGTTTCCTGTCTTTATAACTAAGACATGGGGTCGTATAGGCTAGATAGTCTATTTTCCTTCTCTTTATGACTACGACATGGATTCGTATAGGCTAGATAGTCTACTTCCTTCTCTTTATAGCTAAGACATGGAGACGTAGAGGTTAGATAGTATAGTTACCCTCTCTTTATAACTAAGACATGGAGTCGTATAGGCTAGATAGTCTTGTTACCTTCTCTTTATAACTAAGACATGGAGTCGTTTAGGCTAGATAGTCTATTTGCCTTCTCTTTATAACTAATACATGGAGACGTAGAGGCTAGATAGTATAGTTACCCTCTCTTTATAACTAAGACATGGAGTCGTATAGGCTGGATAGTCTTGTTCCCTGTTTTTATAACTAAGACATGGAGTCGTATAGGGTAGATAGTCTATTTGCCTTCTCTTTATAATTAAGACATGGAGTCGTTTAGGCTAGATAGTCTATTTGCCTTCTCTTAATAACTTAGACATTGAGTCGTATAGGTTAGATAGTCTATTTGCCTTCTCTTTATAACTAAGACATGGTGCCGTAAAGGCTAGATAGTCTATTTGCCTTCTCTTTATAACTAAGACATAGGGTCGTATAGGCTAGATAATCTATTTGCCTTCTCTTTATAACTAAGTCATGGAGTCGTATAGGTAGATAGCCTATTTGCCTTCTCTTTATAGCTAAGACATGGAGACGTAGAGGCTAGATAGTATAGTTACCCTCTCTTTATAACTAAGACATGGAGTCGTATAGGCTAGATAGTCTTGTTGCCTTCTCTGTATAACTAAGACATGGAGTCGTTTAGGCTAGATAGTCTATTTGCCTTCTCTTTATAACTAATACATGGAGACGTAGAGGCTAGATAGTATAGTTACCCTCTCTTTATAACTAAGACATGGAGTCGTATAGGCTAGATAGTCTTGTTCCCTGTTTTTATAACTAAGACATGGAGCCGTATAGGGTAGATAGTCTATTTGCCTTCTCTTTATAACTAAGACATGGAGTCGTAGAGGCTAGATAGTATAGTTACCCTCTCTTTATAACTAAGACATGGAGTCGTATAGGCTAGATAGTCTTGTTACCTGTCTTTATAACTAAGACATGGAGACGTATAGGCTAGATAGACTATTTGCCTTCTCTTTATAACTAAGACATGGAGTCGTATAGGCTAGATAGTCTATTTGCCTTCTCTTTATAACTAAGGCATGGAGTCGTGTAGACTAGATAGTCTATGTGCCTTCTCTTTATAACTAAGAAATGGAGACGTAGAGGCTAGATAGTATAGTTGACCCTACTTTATAACTAAGACATGGAGACAATAGGTTAGGTAGTCTATTTGCCTTCTCTTTATAACTAAGACATGCAGTCGTATAGGTTAGATAGTCTATTTGCCTTCTCTTTATAACTAAGATATGGAGTCGTATAGGCTAGATAGTCTATTTGCCTTCTCTTTATAACTAAGACATGGAGTCGTATAGGCTAGATAGTCTATTTGCTTTCTCTTTATAACTAAGACATGGAGTCGTATAGGCTAGTTAGTCTTTTTGCCTTCTCTTTATAATTAAGACATGGAGTCGATTAGGCTAGATAGTCTATTTGCCTTCTCTTAATAATTTAGACATTGAGTCGTATAGGCTAGATAGTCTATTTGCCTTCTCTTTATAACTAAGACATGGTGTCGTAAAGGCTGGTTAGTCTATTTGCCTTCTCTTTAAACTAAGACATGGAGTCGTATAGGCTAGATAGTATATTTGCCTTCTCATTACAACTAAGACATGGAGGCGTAGAGGCTAAATAGTATAGTTACCCTCTCTTTATAACTAAGTCATGGAGACGTATAGGCTAGATAGTCTTGTTCCCTGTCTTTATAACTAAGACATGAAGTCGTATAGGCTAGTTAGTCTATTTTCTTCTCTTTACAACTAAGACATGGAGTCGTATAGGCTAGATAGTCTATTTGCCTTCTCTTTACAACTAAGACATGGAGTCGTATAGGCTAGATAGTCTATTTGCCTTCTCTTTATAACTAAGACATGTAGTCGTATAGGCTAGATAGTCTTGTTTCCTGTCTTTATAACTAAGACATGGAGTCGTATAGGCTAGATAGTCTATTTGCCTTCTCTATATAACTAAGACATGGGGTCGTATAGGCTACATAGTCTATTTTACTTCTCTTTATAACTAAGACATGGAGTCGTATAGGCTAGATAGTCTATTTGCCTTCTGTATATAACTAAGACATGTAGTCGTATAGGCTAGATAGTCTTGTTTCCTGTCTTTATAACTAAGACATGGAGTCGTATAGGCTAGATAGTCTATTTGCCTTCTCTTTATAACTAAGACATGGGTTCGTATAGGCTAGATAGTCTATTTTCCTTCTCTTTATAACTAAGACATGGAGTCATATAGGCTAGATAGTCTTCTTGCCTTCTCTTTATAGCTAGGACATGGAGACGTAGAGGCTAGATAGTATAGTTACCCTCTCTTTATAACTAAGACATGGAGTCGTATAGGCTAGATAGTCTTGTTACCTTCTCTTTATAACTAAGACATGGAGTCGTTTAGGCTAGATAGTCTATTTGCCTTCTCTTTATAACTAATACATGGAGACGTAGAGGCTAGATAGTATAGTTACCCTCTCTTTATAACTAAGACATGGAGTCGTTTAGGCTAGATAGTCTATTTGCCTTCTCTTTATTGCTAAGACATGGAGACGTAGAGGCTAGATAGTATAGTTACCCTCTCTTTATAACTAAGACATGGAGTCGTATAGGCTAGATAGTCTTGCTACCTTCTCTTTATAACTAAGACATGGAGTCGTTTAGGCTAGATAGTCTATTTGCCTTCTCTTTATAGCTAAGACATGGAGACGTAGAGGCTAGATAGTATAGTTACCCTCTCTTTATAACTAAGACATGGAGTCGTATAGGCTAGATAGTCTTGTTACCTTCTCTTTATAACTAAGACATGGAGTCGTTTAGGCTAGATAGTCTATTTGCCTTCTCTTTATAACTAAGGCATGGAGTCGTGTAGACTAGATAGTCTATGTGCCTTCTCTTTATAACTAAGAAATGGAGACGTAGAGGCTATATAGTATAGTTGACCTGACTTTATAACTAAGACATGGAGACAATATGTTAGGTAGTCTATTTGCCTTCTCTTTATAACTAAGACATGGAGTCGTATAGACTAGATAGTCTATTTGCCTTCTCTTTATTACTAAGACATGGAGTTGTATAGCCTAGATAGTCCAGTTGCCTTCTCTTTATAACTAAGACATGGAGTCGTATAGGCTAGATAGTCTATTTGCTTTCTCTTTATAACTAAGACATGGAGTCGTATAGGCTAGTTAGTCTTTTTGCCTTCTCTCTAAACTAAGACATGGAGTCGTATAGGCTAGATAGTATATTTGCCTTCTCATAATAACTAAGACATGGAGACGTAGAGGCTAAATAGTATAGTTACCCTCTCTTTATAACTAAGTCATGGAGACGTATAGGCTAGATAGTCTTGTTCCCTGTCTTTATAACTAAGACATGGAGTCGTATAGGCTAGATAGTCTATTTGCCTTCTCTTTATAACTAAGACATGGTGTCGTATAGGCTAGTTAGTCTATTTGCCTTCTCTTTACAACTAAGACATGGAGTCGTATAGGCTAGATAGTCTATTTGCCTTCTCTTTATAACTAAGACATGGAGACGTAGAGGCTAGATAGTATAGTTACCCTCTCTTTATAACTAAGACATGGAGTCGTATAGGCTTGATAATCTTGTTCCCTGTCTTTATAACTAAGACATGAAGTAGTATAGGCTAGATAGTCTATTTGCGTTCTGTTTATAAGTAAGACATGGAGTCGTATAGGCTAGATAGTCTTGTTTCCTGTCTTTATAACTAAGACATGGGGTCGTATAGGCTAGATAGTCTATTTGCCTTCTCTTTATAACTAAGACATGGGGTCGTATAGGCTAGATAGTCTATTTTCCTTCTCTTTATAACTAAGAAATGGAGTCGTATAGGCTAGATAGTCTATTTGCCTTCTCTTTATAGCTAAAACATGGAGACGTAGAGGCTGGATAGTATAGTTACCCTCTCTTTATAACTAAGACATGGAGTCGTATAGGCTAGATAGTCTTGCTACCTTCTCTTTATAACTAAGACATGGAGTCGTTTAGGCTAGATAGCCTATTTGCCTTCTCTTTATAACTAATACATGGAGACGTAGAGACTAGATAGTATAGTTACCCTCTCTTTATAACTAAGACATGGAGTCGTATAGGCTAGATAGTCTTGTTCCCTGTTTTTATAACTAAGACATGGAGTCGTATAGGGTAGATAGTCTATTTGCCTTCTCTTTATAACTAAGACATGGAGTCGTAGAGGCTAGATAGTATAGTTACCATATCTTTATAACTAAGACATGGAGTCGTTTAGGCTAGATAGTCTATTTGCCTTCTCTTTATAACTAATACATGGAGACGTAGAGGCTAGATAGTATAGTTACCCTCTCTTTATAACTAAGACATGGAGTCGTATAGGCTAGATAGTCTTGTCCCTGTTTTTATAACTAAGACATGGAGTCGTATAGGGTAGATAGTCTATTTGCCTTCTCTTTATAACTAAGACATGGAGTCGTAGAGGCTAGATAGTATAGTTACCCTCTCTTTATAAATAAGACATGGAGTCGTATAGGCTAGATAGTCTTGTTACCTGTCTTTATAACTAAGACATGGAGAGGTATAGGCTAGATAGTCTATTTGCCTTCTCTTTATAACTAAGACATGGAGTCGAATAGGCTAGATAGTCTATTTGCCTTCTCTTTATAACTAAGGCATGGAGTCGTGTAGACTAGATAGTCTATGTGCCTTCTCTTTATAACTAAGAAATGGAGACGTAGAGGCTAGATAGTATAGTTGACCTGACTTTATAACTAAGACATGGAGACAATAGGTTAGGTAGTCTATTTGCCTTCTCTTTATAACTAAGACATGGAGTCATATAGGTTAGATAGTCTATTTGCCTTCTCTTTATAACTAAGACATGGAGTCGTATAGGCTAGTTAGTCTATTTGCCTTCTCTTTATTACTAAGACATGGAGTTGTATAGCCTAGATAGTACAGTTGCCTTCTCTTTATAACTAAGACATGGAGTCGTATAGGCTAGATAGTCTATTTGCTTTCTCTTTATAACTAAGACATGGGGTCGTATAGGCTAGATAGTCTATTTTCCTTCTCTTTATAACTAAGACATGGAGTCGTATAGGCTAGATAGTGTATTTGCTTTCTCTTTATAGCTAAGACATGGAGTCGTATAGGCTAGATAGTCTATTTGCCTTCTCCTTATAGCTAAGACATGGAGACGTAGAGGCTAGATATTATAGTTACCTTCTCTTTATAACTAAGACATGGAGTCGTTTAGGCTAGATAGTCTATTTGCCTTCTCTTTATAACTATTACATGGAGACGTAGAGGCTAGATAGTATAGTTACCCTCTCTTTATAACTAAGACATGGAATCGTATAGGCTAGATAGTCTTGTTCCCTGTTTTTATAACTAAGACATGGATTCGTATAGGGTAGATAGTCTATTTGCCTTCTCTTTATAACTAAGACATGGAGTCGTAGAGGCTAGATAGTATAGTTACCATCTCTTTATAACTAAGACATGGAGTCGTATGGGCTAGATAGTCTTGTTCCCTGTCTTTATAACTAAGACATGGAGACGTATAGGCTAGATAGTCTATTTGCCTTCTCTTTATAACTAAGACATGGAGTCGTATAGGCTAGATAGCCTATTTGCCTTCTCTTTATAACTAAGGCATGGAGTCGTGTAGACTAGATAGTCTATGTGCCTTCTCTTTATAACTAAGAAATGGAGACGTAGAGGTTATATAGTATAGTTGACCTGACTTTATAACTAAGACATGGAGACAATAGGTTAGGTAGTCTATTTGCCTTCTCTTTATAACTAAGACATGGAGTCGTATAGGTTAGATAGTCTATTTGCCTTCTCTTTATAACTAAGACATGGAGTCGTATAGGCTAGGTAGTCTATTTGCCTTCTCTTTATTACTAAGACATGGAGTTGTATAGCCTAGATAGTCCAGTTGCCTTCTCTTTATAACTAAGACATGGAGTCGTATAGGCTAGATAGTCTATTTGCTTTCTCTTTATAACTAAGACATGGAGTCGTATAGGTTAGTTAGTCTTTTTGCCTTCTCTTTATAATTAAGACATGGAGTCGTTTAGGCTAGATAGTCTATTTGCCTTCTCTTAATAACTTAGACATTGAGTCGTATAGGCTAGATAGTCTATTTGCCTTCTCTTTATAACTAAGACATGGTGTAGTAAAGGCTAGTTAGTCTATTTGCCTTCTCTTTAAACTAAGACATGGAGTCGTATAGGCTAGATAGTATATTTGCCTGCTCATTATAACTAAGACATGGAGACGTAGAGGCTAAATAGTATAGTTACCCTCTCTTTATAACTGTCATGGAGACGTATAAGCTAGATAGTCTTGTTCCCAGTCTTTATAACTGAGACATGGAGTCGTATAGGCTAGATAGTCTATTTGCCTTCTCTTTATAACTAAGACATGGAGTCGTATAGGCTAGATAGTCTATTTGCCTTCTCTTTATAACTAAGACATGGGGTCGTATAGGCTAGATAGTCTTGTTTCCTGTCTTTATAACTAAGACATGGGGTCGTATAGGCTAGATAGTCTATTTTCCTTCTCTTTATAACTACGACATGGATTCGTATAGGCTAGATAGTCTACTTGCCTTCTCTTTATAGCTAAGACATGGAGACGTAGAGGCTAGATAGTATAGTTACCCTCTCTTTATAACTAAGACATGGAGTCGTATAGGCTAGATAGTCTTGTTACCTTCTCTTTATAACTAAGACATGGAGTCGTTTAGGCTAGATAGTCTATTTGCCTTCTCTTTATAACTAATACATGGAGACGTAGAGGCTAGATAGTATAGTTACCCTCTCTTTATAACTAAGACATGGAGTCGTATAGGCTAGATAGTCTTGTTCCCTGTTTTTATAACTAAGACATGGAGTCGTATAGGGTAGATAGTCTATTTGCCTTCTCTTTATAATTAAGACATGGAGTCGTTTAGGCTAGATAGTCTATTTGCCTTCTCTTAATAACTTAGACATTGAGTCGTATAGGCTAGATAGTCTATTTGCCTTCTCTTTATAACTAAGACATGGTGCCGTAAAATCTAGATAGTCTATTTGCCTTCTCTTTATAACTAAGACATAGGGTCGTATAGGCTAGATAATCTATTTGCCTTCTCTTTATAACTTAGTCATGGAGTCGTATAGGTAGATAGCCTATTTGCCTTCTCTTTATAGCTAAGACATGGAGACGTAGAGGCTAGATAGTATAGTTACCCTCTCTTTATAACTAAGACATGGAGTCGTATAGGCTAGATAGTCTTGTTGCCTTCTCTTTATAACTAAGACATGGAGTCGTTTAGGCTAGATAGTCTATTTGCCTTCTCTTTATAACTAATACATGGAGACGTAGAGGCTAGATAGTATAGTTACCCTCTCTTTATAACTAAGACATGGAGTCGTATAGGCTAGATAGTCTTGTTCCCTGTTTTTATAACTAAGACATGGAGCCGTATAGGGTAGATAGTCTATTTGCCTTCTCTTTATAACTAAGACATGGAGTCGTAGAGGCTAGATAGTACAGTTACCCTCTCTTTATAACTAAGACATGGAGTCGTATAGGCTAGATAGTCTTGTTACCTGTCTTTATAACTAAGACATGGAGACGTATAGGCTAGATAGTCTATTTGCCTTCTCTTTATAACTAAGACATGGAGTCGTATAGCCTAGATAGTCTATTTGCCTTTTCTTTATAACTAAGGCATGGAGTCGTGTAGACTAGATAGTCTATGTGCCTTCTCTTTATAACTAAGAAATGGAGACGTAGAGGCTAGATAGTATATTTGACCTGACTTTATAACTAAGACATGGAGACAATAGGTTAGGTAGTCTATTTGCCTTCTCTTTATAACTAAGACATGGAGTCGTATAGGTTAGATAGTCTATTTGCCTTCTCTTTATAACTAAGACATGGAGTCGTATAGGCTAGATAGTCTATTTGCCTTCTCTTTATTACTAAGACATGGAGTTGTATAGCCTAGATAGTCCAGTTTCCTTCTCTTTATAACTACGACATTGAGTCGTATAGGCTAGATAGTCTATTTGCTTTCTCTTTATAACTAAGACATGGAGACGTAGAGGCTAAATAGTATAGTTACCCTCTCTTTATAACTAAGTCATGGAGACGTATAGGCTAGATAGTCTTGTTCCCTGTCTTTATAACTAAGACATGGAGTCGTATAGGCTAGATAGTCTATTTGCCTTCTCTTTATAACTAAGACATGGTGTCGTATAGGCTAGTTAGTCTATTTGCCTTCTCTTTACAACTAAGACATGGAGTCGTATAGGCTAGATAGTCTATTTGCCTTCTCTTTATAACTAAGACATGGAGACGTAGAGGCTAGATAGTATAGTTACCCTCTCTTTATAACTAAGACATGGAGTCGTATAGGCTTGATAATCTTGTTCCCTGTCTTTATAACTAAGACGTGAAGTCGTATAGGCTAGATAGTCTATTTGCGTTCTGTTTATAAGTAAGACATGGAGTCGTATAGGCTAGATAGTCTTGTTTCCTGTCTTTATAACTAAGACATGGGGTCGTATAGGCTAGATAGTCTATTTGCCTTCTTTTTATAACTAAGACATGGGGTCGTATAGGCTAGATAGTCTATTTTCCTTCTCTTTATAACTAAGAAATGGAGTCGTATAGGCTAGATAGTCTATTTGCCTTCTCTTTATAGCTAAGACATGGAGACGTAGAGGCTGGATAGTATAGTTACCCTCTCTTTATAACTAAGACATGGAGTCGTATAGGCTAGATAGTCTTGTTACCTTCTCTTTATAACTAAGACATGGAGTCGTTTAGGCTAGATAGCCTATTTGCCTTCTCTTTATAACTAATACATGGAGACGTAGAGACTAGATAGTATAGATACCCTCTCTTTATAACTAAGACATGGAGTCGTATAGGCTAGATAGTCTTGTTCCCTGTTTTTATAACTAAGACATGGAGTCGTATAGGGTAGATAGTCTATTTGCCTTCTCTTTATAACTAAGACATGGAGTCGTAGAGGCTAGATAGTATAGTTACCATATCTTTATAACTAAGACATGGAGTCGTTTAGGCTAGATAGTCTATTTGCCTTCTCTTTATAACTAATACATGGAGACGTAGAGGCTAGATAGTATAGTTACCCTCTCTTTATAACTAAGACATGGAGTCGTATAGGCTAGATAGTCTTGTCCCTGTTTTTATAACTAAGACATGGAGTCGTATAGGGTAGATAGTCTATTTGCCTTCTCTTTATAACTAAGACATGGAGTCGTAGAGGCTAGATAGTATAGTTACCCTCTCTTTATAAATAAGACATGGAGTCGTATAGGCTAGATAGTCTTGTTACCTGTCTTTATAACTAAGACATGGAGAGGTATAGGCTAGATAGTCTATTTGCCTTCTCTTTATAACTAAGACATGGAGTCGAATAGGCTAGATAGTCTATTTGCCTTCTCTTTATAACTAAGGCATGGAGTCGTGTAGACTAGATAGTCTATGTGCCTTCTCTTTATAACTAAGAAATGGAGACGTAGAGGCTAGATAGTATAGTTGACCTGACTTTATAACTAAGACATGGAGACAATAGGTTAGGTAGTCTATTTGCCTTCTCTTTATAACTAAGACATGGAGTCATATAGGTTAGATAGTCTATTTGCCTTCTCTTTATAACTAAGACATGGAGTCGTATAGGCTAGTTAGTCTATTTGCCTTCTCTTTATTACTAAGACATGGAGTTGTATAGCCTAGATAGTACAGTTGCCTTCTCTTTATAACTAAGACATGGAGTCGTATAGGCTAGATAGTCTATTTGCTTTCTCTTTATAACTAAGACATGGGGTCGTATAGGCTAGATAGTCTATTTTCCTTCTCTTTATAACTAAGACATGGAGTCGTATAGGCTAGATAGTGTATTTGCCTTCTCTTTATAGCTAAGACATGGAGTCGTATAGGCTAGATAGTCTATTTGCCTTCTCCTTATAGCTAAGACATGGAGACGTAGAGGCTAGATATTATAGTTACCTTCTCTTTATAACTAAGACATGGAGTCGTTTAGGCTAGATAGTCTATTTGCCTTCTCTTTATAACTATTACATGGAGACGTAGAGGCTAGATAGTATAGTTACCCTCTCTTTATAACTAAGACATGGAGTCGTATAGGCTAGATAGTCTTGTTCCCTGTTTTTATAACTAAGACATGGATTCGTATAGGGTAGATAGTCTATTTGCCTTGTCTTTATAACTAAGACATGGAGTCGTAGAGGCTAGATAGTATAGTTACCATCTCTTTATAACTAAGACATGGAGTCGTATGGGCTAGATAGTCTTGTTCCCTGTCTTTATAACTAAGACATGGAGACGTATAGGCTAGATAGTCTATTTGCCTTCTCTTTATAACTAAGACATGGAGTCGTATAGGCTAGATAGCCTATTTGCCTTCTCTTTATAACTAAGGCATGGAGTCGTGTAGACTAGATAGTCTATGTGCCTTCTCTTTATAACTAAGAAATGGAGACGTAGAGGTTATATAGTATAGTTGACCTGACTTTATAACTAAGACATGGAGACAAAAGGTTAGGTAGTCTATTTGCCTTCTCTTTATAACTAAGACATGGAGTCGTATAGGTTAGATAGTCTATTTGCCTTCTCTTTATAACTAAGACATGGAGTCGTATAGGCTAGATAGTCTATTTGCCTTCTCTTTATTACTAAGACATGGAGTTGTATAGCCTAGATAGTCCAGTTGCCTTCTCTTTATAACTAAGACATGGAGTCGTATAGGCTAGATAGTCTATTTGCTTTCTCTTTATAACTAAGACATGGAGTCGTATAGGTTAGTTAGTCTTTTTGCCTTCTCTTTATAATTAAGACATGGAGTCGTTTAGGCTAGATAGTCTATTTGCCTTCTCTTAATAACTTAGACATTGAGTCGTATAGGCTAGATAGTCTATTTGCCTTCTCTTTATAACTAAGACATGGTGTAGTAAAGGCTAGTTAGTCTATTTGCCTTCTCTTTAAACTAAGACATGGAGTCGTATAGGCTAGATAGTATATTTGCCTGCTCATTATAACTAAGACATGGAGACGTAGAGGCTAAATAGTATAGTTACCCTCTCTTTATAACTGTCATGGAGACGTATAAGCTAGATAGTCTTGTTACCAGTCTTTATAACTGAGACATGGAGTCGTATAGGCTAGATAGTCTATTTGCCTTCTCTTTATAACTAAGACATGGAGTCGTATAGGCTAGATAGTCTATTTGCCTTCTCTTTATAACTAAGACATGGGGTCGTATAGGCTAGATAGTCTTGTTTCCTGTCTTTATAACTAAGACATGGGGTCGTATAGGCTAGATAGTCTATTTTCCTTCTCTTTATAACTACGACATGGATTCGTATAGGCTAGATAGTCTACTTGCCTTCTCTTTATAGCTAAGACATGGAGACGTAGAGGCTAGATAGTATAGTTACCCTCTCTTTATAACTAAGACATGGAGTCGTATAGGCTAGATAGTCTTGTTACCTTCTCTTTATAACTAAGACATGGAGTCGTTTAGGCTAGATAGTCTATTTGCCTTCTCTTTATAACTAATACATGGAGACGTAGAGGCTAGATAGTATAGTTACCCTCTCTTTATAACTAAGACATGGAGTCGTATAGGCTAGATAGTCTTGTTCCCTGTTTTTATAACTAAGACATGGAGTCGTATAGGGTAGATAGTCTATTTGCCTTCTCTTTATAATTAAGACATGGTGTCGTTTAGGCTAGATAGTCTATTTGCCTTCTCTTAATAACTTAGACATTGAGTCGTATAGGCTAGATAGTCTATTTGCCTTCTCTTTATAACTAAGACATGGTGCCGTAAAGGCTAGATAGTCTATTTGCCTTCTCTTTATAACTAAGACATAGGGTCGTATAGGCTAGATAATCTATTTGCCTTCTCTTTATAACTTAGTCATGGAGTCGTATAGGTAGATAGCCTATTTGCCTTCTCTTTATAGCTAAGACATGGAGACGTAGAGGCTAGATAGTATAGTTACCCTCTCTTTATAACTAAGACATGGAGTCGTATAGGCTAGATAGTCTTGTTGCCTTCTCTTTATAACTAAGACACGGAGTCGTTTAGGCTAGATAGTCTATTTGCCTTCTCTTTATAACTAATACATGGAGACGTAGAGGCTAGATAGTATAGTTACCCTCTCTTTATAACTAAGACATGGAGTCGTATAGGCTAGATAGTCTTGTTCCCTGTTTTTATAACTAAGACATGGAGCCGTATAGGGTAGATAGTCTATTTGCCTTCTCTTTATAACTAAGACATGGAGTCGTAGAGGCTAGATAGTACAGTTACCCTCTCTTTATAACTAAGACATGGAGTCGTATAGGCTAGATAGTCTTGTTACCTGTCTTTATAACTAAGACATGGAGACGTATAGGCTAGATAGTCTATTTGCCTTCTCTTTAAAACTAAGACATGGAGTCGTATAGCCTAGATAGTCTATTTGCCTTCTCTTTATAACTAAGACATGGAGTCGTAGAGGCTAGATAGTATAGTTACCCTCTCTTTATAAATAAGACATGGAGTCGTATAGGCTAGATAGTCTTGTTACCTGTCTTTATAACTAAGACATGGAGAGGTATAGGCTAGATAGTCTATTTGCCTTCTCTTTATAACTAAGACATGGAGTCGAATAGGCTAGATAGTCTATTTGCCTTCTCTTTATAACTAAGGCATGGAGTCGTGTAGACTAGATAGTCTATGTGCCTTCTCTTTATAACTAAGAAATGGAGACGTAGAGGCTAGATAGTATAGTTGACCTGACTTTATAACTAAGACATGGAGACAATAGGTTAGGTAGTCTATTTGCCTTCTCTTTATAACTAAGACATGGAGTCATATAGGTTAGATAGTCTATTTGCCTTCTCTTTATAACTAAGACATGGAGTCGTATAGGCTAGTTAGTCTATTTGCCTTCTCTTAATAATTTAGACATTGAGTCGTATAGGCTAGATAGTCTATTTGCCTTTTCTTTATAACTAAGACATGGTGTCGTAAAGGCTAGTTAGTCTATTTGCCTTCTCTTTAAACTAAGACATGGAGTCGTATAGGCTAGATAGTATATTTGGCTTCTCATTATAACTAAGACATGGAGGCGTAGAGGCTAAATAGTATAGGTACCCTCTCTTTATAACTAAGTCATGCAGACGTATAGGCTAGATAGTCTTGTTCCCTGTCTTTATAACTAAGACATGGAGTCGTATAGGCTAGTTAGTCTATTTAACTTCTCTTTACAACTAAGACATGGAGTCGTATAGGCTAGATAGTGTATTTGCCTTTTCTTTATAACTAAGACATGGAGACGTAGAGGCTAGATAATATAGTTACCCTCTCTTTATAACTACGACATGGAGTCGTATAGGCTTGATAATCTTGTTCCCTAGCTTTATAACTAAGACATGGAGTCGTATAGGCTAGATAGTCTATTTGCCTTCTGTTTATAACTAAGACATGTAGTCGTATAGGCTAGATAGTCTTGTTTCCTGTCTTTATAACTAAGACATGGAGTCGTATAGGCTAGATAGTCTATTTGCCTTCTCTTTATAACTAAGACATGGGGTCGTATAGGCTAGATAGTCTATTTTCCTTCTCTTTATAACTAAGACATGGAGTCGTATAGGCTAGATAGTCTATTTGCTTTCTGTTTATAACTAAGACATGTAGTCGTATAGGCTAGATAGTCTTGTTTCCTGTCTTTATAACTAAGACATGGAGTCGTATAGGCTAGATAGTCTATTTGCCTTCTCTTTATAACTAAGACATGGGGTCGTATAGGCTAGATAGTCTATTTTCCTTCTCTTTATAACTAAGACATGGAGTCGTATAGGCTAGATAGTCTACTTGCCTTCTCTTTATAGCTAAGACATGGAGACGTAGAGGCTAGATAGTATAGTTACCCTCTCTTTATAACTAAGACATGGAGTCGTATAGGCTAGATAGTCTTGTTACCTTCTCTTTATAACTAAGACATGGAGTCGTTTAGGCTAGATAGTCTATTTGCCTTCTCTTTATAGCTAAGACATGGAGACGTAGAGGCTAGATAGTATAGTTACCCTCTCTTTATAACTAAGACATGGAGTCGTATAGGCTAGATAGTCTTGTTACCTTCTCTTTATAACTAAGACATGGAGTCGTTTAGGTTAGATAGTCGATTTGCCTTCTCTTTATAACTAATACATGGAGACGTAGAGGCTAGATAGTATAGTTACCCTCTCTTTATAACTAAGACATGGAGTCGTATAGGCTAGATAGTCTTGTTCCCTGTTTTTATAACTAAGACATGGAGTCGTATAGGGTAGATAGTCTATTTGCCTTCTCTTTATAACTAAGGCATGGAGTCGTGTAGACTAGATAGTCTATGTGCCTTCTCTTTATAACTAAGAAATGGAGACGTAGAGGCTATATAGTATAGTTGACAAGACTTTATAACTAAGACATGGAGACAATATGTTAGGTAGTCTATTTGCCTTCTCTTTATAACTAAGACATGGAGTCGTATAGGCTAGATAGTCTATTTGCCTTCTCTTTATTACTAAGACATGGAGTTGTATAGCCTAGATAGTCCAGTTGCCTTCTCTTTATAACTAAGACATGGAGTCGTATAGGCTAGATAGTCTATTTGCTTTCTCTTTATAACTAAGACATGGAGTCGTATAGGCTAGTTAGTCTTTTTGCCTTCTCTTTATAATTAAGACATGGAGTCGTTTAGGCTAGATAGTCTATTTGCCTTCCCTTAATAACTTAGACATTGAGTCGTATAGGCTAGATAGTCTATTTGCCTTCTCTTTATAACTAAGACATGGTGTCGTAAAGGCTAGTTAGTCTATTTGCCTTCTCTTTAAACTAAGAAATGGAGTCGTATAGGCTAGATAGTATATTTGCCTTCTCATTATAATTATGACATGGAGACGTAGAGGCTAAATAGTATAGTTACCCTCTCTTTATAACTAAGTCATGGAGACGTATAGGCTAGATAGTCTTGTTCCCTGTCTTTATAACTAAGACATGGAGTCGTATAGGCTAGATAGTCTATTTGCCTTCTCTTTATAACTAAGACATGGTGTCGTATAGGCTGGTTAGTCTATTTGCCTTCTCTTTACAACTAAGACATGGAGTCGTATAGGCTAGATAGTCTATTTGCCTTCTCTTTATAACTAAGACATGGAGACGTAGAGGCTAGATAGTATAGTTACCCTCTCTTTATAACTAAGACATGGAGTCGTATAGGCTTGATAATCTTGTTCCCTGTCTTTATAACTAAGACATGAAGTCGTATAGGCTAGATAGTCTATTTGCCTTCTGTTTATAAGTAAGACATGGAGTCGTATAGGCTAGATAGTCTTGTTTCCTGTCTTTATAACTAAGACATGGGGTCGTATAGGCTAGATAGTCTATTTGCCTTCTCTTTATAACTAAGACATGGGGTCGTATAGGCTAGATAGTCTATTTTCCTTCTCTTTATAACTAAGAAATGGAGTCGTATAGGCTAGATAGTCTATTTGCCTTCTCTTTATAGCTAAGACATGGAGACGTAGAGGCTGGATAGTATAGTTACCCTCTCTTTATAACTAAGACATGGAGTCGTATAGGCTAGATAGTCTTGTTACCTTCTCTTTATAACTAAGACATGGAGTCGTTTAGGCTAGATAGCCTATTTGCCTTCTCTTTATAACTAATACATGGAGACGTAGAGAATAGATAGTATAGTTACCCTCTCTTTATAACTAAGACATGGAGTCGTATAGGCTAGATAGTCTTGTTCCCTGTTTTTATAACTAAGACATGGAGTCGTATAGCGTAGATAGTCTATTTGCCTTCTCTTTATAACTAAGACATGGAGGCGTAGAGGCTAAATAGTATAGTTACCCTCTCTTTATAACTAAGTCATGGAGACGTATAGGCTAGATAGTCTTGTTCCCAGTCTTTATAACTAAGACATGGAGTCGTATAGGCTAGATAGTCTATTTGCCTTCTCTTTATAACTAAGACATGGTGTCGTATAGGCTAGTTAGTCTATTTGCCTTTTCTTTACAACTAAGACATGGAGTCGTATAGGCTAGATAGTCTATTTGCCTTCTCTTTATAACTAGGACATTGAGACGTAGAGGCTAGATAGTATAGTTACCCTCTATTTATAACTAAGACATGGAGTCGTATAGGCTTGATAATCTTGTTCCCTAGCTTTATAACTAAGACATGAAGTCGTATAGCGTAGATAGTCTATTTGCCTTCTGTTTATAACTAAGACATGGAGTCGTATAGGCTAGATAGTCTTGTTTCCTGTCTTTATAACTAAGACATGGAGTCGTATAGGCTAGATAGTCTATTTGCCTTCTCTTTATAACTAAGACATGGGGTCGTATAGGCTAGATAGTCTATTTTCCTACTCGTTATAACTAAGACATGGAGTCGTATAGGCTATATAGTCTATTTGCCTTCTCTTTATAGCTAAGACATGGAGTCGTATAGGCTAGATAGTCTATTTGCCTTCTCTTTATAGCTAAGACATGGAGACGTAGAGGCTAGATAGTATAGTTACCTTCTCTTTATAACTAAGACATGGAGTCGTTTAGGCTAGATAGTCTATTTGCCTTCTCTTTATAACTATTACATGGAAACGTAGAGGCTAGATAGTATATTTACCCTCTCTTTATAACTAAGACATGGAGTCGTATAGGCTAGATAGTCTTGTTCCCTGTTTTTATAACTAAGACATGGATTCGTATAGGGTAGATAGTCCATTTGCCTTCTCTTTATAACTAAGACATGGAGTCGTAGAGGCTAGATAGTATAGTTACCATCTCTTTATAACTAAGACATGGAGTCGTATAGGCTAGATAGTCTTGTTTCCTGTCTTTATAACTAAGACATGGAGACGTATAGGCTAGATAGTCTATTTGCCTTCTCTTTATAACTAAGACATGGAGTCGTATAGGCTAGATAGCCTATTTGCCTTCTCTTTATAACTAAGGCATGGTGTCGTTTAGACTAGATAGTCTATGTGCCTTCTCTTTATAACTAAGAAATGGAGACGTAGAGGTTATATAGTATAGTTGACCTGACTTTATAACTAAGACATGGAGACAATAGGTTAGATAGTCTATTTGCCTTCTCTTTATAACTAAGACATGGAGTCGTATAGGCTAGATAGTCTATTTGCCTTCTCTTTATTACTAAGACATGGAGTTGTATAGCCTAGATAGTCCAGTTGCCTTCTCTTTATAACTAAGACATGGAGTCGTATAGGCTAGATAGTCTATTTGCTTTCTCTTTATAACTAAGACATGGAGTCGTATAGGTTAGTTAGTCTTTTTGCCTTCTCTTTATAATTAAGACATGGAGTCGTTTAGGCTAGATAGTCTATTTGCCTTCTCTTAATAACTTAGACATTGAGTCGTATAGGCTAGATAGTCTATTTGCCTTCTCTTTATAACTAAGACATGGTGTAGTAAAGGCTAGTTAGTCTATTTGCCTTCTCTTTAAAGTAAGACATGGAGTCGTATATGCTAGATAGTATATTTGCCTGCTCATTATAACTAAGACATGGAGACGTAGAGGCTAAATAGTATAGTTACCCTCTCTTTATAACTGTCATGGAGACGTATAGGCTAGATAGTCTTGTTCCCTGTCTTTATAACTAAGACATGGAGTCGTATAGGCTAGATAGTCTATTTGCCTTCTCTTTATAACTAAGACGTGGTGTCGTATAGGCTAGTTAGTCTATTTGCCTTCTCTTTACAACTAAGACATGTAGTCGTATAGGCTAGATAGTCTATTTGCCTTCTCTTTATAACTAAGACATGGAGACGTAGAGGCTAGATAGTATAGTTACCCTCTCTTTATAACTAAGACATGGAGTCGTATAGGCTTGATAATCTTGTTCCCTGTCTTTATAACTAAGACATGAAGTCGTATAGGCTAGATAGTCTATTTGCCTTCTGTTTATGACTAAGACATGGAGTCGTATAGGCTAGATAGTCTTGTTTCCTGTCTTTATAACTAAGACATGGAGTCGTATAGGCTAGATAGTCTATTTGCCTTCTCTTTATAACTAAGACATGGGGTCGTATAGGCTAGATAGTCTATTTTCCTTCTCTTTATAACTAAGACATGGAGTCGTATAGGCTAGATAGTCTATTTGCCTTCTCTTTATAGCTAAGACATGGAGACGTAGAGGCTAGATAGTATAGTTGACCTGACTTTATAACTAAGACATGGAGACAATAGGTTAGGTAGTCTATTTGCCTTCTCTTTATAACTAAGACATGGAGTCGTATAGGTTAGATAGTCTATTTGCCTTCTCTTTATAACTAAGACATGGAGTCGTATAGGCTAGATAGTCTATTTGCCTTCTCTTTATTACTAAGACATGGAGTTGTATAGCCTAGATAGTCCAGTTGCCTTCTCTTTATAACTAAGACATGGAGTCGTATAGGCTAGATAGTCTATTTGCTTTTTCTTTATAACTAAGACATGGAGTCGTATAGGCTAGTTAGTCTTTTTGCCTTCTCTTTATAATTAAGACATGGAGTCGATTAGGCTAGATAGTCTATTTGCCTTCTCTTAATAATTTAGACATTGAGTCGTATAGGCTAGATAGTCTATTTGCCTTCTCTTTATAACTAAGACATGGTGTCGTAAAGGCTAGTTAGTCTATTTGCCTTCTCTTTAAACTAAGACATGGAGTCGTATAGGCTAGATAGTATATTTGGCTTCTCATTATAACTAAGACATGGAGGCGTAGAGGCTAAATAGTATAGGTACCCTCTCTTTATAACTAAGTCATGGAGACGTATAGGCTAGATAGTCTTGTTCCCTGTCTTTATAACTAAGACATGGAGTCGTATAGGCTAGTTAGTCTATTTAACTTCTCTTTACAACTAAGACATGGAGTCGTATAGGCTAGATAGTCTATTTGCCTTCTCTTTATAACTAAGGCATGGAGACGTAGAGGCTAGATAATATAGTTTTCCTCTCTTTATAACTACGACATGGAGTCGTATAGGCTTGATAATCTTGTTCCCTAGCTTTATAACTAAGACATGAAGTCGTATAGGCTAGATAGTCTATTTGCCTTCTGTTTATAACTAAGACATGTAGTCGTATAGGCTAGATAGTCTTGTTTCCTGTCTTTATAACTAAGACATGGAGTCGTATAGGCTAGATAGTCTATTTGCCTTCTCTTTATAACTAAGACATGGGGTCGTATAGGCTAGATAGTCTATTTTCCTTCTCTTTATAACTAAGACATGGAGTCGTATAGGCTAGATAGTCTATTTGCTTTCTGTTTATAACTAAGACATGTAGTCGTATAGGCTAGATAGTCTTGTTTCCTGTCTTTATAACTAAGACGTGGAGTCGTATAGGCTAGATAGTCTATTTGCCTTCTCTTTACAACTAAGACATGGGGTCGTATAGGCTAGATAGTCTATTTTCCTTCTCTTTATAACTAAGACATGGAGTCGTATAGGCTAGATAGTCTACTTGCCTTCTCTTTATAGCTAAGACATGGAGACGTAGAGGCTAGATAGTATAGTTACCCTCTCTTTATAACTAAGACATGGAGTCGTATAGGCTAGATAGTCTTTTACCTTCTCTTTATAACTAAGACATGGAGTCGTTTAGGCTAGATAGTCTATTTGCCTTCTCTTTATAACTAATACATGGAGACGTAGAGGCTAGATAGTATAGTTACCCTCTCTTTATAACTAAGACATGGAGTCGTTTAGGCTAGATAGTCTATTTGCCTTCTCTTTATAGCTAAGACATGGAGACGTAGAGGCTAGATAGTATAGTTACCCTCTATTTATAACTAAGACATGGAGTCGTATAGGCTAGATAGTCTTGTTACCTTCTCTTTATAACTAAGACATGGAGTCGTTTAGGCTAGATAGTCTATTTGCCTTCTCTTTATAGCTAAGACATGGAGACGTAGAGGCTAGATAGTATAGTTACCCTCTCTTTATAACTAAGACATGGAGTCGTATAGGCTAGATAGTCTTGTTACCTTCTCTTTATAACTAAGACATGGAGACGTTTAGGTTAGATAGTCGATTTGCCTTCTCTTTATAACTAATACATGGAGACGTAGAGGCTAGATAGTATAGTTACCCTCTCTTTATAACTAAGACATGGAGTCGTATAGGCTAGATAGTCTTGTTCCCTGTTTTTATAACTAAGACATGGAGTCGTATAGGGTAGATAGTCTATTTGCCTTCTCTTTAAAACTAAGGCATGGAGTCGTGTAGACTAGATAGTCTATGTGCCTTCTCTTTATAACTAAGAAATGGAGACGTAGAGGCTATATAGTATAGTTGACCTGACTTTATAACTAAGACATGGAGACAATATGTTAGGTAGTCTATTTGCCTTCTCTTTATAACTAAGATATGGAGTCGTATAGGCTAGATAGTCTATTTGCCTTCTCTTTATTACTAAGACATGGAGTTGTATAGCCTAGATAGTCCAGTTGCCTTCTCTTTATAACTAAGACATGGAGTCGTATAGGCTAGATAGTCTATTTGCTTTCTCTTTATAACTAAGACATGGAGTCGTATAGGCTAGTTAGTCTTTTTGCCTTCTCTTTATAATTAAGACATGGAGTCGTTTAGGCTAGATAGTCTATTTGCCTTCCCTTAATAACTTAGACATTGAGTCGTATAGGCTAGATAGTCTATTTGCCTTCTCTTTATAACTAAGACATGGTGTCGTAAAGGCTAGTTAGTCTATTTGCCTTCTCTTTAAACTAAGAAATGGAGTCGTATAGGCTAGATAGTATATTTGCCTTCTCATTATAACTAAGACATGGAGACGTAGAGGCTAAATAGTATAGTTACCCTCTCTTTATAACTAAGTCATGGAGACGTATAGGCTAGATAGTCTTGTTCCCTGTCTTTATAACTAAGACATGGAGTCGTATAGGCTAGATAGTCTATTTGCCTTCTCTTTATAACTAAGACATGGTGTCGTATAGGCTGGTTAGTCTATTTGCCTTCTCTTTACAACTAAGACATGGAGTCGTATAGGCTAGATAGTCTATTTGCCTTCTCTTTATAACTAAGACATGGAGACGTAGAGGCTAGATAGTATAGTTACCCTCTCTTTATAACTAAGACATGGAGTCGTATAGGCTTGATAATCTTGTTCCCTGTCTTTATAACTAAGACATGAAGTCGTATAGGCTAGATAGTCTATTTGCCTTCTCTTTATAACTAAGACATGGGGTCGTATAGGCTAGATAGTCTATTTTCCTTCTCTTTATAACTAAGAAATGGAGTCGTATAGGCTAGATAGTCTATTTGCCTTCTCTTTATAGCTAAGACATGGAGACGTAGAGGCTGGATAGTATAGTCACCCTCTCTTTATAACTAAGACATGGAGTCGTATAGGCTAGATAGTCTTGTTACCTTCTCTTTATAACTAAGACATGGAGTCGTTTAGGCTAGATAGCCTATTTGCCTTCTCTTTATAACTAATACATGGAGACGTAGAGAATAGATAGTATAGTTACCCTCTCTTTATAACTAAGACATGGAGTCGTATAGGCTAGATAGTCTTGTTCCCTGTTTTTATAACTAAGACATGGAGTCGTATAGGGTAGATAGTCTATTTGCCTTCTCTTTATAACTAAGACATGGAGTCGTAGAGGCTAGATAGTATAGTTACCATCTCTTTATAACTAAGACATGGAGTCGTTTAGGCTAGATAGTCTATTTGCCTTCTCTTTATAACTAATACATGGAGTCGTAGAGGCTAGATAGTATAGTTACCATCTCTATATAACTAAGACATGGAGTCGTTTAGGCTAGATAGTCTATTTGCCTTCTCTTTATAACTAATACATGGAGACGTAGAGGCTAGATAGTATAGTTACCCTCTCTTTATAACTAAGACATGGAGTCGTATAGGCTAGATAGTCTTGTTCCCTGTTTTTATAACTAAGACATGGAGTCGTATAGGGTAGATAGTCTATTTGCCTTCTCTTTATAACTAAGACATGGAGTCGTAGAGGCTAGATAGTATAGTTACCGTCTCTTTATAAATAAGACATGGAGTCGTATAGGCTAGATAGTCTTGTTACCTGTCTTTATAACTAAGACATGGAGACGTATAGGCTAGATAGTCTATTTGCCTTCTCTTTATAACTAAGACATGGAGTCGTATAGGCTAGATAGTCTATTTGCCATCTCTTTATAACTAAGGCATGGAGTCGTGTACACTAGATAGTCTATGTGCCTTCTCTTTATAACCAAGAAATGGAGACGTAGAGGCTAGATAGTATAGTTGACCTGACTTTATAACTAAGACATGGAGACAATAAGTTAGGTAGTCTATTTGCCTTCTCTTTATAACTAAGACATGGAGTCGTATAGGTTAGAAAGTCTATTTGCCTTCTCTTTATAACTAAGACATGGAGTCGTATAGGCTAGTTCGTCTATTTGCCTTCTCTTTATTACTAAGACATGGAGTTGTATAGCCTAGATAGTCCAGTTGCCTTCTCTTTATAACTAAGACATGGAGTCGTATAGGCTAGATAGTCTATTTGCTTTCTCTTTATAACTAAGACATGGAGTCGTATAGGCTAGTTAGTCTTTTTGCCTTCTCTTTATAATTAAGACATGGAGTCGATTAGGCTAGATAGTCTATTTGCCTTCTCTTAATAACTTAGACAATGAGTCGTATAGGCTAGATAGTCTATTTGCCTTCTCTTTATAACTAAGACATGGTGTCGTAAAGGCTAGTTAGTCTATTTGCCTTCTCTTTAAACTAAGACATGGAGTCGTATAGGCTAGATAGTATATTTGCCTTCTCATTATAACTAAGACATGGAGGCGTAGAGGCTAAATAGTATAGTTACCCTCTCTTTATAACTAAGTCATGGAGACGTATAGGCTAGATAGTCTTGTTCCCTGTCTTTATAACTAAGACATGGAGTCGTATAGGCTAGATAGTCTATTTGCCTTCTCTTTATAACTAAGACATGGTGTCGTATAGGCTAGTTAGTCTATTTGCCTTCTCTTTACAACTAAGACATGGAGTCGTATAGGCTAGATAGTCTATTTGCCTTCTCTTTATAACTAGGACATGGAGACGTAGAGGCTAGATAGTATAGTTACCCTCTATTTATAACTAAGACATGGAGTCGTATAGGCTTGATAATCTTGTTCCCTAGCTTTATAACTAAGACATGAAGTCGTATAGCGTAGATAGTCTATTTGCCTTCTGTTTATAACTAAGACATGGAGTCGTATAGGCTAGATAGTCTTGTTTCCTGTCTTTATAACTAAGACATGGAGTCGTATAGGCTAGATAGTCTATTTGCCTTCTCTTTATAACTAAGACATGGGGTCGTATAGGCTAGATAGTCTATTTTCCTACTCGTTATAACTAAGACATGGAGTCGTATAGGCTAGATAGTCTATTTGCCTTCTCTTTATAGCTAAGACATGGAGTCGTATAGGCTAGATAGTCTATTTGCCTTCTCTTTATAGCTAAGACATGGAGACGTAGAGGCTAGATAGTATAGTTACCTTCTCTTTATAACTAAGACATGGAGTCGTTTAGGCTAGATAGTCTATTTGCCTTCTCTTTATAACTAAGACGTGGTGTCGTATAGGCTAGTTAGTCTATTTGCCTTCTCTTTACAACTAAGACATGGAGTCGTATAGGCTAGATAGTCTATTTGCCTTCTCTTTATAACTAAGACATGGAGACGTAGAGGCTAGATAGTATAGTTACCCTCTCTTTATAACTAAGACATGGAGTCGTATAGGCTTGATAATCTTGTTCCCTGTCTTTGTAACTAAGACATGAAGTCGTATAGGCTAGATAGTCTATTTGCCTTCTGTTTATGACTAAGACATGGAGTCGTATAGGCTAGATAGTCTTGTTTCCTGTCTTTATAACTAAGACATGGAGTCGTATAGGCTAGATAGTCTATTTGCCTTCTCTTTATAACTAAGACATGGGGTCGTATAGGCTAGATAGTCTATTTTCCTTCTCTTTATAACTAAGACATGGAGTCGTATAGGCTAGATAGTCTATTTGCCTTCTCTTTATAGCTAAGACATGGAGACGTAGAGGCTAGATAGTATAGTTACCCTCTCTTATAACTAAGACATGGAGTCGTATAGGCTAGATAGTCTTGTTACCTTCTCTTTATAACTAAGACATGGAGTCGTATAGGCTAGATAGTCTATTTGCCTTCTCTTTATAACTAATACATGTAGACGTAGAGGCTAGTTAGTCTTGTTCCCTGTTTTTATAACTAAGACATGGAGTCGTATAGGGTAGATAGTCTATTTGCCTTCTCTTTATAACTAAGACATGGAGTCGTATAGGCTAGATAGTCTTGTTCCCTGTTTTTATAACTAAGACATGGAGTCGTATAGGGTAGATAGTCTATTTGCCTTCTCTTTATAACTAAGACATGGAGTCGTAGAGGCTAGATAGTATAGTTACCATCTCTTTATAACTAAGACATGGAGTCGTATAGGCTAGATAGTCTTGTTCCCTGTCTTTATAACTAAGACATTGAGACGTATAGGCTAGATAGTCTAGTTGCCCTCTCTTTATAACTAAGACATGGAGACGTATAGGCTAGAAAGTCTAGTGCCCTCTCTTTATAACCAAGACATGGAGACAATAGGCTAGATAGTCTATTTGCCTTCTCTTTATAATTAAGACATGGAGAGGTATAGGCTGGATATGCTAGTTGCCTTCTCTTTATATTTTATGCACTGAAACGTATAGGCTATTTAGACTAGTTGCCTTCTCTTTATAAATAAGACACTGAAACATTTATGCTAGGTAAGCTAGTCTCCTTCTGCTCATATTTAAGACACTGAAACATGTAGGCTAATTAGGCTAGTTGCCTTCTCTTTATAATTAGGACACTGAAACGTATAGTCTAGTTAGGCTCTTTGCCTTTTCTTTGTAATTAAGACACTGAAACATATAGGCTAGTTGCCTTCTCTTTATAATTAAGGCACTGAAACGTATAGGCTAGTTGCCTTCTCTTTATAATTAAGACACTGAAACGTATAGTCTAGTTAGGCTTGTTGCCTTTTCTTTGTAATTAAAACACTGAAACATATAGGCTAGTTGCCTTCTCTTTATAATTAAGGCACTTAAACGTATAGTCTAGTTAGTTTAGTTTCCTTCTCCTTATGTTTAATGCACTGAGACCTATAGCCTAGATAGGTTAGCAGCCTTCCCTTTATAATTAAGACATTGAGACGACTAGGCTAGTTAGGCTAGTTGCATTCTTTTTATATTTAAAGCACTGAGACCTACTGGCTAGATAGTCTAGCTGGCTTCTCTTTATAACTAAGACATGAAGACGTATAGGCTAGATGGACTAGTTGCCTTCTCTTTATAAGTAAGACATTGAGACGTATAGGCTAGATAGACTTGTTGCCTTCTCTTTATAACTAAGACATTGAGACGTATAGGCTAGATAGATTAGTTGCCTTCTCTTTATAACTAAGACATTGAGACGTATAGGCTAGACAGACTAGTTGCCTTCTCTTTATAATTAAGACATTGAGACGTATAAGCTAGATAGACTAGTTGCCTTCTCTTTATAAGTAAGACATTGAGACGTATAGGCTAGATAGACTTGTTGCCTTCTCTTTATAACTAAGACATTGAGACGTATAGGCTAGATAGATTAGTTGCCTTCTCTTTATAACTAAGATATTGAGACGTATAGGCTAGCTGGTCTTGTTGCCTCCTCTTTATATTTAAGACATTGAGACTTATAGGCTAGATAGCCTAGTTGCCTTCTCCTTATAACTAAGACATTGACACGTATAGGCTAGATAGTCTTGTTGCCTCCTCTTTATATTTAAGGCACTGAGACGTATAGGCTAAATATTCTATTTGCCGTCGCGTTATAATTAAAACACTGAGACGTATAGGCTAGATAGGCTAGTTGCCTACTCTTTATAATTAAGTTATTGAGACGTATAGGCTAGATAGTCTAGTTGTCCTCTCTTTATAAGAAGTACATGGAGACGTATAGGCTAGATAGGCTAGTTGCCTTGTCTTAATATTTAAAGCACTAGAATTTTAATCTAGATAGTCTAATTGTGCTATCGTTAAAACTAAGACATGGAAACGTATTTGCTATATAGTCTAGTTGCCCTCTCTTTATAACGAAGACATGGAGATGAATAGGCTGGAAAGTTTATTTGCCTTCTCTTTACAACTAAGACATGGAGACGTATAGGCTAGGTAGTCTATTTGCCTTCTCTTTACAACAAAGACATGGAGACGTATAGGCTAGATAGTCTAGTGACCCTCTTTTTATACCTAAGACATGGAGAAGTATAGCCTAGTAGTCTAGTTGCCCTCTCTTTATAACTTAGACATGGAGACGATAGGCTAGATAATCTATTTGCCTTCTCTATGTAATTAAAACATGGAGAGTTATAGGCTAGATAGACTAGTTGTCATCTCTTTAATTTTAATGCACGGAGACGTATAGGCTAGATAGGCTAGTTTCCTTGTCTTTATATTTAAGGCACTGAGACATATAGGCTGGATTGTCTAGTTACCTTTTCTTTATGTTTAATTCACTGTGACGTATAGGCTAGATAGGCTAGTTGCCTTCTCCTTATAATTAAGACACCGAGATTTATAAGCTAGATACGGTAGTTGCCTTCTGCTTACAACTAAGTCTCTGAGATATATAGGTTGGTTGCCTTCTCTTTATATTTATGGCACTGAGCGTATAGGCTAAATAGGCTAGTTCCCTTCTCTATATATTTAAGGCACTGAGACGTATAGGCTCGATAGTCTAGTTGCCTTCTTTTTATAATTAAGGCACTTAGACGTTTAGGCTAGATAGAATAGTTGCCTTCTCTTTATAAATAAGACACTAGGACATATACGCTAGATAGGCTAGTTGCCTACTCTTTGTATTTAAGGCACTGAATGTTTAATCTAGATAGACTTGTTGCTTTCTCTTTATAATTAAGACACGGAGACGTATAGGCTAGTTGCCCACACTTTGTAATTAAAACGCTGAAGCGTATCGGCTAGATAGGCCAGTTGCCTTCTCTATATATTTAAGGCACTGAGACGTATTGGTTAGATAGTCTAGTTGCCTTCTCTTTACAACTAAGACATGGAGACGTATTGGCTAGATAGGCTAGTTGCCTTCTCTAAATATTTAAGGCACTGAGACGTATATATTAGATAGTCTAGTTGCCTTCTCTTTACAACTAAGACATGGAGACGTATTGGCTAGATAGGCTAGTTGCCTTCTCTTTATATTTAAGGTACTGAGTCGTATAGGCTAGATAGTCTAGTATCCTGCTCTTTATAACTAAGACATGGAGTCGTATAGGCTAGATAGTCTATTTGCCTTCTCTTTATAACTAAGACATTGAGTCGTATAGGCTAGATAGTCTATTTGCCTTCTCTTTATAACTAAGACATGGCATCGTATAGGCTAGATAGTCTAGTTGCCTTCTCTTTATAACTAAGACATGGAGTCGTATAGGTTAGATAGTCTATTAGCCTTCTCTTTATAACTAAGACATGGAGTCGTATAGGTTAGATAGTCTATTTGCCTTCTCTTTATAACTAAGTCATGGAGTCGTATAGGTTAGATAGTCTATTTGCCTTCTCTTTATAACTAAGACATGGAGTCGTATAGGCTAGATAGTCTATTTGCCTTCTCTTTATTAATAAGACATGGAGTTGTATAGGCTAAATAGTATAGTTACCCTCTCTTTATAACTAAGTCATGGAGACGTATAGGCTAGATAGTCTTGTTCCCTGTCTTTATAACTAAGACATGAAGTCGTATAGGCTAGTTAGTCTATTTGCTTCTCTTTACAACTAAGACATGGAGTCGTATAGGCTAGATAGTCTATTTGCCTTCTCTTTATAACTAAGACATGGAGACGTAGAGCCTACATAATATAGTTACCCTCTCTTTATAACTAAGACATGGAGTCGTATAGGCTTGATAATCTTGTTCCCTAGCTTTATAACTAAGACATGAAGTCGTATAGGCTTGATAATCTTGTTCCCTAGCTTTATAACTAAGACATGAAGTCGTATAGGCTTGATAATCTTGTTCCCTAGCTTTATAACTAAGACATGTAGTCGTATAGGCTAGATAGTCTTGTTTCCTGTCTTTATAACTAAGACATGGAGTCGTATAGGCTAGATAGTCTATTTGCCTTCTCTATATAACTAAGACATGGGGTCGTATAGGCTAGATAGTCTATTTTCCTTCTCTTTATAACTAAGACATGGAGTCGTATAGGCTAGATAGTCTATTTGCCTTCTGTTTATAACTAAGACATGTAGTCGTATAGGCTAGATAGTCTTGTTTCCTGTCTTTATAACTAAGACATGGAGTCGTATAGGCTAGATAGTCTATTTGCCTTCTCTTTATAACTAAGACATGGGGTCGTATAGGCTAGATAGTCTATTTACCTTCTCCTTATAACTAAGACATGGAGTCGTATAGGCTAGATAGTCTATTTGCCTTCTCTTTATAGCTAAGACATGGAGACGTAGAGGCTAGATAGTATAGTTACCCTCTCTTATAACTAAGACATGGAGTCGTATAGGCTAGATAGTCTTGTTCCCTGTTTTTATAACTAAGACATGGAGCCGTATAGGGTAGATAGTCTATTTGCCTTCTCTTTATAACTAAGACATGGAGTCGTAGAGGCTAGATAGTATAGTTACCCTCTCTTTATAACTAAGACATGGAGTCGTATAGGCTAGATAGTCTTGTTACCTGTCTTTATAACTAAGACATGGAGACGTATAGGCTAGATAGTCTATTTGCCTTCTCTTTATAACTAAGACATGGAGTCGTATAGGCTAGATAGTCTATTTGCCTTTTCTTTATAACTAAGGCATGGAGTCGTGTAGACTAGATAGTCTATGTGCCTTCTCTTTATAACTAAGAAATGGAGACCTAGAGGCTAGATAGTATAGTTGACCTGACTTTATAACTAAGACATGGAGACAATAGGTTAGGTAGTCTATTTGCCTTCTCTTTATAACTAAGACATGGAGTCGTATAGGTTAGATAGTCTATTTGCCTTCTCTTTATAACTAAGACATGGAGTCGTATAGGCTAGATAGTCTATTTGCCTTCTCTTTATTACTAAGACATGGAGTTGTATAGCCTAGATAGTCCAGTTGCCTTCTCTTTATAACTAAGACATGGAGTCGTATAGGCTAGATAGTCTATTTGCTTTTTCTTTATAACTAAGACATGGAGTCGTATAGGCTAGTTAGTCTTTTTGCCTTCTCTTTATAATTAAGACATGGAGTCGATTAGGCTAGATAGTCTATTTGCCTTCTCTTAATAATTTAGACATTGAGTCGTATAGGCTAGATAGTCTATTTGCCTTCTCTTTATAACTAAGACATGGTGTCGTAAAGGCTAATTAGTCTATTTGCCTTCTCTTTAAACTAAGACATGGAGTCGTATAGGCTAGATAGTATATTTGGCTTCTCATTATAACTAAGACATGGAGGCGTAGAGGCTAAATAGTATAGGTACCCTCTCTTTATAACTAAGTCATGGAGACGTATAGGCTAGATAGTCTTGTTCCCTGTCTTTATAACTAAGACATGGAGTCGTATAGGCTAGTTAGTCTATTTAACTTCTCTTTACAACTAAGACATGGAGTCGTATAGGCTAGATAGTCTATTTGCCTTCTCTTTATAACTAAGACATAGAGACGTAGAGGCTAGATAATATAGTTACCCTCTCTTTATAACTACGACATGGAGTCGTATAGGCTTGATAATCTTGTTCCCTAGCTTTATAACTAAGACATGGAGTCGTATAGGCTAGATAGTCTATTTGCCTTCTGTTTATAACTAAGACATGTAGTCGTATAGGCTAGATAGTCTTGTTTCCTGTCTTTATAACTAAGACATGGAGTCGTATAGGCTAGATAGTCTATTTGCCTTCTCTTTATAACTAAGACATGGGGTCGTATAGGCTAGATAGTCTATTTTCCTTCTCTTTATAACTAAGACATGGAGTCGTATAGGCTAGATAGTCTATTTGCTTTCTGTTTATAACTAAGACATGTAGTCGTATAGGCTAGATAGTCTTGTTTCCTGTCTTTATAACTAAGATATGGAGTCGTATAGGCTAGATAGTCTATTTGCCTTCTCTTTACAACTAAGACATGGGGTCGTATAGGCTAGATAGTCTATTTTCCTTCTCTTTATAACTAAGACATGGAGTCGTATAGGCTAGATAGTCTACTTGCCTTCTCTTTATAGCTAAGACATGGAGACGTAGAGGCTAGATAGTATAGTTACCCTCTCTTTATAACTAAGACATGGAGTCGTATAGGCTAGATAGTCTTTTACCTTCTCTTTATAACTAAGACATGGAGTCGTTTAGGCTAGATAGTCTATTTGCCTTCTCTTTATAACTAATACATGGAGACGTAGAGGCTAGATAGTATAGTTACCCTCTCTTTATAACTAAGACATGGAGTCGTTTAGGCTAGATAGTCTATTTGCCTTCTCTTTATAGCTAAGACATGGAGACGTAGAGGCTAGATAGTATAGTTACCCTCTCTTTATAACTAAGACATGGAGTCGTATAGGCTAGATAGTCTTGTTACCTTCTCTTTATAACTAAGACATGGAGTCGTTTAGGCTAGATAGTCTATTTGCCTTCTCTTTATAGCTAAGACATGGAGACGTAGAGGCTAGATAGTATAGTTACCCTCTCTTTATAACTAAGACATGGAGTCGTATAGGCTAGATAGTCTTGTTACCTTCTCTTTATAACTAAGACATGGAGTCGTTTAGGTTAGATAGTCGATTTGCCTTCTCTTTATAACTAATACATGGAGACGTAGAGGCTAGATAGTATAGTTACCCTCTCTTTATAACTAAGACATGGAGTCGTATAGGCTAGATAGTCTTGTTCCCTGTTTTTATAACTAAGACATGGAGTCGTATAGGGTAGATAGTCTATTTGCCTTCTCTTTATAACTAAGGCATGGAGTCGTGTAGACTAGATAGTCTATGTGCCTTCTCTTTATAACTAAGAAATGGAGACGTAGAGGCTATATAGTATAGTTGACCTGACTTTATAACTAAGACATGGAGACAATATGTTAGGTAGTCTATTTGCCTTCTCTTTATAACTAAGACATGGAGTCGTATAGGCTAGATAGTCTATTTGCCTTCTCTTTATTACTAAGACATGGAGTTGTATAGCCTAGATAGTCCAGTTGCCTTCTCTTTATAACTAAGACATGGAGTCGTATAGGCTAGATAGTCTATTTGCTTTCTCTTTATAACTAAGACATGGAGTCGTATAGGCTAGTTAGTCTTTTTGCCTTCTCTTTACAATTAAGACATGGAGTCGTTTAGGCTAGATAGTCTATTTGCCTTCCCTTAATAACTTAGACATTGAGTCGTATAGGCTAGATAGTCTATTTGCCTTCTCTTTATAACTAAGACATGGTGTCGTAAAGGCTAGTTAGTCTATTTGCCTTCTCTTTAAACTAAGAAATGGAGTCGTATAGGCTAGATAGTATATTTGCCTTCTCATTATAACTAAGACATGGAGACGTAGAGGCTAAATAGTATAGTTACCCTCTCTTTATAACTAAGTCATGGAGACGTATAGGCTAGATAGTCTTGTTCCCTGTCTTTATAACTAAGACATGGAGTCGTATAGGCTAGATAGTCTATTTGCCTTCTCTTTATAACTAAGACATGGTGTCGTATAGGCTGGTTAGTCTATTTGCCTTCTCTTTACAACTAAGACATGGAGTCGTATAGGCTAGATAGTCTATTTGCCTTCTCTTTATAACTAAGACATGGAGACGTAGAGGCTAGATAGTATAGTTACCCTCTCTTTATAACTAAGACATGGAGTCGTATAGGCTTGATAATCTTGTTCCCTGTCTTTATAACTAAGACATGAAGTCGTATAGGCTAGATAGTCTATTTGCCTTCTGTTTATAAGTAAGACATGGAGTCGTATAGGCTAGATAGTCTTGTTTCCTGTCTTTATAACTAAGACATGGGGTCGTATAGGCTAGATAGTCTATTTGCCTTCTCTTTATAACTAAGACATGGGGTCGTATAGCCTAGATAGTCTATTTTCCTTCTCTTTATAACTAAGAAATGGAGTCGTATAGGCTAGATAGTCTATTTGCCTTCTCTTTAAAGCTAAGACATGGAGACGTAGAGGCTGGATAGTATAGTTACCCTCTCTTTATAACTAAGACATGGAGTCGTATAGGCTAGATAGTCTTGTTACCTTCTCTTTATAACTAAGACATGGAGTCGTTTAGGCTAGATAGCCTATTTGCCTTCTCTTTATAACTAATACATGGAGACGTAGAGAATAGATAGTATAGTTACCCTCTCTTTATAACTAAGACATGGAGTCGTATAGGCTAGATAGTCTTGTTCCCTGTTTTTATAACTAAGACATGGAGTCGTATAGGGTAGATAGTCTATTTGCCTTCTCTTTATAACTAAGACATGGAGCCGTAGAGGCTAGATAGTATAGTTACCATCTCTTTATAACTAAGACATGGAGTCGTTTAGGCTAGATAGTCTATTTGCCTTCTCTTTATAACTAATACATGGAGACGTAGAGGCTAGATAGTATAGTTACCCTCTCTTTATAACTAAGACATGGAGTCGTATAGGCTAGATAGTCTTGTTCCCTGTTTTTATAACTAAGACATGGAGTCGTATAGGGTAGATAGTCTAATTGCCTTCTCTTTATAACTAAGACATGGAGTCGTAGAGGCTAGATAGTATAGTTACCCTCTCTTTATAAATAAGACATGGAGTCGTATAGGCTAGATAGTCTTGTTACCTGTCTTTATAACTAAGACATGGAGACGTATAGGCTAGATAGTCTATTTGCCTTCTCTTTATAACTAAGACATGGAGTCGTATAGGCTAGATAGTCTATTTGCCATCTCTTTATAACTAAGGCATGGAGTCGTGTACACTAGATAGTCTATGTGCCTTCTCTTTATAACCAAGAAATGGAGACGTAGAGGCTAGATAGTATAGTTGACCTGACTTTATAACTAAGACATGGAGACAATAAGTTAGGTAGTCTATTTGCCTTCTCTTTATAACTAAGACATGGAGTCGTATAGGTTAGATAGTCTATTTGCCTTCTCTTTATAACTAAGACATGGAGTCGTATAGGCTAGTTCGTCTATTTGCCTTCTCTTTATTACTAAGACATGGAGTTGTATAGCCTAGATAGTCCAGTTGCCTTCTCTTTATAACTAAGACATGGAGTCGTATAGGCTAGATAGTCTATTTGCTTTCTCTTTATAACTAAGACATGGAGTGGTATAGGCTAGTTAGTCTTTTTGCCTTCTCTTTATAATTAAGACATGGAGTCGATTAGGCTAGATAGTCTATTTGCCTTCTCTTAATAACTTAGACAATGAGTCGTATAGGCTAGATAGTCTA
Organism: Deroplatys truncata; assembly: GCA_030765065.1. Taxonomy (NCBI): domain Eukaryota; kingdom Metazoa; phylum Arthropoda; class Insecta; order Mantodea; family Mantidae; genus Deroplatys; species Deroplatys truncata. Next base: position 76,891,876 of record CM060982.1, on the reverse strand, counting down.
TTTGCCTTCTCTTTATAACTAAGACATGGTGTCGTAAAGGCTAGTTAGTCTATTTGCCTTCTCTTTACAACTAAGACATGGAGTCGTATAGGCTAGATAGTATATTTGCCTTCTCATTATAACTAAGACATGGAGGCGTAGAGGCTAAATAGTATAGTTACCCTCTCTTTATAACTAAGTCATGGAGACGTATAGGCTAGATAGTCTTGTTCCCTGTCTTTATAACTAAGACATGGAGTCGTATAGGCTAGATAGTCTATTTGCCTTCTCTTTATAACTAAGACATGGTGTCGTATAGGCTAGTTAGTCTATTTGCCTTCTCTTTACAACTAAGACATGGAGTCGTATAGGCTAGATAGTCTATTTGCCTTCTCTTTATAACTAGGACATGGAGACGTAGAGGCTAGATAGTATAGTTACCCTCTCTTTATAACTAAGACATGGAGTCGTATAGGCTTGATAATCTTGTTCCCTAGCTTTATAACTAAGACATGAAGTCGTATAGCGTAGATAGTCTATTTGCCTTCTGTTTATAACTAAGACATGGAGTCGTATAGGCTAGATAGTCTTGTTTCCTGTCTTTATAACTAAGACATGGAGTCGTATAGGCTAGATAGTCTATTTGCCTTCTCTTTATAACTAAGACATGGGGTCGTATAGGCTAGATAGTCTATTTTCCTACTCGTTATAACTAAGACATGGAGTCGTATAGGCTAGATAGTCTATTTGCCTTCTCTTTATAGCTAAGACATGGAGTCGTATAGGCTAGATAGTCTATTTGCCTTCTCTTTATAGCTAAGACATGGAGACGTAGAGGCTAGATAGTATAGTTACCTTCTCTTTATAACTAAGACATGGAGTCGTTTAGGCTAGATAGTCTATTTGCCTTCTCTTTATAACTATTACATGGAGACGTAGAGGCTAGATAGTATAGTTACCCTCTCTTTATAACTAAGACTTGGAGTCGTATAGGCTAGATAGTCTTGTTCCCTGTTTTTATAACTAAGACATGGATTCGTATAGGGTAGATAGTCCATTTGCCTTCTCTTTATAACTAAGACATGGAGTCGTAGAGGCTAGATAGTATAGTTACCATCTCTTTATAACTAAGACATGGAGTCGTATAGGCTAGATAGTCTTGTTTCCTGTCTTTATAACTAAGACATGGAGACGTATAGGCTAGATAGTCTATTTGCCTTCTCTTTATAACTAAGAAATGGAGACGTAGAGGTTATATAGTATAGTTGACCTGACTTTATAACTAAGACATGGAGACAATGGGTTAGATAGTCTATTTGCCTTCTCTTTATAACTAAGACATGGAGTCGTATAGGCTAGATAGTCTATTTGCCTTCTCTTTATTACTAAGACATGGAGTTGTATAGCCTAGATAGTCCAGTTGCCTTCTCTTTATAACTAAGACATGGAGTCGTATAGGCTAGATAGTCTATTTGCTTTCTCTTTATAACTAAGACATGGAGTCGTTTAGGCTAGATAGTCTATTTGCCTTCTCTTAATAACTTAGACATTGAGTCGTATATGCTAGATAGTCTATTTGCCTTCTCTTTATAACTAAGACATGGTGTAGTAAAGGCTAGTTAGTCTATTTGCCTTCTCTTTAAAGTAAGACATGGAGTCGTATATGCTAGATAGTATATTTGCCTGCTCATTATAACTAAGACATGGAGACCTAGAGGCTAAATAGTATAGTTACCCTCTCTTTATAACTGTCATGGAGACGTATAGGCTAGATAGTCTTGTTCCCTGTCTTTATAACTAAGACATGGAGTCGTATAGGCTAGATAGTCTATTTGCCTTCTCTTTATAACTAAGACGTGGTGTCGTATAGGCTAGTTAGTCTATTTGCCTTCTCTTTACAACTAAGACATGGAGTCGTATAGGCTAGATAGTCTATTTGCCTTCTCTTTATAACTAAGACATGGAGACGTAGAGGCTAGATAGTATAGTTACCCTCTCTTTATAACTAAGACATGGAGTCGTATAGGCTTGATAATCTTGTTCCCTGTCTTTGTAACTAAGACATGAAGTCGTATAGGCTAGATAGTCTATTTGCCTTCTGTTTATGACTAAGACATGGAGTCGTATAGGCTAGATAGTCTTGTTTCCTGTCTTTATAACTAAGACATGGAGTCGTATAGGCTAGATAGTCTATTTGCCTTGTCTTTATAACTAAGACATGGGGTCGTATAGGCTAGATAGTCTATTTTCCTTCTCTTTATAACTAAGACATGGAGTCGTATAGGCTAGATAGTCTATTTGCCTTCTCTTTATAGCTAAGACATGGAGACGTAGAGGCTAGATAGTATAGTTACCCTCTCTTATAACTAAGACATGGAGTCGTATAGGCTAGATAGTCTTGTTACCTTCTCTTTATAACTAAGACATGGAGTCGTTTAGGCTAGATAGTCTATTTGCCTTCTCTTTATAACTAATACATGGAGACGTAGAGGCTAGATAGTCTTGTTCCCTGTTTTTATAACTAAGACATGGATTCGTATAGTGTAGATAGTCTATTTGCCTTCTCTTTATAACTAAGACATGGAGTCGTATAGGCTAGATAGTCTTGTTCCCTGTTTTTATAACTAAGACATGGAGTCGTATAGGGTAGATAGTCTATTTGCCTTCTCTTTATAACTAAGACATGGAGTCGTAGAGGCTAGATAGTATAGTTACCATCTCTTTATAACTAAGACATGGAGTCGTATAGGCTAGATAGTCTTGTTCCCTGTCTTTATAACTAAGACATTGAGACGTATAGGCTAGATAGTCTAGTTGCCCTCTCTTTATAACTAAGACATGGAGACGTATAGGCTAGAAAGTCTAGTGCCCTCTCTTTATAACCAAGACATGGAGACAATAGGCTAGATAGTCTATTTGCCTTCTCTTTATAATTAAGACATGGAGAGGTATAGGCTGGATATGCTAGTTGCCTTCTCTTTATATTTTATGCACTGAAACGTATAGGCTATTTAGACTAGTTGCCTTCTCTTTATAAATAAGACACTGAAACATTTATGCTAGGTAAGCTAGTCTCCTTCTGCTCATATTTAAGACACTGAAACATGTAGGCTAATTAGGCTAGTTGCCTTCTCTTTATAATTAAGACACTGAAACGTATAGTCTAGTTAGGCTCTTTGCCTTTTCTTTGTAATTAAGACACTGAAACATATAGGCTAGTTGCCTTCTCTTTATAATTAAGGCACTGAAACGTATAGGCTAGTTGCCTTCTCTTTATAATTAAGACACTGAAACGTATAGTCTAGTTAGGCTTGTTGCCTTTTCTTTGTAATTAAAACACTGAAACATATAGGCTAGTTGCCTTCTCTTTATAATTAAGGCACTTAAACGTATAGTCTAGTTAGTTTAGTTTCCTTCTCCTTATGTTTAATGCACTGAGACCTATAGCCTAGATAGGTTAGCAGCCTTCCCTTTATAATTAAGACATTGAGACGACTAGGCTAGTTAGGCTAGTTGCCTTCTTTTTATATTTAAAGCACTGAGACCTACTGGCTAGATAGTCTAGCTGGCTTCTCTTTATAACTAAGACATGAAGACGTATAGGCTAGATGGACTAGTTGCCTTCTCTTTATAAGTAAGACATTGAGACGTATAGGCTAGATAGACTTGTTGCCTTCTCTTTATAACTAAGACATTGAGACGTATAGGCTAGATAGATTAGTTGCCTTCTCTTTATAACTAAGACATTGAGACGTATAGGCTAGACAGACTAGTTGCCTTCTCTTTATAATTAAGACATTGAGACGTATAAGCTAGATAGACTAGTTGCCTTCTCTTTATAAATAAGACATTGAGACGTATAGGCTAGATAGACTTGTTGCCTTCTCTTTATAACTAAGACATTGAGACGTATAGGCTAGATAGATTAGTTGCCTTCTCTTTATAACTAAGATATTGAGACGTATAGGCTAGCTGGTCTTGTTGCCTCCTCTTTATATTTAAGACATTGAGACTTATAGGCTAGATAGCCTAGTTGCCTTCTCCTTATAACTAAGACATTGACACGTATAGGCTAGATAGTCTTGTTGCCTCCTCTTTATATTTAAGGCACTGAGACGTATAGGCTAAATATTCTATTTGCCGTCGCGTTATAATTAAAACACTGAGACGTATAGGCTAGATAGGCTAGTTGCCTACTCTTTATAATTAAGTTAATGAGACGTATAGGCTAGATAGTCTAGTTGTCCTCTCTTTATAAGAAGTACATGGAGACGTATAGGCTAGATAGGCTAGTTGCCTTGTCTTAATATTTAAAGCACTAGAATTTTAATCTAGATAGTCTAATTGTGCTATCGTTAAAACTAAGACATGGAAACGTGTTTGCTATATAGTCTAGTTGCCCTCTCTTTATAACGAAGACATGGAGATGAATAGGCTGGAAAGTTTATTTGCCTTCTCTTTACAACTAAGACATGGAGACGTATAGGCTAGGTAGTCTATTTGCCTTCTCTTTACAACAAAGACATGGAGACGTATAGGCTAGATAGTCTAGTGACCCTCTTTTTATACCTAAGACATGGAGAAGTATAGCCTAGTAGTCTAGTTGCCCTCTCTTTATAACTTAGACATGGAGACGATAGGCTAGATAATCTATTTGCCTTCTCTATGTAATTAAAACATGGAGAGTTATAGGCTAGATAGACTAGTTGTCATCTCTTTAATTTTAATGCACGGAGACGTATAGGCTAGATAGGCTGGTTGCCTTGTCTTTATATTTAAGGCACTGAGACATATAGGCTGGATTGTCTAGTTACCTTTTCTTTATGTTTAATTCACTGTGACGTATAGGCTAGATAGGCTAGTTGCCTTCTCCTTATAATTAAGACACCGAGATTTATAAGCTAGATACGGTAGTTGCCTTCTGCTTACAACTAAGTCTCTGAGATATATAGGTTGGTTGCCTTCTCTTTATATTTATGGCACTGAGCGTATAGGCTAAATAGGCTAGTTCCCTTCTCTATATATTTAAGGCACTGAGACGTATAGGCTCGATAGTCTAGTTGCCTTCTTTTTATAATTAAGGCACTTAGACGTTTAGGCTAGATAGAATAGTTGCCTTCTCTTTATAAATAAGACACTAGGACATATACGCTAGATAGGCTAGTTGCCTACTCTTTGTATTTAAGGCACTGAATGTTTAATCTAGATAGACTTGTTGCTTTCTCTTTATAATTAAGACACGGAGACGTATAGGCTAGTTGCCCACACTTTGTAATTAAAACGCTGAAGCGTATCGGCTAGATAGGCCAGTTGCCTTCTCTATATATTTAAGGCACTGAGACGTATTGGCTAGATAGTCTAGTTGCCTTCTCTTTACAACTAAGACATGGAGACGTATTGGCTAGATAGGCTAGTTGCCTTCTCTAAATATTTAAGGCACTGAGACGTATATATTAGATAGTCTAGTTGCCTTCTCTTTACAACTAAGACATGGAGACGTATTGGCTAGATAGGCTAGTTGCCTTCTCTTTATATTTAAGGTACTGAGTCGTATAGGCTAGATAGTCTAGTATCCTGCTCTTTATAACTAAGACATGGAGTCGTATAGGCTAGATAGTCTATTTGCCTTCTCTTTATAACTAAGACATTGAGTCGTATAGGCTAGATAGTCTAGTTGCCTTCTCTTTATAACTAAGACATGGCATCGTATAGGCTAGATAGTCTATTTGCCTTCTCTTTATAACTAAGACATGGAGTCGTATAGGTTAGATAGTCTATTTGCCTTCTCTTTATAACTAAGACATGGAGTCGTATAGGTTAGATAGTCTATTTGCCTTCTCTTTATAACTAAGTCATGGAGTCGTATAGGTTAGATAGTCTATTTGCCTTCTCTTTATAACTAAGACATGGAGTCGTATAGGCTAGATAGTCTATTTGCCTTCTCTTTATTAATAAGACATGGAGTTGTATAGGCTAAATAGTATAGTTACCCTCTCTTTATAACTAAGTCATGGAGACGTATAGGCTAGATAGTCTTGTTCCCTGTCTTTATAACTAAGACATGAAGTCGTATAGGCTAGTTAGTCTATTTGCTTCTCTTTACAACTAAGACATGGTGTCGTATAGGCTAGATAGTCTATTTGCCTTCTCTTTATAACTAAGACGTGGAGACGTAGAGGCTACATAATATAGTTACCCTCTCTTTATAACTAAGACATGGAGTCGTATAGGCTTGATAATCTTGTTCCCTAGCTTTATAACTAAGACATGAAGTCGTATAGGCTTGATAATCTTGTTCCCTAGCTTTATAACTAAGACATGAAGTCGTATAGGCTTGATAATCTTGTTCCCTAGCTTTATAACTAAGACATGTAGTCGTATAGGCTAGATAGTCTTGTTTCCTGTCTTTATAACTAAGACATGGAGTCGTATAGGCTAGATAGTCTATTTGCCTTCTCTATATAACTAAGACATGGGGTCGTATAGGCTAGATAGTCTATTTTCCTTCTCTTTATAACTAAGACATGGAGTCGTATAGGCTAGATAGTCTATTTGCCTTCTGTTTATAACTAAGACATGTAGTCGTATAGGCTAGATAGTCTTGTTTCCTGTCTTTATAACTAAGACATGGAGTCGTATAGGCTAGATAGTCTATTTGCCTTCTCTTTATAACTAAGACATGGGGTCGTATAGGCTAGATAGTCTATTTTCCTTCTCTTTATAACTAAGACATGGAGTCGTATAGGCTAGATAGTCTACTTGCCTTCTCTTTATAGCTAAGACATGGAGACGGAGAGGCTAGACAGTATAGTTACCCTCTCTTTATAACTAAGACATGGAGTCGTATAGGCTAGATAGTCTTGTTACCTTCTCTTTATAACTAAGACATGGAGTCGTTTAGGCTAGATAGTCTATTTGCCTTCTCTTTATAACTAATACATGGAGACGTAGAGGCTAGATAGTATAGTTACCCTCTCTTTATAACTAAGACATGGAGTCGTTTAGGCTAGATAGTCTATTTGCCTTCTCTTTATAGCTAAGACATGGAGACGTAGAGGCTAGATAGTATAGTTACCCTCTCTTTATAACTAAGACATGGAGTCGTATAGGCTAGATAGTCTTGCCACCTTCTCTTTATAACTAAGACATGGAGTCGTTTAGGCTAGATAGTCTATTTGCCTTCTCTTTATAGCTAAGACATGGAGACGTAGAGGCTAGATAGTATAGTTACCCTCTCTTTATAACTAAGACATGGAGTCGTATAGGCTAGATAGTCTATTTGCCTTCTCTTTATAACTAGGACATGGAGACGTAGAGGCTAGATAGTATAGTTACCCTCTATTTATAACTAAGACATGGAGTCGTATAGGCTTGATAATCTTGTTCCCTAGCTTTATAACTAAGACATGAAGTCGTATAGCGTAGATAGTCTATTTGCCTTCTGTTTATAACTAAGACATGGAGTCTTATAGGCTAGATAGTCTTGTTTCCTGTCTTTATAACTAAGACATGGAGTCGTATAGGCTAGATAGTCTATTTGCCTTCTCTTTATAACTAAGACATGGGGTCGTATAGGCTAGATAGTCTATTTTCCTACTCGTTATAACTAAGACATGGAGTCGTATAGGCTAGATAGTCTATTTGCCTTCTCTTTATAGCTAAGACATGGAGTCGTATAGGCTAGATAGTCTATTTGCCTTCTCTTTATAGCTAAGACATGGAGACGTAGAGGCTAGATAGTATAGTTACCTTCTCTTTATAACTAAGACATGGAGTCGTTTAGGCTAGATAGTCTATTTGCCTTCTCTTTATAACTATTACATGGAGACGTAGAGGCTAGATAGTATAGTTACCCTCTCTTTATAACTAAGACATGGAGTCGTATAGGCTAGATAGTCTTGTTCCCTGTTTTTATAACTAAGACATGGATTCGTATAGGGTAGATAGTCCATTTGCCTTCTCTTTATAACTAAGACATGGAGTCGTAGAGGCTAGATAGTATAGTTACCATCTCTTTATAACTAAGACATGGAGTCGTATAGGCTAGATAGTCTTGTTTCCTGTCTTTATAACTAAGACATGGAGACGTATAGGCTAGATAGTCTATTTGCCTTCTCTTTATAACTAAGACATGGAGTCGTATAGGCTAGATAGCCTATTTGCCTTCTCTTTATAACTAAGGCATGGTGTCGTGTAGACTAGATAGTCTATGTGCCTTCTCTTTATAACTAAGAAATGGAGACGTAGAGGTTATATAGTATAGTTGACCTGACTTTATAACTAAGACATGGAGACAATAGGTTAGATAGTCTATTTGCCTTCTCTTTATAACTAAGACATGGAGTCGTATAGGCTAGATAGTCTATTTGCCTTCTCTTTATTACTAAGACATGGAGTTGTATAGCCTAGATAGTCCAGTTGCCTTCTCTTTATAACTAAGACATGGAGTCGTATAGGCTAGATAGTCTATTTGCTTTCTCTTTATAACTAAGACATGGAGTCGTATAGGTTAGTTAGTCTTTTTGCCTTCTCTTTATAATTAAGACATGGAGTCGTTTAGGCTAGATAGTCTATTTGCCTTCTCTTAATAACTTAGACATTGAGTCGTATTGGCTAGATAGTCTATTTGCCTTCTCTTTATAACTAAGACATGGTGTAGTAAAGGCTAGTTAGTCTATTTGCCTTCTCTTTAAAGTAAGACATGGAGTCGTATATGCTAGATAGTATATTTGCCTGCTCATTATAACTAAGACATGGAGACGTAGAGGCTAAATAGTATAGTTACCCTCTCTTTATAACTGTCATGGAGACGTATAGGCTAGATAGTCTTGTTCCCTGTCTTTATAACTAAGACATGGAGTCGTATAGGCTAGATAGTCTATTTGCCTTCTCTTTATAACTAAGACGTGGTGTCGTATAGGCTAGTTAGTCTATTTGCCTTCTCTTTACAACTAAGACATGGAGTCGTATAGGCTAGATAGTCTATTTGCCTTCTCTTTATAACTAAGACATGGAGACGTAGAGGCTAGATAGTATAGTTACCCTCTCTTTATAACTAAGACATGGAGTCGTATAGGCTTGATAATCTTGTTTCCTGTCTTTATAACTAAGACATGGAGACGTATAGGCTAGATAGTCTATTTGCCTTCTCTTTATAACTAAGACATGGAGTCGTATAGGCTAGATAGCCTATTTGCCTTCTCTTTATAACTAAGGCATGGTGTCGTGTAGACTAGATAGTCTATGTGCCTTCTCTTTATAACTAAGAAATGGAGACGTAGAGGTTATATAGTATAGTTGACCTGACTTTATAACTAAGACATGGAGACAATAGGTTAGATAGTCTATTTGCCTTCTCTTTATAACTAAGACATGGAGTCGTATAGGCTAGATAGTCTATTTGCCTTCTCTTTATTACTAAGACATGGAGTTGTATAGCCTAGATAGTCCAGTTGCCTTCTCTTTATAACTAAGACATGGAGTCGTATAGGCTAGATAGTCTATTTGCTTTCTCTTTATAACTAAGACATGGAGTCGTATAGGTTAGTTAGTCTTTTTGCCTTCTCTTTATAATTAAGACATGGAGTCGTTTAGGCTAGATAGTCTATTTGCCTTCTCTTAATAACTTAGACATTGAGTCGTATAGGCTAGATAGTCTATTTGCCTTCTCTTTATAACTAAGACATGGTGTAGTAAAGGCTAGTTAGTCTATTTGCCTTCTCTTTAAAGTAAGACATGGAGTCGTATATGCTAGATAGTATATTTGCCTGCTCATTATAACTAAGACATGGAGACGTAGAGGCTAAATAGTATAGTTACCCTCTCTTTATAACTGTCATGGAGACGTATAGGCTAGATAGTCTTGTTCCCTGTCTTTATAACTAAGACATGGAGTCGTATAGGCTAGATAGTCTATTTGCCTTCTCTTTATAACTAAGACGTGGTGTCGTATAGGCTAGTTAGTCTATTTGCCTTCTCTTTACAACTAAGACATGGAGTCGTATAGGCTAGATAGTCTATTTGCCTTCTCTTTATAACTAAGACATGGAGACGTAGAGGCTAGATAGTATAGTTACCCTCTCTTTATAACTAAGACATGGAGTCGTATAGGCTTGATAATCTTGTTCCCTGTCTTTGTAACTAAGACATGAAGTCGTAAAGGCTAGATAGTCTATTTGCCTTCTGTTTATGACTAAGACATGGAGTCGTATAGGCTAGATAGTCTTGTTTCCTGTCTTTATAACTAAGACATGGAGTCGTATAGGCTAGATAGTCTATTTGCCTTGTCTTTATAACTAAGACATGGGGTCGTATAGGCTAGATAGTCTATTTTCCTTCTCTTTATAACTAAGACATGGAGTCGTATAGGCTAGATAGTCTATTTGCCTTCTCTTTATAGCTAAGACATGGAGACGTAGAGGCTAGATAGTATAGTTACCCTCTCTTATAACTAAGACATGGAGTCGTATAGGCTAGATAGTCTTGTTACCTTCTCTTTATAACTAAGACATGGAGTCGTTTAGGCTAGATAGTCTATTTGCCTTCTCTTTATAACTAATACATGGAGACGTAGAGGCTAGATAGTCTTGTTCCCTGTTTTTATAACTAAGACATGGAGTCGTATAGGGTAGATAGTCTATTTGCCTTCTCTTTATAACTAAGACATGGAGTCGTATAGGCTAGATAGTCTTGTTCCCTGTTTTTATAACTAAGACATGGAGTCGTATAGGGTAGATAGTCTATTTGCCTTCTCTTTATAACTAAGACATGGAGTCGTAGAGGCTAGATAGTATAGTTACCATCTCTTTATAACTAAGACATGGAGTCGTATAGGCTAGATAGTCTTGTTCCCTGTCTTTATAACTAAGACATTGAGACGTATAGGCTAGATAGTCTAGTTGCCCTCTCTTTATAACTAAGACATGGAGACGTATAGGCTAGAAAGTCTAGTGCCCTCTCTTTATAACCAAGACATGGAGACAATAGGCTAGATAGTCTATTTGCCTTCTCTTTATAATTAAGACATGGAGAGGTATAGGCTGGATATGCTAGTTGCCTTCTCTTTATATTTTATGCACTGAAACGTATAGGCTATTTAGACTAGTTGCCTTCTCTTTATAAATAAGACACTGAAACATTTATGCTAGGTAAGCTAGTCTCCTTCTGCTCATATTTAAGACACTGAAACATGTAGGCTAATTAGGCTAGTTGCCTTCTCTTTATAATTAAGACACTGAAACGTATAGTCTAGTTAGGCTCTTTGCCTTTTCTTTGTAATTAAGACACTGAAACATATAGGCTAGTTGCCTTCTCTTTATAATTAAGGCACTGAAACGTATAGGCTAGTTGCCTTCTCTTTATAATTAAGACACTGAAACGTATAGTCTAGTTAGGCTTGTTGCCTTTTCTTTGTAATTAAAACACTGAAACATATAGGCTAGTTGCCTTCTCTTTATAATTAAGGCACTTAAACGTATAGTCTAGTTAGTTTAGTTTCCTTCTCCTTATGTTTAATGCACTGAGACCTATAGCCTAGATAGGTTAGCAGCCTTCCCTTTATAATTAAGACATTGAGACGACTAGGCTAGTTAGGCTAGTTGCCTTCTTTTTATATTTAAAGCACTGAGACCTACTGGCTAGATAGTCTAGCTGGCTTCTCTTTATAACTAAGACATGAAGACGTATAGGCTAGATGGACTAGTTGCCTTCTCTTTATAAGTAAGACATTGAGACGTATAGGCTAGATAGACTTGTTGCCTTCTCTTTATAACTAAGACATTGAGACGTATAGGCTAGATAGATTAGTTGCCTTCTCTTTATAACTAAGACATTGAGACGTATAGGCTAGACAGACTAGTTGCCTTCTCTTTATAATTAAGACATTGAGACGTATAAGCTAGATAGACTAGTTGCCTTCTCTTTATAAATAAGACATTGAGACGTATAGGCTAGATAGACTTGTTGCCTTCTCTTTATAACTAAGACATTGAGACGTATAGGCTAGATAGATTAGTTGCCTTCTCTTTATAACTAAGATATTGAGACGTATAGGCTAGCTGGTCTTGTTGCCTCCTCTTTATATTTAAGACATTGAGACTTATAGGCTAGATAGCCTAGTTGCCTTCTCCTTATAACTAAGACATTGACACGTATAGGCTAGATAGTCTTGTTGCCTCCTCTTTATATTTAAGGCACTGAGACGTATAGGCTAAATATTCTATTTGCCGTCGCGTTATAATTAAAACACTGAGACGTATAGGCTAGATAGGCTAGTTGCCTACTCTTTATAATTAAGTTATTGAGACGTATAGGCTAGATAGTCTAGTTGTCCTCTCTTTATAAGAAGTACATGGAGACGTATAGGCTAGATAGGCTAGTTGCCTTGTCTTAATATTTAAAGCACTAGAATTTTAATCTAGATAGTCTAATTGTGCTATCGTTAAAACTAAGACATGGAAACGTGTTTGCTATATAGTCTAGTTGCCCTCTCTTTATAACGAAGACATGGAGATGAATAGGCTGGAAAGTTTATTTGCCTTCTCTTTACAACTAAGACATGGAGACGTATAGGCTAGGTAGTCTATTTGCCTTCTCTTTACAACAAAGACATGGAGACGTATAGGCTAGATAGTCTAGTGACCCTCTTTTTATACCTAAGACATGGAGAAGTATAGCCTAGTAGTCTAGTTGCCCTCTCTTTATAACTTAGACATGGAGACGATAGGCTAGATAATCTATTTGCCTTCTCTATGTAATTAAAACATGGAGAGTTATAGGCTAGATAGACTAGTTGTCATCTCTTTAATTTTAATGCACGGAGACGTATAGGCTAGATAGGCTAGTTGCCTTGTCTTTATATTTAAGGCACTGAGACATATAGGCTGGATTGTCTAGTTACCTTTTCTTTATGTTTAATTCACTGTGACGTATAGGCTAGATAGGCTAGTTGCCTTCTCCTTATAATTAAGACACCGAGATTTATAAGCTAGATACGGTAGTTGCCTTCTGCTTACAACTAAGTCTCTGAGATATATAGGTTGGTTGCCTTCTCTTTATATTTATGGCACTGAGCGTATAGGCTAAATAGGCTAGTTCCCTTCTCTATATATTTAAGGCACTGAGACGTATAGGCTCGATAGTCTAGTTGCCTTCTTTTTATAATTAAGGCACTTAGACGTTTAGGCTAGATAGAATAGTTGCCTTCTCTTTATAAATAAGACACTAGGACATATACGCTAGATAGGCTAGTTGCCTACTCTTTGTATTTAAGGCACTGAATGTTTAATCTAGATAGACTTGTTGCTTTCTCTTTATAATTAAGACACGGAGACGTATAGGCTAGTTGCCCACACTTTGTAATTAAAACGCTGAAGCGTATCGGCTAGATAGGCCAGTTGCCTTCTCTATATATTTAAGGCACTGAGACGTATTGGCTAGATAGTCTAGTTGCCTTCTCTTTACAACTAAGACATGGAGACGTATTGGCTAGATAGGCTAGTTGCCTTCTCTAAATATTTAAGGCACTGAGACGTATATATTAGATAGTCTAGTTGCCTTCTCTTTACAACTAAGACATGGAGACGTATTGGCTAGATAGGCTAGTTGCCTTCTCTTTATATTTAAGGTACTGAGTCGTATAGGCTAGATAGTCTAGTATCCTGCTCTTTATAACTAAGACATGGAGTCGTATAGGCTAGATAGTCTATTTGCCTTCTCTTTATAACTAAGACATTGAGTCGTATAGGCTAGATAGTCTAGTTGCCTTCTCTTTATAACTAAGACATGGCATCGTATAGGCTAGATAGTCTATTTGCCTTCTCTTTATAACTAAGACATGGAGTCGTATAGGTTAGATAGTCTATTTGCCTTCTCTTTATAACTAAGACATGGAGTCGTATAGGTTAGATAGTCTATTTGCCTTCTCTTTATAACTAAGTCATGGAGTCGTATAGGTTAGATAGTCTATTTGCCTTCTCTTTATAACTAAGACATGGAGTCGTATAGGCTAGATAGTCTATTTGCCTTCTCTTTATTAATAAGACATGGAGTTGTATAGGCTAAATAGTATAGTTACCCTCTCTTTATAACTAAGTCATGGAGACGTATAGGCTAGATAGTCTTGTTCCCTGTCTTTATAACTAAGACATGAAGTCGTATAGGCTAGTTAGTCTATTTGCTTCTCTTTACAACTAAGACATGGTGTCGTATAGGCTAGATAGTCTATTTGCCTTCTCTTTATAACTAAGACATGGAGACGTAGAGGCTACATAATATAGTTACCCTCTCTTTATAACTAAGACATGGAGACGTATAGGCTTGATAATCTTGTTCCCTAGCTTTATAACTAAGACATGAAGTCGTATAGGCTTGATAATCTTGTTCCCTAGCTTTATAACTAAGACATGAAGTCGTATAGGCTTGATAATCTTGTTCCCTAGCTTTATAACTAAGACATGTAGTCGTATAGGCTAGATAGTCTTGTTTCCTGTCTTTATAACTAAGACATGGAGTCGTATAGGCTAGATAGTCTATTTGCCTTCTCTATATAACTAAGACATGGGGTCGTATAGGCTAGATAGTCTATTTTCCTTCTCTTTATAACTAAGACATGGAGTCGTATAGGCTAGATAGTCTATTTGCCTTCTGTTTATAACTAAGACATGTAGTCGTATAGGCTAGATAGTCTTGTTTCCTGTCTTTATAACTAAGACATGGAGTCGTATAGGCTAGATAGTCTATTTGCCTTCTCTTTATAACTAAGACATGGGGTCGTATAGGCTAGATAGTCTATTTTCCTTCTCTTTATAACTAAGACATGGAGTCGTATAGGCTAGATAGTCTACTTGCCTTCTCTTTATAGCTAAGACATGGAGACGGAGAGGCTAGACAGTATAGTTACCCTCTCTTTATAACTAAGACATGGAGTCGTATAGGCTAGATAGTCTTGTTACCTTCTCTTTATAACTAAGACATGGAGTCGTTTAGGCTAGATAGTCTATTTGCCTTCTCTTTATAACTAATACATGGAGACGTAGAGGCTAGATAGTATAGTTACCCTCTCTTTATAACTAAGACATGGAGTCGTTTAGGCTAGATAGTCTATTTGCCTTCTCTTTATAGCTAAGACATGGAGACGTAGAGGCTAGATAGTATAGTTACCCTCTCTTTATAACTAAGACATGGAGTCGTATAGGCTAGATAGTCTTGCCACCTTCTCTTTATAACTAAGACATGGAGTCGTTTAGGCTAGATAGTCTATTTGCCTTCTCTTTATAGCTAAGACATGGAGACGTAGAGGCTAGATAGTATAGTTACCCTCTCTTTATAACTAAGACATGGAGTCGTATAGGCTAGATAGTCTATTTGCCTTCTCTTTATAACTAGGACATGGAGACGTAGAGGCTAGATAGTATAGTTACCCTCTATTTATAACTAAGACATGGATTCGTATAGGCTTGATAATCTTGTTCCCTAGCTTTATAACTAAGACATGAAGTCGTATAGCGTAGATAGTCTATTTGCCTTCTGTTTATAACTAAGACATGGAGTCTTATAGGCTAGATAGTCTTGTTTCCTGTCTTTATAACTAAGACATGGAGTCGTATAGGCTAGATAGTCTATTTGCCTTCTCTTTATAACTAAGACATGGGGTCGTATAGGCTAGATAGTCTATTTTCCTACTCGTTATAACTAAGACATGGAGTCGTATAGGCTAGATAGTCTATTTGCCTTCTCTTTATAGCTAAGACATGGAGTCGTATAGGCTAGATAGTCTATTTGCCTTCTCTTTATAGCTAAGACATGGAGACGTAGAGGCTAGATAGTATAGTTACCTTCTCTTTATAACTAAGACATGGAGTCGTTTAGGCTAGATAGTCTATTTGCCTTCTCTTTATAACTATTACATGGAGACGTAGAGGCTAGATAGTATAGTTACCCTCTCTTTATAACTAAGACATGGAGTCGTATAGGCTAGATAGTCTTGTTCCCTGTTTTTATAACTAAGACATGGATTCGTATAGGGTAGATAGTCCATTTGCCTTCTCTTTATAACTAAGACATGGAGTCGTAGAGGCTAGATAGTATAGTTACCATCTCTTTATAACTAAGACATGGAGTCGTATAGGCTAGATAGTCTTGTTTCCTGTCTTTATAACTAAGACATGGAGTCGTATAGGCTAGATAGCCTATTTGCCTTCTCTTTATAACTAAGGCATGGTGTCGTGTAGACTAGATAGTCTATGTGCCTTCTCTTTATAACTAAGAAATGGAGACGTAGAGGTTATATAGTATAGTTGACCTGACTTTATAACTAAGACATGGAGACAATAGGTTAGATAGTCTATTTGCCTTCTCTTTATAACTAAGACATGGAGTCGTATAGGCTAGATAGTCTATTTGCCTTCTCTTTATTACTAAGACATGGAGTTGTATAGCCTAGATAGTCCAGTTGCCTTCTCTTTATAACTAAGACATGGAGTCGTATAGGCTAGATAGTCTATTTGCTTTCTCTTTATAACTAAGACATGGAGTCGTATAGGTTAGTTAGTCTTTTTGCCTTCTCTTTATAATTAAGACATGGAGTCGTTTAGGCTAGATAGTCTATTTGCCTTCTCTTAATAACTTAGACATTGAGTCGTATAGGCTAGATAGTCTATTTGCCTTCTCTTTATAACTAAGACATGGTGTAGTAAAGGCTAGTTAGTCTATTTGCCTTCTCTTTAAAGTAAGACATGGAGTCGTATATGCTAGATAGTATATTTGCCTGCTCATTATAACTAAGACATGGAGACGTAGAGGCTAAATAGTATAGTTACCCTCTCTTTATAACTGTCATGGAGACGTATAGGCTAGATAGTCTTGTTCCCTGTCTTTATAACTAAGACATGGAGTCGTATAGGCTAGATAGTCTATTTGCCTTCTCTTTATAACTAAGACGTGGTGTCGTATAGGCTAGTTAGTCTATTTGCCTTCTCTTTACAACTAAGACATGGAGTCGTATAGGCTAGATAGTCTATTTGCCTTCTCTTTATAACTAAGACATGGAGACGTAGAGGCTAGATAGTATAGTTACCCTCTCTTTATAACTAAGACATGGAGTCGTATAGGCTTGATAATCTTGTTCCCTGTCTTTGTAACTAAGACATGAAGTCGTATAGGCTAGATAGTCTATTTGCCTTCTGTTTATGACTAAGACATGGAGTCGTATAGGCTAGATAGTCTTGTTTCCTGTCTTTATAACTAAGACATGGAGTCGTATAGGCTAGATAGTCTATTTGCCTTGTCTTTATAACTAAGACATGGGGTCGTATAGGCTAGATAGTCTATTTTCCTTCTCTTTATAACTAAGACATGGAGTCGTATAGGCTAGATAGTCTATTTGCCTTCTCTTTATAGCTAAGACATGGAGACGTAGAGGCTAGATAGTATAGTTACCCTCTCTTATAACTAAGACATGGAGTCGTATAGGCTAGATAGTCTTGTTACCTTCTCTTTATAACTAAGACATGGAGTCGTTTAGGCTAGATAGTCTATTTGCCTTCTCTTTATAACTAATACATGGAGACGTAGAGGCTAGATAGTCTTGTTCCCTGTTTTTATAACTAAGACATGGAGTCGTATAGGGTAGATAGTCTATTTGCCTTCTCTTTATAACTAAGACATGGAGTCGTATAGGCTAGATAGTCTTGTTCCCTGTTTTTATAACTAAGACATGGAGTCGTATAGGGTAGATAGTCTATTTGCCTTCTCTTTATAACTAAGACATGGAGTCGTAGAGGCTAGATAGTATAGTTACCATCTCTTTATAACTAAGACATGGAGTCGTATAGGCTAGATAGTCTTGTTCCCTGTCTTTATAACTAAGACATTGAGACGTATAGGCTAGATAGTCTAGTTGCCCTCTCTTTATAACTAAGACATGGAGACGTATAGGCTAGAAAGTCTAGTGCCCTCACTTTATAACCAAGACATGGAGACAATAGGCTAGATAGTCTATTTGCCTTCTCTTTATAATTAAGACATGGAGAGGTATAGGCTGGATATGCTAGTTGCCTTCTCTTTATATTTTATGCACTGAAACGTATAGGCTATTTAGACTAGTTGCCTTCTCTTTATAAATAAGACACTGAAACATTTATGCTAGGTAAGCTAGTCTCCTTCTGCTCATATTTAAGACACTGAAACATGTAGGCTAATTAGGCTAGTTGCCTTCTCTTTATAATTAAGACACTGAAACGTATAGTCTAGTTAGGCTCTTTGCCTTTTCTTTGTAATTAAGACACTGAAACATATAGGCTAGTTGCCTTCTCTTTATAATTAAGGCACTGAAACGTATAGGCTAGTTGCCTTCTCTTTATAATTAAGACACTGAAACGTATAGTCTAGTTAGGCTTGTTGCCTTTTCTTTGTAATTAAAACACTGAAACATATAGGCTAGTTGCCTTCTCTTTATAATTAAGGCACTTAAACGTATAGTCTAGTTAGTTTAGTTTCCTTCTCCTTATGTTTAATGCACTGAGACCTATAGCCTAGATAGGTTAGCAGCCTTCCCTTTATAATTAAGACATTGAGACGACTAGGCTAGTTAGGCTAGTTGCCTTCTTTTTATATTTAAAGCACTGAGACCTACTGGCTAGATAGTCTAGCTGGCTTCTCTTTATAACTAAGACATGAAGACGTATAGGCTAGATGGACTAGTTGCCTTCTCTTTATAAGTAAGACATTGAGACGTATAGGCTAGATAGACTTGTTGCCTTCTCTTTATAACTAAGACATTGAGACGTATAGGCTAGATAGATTAGTTGCCTTCTCTTTATAACTAAGACATTGAGACGTATAGGCTAGACAGACTAGTTGCCTTCTCTTTATAATTAAGACATTGAGACGTATAAGCTAGATAGACTAGTTGCCTTCTCTTTATAAATAAGACATTGAGACGTATAGGCTAGATAGACTTGTTGCCTTCTCTTTATAACTAAGACATTGAGACGTATAGGCTAGATAGATTAGTTGCCTTCTCTTTATAACTAAGATATTGAGACGTATAGGCTAGCTGGTCTTGTTGCCTCCTCTTTATATTTAAGACATTGAGACTTATAGGCTAGATAGCCTAGTTGCCTTCTCCTTATAACTAAGACATTGACACGTATAGGCTAGATAGTCTTGTTGCCTCCTCTTTATATTTAAGGCACTGAGACGTATAGGCTAAATATTCTATTTGCCGTCGCGTTATAATTAAAACACTGAGACGTATAGGCTAGATAGGCTAGTTGCCTACTCTTTATAATTAAGTTATTGAGACGTATAGGCTAGATAGTCTAGTTGTCCTCTCTTTATAAGAAGTACATGGAGACGTATAGGCTAGATAGGCTAGTTGCCTTGTCTTAATATTTAAAGCACTAGAATTTTAATCTAGATAGTCTAATTGTGCTATCGTTAAAACTAAGACATGGAAACGTGTTTGCTATATAGTCTAGTTGCCCTCTCTTTATAACGAAGACATGGAGATGAATAGGCTGGAAAGTTTATTTGCCTTCTCTTTACAACTAAGACATGGAGACGTATAGGCTAGGTAGTCTATTTGCCTTCTCTTTACAACAAAGACATGGAGACGTATAGGCTAGATAGTCTAGTGACCCTCTTTTTATACCTAAGACATGGAGAAGTATAGCCTAGTAGTCTAGTTGCCCTCTCTTTATAACTTAGACATGGAGACGATAGGCTAGATAATCTATTTGCCTTCTCTATGTAATTAAAACATGGAGAGTTATAGGCTAGATAGACTAGTTGTCATCTCTTTAATTTTAATGCACGGAGACGTATAGGCTAGATAGGCTAGTTGCCTTGTCTTTATATTTAAGGCACTGAGACATATAGGCTGGATTGTCTAGTTACCTTTTCTTTATGTTTAATTCACTGTGACGTATAGGCTAGATAGGCTAGTTGCCTTCTCCTTATAATTAAGACACCGAGATTTATAAGCTAGATACGGTAGTTGCCTTCTGCTTACAACTAAGTCTCTGAGATATATAGGTTGGTTGCCTTCTCTTTATATTTATGGCACTGAGCGTATAGGCTAAATAGGCTAGTTCCCTTCTCTATATATTTAAGGCACTGAGACGTATAGGCTCGATAGTCTAGTTGCCTTCTTTTTATAATTAAGGCACTTAGACGTTTAGGCTAGATAGAATAGTTGCCTTCTCTTTATAAATAAGACACTAGGACATATACGCTAGATAGGCTAGTTGCCTACTCTTTGTATTTAAGGCACTGAATGTTTAATCTAGATAGACTTGTTGCTTTCTCTTTATAATTAAGACACGGAGACGTATAGGCTAGTTGCCCACACTTTGTAATTAAAACGCTGAAGCGTATCGGCTAGATAGGCCAGTTGCCTTCTCTATATATTTAAGGCACTGAGACGTATTGGCTAGATAGTCTAGTTGCCTTCTCTTTACAACTAAGACATGGAGACGTATTGGCTAGATAGGCTAGTTGCCTTCTCTAAATATTTAAGGCACTGAGACGTATATATTAGATAGTCTAGTTGCCTTCTCTTTACAACTAAGACATGGAGACGTATTGGCTAGATAGGCTAGTTGCCTTTTCTTTATATTTAAGGTACTGAGTCGTATAGGCTAGATAGTCTAGTATCCTGCTCTTTATAACTAAGACATGGAGTCGTATAGGCTAGATAGTCTATTTGCCTTCTCTTTATAACTAAGACATTGAGTCGTATAGGCTAGATAGTCTATTTGCCTTCTCTTTATAACTAAGACATGGCATCGTATAGGCTAGATAGTCTAGTTGCCTTCTCTTTATAACTAAGACATGGAGTCGTATAGGTTAGATAGTCTATTTGCCTTCTCTTTATAACTAAGACATGGAGTCGTATAGGTTAGATAGTCTATTTGCCTTCTCTTTATAACTAAGTCATGGAGTCGTATAGGTTAGATAGTCTATTTGCCTTCTCTTTATAACTAAGACATGGAGTCGTATAGGCTAGATAGTCTATTTGCCTTCTCTTTATTAATAAGACATGGAGTTGTATAGGCTAAATAGTATAGTTACCCTCTCTTTATAACTAAGTCATGGAGACGTATAGGCTAGATAGTCTTGTTCCCTGTCTTTATAACTAAGACATGAAGTCGTATAGGCTAGTTAGTCTATTTGCTTCTCTTTACAACTAAGACATGGTGTCGTATAGGCTAGATAGTCTATTTGCCTTCTCTTTATAACTAAGACATGGAGACGTAGAGGCTACATAATATAGTTACCCTCTCTTTATAACTAAGACATGGAGTCGTATAGGCTTGATAATCTTGTTCCCTAGCTTTATAACTAAGACATGAAGTCGTATAGGCTTGATAATCTTGTTCCCTAGCTTTATAACTAAGACATGAAGTCGTATAGGCTTGATAATCTTGTTCCCTAGCTTTATAACTAAGACATGTAGTCGTATAGGCTAGATAGTCTTGTTTCCTGTCTTTATAACTAAGACATGGAGTCGTATAGGCTAGATAGTCTATTTGCCTTCTCTATATAACTAAGACATGGGGTCGTATAGGCTAGATAGTCTATTTTCCTTCTCTTTATAACTAAGACATGGAGTCGTATAGGCTAGATACTCTATTTGCCTTCTGTTTATAACTAAGACATGTAGTCGTATAGGCTAGATAGTCTTGTTTCCTGTCTTTATAACTAAGACATGGAGTCGTATAGGCTAGATAGTCTATTTGCCTTCTCTTTATAACTAAGACATGGGGTCGTATAGGCTAGATAGTCTATTTTCCTTCTCTTTATAACTAAGACATGGAGTCGTATAGGCTAGATAGTCTACTTGCCTTCTCTTTATAGCTAAGACATGGAGACGGAGAGGCTAGACAGTATAGTTACCCTCTCTTTATAACTAAGACATGGAGTCGTATAGGCTAGATAGTCTTGTTACCTTCTCTTTATAACTAAGACATGGAGTCGTTTAGGCTAGATAGTCTATTTGCCTTCTCTTTATAACTAATACATGGAGACGTAGAGGCTAGATAGTATAGTTACCCTCTCTTTATAACTAAGACATGGAGTCGTTTAGGCTAGATAGTCTATTTGCCTTCTCTTTATAGCTAAGACATGGAGACGTAGAGGCTAGATAGTATAGTTACCCTCTCTTTATAACTAAGACATGGAGTCGTATAGGCTAGATAGTCTATTTGCCTTCTCTATATAACTAAGACATGGGGTCGTATAGGCTAGATAGTCTATTTTCCTTCTCTTTATAACTAAGACATGGAGTCGTATAGGCTAGATACTCTATTTGCCTTCTGTTTATAACTAAGACATGTAGTCGTATAGGCTAGATAGTCTTGTTTCCTGTCTTTATAACTAAGACATGGAGTCGTATAGGCTAGATAGTCTATTTGCCTTCTCTTTATAACTAAGACATGGGGTCGTATAGGCTAGATAGTCTATTTTCCTTCTCTTTATAACTAAGACATGGAGTCGTATAGGCTAGATAGTCTACTTGCCTTCTCTTTATAGCTAAGACATGGAGACGGAGAGGCTAGACAGTATAGTTACCCTCTCTTTATAACTAAGACATGGAGTCGTATAGGCTAGATAGTCTTGTTACCTTCTCTTTATAACTAAGACATGGAGTCGTTTAGGCTAGATAGTCTATTTGCCTTCTCTTTATAACTAATACATGGAGACGTAGAGGCTAGATAGTATAGTTACCCTCTCTTTATAACTAAGACATGGAGTCGTTTAGGCTAGATAGTCTATTTGCCTTCTCTTTATAGCTAAGACATGGAGACGTAGAGGCTAGATAGTATAGTTACCCTCTCTTTATAACTAAGACATGGAGTCGTATAGGCTAGATAGTCTTGCCACCTTCTCTTTATAACTAAGACATGGAGTCGTTTAGGCTAGATAGTCTATTTGCCTTCTCTTTATAGCTAAGACATGGAGACGTAGAGGCTAGATAGTATAGTTACCCTCTCTTTATAACTAAGACATGGAGTCGTTAAGGCTAGATAGTCTTGTTACCTTCTCTTTATAACTAAGACATGGAGTCGTTTAGGCTAGATAGTCGATTTGCCTTCTCTTTATAACTAATACATGGAGACGTAGAGGCTAGATAGTATAGTTACCCTCTCTTTATAACTAAGACATGGAGTCGTATAGGCTAGAGAGTCTTGTTCCCTGTTTTTATAACTAAGACATGGAGTCGTATAGGGTAGATAGTCTATTTGCCTTCTCTTTATAACTAAGAAATGGAGACGTAGAGGCTATATAGTATAGTTGACCTGACTTTATAACTAAGACATGGAGACAATATGTTAGGTAGTCTATTTGCCTTCTCTTTATAACTAAGACATGGAGTCGTATAGACTAGATAGTCTATTTGCCTTCTCTTTATTACTAAGACATGGAGTTGTATAGCCTAGATACTCCAGTTGCCTTCTCTTTATAACTAAGACATGGAGTCGTATAGGCTAGATAGTCTATTTGCTTTCTCTTTATAACTAAGACATGGAGTCGTATAGGCTAGTTAGTCTTTTTGCCTTCTCTTTATAATTTAGACATGGAGTCGTTTAGGCTAGATAGTCTATTTGCCTTCTCTTAATAACTTAGACATTGAGTCGTATAGGCTAGATAGTCTATTTGCCTTCTCTTTATAACTAAGACATGGTGTCGTAAAGGCTAGTTAGTCTATTTGCCTTCTCTCTAAACTAAGACATGGAGTCGTATAGGCTAGATAGTATATTTGCCTTCTCATTATAACTAAGACATGGAGACGTAGAGGCTAAATAGTATAGTTACCCTCTCTTTATAACTAAGTCATGGAGACGTATAGGCTAGATAGTCTTGTTCCCTGTCTTTATAACTAAGACATGGTGTCGTATAGGCTAGTTAGTCTATTTGCCTTCTCTTTACAACTAAGACATGGAGTCGTATAGGCTAGATAGTCTATTTGCCTTCTCTTTATAACTAAGACATGGAGACGTAGAGGCTAGATAGTATAGTTACCCTCTCTTTATAACTAAGACATGGAGTCGTATAGGCTTGATAATCTTGTTCCCTGTCTTTATAACTAAGACATGAAGTCGTATAGGCTAGATAGTCTATTTGCGTTCTGTTTATAAGTAAGACATGGAGTCGTATAGGCTAGATAGTCTTGTTTCCTGTCTTTATAACTAAGACATGGGGTCGTATAGGCTAGATAGTCTATTTTCCTTCTCTTTATTACTAAGAAATGGAGTCGTATAGGCTAGATAGTCTATTTGCCTTCTCTTTATAGCTAAGACATGGAGACGTAGAGGCTGGATAGTATAGTTACCCTCTCTTTATAACTAAGACATGGAGTCGTATAGGCTAGATAGTCTTGTTACCTTCTCTTTATAACTAAGACATGGAGTCGTTTAGGCTAGATAGCCTATTTGCCTTCTCTTTATAACTAATACATGGAGACGTAGAGACTAGATAGTATAGTTACCCTCTCTTTATAACTAAGACATGGAGTCGTATAGGCTAGATAGTCTTGTTCCCTGTTTTTATAACTAAGACATGGAGTCGTATAGGGTAGATAGTCTATTTGCCTTCTCTTTATAACTAAGACATGGAGTCGTAGAGGCTAGATAGTATAGTTACCATATCTTTATAACTAAGACATGGAGTCGATTAGGCTAGATAGTCTATTTGCCTTCTCTTTATAACTAATACATGGAGACGTAGAGGCTAGATAGTATAGTTACCCTCTCTTTATAACTAAGACATGGAGTCGTATAGGCTAGATAGTCTTGTCCCTGTTTTTATAACTAAGACATGGAGTCGTATAGGGTAGATAGTCTATTTGCCTTCTCTTTATAACTAAGACATGGAGTCGTAGAGGCTAGATAGTATAGTTACCCTCTCTTTATAACTAAGACATGGAGTCGTATAGGCTAGATAGTCTTGTTACCTGTCTTTATAACTAAGTCATGGAGAGGTATAGGCTAGATAGTCTATTTGCCTTCTCTTTATAACTAAGACATGGAGTCGAATAGGCTAGATAGTCTATTTGCCTTCTCTTTATAACTAAGACATGGAGTCGTGTAGACTAGATAGTCTATGTGCCTTCTCTTTATAACTAAGAAATGGAGACGTAGAGGCTAGATAGTATAGTTGACCTGACTTTATAACTAAGACATGGAGACAATAGGTTAGGTAGTCTATTTGCCTTCTCTTTATAACTAAGACATGGAGTCATATAGGTTAGATAGTCTATTTGCCTTCTCTTTATAACTAAGACATGGAGTCGTATAGGCTAGTTAGTCTATTTGCCTTCTCTTTATTACTAAGACATGGAGTTGTATAGCCTAGATAGTACAGTTGCGTTCTCTTTATAACTAAGACATGGAGTCGTATAGGCTAGATAGTCTATTTGCTTTCTCTTTATAACTAAGACATGGGGTCGTATAGGCTAGATAGTCTATTTTCCTTCTCTTTATAACTAAGACATGGAGTCGTATAGGCTAGATAGTCTATCTGCCTTCTCTTTATAGCTAAGACATGGAGTCGTATAGGCTAGATAGTCTATTTGCCTTCTCTTTATAGCTAAGACATGGAGACGTAGAGGCTAGATATTATAGTTACCTTCTCTTTATAACTAAGACATGGAGTCGTTTAGGCTAGATAGTCTATTTGCCTTCTCTTTATAACTATTACATGGAGACGTAGAGGCTAGATAGTATAGTTACCCTCTCTTTATAACTAAGACATGGAGTCGTATAGGCTAGATAGTCTTGTTCCCTGTTTTTATAACTAAGACATGGATTCGTATAGGGTAGGTAGTCTATTTGCCTTCTCTTTATAACTAAGACATGGAGTCATAGAGGCTAGATAGTATAGTTACCATCTCTTTATAACTAAGACATGGAGTCGTATAGGCTAGATAGTCTTGTTCCCTCTCTTTATAACTAAGACATGGAGTCGTATAGGCTAGATAGTCTTGTTGCCTTCTCTTTATAACTAAGACATGGAGTCGTTTAGGCTAGATAGTCTATTTGCCTTCTCTTTATAACTAATACATGGAGACGTAGAGGCTAGATAGTATAGTTACCCTCTCTTTATAACTAAGACATGGAGTCGTATAGGCTAGATAGTCTTGTTCCCTGTTTTTATAACTAAGACATGGAGCCGTATAGGGTAGATAGTCTATTTGCCTTCTCTTTATAACTAAGACATGGAGTCGTAGAGGCTAGATAGTATAGTTACCATCTCTTTATAACTAAGACATGGAGTCGTATAGGCTAGATAGTCTTGTTCCCTGTCTTTATAACTAAAAAATGGGGACGTATAGGCTAGATAGTCTATTTGCCTTCTCTTTATAACAAAGACATGGTGTCGTATAGGCTAGTTAGTCTATTTGCTTCTCTTTACAACTAAGACATGGAGTCGTATAGGCTAGATAGTCTATTTGCCTTCTCTTTATAGCTAAGACATGGAGTCGTATAGGCTAGATAGTCTATTTGCCTTCTCTTTATAGCTAAGACATGGAGACGTAGAGGCTAGATATTATAGTTACCTTCTCTTTATAGCTAAGACATGGAGTCGTTTAGGCTAGATAGTCTATTTGCCTTCTCTTTATAACTATTACATGGAGACGTAGAGGCTAGATAGTATAGTTACCCCCTCTTTATAACTAAGACATGGAGTCGTATAGGCTAGATAGTCTTGTTCCCTGTTTTTATGACTAAGACATGGATTCGTATAGGGTAGATAGTCTATTTGCCTTCTCTTTATAACTAATACATGGAGTCGTAGAGGCTAGATAGTATAGTTACCATCTCTTTATAACTAAGACATGGAGTCGTATAGGCTAGATAGTCTTGTTCCCTGTCTTTATAACTAAGACATGGAGACGTATAGGCTAGATAGTCTATTTGCCTTCTCTTTATAACTAAGACATGGAGTCGTATAGGCTAGATAGACTATTTGCCTTCTCTTTATAACTAAGGCATGGAGTCGTGTAGACTAGATAGTCTATGTGCCTTCTCTTTATAACTAAGAAATGGAGACGTAGAGGTTATATAGTATAGTTGACCTGACTTTATAACTAAGACATGGAGACAATAGGTTAGGTAGTCTATTTGCCTTCTCTTTATAACTAAGACATGGAGTCGTATAGGTTAGATAGTCTATTTGCCTTCTCTTTATAACTAAGACATGGAGTCGTATAGGCTAGATAGTCTATTTGCCTTCTCTTTATTACTAAGACATGTAGTTGTATAGCCTAGATAGTCCAGTTGCCTTCTCTTTATAACTAAGACATGGAGTCGTATAGGCTAGATAGTCTTTTTGCCTTCTCTTTATAATTAAGACATGGAGTCGTTTAGGCTAGATAGTCCATTTGCCTTCTCTTAATAACTTAGACATTGAGTCGTATAGGCTAGATAGTCTATTTGCCTTCTCTTTGTAACTATGACATGGTGTAGTAAAGGCTAGTTAACTATTTGCCTTCTCTTTAAACTAAGACATGGAGTCGTATAGGCTAGATAGTATATTTGCCTGCTCATTATAACTAAGACATGGAGACGTAGAGGCTAAATAGTATAGTTACCCTCTCTTTATAACTGTCATGGAGACGTATAGGCTAGATAGTCTTGTTCCCAGTCTTTATAACTGAGACATGGAGTCGTATAGGCTAGATAGTCTATTTGCCTTCTCTTTATAACTAAGACATGGAGTCGTATAGGCTAGATAGTCTATTTGCCTTCTCTTTATAACTAAGACATGGGGTCGTATAGGCTAGATAGTCTTGTTTCCTGTCTTTATAACTAAGACATGGGGTCGTATAGGCTAGATAGTCTATTTTCCTTCTCTTTATAACTACGACATGGATTCGTATAGGCTAGATAGTCTACTTCCTTCTCTTTATAGCTAAGACATGGAGACGTAGAGGTTAGGTAGTATAGTTACCCTCTCTTTATAACTAAGACATGGAGTCGTATAGGCTAGATAGTCTTGTTACCTTCTCTTTATAACTAAGACATGGAGTCGTTTAGGCTAGATAGTCTATTTGCCTTCTCTTTATAACTAATACATGGAGACGTAGAGGCTAGATAGTATAGTTACCCTCTCTTTATAACTAAGACATGGAGTCGTATAGGCTAGATAGTCTTGTTCCCTGTTTTTATAACTAAGACATGGAGTCGTATAGGGTAGATAGTCTATTTGCCTTCTCTTTATAATTAAGACATGGAGTCGTTTAGGCTAGATAGTCTATTTGCCTTCTCTTAATAACTTAGACATTGAGTCGTATAGGCTAGATAGTCTATTTGCCTTCTCTTTATAACTAAGACATGGTGCCGTAAAGGCTAGATAGTCTATTTGCCTTCTCTTTATAACTAAGACATAGGGTCGTATAGGCTAGATAATCTATTTGCCTTCTCTTTATAACTAAGTCATGGAGTCGTATAGGTAGATAGCCTATTTGCCTTCTCTTTATAGCTAAGACATGGAGACGTAGAGGCTAGATATTATAGTTACCCTCTCTTTATAACTAAGACATGGAGTCGTATAGGCTAGATAGTCTTGTTGCCTTCTCTTTATAACTAAGACATGGAGTCGTTTAGGCTAGATAGTCTATTTGCCTTCTCTTTATAACTAATACATGGAGACGTAGAGGCTAGATAGTATAGTTACCCTCTCGTTATAACTAAGACATGGAGTCGTATAGGCTAGATAGTCTTGTTCCCTGTTTTTATAACTAAGACATGGAGCCGTATAGGGTAGATAGTCTATTTGCCTTCTCTTTATAACTAAGACATGGAGTCGTAGAGGCTAGATAGTATAGTTACCCTCTCTTTATAACTAAGACAATGAGTCGTATAGGCTAGATAGTCTTGTTACCTGTCTTTATAACTAAGACATGGAGACGTATAGGCTAGATAGACTATTTGCCTTCTCTTTATAACTAAGACATGGAGTCGTATAGGCTAGATAGTCTATTTGCCTTCTCTTTATAACTAAGGCATGGAGTCGTGTAGACTAGATAGTCTATGTGCCTTCTCTTTATAACTAAGAAATGGAGACGTAGAGGCTAAATGGTATAGTTGACCTGACTTTATAAC
Source organism: Deroplatys truncata (assembly GCA_030765065.1). Taxonomy (NCBI): domain Eukaryota; kingdom Metazoa; phylum Arthropoda; class Insecta; order Mantodea; family Mantidae; genus Deroplatys; species Deroplatys truncata. The sequence continues at coordinate 76,862,789 of CM060982.1, read as the reverse complement.
TAAGACATGGAGACAATAGGTTAGGTAGTCTATTTGCCTTCTCTTTATAACTAAGACATGGAGTCGTATAGGCTAGATAGTCTATTTGCCTTCTCTTTATTACTAAGACATGGAGTTGTATAGCCTAGATAGTCCAGTTGCCTTCTCTTTATAACTAAGACATGGAGTCGTATAGGCTAGATAGTCTATTTGCTTTCTCTTTATAACTAAGACATGGAGTCGTATAGGCTAGTTAGTCTTTTTGCCTTCTCTTTATAATTAAGACATGGAGTCGATTAGGCTAGATAGTCTATTTGCCTTCTCTTAATAATTTAGACATTGAGTCGTATAGGCTAGATAGTCTATTTGCCTTCTCTTTATAACTAAGACATGGTGTCGTAAAGGCTAGTTAGTCTATTTGCCTTCTCTTTAAACTAAGACATGGAGTCGTATAGGCTAGATAGTATATTTGCCTTCTCATTACAACTAAGACATGGAGGCGTAGAGGCTAAATAGTATAGTTACCCTCTCTTTATAACTAAGTCATGGAGATGTATAGGCTAGATAGTCTTGTTCCCTGTCTTTATAACTAAGACATGAAGTCGTATAGGCTAGTTAGTCTATTTGCTTCTCTTTACAACTAAGACATGGAGTCGTATAGGCTAGATAGTCTATTTGCCTTCTCTTTATAACTAAGACATGGAGACGTAGAGGCTAGATAATATAGTTACCCTCTCTTTATAACTACGACATGGAGTCGTATAGGCTTGATAATCTTGTTCCCTAGCTTTATAACTAAGACATGAAGTCGTATAGGCTAGATAGTCTATTTGCCTTCTGTTTATAACTAAGACATGTAGTCGTATAGGCTAGATAGTCTTGTTTCCTGTCTTTATAACTAAGACATGGAGTCGTATAGGCTAGATAGTCTATTTGCCTTCTCTATATAACTAAGACATGGGGTCGTATAGGCTAGATAGTCTATTTTCCTTCTCTTTATAACTAAGACATGGAGTCGTATAGGCTAGATAGTCTATTTGCCTTCTGTTTATAACTAAGACATGTAGTCGTATAGGCTAGATAGTCTTGTTTCCTGTCTTTATAACTAAGACATGGAGTCGTATAGGCTAGATAGTCTATTTGCCTTCTCTTTATAACTAAGACATGGGGTCGTATAGGCTAGATAGTCTATTTTCCTTCTCTTTATAACTAAGACATGGAGTCGTATAGGCTAGATAGTCTACTTGCCTTCTCTTTATAGCTAAGACATGGAGACGTAGAGGCAAGATAGTATAGTTACCCTCTCTTTATAACTAAGACATGGAGTCGTATAGGCTAGATAGTCTTGTTACCTTCTCTTTATAACTAAGACATGGAGTCGTTTAGGCTAGATAGTCTATTTGCCTTCTCTTTATAACTAATACATGGAGACGTAGAGGCTAGATAGTATAGTTACCCTCTCTTTATAACTAAGACATGGAGTCGTTTAGGCTAGATAGTCTATTTGCCTTCTCTTTATAGCTAAGACATGGAGACGTAGAGGCTAGATAGTATAGTTACCCTCTCTTTATAACTAAGACATGGAGTCGTATAGGCTAGATAGTCTTGCTACCTTCTCTTTATAACTAAGACATGCAGTCGTTTAGGCTAGATAGTCTATTTGCCTTCTCTTTATAGCTAAGACATGGAGACGTAGAGGCTAGATAGTATAGTTACCCTCTCTTTATAACTAAGACATGGAGTCGTATAGGCTAGATAGTCTTGTTACCTTCTCTTTATAACTAAGACATGGAGTCGTTTAGGCTAGATAGTCGATTTGCCTTCTCTTTATAACTAATACATGGAGACGTAGAGGCTAGATAGTATAGTTACCCTCTCTTTATAACTAAGACATGGAGTCGTATAGGCTAGATAGTCTTGTTCCCTGTTTTTATAACTAAGACATGGAGTCGTATAGGGTAGATAGTCTATTTGCCTTCCCTTTATAACTAAGGCATGGAGTCGTGTAGACTAGATAGTCTATGTGCCTTCTCTTTATAACTAAGAAATGGAGACGTAGAGGCTATATAGTATAGTTGACCTGACTTTATAACTAAGACATGGAGACAATATGTTAGGTAGTCTATTTGCCTTCTCTTTATAACTAAGACATGGAGTCGTATAGACTAGATAGTCTATTTGCCTTCTCTTTATTACTAAGACATGGAGTTGTATAGCCTAGATAGTCCAGTTGCCTTCTCTTTATAACTAAGACATGGAGTCGTATAGGCTAGATAGTCTATTTGCTTTCTCTTTATAACTAAGACATAGAGTCGTATAGGCTAGTTAGTCTTTTTGCCTTCTCTTTATAATTTAGACATGGAGTCGTTTAGGCTAGATAGTCTATTTGCCTTCTCTTAATAACTTAGACATTGAGTCGTATAGGCTAGATAGTCTATTTGCCTTCTCTTTATAACTAAGACATGGTGTCGTAAAGGCTAGTTAGTCTATTTGCCTTCTCTCTAAACTAAGACATGGAGTCGTATAGGCTAGATAGTATATTTGCCTTCTCATTATAACTAAGACATGGAGACGTAGAGGCTAAATAGTATAGTTACCCTCTCTTTATAACTAAGTCATGGAGACGTATAGGCTAGATAGTCTTGTTCCCTGTCTTTATAACTAAGACATGGAGTCGTATAGGCTAGATAGTCTATTTGCCTTCGCTTTATAACTAAGACATGGTGTCGTATAGGCTAGTTAGTCTATTTGCCTTCTCTTTACAACTAAGACATGGAGTCGTATAGGCTAGATAGTCTATTTGCCTTCTCTTTATAACTAAGACATGGAGACGTAGAGGCTAGATAGTATAGTTACCCTCTCTTTATAACTAAGACATGGAGTCGTATAGGCTTGATAATTTGTTCCCTGTCTTTATAACTAAGACATGAAGTCGTATAGGCTAGATAGTCTATTTGCGTTCTGTTTATAAGTAAGACATGGAGTCGTATAGGCTAGATAGTCTTGTTTCCTGTCTTTATAACTAAGACATGGGGTCGTATAGGCTAGATAGTCTATTTGCCTTCTCTTTATAACTAAGACATGGGGTCGTATAGGCTAGATAGTTTATTTTCCTTCTCTTTATAACTAAGATATGGAGTCGTATAGGCTAGATAGTCTATTTGCCTTCTCTTTATAGCTAAGACATGGAGACGTAGAGGCTGGATAGTATAGTTACCCTCTCTTTATAACTAAGACATGGAGTCGTATAGGCTAGATAGTCTTGTTACCTTCTCTTTATAACTAAGACATGGAGTCGTTTAGGCTAGATAGCCTATTTGCCTTCTCTTTATAACTAATACATGGAGACGTAGAGACTAGATAGTATAGTTACCCTCTCTTTATAACTAAGACATGGAGTCGTATAGGCTAGATAGTCTTGTTCCCTGTTTTTATAACTAAGACATGGTGTCGTATAGGGTAGATAGTCTATTTGCCTTCTCTTTATAACTAAGACATGGAGTCGTAGAGGCTAGATAGTATAGTTACCATATCTTTATAACTAAGACATGGAGTCGTTTAGGCTAGATAGTCTATTTGCCTTCTCTATATAACTAATACATGGAGACGTAGAGGCTAGATAGTATAGTTACCCTCTCTTTATAACTAAGACATGGAGTCGTATAGGCTAGATAGTCTTGTCCCTGTTTTTATAACTAAGACATGGAGTCGTATAGGGTAGATAGTCTATTTGCCTTCTCTTTATAACTAAGACATGGAGTCGTAGAGGCTAGATAGTATAGTTACCCTCTCTTTATAAATAAGACATGGAGTCGTATAGGCTAGATAGTCTTGTTACCTGTCTTTATAACTAAGACATGGAGAGGTATAGGCTAGATAGTCTATTTGCCTTCTCTTTATAACTAAGACATGGAGTCGAATAGGCTAGATAGTCTATTTGCCTTCTCTTTATAACTAAGGCATGGAGTCGTGTAGACTAGATAGTCTATGTGCCTTCTCTTTATAACTAAGAAATGGAGACGTAGAGGCTAGATAGTATAGTTGACCTGACTTTATAACTAAGACATGGAGACAATAGGTTAGGTAGTCTATTTGCCTTCTCTTTATAACTAAGACATGGAGTCATATAGGTTAGATAGTCTATTTGCCTTCTCTTTATAACTAAGACATGGAGTCGTATAGGCTAGTTAGTCTATTTGCCTTCTCTTTATTACTAAGACATGGAGTTGTATAGCCTAGATAGTACAGTTGCCTTCTCTTTATAACTAAGACATGGAGTCGTATAGGCTAGATAGTCTATTTGCTTTCTCTTTATAACTAAGACATGGGGTCGTATAGGCTAGATAGTCTATTTTCCTTCTCTTTATAACTAAGACATGGAGTCGTATAGGCTAGATAGTCAATTTGCCTTCTCTTTATAGCTAAGACATGGAGTCGTATAGGCTAGATAGTCTATTTGCCTTCTCTTTATAGCTAAGACATGGAGACGAAGAGGCTAGATATTATAGTTACCTTCTCTTTATAACTAAGACATGGAGTCGTTTAGGCTAGATAGTCTATTTGCCTTCTCTTTATAACTATTACATGGAGACGTAGAGGCTAGATAGTATAGTTACCCTCTCTTTATAACTAAGACATGGAGTCGTATAGGCTAGATAGTCTTGTTCCCTGTTTTTATAACTAAGACATGGATTCGTATAGGGTAGATAATCTATTTGCCTTCTCTTTATAACTAAGACATGGAGTCGTAGAGGCTAGATAGTATAGTTACCATCTCTTTATAACTAAGACATGGAGTCGTATGGGCTAGATAGTCTTGTTCCCTGTCTTTATAACTAAGACATGGAGACGTATAGGCTAGATAGTCTATTTGCCTTCTCTTTATAACTAAGACATGGAGTCGTATAGGCTAGATAGCCTATTTGCCTTCTCTTTATAACTAAGGCATGGAGTCGTGTAGACTAGATAGTCTATGTGCCTTCTCTTTATAACTAAGAAATGGAGACGTAGAGGTTATATAGTATAGTTGACCTGACTTCATAACTAAGACATGGAGACAATAGGTTAGGTAGTCTATTTGCCTTCTCTTTATAACTAAGACATGGAGCCGTATAGGGTAGATAGTCTATTTGCCTTCTCTTTATAACTAAGACATGGAGTCGTAGAGGCTAGATAGTATAGTTACCATCTCTTTATAACTAAGACATGGAGTCGTATAGGCTAGATAGTCTTGTTCCCTGTCTTTATAACTAAAAAATGGGGACGTATAGGCTAGATAGTCTATTTGCCTTCTCTTTATAACAAAGACATGGTGTCGTATAGGCTAGTTAGTCTATTTGCTTCTCTTTACAACTAAGACATGGAGTCGTATAGGCTAGATAGTCTATTTGCCTTCTCTTTATAGCTAAGACATGGAGTCGTATAGGCTAGATAGTCTATTTGCCTTCTCTTTATAGCTAAGACATGGAGACGTAGAGGCTAGATATTATAGTTACCTTCTCTTTATAGCTAAGACATGGAGTCGTTTAGGCTAGATAGTCTATTTGCCTTCTCTTTATAACTATTACATGGAGACGTAGAGGCTAGATAGTATAGTTACCCCCTCTTTATAACTAAGACATGGAGTCGTATAGGCTAGATAGTCTTGTTCCCTGTTTTTATGACTAAGACATGGATTCGTATAGGGTAGATAGTCTATTTGCCTTCTCTTTATAACTAATACATGGAGTCGTAGAGGCTAGATAGTATAGTTACCATCTCTTTATAACTAAGACATGGAGTCGTATAGGCTAGATAGTCTTGTTCCCTGTCTTTATAACTAAGACATGGAGACGTATAGGCTAGATAGTCTATTTGCCTTCTCTTTATAACTAAGACATGGAGTCGTATAGGCTAGATAGACTATTTGCCTTCTCTTTATAACTAAGGCATGGAGTCGTGTAGACTAGATAGTCTATGTGCCTTCTCTTTATAACTAAGAAATGGAGACGTAGAGGTTATATAGTATAGTTGACCTGACTTTATAACTAAGACATGGAGACAATAGGTTAGGTAGTCTATTTGCCTTCTCTTTATAACTAAGACATGGAGTCGTATAGGTTAGATAGTCTATTTGCCTTCTCTTTATAACTAAGACATGGAGTCGTATAGGCTAGATAGTCTATTTGCCTTCTCTTTATTACTAAGACATGTAGTTGTATAGCCTAGATAGTCCAGTTGCCTTCTCTTTATAACTAAGACATGGAGTCGTATAGGCTAGATAGTCTTTTTGCCTTCTCTTTATAATTAAGACATGGAGTCGTTTAGGCTAGATAGTCCATTTGCCTTCTCTTAATAACTTAGACATTGAGTCGTATAGGCTAGATAGTCTATTTGCCTTCTCTTTGTAACTATGACATGGTGTAGTAAAGGCTAGTTAACTATTTGCCTTCTCTTTAAACTAAGACATGGAGTCGTATAGGCTAGATAGTATATTTGCCTGCTCATTATAACTAAGACATGGAGACGTAGAGGCTAAATAGTATAGTTACCCTCTCTTTATAACTGTCATGGAGACGTATAGGCTAGATAGTCTTGTTCCCAGTCTTTATAACTGAGACATGGAGTCGTATAGGCTAGATAGTCTATTTGCCTTCTCTTTATAACTAAGACATGGAGTCGTATAGGCTAGATAGTCTATTTGCCTTCTCTTTATAACTAAGACATGGGGTCGTATAGGCTAGATAGTCTTGTTTCCTGTCTTTATAACTAAGACATGGGGTCGTATAGGCTAGATAGTCTATTTTCCTTCTCTTTATAACTACGACATGGATTCGTATAGGCTAGATAGTCTACTTCCTTCTCTTTATAGCTAAGACATGGAGACGTAGAGGTTAGGTAGTATAGTTACCCTCTCTTTATAACTAAGACATGGAGTCGTATAGGCTAGATAGTCTTGTTACCTTCTCTTTATAACTAAGACATGGAGTCGTTTAGGCTAGATAGTCTATTTGCCTTCTCTTTATAACTAATACATGGAGACGTAGAGGCTAGATAGTATAGTTACCCTCTCTTTATAACTAAGACATGGAGTCGTATAGGCTAGATAGTCTTGTTCCCTGTTTTTATAACTAAGACATGGAGTCGTATAGGGTAGATAGTCTATTTGCCTTCTCTTTATAATTAAGACATGGAGTCGTTTAGGCTAGATAGTCTATTTGCCTTCTCTTAATAACTTAGACATTGAGTCGTATAGGCTAGATAGTCTATTTGCCTTCTCTTTATAACTAAGACATGGTGCCGTAAAGGCTAGATAGTCTATTTGCCTTCTCTTTATAACTAAGACATAGGGTCGTATAGGCTAGATAATCTATTTGCCTTCTCTTTATAACTAAGTCATGGAGTCGTATAGGTAGATAGCCTATTTGCCTTCTCTTTATAGCTAAGACATGGAGACGTAGAGGCTAGATATTATAGTTACCCTCTCTTTATAACTAAGACATGGAGTCGTATAGGCTAGATAGTCTTGTTGCCTTCTCTTTATAACTAAGACATGGAGTCGTTTAGGCTAGATAGTCTATTTGCCTTCTCTTTATAACTAATACATGGAGACGTAGAGGCTAGATAGTATAGTTACCCTCTCGTTATAACTAAGACATGGAGTCGTATAGGCTAGATAGTCTTGTTCCCTGTTTTTATAACTAAGACATGGAGCCGTATAGGGTAGATAGTCTATTTGCCTTCTCTTTATAACTAAGACATGGAGTCGTAGAGGCTAGATAGTATAGTTACCCTCTCTTTATAACTAAGACAATGAGTCGTATAGGCTAGATAGTCTTGTTACCTGTCTTTATAACTAAGACATGGAGACGTATAGGCTAGATAGACTATTTGCCTTCTCTTTATAACTAAGACATGGAGTCGTATAGGCTAGATAGTCTATTTGCCTTCTCTTTATAACTAAGGCATGGAGTCGTGTAGACTAGATAGTCTATGTGCCTTCTCTTTATAACTAAGAAATGGAGACGTAGAGGCTAAATGGTATAGTTGACCTGACTTTATAACTAAGACATGGAGACAATAGGTTAGGTAGTCTATTTGCCTTCTCTTTATAACTAAGACATGGAGTCGTATAGGCTAGATAGTCTATTTGCCTTCTCTTTATTACTAAGACATGGAGTTGTATAGCCTAGATAGTCCAGTTGCCTTCTCTTTATAACTAAGACATGGAGTCGTATAGGCTAGATAGTCTATTTGCTTTCTCTTTATAACTAAGACATGGAGTCGTATAGGCTAGTTAGTCTTTTTGCCTTCTCTTTATAATTAAGACATGGAGTCGATTAGGCTAGATAGTCTATTTGCCTTCTCTTAATAATTTAGACATTGAGTCGTATAGGCTAGATAGTCTATTTGCCTTCTCTTTATAACTAAGACATGGTGTCGTAAAGGCTAGTTAGTCTATTTGCCTTCTCTTTAAACTAAGACATGGAGTCGTATAGGCTAGATAGTATATTTGCCTTCTCATTACAACTAAGACATGGAGGCGTAGAGGCTAAATAGTATAGTTACCCTCTCTTTATAACTAAGTCATGGAGATGTATAGGCTAGATAGTCTTGTTCCCTGTCTTTATAACTAAGACATGAAGTCGTATAGGCTAGTTAGTCTATTTGCTTCTCTTTACAACTAAGACATGGAGTCGTATAGGCTAGATAGTCTATTTGCCTTCTCTTTATAACTAAGACATGGAGACGTAGAGGCTAGATAATATAGTTACCCTCTCTTTATAACTACGACATGGAGTCGTATAGGCTTGATAATCTTGTTCCCTAGCTTTATAACTAAGACATGAAGTCGTATAGGCTAGATAGTCTATTTGCCTTCTGTTTATAACTAAGACATGTAGTCGTATAGGCTAGATAGTCTTGTTTCCTGTCTTTATAACTAAGACATGGAGTCGTATAGGCTAGATAGTCTATTTGCCTTCTCTATATAACTAAGACATGGGGTCGTATAGGCTAGATAGTCTATTTTCCTTCTCTTTATAACTAAGACATGGAGTCGTATAGGCTAGATAGTCTATTTGCCTTCTGTTTATAACTAAGACATGTAGTCGTATAGGCTAGATAGTCTTGTTTCCTGTCTTTATAACTAAGACATGGAGTCGTATAGGCTAGATAGTCTATTTGCCTTCTCTTTATAACTAAGACATGGGGTCGTATAGGCTAGATAGTCTATTTTCCTTCTCTTTATAACTAAGACATGGAGTCGTATAGGCTAGATAGTCTACTTGCCTTCTCTTTATAGCTAAGACATGGAGACGTAGAGGCAAGATAGTATAGTTACCCTCTCTTTATAACTAAGACATGGAGTCGTATAGGCTAGATAGTCTTGTTACCTTCTCTTTATAACTAAGACATGGAGTCGTTTAGGCTAGATAGTCTATTTGCCTTCTCTTTATAACTAATACATGGAGACGTAGAGGCTAGATAGTATAGTTACCCTCTCTTTATAACTAAGACATGGAGTCGTTTAGGCTAGATAGTCTATTTGCCTTCTCTTTATAGCTAAGACATGGAGACGTAGAGGCTAGATAGTATAGTTACCCTCTCTTTATAACTAAGACATGGAGTCGTATAGGCTAGATAGTCTTGCTACCTTCTCTTTATAACTAAGACATGCAGTCGTTTAGGCTAGATAGTCTATTTGCCTTCTCTTTATAGCTAAGACATGGAGACGTAGAGGCTAGATAGTATAGTTACCCTCTCTTTATAACTAAGACATGGAGTCGTATAGGCTAGATAGTCTTGTTACCTTCTCTTTATAACTAAGACATGGAGTCGTTTAGGCTAGATAGTCGATTTGCCTTCTCTTTATAACTAATACATGGAGACGTAGAGGCTAGATAGTATAGTTACCCTCTCTTTATAACTAAGACATGGAGTCGTATAGGCTAGATAGTCTTGTTCCCTGTTTTTATAACTAAGACATGGAGTCGTATAGGGTAGATAGTCTATTTGCCTTCCCTTTATAACTAAGGCATGGAGTCGTGTAGACTAGATAGTCTATGTGCCTTCTCTTTATAACTAAGAAATGGAGACGTAGAGGCTATATAGTATAGTTGACCTGACTTTATAACTAAGACATGGAGACAATATGTTAGGTAGTCTATTTGCCTTCTCTTTATAACTAAGACATGGAGTCGTATAGACTAGATAGTCTATTTGCCTTCTCTTTATTACTAAGACATGGAGTTGTATAGCCTAGATAGTCCAGTTGCCTTCTCTTTATAACTAAGACATGGAGTCGTATAGGCTAGATAGTCTATTTGCTTTCTCTTTATAACTAAGACATAGAGTCGTATAGGCTAGTTAGTCTTTTTGCCTTCTCTTTATAATTTAGACATGGAGTCGTTTAGGCTAGATAGTCTATTTGCCTTCTCTTAATAACTTAGACATTGAGTCGTATAGGCTAGATAGTCTATTTGCCTTCTCTTTATAACTAAGACATGGTGTCGTAAAGGCTAGTTAGTCTATTTGCCTTCTCTCTAAACTAAGACATGGAGTCGTATAGGCTAGATAGTATATTTGCCTTCTCATTATAACTAAGACATGGAGACGTAGAGGCTAAATAGTATAGTTACCCTCTCTTTATAACTAAGTCATGGAGACGTATAGGCTAGATAGTCTTGTTCCCTGTCTTTATAACTAAGACATGGAGTCGTATAGGCTAGATAGTCTATTTGCCTTCGCTTTATAACTAAGACATGGTGTCGTATAGGCTAGTTAGTCTATTTGCCTTCTCTTTACAACTAAGACATGGAGTCGTATAGGCTAGATAGTCTATTTGCCTTCTCTTTATAACTAAGACATGGAGACGTAGAGGCTAGATAGTATAGTTACCCTCTCTTTATAACTAAGACATGGAGTCGTATAGGCTTGATAATTTGTTCCCTGTCTTTATAACTAAGACATGAAGTCGTATAGGCTAGATAGTCTATTTGCGTTCTGTTTATAAGTAAGACATGGAGTCGTATAGGCTAGATAGTCTTGTTTCCTGTCTTTATAACTAAGACATGGGGTCGTATAGGCTAGATAGTCTATTTGCCTTCTCTTTATAACTAAGACATGGGGTCGTATAGGCTAGATAGTTTATTTTCCTTCTCTTTATAACTAAGATATGGAGTCGTATAGGCTAGATAGTCTATTTGCCTTCTCTTTATAGCTAAGACATGGAGACGTAGAGGCTGGATAGTATAGTTACCCTCTCTTTATAACTAAGACATGGAGTCGTATAGGCTAGATAGTCTTGTTACCTTCTCTTTATAACTAAGACATGGAGTCGTTTAGGCTAGATAGCCTATTTGCCTTCTCTTTATAACTAATACATGGAGACGTAGAGACTAGATAGTATAGTTACCCTCTCTTTATAACTAAGACATGGAGTCGTATAGGCTAGATAGTCTTGTTCCCTGTTTTTATAACTAAGACATGGTGTCGTATAGGGTAGATAGTCTATTTGCCTTCTCTTTATAACTAAGACATGGAGTCGTAGAGGCTAGATAGTATAGTTACCATATCTTTATAACTAAGACATGGAGTCGTTTAGGCTAGATAGTCTATTTGCCTTCTCTATATAACTAATACATGGAGACGTAGAGGCTAGATAGTATAGTTACCCTCTCTTTATAACTAAGACATGGAGTCGTATAGGCTAGATAGTCTTGTCCCTGTTTTTATAACTAAGACATGGAGTCGTATAGGGTAGATAGTCTATTTGCCTTCTCTTTATAACTAAGACATGGAGTCGTAGAGGCTAGATAGTATAGTTACCCTCTCTTTATAAATAAGACATGGAGTCGTATAGGCTAGATAGTCTTGTTACCTGTCTTTATAACTAAGACATGGAGAGGTATAGGCTAGATAGTCTATTTGCCTTCTCTTTATAACTAAGACATGGAGTCGAATAGGCTAGATAGTCTATTTGCCTTCTCTTTATAACTAAGGCATGGAGTCGTGTAGACTAGATAGTCTATGTGCCTTCTCTTTATAACTAAGAAATGGAGACGTAGAGGCTAGATAGTATAGTTGACCTGACTTTATAACTAAGACATGGAGACAATAGGTTAGGTAGTCTATTTGCCTTCTCTTTATAACTAAGACATGGAGTCATATAGGTTAGATAGTCTATTTGCCTTCTCTTTATAACTAAGACATGGAGTCGTATAGGCTAGTTAGTCTATTTGCCTTCTCTTTATTACTAAGACATGGAGTTGTATAGCCTAGATAGTACAGTTGCCTTCTCTTTATAACTAAGACATGGAGTCGTATAGGCTAGATAGTCTATTTGCTTTCTCTTTATAACTAAGACATGGGGTCGTATAGGCTAGATAGTCTATTTTCCTTCTCTTTATAACTAAGACATGGAGTCGTATAGGCTAGATAGTCAATTTGCCTTCTCTTTATAGCTAAGACATGGAGTCGTATAGGCTAGATAGTCTATTTGCCTTCTCTTTATAGCTAAGACATGGAGACGAAGAGGCTAGATATTATAGTTACCTTCTCTTTATAACTAAGACATGGAGTCGTTTAGGCTAGATAGTCTATTTGCCTTCTCTTTATAACTATTACATGGAGACGTAGAGGCTAGATAGTATAGTTACCCTCTCTTTATAACTAAGACATGGAGTCGTATAGGCTAGATAGTCTTGTTCCCTGTTTTTATAACTAAGACATGGATTCGTATAGGGTAGATAATCTATTTGCCTTCTCTTTATAACTAAGACATGGAGTCGTAGAGGCTAGATAGTATAGTTACCATCTCTTTATAACTAAGACATGGAGTCGTATGGGCTAGATAGTCTTGTTCCCTGTCTTTATAACTAAGACATGGAGACGTATAGGCTAGATAGTCTATTTGCCTTCTCTTTATAACTAAGACATGGAGTCGTATAGGCTAGATAGCCTATTTGCCTTCTCTTTATAACTAAGGCATGGAGTCGTGTAGACTAGATAGTCTATGTGCCTTCTCTTTATAACTAAGAAATGGAGACGTAGAGGTTATATAGTATAGTTGACCTGACTTCATAACTAAGACATGGAGACAATAGGTTAGGTAGTCTATTTGCCTTCTCTTTATAAATAAGACATGGAGTCGTATAGGTTAGATAGTCTATTTGCCTTCTCTTTATAACTAAGACATGGAGTCGTATAGGCTAGATAGTCTATTTGCCTTCTCTTTATTACTAAGACATGGAGTTGTATAGCCTAGATAGTCCAGTTGCCTTCTCTTTATAACTAAGACATGGAGTCGTATAGGCTAGATAGTCTATTTGCTTTCTCTTTATAACTAAGACATGGAGTCGTATAGGTTAGTTAGTCTTTTTGCCTTCTCTTTATAATTAAGACATGGAGTCGTTTAGGCTAGATAGTCTATTTGCCTTCTCTTAATAACTTAGACATTGAGTCGTATAGGCTAGATAGTCTATTTGCCTTCTCTTTATAACTAAGACATGGTGTAGTAAAGGCTAGTTAGTCTATTTGCCTTCTCTTTAAACTAAGACATGGAGTCGTATAGGCTAGATAGTATATTTGCCTGCTCATTATAACTAAGACATGGAGACGTAGAGGCTAAATAGTATAGTTACCCTCTCTTTATAACTGTCATGGAGACGTATAGGCTAGATAGTCTTGTTCCCAGTCTTTATAACTGAGACATGGAGTCGTATAGGCTAGATAGTCTATTTGCCTTCTCTTTATAACTAATACATGGAGTCGTATAGGCTAGATAGTCTATTTGCCTTCTCTTTATAACTAAGACATGGGGTCGTATAGGCTAGATAGTCTTGTTTCCTGTCTTTATAACTAAGACATGGGGTCGTATAGGCTAGATAGTCTATTTTCCTTCTCTTTATAACTACGACATGGATTCGTATAGGCTAGATAGTCTACTTGCCTTCTCTTTATAGCTAAGACATGGAGACGTAGAGGCTAGATAGTATAGTTACCCTCTCTTTATAACTAAGACATGGAGTCGTATAGGCTAGATAGTCTTGTTACCTTCTCTTTATAACTAAGACATGGAGTCGTTTAGGCTAGATAGTCTATTTGCCTTCTCTTTATAACTAATACATGGAGACGTAGAGGCTAGATAGTATAGTTACCCTCTCTTTATAACTAAGACATGGAGTCGTATAGGCTAGATAGTCTTGTTCCCTGTTTTTATAACTAAGACATGGTGTCGTATAGGGTAGATAGTCTATTTGCCTTCTCTTTATAATTAAGACATGGAGTCGTTTAGGCTAGATAGTCTATTTGCCTTCTCTTAATAACTTAGACATTGAGTCGTATAGGCTAGATAGTCTATTTGCCTTCTCTTTATAACTAAGACATGGTGCCGTAAAGGCTAGATAGTCTATTTGCCTTCTCTTTATAACTAAGACATAGGGTCGTATAGGCTAGATAATCTATTTGCCTTCTCTTTATAACTTAGTCATGGAGTCGTATAGGTAGATAGCCTATTTGCCTTCTCTTTATAGCTAAGACATGGAGACGTAAAGGCTAGATAGTATAGTTACCCTCTCTTTATAACTAAGACATGGAGTCGTATAGGCTAGATAGTCTTGTTGCCTTCTCTTTATAACTAAGACATGGAGTCGTTTAGGCTAGATAGTCTATTTGCCTTCTCTTTATAACTAATACATGGAGACGTAGAGGCTAGATAGTATAGTTACCCTCTCTTTATAACTAAGACATGGAGTCGTATAGGCTAGATAGTCTTGTTCCCTGTTTTTATAACTAAGACATGGAGCCGTATAGGGTAGATAGTCTATTTGCCTTCTCTTTATAACTAAGACATGGAGTCGTAGAGGCTAGATAGTATAGTTACCCTCTCTTTATAACTAAGACATGGAGTCGTATAGGCTAGATAGTCTTGTTACCTGTCTTTATAACTAAGACATGGAGACGTATTGGCTAGATAGTCTATTTGCCTTCTCTTTATAACTAAGACATGGAATCGTATAGGCTAGATAGTCTATTTGCCTTTTCTTTATAACTAAGGCATGGACTCGTGTAGACTAGATAGTCTATGTGCCTTCTCTTTATAACTAAGAAATGGAGACGTAGAGGTTATATAGTATAGTTGACCTGACTTTATAACTAAGACATGGAGACAATAGGTTAGGTAGTCTATTTGCCTTCTCTTTATAACTAAGACATGGAGTCGTATAGGTTAGATAGTCTATTTGCCTTCTCTTTATAACTAAGACATGGAGTCGTATAGGCTAGATAGTCTATTTGCCTTCTCTTTATTACTAAGACATGTAGTTGTATAGCCTAGATAGTCCAGTTGCCTTCTCTTTATAACTAAGACATGGAGTCGTATAGGCTAGATAGTCTTTTTGCCTTCTCTTTATAATTAAGACATGGAGTCGTTTAGGCTAGATAGTCTATTTGCCTTCTCTTAATAACTTAGACATTGAGTCGTATAGGCTAGATAGTCTATTTGCCTTCTCTTTATAACTAAGACATGGTGTAGTAAAGGCTAGTTATCTATTTGCCTTCTCTTTAAACTAAGACATGGAGTCGTATAGGCTAGATAGTATATTTGCCTGCTCATTATAACTAAGACATGGAGACGTAGAGGCTAAATAGTATAGTTACCCTCTCTTTATAACTGTCATGGAGACGTATAGGCTAGATAGTCTTGTTCCCAGTCTTTATAACTGAGACATGGAGTCGTATAGGCTAGATAGTCTATTTGCCTTCTCTTTATAACTAAGACATGGAGTCGTATAGGCTAGATAGTCTATTTGCCTTCTCTTTATAACTAAGACATGGGGTCGTATAGGCTAGATAGTCTTGTTTCCTGTCTTTATAACTAAGACATGGGGTCGTATAGGCTAGATAGTCTATTTTCCTTCTCTTTATAACTACGACATGGGTTCGTATAGGCTAGATAGTCTACTTCCTTCTCTTTATAGCTAAGACATGGAGACGTAGAGGTTAGATAGTATAGTTACCCTCTCTTTATAACTAAGACATGGAGTCGTATAGGTTAGATAGTCTTGTTACCTTCTCTTTATAACTAAGACATGGAGTCGATTAGGCTAGATAGTCTATTTGCCTTCTCTTTATAACTAATACATGGAGACGTAGAGGCTAGATAGTATAGTTACCCTCTCTTTATAACTAAGACATGGAGTCGTATAGGCTAGATAGTCTTGTTCCCTCTTTTTATAACTAAGACATGGAGTCGTATAGGGTAGATAGTCTATTTGCCTTCTCTTTATAATTAAGACATGGAGTCGTTTAGGCTAGATAGTCTATTTGCCTTCTCTTAATAACTTAGACATTGAGTCGTATAGGCTAGATAGTCTATTTGCCTTCTCTTTATAACTAAGACATGGTGCCGTAAAGGCTAGATAGTCTATTTGCCTTCTCTTTATAACTAAGACATAGGGTCGTATAGGCTAGATAATCTATTTGCCTTCTCTTTATAACTAAGTCATGGAGTCGCATAGGTAGATAGCCTATTTGCCTTCTCTTTATAGCTAAGACATGGAGACGTAGAGGCTAGATAGTATAGTTACCCTCTCTTTATAACTAAGACATGGAGTCGTATAGGCTAGATAGTCTTGTTGCCTTCTCTTTATAACTAAGACATGGAGTCGTTTAGGCTAGATAGTCTATTTGCCTTCTCTTTATAACTAATACATGGAGACGTAGAGGCTAGATAGTATAGTTACCCTCTCTTTATAACTAAGTCACGGAGTCGTATAGGCTAGATAGTCTTGTTCCCTGTTTTTATAACTAAGTCATGGAGCCGTATAGGGTAGATAGTCTATTTGCCTTCTCTTTATAACTAAGACATGGTGTCGTAGAGGCTATATAGTATAGTTACCCTCTCTTTATAACTAAGACATGGAGTCGTATAGGCTAGATAGTCTTGTTACCTGTCTTTATAACTAAGACATGGAGACGTATAGGCTAGATAGACTATTTGCCTTCTCTTTATAACTAAGACATGGAGTCGTATAGGCTAGATAGTCTATTTGCCTTCTCTTTATAACTAAGGCATGGAGTCGTGTAGACGAGATAGTCTATGTGCCTTCTCTTTATAACTAAGAAATGGAGACGTAGAGGCTAGATAGTATAGTTGACCTGACTTTATAACTAAGACATGGAGACAATAGGTTAGGTAGTCTATTTGCCTTGTCTTTATAACTAAGACATGGAGTCGTATAGGTTAGATAGTCTATTTGCCTTCTCTTTATAACTAAGACATGGAGTCGTATAGGCTAGATAGTCTATTTGCCTTCTCTTTATTACTAAGACATGGAGTTGTATAGCCTAGATAGTCCAGTTGCCTTCTCTTTATAACTAAGACATGGAGTCGTATAGGCTAGATAGTCTATTTGCTTTCTCTTTATAACTAAGACATGGAGTCGTATAGGCTAGTTAGTCTTTTTGCCTTCTCTTTATAATTAAGACATGGAGTCGATTAGGCTAGATAGTCTATTTGCCTTCTCTTAATAATTTAGACATTGAGTCGTATAGGCTAGATAGTCTATTTGCCTTCTCTTTATAACTAAGACATGGTGTCGTAAAGGCTAGTTAGTCTATTTGCCTTCTCTTTAAACTAAGACATGGAGTCGTATAGGCTAGATAGTATATTTGCCTTCTCATTATAACTAAGACATGGAGGCGTAGAGGCTAAATAGTATAGTTACCCTCTCTTTATAACTAAGTCATGGAGACGTATAGGCTAGATAGTCTATTTGCCTTCTCTTTATAACAAAGACATGGTGTCGTATAGGCTAGTTAGTCTATTTGCTTCTCTTTACAACTAAGACATGGAGTCGTATAGGCTAGATAGTCTATTTGCCTTCTCTTTATAGCTAAGACATGGAGTCGTATAGGCTAGATAGTCTATTTGCCTTCTCTTTATAGCTAAGACATGGAGACGTAGAGGCTAGATATTATAGTTACCTTCTCTTTATAGCTAAGACATGGAGTCGTTTAGGCTAGATAGTCTATTTGCCTTCTCTTTATAAATATTACATGGAGACGTAGAGGCTAGATAGTATAGTTACCCCCTCTTTATAACTAAGACATGGAGTCGTATAGGCTAGATAGTCTTGTTCCCTGTTTTTATAACTAAGACATGGATTCGTATAGGGTAGATAGTCTATTTGCCTTCTCTTTATAACTAATACATGGAGTCGTAGAGGCTAGATAGTATAGTTACCATCTCTTTATAACTAAGACATGGAGTCGTATAGGCTAGATAGTCTTGTTCCCTGTCTTTATAACTAAGACATGGAGACGTATAGGCTAGATAGTCTATTTGCCTTCTCTTTATAACTAAGACATGGAGTCGTATAGGCTAGATAGCCTATTTGCCTTCTCTTTATAACTAAGGCATGGAGTCGTGTAGACTAGATAGTCTATGTGCCTTCTCTTTATAACTAAGAAATGGAGACGTAGAGGTTATATAGTATAGTTGACCTGACTTTATAACTAAGACATGGAGACAATAGGTTAGGTAGTCTATTTGCCTTCTCTTTATAACTAAGACATGGAGTCGTATAGGTTAGATAGTCTATTTGCCTTCTCTTTATAACTAAGACATGGAGTCGTATAGGCTAGATAGTCTATTTGCCTTCTCTTTATTACTAAGACATGTAGTTGTATAGCCTAGATAGTCCAGTTGCCTTCTCTTTATAACTAAGACATGGAGTCGTATAGGCTAGATACTCTTTTTGCCTTCTCTTTATAATTAAGACATGGAGTCGTTTAGGCTAGATAGTCTATTTGCCTTCTCTTAATAACTTAGACATTGAGTCGTATAGGCTAGATAGTCTATTTGCCTTCTCTTTGTAACTAAGACATGGTGTAGTAAAGGCTAGTTATCTATTTGTCTTCTCTTTAAACTAAGACATGGAGTCGTATAGGCTAGATAGTATATTTGCCTGCTCATTATAACTAAGACATGGAGACGTAGAGGCTAAATAGTATAGTTACCCTCTCTTTATAACTGTCATGGAGACGTATAGGCTAGATAGTCTTGTTCCCAGTCTTTATAACTGAGACATGGAGTCGTATAGGCTAGATAGTCTATTTGCCTTCTCTTTATAACTAAGACATGGAGTCGTATAGGCTAGATAGTCTATTTGCCTTCTCTTTATAACTAAGACATGGGGTCGTATAGGCTAGATAGTCTTGTTTCCTGTCTTTATAACTAAGACATGGGGTCGTATAGGCTAGATAGTCTACTTCCTTCTCTTTATAGCTAAGACATGGAGACGTAGAGGTTAGATAGTATAGTTACCCTTTCTTTATAACTAAAACATGGTGTCGTATAGGCTAGATAGTCTTGTTACCTTCTCTTTATAACTAAGACATGGAGTCGTTTAGGCTAGATAGTCTATTTGCCTTCTCTTTATAACTAATACATGGAGACGTAGAGGCTAGATAGTATAGTTACCCTCTCTTTATAACTAAGACATGGAGTCGTATAGGCTAGATAGTCTTGTTCCCTGTTATTATAACTAAGACATGGAGTCGTATAGGGTAGATAGTCTATTTGCCTTCTCTTTATAATTAAGACATGGAGTCGTTTAGGCTAGATAGTCTATTTGCCTTCTCTTAATAACTTAGACATTGAGTCGTATAGGCTAGATAGTCTATTTGCCTTCTCTTTATAACTAAGACATGGTGCCGTAAAGGCTAGATAGTCTATTTGCCTTCTCTTTATAACTAAGACATAGGGTCGTATAGGCTAGATAATCTATTTGCCTTCTCTTTATAACTAAGTCATGGAGTCGTATAGGTAGATAGCCTATTTGCCTTCTCTTTATAGCTAAGACATGGAGACGTAGAGGCTAGATAGTATAGTTACCCTCTCTTTATAACTAAGACATGGAGTCGTATAGGCTAGATAGTCTTGTTGCCTTCTCTTTATAACTAAGACATGGAGTCGTTTAGGCTAGATAGTCTATTTGCCTTCTCTTTATAGCTAATACATGGAGACGTAGAGGCTAGATAGTATAGTTACCCTCTCTTTATAACTAAGACATGGAGTCGTATAGGCTAGATAGTCTTGTTCCCTGTTTTTATAACTAAGACATGGAGCCGTATAGGGTAGATAGTCTATTTGCCTTCTCTTTATAACTAAGACATGGAGTCGTAGAGGCTAGATAGTATAGTTACCCTCTCTTTATAACTAAGACATGGAGTCGTATAGGCTAGATAGTCTTGTCACCTGTCTTTATAACTAAGACATGGAGACGTATAGGCTAGATAGTCTATTTGCCTTCTCTTTATAACTAAGGCATGGAGTCGTGTAGACTAGATAGTCTATGTGCCTTCTCTTTATAACTAAGAAATGGAGACGTAGAGGCTAGATAGTATAGTTGACCTGATTTTATAACTAAGACATGGAGACAATAGGTTAGGTAGTCTATTTGCCTTCTCTTTATAACTAAGACATGGAGTCGTATAGGTTAGATAGTCTATTTGCCTTCTCTTTATAACTAAGACATGGAGTCGTATAGGCTAGATAGTCTATTTGCCTTCTCTTTATTACTAAGACATGGAGTTGTATAGCCTAGATAGTCCAGTTGCCTTCTCTTTATAACTAAGACATGGAGTCGTATAGGCTAGATAGTCTATTTGCTTTCTCTTTATAACTAAGACATGGAGTCGTATAGGCTAGTTAGTCTTTTTGCCTTCTCTTTATAATTAAGACATGGAGTCGATTAGGCTAGATAGTCTATTTGCCTTCTCTTAATAATTTAGACATTGAGTCGTATAGGCTAGATAGTCTATTTGCCTTCTCTTTATAACTAAGACATGGTGTCGTAAAGGCTAGTTAGTCTATTTGCCTTCTCTTTAAACTAAGACATGGAGTCGTATAGGCTAGATAGTATATTTGCCTTCTCATTACAACTAAGACATGGAGGCGTAGAGGCTAAATAGTATTGTTACCCTCTCTTTATAACTAAGTCATGGAGACGTATAGGCTAGATAGTCTTGTTCCCTGTCTTTATAACTAAGACATGAAGTCGTATAGGCTAGTTAGTCTATTTGCTTCTCTTTACAACTAAGACATGGAGTCGTATAGGCTAGATAGTCTAATTGCCTTCTCTTTATAACTAAGACATGGAGACGTAGAGGCTAGATAATATAGTTACCCTCTCTTTATAACTACGACATGGAGTCGTATAGGCTTGATAATCTTGTTCCCTAGCTTTATAACTAAGAAATGAAGTCGTATAGGCTAGATAGTCTATTTGCCTTCTGTTTATAACTAAGACATGTAGTCGTATAGGCTAGATAGTCTTGTTTCCTGTCTTTATAACTAAGACATGGAGTCGTATAGGCTAGATAGTCTATTTGCCTTCTCTATATAACTAAGACATGGGGTCGTATAGGCTACATAGTCTATTTTCCTTCTCTTTATAACTAAGACATGGAGTCGTATAGGCTAGATAGTCTATTTGCCTTCTGTTTATAACTAAGACATGGAGTCGTATAGGCTAGATAGTCTTGTTTCCTGTCTTTATAACTAAGACATGGAGTCGTATAGGCTAGATAGTCTATTTGCCTTCTCTTTATAACTAAGACATGGGGTCGTATAAGCTAGATAGTCTATTTTCCTTCTCTTTATAACTAAGACATGGAGTCGTATAGGCTAGATAGTCTATTTGCCTTCTCTTTATAGCTAAGACATGGAGACGTAGAGGCTAGATAGTATAGTTACCCTCTCTTATAACTAAGACATGGAGTCGTATAGGCTAGATAGTCTTGTTACCTTCTCTTTATAACTAAGACATGGGGTCGTATAGGCTAGATAGTCTATTTTCCTTCTCTTTATAACTAAGACATGGAGTCGTATAGGCTAGATAGTCTACTTGCCTTCTCTTTATAGCTAAGACATGGAGACGTAGAGGCTAGATAGTATCGTTAACCTCTCTTTATAACTAAGACATGGAGTCGTATAGGCTAGATAGTCTTGTTACCTTCTCTTTATAACTAAGACATGGAGTCGTTTAGGCTAGATAGTCTATTTGCCTTCTCTTTATAACTAATACATGGAGACGTAGAGGCTAGATAGTATAGTTACCCTCTCTTTATAACTAAGACATGGAGTCGTTTAGGCTAGATAGTCTATTTGCCTTCTCTTTATAGCTAAGACATGGAGACGTAGAGGCTAGATAGTATAGTTACCCTCTCTTTATAACTAAGACATGGAGTCGTATAGGCTAGATAGTCTTGCTACCTTCTCTTTATAACTAAGACATGGAGTCGTTTAGGCTAGATAGTCTATTTGCCTTCTCTTTATAGCTAAGACATGGAGACGTAGAGGCTAGATAGTATAGTTACCCTCTCTTTATAACTAAGACATGGAGTCGTATAGGCTAGATAGTCTTGTTACCTTCTCTTTATAACTAAGACATGGAGTCGTTTAGGCTAGATAGTCGATTTGCCTTCTCTTTATAACTACTACATGGAGACGTAGAGGCTAGATAGTATAGTTACCCTCTCTTTATAACTAAGACATGGAGTCGTATAGGCTAGATAGTCTTGTTCCCTGTTTTTATAACTAAGACATGGAGTCGTATAGGGTAGATAGTCTATTTGCCTTCTCTTTATAACTAAGGCATGGAGTCGTGTAGACTAGATAGTCTATGTGCCTTCTCTTTATAACTAAGAAATGGAGACGTAGAGGCTATATAGTATAGTTGACCTGACTTTATAACTAAGACATGGAGACAATATGTTAGGTAGTCTATTTGCCTTCTCTTTATAACTAAGACATGGAGTCGTATAGACTAGATAGTCTATTTGCCTTCTCTTTATTACTAAGACATGGAGTTGTATAGCCTAGATAGTCCAGTTGCCTTCTCTTTATAACTAAGACATGGAGTCGTATAGGCTAGATAGTCTATTTGCTTTCTCTTTATAACTAAGACATGGAGTCGTATAGGCTAGTTAGTCTTTTTGCCTTCTCTTTATAATTTAGACATGGAGTCGTTTAGGCTAGATAGTCTATTTGCCTTCTCTTAATAACTTAGACATTGAGTCGTATAGGCTAGATAGTCTATTTGCCTTCTCTTTATAACTAAGACATGGTGTCGTAAAGGCTAGTTAGTCTATTTGCCTTCTCTCTAAACTAAGACATGGAGTCGTATAGGCTAGATAGTATATTTGCCTTCTCATTATAACTAAGACATGGAGACGTAGAGGCTAAATAGTATAGTTACCCTCTCTTTATAACTAAGTCATGGAGACGTATAGGCTAGATAGTCTTGTTCCCTGTCTTTATAACTAAGACATGGAGTCGTATAGGCTAGATAGTCTATTTGCCTTCTCTTTATAACTAAGACATGGTGTCGTATAGGCTAGTTAGTCTATTTGCCTTCTCTTTACAACTAAGACATGGAGTCGTATAGGCTAGATAGTCTATTTGCCTTCTCTTTATAACTAAGACATGGAGACGTAGAGGCTAGATAGTATAGTTACCCTCTCTTTATAACTAAGACATGGAGTCGTATAGGCTTGATAATCTTGTTCCCTGTCTTTATAACTAAAACATGAAGTCGTATAGGCTAGATAGTCTATTTGCGTTCTGTTTATAGGTAAGACATGGAGTCGTATAGGCTAGATAGTCTTGTTTCCTGTCTTTATAACTAAGACATGGGGTCGTATAGGCTAGATAGTGTATTTGCCTTCTCTTTATAACTAAGACATGGGGTCGTATAGGCTAGATAGTCTATTTTCCTTCTCTTTATAACTAAGAAATGGAGTCGTATAGGCTAGATAGTCTATTTGCCTTCTCTTTATAGCTAAGACATGGAGACGTAGAGGCTGGATAGTATAGTTACCCTCTCTTTATAACTAAGACATGGAGTCGTATAGGCTAGATAGTCTTGTTACCTTCTCTTTATAACTAAGACATGGAGTCGTTTAGGCTAGATAGCCTATTTGCCTTCTCTTTATAACTAATACATGGAGAAGTAGAGACTAGATAGTATAGTTACCCTCTCTTTATAACTAAGACATGGAGTCGTATAGGCTAGATAGTCTTGTCCCTGTTTTTATAACTAAGACATGGAGTCGTATAGGGTAGATAGTCTATTTGCCTTCTCTTTATAACTAAGACATGGAGTCGTAGAGGCTAGATAGTATAGTTACCCTCTCTTTATAAATAAGACATGGAGTCGTATAGGCTAGATAGTCTTGTTCCCTGTTTTTATAACTAAGACATGGAGTCGTATAGGGTAGATAGTCTATTTGCCTTCTCTTTATAACTAAGACATGGAGTCGTAGAGGCTAGATAGTATAGTTACCATATCTTTATAACTAAGACATGGAGTCGTTTAGGCTAGATAGTCTATTTGCCTTCTCTTTATAACTAATACATGGAGACGTAGAGGCTAGATAGTATAGTTACCCTCTCTTTATAACTAAGACATGGAGTCGTATAGGCTAGATAGTCTTGTCCCTGTTTTTATAACTAAGACATGGAGTCGTATAGGGTAGATAGTCTATTTGCCTTCTCTTTATAACTAAGACATGGAGTTGTAGAGGCTAGATAGTATAGTTACCCTCTCTTTATAAATAAGACATGGAGTCGTATAGGCTAGATAGTCTTGTTACCTGTCTTTATAACTAAGACATGGAGAGGTATAGGCTAGATAGTCTATTTGCCTTCTCTTTATAACTAAGACATGGAGTCGAATAGGCTAGATAGTCTATTTGCCTTCTCTTTATAACTAAGGCATGGAGTCGTGTAGACTAGATAGTCTATGTGCCTTCTCTTTATAACTAAGAAATGGAGACGTAGAGGCTAGATAGTATAGTTGACCTGACTTTATAACTAAGACATGGAGACAATAGGTTAGGTAGTCTATTTGCCTTCTCTTTATAACTAAGACATGGAGTCGTATAGGCTAGATAGTCTATTTGCCTTCTCTTTATAACTAAGACATGGGGTCGTATAGGCTAGATAGTCTTGTTTCCTGTCTTTATAACTAAGACATGGGGTCGTATAGGCTAGATAGTCTATTTTCCTTCTCTTTATAACTACGACATGGGTTCGTATAGGCTAGATAGTCTACTTCCTTCTCTTTATAGCTAAGACATGGAGACGTAGAGGTTAGATAGTATAGTTACCCTCTCTTTATAACTAAGACATGGAGTCGTATAGGTTAGATAGTCTTGTTACCTTCTCTTTATAACTAAGACATGGAGTCGATTAGGCTAGATAGTCTATTTGCCTTCTCTTTATAACTAATACATGGAGACGTAGAGGCTAGATAGTATAGTTACCCTCTCTTTATAACTAAGACATGGAGTCGTATAGGCTAGATAGTCTTGTTCCCTCTTTTTATAACTAAGACATGGAGTCGTATAGGGTAGATAGTCTATTTGCCTTCTCTTTATAATTAAGACATGGAGTCGTTTAGGCTAGATAGTCTATTTGCCTTCTCTTAATAACTTAGACATTGAGTCGTATAGGCTAGATAGTCTATTTGCCTTCTCTTTATAACTAAGACATGGTGCCGTAAAGGCTAGATAGTCTATTTGCCTTCTCTTTATAACTAAGACATAGGGTCGTATAGGCTAGATAATCTATTTGCCTTCTCTTTATAACTAAGTCATGGAGTCGCATAGGTAGATAGCCTATTTGCCTTCTCTTTATAGCTAAGACATGGAGACGTAGAGGCTAGATAGTATAGTTACCCTCTCTTTATAACTAAGACATGGAGTCGTATAGGCTAGATAGTCTTGTTGCCTTCTCTTTATAACTAAGACATGGAGTCGTTTAGGCTAGATAGTCTATTTGCCTTCTCTTTATAACTAATACATGGAGACGTAGAGGCTAGATAGTATAGTTACCCTCTCTTTATAACTAAGTCACGGAGTCGTATAGGCTAGATAGTCTTGTTCCCTGTTTTTATAACTAAGTCATGGAGCCGTATAGGGTAGATAGTCTATTTGCCTTCTCTTTATAACTAAGACATGGAGTCGTAGAGGCTAGATAGTATAGTTACCCTCTCTTTATAACTAAGACATGGAGTCGTATAGGCTAGATAGTCTTGTTACCTGTCTTTATAACTAAGACATGGAGACGTATAGGCTAGATAGACTATTTGCCTTCTCTTTATAACTAAGACATGGAGTCGTATAGGCTAGATAGTCTATTTGCCTTCTCTTTATAACTAAGGCATGGAGTCGTGTAGACGAGATAGTCTATGTGCCTTCTCTTTATAACTAAGAAATGGAGACGTAGAGGCTAGATAGTATAGTTGACCTGACTTTATAACTAAGACATGGAGACAATAGGTTAGGTAGTCTATTTGCCTTCTCTTTATAACTAAGACATGGAGTCGTATAGGTTAGATAGTCTATTTGCCTTCTCTTTATAACTAAGACATGGAGTCGTATAGGCTAGATAGTCTATTTGCCTTCTCTTTATTACTAAGACATGGAGTTGTATAGCCTAGATAGTCCAGTTGCCTTCTCTTTATAACTAAGACATGGAGTCGTATAGGCTAGATAGTCTATTTGCTTTCTCTTTATAACTAAGACATGGAGTCGTATAGGCTAGTTAGTCTTTTTGCCTTCTCTTTATAATTAAGACATGGAGTCGATTAGGCTAGATAGTCTATTTGCCTTCTCTTAATAATTTAGACATTGAGTCGTATAGGCTAGATAGTCTATTTGCCTTCTCTTTATAACTAAGACATGGTGTCGTAAAGGCTAGTTAGTCTATTTGCCTTCTCTTTAAACTAAGACATGGAGTCGTATAGGCTAGATAGTATATTTGCCTTCTCATTATAACTAAGACATGGAGGCGTAGAGGCTAAATAGTATAGTTACCCTCTCTTTATAACTAAGTCATGGAGACGTATAGGCTAGATAGTCTATTTGCCTTCTCTTTATAACAAAGACATGGTGTCGTATAGGCTAGTTAGTCTATTTGCTTCTCTTTACAACTAAGACATGGAGTCGTATAGGCTAGATAGTCTATTTGCCTTCTCTTTATAGCTAAGACATGGAGTCGTATAGGCTAGATAGTCTATTTGCCTTCTCTTTATAGCTAAGACATGGAGACGTAGAGGCTAGATATTATAGTTACCTTCTCTTTATAGCTAAGACATGGAGTCGTTTAGGCTAGATAGTCTATTTGCCTTCTCTTTATAAATATTACATGGAGACGTAGAGGCTAGATAGTATAGTTACCCCCTCTTTATAACTAAGACATGGAGTCGTATAGGCTAGATAGTCTTGTTCCCTGTTTTTATAACTAAGACATGGATTCGTATAGGGTAGATAGTCTATTTGCCTTCTCTTTATAACTAATACATGGAGTCGTAGAGGCTAGATAGTATAGTTACCATCTCTTTATAACTAAGACATGGAGTCGTATAGGCTAGATAGTCTTGTTCCCTGTCTTTATAACTAAGACATGGAGACGTATAGGCTAGATAGTCTATTTGCCTTCTCTTTATAACTAAGACATGGAGTCGTATAGGCTAGATAGCCTATTTGCCTTCTCTTTATAACTAAGGCATGGAGTCGTGTAGACTAGATAGTCTATGTGCCTTCTCTTTATAACTAAGAAATGGAGACGTAGAGGTTATATAGTATAGTTGACCTGACTTTATAACTAAGACATGGAGACAATAGGTTAGGTAGTCTATTTGCCTTCTCTTTATAACTAAGACATGGAGTCGTATAGGTTAGATAGTCTATTTGCCTTCTCTTTATAACTAAGTCATGGAGTCGTATAGGCTAGATAGTCTATTTGCCTTCTCTTTATTACTAAGACATGTAGTTGTATAGCCTAGATAGTACAGTTGCCTTCTCTTTATAACTAAGACATGGAGTCGTATAGGCTAGATACTCTTTTTGCCTTCTCTTTATAATTAAGACATGGAGTCGTTTAGGCTAGATAGTCTATTTGCCTTCTCTTAATAACTTAGACATTGAGTCGTATAGGCTAGATAGTCTATTTGCCTTCTCTTTGTAACTAAGACATGGTGTAGTAAAGGCTAGTTATCTATTTGTCTTCTCTTTAAACTAAGACATGGAGTCGTATAGGCTAGATAGTATATTTGCCTGCTCATTATAACTAAGACATGGAGACGTAGAGGCTAAATAGTATAGTTACCCTCTCTTTATAACTGTCATGGAGACGTATAGGCTAGATAGTCTTGTTCCCAGTCTTTATAACTGAGACATGGAGTCGTATAGGCTAGATAGTCTATTTGCCTTCTCTTTATAACTAAGACATGGAGTCGTATAGGCTAGATAGTCTATTTGCCTTCTCTTTATAACTAAGACATGGGGTCGTATAGGCTAGATAGTCTTGTTTCCTGTCTTTATAACTAAGACATGGGGTCGTATAGGCTAGATAGTCTACTTCCTTCTCTTTATAGCTAAGACATGGAGACGTAGAGGTTAGATAGTATAGTTACCCTTTCTTTATAACTAAAACATGGTGTCGTATAGGCTAGATAGTCTTGTTACCTTCTCTTTATAACTAAGACATGGAGTCGTTTAGGCTAGATAGTCTATTTGCCTTCTCTTTATAACTAATACATGGAGACGTAGAGGCTAGATAGTATAGTTACCCTCTCTTTATAACTAAGACATGGAGTCGTATAGGCTAGATAGTCTTGTTCCCTGTTATTATAACTAAGACATGGAGTCGTATAGGGTAGATAGTCTATTTGCCTTCTCTTTATAATTAAGACATGGAGTCGTTTAGGCTAGATAGTCTATTTGCCTTCTCTTAATAACTTAGACATTGAGTCGTATAGGCTAGATAGTCTATTTGCCTTCTCTTTATAACTAAGACATGGTGCCGTAAAGGCTAGATAGTCTATTTGCCTTCTCTTTATAACTAAGACATAGGGTCGTATAGGCTAGATAATCTATTTGCCTTCTCTTTATAACTAAGTCATGGAGTCGTATAGGTAGATAGCCTATTTGCCTTCTCTTTATAGCTAAGACATGGAGACGTAGAGGCTAGATAGTATAGTTACCCTCTCTTTATAACTAAGACATGGAGTCGTATAGGCTAGATAGTCTTGTTGCCTTCTCTTTATAACTAAGACATGGAGTCGTTTAGGCTAGATAGTCTATTTGCCTTCTCTTTATAGCTAATACATGGAGACGTAGAGGCTAGATAGTATAGTTACCCTCTCTTTATAACTAAGACATGGAGTCGTATAGGCTAGATAGTCTTGTTCCCTGTTTTTATAACTAAGACATGGAGCCGTATAGGGTAGATAGTCTATTTGCCTTCTCTTTATAACTAAGACATGGAGTCGTAGAGGCTAGATAGTATAGTTACCCTCTCTTTATAACTAAGACATGGAGTCGTATAGGCTAGATAGTCTTGTCACCTGTCTTTATAACTAAGACATGGAGACGTATAGGCTAGATAGTCTATTTGCCTTCTCTTTATAACTAAGGCATGGAGTCGTGTAGACTAGATAGTCTATGTGCCTTCTCTTTATAACTAAGAAATGGAGACGTAGAGGCTAGATAGTATAGTTGACCTGATTTTATAACTAAGACATGGAGACAATAGGTTAGGTAGTCTATTTGCCTTCTCTTTATAACTAAGACATGGAGTCGTATAGGTTAGATAGTCTATTTGCCTTCTCTTTATAACTAAGACATGGAGTCGTATAGGCTAGATAGTCTATTTGCCTTCTCTTTATTACTAAGACATGGAGTTGTATAGCCTAGATAGTCCAGTTGCCTTCTCTTTATAACTAAGACATGGAGTCGTATAGGCTAGATAGTCTATTTGCTTTCTCTTTATAACTAAGACATGGAGTCGTATAGGCTAGTTAGTCTTTTTGCCTACTCTTTATAATTAAGACATGGAGTCGATTAGGCTAGATAGTCTATTTGCCTTCTCTTAATAATTTAGACATTGAGTCGTATAGGCTAGATAGTCTATTTGCCTTCTCTTTATAACTAAGACATGGTGTCGTAAAGGCTAGTTAGTCTATTTGCCTTCTCTTTAAACTAAGACATGGAGTCGTATAGGCTAGATAGTATATTTGCCTTCTCATTACAACTAAGACATGGAGGCGTAGAGGCTAAATAGTATAGTTACCCTCTCTTTATAACTAAGTCATGGAGACGTATAGGCTAGATAGTCTTGTTCCCTGTCTTTATAACTAAGACATGAAGTCGTATAGGCTAGTTAGTCTATTTGCTTCTCTTTACAACTAAGACATGGAGTCGTATAGGCTAGATAGTCTAATTGCCTTCTCTTTATAACTAAGACATGGAGACGTAGAGGCTAGATAATATAGTTACCCTCTCTTTATAACTACGACATGGAGTCGTATAGGCTTGATAATCTTGTTCCCTAGCTTTATAACTAAGAAATGAAGTCGTATAGGCTAGATAGTCTATTTGCCTTCTGTTTATAACTAAGACATGTAGTCGTATAGGCTAGATAGTCTTGTTTCCTGTCTTTATAACTAAGACATGGAGTCGTATAGGCTAGATAGTCTATTTGCCTTCTCTATATAACTAAGACATGGGGTCGTATAGGCTACATAGTCTATTTTCCTTCTCTTTATAACTAAGACATGGAGTCGTATAGGCTAGATAGTCTATTTGCCTTCTGTTTATAACTAAGACATGGAGTCGTATAGGCTAGATAGTCTTGTTTCCTGTCTTTATAACTAAGACATGGAGTCGTATAGGCTAGATAGTCTATTTGCCTTCTCTTTATAACTAAGACATGGGGTCGTATAAGCTAGATAGTCTATTTTCCTTCTCTTTATAACTAAGACATGGAGTCGTATAGGCTAGATAGTCTATTTGCCTTCTCTTTATAGCTAAGACATGGAGACGTAGAGGCTAGATAGTATAGTTACCCTCTCTTATAACTAAGACATGGAGTCGTATAGGCTAGATAGTCTTGTTACCTTCTCTTTATAACTAAGACATGGGGTCGTATAGGCTAGATAGTCTATTTTCCTTCTCTTTATAACTAAGACATGGAGTCGTATAGGCTAGATAGTCTACTTGCCTTCTCTTTATAGCTAAGACATGGAGACGTAGAGGCTAGATAGTATCGTTAACCTCTCTTTATAACTAAGACATGGAGTCGTATAGGCTAGATAGTCTTGTTACCTTCTCTTTATAACTAAGACATGGAGTCGTTTAGGCTAGATAGTCTATTTGCCTTCTCTTTATAACTAATACATGGAGACGTAGAGGCTAGATAGTATAGTTACCCTCTCTTTATAACTAAGACATGGAGTCGTTTAGGCTAGATAGTCTATTTGCCTTCTCTTTATAGCTAAGACATGGAGACGTAGAGGCTAGATAGTATAGTTACCCTCTCTTTATAACTAAGACATGGAGTCGTATAGGCTAGATAGTCTTGCTACCTTCTCTTTATAACTAAGACATGGAGTCGTTTAGGCTAGATAGTCTATTTGCCTTCTCTTTATAGCTAAGACATGGAGACGTAGAGGCTAGATAGTATAGTTACCCTCTCTTTATAACTAAGACATGGAGTCGTATAGGCTAGATAGTCTTGTTACCTTCTCTTTATAACTAAGACATGGAGTCGTTTAGGCTAGATAGTCGATTTGCCTTCTCTTTATAACTACTACATGGAGACGTAGAGGCTAGATAGTATAGTTACCCTCTCTTTATAACTAAGACATGGAGTCGTATAGGCTAGATAGTCTTGTTCCCTGTTTTTATAACTAAGACATGGAGTCGTATAGGGTAGATAGTCTATTTGCCTTCTCTTTATAACTAAGGCATGGAGTCGTGTAGACTAGATAGTCTATGTGCCTTCTCTTTATAACTAAGAAATGGAGACGTAGAGGCTATATAGTATAGTTGACCTGACTTTATAACTAAGACATGGAGACAATATGTTAGGTAGTCTATTTGCCTTCTCTTTATAACTAAGACATGGAGTCGTATAGACTAGATAGTCTATTTGCCTTCTCTTTATTACTAAGACATGGAGTTGTATAGCCTAGATAGTCCAGTTGCCTTCTCTTTATAACTAAGACATGGAGTCGTATAGGCTAGATAGTCTATTTGCTTTCTCTTTATAACTAAGACATGGAGTCGTATAGGCTAGTTAGTCTTTTTGCCTTCTCTTTATAATTTAGACATGGAGTCGTTTAGGCTAGATAGTCTATTTGCCTTCTCTTAATAACTTAGACATTGAGTCGTATAGGCTAGATAGTCTATTTGCCTTCTCTTTATAACTAAGACATGGTGTCGTAAAGGCTAGTTAGTCTATTTGCCTTCTCTCTAAACTAAGACATGGAGTCGTATAGGCTAGATAGTATATTTGCCTTCTCATTATAACTAAGACATGGAGACGTAGAGGCTAAATAGTATAGTTACCCTCTCTTTATAACTAAGTCATGGAGACGTATAGGCTAGATAGTCTTGTTCCCTGTCTTTATAACTAAGACATGGAGTCGTATAGGCTAGATAGTCTATTTGCCTTCTCTTTATAACTAAGACATGGTGTCGTATAGGCTAGTTAGTCTATTTGCCTTCTCTTTACAACTAAGACATGGAGTCGTATAGGCTAGATAGTCTATTTGCCTTCTCTTTATAACTAAGACATGGAGACGTAGAGGCTAGATAGTATAGTTACCCTCTCTTTATAACTAAGACATGGAGTCGTATAGGCTTGATAATCTTGTTCCCTGTCTTTATAACTAAAACATGAAGTCGTATAGGCTAGATAGTCTATTTGCGTTCTGTTTATAGGTAAGACATGGAGTCGTATAGGCTAGATAGTCTTGTTTCCTGTCTTTATAACTAAGACATGGGGTCGTATAGGCTAGATAGTGTATTTGCCTTCTCTTTATAACTAAGACATGGGGTCGTATAGGCTAGATAGTCTATTTTCCTTCTCTTTATAACTAAGAAATGGAGTCGTATAGGCTAGATAGTCTATTTGCCTTCTCTTTATAGCTAAGACATGGAGACGTAGAGGCTGGATAGTATAGTTACCCTCTCTTTATAACTAAGACATGGAGTCGTATAGGCTAGATAGTCTTGTTACCTTCTCTTTATAACTAAGACATGGAGTCGTTTAGGCTAGATAGCCTATTTGCCTTCTCTTTATAACTAATACATGGAGAAGTAGAGACTAGATAGTATAGTTACCCTCTCTTTATAACTAAGACATGGAGTCGTATAGGCTAGATAGTCTTGTCCCTGTTTTTATAACTAAGACATGGAGTCGTATAGGGTAGATAGTCTATTTGCCTTCTCTTTATAACTAAGACATGGAGTCGTAGAGGCTAGATAGTATAGTTACCCTCTCTTTATAAATAAGACATGGAGTCGTATAGGCTAGATAGTCTTGTTCCCTGTTTTTATAACTAAGACATGGAGTCGTATAGGGTAGATAGTCTATTTGCCTTCTCTTTATAACTAAGACATGGAGTCGTAGAGGCTAGATAGTATAGTTACCATATCTTTATAACTAAGACATGGAGTCGTTTAGGCTAGATAGTCTATTTGCCTTCTCTTTATAACTAATACATGGAGACGTAGAGGCTAGATAGTATAGTTACCCTCTCTTTATAACTAAGACATGGAGTCGTATAGGCTAGATAGTCTTGTCCCTGTTTTTATAACTAAGACATGGAGTCGTATAGGGTAGATAGTCTATTTGCCTTCTCTTTATAACTAAGACATGGAGTTGTAGAGGCTAGATAGTATAGTTACCCTCTCTTTATAAATAAGACATGGAGTCGTATAGGCTAGATAGTCTTGTTACCTGTCTTTATAACTAAGACATGGAGAGGTATAGGCTAGATAGTCTATTTGCCTTCTCTTTATAACTAAGACATGGAGTCGAATAGGCTAGATAGTCTATTTGCCTTCTCTTTATAACTAAGGCATGGAGTCGTGTAGACTAGATAGTCTATGTGCCTTCTCTTTATAACTAAGAAATGGAGACGTAGAGGCTAGATAGTATAGTTGACCTGACTTTATAACTAAGACATGGAGACAATAGGTTAGGTAGTCTATTTGCCTTCTCTTTATAACTAAGACATGGAGTCATATAGGTTAGATAGTCTATTTGCCTTCTCTTTATAACTAAGACATGGAGTCGTATAGGCTAGTTAGTCTATTTGCCTTCTCTTTATTACTAAGACATGGAGTTGTATAGCCTAGATAGTACAGTTGCCTTCTCTTTATAACTAAGACATGGAGTCGTATAGGCTAGATAGTCTATTTGCTTTCTCTTTATAACTAAGACATGGGGTCGTATAGGCTAGATAGTCTATTTTCCTTCTCTTTATAACTAAGACATGGAGTCGTATAGGCTAGATAGTCTATTTGCCTTCTCTTTATAGCTAAGACATGGAGTCGTATAGGCTAGATAGTCTATTTGCCTTCTCTTTATAGCTAAGACATGGAGACGTAGAGGCTAGATATTATAGTTACCTTCTCTTTATAACTAAGACATGGAGTCGTTTAGGCTAGATAGTCTATTTGCCTTCTCTTTATAACTATTACATGGAGACGTAGAGGCTAGATAGTATAGTTACCCTCTCTTTATAACTAAGACATGGAGTCGTATAGGCTAGATAGTCTTGTTCCCTGTTTTTATAACTAAGACATGGATTCGTATAGGCTAGATAGTCTATTTGCCTTCTCTTTATAACTAAGACATGGAGTCGTATAGGCTAGATAGCCTATTTGCCTTCTCTTTATAACTAAGGCATGGAGTCGTGTAGACTAGATAGTCTATGTGCCTTCTCTTTATAACTAAGAAATGGAGACGTAGAGGTTATATAGTATAGTTGACCTGACTTTATAACTAAGACATGGAGACAATAGGTTAGGTAGTCTATTTGCCTTCTCTTTATAACTAAGACATGGAGACGTAGAGGCTAGATAGTATAGTTACCCTCTCTTTATAACTAAGACATGGAGTCGTATAGGCTTGATAATCTTGTTCCCTGTCTTTATAACTAAGACATGAAGTCGTATAGGCTAGATAGTCTATTTGCGTTCTGTTTATAGGTAAGACATGTAGTCGTATAGGCTAGATAGTCTTGTTTCCTGTCTTTATAACTAAGACATGGGGTCGTATAGGCTAGATAGTGTATTTGCCTTCTCTTTATAACTAAGACATGGGGTCGTATAGGCTAGATAGTCTATTTTCCTTCTCTTTATAACTAAGAAATGGAGTCGTATAGGCTAGATAGTCTATTTGCCTTCTCTTTATGGCTAAGACATGGAGACGTAGAGGCTGGATAGTATAGTTACCCTCTCTTTATAACTAAGACATGGAGTCGTATAGGCTAGATAGTCTTGTTACCTTCTCTTTATAACTAAGACATGGAGTCGTTTAGGCTAGATAGCCTATTTGCCTTCTCTTTATAACTAATACATGGAGAAGTAGAGACTAGATAGTATAGTTACCCACTCTTTATAACTAAGACATGGAGTCGTATAGGCTAGATAGTCTTGTCCCTGTTTTTATAACTAAGACATGGAGTCGTATAGGGTAGATAGTCTATTTGCCTTCTCTTTATAACTAAGACATGGAGTCGTAGAGGCTAGATAGTATAGTTACCCTCTCTTTATAAATAAGACATGGAGTCGTATAGGCTAGATAGTCTTGTTCCCTGTTTTTATAACTAAGACATGGAGTCGTATAGGGTAGATAGTCTATTTGCCTTCTCTTTATAACTAAGACATGGAGTCGTAGAGGCTAGATAGTATAGTTACCATATCTTTATAACTAAGACATGGAGTCGTTTAGGCTAGATAGTCTATTTGCCTTCTCTTTATAACTAATACATGGAGACGTAGAGGCTAGATAGTATAGTTACCCTCTCTTTATAACTAAGACATGGAGTCGTATAGGCTAGATAGTCTTGTCCCTGTTTTTATAACTAAGACATGGAGTCGTATAGGGTAGATAGTCTATTTGCCTTCTCTTTATAACTAAGACATGGAGTAGTAGAGGCTAGATAGTATAGTTACCCTCTCTTTATAAATAAGACATGGAGTCGTATAGGCTAGATAGTCTTGTTACCTGTCTTTATAACTAAGACATGGAGAGGTATAGGCTAGATAGTCTATTTGCCTTCTCTTTATAACTAAGACATGGAGTCGAATAGGCTAGATAGTCTATTTGCCTTCTCTTTATAACTAAGGCATGGAGTCGTGTAGACTAGATAGTCTATGTGCCTTCTCTTTATAACTAAGAAATGGAGACGTAGAGGCTAGATAGTATAGTTGACCTGACTTTATAACTAAGACATGGAGACAATAGGTTAGGTAGTCTATTTGCCTTCTCTTTATAAATAAGACATGGAGTCATATAGGTTAGATAGTCTATTTGCCTTCTCTTTATAACTAAGACATGGAGTCGTATAGGCTAGTTAGTCTATTTGCCTTCTCTTTATTACTAAGACATGGAGTTGTATAGCCTAGATAGTACAGTTGCCTTCTCTTTATAACTAAGATATGGAGTCGTATAGGCTAGATAGTCTATTTGCTTTCTCTTTATAACTAAGACATGGGGTCGTATAGGCTAGATAGTCTATTTTCCTTCTCTTTATAACTAAGACATGGAGTCGTATAGGCTAGATAGTCTATTTGCCTTCTCTTTATAGCTAAGACATGGAGTCGTATAGGCTAGATAGTCTATTTGCCTTCTCTTTATAGCTAAGACATGGAGACGTAGAGGCTAGATATTATAGTTACCTTCTCTTTATAACTAAGACATGGAGTCGTTTAGGCTAGATAGTCTATTTGCCTTCTCTTTATAACTATTACATGGAGACGTAGAGGCTAGATAGTATAGTTACCCTCTCTTTATAACTAAGACATGGAGTCGTATAGGCTAGATAGTCTTGTTCCCTGTTTTTATAACTAAGACATGGATTCGTATAGGGTAGATAGTCAATTTGCCTTCTCCTTATAACTAAGACATGGAGTCGTAGAGGCTAGATAGTATAGTTACCATCTCTTTATAACTAAGACATGGAGTCGTATGGGCTAGATAGTCTTGTTCCCTGTCTTTATAACTAAGACATGGAGACGTATAGGCTAGATAGTCTATTTGCCTTCTCTTTATAACTAAGACATGGAGTCGTATAGGCTAGATAGCCTATTTGCCTTCTCTTTATAACTAAGGCATGGAGTCGTGTAGACTAGATAGTCTATGTGCCTTCTCTTTATAACTAAGAAATGGAGACGTAGAGGTTATATAGTATAGTTGACCTGACTTTATAACTAAGACATGGAGACAATAGGTTAGGTAGTCTATTTGCCTTCTCTTTATAACTAAGACATGGAGTCGTATAGGTTAGATAGTCTATTTGCCTTCTCTTTATAACTAAGACATGGAGTCGTATAGGCTAGATAGTCTATTTGCCTTCTCTTTATTACTAAGACATGGAGTTGTATAGCCTAGATAGTCCAGTTGCCTTCTCTTTATAACTAAGACATGGAGTCGTATAGGCTAGATAGTCTATTTGCTTTCTCTTTATAACTAAGACATGGAGTCGTATAGGTTAGTTAGTCTTTTTGCCTTCTCTTTATAATTAAGACATGGAGTCGTTTAGGCTAGATAGTCTATTTGCCTTCTCTTAATAACTTAGACATTGAGTCGTATAGGCTAGATAGTCTATTTGCCTTCTCTTTATAACTAAGACATGGTGTAGTAAAGGCTAGTTAGTCTATTTGCCTTCTCTTTAAACTAAGACATGGAGTCGTATAGGCTAGATAGTAAATTTGCCTGCTCATTATAACTAAGACATGGAGACGTAGAGGCTAAATAGTATAGTTACCCTCTCTTTATAACTGTCATGGAGACGTATAGGCTAGATAGTCTTGTTCCCAGTCTTTATAACTGAGACATGGAGTCGTATAGGCTAGATAGTCTATTTGCCTTCTCTTTATAACTAATACCTGGAGTCGTATAGGCTAGATAGTCTATTTGCCTTCTCTTTATAACTAAGACATGGGGTCGTATAGGCTAGATAGTCTTGTTTCCTGTCTTTATAACTAAGACATGGGGTCGTATAGGCTAGATAGTCTATTTTCCTTCTCTTTATAACTACGACATGGATTCGTATAGGCTAGATAGTCTACTTGCCTTCTCTTTATAGCTAAGACATGGAGACGTAGAGGCTAGATAGTATAGTTACCCTCTCTTTATAACTAAGACATGGAGTCGTATAGGCTAGATAGTCTTGTTACCTTCTCTTTATAACTAAGACATGGAGTCGTTTAGGCTAGATAGTCTATTTGCCTTCTCTTTATAACTAATACATGGAGACGTAGAGGCTAGATAGTATAGTTACCCTCTCTTTATAACTAAGACATGGAGTCGTAAAGGCTAGATAGTCTTGTTCCCTGTTTTTATAACTAAGACATGGAGTCGTATAGGGTAGATAGTATATTTGCCTTCTCTTTATAATTAAGACATGGAGTCGTTTAGGCTAGATAGTCTATTTGCCTTCTCTTAATAACTTAGACATTGAGTCGTATAGGCTAGATAGTCTATTTGCCTTCTCTTTATAACTAAGACATGGTGCCGTAAAGGCTAGATAGTCTATTTGCCTTCTCTTTATAACTAAGACATAGGGTCGTATAGGCTAGATAATCTATTTGCCTTCTCTTTATAACTTAGTCATGGAGTCGTATAGGTAGATAGCCTATTTGCGTTCTCTTTATAGCTAAGACATGGAGACGTAGAGGCTAGATAGTATAGTTACCCTCTCTTTATAACTAAGACATGGAGTCGTATAGGCTAGATAGTCTTGTTGCCTTCTCTTTATAACTAAGACATGGAGTCGTTTAGGCTAGATAGTCTATTTGCCTTCTCTTTATAACTAATACATGGAGACGTAGAGGCTAGATAGTATAGTTACCCTCTCTTTATAACTAAGACATGGAGTCGTATAGGCTAGATAGTCTTGTTCCCTGTTTTTATAACTAAGACATGGAGCCGTATAGGGTAGATAGTCTATTTGCCTTCTCTTTATAACTAAGACATGGAGTCGTAGAGGCTAGATAGTATAGTTACCCTCTCTTTATAACTAAGACATGGAGTCGTATAGGCTAGATAGTCTTGTTACCTGTCTTTATAACTAAGACATGGAGACGTATAGGCTAGATAGTCTATTTGCCTTCTCTTTATAACTAAGACATGGAGTCGTATAGGCTAGATAGTCTATTTGCCTTTTCTTTATAACTAAGGCATGGAGTCGTGTAGACTAGATAGTCTATGTGCCTTCTCTTTATAACTAAGAAATGGAGACGTAGAGGCTAGATAGTATAGTTGACATGACTTTATAACTAAGACATGGAGACAATAGGTTAGGTAGTCTATTTGCCTTCTCTTTATAACTAAGACATGGAGTCGTATAGGTTAGATAGTCTATTTGCCTTCTCTTTATAACTAAGACATGGAGTCGTATAGGCTAGATAGTCTATTTGCCTTCTCTTTATTACTAAGACATGGAGTTGTATAGCCTAGATAGTCCAGTTTCCTTCTCTTTATAACTAAGACATGGAGTCGTATAGGCTAGATAGTCTATTTGCTTTCTCTTTATAACTAAGACATGGAGTCGTATAGGCTAGTTAGTCTTTTTGCCTTCTCTTTATAATTAAGACATGGAGTCGATTAGGCTAGATAGTCTATTTGCCTTCTCTTAATAATTTAGACATTGAGTCGTATAGGCTAGATAGTCTATTTGCCTTCTCTTTATAACTAAGACATGGTGTCGTAAAGGCTAGTTAGTCTATTTGCCTTCTCTTTAAACTAAGACATGGATTCGTATAGGCTAGATAGTATATTTGGCTTCTCATTATAACTAAGACATGGAGGCGTAGAGGCTAAATAGTATAGGTACCCTCTCTTTATAACTAAGTCATGGAGACGTATAGGCTAGATAGTCTTGTTCCCTGTCTTTATAACTAAGACATGGAGTCGTATAGGCTAGTTAGTCTATTTAACTTCTCTTTACAACTAAGACATGGAGTCGTATAGGCTAGATAGTCTATTTGCCTTCTCTTTATAACTAAGACATGGAGACGTAGAGGCTAGATAATATAGTTACCCTCTCTTTATAACTACGACATGGAGTCGTATAGGCTTGATAATCTTGTTCCCTAGCTTTATAACTAAGACATGGTTATTAGGCTAGATATAGGCTAGGTATAGGCTAGATAGTCTATTTGCCTTCTGTTTATAACTAAGACATGTAGTCGTATAGGCTAGATAGTCTATTTGCCTTCTCTTTATAACTAAGACATGGAGTCGTATAGGCTTGATAATCTTGTTCCCTAGCTTTATAACTAAGACATGGAGTCGTATAGGCTTGATAATCTTGTTCTCTAGCTTTATAACTAAGACATGGAGTCGTATAGGCTTGATAATCTTGTTCCCTAGCTTTATAACTAAGACATGGAGTCGTATAGGCTTGATAATCTTGTTCCCTAGCTTTATAACTAAGACATGGAGTCGTATAGGCTAGATAGTCTATTTGCCTTCTCTTTATAACTAAGACATGGAGTCGTATAGGCTAGATAGTCTATTTGCCTTCTGTTTATAACTAAGACATGTAGTCGTATAGGCTAGATAGTCTTGTTTCCTGTCTTTATAACTAAGACATGGAGTCGTATAGGCTAGATAGTCTATTTGCCTTCTCTTTATAACTAAGACATGGGGTCGTATAGGCTAGATAGTCTATTTTCCTTCTCTTTATAACTAAGACATGGAGTCGTATAGGCTAGATAGTCTATTTGCTTTCTGTTTATAACTAAGACATGTAGTCGTATAGGCTAGATAGTCTTGTTTCCTGTCTTTATAACTAAGACATGGAGTCGTATAGGCTAGATAGTCTATTTGCCTTCTCTTTATAACTAAGACATGGGGTCGTATAGGCTAGATAGTCTATTTTCCTTCTCTTTATAACTAAGACATGGAGTCGTATAGGCTAGATAGTCTACTTGCCTTCTCTTTATAGCTAAGACATGGAGACGTAGAGGCTAGATAGTATAGTTACCCTCTCTTTATAACTAAGACATGGAGTCGTATAGGCTAGATAGTCTTTTACCTTCTCTTTATAACTAAGACATGGAGTCGTTTAGGCTAGATAGTCTATTTGCCTTCTCTTTATAACTAATACATGGAGACGTAGAGGCTAGATAGTATAGTTACCCTCTCTTTATAACTAAGACATGGAGTCGTTTAGGCTAGATAGTCTATTTGCCTTCTCTTTATAGCTAAGACATGGAGACGTAGAGGCTAGATAGTCTTGTTACCTTCTCTTTATAACTAAGACATGGAGTCGTTTAGGTTAGATAGTCTTGTTACCTTCTCTTTATAACTAAGACATGGAGTCGTATAGGCTAGATAGTCTTGTTACCTTCTCTTTACAACTAAGACATGGAGTCGTATAGGCTAGATAGTCTATTTGCCTTCTCTTTATAGCTAAGACATGGAGACGTAGAGGCTAGATAGTATAGTTACCCTCTCTTTATAACTAAGACATGGAGTCGTATAGGCTAGATAGTCTTGTTACCTTCTCTTTATAACTAAGACATGGAGTCGTTTAGGTTAGATAGTCGATTTGCCTTCTCTTTATAACTAATACATGGAGACGTAGAGGCTAGATAGTATAGTTACCCTCTCTTTATAACTAAGACATGGAGTCGTATAGGCTAGATAGTCTATTTGCTTTCTGTTTATAACTAAGACATGTAGTCGTATAGGCTAGATAGTCTTGTTTCCTGTCTTTATAACTAAGACATGGAGTCGTATAGGCTAGATAGTCTATTTGCCTTCTCTTTATAACTAAGGCATGGAGTCGTGTAGACTAGATAGTCTATGTGCCTTCTCTTTATAACTAAGAAATGGAGACGTAGAGGCTATATAGTATAGTTGACCTGACTTTATAACTAAGACATGGAGACAATATGTTAGGTAGTCTATTTGCCTTCTCTTTATAACTAAGACATGGAGTCGTATAGGCTAGATAGTCTATTTGCCTTCTCTTTATTACTAAGACATGGAGTTGTATAGCCTAGATAGTCCAGTTGCCTTCTCTTTATAACTAAGACATGGAGTCGTATAGGCTAGATAGTCTATTTGCTTTCTCTTTATAACTAAGACATGGAGTCGTATAGGCTAGTTAGTCTTTTTGCCTTCTCTTTATAATTAAGACATGGAGTCGTTTAGGCTAGATAGTCTATTTGCCTTCCCTTAATAACTTAGACATTGAGTTGTATAGGCTAGATAGTCTATTTGCCTTCTCTTTATAACTAAGACATGGTGTCGTAAAGGCTAGTTAGTCTATTTGCCTTCTCTTTAAACTAAGAAATGGAGTCGTATAGGCTAGATAGTATATTTGCCTTCTCATTATAATTAAGACATGGAGACGTAGAGGCTAAATAGTATAGTTACCCTCTCTTTATAACTAAGTCATGGAGACGTATAGGCTAGATAGTCTTGTTCCCTGTCTTTATAACTAAGACATGGAGTCGTATAGGCTAGATAGTCTATTTACCTTCTCTTTATAACTAAGACATGGTGTCGTATAGGCTGGTTAGTCTATTTGCCTTCTCTTTACAACTAAGACATGGAGTCGTATAGGCTAGATAGTCTATTTGCCTTCTCTTTATAACTAAGACATGGAGACGTAGAGGCTAGATAGTATAGTTACCCTCTCTTTATAACTAAGACATGGAGTCGTATAGGCTTGATAATCTTGTTCCCTGTCTTTATAACTAAGACATGAAGTCGTATAGGCTATATAGTCTATTTGCCTTCTGTTTATAAGTAAGACATGGAGTCGTATAGGCTAGATAGTCTTGTTTCCTGTCTTTATAACTAAGACATGGGGTCGTATAGGCTAGATAGTCTATTTGCCTTCTCTTTATAACTAAGACATGGGGTCGTATAGGCTAGATAGTCTATTTTCCTTCTCTTTATAACTAAGAAATGGAGTCGTATAGGCTAGATAGTCTATTTGCCTTCTCTTTATAGCTAAGACATGGAGACGTAGAGGCTGGATAGTATAGTTACCCTCTCTTTATAACTAAGACATGGAGTCGTATAGGCTAGATAGTCTTGTTACCTTCTCTTTATAACTAAGACATGGAGTCGTTTAGGCTAGATAGCCTATTTGCCTTCTCTTTATAACTAATACATGGAGACGTAGAGAATAGATAGTAT
The DNA here is from genome assembly GCA_030765065.1 of Deroplatys truncata. Taxonomy (NCBI): domain Eukaryota; kingdom Metazoa; phylum Arthropoda; class Insecta; order Mantodea; family Mantidae; genus Deroplatys; species Deroplatys truncata. Next base: position 76,819,573 of record CM060982.1, on the reverse strand, counting down.
AGTTACCCTCTCTATATAACTAAGACATGGAGTCGTATAGGCTAGATAGTCTTGTTCCCTGTTTTTATAACTAAGACATGGAGTCGTATAGGGTAGATAGTCTATTTGCCTTCTCTTTATAACTAAGACATGGAGTCGTAGAGGCTAGATAGTATAGTTACCATCTCTTTATAACTAAGACATGGAGTCGTTTAGGCTAGATAGTCTATTTGCCTTCTCTTTATAACTAATACATGGAGACGTAGAGGCTAGATAGTATAGTTGCCCTCTCCTTATAACTAAGACATGGAGTCGTATAGGCTAGATAGTCTTGTTCCCTGTTTTTATAACTAAGACATGGAGTCGTATAGGGTAGATAGTCTATTTGCCTTCTCTTTATAACTAAGACATGGAGTCGTAGAGGCTAGATAGTATAGTTACCCTCTCTTTATAAATAAGACATGGAGTCGTATAGGCTAGATAGTCTTGTTACCTGTCTTTATAACTAAGACATGGAGACGTATAGGCTAGATAGTCTATTTGCCTTCTCTTTATAACTAAGACATGGAGTCGTATAGGCTAGATAGTCTATTTGCCATCTCTTTATAACTAAGGCATGGAGTCGTGTACACTAGATAGTCTATGTGCCTTCTCTTTATAACTAAGAAATGGAGACGTAGAGGCTAGGTAGTATAGTTGACCTGACTTTATAACTAAGACATGGAGACAATAAGTTAGGTAGTCTATTTGCCTTCTCTTTATAACTAAGACATGGAGTCGTATAGGTTAGATAGTCTATTTGCCTTCTCTTTATAACTAAGACATGGAGTCGTATAGGCTAGTTCGTCTATTTGCCTTCTCTTTATTACTAAGACATGGAGTTGTATAGCCTAGATAGTCCAGTTGCCTTCTCTTTATAACTAAGACATGGAGTCGTATAGGCTAGATAGTCTATTTGCTTTCTCTTTATAACTAAGACATGGAGTCGTATAGGCTAGTTAGTCTTTTTGCCTTCTCTTTATAATTAAGACATGGAGTCGATTAGGCTAGATAGTCTATTTGCCTTCTCTTAATAACTTAGACAATGAGTCGTATAGGCTAGATAGTCTATTTGCCTTCTCTTTATAACTAAGACATGGTGTCGTAAAGGCTAGTTAGTCTATTTGCCTTCTCTTTAAACTAAGACATGGAGTCGTATAGGCTAGATAGTATATTTGCCTTCTCATTATAACTAAGACATGGAGGCGTAGAGGCTAAATAGTATAGTTACCCTCTCTTTATAACTAAGTCATGGAGACGTATAGGCTAGATAGTCTTGTTCCCTGTCTTTATAACTAAGACATGGAGTCGTATAGGCTAGATAGTCTATTTGCCTTCTCTTTATAACTAAGACATGGTGTCGTATAGGCTAGTTAGTCTATTTGCCTTCTGTTTACAACTAAGACATGGAGTCGTATAGGCTAGATAGTCTATTTGCCTTCTCTTTATAACTAGGACATGGAGACGTAGAGGCTAGATAGTATAGTTACCCTCTATTTATAACTAAGACATGGAGTCGTATAGGCTTGATAATCTTGTTCCCTAGCTTTATAACTAAGACATGAAGTCGTATAGCGTAGATAGTCTATTTGCCTTCTGTTTATAACTAAGACATGGAGTCGTATAGGCTAGATAGTCTTGTTTCCTGTCTTTATAACTAAGACATGGAGTCGTATAGGCTAGATAGTCTATTTGCCTTCTCTTTATAACTAAGACATGGGGTCGTATAGGCTAGATAGTCTATTTTCCTACTCGTTATAACTAAGACATGGAGTCGTATAGGCTAGATAGTCTATTTGCCTTCTCTTTATAGCTAAGACATGGAGTCGTATAGGCTAGATAGTCTATTTGCCTTCTCTTTATAGCTAAGACATGGAGACGTAGAGGCTAGATAGTATAGTTACCTTCTCTTTATAACTAAGACATGGAGTCGTTTAGGCTAGATAGTCTATTTGCCTTCTCTTTATAACTATTACATGGAGACGTAGAGGCTAGATAGTATAGTTACCCTCTCTTTATAACTAAGACATGGAGTCGTATAGGCTAGATAGTCTTGTTCCCTGTTTTTATAACTAAGACATGGAGTCGTATAGGGTAGATAGTCCATTTGCCTTCTCTTTATAACTAAGACATGGAGTCGTAGAGGCTAGATAGTATAGTTACCATCTCTTTATAACTAAGACATGGAGTCGTATAGGCTAGATAGTCTTGTTTCCTGTCTTTATAACTAAGACATGGAGACGTATAGGCTAGATAGTCTATTTGCCTTCTCTTTATAACTAAGACATGGAGTCGTATAGGCTAGATAGCCTATTTGCCTTCTCTTTATAACTAAGGCATGGTGTCGTGTAGACTAGATAGTCTATGTGCCTTCTCTTTATAACTAAGAAATGGAGACGTAGAGGTTATATAGTATAGTTGACCTGACTTTATAACTAAGACATGGAGACAATAGGTTAGATAGTCTATTTGCCTTCTCTTTATAACTAAGACATGGAGTCGTATAGGCTAGATAGTCTATTTGCCTTCTCTTTATTACTAAGACATGGAGTTGTATAGCCTAGATAGTCCAGTTGCCTTCTCTTTATAACTAAGACATGGAGTCGTATAGGCTAGATAGTCTATTTGCTTTCTCTTTATAACTAAGACATGGAGTCGTATAGGTTAGTTAGTCTTTTTGCCTTCTCTTTATAATTAAGACATGGAGTCGTTTAGGCTAGATAGTCTGTTTGCCTTCTCTTAATAACTTAGACATTGAGTCGTATAGGCTAGATAGTCTATTTGCCTTCTCTTTATAACTAAGACATGGTGTAGTAAAGGATAGTTAGTCTATTTGCCTTCTCTTTAAAGTAAGACATGGAGTCGTATATGCTAGATAGTATATTTGCCTGCTCATTATAACTAAGACATGGAGACGTAGAGGCTAAATAGTATAGTTACCCTCTCTTTATAACTGTCATGGAGACGTATAGGCTAGATAGTCTTGTTCGCTGTCTTTATAACTAAGACATGGAGTCGTATAGGCTAGATAGTCTATTTGCCTTCTCTTTATAACTAAGACGTGGTGTCGTATAGGCTAGTTAGTCTATTTGCCTTCTCTTTACAACTAAGACATGGAGTCGTATAGGCTAGATAGTCTATTTGCCTTCTCTTTATAACTAAGACATGGAGACGTAGAGGCTAGATAGTATAGTTACCCTCTCTTTATAACTAAGACATGGAGTCGTATAGGATTGATAATCTTGTTCCCTGTCTTTATAACTAAGACATGAAGTCGTATAGACTAGATAGTCTATTTGCCTTCTGTTTATGACTAAGACATGGAGTCGTATAGGCTAGATAGTCTTGTTTCCTGTCTTTATAACTAAGACATGGAGTCGTATAGGCTAGATAGTCTATTTGCCTTCTCTTTATAACTAAGACATAGGGTCGTATAGGCTAGATAGTCTATTTTCCTTCTCTTTATAACTAAGACATGGAGTCGTATAGGCTAGATAGTCTATTTGCCTTCTCTTTATAGCTAAGAAATGGAGACGTAGAGGCTAGATAGTATAGTTACCCTCTCTTATAACTAAGACATGGAGTCGTATAGGCTAGATAGTCTTGTTCCCTGTTTTTATAACTAAGACATGGAGCCGTATAGGGTAGATAGTCTATTTGCCTTCTCTTTATAACTAAGACATGGAGTCGTAGAGGCTAGATAGTATAGTTACCCTCTCTTTATAACTAAGACATGGAGTCGTATAGGCTAGATAGTCTTGTTACCTGTCTTTATAACTAAGACATGGAGACGTATAGGCTAGATAGTCTATTTGCCTTCTCTTTATAACTAAGACATGGAGTCGTATAGGCTAGATAGTCTATTTGCCTTTTCTTTATAACTAAGGCATGGAGTCGTGTAGACTAGATAGTCTATGTGCCTTCTCTTTATAACTAAGAAATGGAGACGTAGAGGCTAGATAGTATAGTTGACCTGACTTTATAACTAAGACATGGAGACAATAGGTTAGGTAGTCTATTTGCCTTCTCTTTATAACTAAGACATGGAGTCGTATAGGTTAGATAGTCTATTTGCCTTCTCTTTATAACTAAGACATGGAGTCGTATAGGCTAGATAGTCTATTTGCCTTCTCTTTATTACTAAGACATGGAGTTGTATAGCCTAGATAGTCCAGTTGCCTTCTCTTTATAACTAAGACATGGAGTCGTATAGGCTAGATAGTCTATTTGCTTTTTCTTTATAACTAAGACATGGAGTCGTATAGGCTAGTTAGTCTTTTTGCCTTCTCTTTATAATTAAGACATGGAGTCGATTAGGCTAGATAGTCTATTTGCCTTCTCTTAATAATTTAGACATTGAGTCGTATAGGCTAGATAGTCTATTTGCCTTCTCTTTATAACTAAGACATGGTGTCGTAAAGGCTAGTTAGTCTATTTGCCTTCTCTTTAAGCTAAGACATGGAGTCGTATAGGCTAGATAGTATATTTGGCTTCTCATTATAACTAAGACATGGAGGCGTAGAGGCTAAATAGTATAGGTACCCTCTCTTTATAACTAAGTCATGGAGACGTATAGGCTAGATAGTCTTGTTCCCTGTCTTTATAACTAAGACATGGAGTCGTATAGGCTAGTTAGTCTATTTAACTTCTCTTTACAACTAAGACATGGAGTCGTATAGGCTAGATAGTCTATTTGCCTTCTCTTTATAACTAAGACATGGAGACGTAGAGGCTAGATAATATAGTTACCCTCTCTTTATAACTACGACATGGAGTCGTATAGGCTTGATAATCTTGTTCCCTAGCTTTATAACTAAGACATGAAGTCGTATAGGCTAGATAGTCTATTTGCCTTCTGTTTATAACTAAGACATGTAGTCGTATAGGCTAGATAGTCTTGTTTCCTATCTTTATAACTAAGACATGGAGTCGTATAGGCTAGATAGTCTATTTGCCTTCTCTTTATAACTAAGACATGGGGTCGTATAGGTTACATAGTCTATTTTCCTTCTCTTTATAACTAAGACATGGAGTCGTATAGGCTAGATAGTCTATTTGCTTTCTGTTTATAACTAAGACATGTAGTCGTATAGGCTAGATAGTCTTGTTTCCTGTCTTTATAACTAAGACATGGAGTCGTATAGGCTACATAGTCTATTTGCCTTCTCTTTATAACTAAGACATGGGGTCGTATAGGCTAGATAGTCTATTTTCCTTCTCTTTATAACTAAGACATGGAGTCGTATAGGCTAGATAGTCTACTTGCCTTCTCTTTATAGCTAAGACATGGAGACGTAGAGGCTAGATAGTATAGTTACCCTCTCTTTATAACTAAGACATGGAGTCGTATAGGCTAGATAGTCTTTTACCTTCTCTTTATAACTAAGACATGGAGTCGTTTAGGCTAGATAGTCTATTTGCCTTCTCTTTATAACTAATACATGGAGACGTAGAGGCTAGATAGTATAGTTACCCTCTCTTTATAACTAAGACATGGAGTCGTTTAGGCTAGATAGTCTATTTGCCTTCTCTTTATAGCTAAGACATGGAGACGTAGAGGCTAGATAGTATAGTTACCCTCTCTTTATAACTAAGACATGGAGTCGTATAGGCTAGATAGTCTTGTTACCTTCTCTTTATAACTAAGACATGGAGTCGTTTAGGCTAGATAGTCTATTTGCCTTCTCTTTATAGCTAAGACATGGAGACGTAGAGGCTAGATAGTATAGTTATCCTCTCTTTATAACTAAGACATGGAGTCGTATAGGCTAGATAGTCTTGTTACCTTCTCCTTATAACTAAGACATGGAGTCGTTTAGGTTAGATAGTCGATTTGCCTTCTCTTTATAACTAATACATGGAGACGTAGAGGCTAGATAGTATAGTTACCCTCTCTTTATAACTAAGACATGGAGTCGTATAGGCTAGATAGTCTTGTTCCCTGTTTTTATAACTAAGACATGGAGTCGTATAGGGTAGATAGTCTATTTGCCTTCTCTTTATAACTAAGGCATGGAGTCTTGTAGACTAGATAGTCTATGTGCCTTCTCTTTATAACTAAGAAATGGAGACGTAGAGGCTATATAGTATAGTTGACCTGACTTTATAACTAAGACATGGAGACAATATGTTAGGTAGTCTATTTGCCTTCTCTTTATAACTAAGACATGGAGTCGTATAGGCTAGATAGTCTATTTGCCTTCTCTTTATTACTAAGACATGGAGTTGTATAGCCTAGATAGTCCAGTTGCCTTCTCTTTATAACTAAGACATGGAGTCGTATAGGTTAGATAGTCTATTTGCTTTCTCTTTATAACTAAGACATGGAGCCGTATAGGCTAGTTAGTCTTTTTGCCTTCTCTTTATAATTAAGACATGGAGTCGTTTAGGCTAGATAGTCTATTTGCCTTCCCTTAATAACTTAGACATTGAGTCGTATAGGCTAGATAGTCTATTTGCCTTCTCTTTATAACTAAGACATGGTGTCGTAAAGGCTAGTTAGTCTATTTGCCTTCTCTTTAAACTAAGAAATGGAGTCGTATAGGCTAGATAGTATATTTGCCTTCTCATTATAACTAAGACATGGAGACGTAGAGGCTAAATAGTATAGTTACCCTCTCTTTATAACTAAGTCATGGAGACGTATAGGCTAGATAGTCTTGTTCCCTGTCTTTATAACTAAGACATGGAGTCGTATAGGCTAGATAGTCTATTTGCCTTCTCTTTATAACTAAGACATGGTGTCGTATAGGCTGGTTAGTCTATTTGCCTTCTCTTTACAACTAAGACATGGAGTCGTATAGGCTAGATAGTCTATTTGCCTTCTCTTTATAACTAAGACATGGAGACGTAGAGGCTAGATAGTATAGTTACCCTCTCTTCATAACTAAGACATGGAGTCGTATAGGCTTGATAATCTTGTTCCCTGTCTTTATAACTAAGACATGAAGTCGTATAGGCTAGATAGTCTATTTGCCTTCTGTTTATAAGTAAGACATGGAGTCGTATAGGCTAGATAGTCTTGTTTCCTGTCTTTATAACTAAGACATGGGGTCGTATAGGCTAGATAGTCTATTTGCCTTCTCTTTATAACTAAGACATGGGGTCGTATAGGCTAGATAGTCTATTTTCCTTCTCTTTATAACTAAGAAATGGGGTCGTATAGGCTAGATAGTCTATTTGCCTTCTCTTTATAGCTAAGACATGGAGACGTAGAGGCTGGATAGTATAGTTACCCTCTCTTTATAACTAAGACATGGAGTCGTATAGGCTAGATAGTCTTGTTACCTTCTCTTTATAACTAAGACATGGAGTCGTTTAGGCTAGATAGCCTATTTGCCTTCTCTTTATAACTAATACATGGAGACGTAGAGAATAGATAGTATAGTTACCCTCTCTTTATAACTAAGACATGGAGTCGTATAGGCTAGATAGTCGTGTTCCCTGTTTTTATAACTAAGACATGGAGTCGTATAGGGTAGATAGTCTATTTGCCTTCTCTTTATAACTAAGACATGGAGTCGTAGAGGCTAGATAGTATAGTTACCATCTCTTTATAACTAAGACATGGAGTCGTTTAGGCTAGATAGTCTATTTGCCTTCTCTTTATAACTAATACATGGAGACGTAGAGGCTAGATAGTATAGTTACCCTCTCTTTATAACTAAGACATGGAGTCGTATAGGCTAGATAGTCTTGTTCCCTGTTTTTATAACTAAGACATGGAGTCGTATAGGGTAGATAGTCTATTTGCCTTCTCTTTATAACTAAGACATGGAGTCGTAGAGGCTAGATAGTATAGTTACCCTCTCTTTATAAATAAGACATGGAGTCGTATAGGCTAGATAGTCTTGTTACCTGTCTTTATAACTAAGACATGGAGACGTATAGGCTAGATAGTCTATTTGCCTTCTCTTTATAACTAAGACATGGAGTCGTATAGGCTAGATAGTCTATTTGCCATCTCTTTATAACTAAGGCATGGAGTCGTATAGGCTAGTTCGTCTATTTGCCTTCTCTTTATTACTAAGACATGGAGTTGTATAGCCTAGATAGTCCAGTTGCCTTCTCTTTATAACTAAGACATGGAGTCGTATAGGCTAGATAGTCTATTTGCTTTCTCTTTATAACTAAGACATGGAGTCCTATAGGCTAGTTAGTCTTTTTGCCTTCTCTTTATAATTAAGACATGGAGTCGATTAGGCTAGATAGTCTATTTGCCTTCTCTTAATAACTTAGACAATGAGTCGTATAGGCTAGATAGTCTATTTGCCTTCTCTTTATAACTAAGACATGGTGTCGTAAAGGCTAGTTAGTCTATTTGCCTTCTCTTTAAACTAAGACATGGAGTCGTATAGGCTAGATAGTCTTGTTCCCTGTCTTTATAACTAAGACATGGAGTCGTATAGGCTAGATAGTCTATTTGCCTTCTCTTTATAACTAAGACATGGTGTCGTATAGGCTAGTTAGTCTATTTGCCTTCTCTTTACAACTAAGACATGGAGTCGTATAGGCTAGATAGTCTATTTGCCTTCTCTTTATAACTAGGACATGGAGACGTAGAGGCTAGATAGTATAGTTACCCTCTATTTATAACTAAGACATGGAGTCGTATAGGCTTGATAATCTTGTTCCCTAGCTTTATAACTAAGACATGAAGTCGTATAGCGTAGATAGTCTATTTGCCTTCTGTTTATAACTAAGACATGGAGTCGTATAGGCTAGATAGTCTTGTTTCCTGTCTTTATAACTAAGACATGGAGTCGTATAGGCTAGATAGTCTATTTGCCTTCTCTTTATAACTAAGACATGGGGTCGTATAGGCCAGATAGTCTATTTTCCTACTCGTTATAACTAAGACATGGAGTCGTATAGGCTAGACAGTCTATTTGCCTTCTCTTTATAGCTAAGACATGGAGTCGTATAGGCTAGATAATCTATTTGCCTTCTCTTTATAGCTAAGACATGGAGACGTAGAGGCTAGATAGTATAGTTACCTTCTCTTTATAACTAAGACATGGAGTCGTTTAGGCTAGATAGTCTATTTGCCTTCTCTTTATAACTATTACATGGAGACGTAGAGGCTAGATAGTATAGTTACCCTCTCTTTATAACTAAGACATGGAGTCGTATAGGCTAGATAGTCTTGTTCCCTGTTTTTATAACTAAGACATGGATTCGTATAGGGTAGATAGTCCATTTGCCTTCTCTTTATAACTAAGACATGGAGTCGTAGAGGCTAGATAGTATAGTTACCATCTCTTTATAACTAAGACATGGAGTCGTATAGGCTAGATAGTCTTGTTTCCTGTCTTTATAACTAAGACATGGAGACGTATAGGCTAGATAGTCTATTTGCCTTCTCTTTATAACTAAGACATGGAGTCGTATAGGCTAGATAGCCTATTTGCCTTCTCTTTATAACTAAGGCATGGTGTCGTGTAGACTAGATAGTCTATGTGCCTTCTCTTTATAACTAAGAAATGGAGACGTAGAGGTTATATAGTATAGTTGACCTGACTTTATAACTAAGACATGGAGACAATAGGTTAGATAGTCTATTTGCCTTCTCTTTATAACTAAGACATGGAGTCGTATAGGCTAGATAGTCTATTTGCCTTCTCTTTATTACTAAGACATGGAGTTGTATAGCCTAGATAGTCCAGTTGCCTTCTCTTTATAACTAAGACATGGAGTCGTATAGGCTAGATAGTCTATTTGCTTTCTCTTTATAACTAAGACATGGAGTCGTATAGGTTAGTTAGTCTTTTTGCCTTCTCTTTATAATTAAGACATGGAGTCGTTTAGGCTAGATAGTCTATTTGCCTTCTCTTAATAACTTAGACATTGAGTCGTATAGGCTAGATAGTCTATTTGCCTTCTCTTTATAACTAAGACATGGTGTAGTAAAGGCTAGTTAGTCTATTTGCCTTCTCTTTAAAGTAAGACATGGAGTCGTATATGCTAGATAGTATATTTGCCTGCTCATTATAACTAAGACATGGAGACGTAGAGGCTAAATAGTATAGTTACCCTCTCTTTATAACTGTCATGGAGACGTATAGGCTAGATAGTCTTGTTCCCTGTCTTTATAACTAAGACATGGAGTCGTATAGGCTAGATAGTCTATTTGCCTTCTCTTTATAACTAAGACGTGGTGTCGTATAGGCTAGTTAGTCTATTTGCCTTCTCTTTACAACTAAGACATGGAGTCGTATAGGCTAGATAGTCTATTTGCCTTCTCTTTATAACTAAGACATGGAGACGTAGAGGCTAGATAGTATAGTTACCCTCTCTTTATAACTAAGACATGGAGTCGTATAGGCTTGATAATCTTGTTCCCTGTCTTTATAACTAAGACATGAAGTCGTATAGGCTAGATAGTCTATTTGCCTTCTGTTTATGACTAAGACATGGAGTCGTATAGGCTAGATAGTCTTGTTTCCTGTCTTTATAACTAAGACATGGAGTCGTATAGGCTAGTTAGTCTATTTGCCTTTTCTTTATAACTAAGACATGGGGTCGTATAGGCTAGATAGTCTATTTTCCTTCTCTTTATAACTAAGACATGGAGTCGTATAGGCTAGATAGTCTATTTGCCTTCTCTTTATAGCTAAGACATGGAGACGTAGAGGCTAGATAGTATAGTTACCCTCTCTTATAACTAAGACATGGAGTCGTATAGGCTAGATAGTCTTGTTACCTTCTCTTTATAACTAAGACATGGAGTCGTTTAGGCTAGATAGTCTATTTGCCTTCTCTTTATAACTAATACATGGAGACGTAGAGGCTAGATAGTCTTGTTCCCTGTTTTTATAACTAAGACATGGAGTCGTATAGGGTAGATAGTCTATTTGCCTTCTCTTTATAACTAAGACATGGAGTCGTATAGGCTAGATAGTCTTGTTCCCTGTTTTTATAACTAAGACATGGAGTCGTATAGGGTAGATAGTCTATTTGCCTTCTCTTTATAACTAAGACATGGAGTCGTAGAGGCTAGATAGTATAGTTACCATCTCTTTATAACTAAGACATGGAGTCGTATAGGCTAGATAGTCTTGTTCCCTGTCTTTATAACTAAGACATTGAGACGTATAGGCTAGATAGTCTAGTTGCCCTCTCTTTACTACTAAGACATGGAGACGTATAGGCTAGAAAGTCTAGTGCCCTCTCTTTATAACCAAGACATGGAGACAATAGGCTAGATAGTCTATTTGCCTTCTCTTTATAATTAAGACATGGAGAGGTATAGGCTGGATATGCTAGTTGCCTTCTCTTTATATTTTATGCACTGAAACGTATAGGCTATTTAGACTAGTTGCCTTCTCTTTATAAATAAGACACTGAAACATTTATGCTAGGTAGGCTAGTCTCCTTCTGCTCATATTTAAGACACTGAAACATGTAGGCTAATTAGGCTAGTTGCCTTCTCTTTATAATTAAGACACTGAAACGTATAGTCTAGTTAGGCTCTTTGCCTTTTCTTTGTAATTAAGACACTGAAACATATAGGCTAGTTGCCTTCTCTTTATAATTAAGGCACTGAAACGTATAGGCTAGTTGCCTTCTCTTTATAATTAAGACACTGAAACGTATAGTCTAGTTAGGCTTGTTGCCTTTTCTTTGTAATTAAAACACTGAAACATATAGGCTAGTTGCCTTCTCTTTATAATTAAGGCACTTAAACGTATAGTCTAGTTAGTTTAGTTTCCTTCTCCTTATGTTTAATGCACTGAGACCTATAGCCTAGATAGGTTAGCAGCCTTCCCTTTATAATTAAGACATTGAGACGACTAGGCTAGTTAGGCTAGTTGCCTTCTTTTTATATTTAAAGCACTGAGACCTACTGGCTAGATAGTCTAGCTGGCTTCTCTTTATAACTAAGACATGAAGACGTATAGGCTAGATGGACTAGTTGCCTTCTCTTTATAAGTAAGACATTGAGACGTATAGGCTAGATAGACTTGTTGCCTTCTCTTTATAACTAAGACATTGAGACGTATAGGCTAGATAGATTAGTTGCCTTCTCTTTATAACTAAGACATTGAGACGTATAGGCTAGACAGACTAGTTGCCTTCTCTTTATAATTAAGACATTGAGACGTATAAGCTAGATAGACTAGTTGCCTTCTCTTTATAAGTAAGACATTGAGCCGTATAGGCTAGATAGGCTTGTTGCCTTCTCTTTATAACTAAGACATTGAGACGTATAGGCTAGATAGATTAGTTGCCTTCTCTTTATAACTAAGATATTGAGACGTATAGGCTAGCTGGTCTTGTTGCCTCCTCTTTATATTTAAGACATTGAGACTTATAGGCTAGATAGCCTAGTTGCCTTCTCCTTATAACTAAGACATTGACACGTATAGGCTAGATAGTCTTGTTGCCTCCTCTTTATATTTAAGGCACTGAGACGTATAGGCTAAATATTCTATTTGCCGTCGCGTTATAATTAAAACACTGAGACGTATATGCTAGATAGGCTAGTTGCCTACTCTTTATAATTAAGTTATTGAGACGTATAGGCTAGATAGTCTAGTTGTCCTCTCTTTATAAGAAGTACATGGAGACGTATAGGCTAGATAGGCTAGTTGCCTTGTCTTAATATTTAAAGCACTAGAATTTTAATCTAGATAGTCTAATTGTGCTATCGTTAAAACTAAGACATGGAAACGTATTTGCTATATAGTCTAGTTGCCCTCTCTTTATAACGAAGACATGGAGATGAATAGGCTGGAAAGTTTATTTGCCTTCTCTTTACAACTAAGACTTGGAGACGTATAGGCTAGGTAGTCTATTTGCCTTCTCTTTACAACAAAGACATGGAGACGTATAGGCTAGATAGTCTAGTGACCCTCTTTTTATACCTAAGACATGGAGAAGTATAGCCTAGTAGTCTAGTTGCCCTCTCTTTATAACTTAGACATGGAGACGATAGGCTAGATAATCTATTTGCCTTCTCTATGTAATTAAAACATGGAGAGTTATAGGCTAGATAGACTAGTTGTCATCTCTTTAATTTTAATGCACGGAGACGTATAGGCTAGATAGGCTAGTTGTCTTGTCTTTATATTTAAGGCACTGAGACATATAGGCTGGATTGTCTAGTTACCTTTTCTTTATGTTTAATTCACTGTGACGTATAGGCTAGATAGGCTAGTTGCCTTCTCCTTATAATTAAGACACCGAGATTTATAAGCTAGATACGGTAGTTGCCTTCTGCTTACAACTAAGTCTCTGAGATATATAGGTTGGTTGCCTTCTCTTTATATTTATGGCACTGAGCGTATAGGCTAAATAGGCTAGTTCCCTTCTCTATATATTTAAGGCACTGAGACGTATAGGCTCGATAGTCTAGTTGCCTTCTTTTTATAATTAAGGCACTTAGACGTTTAGGCTAGATAGAATAGTTGCCTTCTCTTTATAAATAAGACACTAGGACATATACGCTAGATAGGCTAGTTGCCTACTCTTTGTATTTAAGGCACTGAATGTTTAATCTAGATAGACTTGTTGCTTTCTCTTTATAATTAAGACACGGAGACGTATAGGCTAGTTGCCCACACTTTGTAATTAAAACGCTGAAGCGTATCGGCTAGATAGGCCAGTTGCCTTCTCTATATATTTAAGGCACTGAGACGTATTGGCTAGATAGTCTAGTTGCCTTCTCTGTACAACTAAGACATGGAGACGTATTGGCTAGATAGGCTAGTTGCCTTCTCTAAATATTTAAGGCACTGAGACGTATATATTAGATAGTCTAGTTGCCTTCTCTTTACAACTAAGACATGGAGACGTATTGGCTAGATAGGCTAGTTGCCTTCTCTTTATATTTAAGGTACTGAGTCGTATAGGCTAGATAGTCTAGTATCCTGCTCTTTATAACTAAGACATGGAGTCGTATAGGCTAGATAGTCTATTTGCCTTCTCTTTATAACTAAGACATTGAGTCGTATAGGCTAGATAGTCTATTTGCCTTCTATTTATAACTAAGACATGGCATCGTATAGGCTAGATAGTCTAGTTGCCTTCTCTTTATAACTAAGACATGGAGTCGTATAGGTTAGATAGTCTATTTGCCTTCTCTTTATAACTAAGACATGGAGTCGTATAGGTTAGATAGTCTATTTGCCTTCTCTTTATAACTAAGTCATGGAGTCGTATAGGTTAGATAGTCTATTTGCCTTCTCTTTATAACTAAGACATGGAGTCGTATAGGCTAGATAGTCTATTTGCCTTCTCTTTATTAATAAGACATGGAGTTGTAGAGCCTAGATAGTCCAGTTGCCTTCTCTTTATAACTAAGACATGGAGTCGTATAGGCTAGATAGTCTATTTGCTTTCTGTTTATAACTAAGACATGGAGTCGTATGCGCTAGTTAGTCTTTTTGCCTTCTCTTTATAATTAAGACATGGAGTCGTTTAGGCTAGATAGTCTATTTGCCTACTCTTAATAACTTAGACATTGTGTCGTATAGGCTAGATAGTCTATCTGCCTTCTCTTTATAACTAAGACATGGTGTCGTAAAGGCTAGTTAGTCTATTTGCCTTCTCTTTAAACTAAGACATGGAGTCGTATAGGCTAGATAGTCTATTTGCCTTCTCATTATAACTAAGACATGGAGACGTAGAGGCTAGATAGTATAGTTACCCTCTCTTTATAACTAAGTCATGGAGACGTATAGGCTAGATAGTCTTGTTCCCTGTCTTTATAACTAGGATATGGAGTCGTATAGGCTAGATAGTGTATTTGCCTTCTCTTTATAACTAAGACATGGTGTCGTATAGGCTAGTTAGTCTATTTGCCTTCTCTTTACAACTAAGACATGGAGTCGTATAGGCTAGATAGTCTATTTGCTTTCTCTTTATAACTAAGACATGGAGACGTAGAGGCTAGATAGTATAGTTACCCTCTCTTTATAACTAAGTCATGGAGACGTATAGGCTAGATAGTATAGTTACCCTCTCTTTATAACTAAGTCATGGAGTCGTATAGGCTAGATAGTCTTGTTCCCTGTCTTTATAACTGAGACATGGAGTCGTATAGGCTAGATAGTCTTGTTCCCTGTCTTCATAACTACGTCATGGAGTCGTATAGGCTAGATAGTCTTGTTCCCTGTCTTTATAACTAAGACATGGAGTCGTATAGGCTAGATAGTATAGTTACCCTCTCTTTATAACTAAGTCATGGAGTCGTATAGGCTAGATAGTCTTGTTCCCTGTCTTTATAACTGAGACATGGAGTCGTATACGCTAGATAGTCTTGTTCCCTGTCTTTATAACTAAGACATGGAGTCGTATAGGCTAGATAGTCTTGTTCCCTGTCTTTATAACTAAGTCATGGAGTCGTATAGGCTAGATAGTCTTGTTCCCTGTCTTTATAACTAAGACATGGAGTCGTATAGGCTAGATAGTCTTGTTCCCTGTCTTTATAACTAAGTCATGGAGTCGTATAGGCTAGATAGTCTTGTTCCCTGTCTTTATAACTAAGACATGGAGACGTATAGGCTAGATAGTATAGTTACCCTCTCTTTATAACTAAGTCATGGAGTCGTATAGGCTAGATAGTCTTGTTCCCTGTCTTTATAACTAAGACATGGAGTCGTATAGGCTAGATAGTCTTGTTCCCTGTCTTTATAACTAAGACATGGAGTCGTATAGGCTAGAAAGTCTTGTTCCCTGTCTTTATAACTAAGACATGGAGTCGTATAGGCTAGATAGTCTTGTTCCCTGTCTTTATAACTAAGTCATGGAGTCGTATAGGCTAGATGGTCTTGTTCCCTGTCTTTATAACTAAGACATGGAGTCGTATAGGCTAGATAGTCTATTTGCCTTCTCTTTATAACTAAGACATGGTGTCGTATAGGCTAGTTAGTCTATTTGCCTTCTTTTTACAACTAAGACATGGAGTCGTATAGGCTAGATAGTCTATTTGCCTTCTCTTTATAACTAAGACATGGAGACGTAGAGGCTAGATAGTATAGTTACCCTCTCTTTACAACTAAGACATGGAGTCGTATAGGCTAGTTAGTCTATTTGCCTTCTCTTTACAACTAAGACATGGAGTCGTATAGGCTAGATAGTCTATTTGCCTTCTCTTTACAACTAAGACATGGAGTCGTATAGGCTAGATAGTCTATTTGCCTTCTCTTTATAACTCAGACATGGAGTCGTATAGGCTAGATAGTCTATTTGCCTTCTCTTTACAACTAAGACATGGAGACGTATAGGCTAGATAGTCTATTTGCCTTCTCTTTATAACTAAGACATGGAGTCGTATAGGCTAGTTAGTCTATTTGCCTTCTCTTTACAACTAAGACATGGAGTCGTATAGGCTAGATAGTCTATTTGCCTTCTCTTTATAACTAATACATGGAGACGTAGAGGCTCTATAGTATAGTTACTCTCTCTTTATAACTAAGTCATGGAGACGTATAGGCTAGATGATCTTGTTCCCTGTCTTTATAACTAAGACATGGAGTCGTATAGGCTAGATAGTCTATTTGCATTCTCTTTATAACTAAGACATGGAGACGTAGAGGCTAGATAGTGTAGTTACCCTCTCTTTATAACTAAGACATGGAGTCGTATAGGCTTGATAATCTTGTTTCCTGTCTTAATAACTAAGACATGAAGTCGTATAGGCTAGATAGTCTATTTGCGTTCTGTTTATAACTAAGACATGGAGTCGTATAGGCTAGATAGTGTGGTTCCCTGTCTTTATTACTAAGACATGGAGTCGTATAGGCTAGATAGTCTATTTGCCTTCTCTTTATAACTAAGACATAGGGTCGTATAGGCTAGATAGTCTATTTGCCTTCTCTTTATAACTAAGACAAGGAGTCGTATAGGTAGATAGCCTATTTGCCTTCTCTTTATAGCTAAGACATGGAGACGTAGAGGCTAGATAGTCTATTTGCCTTCTCTTTATAACTAAGACATGGAGTCGTATAGGTTAGATAGTCTTGTTGCCTTCTCTTTATAACTAAGACATGGAGTCGTTTAGGTTAGATAGTCTATTTGCCTTCTCTTTATAACTAATACATGGAGACGTAGAGGCTAGATAGTATAGTTACCCTCTCTTTATAACTAAGACATGGAGTCGTATAGGCTAGATAGTCTTGTTCCCTGTTTTTATAACTAAAACATGGAGTCGTATAGGGTAGATAGTCTATTTGCCTTCTCTTTATAACTAAGACATGGAGTCGTAGAGGCTAGGTAGTATAGTTACCCTCTCTTTATAACTAAGACATGGAGTCGTATAGGCTAGATAGTCTTGTTACCTGTCTTTATAACTAAGACATGGAGACGTATAGGCTAGATAGTCTATTTGCCTTCTCTTTATAACTAAGACATGGAGTCGTATAGGCTAGATAGACTATTTGCCTTCTCTTTATAACTAAGGCATGGAGTCGTGTAGACTAGATAGTCTATGTGCCTTCTCTTTATAACTAAGAAATGGAGACGTAGAGGCTAGATAGTCTATTTGCTTTCTCTTTATAACTAAGACATGGAGTCGTATAGGCTAGTTAGTATTTTGCCTTCTCTTTATAATTAAGACATGAAGTCGTTTAGGCTAGATAGTCTATTTGCCTTCTCTTAATAACTTAGACATTGAGTCGTATAGGCTAGATAGTCTATTTTCCTTCTCTTTATCACTAAGACATGGTGTCGTAAAGGCTAGATAGTCTACTTGCCTTCTCTTTATAACAAAGACATAGGGTCGTATAGGCTAGATAGTCTATTTGCCTTCTCTTTATAACTAAGACATGGAGTCGTATAGGTAGATAGCCTATTTGCCTTCTCTTTATAGCTAAGACATGGAGACGTAGAGGCTAGATAGTATAGTTACCCTCTCTTTATAACTAAGACATGGAGTCGTATAGGCTAGATAGTCTTGTTCCCGGTTTTTATAACTAAGACATGGAGTCGTACAGGGTAGATAGTCTATTTGCCTTCTCTTTATAACTAAGACATGGAGTCGTAGAGGCTAGATAGTATAGTTACCCTCTCTTTATAACTAAGACATGGAGTCGTATAGACTAGATAGTCTTGTTACCTGTCTTTATAACTAAGACATGGAGACGTATAGGCTAGATAGTCTATTTGCCTTCTCTTTATAACTAAGACATGGAGTCGTATAGGCTAGATAGTCTATTTGCCTTCTCTTTATAACTAAGGCATGGAGTCGTGTAGACTAGATAGTATTGTTCCCTGTCTTTATAACTAAGACATGGAGACGTATAGGCTAGATAGTCTATTTGCCTTCTCCTTATAACTAAGACATGGAGTCGTATAGGCTAGATAGCCTATTTGCCTTCTCTTTATAACTAAGGCATGGAGTCGTGTAGACTAGATAGCCTATTTGCCTTCTCTTTATAACTAAGAAATGGAGACGTGGAGGCTAGATAGTATAGTTGACCTGACTTTATAACTAAGACATGGAGACAATAGGTTAGGTAGTCTATTTGCCTTCTCTTTATAACTAAGACATGGAGTCGTATAGGTTAGATACTCTATTTGCCTTCTCTTTATAACTAAGACATGGAGTCGTATAGGCTAGATAGTCTATTTGCCTTCTCTTTATTACTAAGACATGGAGTTGTATAGCCTAGATAGTCCAGTTGCCTTCTCTTTATAACTAAGACATGGAGTCGTATAGGCTAGATAGTCTATTTGCTTTCTCTTTATAACTAAGACATGGAGTCGTATAGGCTAGTTAGTCTTTTCCTTCTCTTTATAATTAAGACATGGAGTCGATTAGGCTAGATAGTCTATTTGCCTTCTCTTAATAACTTAGACATTGAGTCGTATAGGCTAGATAGTCTATTTGCCTTCTCTTTATAACTAAGACATGGTGTCGTAAAGGCTAGTTAGTCTATTTGCCTTCTCTTTAAACTAAGACATGGAGTCGTATAGGCTAGATAGTATATTTGCCTTCTCACTATAACTAAGACATGGAGGCGTAGAGGCTAAATAGTATAGTTACCCTCTCTTTATAACTAAGTCATGGAGACGTATAGGCTAGATAGTCTTGTTCCCTGTCTTTATAACTAAGACATGGAGTCGTATAGGCTAGATAGTCTATTTGCCTTCTCTTTATAACTAAGACATGGTGTCGTATAGGCTAGTTAGTCTATTTGCCTTCTCTTTACAACTAAGACATGGAGTCGTATAGGCTAGGTAGTCTATTTGCCTTCTCTTTATAACTAAGACATGGAGACGTAGAGGCTAGATAGTATAGTTACCCTTTCTTTATAACTAAGACATGGAGTCGTATAGGCTTGATAATCTTGTTCCCTAGCTTTATAACTAAGACATGAAGTCGTATAGGCTAGATAGTCTATTTGCCTTCTGTTTATAACTAAGACATGGAGTCGTATAGGCTAGATAGTCTTGTTTCCTGTCTTTATAACTAAGACATGGAGTCGTATAGGCTAGATAGTCTATTTGCCTTCTCTTTATAACTAAGACATGGTGTCGTATAGGCTAGATAGTCTATTTGCCTTCTCTTTATAACTAAGACATGGTGTCGTATAGGCCAGTTAGTCTATTTGCCTTCTCTTTACAACTAAGACATGGAGTCGTATAGGCTAGATAGTCTATTTTCCTTCTCTTTATAACTAAGACATGGAGTCGTATAGGCTAGATAGTATATTTGCCTTCTCTTTATAGCTAAGACATGGAGACGTAGAGGCTAGATAGTATAGTTACCCTCTCTTTATAACTAAGACATGGAGTCGTATAGGCTAGATAGTCTTGTTACCTTCTCTTTATAACTAAGACATGGAGTCGTTTAGGCTAGATAGTCTATTTGCCTTCTCTTTATAACTAATACATGTAGACGTAGAGGCTAGATAGTATAGTTACCCTCTCTTTATAACTAAGACATGGAGTCGTATAGGCTAGATAGTCTTGTTCCCTGTTTTTATAACTAAGACATGGAGTCGTATAGGTTAGATAGTCTATTTGCCTTCTCTTTATAACTAAGACATGGAGTCGTAGAGGCTAGATAGTATAGTTACCATCTCTTTATAACTAACACATGGAGTGGTATAGGCTAGATAGTCTTGTTCCCTGTCTTTATAACTAAGACATGGAGACGTATAGGCTAGATAGTCTATTTGCCTTCTCTTTATAACTAAGACATGGAGTCTTATAGGCTAGATAGCCTATTTGCCTTCTCTTTATAACTAAGGCATGGAGTCGTGTAGACTAGATAGTCTATGTGCCTTCTCTTTCTAACTAAGTAATGGAGACGTAGAGGCTATATAGTATAGTTGACCTGACTTTATAACTAAGACATGGAGACAATAGGTTAGGTAGTCTATTTGCCTTCTCTTTATAACTAAGACATGGAGTCGTATAGGTTAGATAGTCTATTTGCCTTCTCTTTATAACTAAGACATGGAGTCGTATAGGCTAGATAGTCTATTTGCCTTCTCTTTATTACTAAGACATGGAGTTGTATAGCCTAGATAGTCCAGTTGCCTTCTCTTTATAACTAAGACATGGAGTCGTATAGGCTAGATAGTCTATTTACTTTCTCTTTATAACTAAGACATGGAGTCGTATAGGCTAGTTAGTCTTTTTGCCTTCTCTTTATAATTAAGACATGGAGTCGTTTAGTCTAGATAGTCTATTTGCCTTCTCTTAATAACTTAGACATTGAGTCGTATAGGCTAGATAGTATATTTGCCTTCTCATTATAACTAAGACATGGAGACGTAGAGGCTAAATAGTATAGTTACCCTCTCTTTATAACTAAGTCATGGAGACGTATAGGCTAGATAGTCTTCTTCCCTGTCTTTATAACTAAGACATGGAGTCGTATAGGCTAGATAGTCTATTTGCCTTCTCTTTATAACTAAGACATGGTGTCGTATAGGCCAGTTAGTCTATTTGCCTTCTCTTTACAACTAAGACATGGAGTCGTATAGGCTAGATAGTCTATTTGCCTTCTCTTTATAACTAATACATGGAGACGTAGAGGCTAGGTAGTATAGTTACCCTCTCTTTATAACTAAGACATAGAGTCGTATAGGCTTGATAATCTTGTTCCCTGTCTTTATAACTAAGACATGAAGTCGTATAGGCTAGATAGTCTATTTGCCTTCTGTTTATAAGTAAGACATGGAGTCGTATAGGCTAGATAGTCTTGTTTCCTGTCTTTATAACTAAGACATGGGGTCGTATAGGCTAGATAGTCTATTTGCCTTCTCTTTATAACTAAGACATGGGGTCGTATAGGATAGATAGTCTATTTTCCTTCTCTTTATAACTAAGACATGGAGTCGTATAGGCTAGATAGTCTATTTGCCTTCTCTTTATAACTAAGACATGGAGACGTAGAGGCTAGATAGTATAGTTACACTCTCTTTATAACTAAGTCATAGAGTCGTATAGGCTAGATAGTCTTGTTACCTTCTCTTTATAACTAAGACATGGAGTCGTTTAAGCTAGATATTCTATTTGACTTCTCTTTATAACTAATACATGGAGACGTAGAGGCTAGATAGTATAGTTACCCTCTCTTTATAACTAAGACATGGAGTCGTATAGGCTAGATAGTCTTGTTCCCTGTTTTTATAACTAAGACATGGAGTCGTATAGGGTAGATAGTCCTTTTGCCTTCTCTTTATAACTAAGACATGGAGTCGTAGAGGCTAGATAGTATAGTTACCCTCTCTTTATAACTAAGACATGGAGTCGTATAGGCTAGATAGTCTTTTTACCTGTCTTTATAACTAAGACATGGAGACGTATAGGCTAGGTAGTCTATTTGCCTTCTCTTTATAACTAGGACATGGAGGTGTATAGGCTAGATAGTCTATTTGCCTTCTCTTTATAACTAAGGCATGGAGTCGTGTAGACTAGATAGTCTATGTGCCTTCTCTTTATAACTAAGAAATGGAGACGTAGAGGCAAGATAGTATAGTTGACCTGACTTTATAACTAAGACATGGAGACAATAGGGTAGGTAGTCTATTTGCCTTCTCTTTATAACTAAGACATGGAGTCGTATAGGTTAGATAGTCTATTTGCCTTCTCTTTATAACTAAGACATGGAGTCGTATAGGCTAGTTAGTCTATTTGCCTTCTCTTTATTACTAAGACATGGAGTTGTATAGCCTAGATAGTCCAGTTGCCTTCTCTTTATAACTAAGACATGGAGTCGTATAGGCTAGATAGTCTATTTGCTTTCTCTTTATAACTAAGACATGGAGGCGTATAGGCTAGTTAGTCTTTTTGCCTTCTCTTTATAATTAAGACATGGAGTCGATTAGGTTAGATAGTCTATTTGCCTTCTCTTAATAACTTAAACATTGAGTCGTATAGGCTAGATAGTCTATTTGCCTTCTCTTTATAACTAAGACATGGTGTCGTAAAGGCTAGTTATTCTATTTGCCTTCTCTTTAAGCTAAGACATGGAGTCATATAGGCTAGATAGTATATTTGCCTTCTCATTATAACTGAGACATGGAGGCGTAGAGGCTAAATAGTATAGTTACCCTCTCTTTATAACTAAGTCATGGAGACGTATAGGCTAGATAGTCTTGTTCCCTGTCTTTATAACTAAGACATGGAGTCGTATAGGCTAGATAGTCTATTTGCCTTCTCTTAATAACTTAGACATTGAGTCGTATAGGCTAGATAGTCTATTTGCCTTTTCTTTATCACTAAGACATGGTGTCGTAAAGGCTAGATAGTCTACTTGCCTTCTCTTTATAACTAAGACATAGGGTCGTATAGGCTAGATAGTCTATTTGCCTTCTCTTTTATAGCTAAGACATGGAGACGTAGAGGCTAGATAGTATAGTTACCCTCTCTTTATAACTAAGACATGGAGTCGTATAGGCTAGATAGTCTTGTTCCCTGTTTTTATAACTAAGACAT
Source organism: Deroplatys truncata (assembly GCA_030765065.1). Lineage (NCBI taxonomy): Eukaryota > Metazoa > Arthropoda > Insecta > Mantodea > Mantidae > Deroplatys > Deroplatys truncata. Next base: position 76,796,659 of record CM060982.1, on the reverse strand, counting down.
GGAGTCGTATAGGGTAGATAGTCTATTTGCCTTCTCTTTATAACTAAGACATGGAGTCGTAGAGGCTAGATAGTACAGTTACCCTCTCTTTATAACTAAGACATGGAGTCGTATAGGCTAGATAGTCTTGTTACCTGTCTTTATAACTAAGACATGGAGACGTATAGGCTAGATAGTCTATTTGCCTTCTCTTTATAACTAAGACATGGAGGCGTAGAGGCTAAATAGTATAGTTACCCGCTCTTTATAACTAAGTCATGGAGACGTATAGGCTAGATAGTCTTGTTCCCTGTCTTTATAACTAAGACATGGAGTCGTATAGGCTAGATAGTCTATTTGCCTTCTCTTTATAACTAAGACATGGTGTCGTATAGGCTAGTTAGTCTATTTGCCTTCTCTTTACAACTAAGACATGGAGTCGTATAGGCTAGATAGTCTATTTGCCTTCTCTTTATAACTAGGACATGGAGTCGTAGAGGCTAGATAGTATAGTTACCCTCTCTTTATAACTAAGACATGGAGTCGTATAGGCTTGATAATCTTGCTCCCTAGCTTTATAACTAAGACATGAAGTCGTATAGCGTAGATAGTCTATTTGCCTTCTGTTTATAACTAAGACATGGAGTCGTATAGGCTAGATAGTCTATTTGCCTTCTCTTTATAACTAAGACATGGAGTCGTATAGGCTAGATAGTCTTGTTTCCTGTCTTTATAACTAAGACATGGGGTCGTATAGGCTAGATAGTCTATTTGCCTTCTCTTTATAACTAAGACATGGGGTCGTATAGGCTAGATAGTCTATTTTCCTTCTCTTTATACCTAAGACATGGAGTCGTATAGGCTAGATAGTCTATTTGCCTTCTCTTTATAGCTAAGACATGGAGACGTAGAGGCTAGATAGTATAGTTACCCTCTCTTTATAACTAAGACATGGAGTCGTATAGGCTAGATAGTCTTGTTACCTTCTCTTTATAACTAAGACATGGAGTCGTTTAGGCTAGATATTCTATTTGCCTTCTCTTTATAACTAATACATGGAGACGTAGAGGCTAGATAGTATAGTTACCCTCTCTTTATAACTAAGACATGGACTCGTATAGGCTAGATAGTCTTGTTCCCTGTTTTTATAACTAAGACATGTAGTCGTATAGGGTAGATAGTCTATTTGCCTTCTCTTTATAACTAAGACATGGAGTCGTAGAGGCTAGATAGTATAGTTACCCTCTCTTTATAACTAAGACATGGAGTCGTATAGGCTAGATAGTCTTGTTCCCTGTTTTTATAACTAAGACATGGAGTCGTATAGGGTAGATAGTCTATTTGCCTTCTCTTTATAACTAAGACATGGAGTCGTAGAGGCTAGATAGTATAGTTACCCTCTCTTTATAACTAAGACATGGAGTCGTATAGGCTAGATAGTCTTGTTACCTGTCTTTATAACTAAGACATGGAGACGTATAGGCTAGGTAGTCTATTTGCCTTCTCTTTATAACTAAGACCTGGAGTCGTATAGGCTAGATAGTCTATTTGCCTTCTCTTTATAACTAAGGCATGGAGTCGTGTAGACTAGATAGTCTATGTGCCTTCTCTTTATAACTAAGAAATGGAGACGTAGAGGCTAGATAGTATAGTTGACCTGACTTTATAACTAAGACATGGAGACAATAGGGTAGGTAGTCTATTTGCCTTCTTTTTATAACTAAGACATGGAGTCGTATAGGTTAGATAGTCTATTTGCCTTCTCTTTATAACTAAGACATGGAGTCGTATAGGCTAGTTAGTCTATTTGCCTTCTCTTTATTACTAAGACATGGAGTTGTATAGCCTAGATAGTCCAGTTGCCTTCTCTGTATAACTAAAACATGGAGTCGTATAGGCTAGATAGTCTATTTGCCTTCTCTTTATAGCTAAGACATGGAGTCGTATAGGCTAGATAGTCTATTTGCCTTCTCTTTATAGCTAAGACATGGAGACGTAGAGGCTAGATAGTATAGTTACCTTCTCTTTATAACTAAGACATGGAGTCGTTTAGGCTAGATAGTCTATTTGCCTTCTCTTTATAACTATTACATGGAGACGTAGCGGCTAGATAGTATAGTTACCCTCTCTTTATAACTAAGACATGGAATCGTATAGGCTAGATAGTCTTGTTCCCTGTTTTTATAACTAAGACATGGATTCGTATAGGCTAGATAGTCTATTTGCCTTCTCTTTATAACTAAGACATGGAGTCGTATAGGCTAGATAGCCTATTTGCCTTCTCTTTATAACTAAGGCATGGAGTCGTTTAGACTAGATAGTCTATGTGCCTTCTCTTTATAACTAGAGGCGTAGAGGTTATATAGTATAGTTGACCTGACTTTATAACTAAGACATGGAGACAATAGGTTAGGTAGTCTATTTGCCTTCTCTTTATAACTAAGACATGGAGTCGTATAGGTTAGATAGTCTATTTGCCTTCTCTTTATAACTAAGACATGGAGTCGTATAGGCTAGATAGTCTATTTGCCTTCTCTTTATTACTAAGACATGGAGTTGTATAGCCTAGATAGTCCAGTTGCCTTCTCTTTATAACTAAGACATGAAGTCGTATAGGCTAGATAGTCTATTTGCTTTCTCTTTATAACTAAGACATGGAGTCGTATAGGTTAGTTAGTCTTTTTGCCTTCTCTTTATAATTAAGACATGGAGTCGTTTAGGCTAGATAGTCTATTTGCCTTCTCTTTATAACTAAGACATGGTGTAGTAAAGGCTAGTTAGGCTATTTGCCTTCTCTTTAAACTAAGACATGGAGTCGTATAGGCTAGATAGTATATTTGCCTGCTCATTATAACTAAGGCATGGAGACGTAGAGGCTAAATAGTATAGTTACCCTCTCTTTATAACTAAGTCATGGAGACGTATAGGCTAGATAGTCTTGTTCCCTGTCTTTATAACTAAGACATGGAGTCGTATAGGCTAGATAGTCTATTTGCCTTCTCTTTATAACTAAGACATGGTGTCGTATAGGCTAGTTAGTCTATTTGCCTTCTCTTTACAACTGAGACATGGAGTCGTATAGGCTAGGTAGTCTATTTGCCTTCTCTTTATAACTAAGACATGGAGACGTAGAGGCTAGATAGTATAGTTACCCTCTCTTTATAACTAAGACATGGAGTCGTATAGGCTTGATAATCTTGTTCCCTAGCTTTATAACTAAGACATGAAGTCGTATAGGCTAGATAGTCTATTTGCCTTCTGTTTATAACTAAGACATGGAGTCGTATAGGCTAGATAGTCTTGTTTCCTGTCTTTATAACTAAGACATGGAGTCGTATAGGCTAGATAGTCTATTTGCCTTCTCTTTATAACTAAGACATGGGGTCGTATAGGCTAGATAGTCTATTTTCCTTCTCTTTATAACTAAGACATGGAGTCGTATAGGCTAGATAGTATATTTGCCTTCTCTTTATAGCTAAGACATGGAGACGTAGAGGCTACATAGTAATGTTACCCTCTCTTTATAACTAAGACATGGAGTCGTATAGGCTAGATAGTCTTGTTACCTTCTCTTTATAACTAAGACATGGAGTCGTTTAGGCTAAACAGTCTATTTGCCTTCTCTTTATAACTAATACATGGAGACGTAGAGGCTAGATAGTATAGTTACCCTCTCTTTATAACTAAGACATGGAGTCGTATAGGCTAGATAGTCTTGTTCCCTGTTTTTATAACTAAGACATGGAGCGTATAGGGTAGATAGTCTATTTGCCTTCTCTTTATAACTAAGACATGGAGTCGTAGAGGCTAGATAGTATAGTTACCATCTCTTTATAACTAACACATGGAGTGGTATAGGCTAGATAGTCTTGTTCCCTGTCTTTATAACTAAGACATGGAGACGTATAGGCTAGATAGTCTATTTGCCTTCTCTTTATAACTAAGACATGGAGTCTTATAGGCTAGATAGCCTATTTGCCTTCTCTTTATAACTAAGGCATGGAGTCGTGTAGACTAGATAGTCTGTGTGCCTTCTCTTTATAACTAAGTAATGGAGACGTAGAGGCTATATAGTATAGTTGACCTGACTTTATAACTAAGACATGGAGACAATAGGTTAGGTAGTCTATTTGCCTTCTCTTTATAACTAAGACATGGAGTCGTATAGGTTAGATAGTCTATTTGCCTTCTCTTTATAACTAAGACATGGAGTCGTATAGGCTAGATAGTCTATTTGTCTTCTCTTTATTACTAAGACATGGAGTTGTATAGCCTAGATAGTCCAGTTGCCTTCTCTTTATAACTAAGACATGGAGTCGTATAGGCTAGATAGTCTATTTGCTTTCTCTTTATAACTAAGACATGGAGTCGTATAGGCTAGTTAGTCTTTTTGCCTTCTCTTTATAATTAAGACATGGAGTCGTTTAGTCTAGATAGTCTATTTGCCTTCTCTTAATAACTTAGACATTGAGTCGTATAGGCTAGATAGTATATTTGCCTTCTCATTATAACTAAGACATGGAGACGTAGAGGCTAAATAGTATAGTTACCCTCTCTTTATAACTAAGTCATGGAGACGTATAGGCTAGATAGTCTTCTTCCCTGTCTTTATAACTAAGACATGGAGTCGTATAGGCTAGATAGTCTATTTGCCTTCTCTTTATAACTAAGACATGGTGTCGTATAGGCTAGTTAGTCTATTTGCCTTCTCTTTACAACTAAGACATGGAGTCGTATAGGCTAGATAGTCTATTTGCCTTCTCTTTATAACTAAGACATGGAGACGTAGAGGCTAGGTAGTATAGTTACCCTCTCTTTATAACTAAGACATGGAGTCGTATAGGCTTGATAATCTTGTTCCCTGTCTTTATAACTAAGACATGAAGTCGTATAGGCTAGATAGTCTATTTGCCTTCTGTTTATAAGTAAGACATGGAGTCGTATAGGCTAGATAGTCTTGTTTCCTGTCTTTATAACTAAGACATGGGGTCGTATAGGCTAGATAGTCTATTTGCCTTCTCTTTATAACTAAGACATGGGGTCGTATAGGCTAGATAGTCTATTTTCCTTCTCTTTATACCTAAGACATGGAGTCGTATAGGCTAGATAGTCTATTTGCCTTCTCTTTATAGCTAAGACATGGAGACGTAGAGGCTAGATAGTATAGTTACCCTCTCTTTATAACTAAGACATGGAGTCGTATAGGCTAGATAGTCTTGTTACCTTCTCTTTATAACTAAGACATGGAGTCGTTTAGGCTAGATATTCTATTTGCCTTCTCTTTATAACTAATACATGGAGACGTAGAGGCTAGATAGTATAGTTACCCTCTCTTTATAACTAAGACATGGAGTCGTATAGGCTAGATAGTCTTGTTCCCTGTTTTTTTAACTAAGACATGGAGTCGTATAGGGTAGATAGTCTATTTGCCTTCTCTTTATAACTAAGACATGGAGTCGTAGAGGCTAGATAGTATAGTTACCCTCTCTTTATAACTAAGACATGGAGTCGTATAGGCTAGATAGTCTTGTTACCTGTCTTTATAACTAAGACATGGAGACGTATAGGCTAGGTAGTCTATTTGCCTTCTCTTTATAACTAAGACCTGGAGTCGTATAGGCTAGATAGTCTATTTGCCTTCTCTTTATAACTAAGGCATGGAGTCGTGTAGACTAGATAGTCTATGTGCCTTCTCTTTATAACTAAGAAATGGAGACGTAGAGGCTAGATAGTATAGTTGACCTGACTTTATAACTAAGACATGGAGACAATAGGGTAGGTAGTCTATTTGCCTTCTTTTTATAACTAAGACATGGAGTCGTATAGGTTAGATAGTCTATTTGCCTTCTCTTTATAACTAAGACATGGAGTCGTATAGGCTAGTTAGTCTATTTGCCTTCTCTTTATTACTAAGACATGGAGTTGTATAGCCTAGATAGTCCAGTTGCCTTCTCTGTATAACTAAAACATGGAGTCGTATAGGCTAGATAGTCTATTTGCTTTCTCTTTATAACTAAGACATGGAGTCGTATAGGCTAGTTAGTCTTTTTGCCTTCTCTTTATAATTAAGACATGGAGTCGATTAGGCTAGATAGTCTATTTGCCTTCTCTTAATAACTTAGACATTGAGTCGTATAGGCTAGATAGTCTATTTGCCTTCTCTTTATAACTAAGACATGGTGTCGTAAAGGCTAGTTAGTCTATTTGCCTTCTCTTTAAGCTAAGACATGGAGTCGTATAGGCTAGATAGTATATTTGCCTTCTCATTATAACTAAGACATGGAGGCGTAGAGGCTAAATAGTATAGTTACTCTCTCTTTATAACTAAGTCATGGAGACGTATAGGCTAGATAGTCTTGTTCCCTGTCTTTATAACTAAGACATGGAGTCGTATAGGCTAGATAGTCTATTTGCCTTCTCTTAATAACTTAGAAATTGAGTCGTATAGGCTAGATAGTCTATTTGCCTTCTCTTTATCACTAAGACATGGTGTCGTAAAGGCTAGATAGTCTACTTGCCTTCTCTTTATAACTAAGACATAGGGTCGTATAGGCTAGATAGTCTATTTGCCTTCTCTTTATAGCTAAGACATGGAGACGTAGAGGCTAGATAGTATAGTTACCCTCTCTTTATAACTAAGACATGGAGTCGTATAGGCTAGATAGTCTTGTTCCCTGTTTTTATAACTAAGACATGGAGTCGTATAGGGTAGATAGTCTATTTGCCTTCTCTTTATAACTAAGACATGGAGTCGTAGAGGCTAGATAGTATAGTTACCCTCTCTTTATAACTAAGACATGGAGTCGTATAGGCTAGATAGTCTTGTTACCTGTCTTTATAACTAAGACATGGAGACGTATAGGCTAGATAGTCTATTTGCCTTCTCTTTATAACTAAGACATGGAGGCGTAGAGGCTAAATAGTATAGTTACCCTCTCTTTATAACTAAGTCATGGAGACGTATAGGCTAGATAGTCTTGTTCCCTGTCTTTATAACTAAGACATGGAGTCGTATAGGCTAGATAGTCTATTTGCCTTCTCTTTATAACTAAGACATGGTGTCGTATAGGCTAGTTAGTCTATTTGCCTTCTCTTTACAACTAGGACATGGAGTCGTATAGGCTAGATAGTCTATTTGCCTTCTCTTTATAACAAGGACATGGAGACGTAGAGGCTAGATAGTATAGTTACCCTCTCTTTATAACTAAGACATGGAGTCGTATAGGCTTGATAATCTTGTTCCCTAGCTTTATAACTAAGACATGAAGTCGTATAGCGTAGATAGTCTATTTGCCTTCTGTTTATAACTAAGACATGGAGTCGTATAGGCTAGATAGTCTATTTGCCTTCTCTTTATAACTAAGACATGGAGTCGTATAGGCTAGATAGTCTATTTGCCTTCTCTTTATAACTAAGACATGGGGTCGTATAGGCTAGATAGTCTATTTTCCTTCTCTTTATAACTAAGACATGGAGTCGTATAGGCTAGATAGTCTATTTGCCTTCTCTTTATAGCTAAGACATGGAGTCGTATAGACTAGATAGTCTATTTGCCTTCTCTTTATAGCTAAGACATGGAGACGTAGAGGCTAGATAGTATAGTTACCTTCTCTTTATAACTAAGACATGGAGTCGTTTAGGCTAGATAGTCTATTTGCCTTCTCTTTATAACTATTACATGGAGACGTAGAGGCTAGATAGTATAGTTACCCTCTCTTTATAACTAAGACATGGAGTCGTATAGGCTAGATAGTCTTGTTCCCTGTTTTTTAACTAAGACATGGATTCGTATAGGCTAGATAGTCTATTTGCCTTCTCTTTATAACTAAGACATGGAGTCGTATAGGCTAGATAGCCTATTTGCCTTCTCTTTATAACTAAGGCATGGAGTCGTGTACACTAGATAGTCTATGTGCCTTCTCTTTATAACTAGAGACGTAGAGGTTATATAGTATAGTTGACCTGACTTTATAACTAAGACATGGAGACAATAGGTTAGGTAGTCTATTTGCCTTGTCTTTATAACTAAGACATGGAGTCGTATAGGTTAGATAGTCTATTTGCCTTCTCTTTATAACTAAGACATGCAGTCGTATAGGCTAGATAGTCTATTTGCCTTCTGTTTATTACTAAGACATGGAGTTGTATAGCCTAGATAGTCCAGTTGCCTTCTCTTTATAACTAAGACATGAAGTCGTATAGGCTAGATAGTCTATTTGCTTTCTCTTTATAACTAAGACATGGAGTCGTATAGGTTAGTTAGTCTTTTTGCCTTCTCTTTATAATTAAGACATGGAGTCGTTTAGGCTAGATAGTCTATTTGCCTTCTGTTTATAACTAAGACATGGTGTAGTAAAGGCTAGTTAGGCTATTTGCCTTCTCTTTAAACTAAGACATGGAGTCGTATAGGCTAGATAGTATATTTGCCTGCTCATTATAACTAAGGCATGGAGACGTAGAGGCTAAATAGTATAGTTACCCTCTCATTATAACTGTCATGGAGACGTATAGGCTAGATAGTCTTGTTCCCTGTCTTTATAACTAAGACATGGAGTCGTATAGGCTACATAGTCTATTTGCCTTCTCTTTATAACTAAGACGTGGTGTCGTATAGGCTAGTTAGTCTATTTGCCTTCTCTTTACAACTAAGACATGGAGTCGTATAGGCTAGATAGTCTATTTGCCTTATCTTTATAACTAAGACATGGGGTCGTATAGGCTAGATAGTCTATTTTCCTTCTCTTTATAACTAAGACATGGAGTCGTATAGGCTAGATAGTCTATTTGCCTTCTCTTTATAGCTAAGACATGGAGACGTAGAGGCTAGATAGTATAGTTACCCTCTCTTTATAACTAAGACATGGAGTCGTATAGGCTAGATAGTCTTGTTACCTTCTCTTTATAACTAAGACATGGAGTCGTTTAGGCTAGATAGTCTATTTGCCTTCTCTTTATAACTAATACATGGAGACGTAGAGGCTAGATAGTATAGTTACCCTCTCTTTATAACTAAGACATGGAGTCGTATAGGCTAGATAGTCTTGTTCCCTGTTTTTATAACTAAGACATGGAGTCGTATAGGGTAGATAGTCTATTTGCCTTCTCTTTATAACTAAGACATGGAGTCGTAGAGGCTAGATAGTATAGTTACCATCTCTTTATAACTAAGACATGGATCGTATAGGCTAGATAGTCTTGTTCCCTGTCTTTATAACTAAGACATTGAGACGTATACGCTAGATAGTCTAGTTGCCCTCTCTTTATAACTAAGACATGGAGACGTATAGGCTAGAAAGTCTAGTGCCCTCTCTTTATAACCAAGACATGGAGACAATAGGCTAGATAGTCTATTTGCCTTCTCTTTATAATTAAGACATGGAGAGGTATAGGCTGGATATGCTAGTTGCCTTCTCTTTATATTTTATGCACTGAAACGTATAGGCTATTTAGACTAGTTGCCTTCTCTTTATAAATAAGACACTGAAACATTTATGCTAGGTAGGCTAGTCTCCTTCTGCTCATATTTAAGACACTGAAACATGTAGGCTATTTAGGCTAGTTGCCTTCTCTTTATAATTAAGACACTGAAACGTATAGTCTATTTAGGCTTTTTGCCTTTTCTTTGTAATTAAGACACTGAAACATATAGGCTAGTTGCCTTCTCTTTATAATTAAAGCACTGAAACGTATAGGCTAGTTGCCTTCTCTTTATAATTAAGACACTGAAACGTATAGTCTAGTTAGGCTTGTTGCCTTTTCTTTGTAATTAAAACACTGAAACATATAGGCTAGTTGCCTTCTCTTTATAATTAAGGCACTTAAACGTATAGTCTAGTTAGTTTAGTTTCCTTCTCCTTATGTTTAATGCACTGAGACCTATAGCCTAGATAGGTTAGCAGCCTTCCCTTTATAATTAAGACATTGAGACGACTAGGCTAGTTAGGCTAGTTGCCTTCTCTTTATATTTAAAGCACTGAGACCTACTGGCTAGATAGTCTAGCTGGCTTCTCTTTATAACTAAGACATGAAGACGTATAGGCTAGATGGACTAGTTGCCTTCTCTTTATAAGTAAGACATTGAGACGTATAGGCTAGATAGACTTGTTGCCTTCTCTTTATAACTAAGACATTGAGACGTATAGGCTAGATAGATTAGTTGCCTTCTCTTTATGACTAAGATATTGAGACGTATAGGCTAGACAGACTAGTTGCCTTCTCTTTATAATTAAGACATTGAGACGTATAGGCTAGATAGACTAGTTGCCTTCTCTTTATAACTAAGACATGAAGACGTATAGGCTAAATAGACTAGTTGCCTTCTCTTTATAACTAAGACATTGAGACGTATAGGCTAGCTGGTCTTGTTGCCTCCTCTTTATATTTAAGACATTGAGACTTATAGGCTAGATAGCCTAGTTGCCTTCTCATTATAACTAAGACATTGACACGTATAGGCTAGATAGTCTTGTTGCCTCCTCTTTATATTTAAGGCACTGAGACGTATAGGCTAGTTATTCTATTTACCGTCGCGTTATAATTAAAACACTGAGACGTATAGGCTAGATAGTCTTGTTCCCTGTCTTTATAACTAAGACATGGAGTCGTATAGGCTAGATAGTCTTGTTCCCTGTCTTTATAACTAAGACATGGAGTCGTATAGGCTAGATAGTCTTGTTCCCTGTCTTTATAACTAAGTCATGGAGTCGTATAGGCTAGATAGTCTTGTTCCCTGTCTTTATAACTAAGACATGGAGTTGTATAGGCTAGATAGTCTATTTGCCTTCTCTTTATAACTAAGACATGGTGTCGTATAGGCTAGTTAGACTATTTGCCTTCTCTTTACAACTAAGACATGGAGTCGTATAGGCTAGATAGTCTATTTGCCTTCTCTTTATAACTAAGACATGGAGACGTAGAGGCTAGATAGTATAGTTACCTTCTCTTTATAACTAAGTCATGGAGTCGTATAGGCTAGATAGTCTTGTTCCCTGTCTTTATAACTAAGACATGGAGTCGTATAGGCTAGATAGTCTATTTGCATTCTCTTTATAACTAAGACATGGAGACGTATAGGCTAGATAGTCTATTTGCCTTCTCTTTACAACTAAGACATGGAGTCGTATAGGCTAGTTAGTCTATTTGCCTTCTCTTTACAACTAAGACATGGAGTCGTATAGGCTAGATAGTCTATTTGCCTTCTCTTTACAACTAAGACATGGAGTCGTATAGGCTAGATAGTCTATTTGCCTTCTCTTTATAACTAAGACATGGAGTCGTATAGGCTAGATAGTCTATTTGCCTTCTCTTTACAACTAAGACATGGAGACGTATAGGCTAGATAGTCTATTTGCCTTCTCTTTATAACTAAGACATGGAGTCGTATAGGCTAGTTAGTCTATTTGCCTTCTCTTTACAACTAAGACATGGAGTCCTATAGGCTAGATAGTCTATTTGCCTTCTCTTTATAACTAAGACATGGAGACGTAGAGGCTCCATAGTATAGTTACTCTCTCTTTATAACTAAGTCATGGAGACGTATAGGCTAGATAATCTTGTTCCCTGTCTTTATAACTAAGACATGGAGTCGTATAGGCTAGATAGTCTATTTGCCTTCTCTTTATAACTAAGACATGGAGTCGTATAGGCTAGATAGTCTATTTGCCTTCTCTTTACAACTAAGACATGGAGACGTATAGGCTAGATAGTCTATTTGCCTTCTCTTTATAACTAAGACATGGAGTCGTATAGGCTAGTTAGTCTATTTGCCTTCTCTTTACAACTAAGACATGGAGTCGTATAGGCTAGATAGTCTATTTGCCTTCTCTTTATAACTAATACATGGAGACGTAGAGGCTCCATAGTATAGTTACTCTCTCTTTATAACTAAGTCATGGAGACGTATAGGCTAGATAATCTTGTTCCCTGTCTTTATAACTAAGACATGGAGTCGTATAGGCTAGATAGTCTATTTGCATTCTCTTTATAACTAAGACATGGAGACGTAGAGGCTAGATAGTGTAGTTACCCTCTCTTTATAACTAAGACATGGAGTCGTATAGGCTAGATAGTGTAGTTACCCTCTCTTTATAACTAAGACATGGAGACGTAGAGGCTAGATAGTGTAGTTACCCTCTCTTTATAACTAAGACATGGAGACGTAGAGGCTAGATAGTGTAGTTACCCTCTCTTTATAACTAAGACATGGAGACGTAGAGGCTAGATAGTGTAGTTACCCTCTCTTTATAACTAAGACATGGAGACGTAGAGGCTAGATAGTGTAGTTACCCTCTCTTTATAACTAAGACATGGAGACGTATAGGCTTGATAATCTTGTTTCCTGTCCTTATAACTAAGACATGAAGTCGTATAGGCTAGATAGTCTATTTGCGTTCTGTTTATAACTAAGACATGGAGTCGTATAGGCTAGATAGTCTATTTGCCTTCTCTTTATAGCTAAGACATGGAGTCGTATAGGTAGATAGCCTATTTGCCTTCTCTTTATAACTAAGACATGGAGTCGTATAGGCTAGATAGTCTATTTGCGTTCTGTTTATAACTAAGACAAGGAGTCGTATAGGTAGATAGCCTATTTGCCTTCTCTTTATAGCTAAGACATGGAGTCGTATAGGTAGATAGCCTATTTGCCTTCTCTTTATAGCTAAGACATGGAGACGTAGAGGCTAGATAGTCTATTTGCCTTCTCTTTATAACTAAGACAAGGAGTCGTATAGGTAGATAGCCTATTTGCCTTCTCTTTATAGCTAAGACATGGAGACGTAGAGGCTAGATAGTCTATTTGCCTTCTCTTTATAACTAAGACAAGGAGTCGTATAGGTAGATAGTCTTGTTCCCTGTCTTTATAACTAAGACATGGAGTCGTATAGGTAGATAGTCTATTTGCCTTCTCTTTATAGCTAAGACATGGAGTCGTATAGGTAGATAGTCTATTTGCCTTCTCTTTATAACTAAGACATGGAGACGTAGAGGCTAGATAGTCCATTTGCCTTCTCTTTATAACTAAGACAAGGAGTCGTATAGGCTAGATAGTCTATTTGCCTTCTCTTTATAGCTAAGACATGGAGTCGTATAGGTAGATAGTCTATTTGCCTTCTCTTTATAACTAAGACATGGAGTCGTATAGGTAGATAGTCTATTTGCCTTCTCTTTATAACTAAGACATGGAGTCGTATAGGTAGATAGTCTATTTGCCTTCTCTTTATAACTAAGACATGGAGTCGTATAGGTAGATAGTCTATTTGCCTTCTCTTTATAGCTAAGACATGGAGTCGTATAGGTAGATAGCCTATTTGCCTTCTCTTTATAACTAAGACATGGAGTCGTATAGGTAGATAGTCTATTTGCCTTCTCTTTATAGCTAAGACATGGAGTCGTAGAGGCTAGATAGTCTATTTGCCTTCTCTTTATAACTAAGACATGGAGTCGTAGAGGCTAGATAGTCTATTTGCCTTCTCTTTATAGCTAAGACATGGAGTCGTAGAGGCTAGATAGTCTATTTGCCTTCTCTTTATAACTAAGACATGGAGTCGTAGAGGCTAGATAGTCTATTTGCCTTCTCTTTATAACTAAGACAAGGAGTCGTATAGGTAGATAGCCTATTTGCCTTCTCTTTATAGCTAAGACATGGAGACGTAGAGGCTAGATAGTCTATTTGCCTTCTCTTTATAACTAAGACAAGGAGTCGTATAGGTAGATAGCCTATTTGCCTTCTCTTTATAACTAAGACAAGGAGTCGTATAGGTAGATAGCCTATTTGCCTTCTCTTTATAACTAAGACAACGAGTCGTATAGGTAGATAGTCTATTTGCCTTCTCTTTATAACTAAGACAAGGAGTCGTATAGGTAGATAGCCTATTTTCCTTCTCTTTATAGCTAAGACATGGAGTCGTATAGGCTAGATAGTCTTGTTCCCTGTTTTTATAACTAAGACATGGATTCGTATAGGCTAGATAGTCTATTTGCCTTCTCTTTATAACTAAGACATGGAGTCGTATAGGCTAGATAGCCTATTTGCCTTCTCTTTATAACTAAGGCATGGAGTCGTGTACACTAGATAGTCTATGTGCCTTCTCTTTATAACTAGAGACGTAGAGGTTATATAGTATAGTTGACCTGACTTTATAACTAAGACATGGAGACAATAGGTTAGGTAGTCTATTTGCCTTGTCTTTATAACTAAGACATGGAGTCGTATAGGTTAGATAGTCTATTTGCCTTCTCTTTATAACTAAGACATGCAGTCGTATAGGCTAGATAGTCTATTTGCCTTCTCTTTATTACTAAGACATGGAGTTGTATAGCCTAGATAGTCCAGTTGCCTTCTCTTTATAACTAAGACATGAAGTCGTATAGGCTAGATAGTCTATTTGCTTTCTCTTTATAACTAAGACATGGAGTCGTATAGGTTAGTTAGTCTTTTTGCCTTCTCTTTATAATTAAGACATGGAGTCGTTTAGGCTAGATAGTCTATTTGCCTTCTGTTTATAACTAAGACATGGTGTAGTAAAGGCTAGTTAGGCTATTTGCCTTCTCTTTAAACTAAGACATGGAGTCGTATAGGCTAGATAGTATATTTGCCTGCTCATTATAACTAAGGCATGGAGACGTAGAGGCTAAATAGTATAGTTACCCTCTCATTATAACTGTCATGGAGACGTATAGGCTAGATAGTCTTGTTCCCTGTCTTTATAACTAAGACATGGAGTCGTATAGGCTACATAGTCTATTTGCCTTCTCTTTATAACTAAGACGTGGTGTCGTATAGGCTAGTTAGTCTATTTGCCTTCTCTTTACAACTAAGACATGGAGTCGTATAGGCTAGATAGTCTATTTGCCTTATCTTTATAACTAAGACATGGGGTCGTATAGGCTAGATAGTCTATTTTCCTTCTCTTTATAACTAAGACATGGAGTCGTATAGGCTAGATAGTCTATTTGCCTTCTCTTTATAGCTAAGACATGGAGACGTAGAGGCTAGATAGTATAGTTACCCTCTCTTTATAACTAAGACATGGAGTCGTATAGGCTAGATAGTCTTGTTACCTTCTCTTTATAACTAAGACATGGAGTCGTTTAGGCTAGATAGTCTATTTGCCTTCTCTTTATAACTAATACATGGAGACGTAGAGGCTAGATAGTATAGTTACCCTCTCTTTATAACTAAGACATGGAGTCGTATAGGCTAGATAGTCTTGTTCCCTGTTTTTATAACTAAGACATGGAGTCGTATAGGGTAGATAGTCTATTTGCCTTCTCTTTATAACTAAGACATGGAGTCGTAGAGGCTAGATAGTATAGTTACCATCTCTTTATAACTAAGACATGGATCGTATAGGCTAGATAGTCTTGTTCCCTGTCTTTATAACTAAGACATTGAGACGTATACGCTAGATAGTCTAGTTGCCCTCTCTTTATAACTAAGACATGGAGACGTATAGGCTAGAAAGTCTAGTGCCCTCTCTTTATAACCAAGACATGGAGACAATAGGCTAGATAGTCTATTTGCCTTCTCTTTATAATTAAGACATGGAGAGGTATAGGCTGGATATGCTAGTTGCCTTCTCTTTATATTTTATGCACTGAAACGTATAGGCTATTTAGACTAGTTGCCTTCTCTTTATAAATAAGACACTGAAACATTTATGCTAGGTAGGCTAGTCTCCTTCTGCTCATATTTAAGACACTGAAACATGTAGGCTATTTAGGCTAGTTGCCTTCTCTTTATAATTAAGACACTGAAACGTATAGTCTATTTAGGCTTTTTGCCTTTTCTTTGTAATTAAGACACTGAAACATATAGGCTAGTTGCCTTCTCTTTATAATTAAAGCACTGAAACGTATAGGCTAGTTGCCTTCTCTTTATAATTAAGACACTGAAACGTATAGTCTAGTTAGGCTTGTTGCCTTTTCTTTGTAATTAAAACACTGAAACATATAGGCTAGTTGCCTTCTCTTTATAATTAAGGCACTTAAACGTATAGTCTAGTTAGTTTAGTTTCCTTCTCCTTATGTTTAATGCACTGAGACCTATAGCCTAGATAGGTTAGCAGCCTTCCCTTTATAATTAAGACATTGAGACGACTAGGCTAGTTAGGCTAGTTGCCTTCTCTTTATATTTAAAGCACTGAGACCTACTGGCTAGATAGTCTAGCTGGCTTCTCTTTATAACTAAGACATGAAGACGTATAGGCTAGATGGACTAGTTGCCTTCTCTTTATAAGTAAGACATTGAGACGTATAGGCTAGATAGACTTGTTGCCTTCTCTTTATAACTAAGACATTGAGACGTATAGGCTAGATAGATTAGTTGCCTTCTCTTTATGACTAAGATATTGAGACGTATAGGCTAGACAGACTAGTTGCCTTCTCTTTATAATTAAGACATTGAGACGTATAGGCTAGATAGACTAGTTGCCTTCTCTTTATAACTAAGACATGAAGACGTATAGGCTAAATAGACTAGTTGCCTTCTCTTTATAACTAAGACATTGAGACGTATAGGCTAGCTGGTCTTGTTGCCTCCTCTTTATATTTAAGACATTGAGACTTATAGGCTAGATAGCCTAGTTGCCTTCTCATTATAACTAAGACATTGACACGTATAGGCTAGATAGTCTTGTTGCCTCCTCTTTATATTTAAGGCACTGAGACGTATAGGCTAGTTATTCTATTTACCGTCGCGTTATAATTAAAACACTGAGACGTATAGGCTAGATAGTCTTGTTCCCTGTCTTTATAACTAAGACATGGAGTCGTATAGGCTAGATAGTCTTGTTCCCTGTCTTTATAACTAAGACATGGAGTCGTATAGGCTAGATAGTCTTGTTCCCTGTCTTTATAACTAAGTCATGGAGTCGTATAGGCTAGATAGTCTTGTTCCCTGTCTTTATAACTAAGACATGGAGTTGTATAGGCTAGATAGTCTATTTGCCTTCTCTTTATAACTAAGACATGGTGTCGTATAGGCTAGTTAGACTATTTGCCTTCTCTTTACAACTAAGACATGGAGTCGTATAGGCTAGATAGTCTATTTGCCTTCTCTTTATAACTAAGACATGGAGACGTAGAGGCTAGATAGTATAGTTACCTTCTCTTTATAACTAAGTCATGGAGTCGTATAGGCTAGATAGTCTTGTTCCCTGTCTTTATAACTAAGACATGGAGTCGTATAGGCTAGATAGTCTATTTGCATTCTCTTTATAACTAAGACATGGAGACGTATAGGCTAGATAGTCTATTTGCCTTCTCTTTACAACTAAGACATGGAGTCGTATAGGCTAGTTAGTCTATTTGCCTTCTCTTTACAACTAAGACATGGAGTCGTATAGGCTAGATAGTCTATTTGCCTTCTCTTTACAACTAAGACATGGAGTCGTATAGGCTAGATAGTCTATTTGCCTTCTCTTTATAACTAAGACATGGAGTCGTATAGGCTAGATAGTCTATTTGCCTTCTCTTTACAACTAAGACATGGAGACGTATAGGCTAGATAGTCTATTTGCCTTCTCTTTATAACTAAGACATGGAGTCGTATAGGCTAGTTAGTCTATTTGCCTTCTCTTTACAACTAAGACATGGAGTCCTATAGGCTAGATAGTCTATTTGCCTTCTCTTTATAACTAAGACATGGAGACGTAGAGGCTCCATAGTATAGTTACTCTCTCTTTATAACTAAGTCATGGAGACGTATAGGCTAGATAATCTTGTTCCCTGTCTTTATAACTAAGACATGGAGTCGTATAGGCTAGATAGTCTATTTGCCTTCTCTTTATAACTAAGACATGGAGTCGTATAGGCTAGATAGTCTATTTGCCTTCTCTTTACAACTAAGACATGGAGACGTATAGGCTAGATAGTCTATTTGCCTTCTCTTTATAACTAAGACATGGAGTCGTATAGGCTAGTTAGTCTATTTGCCTTCTCTTTACAACTAAGACATGGAGTCGTATAGGCTAGATAGTCTATTTGCCTTCTCTTTATAACTAATACATGGAGACGTAGAGGCTCCATAGTATAGTTACTCTCTCTTTATAACTAAGTCATGGAGACGTATAGGCTAGATAATCTTGTTCCCTGTCTTTATAACTAAGACATGGAGTCGTATAGGCTAGATAGTCTATTTGCATTCTCTTTATAACTAAGACATGGAGACGTAGAGGCTAGATAGTGTAGTTACCCTCTCTTTATAACTAAGACATGGAGTCGTATAGGCTAGATAGTGTAGTTACCCTCTCTTTATAACTAAGACATGGAGACGTAGAGGCTAGATAGTGTAGTTACCCTCTCTTTATAACTAAGACATGGAGACGTAGAGGCTAGATAGTGTAGTTACCCTCTCTTTATAACTAAGACATGGAGACGTAGAGGCTAGATAGTGTAGTTACCCTCTCTTTATAACTAAGACATGGAGACGTAGAGGCTAGATAGTGTAGTTACCCTCTCTTTATAACTAAGACATGGAGACGTATAGGCTTGATAATCTTGTTTCCTGTCCTTATAACTAAGACATGAAGTCGTATAGGCTAGATAGTCTATTTGCGTTCTGTTTATAACTAAGACATGGAGTCGTATAGGCTAGATAGTCTATTTGCCTTCTCTTTATAGCTAAGACATGGAGTCGTATAGGTAGATAGCCTATTTGCCTTCTCTTTATAACTAAGACATGGAGTCGTATAGGCTAGATAGTCTATTTGCGTTCTGTTTATAACTAAGACAAGGAGTCGTATAGGTAGATAGCCTATTTGCCTTCTCTTTATAGCTAAGACATGGAGTCGTATAGGTAGATAGCCTATTTGCCTTCTCTTTATAGCTAAGACATGGAGACGTAGAGGCTAGATAGTCTATTTGCCTTCTCTTTATAACTAAGACAAGGAGTCGTATAGGTAGATAGCCTATTTGCCTTCTCTTTATAGCTAAGACATGGAGACGTAGAGGCTAGATAGTCTATTTGCCTTCTCTTTATAACTAAGACAAGGAGTCGTATAGGTAGATAGTCTTGTTCCCTGTCTTTATAACTAATACATGGAGTCGTATAGGTAGATAGTCTATTTGCCTTCTCTTTATAGCTAAGACATGGAGTCGTATAGGTAGATAGTCTATTTGCCTTCTCTTTATAACTAAGACATGGAGACGTAGAGGCTAGATAGTCTATTTGCCTTCTCTTTATAACTAAGACAAGGAGTCGTATAGGCTAGATAGTCTATTTGCCTTCTCTTTATAGCTAAGACATGGAGTCGTATAGGTAGATAGTCTATTTGCCTTCTCTTTATAACTAAGACATGGAGTCGTATAGGTAGATAGTCTATTTGCCTTCTCTTTATAACTAAGACATGGAGTCGTATAGGTAGATAGTCTATTTGCCTTCTCTTTATAACTAAGACATGGAGTCGTATAGGTAGATAGTCTATTTGCCTTCTCTTTATAGCTAAGACATGGAGTCGTATAGGTAGATAGCCTATTTGCCTTCTCTTTATAACTAAGACATGGAGTCGTATAGGTAGATAGTCTATTTGCCTTCTCTTTATAGCTAAGACATGGAGTCGTAGAGGCTAGATAGTCTATTTGCCTTCTCTTTATAACTAAGACATGGAGTCGTAGAGGCTAGATAGTCTATTTGCCTTCTCTTTATAGCTAAGACATGGAGTCGTAGAGGCTAGATAGTCTATTTGCCTTCTCTTTATAACTAAGACATGGAGTCGTAGAGGCTAGATAGTCTATTTGCCTTCTCTTTATAACTAAGACAAGGAGTCGTATAGGTAGATAGCCTATTTGCCTTCTCTTTATAGCTAAGACATGGAGACGTAGAGGCTAGATAGTCTATTTGCCTTCTCTTTATAACTAAGACAAGGAGTCGTATAGGTAGATAGCCTATTTGCCTTCTCTTTATAACTAAGACAAGGAGTCGTATAGGTAGATAGCCTATTTGCCTTCTCTTTATAACTAAGACAACGAGTCGTATAGGTAGATAGTCTATTTGCCTTCTCTTTATAACTAAGACAAGGAGTCGTATAGGTAGATAGCCTATTTTCCTTCTCTTTATAGCTAAGACATGGAGTCGTATAGGTAGATAGCCTATTTGCCTTCTCTTTATAGCTAAGACAAGGAGTCGTATAGGTAGATAGCCTATTTTCCTTCTCTTTATAGCTAAGACAAGGAGTCGTATAGGTAGATAGCCTATTTGCCTTCTCTTTATAGCTAAGACATGGAGTCGTATAGGTAGATAGCCTATTTTCCTTCTCTTTATAGCTAAGACAAGGAGTCGTATAGGTAGATAGCCTATTTTCCTTCTCTTTATAGCTAGGACATGGAGTCGTATAGGTAGATAGTCTATTTGCCATCTCTTTATAACTAAGACAAGGAGTCGTATAGGTAGATAGCCTATTTTCCTTCTCTTTATAGCTAAGACAAGGAGTCGTATAGGTAGATAGCCTATTTGCCTTCTCTTTATAGCTAAGACATGGAGACGTAGAGGCTAGATAGTCTATTTGCCTTCTCTTTATAACTAAGACAAGGAGTCGTATAGGCTAGATAGTCTTGTTCCCTGTCTTTATAACTAAGACATGGGGTCGTATAGGCTAGATAGTCTATTTGCCTTCTCTTTATAGCTAAGACATGGAGACGTAGAGGCTAGATAGTCTATTTGCCTTCTCTTTATAACTAAGACAAGGAGTCGTATAGGCTAGATAGTCTATTTGCCTTCTCTTTATAGCTAAGACATGGAGACGTAGAGGCTAGATAGTCTATTTTCCTTCTCTTTATAACTAAGACATGGAGTCGTATAGGCTAGATAGTCTATTTGCCTTCTCTTTATAGCTAAGACATGGAGACGTAGAGGCTAGATAGTCTATTTGCCTTCTCTTTATAACTAAGACAAGGAGTCGTATAGGTAGATAGCCTATTTGCCTTCTCTTTATAGCTAAGACATGGAGACGTATAGGCTAGATAGTCTATTTGCCTTCTCTTTATAACTAAGACAAGGAGTCGTATAGGTAGATAGCCTATTTGCCTTCTCTTTATAGCTAAGACATGGAGACGTAGAGGCTAGATAGTCTATTTGCCTTCTCTTTATAACTAAGACATAGGGTCGTATAGGCTAGATAGTCTATTTGCCTTCTCTTTATAACTAAGACAAGGAGTCGTATAGGTAGATAGCCTATTTGCCTTCTCTTTATAACTAATACAAGGAGACGTAGAGGCTAGATAGTGTAGTTACCCTCTCTTTATAACTAAGACATGGAGTCGTATAGGCTAGATAGTCTTGTTACCTTCTCTTTATAACTAAGACATGGAGTCGTTTAGGTTAGATAGTCTTGTTGACTTCTCTTTATAACTAAGACATGGAGTCGTATAGGCTAGATGGTCTTGTTACCTTCTCTTTATAACTAAGACATGGAGTCGTATAGGCTAGATAGTCTTGTTACCTTCTCTTTATAACTAAGACATGTAGTCGTATAGGCTAGATAGTCTTGTTGACTTCTCTTTATAACTAAGACATGGAGTCGTATAGGCTAGATAGTCTTGTTGCCTTCTCTTTATAACTAAGACATGGAGTCGTTTAGGTTAGATAGTCTATTTGCCTTCTCTTTATAACTAATACATGGAGACGTAGAGGCTAGATAGTATAGTTACCCTCTCTTTATAACTAAGACATGGAGTCGTATAGGCTAGATAGTCTTGTTCCCTGTTTTTATAACTAAAACATGGAGTCGTATAGGGTAGATAGTCTATTTGCCTTCTCTTTATAACTAAGACATGGAGTCGTAGAGGCTAGATAGTATAGTAACCCTCTCTTTATAACTAAGACATGGAGACGTATAGGCTAGATAGTCTATTTGCCTTCTCTTTATAACTAAGACATGGAGTCGTATAGGCTAGATAGACTATTTGCCTTCTCTTTATAACTAAGGCATGGAGTCGTGTAGACTAGATAGTCTATGTGCCTTCTCTTTATAACTAAGAAATGGAGACGTAGAGGCTAGATAATCTATTTGCATTCTCTTTATAACTAAGACATGGAGTCGTATAGGCTAGTTAGTATTTTGCCTTCTCTTTATAATTAAGACATGAAGTCCGTTAATCTAGATAGTCTATTTGCCTTCCCTTAATAACTTAGACATTGAGTCGTATAGGCTAGATAGTCTATTTGCCTTCTCTTTAAAACTAAGACATGTGTCGTAAAGGCTAGATAGTCTACTTGCCTTCTCTTTATAACTAAGACATAGGGTCGTATAGGCTAGATAGTCTATTTGCCTTCTCTTTATAACTAAGACATGGAGTCGTATAGGTAGATAGCCTATTTGCCTTCTCTTTATAGCTAAGACATGGAGACGTAGAGGCTAGATAGTATAGTTACCCTCTCTTTATAACTAAGACATGGAGTCGTATAGGCTAGATAGTCTTGTTCCCTGTTTTTATAACTAAGACATGGAGTCGTATAGGGTAGATAGTCTATTTGCCTTCTCTTTATAACTAAGACATGGAGTCGTAGAGGCTAGATAGTATAGTTACCCTCTCTTTATAACTAAGACATGGAGTCGTATAGGCTAGATAGTCTTGTTACCTGTCTTTATAACTAAGACATGGAGACGTATAGGCTAGATAGTCTATTTGCCTTCTCTTTATAACTAAGACATGGAGTCGTATAGGCTAGATAGTCTATTTGCCTTCTCTTTATAACTAAGGCATGGAGTCGTGTAGACTAGATAGTATTGTTACCTGTCTTTATAACTAAGACATGGAGTCGTATAGGCTAGATAGCCTATTTGCCTTCTCTTTATAACTAAGGCATGGAGTCGTGTAGACTAGATAGTCTATGTGCCTTCTCTTTATAACTAAGAAATGGAGACGTAGAGGCTAGATAGTATAGTTGACCTGACTTTATAACTAAGACATGGAGACAATAGGTTAGGTAGTCTATTTGCCTTCTCTTTATAACTAAGACATGGAGTCGTATAGGTTAGATAGTGTATTTGCCTTCTCTTTATAACTAAGACATGGAGTCGTATAGGCTAGATAGTCTATTTGCCTTCTCTTTATTACTAAGACATGGAGTTTTATAGCCTAGATAGTCCAGTTGCCTTCTCTTTATAACTAAGACATGGAGTCGTATAGGCTAGATAGTCTATTTGCTTTCTCTTTATAACTAAGACATGGAGTCGTATAGGCTAGTTAGTCTTTTCCTTCTCTTTATAATTAAGACATGGAGTCGATTAGGCTAGATAGTCTATTTGCCTTCTCTATATAACTAAGGCATGGTGTCGTAAAGGCTAGTTAGTCTATTTGCCTTCTCTTTAAACTAAGACATGGAGTCGTATAGGCTAGATAGTATATTTGCCTTCTCATTATAACTAAGACATGGAGGCGTAGAGGCTAAATAGTATAGTTACCCTCTCTTTATAACTAAGTCATGGAGACGTATAGGCTAGATAGCCTTGTTCCCTGTCTTTATAACTAAGACATGGAGTCGTATAGGCTAGATAGTCTATTTGCCTTCTCTTTATAACTAAGACATGGTGTCGTATAGGCTAGTTAGTCTATTTGCCTTCTCTTTACAACTAAGACATGGAGTCGTATAGGCTAGGTAGTCTATTTGCCTTCTCTTTATAACTAAGACATGGAGACGTAGAGGCTAGATAGTATAGTTACCCTTTCTTTATAACTAAGACATGGAGTCGTATAGGCTTGATAATCTTGTTCCCTAGCTTTATAACTAAGACATGAAGTCGTATAGGCTAGATAGTCAATTTGCCTTCTGTTTATAACTAAGACATGGAGTCGTATAGGCTAGATAGTCTTGTTTCCTGTCTTTATAACTAAGACATGGAGTCGTATAGGCTAGATAGTCTATTTGCCTTCTCTTTATAACTAAGACATGGGGTCGTACAGGCTAGATAGTCTATTTTCCTTCTCTTTATAACTAAGACATGGAGTCGTATAGGCTAGATAGTCTATTTGCGTTCTCTTTATAGCTAAGACATGGAGACGTAGAGGCTAGATAGTATAGTTACCCTCTCTTTATAACTAAGACATGGAGTCGTATAGGCTAGATAGTCTTGTTACCTTCTCTTTATAACTAAGACATGGAGTCGTTTAGGCTAGATAGTCTATTTGCCTTCTCTTTATAACTAATACATGGAGACGTAGAGGCTAGATAGTATAGTTACCCTCTCTTTATAACTAAGACATGGAGTCGTATAGGCTAGATAGTCTTGTTCCCTGTTTTTATAACTAAGACATGGAGTCGTATAGGGTAGATAGTCTATTTGCCTTCTCTTTATAACTAAGACATGGAGTCGTAGAGGCTAGATAGTATAGTTACCATCTCTTTATAACTAAGACATGGAGTCGTATAGGCTAGATAGTCTTGTTCCCTGTCTTTATAACTAAGACATGGAGACGTATAGGCTAGATAGTCTATTTGCCTTCTCTTTATAACTAAGACATGGAGTCGTATAGGCTAGATAGCCTATTTGCCTTCTCTTTATAACTAAGGCATGGAGTCGTGTAAACTAGATAGTCTATGTGCCTTCTCTTTATAACTAAGAAATGGAGACGTAGAGGCTAGATAGTATAGTTGATTTGACTTTATAACTAAGACATGGAGACAATAGGTTAGATAGTCTATTTCCGTTCTCCTTATAATTAAGACACGGAGTTGTATAAGCTAGTTGCCTTCTCTTTGGAATTAAAACGCTGAGACGTATAGGCTAGATAGGCTAGTTGCCTTCTCTTTATTTTAAGGCACTAAGACGTATAGGCTAGATAGCCTTGTTGCCTAGTCTTTATATTTAAGGCATTGAGACATATACGCTAAATTGGCTAGTCACCTTTTCTTTATTATTAAGACACGGAGACGTATAAGCTAGATAGGCTAGTTGTGTTCTCTTTATTATTAAGACATGGAAATCTATAGGCTGGGTAGGCTAGTTGCCTTCACTTTATATTTAAGCCACTGAACGTTTAATCTAGATAGGCTAGTTGCTTTCTCTTTATAATTAAGACACGGAGACGTATAGGCTAGTTAGTCTAGTTGCCTTCCCTTTTAACTAAGACATTGAGACGTATAGGCTAGAAAGCCTAGTTTCCCTCTCTTTATAACTAAGACATTGAGACGTATAGGCTAGATAGTCTATTTGGCTTCTCTTTATAACTAAGACATTGAGACGTATAGGCTAGATAGTCTAGTTGTCCTCTCTTTATAACTAAGACATGGAGACGTATAGGCTTGATAGTCTAGTTGTCTTCTCTTTATAACTAAGACATTGAGACGTATAGGCTAGATAGTCTAGTTGTCCTCTCTTTATAACTAAGACATGGAGATGTATTGGCTAGATAGTCTATTTGGCTTCTCTTTATAACTAAAACATTGAGACGTATAGGCTAGATAGTCTATTTGCCTTCTCTTTATAACTAAGACATTGAGACGTATAGGCTAGATAGTTATTTGCCTTCTCTTTATAACTAAAACATTGAGATGTATAGGCTAGATAGTCTATTTGCCTTCTCTTTATAACTAAGACATTGAGACGTATAGGCTAGATAGTCTAGTTGTCCTCTCTTTATAACTAAGACATGGAGACGTATAGGCTAGATAGTCTAGTTGTCTTCTCTTTATAACTAAGACATTGAGACGTATAGGCTAGATAGTCTAGTTGTCCTCTCTTTATAACTAAGACATTGAGACGTATAGTCTAGATAGTCTAGTTGCCTTCTCTTTTTAACTAAGACATGGAGACGTATAGGCTAGATAGTCTAGTTGCCCTCTCTTTATAACTAAGACATGGAGACGTATAGGCTAGATAGTCTATTTGGCTTCGCTTTATAACTTAGACATTGAGACGTATTGGCTAGATAGTCTATTTGGCTTCTCTTTATAACTAAGACATTGAGGCGTATAGGCTAGATAGTCTAGTTGCCCTCTCTTTATAACTAAGACATGGAGACGTATAGGCTAGTTAGTCTTGTTGCCTCCTCTTTATATTTAAGGCACTGAGACTTATAGGCTGGATAGTCTTGTTGCCCTCTGTTTATAACTAAGACATTGAGACGTATAGGCTAGATAGTCTATTTGGCTTCTCTTTATAACTAAGACATTGAGACGTATAGGCTAGATAGACTAGTTGCCCTCTCTTTATAACTAAGACATGGAGACGTATAGGCTAGAAAGTCTAGTTGCCCACTCTTTATAACCAAGACATGGACATCTATAGGCTAGATAGTCTATTTGCCTTCTCTTTATAACTAAGACATGGAGACGTATTGGCTAGATAGTCTAGTTTCCCTCTATTTATAACCAAGACATGGAGACAATAGGCTATATAGTCTATTTGCGTTCTCTTTATAATTAAGACGTGGAGAGGTATAGACTGGATATGCTAGTTGCCTTCTCTTTGTATTTCATGCACTGAGACGTATAGGCTAGATAGGCTAGTTGCCTTCTCTTTATAATTAAGACACTGAAACGTAATTGCTAGTTAGGCTAGTTGCCTTCTCTTTATAATTAATACACTGAAACGTATTGGCTAGTTAGGCTAGTTGCCTTTTCTTTATAATTAAGACACTGAAACGTATTGGCTAGTTAGGCTAGTTGCCTTCTCTTTATAATTAAGACACTGAAACGTATAGGCTAGTTAGGCTAGTTGCCTTCTCTTTATAATTAAGACACTGAAACGTATTGGCTAGTTAGGCTAGTTGCCTTCTCTTTATAATTAAGACACTGAAACGTATTGGCTAGTTAGGCTAGTTGCCTTCTCTTTATATTTAAGACACTAAAACGTATAGCCTAGTTGGCTAGTTGCCTTCTCTTTATAATTGAGACACTGAAACGTATTGGCTAGTTAGGCTAGTTGCCTTCTTTTTATATTTAAGACACTAAAACGTATAGCCTAGTTGGCTAGTTGCCTTCTCTTTATAATTAAGACACCCAAACGTATAGGCTAGTTAGACTAGTTGCCTTTTCTTTATAATTAAGACACTGAAACATTTAGGCTAGTTAGGCTAGTTGCCTTCTCTTTACAATTAAGACACTGAAACATTTAGGCTACGTAGGCTATTCTCCTTCTCTTTATAATTAAGACACTGAAACGTATAGGCTAGTTAGGCTAGTTGCCTGGTTTTTGTAGTTAAGACACTGAAACATATAGGCTAGTAGCCTTCTCTTTATAATTAAGACACTGAAACCTATAGGCTAGTTAGGCTAGTTGCCTTCTCTTTATAAGTAAGACACTGAAACATATAGGCTAGGTAGGCAAGTTGCCTTCTGTTTATAAGTAAGTCACTCAAACAATAGGCTAAGATATGTTGATATTTGGAAGCTGGCTGAAACGTACTGGGATATGTAGCCTAAGGTAAGCATGCTGTCTTCTCTTTATAATTGAGGACACTACAGGCTTAGGGAAATTGCCCTCTGTCTATAAATATAAGAGAAAGAACTCGCACAAGCACACTAGAGTTTTAGGCTACTAGAAAGAATCATCTTTATAATTGAAAGAGAAACTAGTTTTGGGCTAATATTGTTTCACAGCTAAGTTACCATGGCTTTATACAGATACAGCATAGATATACTATGTTGTGCTTATAATTCACGGACCAAAGGGGAATGGTGATGTTTGACCAAGAAATGAATACTCGCAGCAAGGTAGTCGCAGAAACGAGCTACACAGGCTACGGAGATAAAGGCAGGATAAAATAATGTAGGTTACTGAAAAATGTGTATATACGTTAATCGGTAGCTTCTGTTTAAAATGTACACCATTTTAATTAAAATTAAACCGTTTTTGTTTATATGCATTGCATTTTCATTCTAGCAAAGAAATTATTTTAGCCGAAATTTGCACGACACACTAGGAACCGTGCTGATGAAACAGAACATGTTGGAAGACAGATCCTGGCTACTCTTACAACACGCAAGTGTAAAGGGTGGTCTAACGAACAGGATTTTGTTACCTTAGGTGCGCTTAGGATTAAATATGAAATGCATTCGTTCTGTGGTAGAATTAATACAAAATTTAAATTTTGTCGATAATGCGTTTGAAATAAAATTTGATTTCCATATATGAGGCGGTTCGCTTGAAAAACAAACGTTTTTACGAACTATCTGCTATATATTTCCGATTTCCACCTAATTCGAATTGTATCAAAAAAGAAAGGAAGGAAGTTTTCTTCTAATTCTTAAAGATAAATGTTAGCTCCTTCAGCGAAACGGTTCTTTCTGCATAAAGATGTAAAATGTGACGCTGGCTGGTTCTTTGTGAAGGAACTTTAAAGATGATTGGGCTACTTAATTTGACGATCTGCACGTGCCGTGCTTATACATTTGAGCCCGTATTGTTATACTACAATTGCAATATATTTTCTTTAATTTATCCATCCAGATTCACTTGGCATCTCTGTTTTCCGAACTTCGGCAGTCTGCTTTGCTTCATACTTACTAATTTCTTTAAGCCAAATACTTGCTAGCATTTCTACTTCTCGGTTCATGATTTCTTGTAAGGCATCTTTGAAGGTTAAATTCGTGATCATTAAATATTTCTTTCTGTACTCTGCAGTATTAAAATTCTCATTTACTAATCGAATCACAATGTTTCTAAGCTAGACTGTGGAATAAAAACTAATATCATATATCTTAAGTATAACATTGACTAAAATAGAACCAGTTACAGATGTGAGACAACTTAACGGTACACGGTACTGGATTTTCGATAAAATAAAAAGTCATCCTCAGTGGTGTACTGGTTACCATGATAACCTCTAGTTCCCAAGCCGGTGGTCCCTTGTCGTAGATTTACGGCACGTAAAAGAACCTTAAGACTGATAAAGAGGCCTCTGATCAAAATTACCGGTCTTTCACCTCCAATATAGAATGGGACGCTAAAGGGCCAAAGCAGTTGAAAAGCGTGCATAAATAAAACCCAACTTAATTTAATTTGATAAAATAAAAAAAAATCTGATGTGTTACACTCACATGACTTTCTCTACTCTTGTACAAACTATTTTTACAAACGCTTATTCTCCATACGCTTCATGTTAATCGAGATGTTAATCTTATTGCTAATTTTCTTGTAGATGCAAGGGAAATTGCTAGGCTTTAAGCGATAGTCAAATATTTTAAGAGCTGGTTGCTATGTGGAGTATTCCATTCTCTTTGCATTACCAGGACAAAAAAATGAATAGCGAATTCCCATTTGAGAAAAGCAATATCTCGAAAATGGTTCACTCAAAAAAATTGACATGACAAACTGTGTATTTTAACGCGATCTACATTTTTTGTGTAGTAAAATTTTGTCTATCTCTTATGGTTTACCAGTTATGCAAAAGTTGTTCACAATGAAGAATAATTTTGGAGACATTCCCAGAAAATTCAAGATATACATTTTATTTGTCATGAAAGTATCTTAAATATATGATATTTTAATCAAACTCGTTAGACCCATTTTTGAGAAAATTAAAATTTTCGAAAAATGTTCCATGTAAAGGGTAATCTGGGGTGGGGGGATTTTCTTGAAAACCTTCGTGTCGCATCTCTGGAAGATACTGAACCTAAATACCAAGTTTGGTGTTTATCCGACTATTCGATTCTGAGTTATACTGTTCACAGACACACACACACACACACACACACACACAGACACACACACACACGGACATGTTTCTAAAAATGCTTTTTATTATTCAGGGGTCTCAAAACATGTATTTCAGGTGAAATCTCGGTATCGAATTTTTGGGTGGAATACAATACTTCCCCTACTTACTATACGTAGTAGAGAAAGTAAAAATAGAGTGTGTTGCATTCATATGACTTTCTCTGCCCACTAGCTTCATTTATACCGGGTGTTAAAAATAGTATTCCATATTTTGAGAGGTGGTGGTATGGACTAAAACAAAACAGTAAACATGGGCTCTAAAATGCATACCTTAAGAGCTATAAGCACTGGTTCATCTTCACTACTATGAAACAACATCTCTTCTACTGCAAGCTCTTTGCTATTATTTATGTCCTACAGAATGCAGTAAACAAATGAGAACACATTACTCTGTTACTGTGAAACAGCAGAGCTTCTAATGTAATCTGTTTGCGATTACACACGACTGCGCTTGTGAACCATGCTTTTGTCAGACTCTTAGGAAATCACGCACTCCCTGAAAAACTCCAGGTTGGTCACGGATGCTCTGGCAGACATTGATGACGCCTTCCTATAGTGTATGTACATCAGTAATGAGGTTGCATAACCAAAGATTTCAAGACAAAGCTTCAATATTAAAGCATTTCGCAAGCTTATCAAAACACAATTACATTAGAACTAATAAGAATATGCCTTGCACTTACCCAGAACTGTGAATACAGTTTACAGCACTACACTAACTGATGCTGCATCCATCCATGGACAATAACAGAGTAATGTGTCCTTGCTTGTTTACTGCCTGCTGTAGGTTATACGCAATAGCACAGAGCTTGCAGTAGAAGAGATGTTTCACGGTAAAGATGAACAAATGCTTATAGCTCTTAAGGTATGCATTTTAGAGCCCTTTTTACTTTCTCTACTACGTATAGTAAGTAGGGGAAGTATTGTATTCCATCCAAAAATTCGATACCGAGATTTCACCGGAAATACATGTTTTGAGACTCCTTGAATCCAAAAAAAGCATTTTTGGAAACATGTCCGTGTGTGTGTGTGTCTGTGAACAGCATAACTCAGAATCGAACAGTCGGATAAACACCAAACTTGGTATTTAGGTTCAGTATCTTTCAGAGATGCGACACGAAGGTTTTCAAGAAAATTCCCCCACACTTGACTACCCTTTACATGGAACATTTTTCGAAAATTTTAATTTTCTCAAAAATGGCTCTAACGATTTTGGTTAAAATATCATATGTTTAAGATATTTTCATGACAAATGAAATGTATATCTCGAATTTTCTGGGAATGTCTCCAAAAGTGTTCTTCATTGTGAACGACTTTTGCATAACTGGTAAACCATAAGAGATAGACAAAATGTTACTGCACAAAAAATGTAGATCGCGTTAAAATACACAATTTATGTCGTATACGGTTTTTTTTTTGTAGAGTGAACCATTTTCGAGATATTGCTTGTTATTCCCTTAAATTTTCCAATACTTATACTTTTTCTCAAATTCGTTATTCATTTTTTTATGTCCTGGACATGCAAAGAGATTGGAATGCGCCACATAGCAACCAATGCTTAAAATATTTGACTATCGCTTATAACCTACCATATTCCCCTTGCATCTACAAGAAAATTAGCAATAAGATTAACATCTCGATATCTCGATTAACATGAAGCATATGGAGAATAAACGTTTGTAAAAATGGTTTGTACAAGAGTAGAGAAAGTCATGTGAGTGTAACACATCAGATTTTTACTTTCTCTACTACGTATAGTAAGTAGGGGAAGTATTGTATTCCACCCAAAAACTCGATAGCAAGATTTCACCGGAAATGCATGTTTTGAGACCCCCTGAATAAAAAAATTGGAAACATGTCCTTGTGTGTGTGTGTGTGTGTGTCTGTCTGTGTCTGTCTGTGAACAGCATAACTCAGAAACGAACAGTCGGATAAACACCAAACTTGGTATTTAGGTTCAGTATCTTCCAGGGATGCGACACGAAGGTGTTCAAGAAAATCTCCCCACCCCAGGATACCCTTTACATGGAAGATTTTTCGAAAATTTTAATTTACTCAAAGCGGCTCTAACGATTGTGATTAAAATATCATATGTTTAAGATATTTTCATGACAAATAAGACGTATATCTTGAATTTTCTGGGAATGTCTCCAAAAGTGTTCTTCATTGTGAACGACTTTTGCATAACCGGTACACCATAAGAGATAGAGAAAATTTTACTACACAAAAATGTACATCGCGTTAAAATACACAATTTATGTCATATACATTTTTTGTTGTTGAGTGAACCATTTTCGAGATATTGCTTGTTATTCTCTTAAATTTTTCAATTCTTATTTTCTTAAATGGGAATTCGTTATTCATTTTTTGTCTTGGATATGGAAAGAGTATTAATCTGTGGCAAAGGGAATGGTGCTGCACCTAGCGAGATATGTATATGCTTAAAGGCTACTGTATTTCTATATTGCCCTTGTAAATATATATTCCCCTTACATCTACAAGAAAATTAGCAATAAGATAGACTCTGCAAATGTTTATCTCGATGAACATGAAGTAGATGGAGAATAAGCGTTTGCAAAAATAGTTTGTACAAGAGTAGAGAAAGTAATGTGAGTGTAACACGTCAGATTTTTTTCCTTGTGGTCCACACTACCACCTCTTAAAATATGGAATACTTTTTTTTAACAACTGGTATATAGCTTCTAAACTATTTTTACGAAATCTTGTTTCCTATCTACTTCAAGTTAATCGAATTAAGTGTTTGTAGAACCAGCTTCAATATACATTTCGTTGTAGTAACACGGGGAATACAGGAAAACGAATCAATAGCCAAATGTTTAAATGCGAGTCGCTATATGCTGGCCTTAACCTGCATACTCTTTCCATGACATCGTGAGGAACAACTGAATAGCGACCGCGCTTCAAAAAATGAAGTATTGAACATTTCAAATCAATAACAACGGATATCTCATCTCGTAAATGATCTGATGCCACAAGAAAGTTTATTTGAAATAAACGTGTGTTTTAAAGAGATCTGCATTATTTTGTACACTACGTTTTTCTATCTCTTAAAGTTACCTCGTAGTACAAAATTATACAAAATCATTCGAACCAAGAGGACTTCACCGGCTATTCCCAAAAATGAAAGATATACATTCTATTTGTCGTGTAAAATACCTTAGATATATGGTATTTTAATCAAAAATCGTTAGTCATTTTTTAAAAAACTTATTTCAAAACATTTTCCATATAAAGGGCAGTTTAAGGTAGGATCATTTTCTTGGAAATCTTACAGTTGCATCTTTGGAAGATACTGAACCTAAGTTTTTGTTTTTGAGTTACACTGTTCACAGACATTTTCCTAAAATTGTTTCGATTCAATGGACCTTAAAACATTAATTTCCAGTGAAATCTCGATATCGAATTTTTGGTTGGAATACAATACCTTCTCTGCCTTTTAAACACGTGGTATAGTAACTAAAAATCAGTCGACATAACTTTCAAGCAGTGTTATTTTATTTTGCACACAGAATGACTTTACATACCTATATAAAACAAAGAAAGAAAACCTCGATGTTAATCGCAGAATGGGTTTAAACTAATGAAATATAATATATTTTATCTCAGGGGAGAAAAGCAAATCTTTTCATTTCCACGTTTAATATTCTGTCTATCGCCTGTTTACATCGAGAATGGCATTAAGCCTCATTGGAACAGAAGCGACGAGAGATTTGCATATGTGAGGTCGTGTTCGCATGCGTACCCACATTTTCTGAACATAATTCTCGAGGCTTTCAGTAATTCTATCAGCTCTGCAATCCTACTCGTTTACCACATTAGCCCAAATATGTTCTACGGGATTCAGATTCGGTGATTTAGCAGGCCATGCAAGAGAAATAATTTCAACATGCTGTTCCATGCCACTCCTTGCAGTGGTCGCTACATGTTCTGAGTTATAGCGCGTCTTATCTGGGTGCCAAAGTATCGCTCTTCGACAGATGAGAACACTTTCTTACCGGACCATATCAACGCGTCACCTTCGACATTGGAAAAAACTTGAGAGCAAATATCACACGAGAGTTGAGGTTCTCCTTTCGGACTGTCTTCCTTTGCTGGATACTGGCAACATGAAGATGTCTTCTCAACCTCTGAAGACCCATATGTCTTACATGGACAGGTCAAAAAGGCTCTCTTGAATTAGCTTCAACCTAATCCGGAGTGCTGACTTTTGGTCCTCTGGATTTGCTTCTCGTTTGTACATTTTCCTCCGTCTTTCTGGAACCGCTGGATCCAATAACGAATGCAGTTCTCTGTCCCTACAGCATTTGTTATTTGTAACGGAAACACCAGCTTCCCACATACCGACAATGCGGCCTCGCGTGACTTCTGACGTTAAAGGTCAACTCTCTTATTTACAGGACACACTCTAAGAAATGTCTCTTCTGTCTTTTAACCGGTACATCACGCCTTTATATAAGCAAAGCAAGATTTGACTTTGACCCTGAGACGAAAACAGTAAGCGCTTCAGTGTTCGAGAATCATCCGTTTTATTACCGTTTCGATATTATATGAATAAATTCCAACCAAGCCGAAATTTTTGGAAACATTCTTGAATTGAATTTATTCTAGTATCAATACCCAAATAAAATGCAAATCTATTTAAGTAAATTGCGAAAGAAAGGGGATCATATGTTGTTAAACCAATTTCTTTTTACTTACATTTTATTCGTGCTTTTCTTTATGTCTTTTGTTTCTTTGCCTTTACTTGTTTTTATGTTAAATGGTTATAGCACATTCATACTTACAATAAACGTAATTAACAGACAGAAAGTATTTTCTTTGAATACTGAATAATAAGCAACATTCACTGAAGTAATCCTACTAGGTCTTCCAAATTTCATTTCGTCTTCTTCTTCTTCTTGCTCTTCATATTCTCCCTGGATCCTCAAACGCAGGTTTCTCTTCTGCCCAAAATGTTCATTTCTTGGGCAATATCCTGCTAGCCTACAGTATGCCAACATAACAGCCAAAAATTTGGGTTGACAGGAACCTATTCCCAAACTTCTTTGAAATATACTTTTTTCCCCCATGTAATATTGATAAATATTAAAATTTCAATGTATTTTGCTGCTTAACCTCAATTATTATTAAGTTCCCAACATAAAGTGACTCCATGAAATATGCTCCATATTCTAACTCACATATGAAATAGTCTACGGCAGTGATTACGAAACTGTAGTTCGGGACCTCGATAGGGAGTCGCTAGATTCTATGAGGAGGGTCGCGGTGGATATAGGGAAAGATGGTCAGTCATTCATTGTTTATTACGCATAGGAATTCGCAAGCATTAAAGCCAGGGCGAAAGGAAATTAAGTTGAACTGTTGTCGGAATTTACGCTGTGACGTCGTAGATAACAAACAACCCCCACCCTCCCAACCCCGTCCCTGTTCAGTCTGTGGTCGTGTGTAGACCAATCACGAGATCGCGTTTACCTAAAGTCAGGGAAGCATAATGGCTATTGTGTACGTTCTAAGTATTGATGATGGTTTGAGTGTAGCTAACTTGAAGCTTGAGAATTCCTTAGCCTGCTTATTACATTTTAACAGTTTCATGTTTCATTTTAAGAAATATACAAATATACTGTTTCACAATAGGTGTGCAGAATATGCAACTATTAATTATTACTGCTTTACGCATCAGAATGATTAATGAGAACTATGGGCCTCCTTGCTGTTAATGAATTGTTCAGCGTCTGGTTGTATGTTAGTTAAGCACATTATTAAATCACCTTCTAAATGCAGTCTACTCTAGTCTTGATGTTCGCCACTGACGAACGAGAATCCAATTTCGCAAGAGATACGAGGTGCAGAAAAGAAAAAGCACCTTCGGCGCAGCAAGACACCAGATCAGTTGTTCTGTTCTTCTGGCTAGTCAGAAATGATCCACATGTTTCTTCTGTAAAGTCATCTTTAAACTTTGACCTGAAGAAACCTGATTACCTGATTAATTTTTACTTGCATTACTCGTATAGTAAGTAGGAGAAGTATTATACTCTACCCAAAAATTGATATCGAGATTTCACCAGAAATATAGATTTTGAGGCCCTCTGAACCCATAAAAAGCATTTTTAGACACAAAGGTGTATATATGTGTGTCTGAACAGCATATCTCAAAAACGAAATTTCGGATAAATACCAACGTTGGTATTTAAGTTCAGTATCTTCCAAAGATGCGACAGGAAGGTTTTCAAGGAAATTTTTCAAAACTTCTTATTACTGAAAAATTACTAATGATTTTTATTAAAATACCATATAGTTATTAAAAATATTTACATGACAATAAAATGTAGGTATATCTTGATTTGTCTGGGAATAGCTTGTGAAGTCCTGTTCATTCGGAAG
Organism: Deroplatys truncata; assembly: GCA_030765065.1. NCBI lineage: Eukaryota > Metazoa > Arthropoda > Insecta > Mantodea > Mantidae > Deroplatys > Deroplatys truncata. The sequence continues at coordinate 76,760,621 of CM060982.1, read as the reverse complement.
AAAATTTATACACCTAATCTTGCTTAAACTTAAGCTATAGTCGAAAACATATTGCACAAAAAATGTGGATCTCTTTAAAATACACAATTTATTTCAAATAATTTTTTTTTTGGCATCAGCAATTTCCGAGATATCTGTCATTAATGGTTCGAATTGTTCAATGCTTAGTCATTCTTTTAAAGTCTGTCGACATTCAGACGTGATTGCATGAAAACAGTATGGAATTTTAAGGCCAATGTATAGCGTCCAGTTCTAAAACATTTGACTATCGCCGTTCCCTTTGTATCTATAACGAAATGTGTAATGTAGCTATTTCTGCAAAGGTTTATCTCGATTAAAATTAAGTAGATAGGAAAATGAACTTTCGTAAGAATCATTTGTATACCCACTAATAAGTGATAGAGGATAGAGAAAGTCATGTGAATGCAACACATTACATTTTTCCTCTGTAATAATTCTGTCCTAAGTCTGAAGTTTAACAGTTGCTTCATTGAATGATTAAAACCATTCATTGTAGGCCTGCATTATTAGCTGAAAGAATGTAGTCTTGTGGTTGTTTCTTAAGTCCTTGCAAGTGCAATGTAATGGCTGATAATTAAACGGACTGATTCATCACTAAGTTCTGACATTGGATCAATAAACTGCTATAGTGATAGGAAATTAACAAAATACCTACCTATTTTTAGTACACTTGATCCATTCTTTTATTTTCGTATTGAAGATATTGACTTGATGCACTGTACGCAGAATGTTTTTGTTGCTCCCTTGTAAACCAGCGTTCAGTTGGTTGAGATGAGCAAATGTGGCGGAAGTAGGCTATTTACGATAACCAAGAAGGATTCATTAAAAGTTCGGCGAACTTAGGATTAGCGATTCAAAAAAACAAGAGGGCAAACAGTCTGGTTAACACTTGACCACGTGAAAGCCAATGGACTTCGGTACGCAAGGAGTGCTTTGTGTAATGGTCCGATTTCTTTATAGAGTGAAGCAAACAATGGCATTTCTAGTCGTCGCCGACTTTTTAGAAAGGTAGCCACTTGAACAGCGATGTTAAGAACTTTTTGCAACTGTTGTGGAATCGTTTTACTGCCAAAGCTTGTAGATAGATGGAGGAAACAATATATCCATATAGGTATGGCGTAATATTAGATTGGAGTCGTTTAACAAGACACTGTTTTTACCAGTTAAGGATTTTCCCTCTTCACTACATATGAATGTAAAGACTGGGATTACCAAGGAGTACACCGAATGGAGTAGCACAAGCAGAACTAGAGAGGGTGGGAGCTAAAGGCAAAATGGTAGAAAGGGCAATCAAATACTGGTTCAGAATAAAGCTACTAGAGTAAAATTAAACACTAAAACAATGCTTGTTTGTGTAGGAGAACGTGGGAAAAAAACTTGGATGCACAAGATACAGACAAAATTGAAACAAATAGGAATGAGGGAAACATGGGCAGGAAGAAGTAACAAAAGAAAGAAATTAGAACAAGAGTGGAAGATTGTCGCAGTTCTCTAGCTCGTGTTATCTTATTTACTGGGCGCCTCTTGTTTTATTATTTTAAATTTGGGTTCATTGTCCTCCGGCTAGCTATTACAACTCAGTCGAGCAAGTGTCTCTAAGCAGGGCGTGTAAACGGAAAGGAGTTATTGTTAAAAGATAACACAGATAAAAAAAATTGTTTCTACACTTTTACTGGCGTCACACATAATTAATAATTCACATATTTAATCTATATACACGCCTGACTGAAACTGTGATATTTCTTAATATAACTACAGTCGTTATAGTTGCCGCGTACCTATTACTTCGCGCACTTTACATTTTTGTAACTAACACTGCGACGTGCACCTCGTGAGAGACTCTTCCGAACTGCGCGAAACTTGCTTATGGCTCGAGAATATATACTCCTTCACCTCGAATTGACAAAACATTATATTAGAACTGCTATTGGTTACCAAATCGCGCCCACTTTAGCGTCTGTTTTGGTCAGCCAATCACTACTACTAACATATATACTCTAGGGAAGATATACCCTCCGTTTCTAAAAAGAAATCTGATGTGTTACACTCACATGACTTTCTCTACTCTTGTACAAACTATTTTTACAAACGCTTATTCTCCATCTACTTCATGTTAATCGAGATAAACATTTGCAGACTCTATCTTATTGCTAATTTTCTTGTAGATGTAAGGGGATAATATATTTAAAGGGCAATTTGGAAATACAGTAGCCTTCAAGCACATACATATCTCTTAATAGCTGGTTGCTAGGTGCAGCACCACTCCCTTTGCCACAGATTAATACTCTTTGCATATCAAAGACAAAAAAATGGATAACGAATTCCCATTTAAGAAAATAAGTATTGAAAAATATAAGAGAATAACAAGCAATATCTCGAAAATGGTTCACTCAACAACAAAAATGTATGACATGAATTGTGTATTTTAACGCGATCTATATTTTTTGTGTAGTAAAATTTTGTCTATCTCTTATGGTTTACCGGTTATGCAAATGTCGTTCACAATGAAGAACACTTTTGGAGACATTCCCAGAAAATTCAAGATATACGTTTATTTGTCATGACAATATATTAAACCTGTGATATTTTAATCAAAATCGTTAGAGCCATTTTTGAGAAAATTAAAATTTTCTAAAAATTTTCCATGTAAAGGGTATCCTGGGGTGGGGGAATTTTGTTGAAAACCTTCGTGTCGCATCCCTGGAAGATATTGAACCTAAATACCAAGTTTGGTGTTTATCCGACTGTTCGTTTCTGAGTTATGCTGTTCACAGACACACAGACACACACACAGACAGACACACAGACAGACACACACACGGACATGTTTCCAAAATGCTTTTTTTGGATTCAGGGGGTCTCAAAACATGTATTTCCGGTGAAATCTCGGTATCGAATTTTTGGGTGGAGTACAATACTTCCCCTAGTAGTAGAGTAGTAGAGAAAGTAAAAATGAATAACGAATTCTCATTTGAGAAAATATTTATTGAAAAATTTAAGGGAATAACAAGAATATCTCGAAAATGGTTCACTCAACAAAAAAAATGTATAAGACATAAATTGTGTATTTTAACGCGATCTACATTTTTTGTGTAGTAAAATTTTGTCTATCTCTTATGGTTTACCAGTTATGCAAAAGTCGTTCACAATGAAGAATACTTTTGGAGACATTCCCAGGAAATTCAAGATATACGTTTTATTTGTCATAAAAATATCTTAAATATATGATATTTTAATCAAAATCGTTAGAGCCCTTTTTGAGAAAATTAAAATTTTCGAAAAATCTTCCATGTAAAGGGTGATCTGGGGTGGGGAGATTTTCTTGAAAACCTTCGTGTCGCATCCTTGGAAGATATTGAACCTAAATACTAAGTTTGGTGTTTATCCGACTGTTCGTTTCTGAGTTATGCTGTTCACAGACAGACACACACACGGACATGTTTCCAAAACTGCTTTGTTTTGAATTCAGGGGGTCTCAAAACATATATTTCCGGTGAAATCTCGGTATCGAATTTTTGGGTGGAATACAATACTTCCCCTACTTACTATACGTAGTAGAGAAAGTAAAAAGGCACGCTACCCTGACGTCATTTGTTTGTCTCTTCTTAGTGATAAACAAATCACCCCCTCGGTTTATTGTTACCCACTTCTATTGTCGGTTTCAGTGAGGCCGTGTAAACTTATTTCCTAACAAACATCTAAAATCCTGTACATACGATAATATTAATTTACACTACAATAACTTTGGCATTCAAAGCATGTTATAATATAAAATACTGCCTCAAGATGCTGAAAAGCAAGAAATAATAAGTAATTTCAAGGAAAGAAGGCCATTAATAGAATACAAATATTTTAAAACGGAATGGAGAAAATAAAGATACATCGAAGTGTGCCACAAAGAGGCCAGAATGGGGTATGCATGGGCGAGGACAGGTGTAATGAGTTTAAGTGGTCTAACAGGGAGAAGAAGGGGTAGGGATGTACTAAATGTAATGGATTACATGACAATCGGCATTATACTCTGGAATGCGAGGACACGGATAAAGGAAGAGAGAATGTAATACTAGAGAAATGGAAAAATATACCAATAGAGCTAAAAGTTAGGAAGATACAAGATCAAATGAATATACCGAGAGAGCAGGAAAATGGGTAACAGGGCAAAAAGTAAATAGTGGAAAATTATACTTACCCATTATATATATATATATATATATATATATATATATATATATATATATATATGTACAACAGAATGTTAAATATAAGGGGAAGAGAAATAATAATCAACTCCATTATATTGTAAACATTGTATAAATTGCATGCATGTTCAAAGTAGACAAAAAATCTTTCATTCATGTGAATGTTTGAGCTGAATTTTTTGTAAACTTATTTTGCAAAATGTCCTACAATATTTTCCCCAGAACTAACTTAACCTATGAACAAATTGTCTGGTCGTCTAGTCATTTTCTGTGCTACTCAGTTTGCTTGGCTCCTTGTCCTTCTCGATCACTGAATAGTCCTTTACCAGCTTTTAGCCCCTACACTCAATCCTCCCCCTGCCCTTTGTTGTTGTTCTTCTTCTTCCTATCTCTTACTTCTCTAATCCAATTTTATTTTACTCTCCCTAAAAAGTCCCGCATGTCTCCAGTTTGCTTTTTCTGTCAGCATTTTTATAATTAATATTTTTCCTATACTTTTTCCCCTCCAAATCATTATTTTTATATTCTATCGTGTAGTGCTCTATGTTTTACCTTCCACCACACAATTCATATATGTATTTCTTTTCCACTGCCTCTTAACCTAACCCCGTTCTTACCCATGCTAATCCTTCCTTGTCCGTCTATTACAGTGGTCAACATATCGTTCCCTTCCTCACTCTCTTTTCTATTTTTTTATAGAAGCTTAATGACTTTTGATCTGCTAGGCTTCCCCATATCTCTTATATTTCTGTCTCTTCCATTCTATTTCTTACTGCCTTCCAAAACCCATTTATATTTCTCTTCCCTAACTTTCATGTATCTCGCTTCCTATTTTTTCCATTATGTTTCCCACTCCTGCCCATCAACTGCTTTTGTTTGTCATACTCCTTTGTTGGTTCATGCATATCTTTAAAACGTCTCCCTCCTCCTTTGTCAAACTTCCAAACCAGAATTTTAAAATTCTTTCTAGTATTGTTCCATTTTTCCTTGTTCTTTCCAATTATACTTAAGCTACCTCCCCTGGTGCTGATCTTTGTAGTCCTAGCGATTCTTTACAAAACGTTCTATGATCAATGTTTTTGTTTAATTCAGACCCCACCCCCAGATTTGCACTGCATAGAGCATTCTCGGCTCTAGTAATGCCTCATACATTATTTCCAACCATTTAGTCGACATTTCCAACTTATATTTACATATCCTTATTTTTGTCATGACCGCGTTCCTTCTATACACCACCTTCCTACTATGGACCTCCATTCCCATCCCATACAGTGATGTACACTATGTGATAAAAAGTATCCGGACACCCCACAAACATACGTTTTTCATCTTAGGTGCTTGTGCTGCCACCTACTGCCTGGTACTTATTATCCGCGACCTCAGTAGTCATTAGACATCGTGAAACAGCAGAATGGGACGCTGCGTAGAAAACGTTTTTTTTTCGAGTGGAGGAGAAATTTATTTAATCACTGACCCCAGCCTCGATGGGAGTCGGGACTGAGAGTGTGGGACTGACCAATAGTCGGCATACCCACTAAAAGCTCCTCCACCGGATGGAAAAAGGAAGAAGGAAAAGTGGAATAACGTGGCTTTTTGCGGTCCCGCATAGCACCCGTGTTAGTACGTGAAGGCTGTTGGCTGCCGCCCTGTGGACGGGAGCGGGTAAAGGTAGTTACTAGGTTGCAGCCATGAAACCTGACTGCAACACTAGTGGAAATGGCGAGGGTTAGGAAGAGAATGTAGGTTAAGTTTGAGGATGGTACCATGATACTGCTGCTGCTGGTTATACTCCTTGCATTACTGCAAGAAGCGTGCGACTCGCTCTGGATCTTTCTTGAATCTGGAAGCTGGAGCAGAGTTTCGGATGGTGTCGTCTATGGCGTTGAGTCGTGAAGATATGGTGTCGAACTGCTCAGTTAGGAAACCTTGCTGAGCAGCTGATGTAGATTGAACTTCTCAGATGAGTTCCTCCAGGGCTGTCAGCTTCGTCGTCATGTTCAGGAACTCCGCGTGGAAATCCTGAACGGCGTCACATAGGCCCTGGACTTCCTCGATGATCGGCGTGAGTGATTATACTGGTGTCGGCGGCTGTGAAGCTGTCACTGGCTGCGGCGTAGGTGCTGGCGGCATCAGCGATGCCTTCCTGCGGGGATGCAGGGGGCAGAGCGCCTAGCCGGTGAAGTAAGTTGACCCTCCACAGGTCGCACAGTAGCGGCGTCGGCGGTGCAGGTCGTGCTGGGTGCAGGGGGAACCACAGTAGTGGCACCTGGGTTGTGCTGAGCAGGTCGACTCCTCGTGCCCGTAGGCACAGCAGCGCCTGCAAGGTGCCTGGCGTTCCAATCGGCTAACCTCGATTCGTAAGCACCGCCCTAAAAACGGCAGGCCCGTCCTCAAGGTAGCTTCATAGTCGGATGCTGACGATCCTGACGAGCGAAGTGGGTCCCTGTGCTCCGTAGATCCGAGTGGTCTTCAAGGTTGAAGGCCACTGCTGGTGAGATGCGCTGACGAAGAACCTGACTGGCAGGTCCCTCGGGAACCCTCGGATGACAGCGCTGTACCTCCCATGAAGCACAGGCTGGATTGGCGCAGGCTGGGAAGCTCCCAGGATCGGCGGCGTGAACCACGGTGATGTTGGCGGCAACTGCGGCGGCAGTCGCGGCATAGCTGCGCTAGATGGCGGCGAAGATGCAATCGAGGCATAGGTTGCCCCGGGCTGCGGCGGCTGCGGCGAGTTCTCCTCGGCGGGTACCGGAGAAAAAGGTCCTGCCTTAGCAGATTCGGTGACTCTACGTTGTTTCTTCTTCGCCATCATGCATAGACCAAGGGTGTGGGGCAAAGGACGGGTCTCACATCCGCCCGTCCCGGTGGCGATCGTCCGGCATGCGTTGCCGTGCAAACTGCATCGCCTCCCTCGTGCAGTTAGTGTCTAACATGCAGGGAGTTTTGGTTATGAGTTAGTGAGTAGGTTAGTCGGGTCCCGCATAAGCACCCCGGTTAATTACGTGATGCGCGTTGCTGGCATGCTTTGCATGCGAGCGCGTCAAAGGATGAATTCCCAGGCTGCAGCCATGAACAAGTTCTGAGTACAGCCTGAGGGATTGATGGTGTAAGTGAGAGATGATTTGGTGGCTTTCTAGTGATGTGTGGTGATTTGGTTAGTAGCGCTTTGTACGTGCATTGTTAGTAATTACGTGAGGTTAGCATGCTGTTCTTTATTTTCGAGTGGAGGAGAAAAACACATGTTGCGTGCTGTCCAGTCCCGATGGGAGTCGGGGACTGGTGTGTGTGGGACTTGTCATCAAGACGGATGGCCATGGCCACTAAAAAACTCCTGCACCGGAGATTGGTAGGAAAATGTTGCAGATCCCGCAATATGCACCCTGGTTAGTGCTGTTTTTGTGTGCAGCAATGAATCATGCTGGGTGTGCTGTGTGTACGATTCATGTGTGGTAAACATGGCTCTCGCCCTGAGTACCAGACAGGGAAGTGGGTGTGTGTTGTGTGTGTGTTGTGTAATGTGTGTGAGTTGCGGATGAATGGGATTTTGAATATGGTTATTGGTGCATGGTAAGTTTAGTGTGTGATAAGGTTGTGTGTTATTGTGTGTGTTTGATTGCGTGGGTGTCTGCAGGTTTCAGGGTGTATTAGTGTTATGTGTAGGGGGTTAGTGAGTTTCATGTTAGGAGTGTTGGGGAGGATATAGTAGGGAAGTGGAGTAAAGGGGGAGCTTGGAATACTAATGCGTTTAGTTGAAGTTTGTGTTCTGGGGGATGTTGCCTATTAAGGAACCAGGTTTGGAGGTGATTCATGATGTCATCAGCGGTGACATCATAGTTAGGCCTTCTGTGGAAGAGGAATAATGGGCGTTTGTGTTTATCAGTGAGTGGGTAGTATTTTCCTAGGTTTGAGATGAGCGGATTCAGATTGCTTTCTGTGCTTTTGTAAAGGTCAAATGCTAGTTTGCGGATGAACTGGTCGATTGTGTGCATATGCAGCTCGTTGTGGAAAGGCGCGGCGGGAATTGTACGTGGAAGCTTGCAGATGAGGCGCAGTATTTTGTTCTGGAAGGTTTGTAGTGTGTGTGTATGTGTGTTTGTTGCGAATCCCCATGCTGGGACGGCATAAGTGATGATTGGTCGGAGAAGTGTCTTGTATACAGTTAGCGCGGTTTCGAGTGGAAGAAGGCTGGAGTAGTGGAGGAGGGGATAGAGCTCTCGAAGTCGGGCGTATGCGTTCCCTCTTGTCAGTCTAATATGGTTGCGCCATGTGAGGCCGATGTCCATTGTGACGCCAAGGTATTTTACTGTGTCGCTCCACGGGATGTCCTTTCCGAAGAGTTGGAGTGGGGGGAGTTATGTCTTCTGTGATTAATACGTTTGCTGAAAATAATCGCTTGACATTTGTTAGGGTTTGGTTTAATTCTCCAGCTGGTAAGCCATTTTTCGAGTTCTTTGATGTTATTTTGCATAGGCTGCGGATGAGATATGGTTTCCAGGATTGTGCCATGATGGCGGTGTCGTCGGCGTAAATGAAGGTTTTCACGGAATCGGGTATTGGAATGTCATTAATGTAAATGTTAAAAAGTAGGGGTCCTAGCAGGCTGCCTTGGGGTACTCTGGCGCATATAGGTCTAAGACTAGATATTACATTGTTGACTGTTGATCTGAAGGATCGTGCTGACAGGTAGCTTGCAATTAATTTGATGGCTGAGTCAGGAAAGTTGTGGAATATCATTTTTTGTAGCAGGTATTCGCGCCATACTTTGTCGAATGCGTTTTCTAAGTCCAGGAAGAATGCACCTGTGGATCTGTTGTTATTGAAGCCGTGGGTGATGTATTCCGTGGCCCTAAGTATTTGGAGGGTCGAAGAGTGATGCGAGCGGAAACCAAAGCGTTCATTTTGTAGTAGGTCGTTGCGCTTTACATGTATATTGAGACGCTTTAATATTATCTTTTCTAGTACTTTGCTCATAGTGTTAAGAAGACTGATAGGTCTATAATTTGTTGGATTTTGCGGCGCTTTGTGCTGTTTTGGGAAGTGGAGGACATGGTCAGTTTTCCATGCAGAGCGGTAGATTCCATGTTCCAGGGTGTAATTAAAGACTTCGGCCAGGTATTTCAATAATTTTGGTTGGAAGGTGTTGTAGTACAATGTTGGGGATCTTATCGGGTCCTGGGGCTTTTCTGCGCGGCAGGTGTCGGATTATCCAGGCTATTTCAGAGTGGCTAGTTTTGCGCGTTTTGTTATGAGAGGGTAGATTTTTCAGATTAGATGTCAGCCTACGTGTTTCTACTACAAAGGTGGCAGATGAGGGTTTTTTGGGGATTACTGTGTCTTCTAGAGCGTCAGCAAGTGCTTCGGCTTTTTGTTCGTCTGTTTCGGCTATGTTGTTGCTATGGTGAAGGGGAAATGTCCACGCGCTTCTTGGTTAAGTTCCGTGTTATCCGCCAGATGTCGCCTCTCTCCGTGTCGAGGTCAGCTAATCTGGTGTTCAATTGATCGCTAAGGTTTGTGGCTATGCGAGAGCGGAGTTCAGTGTTTAGGTCTTGTAATTGCCGTTGGTATGCTGGGTGTCTGTGTGTTCATGTCCTCCGGAGGGTTGTATGCCGAGTCGACTGATTCTGTTGCGCTCCGTGGTGAGTGCCTTTGTGTCGGGGGGTTGATGTCTCGGTCCTGGGTTGGGTTTGCTGAAGGGTGTGGTGGACGTGATTGGCTGAGTTACTGTGTTTTCAGGGTGTTTGACAGCGCGATCTAGGTCGTCAGTGGAGTTGATCGGGGATTCTGTTAGGTGTAGTTCAATGTGGTGTTGGAATTGAGCCCAGTTGGTTTTGTTGTAATTGTAACGTGGCGGCATCTATGGTGACTAGTACAGGCAAGTGGTCTGATGATAGCTCATTGAGTGCTGTTAGCAATATTGGGTAGGAGAGATGTTGTGAGATAGCAATGTCAAGTATGTCTGGAGTTTGAGTTTGTTGCCACGGGATGTGTGTCGGCTGGTCTGGTGCATGGATCAAGTAGTTTGAGAGAAGCTCATGAGTTGCGAGTTTATTGGCAGATCTGTTGGGGTTGCGGCAGTTCCAGTTGGGATGTTTTGCGTTTAGGTCGCCTAATATCACCATGGTGTGTGTTAAACTAAGGAGAGTGTCTATGTCCTGTGTGTTCATGTCCTCCGGAGGGTTGTATGCCGAGACAATGATTACGGGTTTGTTTTCAATTTTGATGCTGGATGCAGTTGGCTCTAGTCTTTGCAGTGGCGGAATGTGGGCTTGGTGATGGGCTATGTGGTTGGCTATTAATAGGACAACACCCCCTCCGTTGCGGTTGCGGTTCGGACCGATATATTTTGTAGCCGGGGATGAGAAGGCGATCCTGAGTGTTGAGATGGGTTTCAGTACGTGCGACAATTCGATAGGGATGAGTGCAGAGGAACTGTATGAGTTCTCCTGTGCGGTGTCGGATCCCATTAACATTCCAAGTGAGAATCACTGTCTTAGGTTTGGCTATCATTATCTTCTTTGAGAGCCTAAAGGAGGCATAGAAGAAGGCGTAGTGCATTGCAGGGAATTGAGGGAGATCCTTGCGCTGCTCGCTCAGCATGTGGTTTATAGTCTTTGTTTGGTCGAGAAGTTGTTCTGTTTGTATTCCAGTTTTTCTCATGTTGCTAATTATGCGTTCTCTGTACGCCTAATGTCACTAAGGCTGGTGTGGTCCACCTGTGAGTGTGTGCTTTTTGAGACACTTTGTTAGGGATTTTCTGCTTCAGGCAGTGGTTGTTGCAGTTCAAGTGGCAGTGTTTTGCCTTTGGGAATCTGTTTTTGCTGCTCACTTGGAAGCACTCTTCCCTTCGGGCCAACTTGTCGCCATTCCTCTGTGGTTCTCGGCTGGTTGCCGCTTGTGCTAGTTAGGTTGTGTACTTTTGTTGTTGTGGCACGCTGAATTGTTTTCCCCTGCCATCTAGGTCGGTGGGTGCGTGGGCCTGTGAATTGCTTTTGTCTCAGGGCTAAAACTCTCTGGTATTCCGGGCATCCACGGTAGCGGGAGCCGTGGCCGGATCCCTGGCAGAGGGCGCGGCAGCGTTCTGTGCCCGTCACCGTGCACGTGCGAAGCGAATGTCGCTCGGCGCACTTCGAGCACACCTCGGTCAGGGTCCGGCATTCACAGACATTTTGGGTGAGTAATTGGCATTTGTCGCATTGCTTTGGCACGAGTGGGCGGCGATAGTCTTCCACTTTAACATGATAGTGGGCCAGGTGCGTTATCTGCAGGGCCTTCTCGTAGTCTTCTCTTGTTTGTAGCTCCAGCATGTAAATAGGCAGCGGAGTTTTTGCTCGGTTCCACCTGTGGAGCTGGGTGTAGCGTATTGCGCTTGTGTGGTTGCTATTCTGTAGCTTCGCCTTAAGAGCCAAGCCAATGTCGTTGGCAAATATGCCCTTCGCAACTACCCTGTGGGTTCGCAGTGATGGGTGGGGAACCAAATGGAAGTCCAGCTTTTTATCTGTTAAAAAGTGGATCATCTGGTTGTAATCCACCTCATCGGTCATTATTATTCGTGCATCATGTGACAATTGGGCCCTTTTTATTTCATAGGCATCGGGATTTTGTTGCCTGTCGAATTCGAGCAGTAGCTCTGTAAGACCTTCCTCTTGATGTTTGTTGACATAATGGGAGGGCATTTGTGTCGGGTGCCGTTGTCTACAGTCTGGGGAGGCCTTGTTTGAGTGGTGCCCTTGCTGGTCCCTAAAGGGGATGCCTCATCTTGTCCCGCGTTAAAGACAAACGCATAAGGTTGATTGTATTTGCCGGCTACATCAGCACGCTTGCGTAGCTTGCAGTCGGTTGTGCATTGTTTGATGTCCATGTTCCTCTGCGGTGCCACCGTTGTTTTGGGTCGCGCTTCCGGAGCGGTTGTTTTGCTTGTGTTTGGGTTCTCCTCAACAGGTGCAACGCGGGTTGCGTTACGCAGCGCCGATTGGGGCGCCACTGGTTGCGAGGTGCCTTTTTCCGTCGCCTGACCTTTGGGAGGTGCGGTGCCGACCGCGTTTGGTAGCTCTGATTGGAACGCTGCTGTTTGCAAAGGTACCTCTCCGGTCGCAGTGTTCGAGCCCTTGGGGGGGTTGCGAAACTGGTCGCGTTTGGTAGCGCCTGTGTATGCGCCACTGCTTGGGTGGTAGTGTTCTGAGTTTGTTCAATGTCCATTTGTAGCCATTCATTAATTGCCAAGGAGTCTACTCCTGGTGAAACATGCTCAGGAGAGGTTGAGTTCCTTGGAGGGTCGCACAATTGGTTTGTAGTACTTGTCAAATTTGTTGGTTCTTGTTCCCCAATTGGGGAGTACGGGATCGGTGAGATTACCGGAGGCGGGGTTGTCACCTCCGGCAATTCCTCGGGTGCATCCTCCAGAGAGTTGCTCATGATATTTCGAGCCATAATGGGTCTCTCTCTAGTGCCTAGTGTCAATGGTGTTTGGGCATGATCAAGTGGAGGGTCAGGAGGGTCACGCTTTCTTCGCGTGTTCACCATTTTCTTTGTTTCTTTTTTGTGGGGAGAGTCCCCTAACTTATAAAACTAATAGTAGAGGAAGGAAGATAGAAAGAGTCGGATAAAGGGCACTAATGCCCGAGCGACAGAGGACCGAACCCCGGGGGCGCCTTGGAGCCAGTCGTAGACTGTTGTCTTGGGCCTTGTCGCTCTACCCAATTATGCGGCTAGAGATGCCCAAGGGCGTGTATAGGCTGCTAGAGCAGCCGGTATAACCAACTGAGGACCGCGCAAGCACGTCCGGCGGTGGCTAGCGGTCTAGTGCTAGATGCCGCACTTCTTGGGCGAAGCTCGCTGCTGGGCGCTTCTTCGCGAAGGCTCTTCTAGGCTCGTCTGCCTTGCCGCCTTCTGGGTATCCCACGCTGGCTCGGATCCACGCTTCGCGCCTATCAGGCTTGTGTGGCTCTTCAACCGTAGTCCAAAATCGCCAGTACCCACTTGACGAACAGGAACCCCTGGGAAGAACAGTAGAGGACGCAATCTCAGCAATTTTTCAATTATTCATAGAATAATACACTACAATACTTATCTAACTTAGCAGTAAGTTAACGTTAAGTCATGACACGCAGGCACTCCCTGCAATCAACACACAAATTAGATCTTAAGTTAAATTAAGCATATATTAACAACATAAGAGAATGCGCATATAACCCACTGCTATTGTTCGGGTTTCATGGGCAATACCAGCAAGTAACATTTGGCGCGCTCGCATGCCATCTAAGTAGCCATTCACATACTAACCGGGGTGCTATGCGGGACCCGACTAAAGCATGCAAACATGAATGCACGTTATAACACAGCAATATACGATTAACACGTGGAGGGGTTTTTACTTTCTCTACTACGTATAGTAAGTAGGGGAAGTATTGTATTCCACCCAAAAATTCGATACCGAGATTTCACCGGAGATACATGTTTTGAGATCCCCTGAATCCAAAAAAAGCATTTTTGGAAACATGTCCGTGTGTGTGTCTGTCTGTGAACAGCATAACTCAGAAACGAACTGTCGGATAAACACCAAACTTGGTATTTAGGTTCAGTATCTTCCAGAGATGCGACACGAAGCTTTTCAAGAAAATCCCCCCACCCCAGACTACCCTTTACATGGAACATTTTTCGAAAATTTTAATTTTCTCAAAAATGGCTCTAACGATTTTGATTAAAATGTCATGTTTAAGATATTTTCATGACAAATAAAATGTATATCTTGAATTTTCTGGGAATGTCTCCAAAAGTATTCTTCATTGTGAACGACTTTTGGTAAACTGGTAAACCATAAGAGATAGACAAAATTTTACTACACAAAAAATGTAGATCGCGTTAAAATACACAATTTATGTCATATACATTTTTGTTGTTGAGTGAACCATTTTCGAGATATTGCTTGTTATTCCCTTAAATGTTTCAGTACTTATTTTCTCAAATGGGAATTCGTTATTCATTTTTTGTCTTGGATATGAAAAGAGTATTAATCTGTGGAAAAGGGAATAGCGCTGCACCTAGCAACCAGCTATTAAGAGATATGTATGTGCTTAAAGGCTACTGTATTTCGATACTGTCCTTGTAAATATATATTCCCCTTACATACAAGAAAATTAGCAGTAAGATAGAGTCTACAAATGTTTATCTCGATTAACATGAAGTAGATGGAGAATAAGCGTTTGTAAAAATAGTTTGTACAAGAGTAGAGAAAGTCATGTGAGTGTAACACATCAGATTTTTAGTGGGTATTCCGCGACTAAGCGGCGAGCCCCCACACATCCCTCCATACATTGCACATCGGCTGGAGGTTGAATGCAGCAATGCATTCTTCCCATCCACGTAAAAATAAAAGGGCCCAAATACCGATCCAATCATTCAGATCCTGAAGATGGGAGAGATGTACGCTCCCGAAACGTCGATGTCTCCACATCACTTCACCTGGCTTGAAGCCCGAGAACGTCTAGAGCATATTCGTCGCCAGGAAAGCTTCAACTCTTATTTCAATGTTATTTTACTGGAATTAAAATCAGGCTAGGAAGTTTTGCGCATTCTAAGCGGCAAATGTGTTGTGACGTGAGAATTAATGACTACTATGAAGTATTTTGTATTATCGCTGCAGTCATTGTAAATAGGTTTTCTAATTATGTTCTAAACTGGGAGATATTGTGCTCATTTGGAAACCACTCAAATTTAGCACCGGAGAGAAAACATACCCCTGATACCTTAACGTGGTTGTAGCCCACGCCATCTAAAATACAGTTTCTGTTTCTATTACCTTTGGCGATACTAAGACGTGTGACATAAATATAGCGCTACCAGTGAACGTTTCTAGATTTATTATGATTACATGCTTTACAGATCTCTGTGAATAATAGAGCACAATAAATTATTATTAACACTTAAGGAAGACCAAAGTGGATAAAATATTAGATAGTGATTAAAAGTGAAAATTAGTGTAGTTAATGATCAGAGTCACTGAATAGGAGATCCTCTGGTAGTCGTCTCTTCAGGCGGGTCTGGTGGGTGCGTATGCCGATGGATGTTGGAAGTTCTGGCAACTGTGAGAAGAAGCGGGGGCGGGTATAAACTGGTGGACAGGAAGGGGACCGAGTTCTTAATGTAGCTCTGGTTCCTGACATACCAAGGAGCATTAGTGGCGGTCCTTAGGAATCTTTTTTTGAGCACTTGTAAACGGCGGAAGTGAGTGTTTCTAGCAGTGCCTCAGATCTGAGAAGCATATGTGGGATGGATCGAACAAGAGATTTGTGCTACCAGTGATAAGATTAGGAAGTATCTCGTTCCGATCAACCTAGAAAGATGCTACTCTTTTAACAAACCTGTTTTTGCTATTCATTTTGACACTCCCTAGGTACGCCTCTGTTTTCAGCCAATTTCAAATAATGCTGTGTAGCTTGAATAAAAGTGGTATTTAAACACTTTCCAGTAGTGTAACCAGTCAAAGGTTTGCAAAATAGAATATCATTTTTATTGACTCTTACGGAACATAAAAACTGCGCAGTGGACTTGTCAAATTGAATTGATATGAATTCACTCTTTCTGGGTTTATCTTTTAACTCTTCACGTACATTTCCTGCCATTTCATTTATCCTTCAGAGGAATCTCTCTACGAAATGTAGATATATATAAAGTCTTCACGAGCGTGATAGCTAAGTATTAAGAGGAGTACATGAACAGATTCTAGATGATTACCAGTGTGGCTTTAGGAAAGCAGCTCCTTGCCGACCGTTTATTCCAACTGAGACAAATATTGGGGAAAACATATACATATAATAGAGTGTTGCATCTATTATTCATTGACTTTAAGCAGACATATGGCAGCATAAACCAGCAGCAATTGTTTAATGTACTGGGAGAATTTGGTAGATCAGTAGAGCTAATAAATTTAGTTACGGGGAGTCGTCAAACCAAAAGTAAAAAAATATATTTTTATTTTATTGCATTTTATGAACATATGGCTAATTCTACCTAATTTGTTGTTTGTTTCATTAAAAGATTTAAATATTTACTACTGTAAATTGATTTCTAAAAATGTTATGATTAAGTGAGTTTTATAGACATTTTTACTTTAAATATGAAATTACTCAAAACAATATTTTTCAAGATAAATTATCCGTTTTCTTTGAAACTACAAGGTGTATCTGCTTAAAACGTTTACAACATATTACAAACAATCCCATCATCATGTAATTGCTTTAGTTGAAGTTGCTCAAATAGTTTATTTTTAAAAAATAAAGCGTCCGAAATTTTATTGAACTTTTTAGAGGTTTACAAAAAAATCACAATGTTTTTAATCTGCATTTTAACATCAAAACGAATCAGTCTACTCAAGAAGAAATGAATAAACATAATGTTCATATACATTTATTTTGTTGAGTGAACCATTTTCGAGATATTGCTTGTTATTCCCTTAAATTTTCCAATACTTATGATTTTTCTCAAATGGGAATTCGTTACTCATTTTTTTGTCTTGCATATGCAAAGAGTATTAATCTGTGGGAAAGGGAATGGTGCTGCACCTAGCAACCAGCTATTAAGAGATATGTATGTACTTAGAGGCTAATGTATTTCTATAGTGCCCTTGTAAATACAAAACAAGAGGCACATATTACGCCTTAAACGGTAGTCAAATATTCTTAGAACTGGTTACTATGTGTAAAATTTAATTCTCTTTGCATGTCAAGAACATAAATACAGAACAACGAATTCTCATTTGAGAAAAAGTGTAAGTATTGGAAATTCAAAGAAATAACAAGGAATATCTCGAAAATGGTTCACTTTAAAAAAAAATGTTTATGACATATATTATGTGTTTTAACGAGATCTACTGTTTTATGTAGTAAAATTTTGTCTATCTCTTGCGGTTTACCAGTTATGCAAAAGTCATTCAGAATGAAGAGGACTTTTGGGGACATCCCCAGAAAATTCAAGATATACATTTTATTTGTCATAAAAATGTCTTAAACATATGATAATTTAATCAAAATCGTTAGAGCCTTGTTTGAGAAAATAAAACTTTTCGAAAAATGTTCCATGTAAAGGGGTGGTTTGGGGTAGGGGGAGTTTCTTGAAAACTTTCGTGTCGCATCCCTGGAACATATTGAAGCTAAATACCAAGTTTGGTGTTTTTTCCGATTTTTAGTTTTTGAGTTATGCTGTTCACAGACAGAAAGACAGACAGACAAGACATACACAAGGACATGTTTCCAAAAATGCTTTATTTTTTTTGTCCTGGACTTGCAAAGAGAATGGAATGCGCCACATAGCAACCAGCGCTTAAAATATTTGACTATCGCTTAAAGTCTACCAATTCCCCTTGCATCTACAAGAAAATTAGCAATAAGACTAACATCTCGATATCTCGATTAACATGAAGCATATGGAGAATAAGCGTTTGTAAAAATAGTTTGTACAAGAGTAGGGAAAGTCATGTGAGTGTAACACATCAGATTTTTTTAACTTGGTTTACTTTAACCGGTTAGGTCAAATCGGACGATGCACGAGTGCAATAGGTGAAATGATGCATAGAACCTTAAGTTACCTAACATATTTTCAGGACAAGAGAAAACCCCGGAAAAACCTTATCCGGGTAAATCACCCCAACCGAGATTCAAACTCAGGACCTCTTGAATGAGGCAGACATGCTATCCACAGAGGCTGGCCAAACCAATTTCTCCATCTATAGCATTTAGTTTTAGTTTTGTTTCCCTTTCACAGTTCTTTTATCTGGCATTTTCGACGCTTAGAAGGCAGTTCATCAACATCAAGCTCATCAGTTCATCACGCTTATTTTTATTTCATGTGCTCAGATCAAAGCTCCTCGGCTAATTGTTTGCGTGAAATTTCCCTGCCTGAGACAGCCCTGTACATCACTACAGAGTTACTTCTGCCAAATCAAGATAAGGCCATTTTCTAGATAAGATCTTGTATACTGCCTGCCCGTTTGATCAAGTAAAACATCAACACCATACTTCGTAGACTGGCGTACGCAGCTGTTACTAGAGTTTTCTTTTCATTGGCAGCAGTGCTAACACTGGGACATTGCCACCTATGTTGCTGTACTTCTTCCCGGATTTATGATGTGATTGTGCTTTCTTTTCACTGCAGAGTATGGTTTTTAAGAAAGGGTATAAACTAAGAAAGACCGAAAAGTGGTATTGGAAGGAACGGAGCTGGAAGTAGTGGGGACAATTTTTACTTTCTCTACTACGTATAGTAAGTAGGGGAAGTATTGTATTCCACCCAAAATTTCGATACCAGATTTCACCGGAAATACATGTTTTGAGACTCACTGAATCCAAAAAAAGCATTTTTGGAAACATGTCCGTGTGTGTGTCTGTGTGTCTGTGTGTCTGTGAACAGCATAACTCAAAAACGAAGAGTCGGATAAACACCAAACTTGGTATTTATGTTCAGTATCTTTCAGAGATGCGACACGAAGGTTTTCAAGAAAATCCCCCCAACCCAGACTACCCTTTACATGGAACATTTTTCGAAAATTTTAATTTTCTCAAAAACGGCTCTAACGATTTTGATTAAAATATCATATGTTTAAGATATTGTCATGGCAAATAAAATGTATATCTCGAATTTTCTGGGAATGTCTCCAAAAGTATTCTTCATTATGAACGACTTTTTCATAACTGGTAAACCATAAGAGATAGACAAAGTTTTACTAGACGAAAAATGTAGATCGCGTTAAAATACACAATTTATGTCATATACATTTCTTTTGTTGAGTGAAGCGTTTGCGAGATATTGCTTGTTATTCCCTTAAATTTTCCAATACTTATACTTTTTCTCAAATTCGTTATTCATTTTTACTTTCTCTACTACGTATAGTAAGTAGGGGAAGTATTGCATTCCACCCAAAAATTCGATACCGAGATTTCACCGGAAATACCTGTTTTGAGACCTCCTGAATCCAAAAAAAGCATTTTTGGAAACATGTCCGTGTGTGTGTCTGTGTGTGTGTCTGTGTGTGTGTGTGTGTGTCTGTGTGTGTGTCTGTGTGTGTGTCTGTGAACAGCATAACTCAAAAACGAACAGTCGGATAAACACCAAACTTGGTATTTAGGTTCAGTATCTTCCAGAGATGCGACACGAAGGTTTTCAAGAAAATCCCCCCACCCCAGACTACCCTTTACATGGAACATTTTTCGAAAATTTTAATTTTCTCAAAAATGGCTCTAACGATTTTGATTAAAATATCATATGTTTAAGATAATGTCATGAGAAATAAAATGTATATCTCGAATTTTCTGGGAATGTCTCCAAAAGTATTCTTCATTGTGAATGACTTTTGCATAACTGGTAAACCATAAGAGATAGACAAAATTTTACTACACAAAAAATGTAGATCTCGTTAAAATACACAACTTATGTCATATACATTTCTTTTGTTGAGTGAACCGTTTTCGAGATATTGCTTGTTATTCCCTTAAATTTTCCAATACTTATACTTTTTCCCAAATTCGTTATTCATTTTTTTATGTTCTGGACTTGCAAAGAGAATGGAATGCGCCGCATAGCAACCAGCATTAAAATATTTGACCATCGCTTAAAAGCTACCATATTCCCCTTGCATCTACAAGAAAATTACCAATAAGATTGACATCTCGATATCTCGATTAACATAAAGCATATGGAGAATAGGCGTTTGTAAAAATAGATTGTACAAGAGTAGAGAAAGTCATGTGAGTGTAACACATCAGATTTTTTTATGTTCTGGACATGCAAAGAGAATGGAATGCGCCACATAGCAACCAGCGTTAAAATATTTGACTATCGCTTAAAACCTACCATATTCCGCTTGCATCTACAAGAAAATTATCAATAAGATTGACATCTCGATATCTCCATTAACATGAAGCACATGGAGAATAAGCGTTTGTAAAAATAGTTTGTACAAGAGTAGAGAAAGTCATGTGAGTGTAACACATCAGATTTTTTTTATTCTTAAAGATCGATCAGCAACAATGCTCTACAGACCTGGGAGAACAATACATAGAAAGGAACAGCTATAAAGGCGTAGAGGTTGGCTACATCAACGTAACTCCTCGAACATAACTACAAGATGTCTAATAAAAGTGAAAATAGCACAATAGATCACAGATACTATGCAACAGCACAACGGAACAGTCTGTATGAGACTAAAGATCAGTCTTCGGAGCTTGAGGTGGAACTGAGTAAAAGATCTTGAGGAAGGCGTTTTCTGAGGCGCGTTCTGACGCCTAGATGATACTCCACAGCTCCAAGAACCTCCTGTAGGCGGAAGAAGAAACGGCGTGCGGTGAGGCGGATGAAGTGCTGTAGAGGGAGAAGGCCGAATTCTTGGTTTAGCTGATGGTTGCGCACGAACCAGGGCATTAGTAGCGAGCCGCAGCACCTTGTTCTGAACCACTTGCAAACGATGTAGGTGGGCTTTGCAAGCTCCACCCCAGACAGGAGCAGCGTATGTCAGGATAGGGCGAATGAGGGAACGGTATAACAAGAGACAGGAATCAAGACCAAGAGAGGTACGTCTGTTAAGTAGTGGATAGAGCTGAGAAAGCCTGGCTGAAGCAAGGTTAACAGTACGACTGATATGTGGGCGCCAGGTAAGGGTGGTGTCGAATAACACTCCAAGATACTTGACTGGAACAGGAGAAGGTAACCAAGAAATATGGATATATAAGGACGGGGGTGAACGAATGGTGCGAAGAGAGAAAATTTTCGCTTCAGTCTTGTGGGGGAGGACAATTGACTACCTAGGAGTAAGTCTCAATAGTGCAGTGGATTGGGGAGAACAGAAGAAACAATCTGATGTGTTACACTCACATGACTTTCTCTACTCTTGTACAAACTATTTTTACAAACGCTTATTCTCCATCTACTTCATGTTAATCGAGATAAACATTTGCAGACTCTATCTTATTGCTAATTTTCTTGTAGATGTAAGGGGAATATATATTTACAAGGGCAATTTGGAAATACAGTAGCCTTTAAGCACATACATATCTCTTAATAGCTGGTTGCTAGGTGCAGCACCATTCCCTTTGCCACAGATTAATACTCTTTGCATATACAAGATAAAAAAATCTGATGTGTTACACTCACATGACTTTCTCTACTCTTGTACAATTTATTTTTACAAACGCCTAATCTCCATATGCTTCATATTAATCGAGATATCGAGATGTCAATCTTATTTGTAATTTTCTTGTAGATACAAGGGGAATATGGTAGCTTTTAAGCGATAGTCAAATATTTTATCGCTGGTTGCTATGTGGCGCATTCTATTCTCTTTGCATGTCCAGGACATAAAAAAATGAATAACGAATTTGAGAAAAAGTATAAGTATTGGAAAATTTAAGGAAATAACAAGCAATATCTCGAAAACGGTTCACTCAACAAAAAAAATGTATATGATATAAGTTGTGTATTTTAACGCGATCTACATTTTTTGTGTAGTAAATGATTGTCTATCTCTTATGGTTTACCAGTTATGCAAAAGTCGTTCATAATGAAGAATACTTTTGGAGACATTCCCAGAAATTTCGAGATATACATTTCATTTCTCATGACATTATCTTAAACATATGATATTTTCATCAAAATCGTTAGAGCCATTTTTGAGAAAATTAAAATTTTCGAAAAATGTTCCATGTAAGGGGTAGTCTGGGGTGGGGGGATTTTCTTGAAAATCTTCGTGTCGCATCCCTGGAAGATACTGAACGTAAATACCAAGTTTGGTGTTTATCCGACTGTTAGTTTTTGAGTTATGCTGTTCACAGACACACACACACAGACACACACAGACACACACACACACACACACAGACACACACACGGACATGTTTCCAAAAATGCTTTTTTTGGATTCAGGAGGTCTCAAAACATGTATTTCCGGTGAAATCTCGGTATCGAATTTTTGGGTGGAATGCAATACTTCCCCTACTTACTATACGTAGTAGAGAAAGTAAAAATGAATAACGAATTCCCATTTGAGAAAATTATTGAAAAATTTAAGGGAATAACAAGCAATATCTCGAAAATGGTTCACTCAACAAAAAAAATGTATATGACATAAATTGTGTATTTTAACGCGATCTACATTTTTTGTGTAGTAACATTTTGCCTATCTGTTATGGTTTACCAGTTATGCAAAAGTCGTTCATAATGAATACTTTTGGAGACATTCCCAGAAAATTCAAGATATACATTTTATTTGTCATGAAAATATCTTAAACATATGATATTTTAATCAAAATCGTTAGAGCCAGTTTTTTGAGGAAATTAAAATTTTCGAAAAATGTTCCATGTAAAGGGTAATCTGGGGTGGGGAGATTTTCTTGAAAACCTTCGTGGCGCATCTCTGGAAGATACTGAACCTAAATACCAAGTTTGGTGTTTATCCGACTGTTCGTTTTTGAGTTATGCTGTTCACAGACACACACACACAGACACACACAGACACACACACACACACACACACAGACACACACACGGACATGTTTCCAAAAATGCTTTTTTTGGATTCAGGAGGTCTCAAAACATGTATTTCCGGTGAAATCTCGGTATCGAATTTTTGGGTGGAATGCAATACTTCCCCTACTTACTATACGTAGTAGAGAAAGTAAAAATGAATAACGAATTCCCATTTGAGAAAATTATTGAAAAATTTAAGGGAATAACAAGCAATATCTCGAAAATGGTTCACTCAACAAAAAAAATGTATATGACATAAATTGTGTATTTTAACGCGATCTACATTTTTTGTGTAGTAACATTTTGCCTATCTGTTATGGTTTACCAGTTATGCAAAAGTCGTTCATAATGAATACTTTTGGAGACATTCCCAGAAAATTCAAGATATACATTTTATTTGTCATGAAAATATCTTAAACATATGATATTTTAATCAAAATCGTTAGAGCCAGTTTTTTGAGGAAATTAAAATTTTCGAAAAATGTTCCATGTAAAGGGTAATCTGGGGTGGGGAGATTTTCTTGAAAACCTTTGTGGCGCATCTCTGGAAGATACTGAACCTAAATACCAAGTTTGGTGTTTATCCGACTGTTCGTTTTTGAGTTATGCTGTTCACAGACACACACACACAGACACACACAGACACACACACACACACACACACACACAGACACACACACGGACATGTTTCCAAAAATGCTTTTTTTGGATTCAGGAGGTCTCAAAACATGTATTTCCGGTGAAATCTCGGTATCGAATTTTTGGGTGGAATGCAATACTTCCCCTACTTACTATACGTAGTAGAGAAAGTAAAAATGAATAACGAATTCCCATTTGAGAAAATTATTGAAAAATTTAAGGGAATAACAAGCAATATCTCGAAAATGGTTCACTCAACAAAAAAAATGTATATGACATAAATTGTGTATTTTAACGCGATCTACATTTTTTGTGTAGTAACATTTTGCCTATCTGTTATGGTTTACCAGTTATGCAAAAGTCGTTCATAATGAATACTTTTGGAGACATTCCCAGAAAATTCAAGATATACATTTTATTTGTCATGAAAATGTCTTAAACATATGATATTTTAATAAAAATCGTTAGAGCCAGTTTTGAGGAAATTAAAATTTTCGAAAAATGTTCCATGTAAAGGGTAATCTGGGGTGGGGAGATTTTCTTGAAAACCTTTGTGGCGCATCTCTGGAAGATACTGAACCTAAATACCAAGTTTGGTGTTTATCCGACTGTTCGTTTCTGAGTTATGCTGTTCACAGACAGGCACACACACGGACATGTTTCCAAAATTGCTTTGTTTTGAATTCAGGGGGTCTCAAAACATATATTTCCGGTGAAATCTCGGTATCGAATTTTTGGGTGGAATACAATACTTCCCCTACTTACTATACGCAGTAGAGAAAGTAATAAACTACCCTAAGAATATTACACTGGGCATAAATTTGACTGACCTTACTAAGAAGCACATCTTACTGAGTCTTTTAATCAGGCTGTCTATATGCATTTCCCATTAGTTTGTAGAAGCTATATAAAATCAGCGATAGTTGATAGAGAAAGTCACGTGAATGTAACACATCTGTTTTTTATAATTACTGCGCTTGTTTTAATGTATGCGCTATGGTCAAACGAATACTTATTGGAGTATCTGTATGTCTTGGTATAGCCCTCATATAAAAAGTGATTATTGTACTCACGTTACACGATGCAGGTTTGCCCTAAAACTATTTCAAGCTAATACAGTATATAACATTCTTATTCATACACATAAGGTTTTCAATAAAAAGTCATTCTCTTCTTGCTTAATAACTTGTGTTTTTCTGTGAGTCATTTATACGTGCTTGATGAATCTAATTCAAACAAATTCCAATGAAAAAATGCATTTCAGAACTTACACCATAGCATGAAACAGCAATGTTAAAGAAGTAGCTCCCAATTTTGTACAACTTTCCTATTTGTAGTTGTTAAGAATGACCACTGTGTGGTAAACAGCTTCAACATACACGTGTTTCAAAGGTCGTTTAGGGTACTGCGGTCGCAGTTGAATATACCTTCTGTCAGTAGTGATCGAAATGGGTAAGTAAAAGGAGCATAGTTCTGATCTAAAGCAAGTAATTATAAACTTGGCACTTAGAGGGCATTCTCTCAGAAAAATAGGAGAGACAGTAAATAAACGGCATTCTACCATTCAGTACGTAGTCAAAAATTTTAGGGAGCAAGGTTCTACAAAGAATTTACCAATAAAAACTAAAGAAAGTAGCCCGAATGCACGAGAGGAACGTTACAATGTAAGCCGAATCCGAGAAAATCCAAAATGAAGTGTTTCTCAATTACGACCATTAGTAGAAAATGTGTCTGAAAAGAAGATGTCTGACCAAAATCTTCGTCGTGTCTTATGGAAGTATGGATACCATGGCCGAACACCAAGGAAGAAGCCTTGTGTAAGTGCAGCAAACAGGAAGAAACGAGTTGCATTTGCTAAAGATCACATTCATAAGGATCAGATCTTTTGGAACAGCGTGATATGGTCAGATGAGACTAAGATAAACCTCTTTGGGGCAGATGGGATAAACAGAGTCTGGAGAAAAGCAAATTCAGACAGTGACACCAGGAACACCCTTCCCACAGTTAAACATGGTGGTGGTTCCATTATGCTCTGGGCCTGCATATCATCCAACAGTGTTGGTAATATACAGTTTATTGATGGCACTATGGACAAGTATGTGTATTTTGACACTTTAAAGAACAATGTAAAGCAGAGTGCCCAGAAAATGGGCATGGTACCTGGTTATAGGTTTCAGCAGGATAACGATAGTAAACACAAGGCAACACTGAACATGAATTAGTTAATATGGAATGTACCCAAACTATTACAAACACCTCCTCAGAGTCTAGCCTTGAATCCAATCGAGCATCTGTGGACAATTCTGAAGAAACAGAAAGCAGAGTAAAATCTAAACAAGAGCTTAAACGAGTTGTGGAAGAAGAATGGAATAAAATTAGCCCAAAAGCATGTGAAAACTTGGTTACTTCTATGAAGAGAAGGTGTGAGGCATTTATTAAAGCCAAAGGGTATCCAACAAAATATTAGATTAGCATTACTTCTAATTACTTCTAATTAAACTATTACTTCTAATGTACGAATAGAAAAGTTGTTCAAATATAGTCATGTTTCTTTTACAATTTTATTTAATTTAATTTGTAAGTTCATAAGTTAATCTTTAGTTAATTCCTAAAACAGCACGTGTTATATTCAACATGTATGGAAAAAATATGAATTTAACTGCGTCTTCTAATAAATATTAAAGTATTTTCTTAGAAAATTTAAGTGTACGAATAAGAATGTTATATACTGTAAGTACTTCGCTACATGCAATTTGCAGAAACAGCGCTCAAATGTTTATCGGACCGCTCAGGTTAGCTCCAAGCACAATGTTAGTGTGTATTTAACAGAGGTTAAGACCTGGTATACATTAACAGCACATGATGCGTTGTTTGCTTGTAAAGGCGAGATTTGAAGGTTCTTGTTAAGACAAGTATTGATTTCCATTTGTGCACCGTCATCACAGCCTTTATGACGACTCCTACTAAATATTTAACACTCAAACATTGCAGTACTGTCTACCCCGAATGCTAAAGAATCCATCATCGATCTGCGATGTTAACAGCGTGACAAATTTTGGAGTTTTGAATACTAGTTGTGTGTGGTGTTCCTATTGTTGCTGATAGCGTGGGTTAATTGTTGTGTGCTTGCTGTTGCTACAAGCGACCTCTTCCACTAGAACAGTGGTACGCAACCTGCGGGATGCGATTCCTTTGGGGCTCGCGAGAGCGATAATATTTCACCGAATCGTTGTTCTGATTGAGTGTTATCTAACACATTCTTGCACATTATTGGGTCATACTGGATGATGTAGGTACGAGGGCAGTCCCAGAAGTATCCGACCTGATGTATAGATAGTGGTTGTTGTTTCAAAGAAATGAAAGTACCAACCTTATAAAGATTAAGTCTGAAGTTTGATGGCGCTCCATCGTTTAGTAATTGTTTGGCAGCCATTAATGATGAACTCTCTCAGCAAATTTGTAAACATGGATAAAACTGGCCATCGTTATGTGATACAATATTTCATTTGAAAGGTCTTAGTCCAACTTATATTAAAGCTGAGCTAGATTCTACTCTGAGGGAATCTGCTCCTTCGTTTAAAACAGTAAAATATTAAGTGGCAGAGTTTAAGCGAGGCAGTACGAGCTGCCAAGACGAACATCGCAGTGGTCGACCAAATGAGGTGACCACGTCAGAAATTGTGAAGAAAATCCACAAAATGGTATTGGATGACCGCCGACTGAAAGTGCGTGAGCTAGCAGACATCGTAGGCGTTTCAAAAAGTGCTTATCTCGCACACTAACTGAAAATTTAGACATGATAAAGCTGTGCGCAAGTTGGGTGCCGCGTTTACTCACAATGGAACAAAAGCAGCGTCGTGAGGATGTTTCAGTTGAGTGTTTGGGATGTTTTGCTGCAATAAACCGAGTTTTTGTGTCGATTCATAACCATAGATGAAACATGGTAGCATCACTTCACACCTGGGACGAAGGAACAGCCAAAACAGTGGATTAAAAGGGGAGAATCGGCTCCAAAGAAGGTGAGACAGTTCCATTTGCAGGCAAGGTCATGGCTTCAGTTTTTTGGAATGTGTGTGGAATAGTTTTCATTGATTATCTTCAAAAAGGAAAAGCAATCAATAGCGAGTATTATACAAACTTATTGCAGCATTTGAATGATGAAATCAAGCAAAAACGGCTGCATTTAGTGGAAAAGAAGCTTTTGTTTCACCAAGACAATGCACCAGTTCACATACCCATTATCGGCATGGCCAAAATCAATGAGTTAAAGTTCGAAATGCTTCCTCATCCACCCTATTCGCCAGATTTAGTCCCCTCTGATTATTTTCTATTTCCAAAGTTGAAGAAATAGCTTGGTGCTAAAAGATTTGTCAACAGCGAAGAGCTGGAGTCTGCAGTTGATGGCTATTTTGCAGAACTCCTCGATGGTTCTCAGTATAAACAGGGTATTAAAGCTATTGAACACAGCTGGGAAAAGTGTATCGAGCTGAAAGAGACTATATAGAGAACTAAAGATGTTTTTTTTTCAAAATTTTTGTGTTTTCTTTGTTAGGTCGTGTACTTCTGAGACAGCTCCCGTATGTGTCTGATAAGCTAGTAGATTTATCGCATTTTTACCTAAGATTAGGTTGCAACTTTTTTCATTCTTCCTTATTAATTAGATTTATTCTTGTGGTATCCTTTTCAGATTGATTAAGAAGTTGCATTAGTTTATAGACAAAGGTTTGTGGCCCATGTATATCATGCTCTCTATATTACATATTAGTTGCTCTCAAGAATTTTAATGGCTTTCTTCACAAGGTGCTTTGCATGGTTTCAGTTTTGTTTATACATATCTTATTATCGGTTTTCTGAAGTACAATGTTCTCAGGTTTGAGATCTCTGTGTTATTTTCGTAAATGTAAATATCGCACTGCGCTTTTCACATCTGAAATCAAATCCCTCACATTATTTTCTTGCAGCCCTCAAGAGTTTTCACTTTTATTGAGGACCTACCTTAGGTCTCCTTTACTACAGAATTCCATGCACATAACAGGTAATCCAGACCGCAGCCCTGCAAGATCCGATGGCACCTCTACTGACTTGATCACTACTTCCTTGCCCATCACCCTTTATGTTTTGCTATTTCTCTCATCGCTGTAGGGAGGACTCCGTTAAGGGTTGGCTTCGGGCTGCTCCTTCCTGGTCGCTGAACGCCTACCTACCACCTCCTCCTCCTTCACTTGTTCTTTCTGGTGGTCACTTCCTGTCGCTGAACCTGCTGCTTCCCTACCACCTCCTCCTTCACTTGTTGTTTCTGGTGGTCAATTCCTGTCGCTGAACCTGTTGCTGCTTCCCTACCACGTCCTCCTCCACTTGTTCTTTCTGGTGTTAACTTCCTGGTAGCTGAACGCCTCCCTAGCACCTCCTCCTCCTTCACTTGTTCTTTCTGGTGGTCAATTCCTGTCGCTGAACCTGCTGCTGCTTCCCTACCACGTCCTCCTTCACTTGTTCTTTCTGGTGTTAACTTCCTGGTCGCTGAACGCCTCCCTACCACCTCCTGCTCCTTCAGTTGTTCTTTCTGGTGGTCAATTCCTATCGCTGAACCTACTGCTGCTTCCCTACCACGTCCTCCTTCACTTGTTCTTTCTGGTGGTCACTTCCTGGTCGCTGAACCTGCTGCTGCATCCCTACCACCTCCTCCTCCTCCTTCACTTGTTCTTTCTGGTGGTCACTTCCTGTCGCTGAACCTGCTGCTGTTTCCCTACCACCTCCTCCTCCTTCACTTGTTCTTTCTGGTGGTCACTTCCTGGTCGGTGAACCTGCTGCTGTTTCCCTACCACCTCCTCCTCCTTCACTTGTTCTTTCTGGTGGTCACTTCCTGTCGCTGAACCTGCTGTTTCCCTACCACCTCCTCCTCCTTCACTTGTTCTTTCTGGTGGTCACTTCCTGTCGCTGAACCTGCTGCTGCTTCCCTACAAACTCCTTCTCCTCCGCCTCCACTTGTTGTTTCTGGTGGTCACTTCCTGGTCGTTGAACCAGCTGCTGTTTCCCTACCACCTCCTCCTCCACTTGTTGCTTCTGGTGGTCACTTCCTGGTCGTTGAACCTGCTGCTGCTGCTTCCCTACCACCTACTCCTCCACTTGTTCTTTCTGGTGGTCACTTCCTGGTCGTTGAACCTGCTGCTGTTTCCCTACCATCTCCTCCTCCACTTGTTGTTTCTGGTGGTCACTTCCTGGTCGTTGAACCTGCTGCTTCCCTACCACCACCTCCTCCTCCTCCTCCACTTGTTGTTTCTGGTGGTCACTTCCTGGTCGTTGAACCTGCTGCTGTTTCCCTACCACCTCCTCCTCCACTTGTTGTTTCTGGTGGTCACTTCCTGGTCGTTGAACCTGCTGCTGCTGCTTCCCTACCACCTACTCCTCCACTCTTCCTTGTGGTGGTCACTTCCTGTCGCTGAACCTGCTACTGCTGTTTCCCTACCACCTCCTCCTTCACTCTTCTTTCTGGTGGTCACTTCCTGGTCGTTGAACCTGCTACTGCTGTTTCCCTACCACCTCCTCATCCACTCTTCTTTCTGGTGGTCACTTCCTGGTCGTTGAACCTGCTACTGCTGTTTCCCTACCACCTCCTCATCCACTCTTCTTTCTGGTGGTCACTTCCTGGTCGCTGAACCTGCTGCTGTTTCCCTACCACCTCCTCCTCCACTTGTTCTTTCTGGTGGTCACTTCCTGGTCGTTGAACCTGCTGCTGTTTCCCTACCACCTCCTCCTCCACTTGTTCTTTCTGGTGGTCACTTCCTGGTCGTTGAACCTGCTGCTGCTGCTTCCCTACAACCTCCTCCTTCACTTGTTCTTTCTGGTGGTCACTTACCGGTCGTTGAACCTGCTGCTGCTTCCCTACAACCTCCTCCTCCACTTGTTCTTTCTGGTGGTCACTTCCTGGTCGTTGAACCTGCTGCTGTTTCCCTACCACCTCCTCCTCCACTTGTTCCTTCTGGTGGTCACTTACTGGTCGTTGAACCTGCTGCTGCTTCCCTACCACCTCCTCCTCCACTTGTTCTTTCTGGTGGTCACTTCCTGTCGCTGAACCTACTGCTGCTTCCCTACCACCACCTCCTCCACTTGTTCTTTCTGGTGGTAACTTCCTGTCGCTGAACCTACTGCTGCTTCCCTACCACCTCCTCCTTCACTTGTTGTTTCTGGTGGTCACTTTTTGGTCGCTGAACCTGCTGCTGTTTCCCTACCACCTCCTACTTCACTCTTCTTTCTGGTGGTCACTTCCTGTTGCTGAACCTACTGCTGCTTCCCTACCACCACCTCCTCCTCCTTCACTTGTTCTTTCTGGTGGTCACTTCCTGTCGCTGAACCTGCTGCTGCTTCCCTACCACCTCCTCCTCCTTCACTTGTTCTGTCTGGTGGTCACTTCCTGGTCGCTGAACCTGCTGCTCCTACCATACCACCTCCTCCTTCACTTGTTCTTTCTGGTGGTCACTTCCTGGTCGTTGAACCTGCTGCTGCTTCCCTACCACCTCCTCCTCCACTCTTCTTTCTGGTGGTCACTTCCTGTCGCTGAACCTGCTGCTGCTGTTTCCCTACCACATCCTCCTTCACTTGTTCTTTCTGGTGGTCACTTCCTGGTCGTTGAACCTGCTACTGCTGTTTCCCTACCACCTCCTCCTCCACTTGTTCTTTCTGGGGGTCACTTCCTGGTCGCTGAACCTGCTGCTGTTTCCCTTCCACCTCCTCCTTCACTTGTTGTTTCTGGTGGTCACTTCCTGGTCGTTGAACCTGCTACTGCTGCTTCCCTACCACCTCCTCCTTCACTTGTTCTTTCTGGTGGTCACTTCCTGGTCGCTGAACCTGCTGCTGTTTCCGTACCACCTCCTCCTCCACTTGTTCTTTATGGTGGTCACTTCCTGGTCGTTGAACCTGCTGCTGCTGCTTCCCTACCACCTCCTCCTCCTCCTTCACTTGTTCTTTCTGGTGGTCACTTACTGGTCGTTGAACCTGCTGCTGCTTCCCTACAACCTCCTCCTCCACTTGTTCTTTCTGGTGGTCACTTCCTGGTCGTTGAACCTGCTGCTGTTTCCCTACCACTTCCTCCTCCACTTGTTCTTTCTGGTGGTCACTTACTGGTCGTTGAACCTGCTGCTGCTTCCCTACCACCTCCTCCTCCACTTGTTCATTCTGGTGGTCACTTCCTGTCGCTGAAGCTACTGCTGCTTCCCTACCACCACCTCCTCCACTTGTTCTTTCTGGTGGTCACTTCCTGTCGCTGAACCTACTGCTGCTTCCCTACCACCTCCTCCTTCACTTGTTCTTTCTGGTGGTCACTTCCTGTCGCTGAACCTACTGCTGCTTCCCTACCACCTCCTCCTCCTCCTCCTGCTCCACTTGTTCTTTCTGGTGGTCACTTCCTGTCGCTGAACCTACTGCTGCTTCCCTACCACCTCCTCCTCCTCCTGCTCCACTTGTTCTTTCTGGTGGTCACTTCCTGTCGCTGAACCTACTGCTGCTTCCCTACCACCTCCTCCTCCTCCTGCTTCACTTGTTCTTTCTGGTGGTCACTTCCTGTCGCTGAACCTACTGCTGCTTCCCTACCACCTCCTCCTCCTCCTGCTCCACTTGTTCTTTCTGGTGGTCACTTCCTGTCGCTGAACCTACTGCTGCTTCCCTACCACCTCCTCCTCCTTTACTTGTTCTTTCTGGTGGTCACTTCCTGTCGCTGAACCTGCTGCTGCTTCCCTACCACCTCCTCCTCCACTTGTTCTTTCTGGTGGTCACTTCCTGGTCGCTGAACCTGCTGCTGCTTCCCTACCACCTCCTCCATCACTCTTCTTTCTGGTCGTCACTTCCTGGTCGTTGAACCTGCTGCTGCTTCCCTACCACCTCCTCCTTCACTCTTCTTTCTGGTGGTCACTTCCTGTCGCTGAACCTGCTGCTGTTTCCCTACCACCTCCTCCTTCACTTGTTCTTTCTGGTGGTCACTTCCTGGTCGTTGAACCTGCTACTGCTGTTTCCCTACCACCTCCTCCTCCACTCTTCTTTCTGGTGGTCACTTCCTGTCGCTGAACCTGCTACTGCTGTTTCCCTACCACCTCCTCCTTCACTCTTCTTTCTGGTGGTCACGTCCTGGTCGTTGAACCTGCTACTGCTGTTTCCCTACCATCTCCTCCTCCACTCTTCTTTCTGGTGGTCACTTCCTGTCGTTGAGCCTGCTACTGCTGTTTCCCTACCACCTCCTCCTTCACTTTTCTTTCTGGTGGTCACTTCCTGTCGCTGAACCTACTGCTGCTTCCCTACCACCTCCTCCTCCTCCTGCTCCACTTGTTCTTTCTGGTGGTCACTTCCTGTCGCTGAACCTACTGCTGCTTCCCTACCACCTCCTCCTCTTTCACTTGTTCTTTCTGGTGGTCACTTCCTGGTCGCTGAACCAGCTGCTGTTTCCCTACCACCTCCTCCTCCACTTGTTCTTTCTGGTGGTCACTTCCTGTCGTTGAACCTGCTACTGCTGTTTCCCTACCACCTCCTCCTTCACTCTTCTTTCTGGTGGTCACTTCCTGTCGCTGAACCTACTGCTGCTTCCCTACCACCTCCTCCTCCTCCACTTGTTCTTTCTGGTGGTCACTTCCTGTCACTGAACCTACTGCTGCTTTCCTACCACCTCCTCCTCCACTTGTTCTTTCTGGTGGTCATTTCCTGGTCGCTGAACCTGCTGCTGTTTCCCTACCACCTCCTCCTCCACTTGTTCTTTCTGGTGGTCACTTCCTGGTCGTTGAACCTGCTGCTGTTTCCCTACCACCTCCTCCTCCACTTGTTCTTTCTGGTGGTCACTTCCTGGTCGTTGAACCTGCTGCTGCTGCTTCCCTACAACCTCCTCCTTCACTTGTTCTTTCTGGTGGTCACTTACCGGTCGTGGAACCTGCTGCTGCTTCCCTACAACCTCCTCCTCCACTTGTTCTTTCTGGTGGTCACTTCCTGGTCGTTGAACCTGCTGCTGTTTCCCTACCACCTCCTCCTCCACTTGTTCCTTCTGGTGGTCACTTACTGGACGTTGAACCTGCTGCTGCTTCCCTACCACCTCCTCCTCCACTTGTTCTTTCTGGTGGTCACTTCCTGTCGCTGAACCTACTGCTGCTTCCCTACCACCACCTCCTCCACTTGTTCTTTCTGGTGGTAACTTCCTGTCGCTGAACCTACTGCTGCTTCCCTACCACCTCCTCCTTCACTTGTTGTTTCTGGTGGTCACTTTTTGGTCGCTGAACCTGCTGCTGTTTCCCTACCACCTCCTACTTCACTCTTCTTTCTGGTGGTCACTTCCTGTTGCTGAACCTACTGCTGCTTCCCTACCACCACCTCCTCCTCCTTCACTTGTTCTTTCTGGTGGTCACTTCCTGTCGCTGAACCTGCTGCTGCTTCCCTACCACCTCCTCCTCCTTCACTTGTTCTGTCTGGTGGTCACTTCCTGGTCGCTGAACCTGCTGCTCCTACCATACCACCTCCTCCTTCACTTGTTCTTTCTGGTGGTCACTTACTGGTCGTTGAACCTGCTGCTGCTTCCCTACCACCTCCTCCTCCACTCTTCTTTCTGGTGGTCACTTCCTGTCGCTGAACCTGCTGCTGCTGTTTCCCTACCACATCCTCCTTCACTTGTTCTTTCTGGTGGTCACTTCCTGGTCGTTGAACCTGCTACTGCTGTTTCCCTACCACCTCCTCCTCCACTTGTTCTTTCTGGGGGTCACTTCCTGGTCGCTGAACCTGCTGCTGTTTCCCTTCGTCCTCCTCCTTCACTTGTTGTTTCTGGTGGTCACTTCCTGGTCGTTGAACCTGCTACTGCTGCTTCCCTACCACCTCCTCCTTCACTTGTTCTTTCTGGTGGTCACTTCTTGGTCGCTGAACCTGCTGCTGTTTCCGTACCACCTCCTCCTCCACTTGTTCTTTCTGGTGGTCACTTCCTGGTCGTTGAACCTGCTGCTGCTGCTTCCCTACCACCTCCTCCTCCTCCTTCACTTGTTCTTTCTGGTGGTCACTTACTGGTCGTTGAACCTGCTGCTGCTTCCCTACAACCTCCTCCTCCACTTGTTCTTTCTGGTGGTCACTTCCTGGTCGTTGAACCTGCTGCTGTTTCCCTACCACTTCCTCCTCCACTTGTTCTTTCTGGTGGTCACTTACTGGTCGTTGAACCTGCTGCTGCTTCCCTACCACCTCCTCCTCCACTTGTTCATTCTGGTGGTCACTTCCTGTCGCTGAAGCTACTGCTGCTTCCCTACCACCACCTCCTCCACTTGTTCTTTCTGGTGGTCACTTCCTGTCGCTGAACCTACTGCTGCTTCCCTACCACCTCCTCCTTCACTTGTTCTTTCTGGTGGTCACTTCCTGGTCGCTGAACCTGCTGCTGTTTCCCTACCACCTCCTCCTTCACTCTTCTTTCTGGTGGTCACTTCCTGTCGCTGAACCTACTGCTGCTTCCCTACCACCTCCTCCTCCTTTACTTGTTCTTTCTGGTGGTCACTTCCTGTCGCTGAACCTGCTGCTGCTTCCCTACCACCTCCTCCTCCACTTGTTCTTTCTGGTGGTCACTTCCTGGTCGCTGAACCTGCTGCTGCTTCCCTACCACCTCCTCCATCACTCTTCTTTCTGGTCGTCACTTCCTGGTCGTTGAACCTGCTGCTGCTTCCCTACCACCTCCTCCTTCACTCTTCTTTCTGGTGGTCACTTCCTGTCGCTGAACCTGCTGCTGTTTCCCTACCACCTCCTCCTCCACTCTTCTTTCTGGTGGTCACTTCCTGTCGCTGAACCTGCTACTGCTGTTTCCCTACCACCTCCTCCTTCACTCTTCTTTCTGGTGGTCACGTCCTGGTCGTTGAACCTGCTACTGCTGTTTCCCTACCACCTCCTCCTCCACTCTTCTTTCTGGTGGTCACTTCCTGTCGTTGAGCCTGCTACTGCTGTTTCCCTACCACCTCCTCCTTCACTTTTCTTTCTGGTGGTCACTTCCTGTCGCTGAACCTACTGCTGCTTCCCTACCACCTCCTCCTCCTCCTGCTCCACTTGTTCTTTCTGGTGGTCACTTCCTGTCGCTGAACCTACTGCTGCTTCCCTACCACCTCCTCCTCCACTTGTTCTTTCTGGTGGTCACTTCCTGGTCGCTGAACCAGCTGCTGTTTCCCTACCACCTCCTCCTCCACTTGTTCTTTCTGGTGGTCACTTCCTGGTCGTTGAACCTGCTGCTGTTTCCCTACCACCTCCTCCTCCACTTGCTCTTTCTGGTGGTCACTTCCTGGTCGTTGAACCTGCTGCTGTTTCCCTACCACCTCCTCCTCCACTTGTTCTTTCTGGTGGTCACTTCCTGGTCGTTGAACCTGCTGCTGCTGCTTCCCTACCACCTCCTCCTCCTTCACTTGTTCTTTCTGGTGGTTACTTCCTGTCGCTGAACCTGCTGCTGCTTCCCTACCACCTCCTCCTCCTTCACTTGTTCTGTCTGGTGGTCACTTCCTGGTCGCTGAACCTGCTGCTCCTACCCTACCACCTCCTCCTTCACTTGTTCTTTCTGGTGGTCACTTCCTGGTCGTTGAACCTGCTGCTGCTTCCCTACCACCTCCTCCTCCACTCTTCTTTCTGGTGGTCACTTCCTGTCGCTGAACCTGCTGCTGTTTCCCTACCACCTCCTCCTTCACTTGTTCTTTCTGGTGGTCACTTCCTGGTCGTTGAACCTGCTACTGCTGTTTCCCTACCACCTCCTCCTCCACTTGTTCTTTCTGGTGGTCACTTCCTGGTCGCTGAACCTGCTGCTGTTTCCCTACCACCTACTCCTTCACTTGTTGTTTCTGGTGGTCACTTCCTGGTCGTTGAACCTGCTACTGCTGCTTCCCTACCACCGCCTCCTTCACTTGTTCTTTCTGGTGGTCACTTCCTGGTCACTGAACCTGCTGCTGTTTCCCTACCACCTCCTCCTCCACTTGTTCTTTCTGGTGGTCACTTCCTGGTCCCTGAACCTACTGCTGTTTCCCTACCACCTCCTCCTCCACTTGTTCTTTCTGGTGGTCACTTCCTGGTCGTTGAACCTGCTGCTGCTGCTTCCCTACCACCTCCTCCTCCTTCACTTGTTCTTTCTGGTGGTCACTTCCTGGTCGTTGAACCTGCTGCTGCTGCTTCCCTACCACCTCCTCCTCCACTCTTCTTTCTGGTGGTCACTTCCTGGTCGTTGAACCTGCTGCTGTTTCCCTACCACCTCCTCCTCCACTTGTTCTTTCTGGTGGTCACTTCCTGGTCGTTGAACCTGCTGCTGCTGCTTCCCTACCACCTCCTCCTCTTTCACTTGTTCTTTCTGGTGGTCACTTCCTGGTCGTTGAACCTGCTGCTGCTGCTTCCCTACCACCTCCTCCTCCACTCTTCTTTCTGGTGGTCACTTCCTGGTCGTTGAACCTGCTGCTGCTCCTTCCCTACCACCTCCTCCTCCACTTGTTCTTTCTGGTGGTCACTTCCTGGTCGTTGAACCTGCTGCTGCTGTTTCCCTACCACCTCCTCCTCCACTGGTTCTTTCTGGTGTTAACTTCCTGGTCGTTGAACCTGCTACTGCTGTTTTTTCCCTTCCAACCTCCTCCTCCTCCACTTGTTCTTTCTGGTGGTCACTTCCTGGTCGTTGAACCTGCTGCTTCTGTTTCCGTACCACCTCCTCCTCCTCCTACACTTGTTCTTTCTGGTGTTAACTTCCTGGTCGTTGAACCTGCTGCTATTTCCCTACCTCCTCCTCCTCCACTTGTTCTTTCTGGTGGTCACTTCCTGGTCGCTGAACCTGCTGCTGCTGTTTCTCTACCACCTCCTCCTCCTCCACTTGTTCTTTCTGGTGTTAACTCTCTGGTCGTTGAACCTGCTGCTGCTGCTGTTTCCCTACCACCTCCTCCTCCTCCACTTGTTCTTTCTGGTGGTCACTTCCTGGTCGTTGAACCTGCTGCTGCTGCTGTTTCCCTACCACCTCCTCCTCCTCCATTTGTTCTTTCTGGTGTTAACTTCCTGGTGGTTAAACCTGCTACTGCTGCTGTTTCCCTACCACCTCCTCCTCCTCCACTTGTTCTTTCTGGTAGTCACTTCCTGTCGCTGAACCTGCTGTTTCCCTACCACCTCCTCCTCCACTTGTTCTTTCTGGTGGTCACTTCCTGGTCGTTGAACCTGCTGCTGATGTTTCCCTACCACCTCCTCCTCCACTTGTTCTTTCTGGTGTTAACTTCCTGGTCGTTGAACCTGCTGCTGTTGTTTCCCTACCACCTCCTCCTCCACTTGTTCTTTCTGGTAGTCACTTCCTGGTCGTTGAACCTGCTGCTGCTGTTTCCCTACCACATCCTCCTCCTCCACTTGTTCTTTCTGGTGGTCACTTCCTGGTCGTTGAACCTGCTGCTGTTTCCCTACCACCTCCTCCTCCACTTGTTGTTTCTGGTGGTCACTTCCTGGTCGTTGAACCTGCTGCTGCTGCTTCCCTACCACCTCCTCCTCCTCCTCCCCTTGTTGTTTCTGGTGGTCACTTCCTGGTCGTTGCACCTGCTGCTGTTTCCCTACCACCTCCTCCTACACTTGTTGTTTCTGGTGGTCACTTCCTGGTCGTTGAACCTGCTGCTGCTGCTTCCCTACCACCTCCTCCTCTTTCACTTGTTCTTTCTGGTGGTCACTTCCTGGTCGTTGAACCTGCTGCTGCTTCCCTACCACCTCCTCCTCCACTCTTCTTTCTGGTGGTCACTTCCTGTCGCTGAACCTGCTGCTGTTTCCCTACCACCTCCTCCTTCACTTGTTCTTTCTGGTGGTCACTTCCTGGTCGTTGAACCTGCTACTGCTGTTTCCCTACCACCTCCTCCTCCGTTTTTTGTTTCTGGTGGTCACTTCCTGGTCGCTGAACCAGCTGCTGTTTCCCTACCACCTCCTCCTTCACTTGTTGTTTCTGGTGGTCACTTCCTTGTCGTTGAACCTGCTACTGCTGCTTCCCTACCACCGCCTCTTTCACTTGTTCTTTCTGGTGGTCACTTCCTGGTCGCTGAACCTGTTGCTGTTTCCCTACCACCTCCTCCTCCACTTGTTCTTTCTGGTGATCACTTCCTGGTCGCTGAACCTACTGCTGTTTCCCTACCACCTCCTCCTCCACTTGTTCTTTCTGGTGGTCACTTCCTGGTCGTTGAACCTGCTGCTGCTGCTTCCCTACCACCTCCTCCTCCTTCACTTGTTCTTTCTGGTGGTCACTTCCTGGTCGTTGAACCTGCTGCTGCTGCTTCCCTACCACCTCCTCCTCCACTCTTCTTTCTGGTGGTCACTTCCTGGTCGTTGAACCTGCTGCTGTTTCCCTACCACCTCCTCCTCCACTTGTTCTTTCTGGTGGTCACTTCCTGGTCGTTGAACCTGCTGCTGCTGCTTCCCTACCACCTCCTCCTCTTTCACTTGTTCTTTCTGGTGGTCACTTCCTGGTCGTTGAACCTGCTGCTGCTGCTTCCCTACCACCTCCTCCTCCACTCTTCTTTCTGGTGGTCACTTCCTGGTCGTTGAACCTGCTGCTGCTTCTTCCCTACCACCTCCTCCTCCACTTGTTCTTTCTGGTGGTCACTTCCTGGTCGTTGAACCTGCTGCTGCTGTTTCCCTACCACCTCCTCCTCCACTGGTTCTTTCTGGTGTTATCTTCCTGGTCGTTGAACCTGCTGCTGTTTTTTCCCTACCACCTCCTCCTCCTCCACTTGTTGTTTCTGGTGGTCACTTCCTGGTCGTTGAACCTGCTGCTTCTGTTTCCGTACCACCTCCTCCTCCTACACTTGTTCTTTCTGGTGGTCACTTCCTGGTCGTTGAACCTGCTGCTGCTGTTTCCCTACCACCTCCTCCTCCTCCTCCACTTGTTATTTCTGGTGTTAACTTCCTGGTCGTTGAACCTGCTGCTATTTCCCTACCTCCTCCTCCTCCTCCTCCTCCACTTGTTCTTTCTGGTGGTCACTTCCTGGTCGCTGAACCTGCTGCTGCTGCTTCCCTACCACCTCCTCCTCCACTTGTTCTTTCTGGTGTTAACTTCCTGGTCGTTGAACCTGCTGCTGCTGTTTCCCTACCACCTCCTCCTCCTCCACTTGTTCTTTCTGGTGTTAACTTCCTGGTCGTTGAACCTGCTGCTGCTGCTGTTTCCCTACCACCTCCTCCTCCTCCACTTGTTCTTTCTGGTGGTCACTTCCTGGTCGTTGAACCTGCTGCTGCTGCTGTTTCCCTACCACCTCCTCCTCCACTTGTTCTTTCTGGTGTTAACTTCCTGGTGGTTGAACCTGCTACTGCTGCTGTTTCCCTACCACCTCCTCCTCCTCCACTTGTTCTTTCTGGTGGTCACTTCCTGTCGCTGAACCTGCTGTTTCCCTACCACCTCCTCCTCCACTTGTTCTTTCTGGTGGTCACTTCCTGGTCGTTGAACCTGCTGCTGCTGTTTCCCTACCACCTCCTCCTCCTCCTCCACTTGTTCTTTCTGGTGTTAACTTCCTGGTCGTTGAACCTGCTGCTGTTGTTTCCCTACCACCTCCTCCTCCACTTGTTCTTTCTGGTAGTCACTTCCTGGTCGTTGAACCTGCTGCTGCTGTTTCCCTACCACCTCCTCCTCCACTTGTTCTTTCTGGTGGTCACTTCCTGGTCGTTGAACCTGCTGCTGTTTCCCTACCACCTCCTCCTCCACTTGTTGTTTCTGGTGGTCACTTCCTGGTCGTTGAACCTGCTGCTGCTGCTTCCCTACCACCTCCTCCTCCCCTTGTTGTTTCTGGTGGTCACTTCGTGGTCGTTGCACCTGCTGCTGTTTCCCTACCACCTCCTCCTCCACTTGTTGTTTCTGGTGGTCACTTCCTGGTCGTTGATCCTGCTGCTGCTGCTTCCCTACCACCTACTCCTCCACTCTTCCTTGTGGTGGTCACTTCCTGTCGCTGAACCTGCTACTGCTGTTTCCCTACCAGCTCCTCCTTCACTCTTCTTTCTGGTGGTCACTTCCTGGTCGTTGAACCTGCTACTGCTGTTTCCCTACCACCTGCTCCTCCACTCTTCTTTCTGGTGGTCACTTCCTGTCGTTGAACCTGCTACTGCTGTTTCCCGACCACCTCCTCCTTCACTCTTCTTTCTGGTGGTCACTTCCTGTCGCTGAACCTACTGCTGCTTCCCTACCACCTCCTCCTCCTCCAATTGTTCTTTCTGGTGGTCACTTCCTGGTCGTTGAACCTGCTGCTGCTGTTTCCCTACCACCTCCTCCTCCTCCACTTGTTCTTTCTGGTGTTAACTTCCTGGTCGTTGAACCTGCTGCTGTTTCCCTACCTCCTCCTCCTCCACTTGTTCTTTCTGGTGGTCACTTCGTGGTCGCTGAACCTGCTGCTGCTGCTTCCCTACCACCTCCTCCTCCACTTGTTCTTTCTGGTGGTCACTTCCTGTCGCTGGTTTTTCTGCCTGCATTGCTCTCTGCTTAGAGTCGTCCCGACCGCACAACTCCAATTCCTCTAGCTCACGCCTCGAGCAGACTTTGCCATTAATGATAAATTTATCAAACTGGAGGACAGCATGGCAACCCTGCCTCCTTATTTCGCCCAAGTGGCGCTTCTTGCCTCACTTTGACACTGAACTCTTCAGTGATATGCACTCCCGATCCCTAGCTCTGATGCAAATGTACAATATTCTGAATTTCAGCATCAAAATAGACCAAAATACAAGAACTGAATTTAAAGCGGCCAATAGAGGAGTTCGTCAAGGATGTATTTTATCGCCCCTGTTGTTCAATTATTCATAGACGATATAGCAGACGTGTTAATAGTTGAGGAAATGAATGGCCCAAAAGTGGACGATGTCTGCATTCCTGTACTTTTATACGCGGATGACATGACAATTTAGCCAGTGACGATAGAAGGCTTACAGAAAGGTGTTAATAGGTTGGAAACATATTATAAAGAATGGGGTTTGGGGTAAACATAATAAAACGAAAACAATTACTTTAAAAATGGCAATGTGTACAATGTATACAGGGATAAAAATGGCATTACAAGGGGCTAGAACTACAAAACGTTAAACATTTCTCCTATTTAGGAGTAATGTTTAATATGAGAGGAAAATGGAACAAACAACTATCAGTAACTAACTATAAAGCACGACGGTAGTTAAATGAATTATTACGCACCCTCTCGCGGATACCGGATGTACCGGTAGATACATTAGAAAAGATGTATAACTCTATGATGAGGCCGATTTTGTTATACGGAAGTGAAATCTGGGGATGGGAAAGAGCAGAACATGTAAATAAAACACAGGTAACATTTTGGAAAAGAGTTCTTGGAGTTTCACAAGGCACATCAAATTCGGGGATATTGAAGGAGGTGGGATGTTAAGAAGACACAATACACTGCAAAATAAGAGCAGTGAAGTACTGGCTGAGGCTGATGCAGGGGGATAACTCTACACTACAATCCAAATGTTATAAATACCAGCGAGAAAACCTGTCTCCTAAGTTTTGGGCAGCTAGTGTGGAAAGGGGTTTGGGGAGAATAGGCATGGGGTCAGTATGGCAAAGAGCTGAAACAAATGACAAAAGCATATACAAAGGTGTCAAAAGAAGACTAAGAGACATCAACCAACACGAAATATAATCGGATTGTAAAATTAAACCTTCTCTAAGTCTAGCAAATAAAATAATATTGAATTGGGGTAAAGAGGCATATATACTTAACTTAGGAAGAAAGGAAAGGTCAGGAATGGCATGGTTTAGACTGGGGGGCTGGAGGGCACAGAAAATGACTGACGATTCTGGCAGGAGAATCTGCCCATTCTGCGATTTGAATGAGGACTGGATACATATTTTGGCGGAATGCGCTCAGTTTGAGAACCAGTGAACAATTAAACTCAAATAAAAATTCTTAAGTCCGTCAAGAAAGAGATTGGTAAGGGGTCTATTGGCTGACCAGAGGAATTGGCAAAACATGGGCAACCTTTTGGCTAAGTGCGCGAAGCTAGGTCAAGTTTGTTCAGTTAGTCAAAGGTAATTCATCTCTATTTTCCATTTTCTTGTTCTTTTTTTGTTTTGTTTCTTTTTCTGTTGTTCCTGCCTGCCAGCCCGCCCACCTACCCACCTACTTATCTATATATCTATTTATCATGTTTTGGTGTGAGAAAAACACCAGTTCTTGTACTGCATTTCTTCAGTGCTATCAGAACTCTCTCCAAAATGTAACCTTCCAAATCCTCCGGTTCCCAGAACTCTTTTCTGCACCAAATTTTCCACCTGGACAACCTCACCTGCAACCATGATTGTTAGTAAAAGCAGAACAGCCAGCAACTACACAGTGGAGCCTGGGAATGCCAGAATTACAAACTACAATCACGCTCTGTCGTAGCTCCGAAACCTTCGGCCATAACTGGTCCACTTCTTTAACATCCATTAATTTTCATAGTGTGCTATAATGCATTTTCCTCAATTTCATGTTTTGATAAATTGTCCTTAAAATGGACGGTATTCAGTTTGAAAACGAAACGCATTAAATTATTTAAATTAAAATATGCTAAAAGTACTATAAGTATTCCAAATATCTAAAAGTATTAACATTAATTACGTTCACCTCAGTATTAACATAATGCCTAGCACAAAACAATGGAATTTATGTATTATGCATACCTCTTGTCTGCTGAACACACCCTTTTTACCTACCTCTCTGCTATTTCCACTTAATTTAGAGATTATTTGTAACAGAAGCTCCCTAAAATCACCCTCATTATATTGTCGCATGTGTCATTGGCGAGAGTTTAACTTGTATTGTTTTAGTAATATTTTATTAATTAAGAATTAATTAATCTGAATTTATTGGGATTTGATTCTTACATATTCTTGAAAAAATGGAAGCTTTGTTATAAGCTATTAAGTAACAGAATGGAAGTGACTAGCCTCTTCCGATGACACTCCCAGTGGACTTTTTGATGCCACTAACTTCCGTTGGTCTACGTGCACATTCGCACTTTGACGTCACACCGGATATCCTAGAACATTTAAGCATTCGGTGTTGATTGGCTAAGTCTACCCTCTATTAGGGCGTTGGTTCTCCATATTAGCAGAAGGGCCACCATGTTGGAATGCCCTTCCGGGACGCCGCTGAATCTATTTCAGGGACTGTAGACCCGACCGTCTGGTCTTTGACCGTCGGGGGAACTTCTACATTGTTGTTTACGTCTTGATGCGTCGCTCCGCGGGCTCAACCGGCTAACACTTCGACCACTTGATCTATTACCTCGCCTAGACACACCATGACACATTTCTTAAGGTAAGGTTTTGTATTAGTAATCCCATAATCAGAACAGCATTGGCCAGGGTTAATGGAATGTATTGCAAACCCCACCTTTGTAAACCAAACATGCGCAACCAACAAATTACTTAATCTTTCTTAATATATTAGCTTAATTTAAGTCCGGTTGTTATCATTGCTCTACTATCTGTCTTCCTTTTACCACCCTCAAATAGCTATTCACTACGTCGCCGAATCATGTTCGCGACAATATGAGTAAATAATGTTTTCCCCTTGCTAAACTGCACATTAATACACAATTGCCGCAAATTGCCACTCTAAACTGTCTCAGAATCACCTGTAGGTACATTCACCAATACGCCTGTACACACGAACCCGTTATTGCTTGCACCCCACTTATTTAAGAGCATTTAAACAACTCCTAGAAGTACAACCAACTTAAGAATCTTAAAGGCATTGCTATTGAGAAAATGATATTGGATTCGATAGTAAAACTCGGTGAAGCTTGCCTACAACAAAAGCAGAAAATCAGGGACGTTTGGGTACCCGTCGGCATACGCAATAGTTGCAGTAAAAATATTACTGTACCTGTAACACTCACGCGACTTTCTCTAGGGATCATCATTTAGTTTTCTCGGACAAAATTCCGTATACATCAATAAGGCTATAACATGCATAATACTTACGGAATGGATGATATTGAATATGTAGATGAATTTAGAAGTTATGAGGAGTTGCTTTAGTAAGAGAATACGAAATGTGAGCATGGATCTTATGGCTACGCCCTGTCGTCGCTTTGCTCCAATCCTCTACTTCTAAAAAACATTCCTCGACTACGCTTTGCGGCTTATGGCCCTCAGTAGCGTCTCCGGCCTGGACACACATACGCCAACACGGCGGCCTATTGTCGGATACGGAACAATATAAGTTTTCTGTCTCTTCTACAAGCTATGCTTACAAAATCTTATTGTTCGATCTACTTCTTTTAATCAAGATAAACGTTTGCAGAAATATCTTATTATACGTTGCGCTGTAGGTACAAGGGATATACAGAAGGCTGAAGCTATAGTCAAATGTTTATATGCTGCTGTTCAAATTCCATATTCTTCCCATGACATCGCGAGAAACAAATGAATGCTGACATCACTTAAAAAGAATCTGATGTTACACTCACATGACTTTCTCTACTCTTGTACAAACTATGTTTACAAACGCTTATTCTCCATATGCTTCATGTTAATTGAGATATCGAGATGTCAATCTTATTGGTAATTTTCTTGTAGATGCAAGGGGAATATGGTAGGTTTTAAACGATAGTCAAATCTTTTAAGCGCTGGTTGCTATG
This sequence comes from Deroplatys truncata, assembly GCA_030765065.1. Taxonomy (NCBI): domain Eukaryota; kingdom Metazoa; phylum Arthropoda; class Insecta; order Mantodea; family Mantidae; genus Deroplatys; species Deroplatys truncata. The sequence goes on along the minus strand of CM060982.1, from coordinate 76,715,670 downwards.
TGGCGCATTCCATTCTCTTTGCATGTCCAGGACAAAAAAAAATGAATAACGAATTTGAGAAAAAGTATAAGTATTGGAAAATTAAGGGAATAACAAGCAATATCTCGAAAATGGTTCACTCAAAAAAACAATGTATATGACATAAATTGTGTATTTTAACGCAATCTACATTTTTTTGTGTAGTAAAATTTTGTCTATCTCTTATGGTTTACCAGTTATGCAAAAGTCGTTCACAATGAACACTTTTGGAGACATTCCCAGATAATTCGAGATATACATTTCATCTGTCATGAAAATATCTTGAACATATGATATTGTAATCCAAATTTTTAGAGCAATTTTTGAGAAAATTAAAATTTTCGAAAAATGTTCCATGTAAAGCGTAGTCTGGGGTGAGGGGATATTCTTGAAAACCTTCGTGTCGCATCTCTGGAAGATACTGAACCTAAATACCAAGTTTGGTGTTTATCCGTCTGTTCGTTTCTGAGCTATGCTGTTCACAGACAGACACACAGACACACACGGACATGTTTCCAAAAATGCTTTTTTTGGATTCAGGGGGTCTCAAAACATGTATTTCCGGTGAAATCTCGGTATCGAATTTTTGGGTGGAATACAATCTTCCCCTACTTCTATACGTAGTAGAGAAAGTAAAAATTATTTTTTAAATTCAGAGGAGCTCAAAACCTGTATTTCCGATGAGATTTCTATGCCGAATTTAGGAGTTGAATGAAATAGGTACTTCCTCGACCTAATTAGGTACTAGGGAAAATAAAAATGCGACCATCCCTATAAAATCGACACGGGAAGCAACATGTCCCATAGAAGACTTTCCTGGCAATGAACAAGAAAATAAACAAACAAAATAAAATACAACCCTCAGCCAAGACAGCCAATGCTATCAGTACACGAACCAGGACCTAGAGAAGAAATTTCTGTATGATCCCGTTTACAGTTGCCTTCCCTCTGCTAAAATACTTGAATGAGGAAATAAAAGTGCCTGACATTGAAAATATAATGCTTTGCATTTAATTAATTATTCATTACTGTGATGGGGTTAAAATGGAACAAACACAACATGTGTGACGTCATGCAGTAAATGATAAGGCAGGTCCAGAATTAGCCCCGTTTACAAATAAGCTTCACGATGCATGTAATGGACAAACGTTACGGTCAGCATGCAATTGTAGTTGACGCAAACTATGGATTTTTCAGAATCATGGCAACCATTTCAAAACATTCTGTTACGTATTTGTTTATTAAACACTTTAAAGCTCTCTACTGCTTACCTATATTGGAAAAAGTATAGCACTCGAACCAAAAGTACTGTATACAATTTCACCGCAAATATGTTTTGGGTGCTGTTTATTAAAAAAGGACCTTATGTGTTACAATCACATGTTTTACTCTAGCCTGTATCGTTTATTAGTGGATTTGCAAGCTGTTCTTACTAAAGCTTATTTTTCTATCTACTTAATTTTAATCGGGATAAACCTTTTCGAAGGTAACTGTATTACACATTTTTTTCTTTCTCTACTACGTATAGTAAGTAGGGGAAGTATTGTATTCCACTCAAAAATTCGATACCGAGATACATGTTTTGAGACCCCTGAATCCAAAAAAAGCATTTTTGGAAACATATCCATATGAGTGTGTGTGTGTGTCTGTGAACAGCATAACTCAGAAACGAACAGTCGGATAAACACCAAACTTGGTATTTAGATTCAGTATCTTCCAGAAATGCGACACGAAGGTTTTCAAGAAAATCCCCCCACCCCAGATTACCCTTTACATGGAACATTTTTCAAAAATGGCTCTAACGATTTTGATTAAAATATCATATGTTTAAGATATTTTCATGACAAACGAAATGTATATCTCGAATTATTTGGGAATGTCTCCAAAAGTATTCTTCATAGTGAACGACTTTTGCTTCACTGGCAAACCATAAGAGATAGATAAAATGTTACTACACAATAAATGTAGATCGCGTTAAAATACACAATTTATGTCATATTCATTTTTTGTTGTTGGGTGAACCATTTTCGGGATATTACTTGTTATTCCCTTAGATTTTCCAATACTTATACTTTTTCTCAAATTCCTTATTCAATTTTTTTGTCCTGTAATGCAAAGAGAATGGAATACTCCACATAGCAACCAGCTCTTAAAATATTTGACTATCGCTTAAAGCCTAGCAGTTCCCCTTGCATCTACAAGAAAATTAGCAATAAGATTAACATCTCGATATCTCGATTAACATGAAGCATATGGAGAATAAGCGTTTGTAAAAATAGTTTGTACAAGAGTAGAGAAAGTCATGTGAGTGTAACACATCAGATTTTTTAAAGCAATGTCTGCTCTTATTAGCCTATGAAACAGGTCCTCGAAAAATTCTGATTTGTAGTTTGGGACTGAGGAGATTCTAGGTCCATTTTCCTCATTGTTCTTTGTGTTTCATTGAATTACAGCGTTGTTTAACATGATATTTGAAGGTGTTTTGTTGTATTTTTTATTTGCCCTACGCTTTGGGAGCCAATTTTGAGCTAGGTTGTATTGAAGGAGTTGTATCATATTTCAACTGTTGGGGAGCCGAACTTGAAGTAGTTGCAACCTCACGTATGGTACCCGCTTTCCGGTAGCCTTCGCCCCAAATGTACTTTCCGGTGGCCTTTGCCCCAAGTTTAAAAATATTTAATTTGTAATTTGACTGTTTCTTTAAATATTATATATTTACGTTTGCCTCGGCTGCGTCAGTATTACTGTTAGAGACATGTTTCTCTCAGGGCGTGATGCTGCTGAAGAATGTAGGCTTACACAGATTATAATTTTTAATTCACTCCTTTTTTATTAATTCTTGACACGATTTAAATAACACTTCACTGATATAGAGAGCTGTGAGATTCTTTAATTAATTACTTGCACGTTTTAACACGTAAACTATTTTCATCTCACACTGAATACGTATTATACTTCTCGAGGACACATCTCGCATCCGGTTAGAAACACTGTCTGCGACCAACGCGTCCAGTTATGCACTGTCTACAAGAAAATGACTTCTAGATTTGTAAATTTTGCTACATTTCAGTTTCTGATTGGCTAATCCTACTCTAATAGAATACTTTCATTGAACTAAAGTTTTCTCTGGTTGTTGATTGGCTATTTTATAAACTGTCTCAAAATTTACATCATTGTTGCTCCAATAATGACTAGTAGCATTAAACTTTCAAATTCATTATTTGCCTCAAGGTTACCTCATTGTTACCTCATTGTTAGAAACTCTTAACCTATTCTCTTAGCTCCTACATTATTAAATTAAGTAATACATTCACATAACATTATTAAACATGGATACAATAATATAAACATATACAATGACTGTAATATACACTTTTTATATCTTGTTACATACACATATTGCTTTAGGGTGGGCTGTTATTGAATTTATATTATATAATTAGACTGAAATCATTTAAGCGTTAAAAATACTTCCCCATGTTTTAAACGTTTTTCAGCTGTATATTACATATCATGGTTTCGTCATAATGCTGAAGTGTGGCTTGTGTTTACCAATTTTGATGTATAAACTCCTCCTTACCTCAGGCATATTGCCACAGTTCACCTATGGTGCATATGCAGCAAATAAATGGAACAGTCGCAACGAAACTGGCTATTGCGGAGGGGAGGAGTACCTGATGTCGCCTATACTCCGTGCGGTAACAGGATTGCTCTGTGCAGTGTCGGTCAGTGTTGGACAGATGGCATGAATGCTTGCTCGTTGGAAAGTTTTCATATGACAGCCTTCTCTGAGCCGCCTCAGGTGAGTCTAGTTCTCCCCAGTTCCGCCAGAGAGAAGTCCTCTCCGAGCAGTCCACATGTGTGACCGAATCCTCAAGCTTTGAATCGTTAGGGACCTCTGCGCATCCCTGTCGGCCGCCTGTCCTGCGGCCTATAGCCTCCTGCAGTTCTTTCATCTCATGGGTTCCTCCAGCGGGGCAAGTACAAAAGACTCCCGAGGTGTCCCCTCAGTTCCCTGGTCATATATCATATTCAGTTTGTAGTGAAACACCTTATATACACTACCACATTAATACTTCCAAACTCGACATAGGTAGGGAACGATCCTAATTAAAGAAACATCTCCCCAACCCAGCTAGGAATTGAACCTAGATCTGAAGAATATGAAGCCAGAACACTAATCACTCTAGCACAGAGGTAGTCACCCTCAAGATATTAGCAGTCACATACCGGAGCTTTTTGAAACCGTTTCTTTACTGGTATTGAGCGTGGCTATAGCACAGTGGTGGAAGCAAGGAGAGCAGCAGCAGAGATATGGGGGCTGGAAAAAAGATGGAAAAGTATAGATGCTATACATAGGAAGTTTTGCAAAATAAGCCTATGATTAACAAGAAGTTCAACGAATGGAGTAGCACAAGCAGAACTAGGGAGGGTGGGAACTAAAGGCAAAGTGGTAGAAAGGGCAATCAAATACTGGTTCAGAATAAAGCTACTAGAGGAAAATGAGATAATAAAGTAATGCTTGGTTGTACAGGAGAAAATGAGGAAAAAAGAAACTTGGATGCACAAGATACAAACAACATTGGAAGAAATAGGAATGGGGGAAACATGAGCAGAAAGAAACAACAAAAGCAAGGGTTTCTGGAAAGAAATTAGAAAAAGAGTGGAGGATATTGAAAAGCAAGAAATTATAAGTAGTTACAGGGAAAAAGGTTATTAATAGATTATAGAAATTTAAAAACGGAATGGGGAAAAGAAACCTACATCGAAGTGTGCCACAAAGAGGCAGAATGGGGTATGCATGGGCGAGGACAGGTGTAATGAGTTTAAGTGGTCTAACAGGGAGAAGAAGGGGTAGGGATGTACTAAATGTAATGGATTACATGACAATTGACATTATATTTTGGAATGCGAGGACACGAATAAAGGAAGAGAGAATTTAATAATAGAGAAATGGAACAAGTTACCAATAGAGCTAAAAGTTAGGAAGATTTTTAATACAAGATCAAATGAATACATGGAGAGAACAGGAAAATATTTAGGAAAAATTAGGTTAAAGTGGTTAAAAGAGCCGTGAAGCAAATTGGAGAAGATACGGAAAAAAGGGTAACAAGGCAAAAAAGTAAATAGTGGAAAATTATACTTCCCTATTATATATACAACAGAATGTTAAATATCAGGCGAAGAGAAATAATAAGCAACTCCATTGTATTGTATTCATTGTATAAATTGTGTAGCGGGAAATCGATGTTCCTTGGGTTGTTGTTGCCTGTTGCAGTGTTCTTCTTCCTCGGCTACTGGTTGTTGAGTATTCCATCCTAACTATCTCTAATTATTAAATCTCAGGTTTTAGTGGGTGCGGCAAGTTAAAAATACACTGCGAGTTTCCCTTAGTCAATGAAGTTTATTTCACACGTTGAATAGTTATGGGCGGTTAGCGTTTCCCATTATAATAATCCCACCACTTTAAGTTAGTCAGAAGCCTAGCTATATTCACACGCACCCCACCTTTGTGCACCCACGTGCATCTGTAGCACCTCGTGTCGACGTGACTTCTCGATGAGATAGATTCAGAATAAGAGCGGGCTCTGAGGCTTTGTCTGCCCTTATATACGGGAGCCTAGTGACGTTCACCTCCGCGTTTGAAAATGTAACGACGTACCCTATTGACCCTCAGGCCGCGTTACCCTGACATGTATGAGAATGTGTGGTTTCAGATTCGTGCGCTAAGGCGCCATCATGTAGCGTTGTACCGCTCGGTGACAGGTACGGTCTTTATGGTTTCTTGGAATTCTGCTAGCTCGCCCATGTCTTACAATCAGCTCTTTACAAATGTTAGGTGTTGAATATTTTAACATGTTAGTGAATTAAATTATTACTGTACAATCCTTATATTATGGTTCCCCTTTCATATGTACAATTCCTCTATATATGTATAATATATCCCCTTTCAATTGCATACAAGTTCAAAGTAGACAATAGATTCAATACTGATATTGAATGCTAACGCGTGCGTTTTGTCATTTTGAGTTATACGAACTTCTATCTTAGAAGCATTCATCCTGAAAGTCGCGAAGGTGGCTGTCGGCACTGGGACGTAGTAGATATTGGGTTGAATGATCTCGCTCTGCAGTAGCCTAGCTCACGAGATTACGGAGGGTAATGGCGTTTTTAGTTTAGTCTAAAGCTGCTTCATATTGTGGAATAAGATTATGTGAAGCTGTGTGTAGTTATCATGATGTACACTACAGAACACCGTGTATTTACTATGTTAAGTTTTGCCAGAATGCAATCATATGTGGACTGTCAACTTGAATTTATACAGAAACTTCTGGTGTCACCGTTCCCAAAAAATCCAGATTTATAGGTTGTTATAAAAATGTAAAACAATGGGGTCTCTGTTGGACAAAAGGAACATAGAAGAAAACAGTTCTAATTGAGGAAAGGTATGACCAAATAGGGTCTGTCGTGAAAAAAAGTCCAAGAAAAACGCTGTCTCGCATTACAACGTGCTTTGATGATAGAATAGTTGGCTCGCTCTGCAGATGTGATTATTATATGTGGGGAATGCTTAAGGATAAAGTTTATGCAACAAATCTTCATGTGCTCGACGGCGTGCTTTTTCCAATGATTCTGCTGCAGGAATTCGTGTTCAAAAAGTGCCAGGCTTGAAAAGCCGCAGAGGGGCACCATTTTAAATATCTTTTATAAAGGAAGCTAAGCGTAACATATTCGTATTGTTTCACATCATTAGCATTATCTAGGGGAGAAACGGGAGCCGGTATACCGTTACTGCATGACCGGATTCGTTTAGCACAGCTATACGAGTGGCGAGCTGCCAGTCGCATCATGCATGAGAAACTCGGCGCATCGATGTTGACTTTTCTGTAAATAGCCGGCGAAGTATTTTTTCACTCTTAGAAAAAATAAGCAACATATTTCTGAAAAACAAAATAGTGTAGATATCATGATAATATACAATCTGTCTAAACATTATCGAAATATTCTCTGCTGTTTGTTGATTCTTTTTGCTTTCTCTACTACGTATAGTAAGTAGGGGAAGTATTGTATTCCACCCAAAAATTCGATACCGAGATATCACCGGAAATATATGTTTTGAGACCCTGAATCCAAAAAAAGCATTTTGGAAACATGTCCGTGTATGTGTGTCGTGTGTGTGTGTGTGTGTGTGTGTGTGTGTGTCTGTCTGTCTGTCTGTGAACAGCATAACTCAGAAACGAACAGTCGGATAAACACCAAACTTGGTATTTAGGTTCAGTATCTTCCAGAGATGGACACGAAGGTTTTTAAGAAAATTCCCCGCCCCATGGAGAATTTTTCAAAAATTTTAATTTTCTCAAAAATGCCTCTAACGATTTTGATTAAAATATCATATGTTTAGGATATTTTCATGACAAATAAAATGTATACCTTGAATTTTCTGGAATGTCTCCAAAAGTATTCTTCATTGTGAACGACTTTTGCATAACTAGTAAACCATAAGAGATAGTCAAAATTTTATTACACAAAAATGTAGATCGCGTTAAAATACACAATTTATGTCATATACATTTTTTGAGTGAACCATTTTCGAGATATTGCTTGTTATTCCCTTAAATTTTCCAATACTTGTAGCTTTTCTCAAATTCGTTATTCTTTTTTTTTCTCCTGGTAATGCAAAGAGAATGGAATGCTTCACATAGCAACCACCTCTTAAAATATTTGACTATCACTTAAAGCCTACCAATTCCCCTTGCATCTACAAGAAAATTAGCAATGAGATTAACATCTCGATATCTCGATTAACATGAAGTATATGGAGAATAAGCGTTTGTAAAAATAGCTTGTACAAGAGTAGAGAAAGTCATGTGAGTGTAACACATCAGATTTTTCTAATTTGTTTTCCGTCTCTTTGGTACATTTTGTTTTGTACTGTCTTCCACGTACACGTACCATGTTTGTATTAACACATACATACAAACATGGCCAAGGCGGGTTTCGAACCTGCAATCACAAGACCACACAGCCTTATCGAGCACGACCACAGGACCAATGTAACACATTTGAAAGTGCGAGATATTTAATTCCCACGAGTGCACGGCAAATATAAACCGTTCATGCTGTCTCAGCCCCATGCCAGGACTTATAGCACGCATGTCCAGAAGTGGTCAGCACTGACCACGCTCTGTAGTGACGCCTTGCGGGGAAACAAGAGGGGGTAAGGACGTATCAATTATTCATCCTCAAGGAAGACGTCAATTTTTCATGGTGCAGTTGACCATCGGACGATGTAGGAGGCGGTTGTATGTGCCTGAACCAGGGGCGAGTGCAGTCCTCTAGCATGCTGGGTTTGCTTCCCGTCTTACGCAAAGGGAACATTAAAGTGAAACTCAAGTAAACGTTCGTGTTAGTGACAAGGTTATGTTCCTATGTGACTCCATTGTCAAGTATGGGGTGAGCCGATGCAGGAATTTGGACTATGGGAATTTGTCTGGACACAGGTAGGTGTGCTTGCTGTTTTTGACACTAACGTTTTCAAAGGGACCAAGGTTTTATTATAAGTTATGTGTGAGCGGTGGTCCTGAGTGGTATTTTTGAAAATTATGAGAAAATATAGTTCATCAACCAGAATACAACAAAATAATTGGAATCATTAAGTTATACTTTGAGAGGATAATTTTTGTTTATTTTTATGATAACTTAAAAACAAAAAGTATGTGAAAAAATTTAATATCGAGATATACCCCTATTTTACTTTCTCTACTGTGTATTTAAATAGGTAGAGAGAATACCACTCAACAAATTTATATCTAAACTTCACTAGAAACACACCTTTTGGGGCCACTTGAAACCCAGAAAATGCACTTATAGCAAATAGTACGTGTTTTTTGGGGGGGGAGGGGCAGTATAACTCAAAGACGAATGCAGCCTGCAACTTCATATCTAATTTTGGTGGCTTTCTAGGATACAAAATGAAGATTTTCAAGAAATTACCTAGCTCTCAACCGTATACACGGAAAATATTTCTTCGAGATTTCACCTGAAATACACATTTTCAGAACCCTTGAATCTTCCAAAAGCATTTTCAGAAATTTGTGTTTGTGTGTGTGTGTGTGTGTGTGTAACTTAAGTCAGACGAAATCCGGATAAATACCAAACTAGTTATTTTAAGTCAGGCATCTTCCAAGGTTACCGGACGATCATTAAAAAAATCTCCCCTACACCAAACTACCCTTTATATGGAACACTGTTTGTTATTCTTTATTTCCTCTAATATATCTCTAATTATTTTGATAAAATACCACATATTGACAAACACATGACAAACAAAAAAGCCTGTGAAGTTTCATTCTGAAAGAATTTTATATAAACTTGTACAACTGGCAAACCAAAAGAGATATACAAAATGTATATAAAATTACATTTTTCTGGAATTAATAATTTCCGAGGTATTCTTTGTTATTGGTTTTAATTTACTATTACCTCATCATAAAGTTTTTCAAATGCTAATCCACCATTCATTTGCTTCTCGTGATGTCAGGCAAAAAGCTTGGGATTTTAAAACTAGTATGAAGCAAGCTGCCTTTTAAAGGTGGTTTAAAATTTGATTTCTGTGGATTTAACTATGGCTTCAGCCTCTTTTATTCCCCATGTAATTACAATGAAATGTGTAATGAAACATTTCTGCAAACATTTATCACGATTAATATGAAGTAGAAAGGAAAATAAGCTTGTGTAAGAATAGTTTGCAGAAAACATATAAAAAGAAGCGACAGTGGGTAGAAAAAGTCGTAAATTTAACAATAAATTGTTTTCTTATAAACTACTTGACAATTGTACATAATAAACATAACAAACAAAACGCATTCTTTGACGGATTACCCTCCTGTTGTAGGACTTGCACCCCCAAGGGCTTACAAGCCAATTGCATTGGGTTAGTAGCCTGTCGAGGAGCAGCAAACTCTGGTTTATAGCATAACCAGGATGGGTTATCAGCTCAATGCCTGGTATGGTGGTGAAGGAGAAGGCAATGAAATGTAGTGATAAAAGGGGTGAATAGGAAAATTCGCGGATCAAATTACCCAACCCAGCATTCGCCTAGCAAGCAAGGAAAATCCCCCCCTGAAAAAAAAAAACTTTCGTTACATTGGTCGGTCAGTAACCAAGTGGGAAATTCTAAGTAAGCAAACTTTTCTGGAAAAGAAGTATAACTCATTAATTTGTGTCAAATATGTTTTTGCAAATTCAGTCGTTTTATGTTTAAGTTCTTCCAGACCGAAGCCTAAACTGATCACCAGGTGTAACTATTTGAACCTGTAGAATTTCGACCTCCCTTTTGCATATGACGTCATAAACAGCTGTCGTTTCTGCAGCTGGCATATTTTAAAATAATGTCTAGACAAAGTTTGTAACGGTTTATAAGACAAGAAAATTGACAGGATAATATATAAGTTATGTGTTTAAAATTAATTCGTGGTGTTAGGTTGTATAAAATAGTTAAACTACTTTGTTGGAGACAAAAAACAATGAATGATCTCGCATGTTGTCCCAGTATAGTAAATGTGTTTCTTTGTAAATTTAATGAACTTATATTTAACCAACAAATGCTATTATATGGAAACTCTTAGGTGTAAATCTACATTGAAGGTTAAATAAATACACCGTTTCAATAAAGCTTTAAGAAACGTAGTATAAAAAATCTTATGTGTTGCACTCACATGACTTTCACTAATCTTGTACAAACTATTTTTACAAACGCTTATTCTCCATATCGAGATATCGAGATGTTAATACTATTGCTAATTTTCTTGTAGATGCAGGGGAATATGGTAGGCTTTAAGTGATAGTCAAATGTTTTAAGAGTTGGTTGCTATGGGGAGCGTTTCATTCTCTTTGCTTGTCTAGGACATAAAAAAACAAAAAAAAAACAAATAACGAATTTCTATTTGACAAAAAGTATGAGTATTGGAAAATTCAAACAAATAACAAGAATATCTTAGAAATGGTTCACTCCACAAAAAAAAATATATGATATAAATTGTGTGTTTTAACGAGATCTGCATTTTTGTACGAAAATCTATCTATCTTTTACGGTTTACCAGTTATGCAAAAGCCATTCACAATGAAGAGGACTTTGGGGAACATTCCCAGAAAGTTCAAGATACACATTTCATTTGTCATGAAAATATTTAAACATATAATATTTTAATCACAATTTAGTAATGAGAAAACCAAAATTTTCGAAAAATGTTCCATGTAAAGGGTAGTCTGGAATTTTCTTAAAAAATCTTCGTGTCGCATCTTTGGAAGATACTGAACCTAAATACCAAGTTTGGTATTTATCCGACTTTTCTTTTTGAATTATGCTGCTCACAAACACATACACGGATCTTTTTCTAAAAATGTTTTTTTTTACATTTAGGGGACCTCAAAACACGTATTTCCGGTGAAATCTCGGTATCGAAATTTTGGGTGAAATACAATACTTCCCCTACTTTACTATACGTAGTAGAGAAAGTAAAAATGAATATGTGAGTTACTTTCCATACATTAATGTTGCACGTGAACTCAATGAAATAAATGTTAACCACATAATCTATACATCCCACTCAAACACACACTCCCAGCAGATTCACAGAAATAAACAGTAAACTTAATCAATAAAGTGTCTGCATGTGCCACACACGTTAAAGAAACTGAATTGTGAATATCATATCGAATACATTTTGTTTTCCTAAACAAAACAGCAGAGAGGCACAAGCAATCTACTACTGTTTACTCAGATTTTCAGTCACTGTTAATTAAACTCGAAAATGTTATGTGTTAAAACTAATTTCTTGCTTTTCGTCCGTTACAAAGGAATGATCCCCTATACAAAAATCTGATGTGTTACACTCACATGACTTTCCCTACTCTTGTACAAACTATTTTTACAAATGCTTATTCTCCACATGTTTCATGTTAATAGGGATGTTAATATTATTGCTAATTTTCTTGTAGATGCAAGGGGAATTGCTAGGCTTTAAGCGATAGTCAAATGTTTTAAGAGCTGGTTGCTATGTGGAGTATTCCATCCTCTTTGCATTACCAGGACAAAAAAATTAATAACGAATTTGAGAAAAAGTACAAGTATTGGAAAATTTAAGGGAATAACAAGCAATATCTCGAAAATGGTTCGCCCAACAAAAAAAATGTATATGACATAAATTGTGTATTTTAACGCGATCTACATTTTTTTGTGTAGTAAAATTTTTTCTATCTCTTATGGTTTACCAGTTAAACAAAAGTCGTTCACAGTTAAGAATACTTTTCGAGACATTCCCAGAAAATTCGAGATATAGATTTCATTTGTCATGAAAATATCTTAAACATATGATATTTTAATCAAAATCGTTAGAGCTATTTTTGAGAAAATAAAAATGTAATCTGGAGTGGAGGGATTTTCTTGAAAACCTTCGTGTCGCATCTCTGGAAGATACTGAACCTAAATACCAAGTTTGGTGTTTATCCGACCGTTCGTTTCTGAGTTATGCTGTTCACAGACACACACACGGACATGTTTCCAAAAATGCTTTTTTTTGGATTCAGGGGTCTCAAAACATGTATTTCCGGTGAAATCTCGGTATCGAATTTTTGGGTGGAATACAATACTTCCCATACTTACTATACGTAGTAGAGAAAGAAAAATCTGATGTGATGCATTCACATGACTAATTTATCAGTGAGTATAGAAACTATGCTTATTAAAGCTTATTTTTTTATATCTACTACGTTTTAATCCAAATAAACCTTTGCAGAAATAGCTACATTACACATTTCGTTATAGATACAAAGGGAACAACGATAGTCAAATGTTTAAGAACTGGACCCTATATTGGACGCCTTAAAATTCCATACTGTTTCTATGCAATCTTTAGAAACTGAATGGCCAAGAGATGAACAATTCAAAATTAACACCTGTCTGCTGTGCGAGGGGTCCCGGATTGGATTCCCGGCTGGCGGGTGGGAATTTTTCTCTAGCCAAGATTATTCCCTATACTTCCCAGAGTCTGGAAGTATGAATGAGAGTGTGAATGGGTGTATGACGTAATGATTAAAAACCAAAAGTGCAAAAAAACCGACAAGAGTTACACGAGTTAACACCATTGTCAATAGGCAATAAGTTCCAAAGGAAAGACCGCTGGTAAGACCAATGTAGTTAAAGGCTGGGAACTAAACTAGTTAAATCGAACTAAAAAAAATTCGAACCACTGATAACCGATATCTCAGATATGCCACAAAACACTTATTTGAAATAAACTGTGTGTTTTAAAGAGATCTACATTTCTTGTGTAGTACGTTTTCGTCTGTCGCTGAAACGTTTACCATTTATACAAGATTATACAAAATTCCTATAAATTGACACGTAAATATCTTTAATATATGGTATTTTAATCAAAATCGTTAGAACAATTTTTTAGAAAATTAAAGTATTCGAAAATTGTCCCATGTAAAGGTAGTTGGGTGGGGGATTTTTGAAAATCTTCGTGTCGCATCCGTGGAAGATAATGAACTTAAATACGAACTTTGGTATTTATCCGACTTTTTGTTTTTGAGTTATGCTGTCCACAGATCCACACACAGACCTTTTTCTAAAAAAATTGTTTATTTTTTATTTATTCAGGGAGCTTCAGAGTATGCATTTATGGTGAAAACTCCACGTTGAATATCTGGGTGGAATGCGATACCTTCTCTCCCTATTATGTACGTGGTAGAGAAAGTATAAATACGGAGGAAGTTTTGAAATGTGTTATTTTCTCTACCCATGGCCTTTAGTACAATAAGTATTCCATTATGAAAGGGTCTCAGTTTTCTGGTCTGTCTCTCTCTCTCTCTCTCTTCACTCTGTAACTCCAATATAAAAATGAGGGCAGGACTACTTCTAGAATACAACGTTCGTGACACACACTCATAAATTCCTTTTGCAGCAATATAGTGCATTTTCCTATATTGTCTATCGTAAAAAAGAAATGGAAAAATATTCAAGGAGGAATTTATGTAACATCTGGTTTTCTAGTTATTTTATTCGCTTCAAATGTTTATTTTGGTAACACAGTCATATGTGCTTGCTTCTCTTTCTCTTACTTTCCCTGTTGCTTACCTAAGGTAGAGGAAGCATTACATCCAAAAATTAATTACGAATTTCGTATTTTATTTTAAATAAAATATAAAATCTGATGTAATATATTTACACGACTTACTGTGCCTGTCGTCCTCCGTGGTGTAGTGGTTACCAGCTAGCCTCTAGTTCCTGAGGACGCGGGTTCATACCCGGCGGAGGGCGATGGATTTTTTTCGGGCGTAAAAATCCTTAGCATGGCTTCCTTCCTAAGGGAAGTAAACCCGGTGGTCTCGTGTTGTAGATTTACGCCACGTAAAAGAACCTCAAGTCTCATAAAGAGGCCTCTGAGCAAAATTACCGGTCTGTCATGCCCAAATATAGAATGAGACACTAAGGACCACAGCAGTTAAAGAGCGTCCATAAATAAAACTAATTTTTACTTTCTCTACTACGTATAGTAAGTAGGGGAAGTATTATATTCCACCCAAAAATTCGATACCGAGATTTCACCGGAAATACATGTTTTGAGACCCCCTGAATCCTAAAAAAGCATTTTTGGAAACATGTCCGTGTGTGTCTGTGTGTGTGTGTGTCTGTCTGTCCGTCTGTCTGTCTGTCTGTGTGTCTGCCTGTGAACAGCATAACTCAGAAACAAACAGTTGGATAAACACCAAACTTGGTATTTAGGTTCAGTATCTTCCAGAGATACGACACGAAGGTTTTCAAGAAAATCCCTCCCACCCCAGACTACCCTTTACATGGAACATTTTTCGAAAATTTTAATTTTCTCAAAAATGGCTCTAACGATTTTGATTAAAATATCATATGTTTAAGATATTTTCATGAAAAATGAAATGTATTTCTCGAATTTTCTGGGAATGTCTCCAAAAGTATTCTTCATTGTGAACGACTTTTGCATACCTGGTAAACCATAAGAGATAGACAAAATTTTACTGCACAAAACATGTAGATCGCGTATACACAATTTATGTCGTATACATTTTTTTTTGTAAAGTGAGCCACTTTCGAGATATTATTTTCCAATACTTATACTTTTTCTCAAATTCGTTATTCATTTTTTTGATGTCCTGGACATGCAAAGAAATTGGAATGCGCCACATAGCAACCAACGCTTAAAAGATTTGACTATTGCTTATAACCTACCATATTCCCCTTGCATCTACAAGAAAATTAGCAATAAGATTGACATCTCGATATCTCGATTAACATGAAGCATATGGGGAATAAACGTTTGTAAAAATAGTTTGTACAAGAGTAGAGAAAGTCATGTGAGTGTAGCACATCAGATTTTTTTTTACCTACTCTGCCAAAAACAAGTTCACAGATACCGTTATATACTGTAGTATTCATATAAAAAGTGATTCTTACATTCTCGTTCCGTTACACACCATATATTTTTGCTTGAGAATGATTTAAAATTAAGCAAGAAATGTTTAGTTACAACATGTGGAAACACCCGTTACTGTTTCCAACAGGACACAGCTATCGCGGTTGATACGTTTGAGCATACAAGCCTTGGTTTATCATACCTATTCAATGTATAAAATAAATTAATAGTGGAACCATTTGCTGCACACAGAAAAGCCAAGGTTTTGCACAACTAAACACAAAATGTTATATCAATAAGTAAAACCAGCGTTATCTATTGTACATAATATCACAAATACAACAGTTTATTACTCGTAATAAATTACAATTTTACGGACCATCTTAAAGCTTATCAATGATTGGAATAAACTCATTGCCTTTTTGCCTTAGATTGTATACCTAAGTTAAATCTTTAAATATTATAGTATAAAACAATATTCGAATGCCTACTCCTGTGGTGTCGGGGTGGCATGTCTGCCTCACATTCAAGAGGTCCTGAATTCGAATTTCGGTTAGGGTGTGTTATCCGGATAAGCTTTTTCCCTTAT
Source organism: Deroplatys truncata (assembly GCA_030765065.1). NCBI lineage: Eukaryota > Metazoa > Arthropoda > Insecta > Mantodea > Mantidae > Deroplatys > Deroplatys truncata. The sequence goes on along the minus strand of CM060982.1, from coordinate 76,699,614 downwards.
CCTGAGAGATGAATATCGGGTAACTCTAAGCTCTATGGACTCCGGGCTCATTTGAGCATCATTTCACCCGTTTCATTCATCGTCCTATATGACCTAACCGGTTAAAGAACGTTAAACCTTACACACCTTATCTATCTTAAGTAAAACTACACTTTAAAATAATTATTAATTTACAAAATCATATAAAATAATTTTCTGACACAGTGCAATCAATGAAGAATCTGGTGTGATACATGCACATGTGAGAAAAATTTTCTGTACCTAAAATGCTCTTTGCAATGCAGCTTATGAGTGTATTTTTATTTTCTCTACATTGTTTTTCTCAAAAATGGATCATCAAATGTTTCAGATATTGGTATGACAAATAAAATGTATATATTGTATTTTATGTAAATATCCTACAAATTCATCTTTACTCCAAGTGAGTTTCACGTAACTTGAACAACTTACTATATTCAACATTTTGTTTTCGCCTCGTATATGTATTGTTCCCACGTGTAAATATATCTGAATGCGGATTCCTTTAAAAGTATGAGATTCTTCTCCTTTTTCTTCTCGCATAATATCATCAAAAATAAAAACATACCATGTGTACACTCACATGACGTTCTCTATTCCTTACAACTTTACAGGTACTTTTCATTCGAAACGCGATTATTCCATTGTCTTCCTCATTACGGTAATATGTTTGGCTAGAAATTATTTCAAGTACAGTGGAATTAATAATTATTTCTGCACACTTATACCCAACGAAGTGAACTCTTTTAATTCGTTTTTGTTTTTCATGAAATTATGAAGGTAAAAATAAACAAATAAATAAACATTCGCTATTTTTCAAACTGTTTCTGTCAAATGTACTTAACTGGGGAACATATAAATGTATTATAGCATGAAATATGCTAGGAAGGAGTTATTTTGGGAAAGGTGTGTATTTTAATGAGCTCTAAGTTTTTCCTCAAATATATTTTTGCCTATCTCATATGATTTCCCAGCTAAATACAGTTTTGTAATACTCACTAAATGTAAGGGGAAGTGCACAGGCAGTATATTTGTCTTGTTAATGTCACAAATATATGGCATTTTAATCAAAATGGTTACAACGGTTTTAAGTAAATAACCACAATTCTCCCATGTAATTTGGGATGACTGCAGTTTTGTGAAAATCTTCGTATTACATTCCTGGAAGAGCAAAACTTAAATATACAGTTTGTTCGTTTTTAGCTACGTTGTTCACCTACACACACGCAAGCACACACACACACACACCTTTCTCGAAAATGCTTCAGGGGGCCTCAAAATCTGTATTTCTAGTGAACCTAGCTTTCGAATTTTTGGGGGAAAAATAATACCCACTTCCTCTTCCTACCAAAGGTAGGCTGTAGAGGAGATAAAAATCAGCTGAAACAGCTGACTTTCTTGCTTAAGTGTTAGCATGTAGGAATAAATATAAGCAAAGTCATGTAGCTTCATTTGAAATCATTTCTAGCCAAGCATTTTCAGCGTTATTAAGGTAGGAATTGAAGTATCACTTCCGATACCAATACTATAATCTGCAAGGGCAATGTAATTTTTGGTTGGAATACAATAATCTCTTACCTACCATGTAGAGGAAGTAAAAACGGCAATGTTAACCTCGTAACAATTTCTAAGTTTTGCTAAAGGTTTCAATTTAAGTGCCAAAAACTATAGAGCATTTTACGTAATGTAAAATACTGACTGTAAAAGCGTTTTAAATAATTTTAATGTGCATTGCAGTACGACGCAGAGGAATATTTAACTGTATGCATACATTTTGAAATATTGTCGAAGTTAATTAACTAACGGAGCTAAATTAAATTTGAACCTTTTATAAGATTTACACCAATTTTAATAGCACCTTACTTAAAAATAAACTTTCTGTCACACTTTTACTCAGGCTTGGGACTGGCAGCTCTGCTATATATGAGGCATATTTTTAAAGCAAGTACCGATAACTTAAAAAGGATAAAATAACAGAACATTACTTTCCCAATACTTTACTATCATTTATTACCTTACAACTTATACTATATATTCACCGCCGTTATTCAGGCACTTGTCGTAACGGGAAACCAGGTTTTGTATGCCTGCCTTCGTCAAAGAATGATGCCGTCTGTGACGAAACCAAGTTTGCACTTCACTCACAACAGTCCGGATTTGGCACCAAGCGATTTTCATGTGTTTCTTCATCTGAAGAAATTCCTTGGTGGAAAACATTTCACCGACGATGGTGTGGATTTGCAGGAAAAAGTTTTCGCCAGTGCTTTACATCTAATCATTTCCCTTGCCAGTTAATTATATTGTTATATACATTATATATAATAAGCAACACAATGTTTATGTGTATCTTGTGTGTACCTATATATGCAAAGAAATAATAATACACATGGCATTAAGCATATATATATTTAATGACGTCAAATATATCAATTTCATTATACCGTACTTTGTCTCCTCCGAAAATGTCATGGCAGCCTTGCACTTTGAGTTGAACACTTTTGTAGAGTCGTTGAGCCACGTATAGAAATTGAAACGTTTATCTGGAAGTTCTTTATGGTCTCCTAAGAACAAAGATGCTTGGATGACGAGAATAAAAATTGGTTGCAAATTGAGCATGAAAAGATTCGCAAGTCGTCGTTGTTATATCAGACGATAATGAATCTAATGACCATATGTGAGGTGTGATGATGATGAGATGGGGCTTAAGGGCGCTCAACTGCTACGGTTATTAGCGCCCTTACAATGTATAAAATATAAAATTGAAAAGTCGAAAAACTAAAAAAACCACACACAAACTCGCTTGGTCAAAAGCACTAAAAACCACAACAGACCAAAGACTAAAATCTACACACTAAAATCATGGTCACTAAAAGAATAAAACAACGTGTCAAGAACTGTAGAATGCAAGGGACATGAGCGCCTTATGTCGGTCGGGGAGAAGAGCCCCATTAAAACTGACAATATAAAATCTCAAAGCTAAAAGACGCTCAGCGCATCAAATGCGCCGATTAAAACCAATGTCACTTATAAAACGTAAACAGCATGCGCGTCGTCTGCCAAAACGTTGGCTATGCCAACAGGCAGACCCACGCGAACGCGCAGTGGAGCTAAAACTTAACACTCAGTTAAAATGTGACGCACCGTTAAGGGCGCATCACACTGCTAACACAGTGGAGCGGAGTCACCACTGAGCAAGTATCTATGACTAAAAAGGCAATGTCCAATTCGTAAACGGGCTAAAAGTACCTCTTCCCAACGTGTAGAACGAGAAGAGGTACCCCAGACTAACGGGAGAGGTTTAACCTCCCGCAATTTGTTCCCCCGGAGGGCCGTCCACTCATCGCGCCAAAGCTAGAGGATGCGGCGACGTAAAATAACACACGAATCTGACGAGGGAACAACAGAGGTAAAAATCTGGGTAATAAAATCGCCGATTTGGCAGCGGCATCGGCTGACTCGTTCCCTGAGATGCCCACATGACCTGGAATCCACATGAAGGAGACGCGGATGCCAGAGGCACCAAGCGAGTGGACCAGGTCATGTATACGCTGCACGAGGGGGTGGTAATTGTACAGTGCGCGAATACTTTGAAGAGCACTCAGGGAGTCTGAACAAAATATGTGAGGTGGAAATTGAGGATTATTATTTATGTCGTTTTCAACTAAGTAGTTACTATATGCCTCTGGTGCTGCGGATGAACAGACATTAGGTCCTCGCAAGTACGTCTCCGGCCTCCCCAAGTTTGAAAGAGGACAAACCAAATGTCAACGTAGTTATTTTACAACATCAAAGTTTTTAGCTTGATAGAAGCTTGCCAGTCCAAAGTGATTGGAATCTTCTCCACCAAGGCTGGCATAGCTACAATCGACATCCTAATAAAGAAAAACCTGATGTTCACATGACTTTCTGTACTCACGCTTACAAAATCCTGTTCTACCTACTTCTTGTTAATACAAATAAACTTTCATTACAACACTGTCGTAGGATACAGTAGGTAAAGCGTTAGTCAGATTTTTAAAGAGCGTGTCCTATGTGATGCTTTGAAATTCCGTTCTCTTTGCATGGCCAAGGGAAAAAAAGAATGAGTTCCCATTTGAGGAAAGTATAAGTATTTGAAAATTAAAACTAATAACAATAACTATGAGTTAAATCATTTGACATAACTTGTTTGCTTTAAGGACATGTACATTTTTTGTGTAGTAAGATTTTGTCTATTTGTTACGGTTTACCACTATGTAAAAGACATTCAGAATGAAGAGGACTTCAGAAGCTATTCCCAGAAAATTCAACATATACATGTCATGAAAATATTTTAAGCATAAGGTAATTAAGTAGAACCGGGTTTGAGAAAATAAAAATTTTGAAAACTTTTCCATGTAAAGGGATGCTTGGAGTGGGGAGATTTTCTTAAAAATCTTGGTGTTGCTTCCTTGGAAGATGATGAACTTGAATAATCAGTATGGTATTTAAACGAATTTTCGTTTTCGAGTTATGCTGTTCACACACACATTTTCCTGATAATTTTTATTTACTTATTTATTCAGGGAGTCTCAAAATATGTATTTCCGGTAAAATCTCGTATCGAATTTTTAGGTGGAATACAATACTTCATCTACTTAACCATAGATAAGTAATAAGAGAAATATACATATATAGAGAGGCATATATCGCTATACACTGGCCTGAAATTCCATGCTGTTTCCAAGACATCGTGAGAATCAACCGAAGTGTGGCAGTATTTCAAACAATTAAATTGCATTTAAAAACCAAACCAATAAAAGCGAATATCTCAGAGATGACTGATGCCACAAACATTTATTTGAAACCAATTGAATGTTTTAAAGAGTTCGACATTATATGTATAGTGCGTTTTTGCGTTAAACCAGATAATACAAAATTCCTCCCAAAAGAAGAGGACTTCATAGGCTATTTCCTGAAAATTCAAGATATACATCTCATTTTTCATGTAAACATCTTAAATATATTGAGATTTAACCAAAATCGTTAAGGCCATTTTTTGAGAAAACAGAGAATATGGGGAAAAGTGTAAAGTATACGTAGTTTGCGGTGGGGAAATTTTCCTAAAATCTTTGTAAGATGCTGAACTCAAATATCAAGTTTTATATATCCAACATTCCGTTTTTGAGTCATGTTGTTCACACACACAAACACGAAACTTTTTCTAAAAATGATTTTTCCAGATTCAGGGTGCCTCGAAACGTTTATTTTCAGTGAAATCTCGGTATTGAATTTTTGAGTAGAATGCAATACTTCAACTTAAAATAAATATATATTCCCACGCGCGGGTCTTTTTCTAAAAATCTTTTTCTTCCCTAACTGGGGTTCCCTCAAAACGTGTATTTCCGGTGAAATCTCAATACCTAATTAATTACAATGCCTTCTCTCCATTATAAGTAGGTGATAGACAAAGGAAAAGAGAAAGCATTTGTACATAAATGCTCGAGCGAGCGCTTCTGTATTAGTGAAAATAATTCAATAAATGCCTAACTACAGATTAAAGACAGGCCAGGCATGGTTACCATTCTAGCTTCCAGCTCCCGAGCTCGCGGTTTAAATCCGGCAGAGGGCGATGGATTTTTTTCGGGCGTAAAAATCCTTAGCATGGCTTCCTTCGGAAGGGAAGTAAAGCCGTTGGTCCCGTGTCGTAGTTTTACGGTACGTAAAAGAACCTCAAGCCTTATAAAGAGGCCTCTGACAATATTACCAGTCTTTCACGCCCAATATAGAACGGGGCGCTAAGTACCACAGTAGTTAAAGAGCGTCCATAAATAAAACCCAATTTAATTTCTTTTTCCGCCCAGGCATATTTTAAGGATGCAGGGAAAGTTGTTATGGAATTCTTCCCGCTCCCCAACCCCAAATAACTCTATATGTAAAATTTCTAGTTATTTGTTTTTCAAAAGTATGTGCGTAACAAGTTTTAATAAAGCGGCATAGCTTTAGTACTGTCAAGGCAAAATCAATTTCTTGAGTTTTCTGAAATATAAAGTCCTCTTCATTGTCGTTCTATTTTGCATAACTGGGAAACCATAAGAGAGAGAGAGAGAGAGTGTGTGTAAAACCTACGATATGAAAAATATAGAACTCGTTAAAATACAGAATTTACCTAGTAACTTTTTTCACTGCACTCTAATTATCCTTTGTAGTGCGCTTAACTTAACTTTTCGCAGATATTAAATTTGCTTTAGTGCGCTATATTCTTAATATTTTAAAATTGTATTGTTCCTATTCTCCCCCCCCTCCACCTTAGCTCACTGCTGACAAAATTGTCTTTTTCTGTGTGTTGTTCTCTCAAAATACCTAATTTTAAATAATTTCTACACAAACATTTATCATGTTTAACGTAAAATACACAGAAACTGCCTGTTACTAACAGGTGTACTGCCTGTTAACTAGGTGTACTAACAGGCATAAATGATACCTATAAGTTATTTTTTTGTTAAAATTTCACAGAAAATCTTTACCTCTGTCTACGCCTGAGACTTTTCACCTGAAAATTATAGCAGTGACTCTGAAAGGCTGACCCTCCTTGGCCTCATAAACCAGTAAAATGCCCCTAGCGTGCACGGCTTTGGGAAGCAACATTTGTCGATAATTAGAGATCCTTATATCCAAGAAGCAATTAAATTGGTGATAAAGAAATGTCTGCCCTTTTGAAGCCGTTAGCGTAGCAATAGATTACAAAACTAATTTAAGCTAATTAACCTTGTTCACTTTGGTCAAATCTAAGCGTGTTCTTAGCATGTCCACTCTTCGACTTTAACTTGTCATTAAAAATTCTTTAAAGAAATTCTTTTAACTCTTTGGTGCAAATCACCTACATCACGATACCAACAAGACATGTAAGCAGGAGCAACAACTAGGTAGTTGTAATTTAAACAACTTCCCTTTCAGAAAAATATTCTAATATGGTGGAGTCACACGATTTTCTTTATCCAATTACAAATCCACATACATATGTTATACAGGATGACTCGATGAAACAAGCTTTTACTTCTAGGTTGTAAACGTTATTATATTTTGTTTAAATTAACAAACATATCCCATTAATATCAATATAATATCATTTTATGCAACTAAAGGAAAACTATAACTTCTTGGAAATTACAATGGTCCCCATTTCGTGACGAAAATCTGCCATTCACGATGCATATCGTCAACTGTTTGTAATAATATTTCAACTGGAATATCAACAATGTTTCTGTAAGCACTAACTCCAAGGTCTACAAAGGTTTGCGGACGATTTTGATAAACCGTGCACCTAAATGCTCCCAGATAAACCAGTCACATACACAGAAATCTATGAATATTGGAGGCCATACAACGTCTCCATCTTTCGAGAAGACTGTATTCCCCAAAAGCCAACTCACAGCTGCTATGCAAATTATAGCAGTGTATGCTGCGGCACCAACTTGCTGAAACCTTTATACCTTACACATTTTCCACAGAAAAATTAATGGCATTTCAGTTGAAAAGTTTTACCAAAATCGCTTGACGATATGCATCATAAGCTGCATGTTTGTAGTCGCTGAAATGGAGGTCATTCGCGGGACATGATTTACACGAAATTAAATGTTTTCCTCCGTTGTATCAAACAATACAATATTAGCGTTAATCTCGTGTATTCGTTAAATTACATAAATAGCATAATTAATGTTTACTACACAATAGAAAAAAATGGTTTCAATGGATCGCCAGCGTTCATTAATCTATCTTCTTCTAAATTCTTGTCTCCACGTTACAATATTCAGACAACGCATTTTTGCCTATGAATTATATCAAATTAAGTATTAAATATTTAGCTAGAACAACATGCAGTAGGAATTGAACTGTTTATCGGAAACATGGAGGAATAAACAGAAATCTTAGTTATGGAAGAATAAATTACTCCTCCACGCCTACACTCCTTGCAAAGAAAAAGAGGAATTGGAAACATTCAAACATCTTCCGTTATATGACGCATTTAATATAATCATGCAGAATGGAATATTTCGAAAACGATTAACCCACTATATTTTATATACATTGTATGTTTTAATGAGCTCTACATTATATGTTTATTATTCTTTCCTAGTTATACAAAGTTACACAAATTCAATCAAAGTGAAGAGCACATTGCACATTATTCAAAGAAAATTCAAGATTGCGACATTAATAACTCAAATATATTTCAATCAAAATCGCTAGTGCAATTTTAAGAGAATAAAGCATAGCGGTAACTTTTTCATACAGAGGGTAGTTTGGAATGTGGAAAATTTCTTGAAAATATTCGCCGTGTATGTTCAAACAGTATATCGGACTCAAATATGAAATTTGTTATTCTCGACTTTTCATTTTTGCTTTCTCTAGCACCTGGAAAGAGGTCCACAAGCGCGCGCGTGTGTGTGCGTTTTAGGTTAGTCTTCCAAAGATAATAAACGAAATTTTCAAGAAAATACCCGCATCCCAAACCACCTGAGATTATTTTCGTTAATTTTGATTTTCCCCCAAAAAATGGCTCTAACGACTTTTATTAAAATACCATATGTTTAAGAAATTTACATCACAAATAAAATGTGTATCTGAATTTCCTGTGAATAGCCTATGAAGTCCTTTTCATTCGAAATCTATTTTCTATAATTTTGTATAACTGATAATACATAACAAATACTTTTGAGCAAACTACACCGAATTGGAAAATTGAACTAAGTAATAATGGAGATCTCGAAATGGTTGATGCCACAAACAATTATTGGAAATTAATTGTGTACTTTAGAGGGATGTATATTTTTAGTGTAGTAAACTTTTTTCTGTCTCTTATAGTTTACCTGTTGTATAAAATCGTATAAAGTTCCTTCCACATGCAAAAAAATTAATCTCTTTAAAACACAAAATTTATGACAATTTCCGAAATATTCGTTGTGATTTGTTTTGAACTTTCCAATACGTTTATCAGTTTGTGAAGCGCTGTTGTCATTCTTTTGTTTCTCGTGATGCCATGGAAAGAGTATGGAATTTCAAGCCCAGCGTGTAGCGACCCACTTTTTAAAGATTTGATCATCATTTCGGTCTGCTGTACCCCTCTTGTCCTACAACGAAATATACAATGAAAGCATTTCTGCAAACGTTTATCTCAATGAACATGAAGTAAATAGAAAAGTAGGCATCTGTAAGAACAGCTTGGAGAAGGGATTTGAAAACAACATGATAATGAGTAGAGCAAGGCACATGAATGTAACATAATGGACTTTTTTACCTAAGTGGTTCACACACACGCTTTTTTCCCCTAGGGATCTTCAAACGTATACTTGCGGTGACATCTCGATATTGAAATTTTGGATGGAAAGCAATACCTAATATAGTTAAGCAACATAAAATAAAAATCTTACGTGTTACATTCACAAGGATGTCACAAACCACTGTCGTTTATTTTATATAACTATTACAGACTATTCTTACGAAAGCTTATTTTTTCTACTTCATGTTAATCGAAATAAATCTTTGAACAAATAGTTTCATTCCACATTTGCTTGTATGTACATGGCAACTGAGGAAACACACCCGAGAGTCAGCCTTTAAAAGGGGACGCTATATCCTGGCCTTATAAGAGAGAGAAACAACAGAATATCGACAGCACTTTTGAGCAAACTACACCGAATTGGAAAATTTAACTAAGTAATAATGGAGATCTCGAAATGGTTGATGCCACAAACAATTATTGGAAATTAATTGTGTACTTTAGAGGGATGTATATTTTTAGTGTAGTAAACTTTTTTCTGTCTCTTATAGTTTACCTGTTGTATAAAATCGTATAAAGTTCCTTCCGAATGAAAAGGACTTCACAGATTATTTCCAGAAAATTTAAGATACAAATTTTATTTGTCATGTAAATATCTTAAATATGTTGTATTTCAATAAAAATTAATAGAGCTATTTTTGAGAAAATTGAAAATGTGGAAATTTTTTTCATGTGAAGGGTAGTTTTGGGTGGGGGAGGCTAAAAACGTATTTCCGGTTAAATATCGACATCGAAATTTTGGGTGAAGAATGTAGTAGAGTAAGTAAAAATGACTCTTCCTCTAAAGTTGCAAAACCTGGCATTTTAAACAATATATTATTAACAACTAGGGCTTTTGCAAACATACATATTTCAAGGATGTTTACCACCGTTTTACAAAAATAATCAGCCTTAAATTACATAATCAACCACAAGGCTTTGTATAATTTTCCTTAAATATCAACAAATTGCTTTATCATGCATTGAGCAGGGATTGCAAACTCTAATTTATCAGAAATTCTAATTAGGCCTTTTTTTTTTAAAGTTCCCTTGTTTTACCCAGTTTATATTTACTGTGTTTTTACTGTTTTCGTTAACGCTTATTACCGCATTTACACAACACACAAACACCCATGCCCATGGCGGGGCTCGAACCCGCGACCTTCACCTTGGCGGAGCGCCGGAGGTATACAGTCCAGCGAACACGGCTACGAGGGCCGGCTGAGTTTTATTTATGCACGCTCTTTTAACTACTATGGTTCTTAGCGTCCCATTTTGCTCAGAAGCCTCTTTATCAGGCTTCACGTTCTTTTACGTGCCGTAAATCTACGACACGGGTCTACCGGCTTTACTTCTCTTCCGAAGGAAGCCATATTAAGGATTTTACGCCCGAAAAAATCCATCGCCCTCGCCATATCAACCATAAAGTTTTGTATCATTTTCCTGGATTTCTACAAATTGCTTTATCTGCATTGAGTGATATTTGTCGCGATATTTTAATTACGGCTTCTATTTTGGTAGAAATAGCATATTGTCATTACTTAGTAAGTAAAGCTTGTATTGCACCTTCCTGATCACAATCTCTGATGTTGTTTCACATAAGAAATAATTCGGAAACAAACGTTTAATTTTCAGAGCAGCAGAATGGCTCGCAGGTGTTCGAGGGTCAGCAACGTGGGGGTCGCGAGGCATGGATGCAAGAAGACAACGATCCGAGATTCTTACGCACGGAAGCCGAAGAGTTTCCCACGCACAATTCAGTTCATGTCAAGTTCGAGGTGCCCAAAGTGCCAGTCATATTCGTACTGGGTAAGTCTACTGCATTTAATTAACAATACTTTAAAATCTACAAAAATATTATAAGGAGAGAACATTTATTTGTTTGTATGTATGTATATAAGGTAATCTCAAAAACCATTCATCCGATTTTGAAAATTCTTTCAGCACTGAAAAGCCCTATTCTTTCTGGCGGACATGGGCTATGAAACACCTGATTTCAAATCATAAAATACTACAATATTAAAAACAATTTACAAAGCCTTCGTTCACAATGTAATGGAGTAGAAGGTAGTTGCTGCACTTCACAGAGAATGCGAGTAGAAACAAAAGCCGGTTGGTTGCTGTACTCCGCAGAGAATGCGTAAAAACAAAAACCGGTTACATGTTATCCCAAACAACAATCGCAGATAGCCATGATCTAACATTTAAGAAAACTGAAGACTAAGCTTAAAAAGGGAAAATCGATCCTGTTTATAACCGTACGAATCTAACTTATTTCAATTCCATTAATCAAACACTGCAGGTGTGTGTTTGTGTATGACGAAACCGTGTCATAACCCCTGAATAACCTTGCACTGAAGTTTCCGGATGCCAAAACCTCCTATAGCCCGCATGTAAGAAAGTTTTGTTGTATTTCCTTTGTACTCTTGTAATCAAGTTCGTTAGTAGGGCATGCTATTTAAATAACTATATAAAGAGAGAAAATTGCTAACGTTAGAAATCACCGAACCGATGTTTTATAATAAAATTAACAACTGAGAGGATTCGTTTTCTCGATAGTACCGGACCATGTATGTTTTCCAAAGAGGTTATGTAATCCGGTGGCCAGGGAGTGTAGAGCATCCATAATCACCTGTTTCACCTCTATTTCGTTGTATGTGTTAAACTATGCAGTTTTTGTGTTTAAATAACTACGGGACCAAAGGGAAGGTACAAAAAGTTTAAAATTACACCCACTGTAATTATCTAAAATTATTCAACCATACCGATGATGATTGTTCCACATCAAAGGATACTGCTATACACCGGGGTGAGGCCAAAAGGTTTGCAGCTAGATATTAAATTTTAGTTGCCCCAGCATAAACATTGGGAGGTATACATCAAAGGTAGCGAGAGGACCAGAAACTTTAATATCACGTTCCAGAGCAGGTGTGGGATAGTTATCACAAATTACACAGAATTTCACATTAATCACATTACCTGTGGTTTATTGAGTATAAACCCGGTACCCCTACATCTACACAAAAGATAAAACACCTGATGTGTTACACTCACGTGACTTTCTCTACTCTTGTACAAACTATTTTTACAAACGCTTATTCTCCATATGCTTCATGTTAATCGAGATATCGATATGTTAATCTTATTGCTAATTTTCTTGTAGACGCAAGGGGAATTGGTAGGCTTTAAGCGACAGTCAAATATTTTAAGAACTGATTGCTATGTAGAGTATTCCTTTCTCTTTGCATTACCAGGACAAAAAAATGAATAACGAATTCCCATTTGAGAAAAAGTATAAGTATTGGAAAATTTAAGGGAATAACAAGCAATATCTCGAAAATGGTTCACTCAACAAAAAAAATGTATATGATATAAATTGTGTATTTTAACGCATCTACATTTTTGTGTAGTAAAATTTTGTCTATCTCTTATGGTTTACCAGTTATGCAAAAGTCGTTCACAATGAAGAACACTTTTGGAGACATTCCCAGAAAATTCCAGATATACATTTTATTAGTCATGAATTTATCTTAAATATCGTTAGAGCCATTTTGAGAAAATTAAAATTTTCGAAAAATGTTCCATGTAAAGGGTAATCTGGGGTGGGGGGGATTTTCTTGAAAACCTTCGTGTCGCATCTCTGGGAGATACTGAACCTAAATACCAAGTTTGGTGTTTATCCGACTGTTCGTTTCTGAGTTATGCTGTTCACAGACAGACACACAGACAGACACAGAAACACACACACGGACATGTTTCCAAAAATACTTTTTTTGCATTCAGGAGGCCTCAAAACATATATTTCCGGTGAAATATCGGTATCGAATTTTTGGATGGAATGCAATACTTCCCCTACTTACTATACGTAGTAGAGAAAGTAAAAAGGAAGAAATTGAAGGGAGATGTTACACACACGAGACCACATTCACACAATTCACACACATCCTTCATGCCAGACACTCGATTAGAAATGACGCTCACCACACAACACACAAAGAAAGTATCGCTTACTTCTCCCACTATAACCCTCGTCACGCCAGACGAAATTCAAAACCCAAGCCGAAAGAATTAACCAACAAGACTGTCGCCAACAAAGCAATAATGTGTCTGGCGTGACAATATACACACATACACGCCATAATATTTATAGGCTATGCGGCATTTCCAGAACTTGGAAGACTGTCTTTTGAAGGAATATCAGAAAGTTTTCATCCTTATTTGGAATAGCCGGAGCTGTACGAAATTACTGCAATTATAAGAGGTAAAGGGGATGATTCCCATAAAAATCTTTTAGATCATTGTAGAATAATTTCATAAATGAAATGAATTCATCATTCGAGTTTAAAAAGCTTACCATGCAACGTCGGGTAAGCCTGTTAGTAATCGATATTGTACTATAAGGACAACTCTGCGGTAATTTTCCATTTCTGATAAACGACTAGCGTTAGCATGTATGTGGGTCATTATCAAATTAGCAGAAGTTCTGTCAAAAGACTGATTACAACCTTTGAACGAATGTATTTATCAGTCGAACTTACACACTTACATACCTTTATCGACATTCTCATGACTATATGTGACATTATGTCAATGGTAATATCATAGGGAAATAGCCTTGGTAATGCCAAACAGACGTGATTAGTACTATGATGCACATTAATGTATTATTGGAATTCTGTTAAAGAGTCTTGTGCAAATTTGACAAACCACGATAGCGTACAATAAATGAGCTACCCACTATCTCCCACTTAATCAGTACTGCGCAATCAGAAACAACTTTACGCTAAAGTGTGGTAATGTAAGTTACATTACTGTCTTCTTTTTTATTGTTAACAATTTTGCCAAATCGGGAAGTAAAATTCACCTCGGATATATTTTTGTTTTTTTGTATTCATGGTTATATCAATGAAATTGAAATACATGTTTTAAAGCTTATTGTAGAATACAAAAACGTTGCTTATAAGTCTGGTATCGTGTGCTTTTACTTACTCTACTACGTAGAGTATCTACAGCATGTTTTCCGGCATAAATATTTCTACCTTTAATGTCAGCAAAGAAATTAACTACAATAAGCCTCAAAGATACAATATCATACAAACAAAGCACCCATTTCATAGTAATTCCTCAGATAATACAAATTTTGTTTGTATTCTACTCCTGTGAAATACATGGCCGATTCGATTAAGTTTCATTGAAAAGTGTGTATACTTTTGTGTATACCGCCCTGTCATTAACTCCTATCATCATTAGAGTTTCAATCATTTCAGTACCTGTTAGAAACGTTTTATTTTATAATATCACGAACAAAAGAGTTTTCTTCACACAAAGCTGATACACAATTCAAGAATTAAAATGTATCCATAGCAACCAAACGTTATGTATGAAACAAATTAAATGTTGCATTGGACTTAAAATATCTTACAGAAATAAAAACACAATAGGTCACCATTTAAGGGGCAAGATAGTTTGAACACATGGACATTACACCTTAAATGTGTTAAATTACCACTACTCTTAAAGTTCTCAATGGTTTTTCCTGACTTCTTTATAAATTACTATATAAATCATGACAAATATTTCAAGTGGTTGTTTGAATTGATAGCTTATGTAGTTGAGCCCGTAAAAATTATTCCATTCAGCGGAAAAATTTACTCTTAAAACATGTGAATTCATGTACCTTTTTCTCTGATACTACTTGCAATACAGAGTCACACATTTGCATACTTGTTCTTAGTATAATCAGCTATATTCTGAACCTCAATTATTTAGTTACATATATCAGTTCACTAGAAATAGAAAACAGATTAATTGCAAAGTAAAAATGTGGAAAATCTGCAATGGTTGCTTTCTTAATATCACTAATATACATTATAAAATTATGATTGTGGTTCAGAAGTTTTAACTATGTATTGTATACATGTACGGAAAATTGCAGCTCTCTATCTTTCATACTTTCTGAAAAAAAGGTACATATGTATCCAAAAATGTTTTGAGAAAACTGAATTTAAAGTTTAAACATTAAAATTCTGACACAATTCAGTACATTCTAGGGTCATAATCATCTGCACCCATTCCCGGATTACTGCAGCTTTTTTGATTGCCTTCTCTTGGTCCTAACCTCTTTTGTTAATTTCTGAACTGCTCGCCGGGCATGATATAGCCGTTCGCTGTTGAAAGATACAAAAATGTTGTAAAAAGAGGCGTTACATGACAGCTTTAAAGGAATGCAGATTAGCATTTAAATGTATTTAAATGTCTTAAAAACTTCTTAACCCCCAAAAGGTATGTATTTTATGAAACTAAATAATAGATATTTTATTGCTGCCTAAAACAAAAAATGTGATTTTTTACTATTTCAGAGTACCTTGTCCCCTTAGAATGTTCTCGATGACCTCACATATTTAAGAAGAATGTTTCAAATACTTATTTTTGTAAAATATTCCTTTCAATATACTACATGATGTGACCAACGATTTTTTTTAAATTACTTAATTTTAGTCGTATTGATATTAGCCTTAAATGAGCACCACCTGTACATATAAGTTAATTAAAAACTAAAAATAATGAAGTACTAGATTTTTAAAACTATTTATAAAGTGAAAATTCCCATGTATGGGTCAATTTGGCTGGTTTCTTTTCTTTCTTTTCCGAAGTCGTCAGGTATATCTACTTAGGAGCAGAAAAAGTGGTCCATTCCCTTAATCACAGTAGTTTTTTTTACTTTCTCTACTACGTATAGTAAGTAGGGGAAGTATTGTATTCCACCCAAAAATTCGTTACCGAGATTTCACCGGAAATACATGTTTTGAGATCCCCTGAATCCAAAAAAAGCACTTTTGGAAACATGTCCGTGTGTATGTCTGTAAACAACATAACTCAGAAACGAACAGTCGGATAAACACCAAACTTGGTATTTAGGTTCAGTATCTTCCAGAGATGCGACACGAAGGTTTTTAAGAAACTCCCCCAACCCCAGATAACCCTTTAGATGGAATATTTTTCGAAAATTTTATTTTTCTCAAAAGTGGCTCTAACGATTTTGATTAAAATTTCATATATTTAAGATACTTTCATAACAAATAAAATGTATATCTTGAATTTTCTGGGAATGTCTCCAAAAGTATTCTTCATTGTGAACGACTTTTGTATAACTGGTAAACTATAAGAGATAGACAAAATTTTACTACACAAAAAAATGTAGATCGCGTTAAAATACACAATTTATGTCATATACATCTTTTTTTGTTGATTGAACCATTTTCGAGATATTGCTTGTTATTCCTTTAAATTTTTCAATACTTATACTTTTTCTCAAATTCGTTATTCATTTTTTTTGTCCTGCTAATGCAAAGAGAATGGAATACTCCACATAGCAACCACCTCTTAAAATATTTGACTATAGTTTAAAGCCTACCAATTCCCCTTGCATCTACAAGAAAATTAACAATAAGATTAACATCTCGATTAACATGAAGCATATGGAGAATAAGCGTTTATAAAAATAGTTTGTACAAGAGTAGAGAAAGTCATGTGAGTGTAACACATCAGAAATTTTTTATGTCCTGGACATACAAAAAGAATGGAATGCGCCACATAGCAACCAGCTCTTAAAACATTTGACTATAGCTTAAAGCCTACCATATTCCCCTTGCAGCTACAAGAGAATTAGCAATAAGGTTAACATCTCGATTAACATGAAGCATATGGAGAATGAGCGTTTGAAAACTAGGTTGTACCAGTACAGAAAGTCATGTGAGTGTAACTCATCAGATTTTTTTTCCGTACGTTTTCCACATTTATCTAACCAACACTATATTACACCTCGCCCTTATAACGTCTCTATGATTGGCTTCAAACAAATCCCAAAAAACCTAAATGAAACCAATGAGTGATGAGGGGCTAGAAATAGCCTCTCGATGCATTCTGTTATGATATGTGTAAACAAGTAGAGATGGCTAGCACAATGTACCTACCGGATTTTGTAAGGGAGGGGTGGATTAGAAATGAGTTATCTATAGCGCTGAAACGCTCAAAAGTCATAATATTTGAATGTTTCTTCTGAAGTGGACATGGAAATAAGATGTAAAATTATTGTCACCAACTAATAATTATTGCCGTCAAACGGATATTGCCAATTTCAATTAGTTATTGTATTACTTTTATTCATAAGCACTTAGATACTATAATAATAATGACGCCAGACATGACAACAATAGTAACCGGTCATGGAAACCTCAACACATACACTATGTGATCAAAAGTATCCGGACAACCCCACAAACATACGTTTTTCATCTTAGGTGCATTCTGCTGCCACCTACTGCCTGGTACTCATTATCCGCCACCTCAGTAGTCATTAGACATCGTGAAACAGCAGAATGGGACGCTCCATGGAACTCACGAACCACAAACTTGGTCACGTGATTGGGTGTCACTTGTGTCAGAAGTCTGTACGCGAGATTTCCACACTCCTAAACATCCCTAGGTCCACTGCTTCTGATGTGATAATGAAGTGGAAACGTGAAGGGACATGTACAGCACAAAAGCGTACAGGCCGACCTCGTCTGTTGACTGACAGAGACCGCCGACATTTGAAGAGGGTCGTAAAGAGTAATAGGCAGACATCTGTCCAGACCATCACACAGGAATTCCAAACTACATCAGGATCCACTACACGTACTATGACAGTTAGGCATGAGGTGAGAAACCTTGGATTCCATGGTCGAGCGTCAGCTCATAAGCCACACATCACGCAGGAAAATGCCAAACGACGCCTCGCTTGGTGTAAGGAGCGTCAACATTACACGATTGAACAGTGGCAAAACGTTGTGTGGAGTGACGAATCACGGTACACAATGTGGCGATCCGATGGCAGGGTGGGTATGGCGAATGCCCGGTGAACGTCATCTGCCAGCGTTTGTAGTGCCAACAGTGAAATTCGGAGTTGGTGGTGTTATGGTGTGGTCGTGTTTTTCCTGGAGGGGGCTTGCACCCCTTGTTGTTTTGCGTGGCACGATCACAGCGCAGACCTACATTGATATTTTAAGCACCTTCTTGCTTCCCATTGTTGAAGAGCAATTCGGAGATGGCGATTGCATCTTTCAACACGATCGAGCACCTGTTCATACTGCAGGGGCTGTGGCGGAGTGGTTACGCGACAATAACATCCCTGTAATGGACTGGCCTGCACAGAGTCCTGACTTGAATCCTATAGAACACCTTTGGGATGTTTTGGAACGCCGACTTCGTGCCAGGCCTCACCGACCTACCGAACTTGTACGTCATTTTCAGCCAGGTGTCCGGATACTTTTGATCACGTAGTGTATCTCCACAGACTTAGGATAGCAAGTAGACCCGAGTGTTCATGTGGGAGTGATCCCTAAACAGTGGACCATTTAAAATTCGAGTATAGTGCAGTGAAAAGTGAAAGAGAAACTCTAGTAAATAGTGTTCTTAAAACAGACAACTGGCCAGTGCATAAATCTGTCCTAGTAAAAAAGCTTTTATACCCATTTACAAAATATGTGTACTCCTTAGACTTTCAAGTATTGAAAAAGATCAGTGAGTAACAGCAATCAGCATACAAGTATAAAAAGTAAATAATGCTAGTAAAACAATTAAATAAGACTATTGAAGGACGAACCAATATACGAGATAAAAACAAAATACGCAAATGATTTAGACTTTTAAGTGTAAACATTTCAAGACCAAGGACCATCAGCAAATATGTATTATTCAAAAGCACCCAATTAATGTTAACACCGCTATAAAACGAAATGAAAAACATATAGTACTACGCAAGTACTGCAGCATGAGGAGAGATATATAATGAATAAGGAATAATAATTATTAATAATGATATCCAAGAATGAAAGCATAAGATCGTCTGGTCTGGTCTGTTCACATTTTAAGAGGTTAAAACGGCTCTGCTATCGTTATAAGGATCTTCCTGTATTCATATAATCTCTTGGCTGATAGGAAAATATAACCTTTGGTAACCTGGAATCTATTATTATTATTATTATTATTATTATTATTATTATTATTATTGCATAATAAGATTGATGTGACTCTGATAGTAGAAAATCATCGTCTAAATGATCTATTACTATCTGCCTTATTGAGTTGGATTTGAAGCAGACGGAATTCGGCACCGATCCAGAAAAATGGATAATGTACCGATACTGCACTAGGGAACGCCCCCGGGAGGGAGGAATGAGGCAAAGGAGACACCGGGCAAACGGAACCAGGAATGACGGCACAGCTTTGGCAGGATCCCTACAGTTTCCAGATATAGAAATCCCGGCAGACCGGGGATCCCGCCCCACAAAGGGTTCAATGCCGCCCAAGGGGTGGTCCTTATACCCCGGCAACCAACCGAAGGCCGATGGTTGGAATAATTTCACAGAGAGCATCCTTTTCTCTGCCACGCTGCACTGAAACACCATCGCCGACAATTCTAGCCCTGAAACAGGCGAAACGGAGTGAAGGATGAATGAAATGATTAATGGAACGAAGTGGAGGGACAGGAATTAGGGGGGGGGGTGAACGAAACCACTCCAGCACTCGCCTGATGACCAGGGGAAACCCCCGAAAACACCCATAGATCAAAGTGTGCGGTCGAACCTGATACCTTCCGAATTCGGGTCACAGACGTTACCGCCTGAGCCATCCCGCTCGGTATCGTATGTATCAAAGAGCCTACAGATAACCGTCACGTTACGATCTGAAATGTTGAAGCGACGTATTACTTATACTTTTCGTACGAGTATTTCGATGGCTATTCCCCACATACAGGGGTATTTTTCTAGTGTTTTACGGATTCAGCGGCCTCCAAACATATATGGCAGGTGAAATTTTATTTATACAATTTTTTACTTTCTCTACTACGTATAGTAGGTAGGGGAAGGGAAGTATTGTATTCCACCCAAAAATTCGATACCGAGATTTCACCGGAAATATATGGTTTGAGACCCCCTGAATACAAAAAACGTATTTTTGGAAACATGTCCGTGTGTGTATCTGTCTGTGTGTCTGTCTGTGAACAGCATAACTCAGAAACGAACAGTCGGATAAACACCAAACTTGGTATTTAGGTTCAGTATCTTCCAGAGATGCGACACAAAGGTTTTCAAGAAAATCCCCCCACCCCAGACTACCCTTTATATGGAACATTTTTCGAAAACTTTAATTTTCTCAAAAATGGCTCTAACGATTTTGATTAAAGTATCATATGTTTAAGATATTTTTATGACAAATGAAATCTATATCTCGAATTTTCTGGGAATGTCTCCAAAAGTGTTCTTCATTGTGAATGACTTTTGCATAACTGGTAAACCATGAGATAGACAACATTTTACTGCACAAAAAATGTAGATCGCGTTAAAATACACAATTCATGTCGTATACATTTTTTTTGTAGAGTGAATCATTTTCGAGATATTGCTTGTTATTCCCTTAAATTTTCCAATACTTATACTTTTTCCCAAATTCGTCATTCATTTTTTACTTTCTCTACTACGTATAGTAAGTAGGGGAAGTATTGCATTCCACCCAAAAATTCGATACCGAGATTTCACCGGAAATACATGTTTTGAGACCTCCTGAATCCAAAAAATCTGATGTGTTACACTCACATGACTTTCTCTACTCTTGTACAATCTAATTTTACAAACGCCTATTCTCCATATGCTTCAAGTTAATCGAGATATCGAGATGTCAATCTTCTTGGTAATTTTCTTGTAGATGCAAGGGAAATATCGTAGCTTTTAAGCGATAGTCAAATATTTTAACGCTGGTTGCTATGTGGCGTATTCCATTCTCTTTGCATGTCCAGGACATAAAAAAAATGAATAACGAATTTCAGAAAAAGTATAAGTATTGGAAAATTTAAGGCAATAACAAGCAATATCTCGAAAACGGTTCACTCAACAAAAGAAATGTATATGACATAAGTTGTGTATTTTAACGCGATCTACATTTTTTGTGTAGTAAAATTTTGTCTATCTCTTATGGTTTACCAGTTATGCAAAAGTCGTTCACAATGAAGAATACTTTTGGAGACATTCCCAGAAAATTCGAGATATACATTTCATTTCTCATGACATTATCTTACACATATGATATTTTCATCAAAATCGTTAGAGCCATTTTTGAGAAAATTAAAATTTTCGAAAAATCTTCCATGTAAAGGGTAGTCTGGGTTGGGGGGATTTTCTTGAAAACCTTCGTGTCGCATCTCTGGAAGATACTGAACCTAAATACCAAGTTTGGTGCTTATCCGAATGTTTGTTTTTGAGTTATGCTGTTCACAGACACACACACACAGACACACACACACACAGACACACACACAGACACACACACACAGACACACACACGGACATGTTTCCAAAAATGCTTTTTTTGGATTCAGGAGGTCTCAAAACATGTATTTCCGGTGAAATCTCGGTATCGAATTTTTGGGTGGAATGCAATACTTCCCCTACTTACTATACGTAGTAGAGAAAGTAAAAAAGCATTTTTGGAAACATGTCCGTGTGTGTGTCTGTGTGTGTGTCTGTGAACAGCATAACTCAAAAACTAACAGTCGGATAAACACCAAACTTGGTATTTAGGTTCAGTATCTTCCAGAGATGCGACACGAAGGTTTTTAAGAAACTCCCCCAACCCCAGATAACCCTTTAGATGGAATATTTTTCGAAAATTTTCATTTTCTCAAAAATGGCTCTAACGATTTTGATGAAAATATCATATGTTTAAGATAATGTCATGAGAAATGAAATGTATATTTCGAAATTTCTGGGAATGTCTCCAAAAGTATTCTTCATTATGAACGACTTTTGCATAACTGGTAAATCATAAGAGATAGACAAAATTTTACTACACGAAAAATGTAGATCGCGTTAAAATACATAATTTATGTCATATACATTTCTTTTGTTGAGTGAAGCGTTTGCGAGATATTGCTTATTATTCCCTTAAATTTTCCAATACTTATACTTTTTCTCAACTTCGTTATTCATTTTTTTTATGTTCTGGACATGCAAAGAGAATGGAATGCGCCACATAGCAACCAGCGCTTAAAATATTTGACTATCGCTTAAAACCTACCATATTCCCCTTGCATCTACAAGAAAATTATCAATAAGATTGACATCTCGATATCTCCATTAACATGAAGCAGATGGAGAATAAGCGTTTGTAAAAATAGTTTGTACAAGAGTAGAGTAAGTCATGGGAGTGTAGCACATCAGATTTTTCATATAATAAAATACGTTCTTTACCTTAAGGAAAGGGCGCAGAAAGTAAAATACGACACAGGTAAGCAGATAGCAGGATGATGCAAGTGAACTTATGGATTCTGCTCCTATTTTCATAGAAATTTAACTGCAATGTTACTACCCCCAAAGGAGTTCCATTATATTTGTATCTCTTTGATCTTGGGGCATTTAAGGCTGACTTTATGCAAAACAACGCCCAAAACGGATTGGATAAGAGAAAGGGGAAATAAAAGCGCTAGAAGTAGTCACGCTAATGGTGGTTAAACATAATATCGAATCCCTTTACACCAGTTTGAGTTGTGCAGTGTTTATTTGGGTCTTTGCCTTGTTTCGTGCTGAATGCTTGAAAATAAATTTTATGTTGATTTTAGTTCGATTCCAGCAGTAGATCGTTGCTCAGTGAGCATTATTTACTGTAAGTTATTACCCAGAATCTTTATTGCATACTGACTTTTGCATTAGGTAGCTTAGAACACTAATTGCAGCATGTTTAATCATTTAGATTTTGAATTAAATTTTCTTTCACGCAAACCGTTGTTGGACAGGGTTGGAAAAATGCGAACCAGCTGGAGAATTTTGTGTCGTCCCGGCATGTTGCCATGGTAGCTCAGTGGTTAGAGCAACCGGACGGAGACCGGGAGATCCGTGGTTCAAATCCCGGCTATGGCATTGAATTTTTCAGTCGCCTGATTCTACCTTTCCATTTAGATATTTTACAATGTAATACCTTCCATAAAAAGCACTATAATTATAGAACAAAGAGTTCAGATGATGCAAAAAGAAAATTCTGATGTATTGCATTCATATGACTTTCTTTACTCTCTCTTCTACAATCTTCATACAGAAGCTTATTCTATCTAATTCTTGTTAATAGGGTTTAATCTTCAACACACATTTACACACTTCGTAATATGTATAAGAATAGTATAGTAAACCAAAGTGATAGTCAAGTATTTTAAAAGTGGTTACTAGGTGATGGCTTTGAAATTCCTTTCTCTTTGTATAACCACTAGAAAGAAAAGAAAACGAATAGCGATTTCAGAAAAAATTATAAAGTATTTGAAAATTAAACTAATAACAAAGAATATTTTGAAATGGTTAAAACTCCAAAAAAATCTTATGTGTTACACTCACATGACTTTCTCTACTGATGTACAAACTAATTTTACAAATGTTTATTCTCCTGTTGCTTCATGTTAATCGAGATGTTAATCTTATTGCTAATTTTCTTGTAGATGCAAGGGGAATTGGTAGACTTTAAGCGATAGTCAAATATTTTAAGAGCTGGTTGCTATGTGGAGTATTCCATTCTCGTTGCATTGCCAGGACAAACAAAAATGAATAACGAATTTGAGAAAAACTATAAGTATTGGAAAATTTAAGGGAATAACAAGCAATATCTCGAAAATGGTTCACTCAACAAAAAAAAATGTATATGACATAAATTGTGTATTTTAACGCGATCTACATTTTTTGTGTAATAAAATTTTGTCTATCTCTTATAGTTTACCAGTTATACAACAGTCGTTCACAATGAAGAATACTTTTGGAGACATTCCCAGAAAATTCAAGATATACATTTTATTTTTTATGAAAGTATCTTAAATATATGGTATTTTAATCAAAATCGTTAGAGCCACTTTTGAGAAAATTAAAATTTTCGAAAAATGTTCCATGTAAAGGGTAATCTGGGGTGGCGGGATTTTCTTGAAAACCTTCGTGTCGCATCTCTGGAAGATATTGAACCTAAATACCAAGTTTGGTGTTTATCCGACAGTTCGTTTCTGAGTTATGCTGTTCACATACACATACACACGGACATGTTTCCAAAAATGCTTTATTTGCATTCAGTGCACCTCAGGACATGTATTTCCGGTGAAATCTCTGTATCGAATTTTTGGGTGGAATACAATACTTCCCCTACTTACTATACGTAGTAGAGAAAGTAATAACGAATTCAAATTTGAGAAACAGCATAAGTATTGGAAAATTAAAAAAAAATAATAAGGAACATTTTGGAAATTGTTCACTGAAGAAAAAAAATATATATGACATAAACTGTGTTTTAACGAGATCTACATTTTTGTGAAGTACAATTTTACCAGTTATGCAAAGGTCATTCAGAATGAAGAGGACCTTTGGGGACATTCCCAGAAAATTGAAGATGTACATTTCACCTGCTATGAAAATATCTTTAACATATAATATTTTAGTAAAATCGTTAGAGCCATTTTTGAGAAAATCAAAATTTTCAAAAATGTTACATGTAAACGATAGTCTGCGGTCACAGGACTTTCATGAAAACCTTCGTGTCGCATCCTTTGAACATACTATACTCAAATACCAAGTTTGGTATTTATCCGACTTTTCGTTTCTAAGCTATGCTTTCACATACACACAGACAGTTTCCAAAATGCCTTATTTGGATTCAGGGAGCCTCAAAACATGTATTTCGCGCGAAATTCCGGTATCGAATTTTTGGGAGGAATGCAATACTGGCTCTACTTACTATACGCAGTAGAGAGAGTAAAAATAATTAGAGCAACCTTTTGAAACAAATAACTTTGATTTTACTTTTTCTGCCACGCACATAGAAGATAGCGAAAGTATTGTATTCCACCCAAAAATTTTGATACCGAGGTTTCACCGGAAATACATGTTTTGAGATCCCTGAATCCAAAAAAGCATGTTTGGAAGCGTGTCCGTTAGTGTTAGTGTGTCTGTGAACAGCATAAATCAGAAACGAACAGTCGGATAAACACCAAACTTGGTATTTAGGTTCAGTATCTTCCAGAGATGCGACACGAAGGTTTTCAAGAAAATCCCCCACCCCAGATTATACTTTACATGGAACATGTTTCGAAAATTTTAATTTTCTCAAAAATGGCTCTAACGATTTTGATTACAATATCATATATTTAAGATACTTTCATGACAAATAAAATGTATATCTTGAATTTTCTGGGAATGTCTCCAAAAGTATTCTTCATTGTGAACGACTTTAGCATAACTGGTAAACAGTAAGAGATAGACAAAATTTTACTACACATTTTCCAATACTTATACTTCTCAAATAAGAATTCGTTATTCATTTTTTTGTCCTGGTAATGCAAAGAGAATGGAATGCGCCACATTACAACCAAATCTTAAAACATTTGACTATCGCTTAAAGCCCACCAATTCCCCTTGCATCTACAAGAAAATCAAAAATAAGATTAACATTTCGATTAACATGAAGCATATGGAGAAAAGCGTTTGTAAAAAAAGTAAGAGTTTTTTAAAAAACTGATTCATATTATTATAAATGAAAGTTTGCAAAACGATCTGTACACTACACTTTAAGGAACATAGTTCTAATAGTTGTTTATTAGAGTGTACCAGAAATCTGTTTAAAAAAAAAACATAAGAAAGGTTGTCTTACGTTAACTTAGGTATATGAGAGCTTTAGTTTGTTTGAATGTTTGAATTGTTGCAGGAGGGCCGGGCAGTGGGAAGGTGACACATTGTGACAACCTGATGCAGGAGAAGAGAGGAATAACCCACATCAACATGACAGATCTACTGCAGCAGTACGCCATTGGTAACGGTGAGACCAACAGTGGTCATTCTTATCTTACACAACGGCCTTTCAAATGACAACCAAAAAGTGTTACACGATGCGTATTTATTGCATCGTGTAACAAGTTACATACTCCCTGTACTTCCTTATTTGGTAATGTTTACACTCAGTTTATTTAACTACATATTACTTAGAATAGCGAAAGAATACAAGGAATTTCATGCCTCGCTTTCTTTGCAAACTTTTTGCTTTTCTTTGAATGACATTTATAGTTTATAGTGAACCTCTGTAGTAATATGAGCGGCCTCTTTATTCTTAATAATTTGACAACCCAAAGTATAGCAAGGAGATAATTTCACAGAAAGCTGAGCATCAAACCTATAAACTCATGATGAAAATTTTGGCTGTAAATTTCAATATCAAATGCCTGATACATCAACAAAATAGTCGCTGTTATCGTACCAAAACTGTTCCTTGGCGAGATGCAAAAATTAGGATGCAGACTCCGATAGTACTTTATATAAATATATCTACAGGTTATGTTACCCGCTTCACGCTTCTATAATTATTTATACACTATGTGATCAAAAGTATCCGGACACCCCCACAAACATACGTTTTTCATCTTAGGTGCATTGTGCTGCCACCTACTGTCTGGTACTCATTATCTGCGACCTAAGTAGTCATACATCGTGAAACAGCAGAATGGGACGCTCCGTGGAACTCACGCACTTCGAACGTGGTCAGGTGATTGGGTGTCACTTGTTTCAGAAGTCTGTACGCGAGATTTCCACACTCCTAAACATCCCTAGGTCCACTGTTTCTGATGTGATAGTGAAGTGAAAACGTGAAGGGACATGTACAGCACAAAAGCGTACAGGCCGTCCTCGTCTGTTGTCTGACAGAGACCGCCGACATTTGAAGAGGGTTGTAAAGAGTAATAGGCAGACATCTATCCAGACCATCACACAGGAATTCCAAACTGCATCAGGATCCACTCCAAGTACTATGACAGTTAGGCGTGAGGTGAGAAACCTTGGATTCCATGGTCGAGTGGCTGCTCATAAGCTACACACCACGCAGGAAAATGCCAAACGACGCCTCGCTTGGTGTAAGGAGCATCAACATTACACGATTGAACAGTGGCAAAACGTTGTGTGGAGTGACGAATCACGGTACACAATGTGGCGCTCCGATGACAGGGTGTGGGCATGGGTATGGCGAATGCCCGGTGAACGTCATCTGCCAGCGTTTGTAGTGCCAACAGTGAAATTCGGAGGTGGTGGTGTTATGGGTGGTCGTGTTTTTTTCTGGAGGGGGCTTGCACCCCTTGTTGTTTTGCGTGGCACGGCCACAGCGCAGACCTACATTGATATTTTAATCACCTTCTTGCTTCCCACTGTTGAAGAGCAATTCGGGGATGGCGATTGCATCTTTCAACACGATCGAGCACCTGTTCATACTGCACGGGCTGTGGCGGAGTGGTTACACGACAATAACATCCCTGTAATGGACTGACCTGCACAGAGTCCTGACTTGAATCCTATAGAACACCTTTGGGATGTTTTGGAACGCCGACTTCGTGCCAGGCCTCACCGACCTACATCGATACCTCTCCTCAGTTCCGCACTCGGTGAAGAATGGGCTGCCATTCCCCAAGAAACCTTCCAGCACCTGATTGAAAGTGTGCCTGCGAGAGTGAACGCTGTCATCAAGGCTAAGGGTGAGCCAACACCATATTGACTTCCAGCATTACCGATGGAGGGCGCCACGGACTTCTACGTCATTTTCAGCCAAGTGTCCGGATACTTTTGATCACGTAGTGTATATTACATGTTTGTCAACACAGTTGAAGAAAATTTCACATTGCAGTATTTCAGATTAAAACCAATTAATTTTACAATAATACTAAACGCAAATTATAGAAAAATATTGGCATCCACCATGTAGCACTCGAGTATTTACAGTTTCTCTAGCACCTGCATACACAATTTAGGGGTAAAAGGTCTTAGTGGAATACAATACTTAGTATTGGAAAGGTAGAATCAGACGACTCAAAAATTGTAGGTCGCCATTGGGGTATGTTATCTCAATACAATTTGAGATCTCCTTGTGGTTTACCGGGGAAAATACGAATCAGTTGGAGAATTTAATGTTGTGCCCGCATGTTGCCATGGTAAGTTGAAGTTATAGTCTTTAGCTCCACGTACGGAGGCCAATTTGAAGAAGTTATTTTGTTGTAGGAATTGTACTATTTGACCCACGCTTTGGGCGTCAATTTAAAGTAGTTTGTATTGAAGGAGTTGTATTATATTTCAACTATTGGGGAGCCGAATTGAAGTTGCAACCGCACGTATAGTAAAAAGTTTCCGGTAGCCTTCGCTCCAAGTTTAAAAAAAATGTATTAAATTTGTAATTTGACTGTTTCTTTTAATATTATGTATTTATGTTTGCCTCGGCTGCGTCAGTATTATTGTTAGAGGCACGTTTCTCTAAGCAGGGTTGTGATGCGACAAGAATGTAGGCTTACACAGATTATAATTTTACTTCACTTCTTTTATTAATACTTAATACGATTTAAATAACACTTCACTGATATAGAGAGCTGTGAGATTCTTTTTATTATCAAATACTTGCACTTTTTAACACCTAAACTATTTTCGTCTCACACGAATGCGTATTATATTTCTCTAGGACGCATCACGCATCCAGTTACAAACACTGTCCGCCGGCAACTGACTTCTAAATTTGTAAATGTTTCTCCTTTTCAGTTTCTTATTAGCTAATCCTAATCCAATAGAATACCTTCATTTAAATAAAGCTTTTTCTGGTTGTTGATTGGCTATTTTATAAACTGTCACTAAAATTACATTAGTGCTTCCAAGAATCAGAAGTAGTATTGTTAAACTCTCAAACTCATTATTGTCTCAAGGTTACCTTACATTGTTAGCAACTTTTAACCTGTTATTCTCACAGCTTCTACATTATTAAATTACGTAATATATTCACATAGCATTATTACACATGGATACAATAATATAAACATATACAATGACTACAATATACCTTTTTATACATTGTTACATACACATATTGCTTTAAGGCGGCTGTTATTGTATTTATATATTATATAATTTGACTGAAATCATTTAAGTGTTAAAATATTGCCTCAAAGTCAGTGGTTAGAGCAACCGGATGGAGACCGGGAGATCCGTGGTTCAAATCCCGGCTATGGAATTGAATTTTTCAGTCGTCTGATTCTACCTTTCCAACCTTGCCCAACACACGGCTTGTGTGAAAAAACAATTAATTCCAATACTTTGTATTGTACTGCATTCCACCCAAAAATTCAGTACCCAGATTTTACCAGAAATTCAGTTTTGAGAACCCCTAAACCTAAAGGAAAGCTTGTTTAGAAAAAAGTCCTTGTGTGTGTGTGTGTGTGGGTGGGTGTGTTTCATGAGACAGTATAGGTAGACTCTATTAATAATTAATATTTAACAACAAAGAAAAAATTAAATAGTATGCAAACGATTCATAAATATAGCAATGCAGAATAATTGTAATAATAGGAAAGGGAATATTTCATGTTAATTACGACAATACATGACATGATTGCAGGAATTTAAATATTTGTATAATAATACTTATTTAACTTTATGTAATACTTTGTGTATGAACTGGATGTGGAAAAAAGAGGGATAGAGTGACTTTTTGTAGAGGGGAAGTAATTAGTGGTTCAGGCCCAGATCAGCTATT
The DNA here is from genome assembly GCA_030765065.1 of Deroplatys truncata. NCBI lineage: Eukaryota > Metazoa > Arthropoda > Insecta > Mantodea > Mantidae > Deroplatys > Deroplatys truncata. Next base: position 76,669,718 of record CM060982.1, on the reverse strand, counting down.
AGCAAAGTTCAAGGTGAGGGTTCAACATTCTAGGTAGATGCACTTAGAATAGAGAATCTGAGAATTAACCAGCCTTTGCACGTAAGCAATCCCGGTAGTATTAAGAGAATATCTAAACGAGAGAAATTGAAAAAAAAATCTATCCAATTCATGTTAAACGAGATAACCGTTTACAGCAATAGTTTCATTATACATTTCGTTGAAGGTACAAGGGTGTAGAGGAAACCGAATCAATATCAGATTTTAAAAGCTAGTCGCTATATGTATCTAGAAATTCAATACTCGTTCGATCACATTGCGAAAAGCAACTGATGACGACAGCATTTTAATGACAAATTGACAAATTCAAAGCAATAACGTATATCTCGGAAATGGCTAATGCCACAGGAAAGTTATTAGGAATAAATTATGTATTTTAAAGACAGACCTTTTTAGTGCAGTACGTTTTTGTCTACCTCTTATGGTTTACCAGTTATACAAAATTCCTTTCGAATGAAGCAGTCTTCACAAGCTATTCCCAGAAAACTCAAGATATACATTTTATTTGTCAAGTAAGTATCTGAAATTTGGAGTATTTTAATAAAAAATCGTTAGGGTCATTTTTTATAAAATCGAAAATCTCAAAGAACTTCCATGTAAAGGGGAATCGGGAGGGGAAGTTTCTTGAACATCTTCGAGTCACAGCTTTGGAAGATGTTAAACATAAGCACCAAGTTTGGTATTTATCAGACATTTCGTTTTTGTGTTATGCTGTTCACACACACAAACACACAGACCTTTTCTAAAAATTAGTTTTTCGACTCAGGGACTCTCAAAACATGTATTTCTGGTGAAATTTCGACATTGAATTTTTTGTTGGAATACAATACCTCCTCTACTTACTGAAGTAGGTAGTAGAGAAAGTAGAGTAGACTAGAGTAGTGCATTTGTTGGTCTTAAGTTTTTTACATGTTCAAACTCATACATCGCGTGGGTCAGGTACCTGCTTATATAATACACTGAAGTTCATATTTTTCAAACCATATTCACCACACTGAATTTTAAAGTTACGAGAAATGAAAAGGAAAACAAAACAGATTAACGACAAAAATCATACAAACAAAACAGAAGAAGAAGAAGAAGAAGAAGAAGAGAAAAAAATTGTTCACAAGCACACGCTATTGTTTACAAAACAAGCAAATACCCGCCCATAAGCCATTAACCCTGCCTCTCCCATCCTTGACCCTCTTCCTTACACTTCGATCTGAGCTGCATAACCTTTTGTAAAAATGTACAAATTGAGTTAACAAAGGAACCTGACAGACTCTTTCTCAACTGTTCTGTCTCAGTGCAATGCGCCAGCATATGAATCCACGTTTCTTCCTCCCTACACCAGGGACAGATTCTTATGCCTTCTTCGTAATGAATTGATTGCTCGTCATGATCGCAGTTTGAGCCAAGAAAGCTAGAGAAAGTAATAGAATGGCGTGTGGGGACACGCCTCATGCGTTACCTCTCACGTATTCAATTCACTTGACTCGCGGCGATGTAAATTAGTGTAAGTGTTCTTCGATCTCTAGTAAATGACACTAATTGCTTCAAAGCAAGGCCCGCAATAGGGAAATGTTTATTCGGGTAATGCTAATACCTTGGCTTAGCGTAATATAATTTAATACATTACTTCACTGGACTCCGGCAAATAAATAATATTTTGTAGCGGTAAAAGGGCATTGAAAGTGAAGTGTCATTATTGTTTACGTAATATGTTTTTACGTAAGTTATTAGAACTTGAGAATACTCTGACCTTTGTGATGCTTTTGTTTTGTTTACATAATTTTAACTACCCCACGTATGGTAGTCAATTTGCGATGTACTTGCAAATGTTTGTTTACATCAGTGTTGAAGCCATCTTGTGACGTCATTCATTTGTTTGGTTTGTAGCTCCATCTGGCGTAGCAATTTGCGGTTCTTAGTATCAGTTTTTGAAATAATTCATTTCAAATGTCCTCCGGCTAGCTATTATCTTATCTTGGGTCGAACATGTGTCTCAATACAGGTCGTGAAACGGAAAGGAATCTTTTATCCAAAAATTACACTGATGAAGAAATTTGTTTTATAATTTTTATTGTCGAACACGTTCACTATCACTTTTACATATTGATCTAGATACTCGCCAAACTGAAACTATTATAATAACTTCTTACTTATCACTTTTAATTCACGTACTTCAACTTTGTGTATTATTAACTTTATAATACTTTAGATCTTTCATACTTCTGCTGCGCGTAACTTATGAATCTATATCCGATGTATGTCGTACTAATACTTTCGACGAACTGACTGACTGAAGACGACGTGTAGTGTACACAGATTTTTGATGAAATGCAAACAAGCTACCTCGAACCTACCCTATTTATACGCCTTCATCAAGATACGCCTAAAGATTATAACTGAGCTGCAATTGGCTAATAAAACGCGCCAACATTAGCGTCTATTTTAATATCCAATGAAAATTATGAATACATATGCTTTAGGGAAACATTCCAGAAGTTTCTACCGAAAACGCGCCAACATTACGTAACTTCCTCGTTTCCAATAATGATAAACAGCTCATCCCCTCGCTGCATTATTGCGCTATTATTGACAGTTTCAGTAAGGCCCTTTAAACTTACTTCCCAACAATAATTACAATTAATAAACATCTGAAATCAATGTCACATAAAAATGCATATTCATATTACAATCATTATTTACATTTAAGTAATTTGTGATACAAATTGCTGCATCATATGCCCCACTAGAAACATAATTATAAATATTTACAACTTGTTTGGAAATTTTATAATTGTGTTTTTAGTCTCCTAAATCTTGGAACACACGCTATCACTTTCACTTAACACTTCACATGCATTTAACACACGACATATTTTTTTTTTATCTCGCCACTACTTACTGGCTCTGGTTTAATTTGTTTAGACTTTAATCTGACATTACAATTTTTTTATAGCAAATACTGTACCCTGAATTATTTAATGACTGTTTCAAAATTGCTTACTTTCTTAAGTTGTTAACAAAAATTTGTGCATTTAAGAATTTTGTAATTATTACACATATTTACCAAAATATTCAACCTTTACATAAATATATTTATATCTCTTAAATCTAGACAATGTTTCACCTTTTCTGTTTGCTACATAAGTATTTGTTTTTGTTTTTTTTTACCCATTTTTGTTATTTTGTACCTTTTTTTAACAATACCCTTGGAATTATATTTATGTACTTTTAATTTAATATCATATTAAGTTCCAATCTTTGCATTCTTAATTTTCAAATGTTGTTACAGTTACTAAAAATTTAATTTTTTTTTTAAACATTTCTCTTCTTTTTTTTAAATTTATTTCTCTTTTCAAATGACATATATAAATAGTTAACCCTCTTACGTTTCAATACATTGCTCTGCATTTCGTCTTTAACTATCCAGCATTTACTTTACATCTCATTGCTATTTACCCTCCTGGATCAAATTGTGTGTGGCTAAACATTCCTCGTAGCCGTATCCTAACCTTCCAAAATTTGTTCATGAATAACCTCTTGTATTCATTTGAAATTTCATCACATGATAACATTTGAAAACAATCTAAAGTTTCCTGAACAATACATCTTTTAACAACTTTCATTTTCAATTCTTCTGCTATCTCTTTACTTTGAGAATACTCTGACAAATCTGTAATAAACTGTACTGGACTGGAGTTTTCATTTTGAACATCTTGGTACAATTTATTTCTTTGCATTACTGACTCCTGCTGAATTTCAGATATTTCCCCTCTGAAATTAACTTGCACCTGTATTAAATCTGCATTTGTAGCCTCCATCATCTCTTTTAACTCACTTGAAATGCTACTCATTCGGCTACCTAGCTCTGTACATTTTACATTAACATGCTCTATTTTATTATTAACCTCACTTTTTTGGTTAGATATTTCCGTGCTCATGTCTAACATTTTCTTTGAAACTTCACCTATTTCATTTGCTATCATTTCTTGATTTTCATTTTTCATTCTAATCATACTACTATCTGGCTCCATGAATTTCTTTTCAATTTCTTCCCTGTTTTGTTCTAAGCTTTTACCAATATCTTCCCTCAATACTCTCTTATTCTGATCTAGTTTTTGTTCTAAACTCCTATCAATATCTTCTCTTAATTCCCTATTATTCTTTTGCATATCTTCCCTTAATTTCTCATTACTCTGAGTTAATTTTTCTAATTTCTCATTATTCTTTTGCATATCTTCCCTGTTTTGATCTATTTTCTTACTAAGATCTTCCATCATTTCCCTATTATTCTCATTAGTCTTTTTCATATTCTCATTCAAATTTTTCAGCATTTCCATAATCATACTAGTATCAAGATTAACATTTCCTGCTTTTCTATTCTGACTTTCTGCACTAACATTTCCATCCTCAAATCCTAAAAAGTCTGGGCTATTTTCTGTAACCTGTATTGAATTACAGCTAACTGTTACATTATCTCCCTCCATAATTATTTCTTCTGTATTATTAGTAGCCATTGTTTTCTTTATCCTACCACGCCTAAGGTACATTTAAATTTGTTTACCCTTTTTTTTTTAGAATTAACATAACATTTTTCTAACCTTTCTGATGCTATCTGCTGATGTAGCTTTGATGTCCAGCTTTCTGCCCCTTTCTCCTAGGTTTGTATGTCGCTTCTGCGTTGTATTATGATGAATCTACGTTGTCTCGATGTTTTTGTGTCCACTTATCCGCGTCGTTTGTCGCTCCTCTAGTTGTTTCTTGAATCTGCGTCTTGTAGATCATTTCACTGCTGCATTCGCCCCTTCCTGGTCATCTCACTTCTTCCTGGTTAATTCTGCCCTTCCTGGTTATTCTGATCCTTGCCTGGTCATCGTGTTCCTTTCCTGGTCACTATGCTTCTTTCCTGGTCATCGTGTTCCTTTCCTGGTTATCTTGTTCCTTTCCTGGTTATCGTGCCCCACGTTCTGGGTGCCAATTTGAAGTGACATTATTGTCTACGTAATATGTTTTTACGTAAGTTATTAGAACTTGAGAATACTCTGACCTTTGTGATGCTTTTGTTTTGTTTACATAATTTTAACTACCCCACGTATGGTAGTCAATTTGCGATGTACTTGCAAATGTTTGTTTACATCAGTGTTGAAGCCATCTTGTGACGTCATTCATTTGTTTGGTTTGTAGCTCCATCTGGCGTAGCAATTTGCGGTTCTTAGTATCAGTTTTTGAAATAATTCATTTCAAATGTCCTCCGGCTAGCTATTATCTTATCTTGGGTCGAACATGTGTCTCAATACAGGTCGTGAAACGGAAAGGAATCTTTTATCCAAAAATTACACTGATGAAGAAATTTGTTTTATAATTTTTATTGTCGAACACGTTCACTATCACTTTTACATATTGATCTAGATACTCGCCAAACTGAAACTATTATAATAACTTCTTACTTATCACTTTTAATTCACGTACTTCAACTTTGTGTATTATTAACTTTATAATACTTTAGATCTTTCATACTTCTGCTGCGCGTAACTTATGAATCTATATCCGATGTATGTCGTACTAATACTTTCGACGAACTGACTGACTGAAGACGACGTGTAGTGTACACAGATTTTTGATGAAATGCAAACAAGCTACCTCGAACCTACCCTATTTATACGCCTTCATCAAGATACGCCTAAAGATTATAACTGAGCTGCAATTGGCTAATAAAACGCGCCAACATTAGCGTCTATTTTAATATCCAATGAAAATTATGAATACATATGCTTTAGGGAAACATTCCAGAAGTTTCTACCGAAAACGCGCCAACATTACGTAACTTCCTCGTTTCCAATAATGATAAACAGCTCATCCCCTCGCTGCATTATTGCGCTATTATTGACAGTTTCAGTAAGGCCCTTTAAACTTACTTCCCAACAATAATTACAATTAATAAACATCTGAAATCAATGTCACATAAAAATGCATATTCATATTACAATCATTATTTACATTTAAGTAATTTGTGATACTAATTACTGCATCAAAAGTATCATTATATTTTTATAACCTCTGTATTACCCATGAGAGAAGTTAGCCCGACAACACCAATGACAAAAGGTTCAACTCAACAATAGCGCCTTCCAGCACAGTGCGTGCGTGTGTATGAATATATTGTCACGAACGTGACTGGGGAGATCCGTATTGTAATTATTATTTTATATTAATTGGCATTATTTTATTAACCTGTCACAAGTTTCTATTTCATATAGAATCATACTTTATACTTCTTAATTCTGCTCAAGTCTTAGTAAGTTGTATAAATGACAGGAAAAAGTGGTTTACAACTTCCTTTGACATTTCGAAGGGATGTTACTATGCCATATTTCCTCAGGAGTACGCGTCTTTCTGCACCGCTTTTAGCTGCATCCTGTGGATTACATGATCCTTGGATAGTCCTAAGCCTACGCATTTTCCAGGGTGTTGGCAGACCATATTTGGTAATAGCTACCACGGTATTAGAATGAACCCCTCTAGGGATTCGACTCTATATAAGCAAGCCCTCAAGCTCTGCTCGCGGGGACTTTGTGTTGTAATTTGGCCGGGACTGCTATGGATGATTTCACTAGCGCCTTGACAAAGTCGTGTTGAGTATTGGCTCTCCTCATCCACGACGAGACGTTTTTCAAGGTAAGCATTATAAAATAAATTGATGATGATGATAATAATAATAATAATAATAATAATAATAATGTTAGCTAGTACAATCATCATCCCTGATCTTGTAAACCCAACTATCGCACGTAGAAATGCAACTCTTTAGAATATAGTCAGATCGCTCTAGCCAAGCGTTTTAATGACTGTCTCTACCTCTGCAAACCCTCGTTTAGCTATCCCCCCCCAGTGTCACAACTTAGCACGTGACAATATATATATATATTTGGTTTGGAATTATGTATATATATACATAATTCCAAACCAAAGTCGGATAAATACCAAATTTCGCATTTAAACTGAGCAACTTCCAAGCATGCGACACGATTATCAAGAAAATTCCCACTGTCCCAAACTGTTTTACTTTGAACACTCGTTTTTACTTTCTCTACTACCTATAGCAAGTACGGGAAGTATTGTATTCCACCCAAAAAATCGATACCGAGATTTCACCGGGAACACATGTTTTGAGACCCCCTGAATCCAAAAAAAAACATTTTTGGAAACATGTCCGTGTGTGCGTGTGTGTGTGTGTGTGTGTGTGTGTGTCTGTGAACAGCATAACTCAGAAACGAACAGTCGGATAAACACCAAACTTGGTATTTAGGTTCAATATCTTCCAGAGATGTGACATGAAGGTTTTCAAGAAAATGCCCCCACCCCAGACTACCCCTTACATGGAAGATTTTTCGAAAATTTTAATTTTCTCAAAAATGGCTCTAACAATTTTGATTAAAATATCATATGTTTAAGATATTTTCATGACAAATGAAATGTATATCTCGAATTTTCTGGGAATGTCTCCAAAAGTATTCTTCATTGTGAACGACTTTTGCATAACTGGTAAACCATAAGAGATATACAAAATTTTACTACACAAAAAGTGTAGATCGCGTTAAAATACACAATTCATGTCATATACATTTATTTGCTGAGTGCACCATTTTCGAGATATTGCTTGTTATTCCCTTAAATTTTCCAATACTTATACAGTTTCTCAAATTCGTTATTCATTTTTACTTTCTCTACTACGTATAGTAAGTAGGGGAAGTATTGTATTCCACCCAAAAATTCGATACCGAGATTTCACATGAAATACATGTTTTGAGACTCCCTGAATCCAAAAAAAAACATTTTTAGAAACATGTCCGTGTGTGTGTGTCTGTGTGTCTGTGAACAGCATAACTCAGAAACGAACAGTCGGATAAACACCAAACTTGGTATTTAGATTCAGTATCTTCCAGAGATGCTACACGAAGATTTTCAAGAAAATCCCCCACCCCAGACTACCCTTTACATGGAATATTTTTCGAAAATTTTAATTTTCTCAAAAATGGCTCTAACGATTTTGATTAAAATAGCATATGTTTAAGATATTGCCATGAGAAATGAAATGTATATCTCGAATTTTCTGGGAATGTCTCCAAAAGTATTCTTCATTGTGAACGACTTTTGCATAACTGGTAAACCACAAGAGATAGGCAAAATTGTACTATACAAAAATGTAGATCGCGTTAAAATACACAATTTATGTCATATACATTTCTTTTGTTGAGTGAACCGTTTTCGAGATATTGCTTGTTATTCCCTTAAATTTTCCAATACTTTTTCTCAAATTCGTAATTCATTTTTTTATGCCCTGGACATGCAAAGAGAATGGAATGCGCCACATAGCAACCAACGCTTAAAATATTTGACTATCGCTTAAAACCTACCATATTCCCCTTGCATCTACAAGAAAATTAGCAATAATATTAACATCTCGATTAACATGAAGCATATGGAGAATAAGCGTTTGTAAAAATAGTTTGTACAAGAGTAGAGAAAGTCATGTGAGTATAACACATCAGATTTTTTTATCCTGGTAATGCAAAGAGAATGGAATACTCCACATAGCAACCACCTCTTAAAATATTTGACTATCGCTTAAAACCTGCAAATTCCCCTTGTATGTACAGATATCTCGATATCTCGATTAAAAAATAGTTTGTACAAGAGTAGAGAAAGTCATGTGAGTGTAACACATCAGAAATTTTTTTCTCAAACGATTTTGATTAAAAATTCCATATTTTTAAGACATTTACATGGCTAATAATATATATCGTTCAATTTTCTGCAAATTGCCTGTGAAGTCATTTTCCTTTCGAATGACTGTTGTATGCTTTTGTATAACAGGTAAACTGTAAGGGATCGACAAAACTTACTAGACAAAAGCTTAAGATTTCGTTAAAACGCACGATGTATGTCTAATCATTTTTGTATCATTTACCATTTCCAATAATTTCGTTGTTATTGTTTTGAGTTTTCAAATTATTTATGCTTTTTTGGAGTACTAAGTATCAAATGTTTGTTATTCTGGTCGTGTAAGGAGTGGAAATTCAAAGCCAGGAAACATCGACCCGCTTTTAACCATTTGACCATCGTTTCAGCTTCATGTTGCTCTGTTATACTTACTGTGAAACGTGTAATGGAACTATTTTTACACACGTTTACCTCGATTAGCATGAAGTAGATAGAACAATAACTTTTATTAGAATGGTTTGTAGAAAAGGTGGTAGAGAAAGTGATGTAACACATCTGATTTTTTAATTGCTGCGAAATTTGCGTTAGGGATTTTCGTCTAAGATGCATTAAATCCCAAAAGACCGGCACTGCACATGCGCTCAGGAACATCGTTATTTGTTCACAAACATTTTTACACCGTGTCGTATCATATGGATGTACAGCTTGTAAATTTCTAAAATGGTCTTGGATGGTGAGCAACAAGTAAGTAGTTAGAATACCTTTGTAACAAGTGGCTGTGACATTATCACGTAGAGCAGTAAGGTGCCTTAAAGCTGCAGCATTATTTCCACTTCCAAAAACAGATATGCTATGCTGAATCAACTCACAAAACGTGCGCCTACGTGCAGAATAATCTAGTTGAAGAGCATGTGTCACAGTTATTTTATATGAAAGACGGCTAGATAAATTAATTTTGGGAGAATTCTACAAACGATGACCGATGTTGTCTAACGTTTCTCTGATAAGACCTCTACGCATTCAGATTTGTTATACTGAATGCTATCCATGGCACGAAAAATAGTATAAAGACTATGGATTGTTGTCTATGGTCTGCAATGCTTGCACCCAGGAATCTTTCTGCAAATCATATTTGAACTTATGGGTTGACAGGGTCATTCATGCTGTGTGGTAGAAGCCGTGTACTGAGCCTGATTTCGTTTGTGATTAAATACAGAACAAAATAAAGCACTCATAAAAACTGGACTACACTCAACCACTGTTCGATCGATACCGGGACACTAGCGTGGTTTACATTGCACCAGTGATGGGAATACGTGCCTACACGTCCGAAGGAAAACATCATGAGTGGGTTCACAGTGCACTGGACAGCTCCGTATTTGTCGGTGTGACATGGCTAATGGGCAGCTGATTAATCATGGTGCTAGGAGTAGACCCTGTTACACTGGATGATGATGGAAAGGAATGATTGTGGTAGTTTCTCTAGCAAGCCTCACCAGTGCTTCAAGGTTTCTGCATTCAAAACATAAAGTCGATCTCATTGTATTTGGGATGTAGACATTCTATCACGGTTCCATTTTACTATGGGTGTGAAAGAGTCTAGAGAATTGAGTTTACAGAGCTAAAATCTCCCACGCGCACATGTTACACCTGTGACACCCAGTTATATTGGAAGGCCATGGACCCCAAACAACTACTCATTCTGGTTCTCCGCGTTGACTTCATATTATGCATGTGTTTCACATGTCGTTGTGTAGTAATACTTGGTCGACTTTATTCTAATTCACATCACTCAGCTCTGATGTTGTTGGCCACCGAAACGTTTTCGGGAAGATTCCGTCTCATCTTCAGCGTAGGATGTCGAATGTACGAGGACTGATCAATAAAGACTGAGACTGATTTTTTTCCACAGATATTTATTACTCCATTTCAATGTTGACATGATCTTTTTCAAAGTAGTCCCCTCCTAACTGAATGCACTTTTTATAACGTCTCTGCCAGTCCTCGAACACATGGTGCAGGCCATTCTTTGTCAGGTCTTTGAGAATCGCCTCACTTTTCTTTAGCACTGCTTCAGTGCTCTCAAATCGAATGACCCGCAGCTTTGCCTTTAGTATTGGGAATAAAAAGAAATCACAGGGGGTAAGACCGGGGCTTTAAGGCGGATGCGGCACACAGGTAATGTTGAATTTAGCCAAAAATTCCTGGACTTGATTTGCGACGTGAGGCCGCGCGTTGTCGTGATGAAGTCGCCAACCATTCCGATTGATGTTCTGGACGTTTCCTTGTAATGTGCTTCCTCAGTGTAGCCAATACTGACGTGTAGTAGCTGCTGTAACAGTAGTGTGAGGGGGGAACTGCATGCTGGTAAATCATTTCATTCCGAAACACCAGGCCCACCTTGCTTAGCACAGAGGACTCGCCCTTCTTTGAAGTCCTTGAATCACCTAAACACCATTGCACGAGGTAGTGCATCTTCACCGTATGCTTGCTTCAGCTTTTCGAAATTTTCAGGCTGTATGATTTAAACTAAAATAAAATTTTATTGCGTTGTATTGCTCCTCTCGTGTCACCTCCATTTTGTGGTATGCGAAATTCAAGTACGGTCAACAATATACAGCATTACTACCAACCTACCGTTACGAGAGTGCTGTCGCTTATGGACATTATACATGAAACCCTGTTCTTTTCAAGTATTTGTGGTAGTGACATAAAACTATCAAGGAAACTACAGAAAAAAATCAGTCTCAGTCTTTACTGATCAGCCCTCGTATGAATACAAAATATTGGAAAAATGTTTCTCCCGCGAGTTTGAGGAATTTACTACCAAAGGTAAAAGCGTACATTTTGAATTGTTTACCGAAAACACATGATAGAATTTTGAAATGGCTGAAACATTACCCTTGGTAATGAAGTCAAAAGCAGAGCTAGGTGCTCGCGATCTGCTCGCTCCCTCTCTCGTGGATGAGTCGACATCGTACGCTGAAGATGGGAAGGAATCTTCCCAAAAATGTTTCGGTGGCCAACAACATCAGAGCCGAGTGATGTGAATTAGAATCAAGTCGGCCCAGTATTACAATGAACTGGACATCACTTTTAGAAAGTCTCTTATAAACATTTACATGGCCTTGTGTATAGAATCCCCAAAATTACTCTTCGTATGACTTTCCGCATACTTTCGGCATACAGTCATATGTACGACAGAGATGTCTTCATTTCACTACTACACGACTCACATTAAGTATCAACACTAATTTGTCCTCAGTTTTAATGTCACCACGCTTCATATTTAAATACCGCTAATATATCAAATGCACAGATATGGGCAGAATGGTTAGCCTAATTTGAGTCACGTAGTGCGGCCAGAGCACTGCACTTTCACTGTGGAGACTTATTGGGTATTCCATCACAGTGCAACGGATCTTCGCGACAATTCGGACTGGGAAGCTACGAAGTTTCTGATCGTCGAACGAACATAAGATGTGGCACAATTCCATAGAACAGTATTCTGCCTAAATGAAAGAAGACCAGGCCGTCCAAGAGCACAGCGGACATCTCCTGGTCTTCTTTCATTTAGGCAGAATACTGTTCTATGGAATTGTGCCACATCTTATGTTCGTTCGACCCTCAAGCACCCATCCGAAGTACCTCGCCCCTCGGCTGCTAGCATGCCATGGCGCTACGAGTATAATTTCACTACGAAATAAAAGCGCATCATTCGCGATGATCTGCGCCTCTATCTCCTATCACTAAGGCTTGCAAACGGTTTGGAACAAATGTTAAGGAAAGCACTTCATGGAATGATGCATATGAGCATTCATTATAAGCATCATGACATAGGATGTGTGGCAAATATTAATTCAGCATTTTATGGCTCCACATAATAATAAAACTGACTTAAAATAAGTTTACGAGCTTCTACTTGCAACCGCCTGAAGAAGCACTGTGCTATAAACCATAAAATTGATTAATAAAACTACATAACATCACTGCAAGTGCCAAGATATAAACACGGAACCGGGTCCGCCTACGCAGAGACCACACCCTCGCTAGCCCAGGATTACTCGTGGGCCATTTCCATTAGGGACGGTGCCTATTTTATATATCGCCCCCCCCTGTCTGGTCAAGTGTAGGCTAGGACTCATCCTGCCCACCCTTCCAAACAGGGACGGAAGTGGACACGCCACTTACGCGCGTCAGGCCAGCAGGGCGAACCCTACTGGGGGAGACTACCGAACAACCTCGGTGGAGCCGACAGTTTCTAGCAACCGTCTACCAGCTATCCCTCGTGGCTGGTGCCGGAGAACCTCGAGGCGTCTCACAACCCCGCCTGGGCGGATAACCAGCCAAGAGTACCCAATCTCCAATGGGTGTCGGGAACCACTTCCCCGCCGAGTCCAACCCAATCCGAACAGCTCCCCAATGGGGAGGGGCTCTAATGTTCGGCCAGGCGTACTTCTCGTAACGTCAGAAGTACCACGAGCGCTAAGGGTCCGCAGCGCCCGCACCACGGCAGCTGAAGGGGTCGGAACCCCCCCTTAGGGGAGTGCCAAGATATAAAGCACTTGATCAATTATTAACTACAAGTATATCCACATTTTAAAGAGTCGTTGTTAGTTTAAAATAGACTTATCATGGTCATGACCATCTTAATGCTGCCGTCAAAACCGGCTTGCCCGCCAGAGCCATGGCTATTTGAATGTTTTCCAGTCACAGTGTATAGAGCAAGAGGCGGACCCATTTATCTTGGTTTGCAGCAAAAAACGAGTAAATGTAATATGATATTCAGAAATACGCAATTCTGGTTATGTAATCACACACAAAGTAAACCCATCAAATTTGTATACACTAAAATATCTAAACTGCATGCATTTATGCTGTCAAAATATTTGAAGTATTCTTTATAACTTCCAAAATATGTACTAAGCGTGCACTAAAATTGTCAACTTTAAGTTTATATATTCTAGTGCTTAGAATGTATATTCTTCCTTAACATCGTTCCGATCGTTGTAATTTGATTTACAGTAGGTATAGAATGATCATTTTTACCAAGTGTTCAGGCGTAAGCTCTTTTGGTCGACCGCACCTACATGAGTAGGTTAGTCTCTTAACTCACATGATCAAAAAGATTACAAATATTATTAATATATTACAATTCGGTTTTCTGCGTAGAATATGATTCCGGAGAGATTTGCTTCATTTCTCACTTGATCCTTGTTAAAATAGGCGACAAGCTTCCGGGTTTGTGTCAAAGCAAATAACTTGAACTAATACAAACTGATTTTCGATTTCTTAACCAAACTTCTGTTTTTGGATCATGTTGGTTATCACTTTAACCTACTCACATGTGACGTAACCGAACTGTTATGGCATCTATAATACTTCAGCGACTCATTATGACCCTACTCGTCGGCGCGTACGGCCCATACTTTTTAGTACCTTCAAAGCAACAGTCCACCGGGATCCAGTCCCCAAATAAATAATGAAATACACTATGTGATCAAAAGTATCCCCTACAAACATACGTTTTCACCTTAGGTGCATTGTGCTGCCACCTACTGCCTGGTACTCATTATCCGCGACCTCAGTAATCATTAGACATCGTGAAACAGCAGAATGGCACTCTTCGTGGAACTCACGGACTTCGAACGTGGTCAGTTGATTGGGTGTCACTTGTGTCAGAAGTCTACACGCGAGATTTCCACACACCTAAACATCCCTAGGTCCACTGTTTCTGATGTGATAGTGAAGCGGAAACGTGAAGGGACATGTACAGCACAAATGCGTACAGGCCGACCTCGTCTGTTGACTGACAGAGACCGCCGACATTTGAAGAGGGTCGTAAAGAGTAATAGGCAGACATCTATCTAGACCATCACACAGGAATTCCAAACTGCAACAGGATCCACTCCAAGTACTATGACAGTTAGGCGTGAGGTGAGAAACCTTGGATTCCATGGTCGAGCGGCTGCTCATAAGGCACACATCACGCAGGAAAATGCCAAACGATGCCTCGCTTGGTGTAAGGACCGTCAACATTACACGATTGAACAGTGGCAAAACGTTGTGTGGAGTGACGAATCACGGTACACAATGTGGCGATCCGATGGCAGGGTATGGGTATGGCGAATGCCCGGTTAACGTCACCTGCGGCGTGTGTAGTGCCAACAGTGAAATTCGGAGGTGGTGGTGTTATGGTGTGGTTGTGTTTTTCCTGGAGGGGGCTTGCACCGTTGTTTTGCGTGGCACGATCACAGCACAGACCTACATTGATATTTTAAGCACCTTCTTGCTTCCCATTGTTGAAGAGCAATTCGGGGATGACGATTGTATCTTTCAACACGATCGAGCACCTGTTTATACTGCACGGGCTGTGGCAGAGTGGTTACACAATAACATCCCTGTAATGGACTGGCCTGCACAGAGTCCTGACTTGAACCCTATAGAACACCTTTGGGATGTTTTGGATGGCGACTTCGTGCCAGGCCTCACCGACCTACATCAATACCTCTCCTCAGTTCCGCACTCGGTGAAGAATGGGCTGCCATTCACCTAGAAACCTTCCAGCACCTGATTGAAAGTATGCCTGCGAGAGTGAACGCTGGCATCAAGACTAAGGGTGGGCCAAGACCATATTGACTTTCAGCATTACCGATGGAGGGCGCCACGAACTTGTGTGTCATTTTCAGCTAGGTGTCCGGATACTTTTGATCACGTAGTGTATATGCATTTAAAATAAAATAACCTCTTCACTGCAATTTTAATATTCTAATAAATTGAGTTCATTTCGTGTGCTTCAATATGCTTGCTTTCACGTTACCTGCAAAAATCAATAAATATGGCGTGGACTTAACAGTGCTGTCATCTATTGAACTACTCACGAACACGTTCAAGGTGTATTTAATTACACACAATTAACGAGGAAGATATTTTTGTAAGAACTCAAAGTTTGAAATTATGGGGTGGGCGACCAAAAACAGTCGCATTCAACTTGACTATAATGGTAATTAAGACGCTCGTATGAAAATTATGAAACTCGCTAAAGCTTTTTTCTTAAACATGCGTCTTATTTATTACCATTATAGTCTTGTTGCATAATATAGTATTATGGATAACACAATTATGTATGCTGAGAAGGATCCTTTCACGCCTGTTTATATTACTGGGGAAAATTCGAAATCGCTTACTAACTCTGGGAAAATTTCTTCAAGAAGCATTGTGTTTTCTTCTTAAAGATATTTAACCACACAACACAAAACTTTAATGTAACGAATTCTGTCTAAAACAGTGCACAATTTAGCGCTTAATTTTCCAAGGAGCACCCTCAAGTTCGCTCTGAACCTCAGTGAGAATTGACAAGGTTTCGTGTAAAAACAAATTTGATTTTTCCAGTTTTATTTTGGCTTCAGCTATAACTTCAATATATGCCTTGATTACAGCCAAGTTCATTTGCAAATACTATTAAAAATCTTTTGATAGCGGTGAATTGACAAAGCGTCAGTTGGACTCAAGGTACCAACGAATTCTTTAACAATATTGAACGTATCTGCGTAGAAGAGAACAACAACCGCACTGCAGAGCTAGGTATGAATGTCCCTACAGCAAGAACTTTATCATTTTTTTCATTAATGACTTTAAATGTTAATTTTAAAATTTAAAAATATGTCCACTACATGCTCATGCATTGTAAAATGATTAAATATGCAGCTCCATCGGGAATATGCAATTAATAAAACTCTACATACAAGCACAGAGAACATAAAACATATTCCAAAACCTAATTCCATATCACAAGTAAATACAAACAAAACATGCACTTTCATACAGACCCGATGTCTACTCATAACCTAACTTTCGCCTTTTATAAATGAATACGAGGGGCACTATTTATATTTTGAGACCTGGCAATCCTGAATGTTGTAGGTGCCATCTGACGTTTCCAATGGAAAGTTTGACATTTTTTACCATAATCTACTTCAAAATGTTGTCAATAGAGCGTCATTTGTTTTGTTTACACTAACTTGAAAATTGTGTGTCAACAAAGACATGGAATCAACTCGTGAAAATTTTGGTGCAATGATTTATTACGACTTTCGACGTAGATTACCAAGACAAGAGTGCATCGATCAACCAACTTCCACATTGGCGACGAAACTCCATCCTTTGCCACTGTGAAACGCTGGTATAACGAATTTAATCGTGGCCGCCGTTCGCTCAATGATGAAGTTGGTGAAGGTTGTCCAAAATCAGTTGTTGTGCCAGAAAACATTGATGCTGTGCAAAAGCTAATAATGAAAGATCATCATGCGACATATTGTGAGATTGAGGCAACCTTAGGCATTAGTTCCACCAGCATATATAAAATACTGCATGATTATTTAGCTCTTAAAAAGGTTTGCTCTCGTTGGATCCCACATAATTTGACGCAATCTCAAAAAGATTCTCGTGTCAATTGGTGTACAAAAATGCTCAAGAAATACAATGGCGGTGCCTCAAAAGACCTATATAAGATTGTAACAGGTGAGGAATCATGGATCTATGCGTATGAGCCGGAACGTAAACAGCAGTCGACTGTATGAGTGTTTCAAGATGAAGCAAATCCAACAAACGTTGTTCGCACTCGAAGCCCTTCGAAGCAAGTGGTCACCTGCTTTTTCAGCAACACTAACCATGTGGCAACAATGCCTTTAGAGGAACGTAAAAGGGTCAATGCCGAATGGTACACAATCATTTTTTTGCCGGAAGTCTTCGGTGAAGTAAGGAAAACCAACAAGAACCGTAGGCTCGTTCTTCATCAAGACAATGCAAGCGCACACACATCTCGTCTAACAACAGAGTATTTGAAGGCTCAAAAAATCGAATTGATGGGCCATCCGCCACACAGTCCTTATTTGGCACCTAATGACTTCTTTTTGTTCCGGAACATCAAGAATAAATTGCGTGGACAACAGTTTTCGTTGGCAGAAGAAGCCGTTGATGCCTTCAAAAACCATGTTTTGGAGGTGTCTCAAGAAGACTGGAATAAATGCTTTGGCAAATGGTTCAAACGGATGAAAAAGTGTATTGATCATAAAGGAATTACTTTTTTTTAATTATTAGGCTCAAAATATAAATAGTGCCCCATGTACATACTTTGTTACAAGAATTGCGCTCACCCCAACTGACACGACTTAGCCGTTTTCGCTAAATGGAAGCAACTCACTACCAAAATCACTTCTACAATGATAATCAAAACCCAAGGGCAAACGTTAACAACACTTTGTTTTGTGCTCAATTTTTAATTAATTAATTAAATAAACAAATACGGTACCAATAACAAATTGCGTTTTTAATGAGATTTCTGCTTTCGTTTCATTGTCCTTACGGCAAGGTGCGAAAACTTCGCAAGGGTTCACTAGCCTATACCCGTGTCCATCACAAGTGGTGAGCAACTGAACGAACGAGGAAGCAGACGACTCGCAGATTCTGAACAATCTCTGATGTCTGAGAGACCATTCCCTACTATTTGGGTGTGTAAATAAGTATAATTTCGGCAATGGACACGAGAAACCGTTCCATAATGAACCTGTAACATTGTGATGCATTTCCTCGTCTGACATGATACGATATTATGTATTTCTTTAAAGACTCAGTGGATGTGATGTTACGGTTAATGATCATCGTTCTGTGAACATGGTGAACGCCTTCAGAGCTGGCCATCCCCTAAGGTTCCAAAAGGGTGGTGGTACATCTCCATGGATGTCTTGCGGTCTGTTTTTCGCAGCCAACTGATTTCCAGATTTGGAGATTTTGCATATAATTACAGATGTGCATTACAAGGCCTTATTCAAGAATGTTTATTAAGGATAAAAGTAGACTAAATGAGTACAGTAGCGGACAGGTTACACACAATTATAAGAAACGATTCAATTATCTTTGAGCTGAACTACCAGCAAGGTTATCCGAATAAAAACATTCATTTTATGTTATATCTTTGAAATTATTCAACAAATTATCTCCGATTGCACACGGCATCATATATCTAGATTTAGAGCTATCCTACGAAATGTTTTAATGACAATCCATTCTATGTTGGGACGAATTCTTTGAGCAAGTAGGAACCTTACAGTTTTAAATATAAGCTTATTTATATGAGCGGCATTCAAATGAAACCTTGCCATTGCGTCTAACTTTGCGCTACACGTAAAGTGGCACCACGTAACTGCGTGTATGGTGGCACCATCTATTGGTAGAGCGACTACAGCATGTGCAACGTTTGACGTTGCATAGCGACAGTGTGGTTTCACGCCGAAGAGAAGGTGCTCACACAAGTTATCGTCCACTACTGATCATGAAGGCGAGTAAGCAGGAACAACGAGGAGTGAGTCAGAGCAAGCAGTGGAACATGCGACTTCACCAGCTCCAAAAAATCAAAGGACGTGCACACCAGTTCTGGTAAGGTCATGATGTCCTTTTTTTTTACCACAAGGGCCCATTGCTTGTCGAGTTCCTGGAACGGGGAACCACCATCAATGCCCAGCGTTATCACGCCACTTTACAGAGCCTTAGACGAGCCATCAAGTCGAAACGCCCAGGCACGTTGTCCAATAGCGTTATTCTCCTGCATAATAATGCCCGCCCACACACTGCCAATGCGGTGAAGACGGCATTGCAGCAGTTTCGATGGGAAACGCTGGAACATCCACCTTACAGTCCAGACCTTTTACCGCGTGACTTTCATGTTTACGGACCTCTAAAGCAAGCTATTCGCGGAAATCGATTCACAATGGACGACGAAGTGTGTGAATGGGTCCAGACCTGGATCCGACAGCAGCCTACTAGCTTCTTCAAAGATGGAATCGACCGGCTAGTGTCGCAATGGGATAAATGTGCCAACAGTTTTGGCGACTATTTTTGAGTTAATAAAATCGTTACCATTACTTTACACAAGTGAGCGGGTTTCATTTGAATGACCCTTATATTTATTGTATTTATTTGCTTATTTTATAAGTATACCTATATACATATTTTGTGTGTCCGTGGCTGTATTGTTATCAATTAATCAATATCCGAAACATTACTTGGACTATTTTATCATTCTTAGGCCATTTTTCTCCTTGTTGACAGACATGAGAGACTTTGGACAGCTGTCCAGCAAGACGGTGACTGAAGTGCTCATGTTGGAAATGAAAATGGCTCCAGCCGCCAAAACCTACCTCGTGTCCGGCTACCCCAGGAGTATGAGAGACGTGGTAGAATATTCTGACAAGGTAAGTTAATATGTTACTTAGCTTTCCCGAACAAAAGAGCGAAGTCTTGCCAAAAAAACAAACAAAATTGAGCGCCACTTTAAGAGTTTGATTAAGGGGATCTGTATACGTGAACATTAAAATAAAATCCAATTTTGCTTTCTCTATTGATTAGAGGTACCTAATAATTGCATTCCACTAAAATATTTTATACCGATATTTTTTTGAAAGTACAAATTTTGTAAATTTATGTTTTATGTATTAATTAAAAAAGCATTGCCTGAAGCTTAAACAAGCTTTTTAACTTGAAATACTTTAAGCTAAAATATTTGAATACTTTAAAACAAGGGTGGCAAAATGCCTTTCTCCCTCGCGTCATCAAGTATGCAACATGCACTACACCACTCAGTAGCACATGGAAAACAAATGAATAGACGGCTAGAAATCAGTTGCGCCTGCGAGTCGCACGGCCTCGCGAGTCGCGTTTTCGCCACCACGGCTTTAAAACATACTATTTTTTCAAAATATCTTAGCATTCATAGAAATTTATTTCTAATTTTCTTACTGAATTGTTGCTACTTTCGGGTTTTAGTTTTTAAGCTAAGACGTACCAATTGAAAATGTCGTGAAGAATTTTTTCTCTAAATTAATAAACCATACGAGATTTATGAAAGTTTATGTTTAAAACAACTTTTTACTCTCTGTGGTATTTACCTACAGTAATAGAGGAAGAAATATTGTACTCGTATAGAGATTTCAACGTAAATACACTTTTGAGAGCAATTTTAGAAAAAGATCCGCGGTTGTTTGCCACTGTAAAATGAAAGGACGGATATTATATAAAATTTATTATTTAAGCTCAACATCTTCCGAAGGAACGAAACGAAGATTTTCAAGAAAATGCCTCTCCCCAAACTATCCTTTATTTCCTAAAAATGGCTTTAAAGATGTTGATTAAATTACCATTACAAATAAAACATACTGAATTTTCTAGGAATAGCTTGTGGAGTATTTTTCATACTGAATGAATTTTGTACAACTGGTAAAGCATAAGAGATGGACAAAGGCTTACTACACGAAAAATTTAAAATTCGTTAAAACATAATTTATGTCAAACTTTCTGTAGCATTAACCATTCTCTCGATATTCTTTATTGTTTTGAATTTTAAAATATTTTACTGTTTCTTGAAATACTAAGTAGCGATTCAAGTCCAGCATATAGGGATTCCACTTATTAAAAGATTTTACTATCGCTTCAGGAATTCTCTCCTGAGCCTGAAATGAAAGCATTTGTGCAAACTCGTTTCTCGACTAACATGAAGTACGTAGAAAAATACACTTTTGTAAGAAGAGTTTGTAGAAGAATGAGTAGAAAAAATAACGTAAATGTAACACGTCAACTTGTTTATGGAACTTTAAAAGTAGTAATCCATAAAACAATCTACTGTATAACCTTTAATTTTATATCCTTAGTTCAAAAATGGGTTCTTTTTACTTTCTCTACTACGTATAGTAAGTAGGGGAAGTATTGTATTCCACCCAAAAATTCATACCGAGATTTCACCGGAAATATATGTTTTGAAACCCCCTGAATCCAAAAAAAGCATTTTTGGAAACATGCCTGTGTGTGTGCCTGTGAACAGCATAACTCAGAAACAAACAGTCGGATAAACACCAAACTTGGTATTTAGGTTCAGTATCTTCCAGAGATGCGACACGAAGGTTTTCAAGAAAATCCCCCCTCCCCAGACTACACTTTACATGAAAAATTTTTCGAAAATTTTAATTTTCTCAAAAATGGCTCTAACGATTTTGATGAAAATATCATATGTTTAAGATAATGTCATGAGAAATGAAATGTATATCTCGAATTTTCTGGGAATGTCTCCAAAAGTATTCTTCATTGTGAACGACGTTTGCATAACTGGTAAACCATAAGAGATAGAAAAAAGTTTACTACACAAAAAATGTAGAACGCGTTAAAATACACAACTTATGTCATATATATTTCTTTTGTTGAGTGAACCGTTTTCGAGATATTGCTTGTTATTTCCTTAAATTTTCCAATACTTACACTTTTTCTCAAATACGTTATTCATTTTTACTTTCTCTACTACGTATAGTAAGTAGGGGAAGTATTGTATTCCACCCAAAAATTCGATACCGAGATTTCACCGGAAATACATGTTTTGAGACACACTGAATCCAAAAAAAAGCATTTTTGGAAACATGTCCGTGTGTGTGTCTGTGTGTGTGTGTGTGTGTGTGTGTGTGTGTGTGTGTGTGTGTGTCTGTGTGTCTGTGGGTGTGTGTGTCTGTGAACAGCATAACTCAAAAACGAACAGTCGGATAAGCACCAAACTTGGTATTTACGTTTAGTATCTTCCAGAGATGCGACACGGAGGTTTTCAAGAAAATCCCCCCACCCCAGACTACCCTTTACATGGAACATTTTTCGAAAATTTTAATTTTCTCCAAAATGGCTCTAACGATTTTGATGAAAATATCATATGTTTAAGATAATGTCATGAAAAATGAAATGTATATATCGAATTTTCTGGGAATGTCTCCAAAAGTATTCTTCATTGTGAACGACTTTTGCATAACTGGTAAACCATAAGAGATAGACAAAATTTTACTACACAAAAAATGTAGATCGCGTTAAAATACACAACTTATGTCATATACATTTCTTTTGTTGAGTGAACCGTTTTCGAGATATTGCTTGTTATTTCCTTAAATTTTCCAATACTTATACTTTTTCTCAAATTCGTTATTCATTTTTACTTTCTCTACTACGTATAGTAAGTAGGGGAAGTATTGCATTCGACCCAAAAATTCGATACCGAGATTTCACCGGAAATACATGTTTTGAGACTCCCTGAATCCAAAAAAAGCATTTTTGGAAACATGTTCGTGTGTGTGTCTGTGTGTGTGTCTGTGTGTGTGTGTGTGTGTCTGTGTGTGTGTCTGTGAACAGCATAACTCAAAAACTAACAGTCGGATAAACACCAAACTTGGTATTTAGGTTCAGTATCTTCCAGAGATGCGACACGAAGGCTTTCAAGAAAATCCCCCCACCCCAGACTACCCTTTACATGGAACATTTTTCGAAAATTTTAATTTTCTCAAAAATGGCTCTAACGATTTTGATTAAAATATCATATGTTTAAGGTATTTTCATGACAAATGAAATGTATATCTGGAATTTTCTGGGAATGTCTCCAAAAGTGTTCTTCATTCTGAACGACTTTTGCATAACTGGTAAACCATAAGAGATAGACAAAATTTTACTGCACAAAAAATGTAGATCGCGTTACAATACACAATTTATGTCATATACATTTTTGTTGTTGAGTGAACCGTTTTCGAGATATTGCTTGTTATTCCCTTAAATTTTCCAATACTTATACTTTTTCTCAAATTCGTTACTCATTTTTTATGTCCTGGACATGCAAAGAGAATGGAATGCGCCACATAGCAACCAGCGTTAAAATATTTGACTATCGCTTAAAAGCTACCATATTCCCGTTGCATCTACAAGAAAATTACCAATAAGATTGACATCTCGATATCTCGATTAACATGAAGCATATGGAGAATGGGCGTTTGTAAAATTAGGTTGTACAAGAGTAGAGAAAGTTATGTGAGTGTAACACATCAGATTTTTTTATGTCCTGGACATGCAAAGAGAATGGAATGCGCCACATAGCAACCAGCGTTAAGATATTTGACTATCGCTTAAACCCTACCATATTTCGCTTGCATCTACAAGAAAATTACCAATAAGATTGACCTCTCGATATGTCGATTAACATGAAGCATATGGAGAATAGGCGTTTGTAAAATTAGATTGTACAAGAGTAGAGAAAGTCATGTAAGTGTAACACATCAGATTTTTACTTTCTCTACTACGTATAGTAAGTAGGGGAAGTATTGCATTCCACCCAAAAATTCGATACCGAGATTTCACCCAAAATACATGTTTTGAGACCTCCTGAATCCAAAAAAAGCATTTTTGGAAACATGTCCGTGTGTGTGTCTGTGTGTGTGTGTGTGTGTGTGTGTGTCTGTGTGTGTGTCTGTGAACAGCATAACTCAAAAACCAACAGTCGGATAAACACCAAACTTGGTATTTACGTTCAGTATCTTCCAGAGATGCGACACGAAGATTTTCAAGAAAATCCCCCCACCCCAGACTAACCTTTACATGGAACATTTTTTGAATATTGTAATTTTCTCAAAAATGGCTCTAACGATTTTGATGAAAATATCATATGTTTAAGATAATGTCATGAGAAATGAAATGTATATCTCGAAATTTCTGGGAATGTCTCCAAAAGTATTCTTCATTATGAAGGACTTTTGCATAACTGGTAAACCATAAGAGATAGACAAACGTTTACTACACAAAAAATGTAGATCGCGTTAAAATACACAACTTATATCATATACATTTTTTTGTTGAGTGAACCGTTTTCGAGATATTGCTTGTTACTTCCTTAAATTTTCCAATACTTGTACTTTTTCTCAAATTCGTTATTCATTTTTATGTCCTGGACATGCAAAGAGAATGGAATGCGCCACATAGCAACCAGCGATAAAATATTTGACTATCGCTTAAAAGCTACCATATTCCCCTCGCATCTACAAGAAAATTACCAATAAGATTGACATCTCGATATCTCGATTAATATGAAGCATATGGAGAATAGGCGTTTGTAAAAATAGATTGTACAAGAGTAGAGAAAGTCATGTGAGTGTAACACATCAGATTTTTACTTTCTCTACTACGTATAGTAAGTAGGGAAGTATTGTATTCCACCCAAAATTTCGATACCGAGATTTCACCGGAAATACATGTTTTGAGACTCACTGAATCCAAAAAAAGCATTTTTGGAAACATGTCCGTGTGTGTGTCTGTCTGTGTGTCTGTGTGTGTCTGTGTGTCTGTGAACAGCATAACTCAAAAACGAAGAGTCGGATAAACACCAAACTTGGTATTTAGGTTCAGTATCTTTCAGAGATGCGACACGAAGGTTTTCAAGAAAATCCCCCCACCCTAGACTACCCTTTACATAGAACATTTTTCGAAAATTTTAAATTTCTCAAAAACGGCTCTAACGATTTTGATTAAAATATCATATGTTTAAGATATTGTCATGACAAATAAAATGTATATCTCGAATTTTCTGGGAATGTCTCCAAAAGTATTCTTCATTATGAACGACTTTTGCATAACTAGTAAACCATAAGAGATAGACAAAATTTTACTACATGAAAAATGTAGATCGCGTTAAAATACACAATTTATGTCATATACATTTCTTTTGTTGAGTGAACCGTTTGCGAGATATTGCTTGTTATTCCCTTAAATTTTCCAATACTTATACTTTTTCTCAAACTCGTTATTCATTTTTTTTTATGTCCTGGACATGCAAAGAGAATGGAATGCGCCACATAGCAACCAGCGTTAAAATATTTGACTATCGCTTAAAACCTACCATATTCCCCTTGCATCTACAAGAAAATTATCAATAAGATTGACATCTCGATATCTCCATTAACATGAAGCATATGGAGAATAAGCGTTTGTAAAAATAGTTTGTACAAGAGTAGAGAAAGTCATGTGAGTGTAACACATCAGAATTTTTTTTTGTGAGCCAAAGCCTCGCAGGAGCATATAATGAGCTGGGCTGTTTGAGTTTGCTTCTTGCATAATCTACAATGTAAGTTACCCTGAAACAATCTCATCGTGTTAAGATGCTATTTTCCTGCACGCATTGCTACAGTGTTGCACCGCGGTGCACTGGTCAGTGCGTTTGTTTTGGCGCGGATCAACCCAAGAGTGAATGCAGAATAAACATCGAGAACTGGCTCTGGCCCAATAATTGTGAAATAGCTCCTTGTCTT
Source organism: Deroplatys truncata (assembly GCA_030765065.1). Classification (NCBI taxonomy): domain Eukaryota; kingdom Metazoa; phylum Arthropoda; class Insecta; order Mantodea; family Mantidae; genus Deroplatys; species Deroplatys truncata. Next base: position 76,643,826 of record CM060982.1, on the reverse strand, counting down.
GCAAGTTCATCAGCTTTTTCATTTCCCTCTATGCCACTATGACCCGGGACCTACATGAGTTGAACTTCCTTCTGTGTTGCCAATCTTGTGAGCACGCTTAGGCAGTTTAAAACCAGTTACCTTATGACTACTTAGAGCCTTAAGTGCAGCCTGGTTAACTGGGAAGATAAGGATCTGTTTACCAGTGTAAGCTCCCCTTATATTTTCACGCATGCATTGTATAATAGCATACATTTCTGTCTTGGTCTTATGCCATATACTCCAGATCCTGTTCCTGAGCCGTCTGTAAACCACATCCAAGTTTTCTCAGGAGTTCAAAAATGAGTTAATGGTTAATGTTTTAAAAGCTGGAAAGAATATACATGCTTGGTTCTGGAAATTTATACGTAAATTTATATTCTGGAAAATTTAAAATATGCCTATTATTAATGACATTCAGCCAGCAAGAAATACTTGCGGAAATACCTCAAGATGAGAAATCTGGATTTTAAGAATTCTGGATAAAGTAACCAAACTGCCACGCCCATGGAAAGCTTCTCCTTAGATTCAGCACCGCTGGCTTAAGGAATTGCGAGGCAAAATGCAGGAAACTAACGTCAAAGGGCAAAGTTCGAGGAAGCTGCACTTTTTTTGCTGCAAACCGAATCAATAAACCTGCCATTGTGTTAAAGAACAAGTGTCGGGAATACCATCAACGTAACCTTCCGCCCTACAGAGGTCAATGACTTCAATTATCAGTACAATAATTTGAGGATTAGTTCTTCTTGCATTTATAGGAAGAGAGGTGACGGAAGTGTATACATAATTTATACAGACAGCACTTTCAGTAACGTACTGTAAACGATAAGAAATCTTAAGATCCATATTACCGGGGGAGGGTGTCTTTATGTATTCCGTTTCGAGAGACGAGTGATAAGAATATAACACTCTTTAGTCTTTGATCGTTTATTTCAGTAGAAAAAACCCACTTATGTGTTACATTCACATGATTTTCTCCACCCATTCTTCTACAAAACATTCTTACAAAGCTTATTTTTCGATCTATTCATGTTAATCCAAATACGCGCTTGCAGAAATCTTTTATTACACATTAAATTTAGACTACAAGAGGAAAAGAGGCGACTGAAGGGCTAATCAAATATTTAAAAACTGGGTAGCTTTATTCTGGTTTAGAAATCCCATACCTACTCCTTCCTTAATATTACGAGAAAGGGAAGTTTAGTAAATTAGCAGTTCAAAAACTGTAAAAGTAATGCAAAATTCAAACAAGCACAACGAATATCTCGGAAATGGTTAATGCCACAAAAAGATTTTTGTGTAGTACTGCTTTATCTATTTCATATGGTTTGCCTTTAACACAAAAGTGTACAAAATTGGTTCAGAATGACTTCACAAGCTATTCGCACAATATTTAAAATGTACATTTTATTGTTCATCATATATATCAACATATGAAGTTTAATAAACATGGTTACAGCCATTCTTGAGAAAATAAAAAATAACAACAAAAATACTTCCCATGTAATGGGCAATTTGGATTTTCCTTAAAACATTTCAGTTTTAGCTATGCACGCACGCACGCACACACAGGCCTGTTTCTACAAATGCCTTTTTTATTCCAGTGAACCTCAAATCAGGTTAAATTCCGATATCGAATTTGTGGATGAAATACCTAGGACAAGGTATAGTTAAACTGCAGAGAAAGTAAACAAAAACTAATAAATAAATAATTATGTGATGTGATACATTCACATAACCTTCTCTACTCTCTATCGTTTATTAGTGGATATACAAACCATTCTTCTCAAGCTTACTTTTCTATTTACTACATTCTAATCCAAATAAACCTTTACAGAAATAGTTACATTACACATTTTGCTATAGATACAAAAGGAAAAGCGATAGTCAGATGTTTAAGAACTGGAAGCTGTATGCTAGCCTTTCCACGCAATCGCGAGAAACAACTGAATTTAACAGCACTTCAAGAGAAGGTAAAGTATTGGACAATTAGAAGCATTAGGATATCTCAGAAATAGCTTATGCCACAGAAAAACTTATTTGAAATAAATTTTGTGCTTTAAAGACATCTATATAGTTTGTGAAGTACGTTTCCGTCTATGCCTTAACGTTTACCAGTTATACAAGATTATAGAAATTCCCATCCGAATGAAGAAGACTTCACAGGCTATTCTCAAAAAAACTCAAGATACACATTCAAGGCACCCCAAGATGATATTTTAATCAAAATCCTTAAAGCCATTTTTATAAAATGAAAAATTTCGAAAAATGTTCCATGTAAAGGGTAGTTTGGGATAGGGGATTTTCTTAAAAATCTTCGTGTTGCATCTTGGGAAGATACTGAACCAAAATACCAAATTTGGTATTTATCTGACTTTTCGTTTTTGAGATATGCTGTTCGCACACACAGGCACACACGAACATTTTTCTAAAAATGATTTTTCTTTGAATTCAGAGGCCTCAAAACATGTATTTCCAGTGAAATACGATATTGAATTTTTGGGCGCAATGCAATACCTTCTCTACCTACTACGTGCGGGGAGGAAAAAGTAATACAAGCAGTCGGATACAACATTCAAATGTTAATTGGAAGCATGGAGGGATAAATGAACTGCTATGAAGGAAAATAAAGAAAAAGAACCGGAAGGTTTCATACACATTTGAAACAAATAGCATGAAATACAGGGTTATTCAAAAAGAAGAAACAAACTTTAAATATTTATTTCTAATTAACGACAGTAGATAGCGACACATGCATATATCTCTGAATAGAGAAAATCAAAATTTTATTTTATGTGTTCAAAATGAGCAGCATTTGTTATGCGAGAACGACCAGTGCTTTTCCGTTTGCATACGCAACCATCTTCTACGAGTTTATTGTATCAATTGTAAATTTGTTATAACGAGGCGGCTCGTTGTTGAAATTACAACAAAATGCACGCTGCAATGAAACAATGGATTCACTCTTTGATTAATGCAGCACACAAAACGACTTTTCCTGTGGCGAAGCCATTTTCCCGTAAACAAACACAGAGCCGCTATAGGCACTGAATGGAACTAATAGGTGGGGGCTTAAAACTTTGAACTTTCCTCTATTCAATGATGTGTTCTATGTGTCGCTATCTACTGTCATTCATTAAAAATGAATATTTAAAATCTGTTCCCTCTTTTTAAATAACCCCTGTATTTCGAAAACGGCTAACATTACAAAAAAAAATTAGGATGTGTTACACTCATATGACTTTATCTACTCTTGTACAAACCATTTTTACAAACGCTTATTCTCCATATGCTTCACGCTAATCGAGATATCGAGATTGCTAAGCGTTGGTCGAATATATTAAGAGCTGGTTGCTATGTGGAGTATTCCATTCTCTTTGCATTAACAGGACAAAAAAATGACTTACGAATTCCCATTTTAGAAAAGTATAAGTATTGTATTCCACCCAAAAATTCGATACCGAGATTTCACCGGAAATATATGTTTTGAGGCCCCCTGAATCCAAAAAAAAGCATTTTTGGAAACGTCCGTATGTGTGTGTCTGTGTGTGTGTCTGTGAACAGCATAACTCAGAAACGAAAAGTCGGATAAACACCAAACTTGGTATTTAGGTGCAGTATCTTCCAGAGATGCGACACGAAGGTTTTCAAGAAAATCCCCCCACCCCAGACTACCCTTTACATGGAATATTTTTCGAAAATTTTAATTTTCTCAAAAATGACACGATTTTGATTAAAATATCATATGTTTAAGATATTTTCATAACAAAAAAATGTATATCTTGAATTTTCTAGGAATGTCTCCAAAAGTACCTATTCTTCATTGTGAACGACTTTTGCATAACTGGTAGACCATAAGAGATAGACAAAAGTTTACTACAAAAAAAATGTAGATCGCGTTAAAATACACATTTTATGTCATATACAGTTTTTTTTGAGTGAACCATTTTCGAGATATACCTTTTTATTACCTTAAATTGTTACTTTCCCTACTACGTATAGTAAGTAGTGGAAGTATTGTATTCCACCCAAAAATTCGATACCGAGATTTCACCGGAAATACATGTTTTGAGACCCCCTGAATGCAATAAACAGCATTTTGGAAACATGTCCGTGTGTGTGTCTGTCTGTATGTCTGTGTGTCTGTCTGTGAACAGCATAACTCAGAAACGAACAGTCGGATAAACACCAAACTTGGTATTTAGGTTCAGTATCTTCCAAGGATGCGACACGAAGGTTTTCAAGAAAATCCCCCCACCCCAGATTACCCTTTACGTGGAAGATTTTTCGAAAATTTTAATTTTCTCAAAAGTGGCTCTAACGATTTTTTTTAAAATATCATATGTTTAAGATATTTTTATGACAAATAAAATGTATATTTTGAATTTTCTGGGAATGTCTCCAAAAGTATTCTTCATTGTGAACGACTTTTGCATAACTGGTAAACCATAAGAGATAGACAAAAGTTTACTACACAAAAATGTAGATCGCGTTAAAATGCACAATTTATGTCATATACATTCTTTTTGTTGAGTGAACCATTTTCGAGATATTGCTTGTTATTCCCTTAAATTTTTCAATACTTATTTTCTCAAATGGGAATTCGTTATTCATTTTTTCTTTTTTGTCTTGGATATGCAATGAGTATTAATCTGTGTCAAAGAGAATGGTGCTGCACATAGCAACCAGTTATTAAGAAATATGTCTGTGCTTATATTGCCCTTGCAAATACAAAACAAGGGGAACATAGTAGTCCTTAAGCGATAGTTAAATATTTTTAGAACTGGTCGCTATGTATAAAATGTAATTCTCTTGCATGTGAAAAGATCGTTTCTGCAAATGTTTATCTCGATTAATATGAAATAGATGGAGAATAAGCGTTTGTAAAAATAGTTTGTACAAGAGTAGAGAAAGTCATGTGAGTGTAACACATCAGATTTTTTTATTTATATCTACTTCCTTTTCCAACCGCAAATTTCCTTATTTATGAGGTTTTTTGCTTTGTGTGTTTCCCTCGGCTCGCCATCTTATCCTTTAGCAAGCAGTTCCTTTCTTTTTTAATTTGGAGATTTGTGCATTACGTAGTAAATACAGTACTATTATTTTTCTACCCCTGATGTGTTGTTTCTCTACAAGTCTAACCCCCCAAGCCATTTGCTGCCCAGCTGTTAATCATTGATATTTCTCCTGCTCACATTTTCCACGTAGTTTATCGACCAGTAAGTACGTTACAATAATGACGTTAACACACATCGACCTGTTTATTCTGGTCGCCTAGTAACAGACGCCACACAAACCGTCTGACTCAGAATGCCGAAAGCCAACAGGTTGCTGCTTGGATAGTGTTTACATTGTTTCATTAATGCGCCCATTGCGTCAATTAAATGATTGCGCAATTCCGGAAAATTACAAAACTAGGTGAACACGGTTAAGCTTTATCTGTTAACCTGGGGTGGGCATTTCCCGCTCTGGATGTGCAAAGTCCTAGCATACTACTCTCATACCTTACATGTACATGGAACGAATTAAGAGAAATCTTTCTGGAATATATGATGGAACAGCAATTAATCTACACTGCTTTTATCCTCATTTTCTTTCTTAAGCGCCTCATTTCGCTACAATTTAGCCTTCTGTTAAATCATAATTTATTCTAGGACTGGCCACGTAGCTCAGTCGGTAGAACACCTGCCTACTGTGCGAGGGGTCTCGGTTTCGATTACCGGAAATTTTTCTCTAGCCAAGATCATTCCTTATCCTCCCCAGGGTCTGGAAGCATGAATGAGAGTGTGAATGTGTGTGTGTGTGTGATCTAATGATTAAAAAAAATACCAAAAAAGTGCAAGAAACTCAACGATAAGAAGCTACGAGTTAACGCCATTGCCAATCGGCAATAAGTTCCAAAGGAAAGGCCGCCAATAAGACCGATGTAGCTAAGGCGGGGTATAAATGGAAGTAAAAAAAACATATATTCTGAAGTTACGATGTTGCAACAGCGACTGAATTACTAACCCCATACACACGTCTCACACTGGTACGATCTCTCGCCCGCTCGCTTTCATTTCTTCGGTATAAATACCGTTACCAACACTGAACGTCGTATTTATTTCGTTTTATTAAAAATATAAAATAAACAAACAAACAAACAAATGCTTACTTAGTGCTTCTAAGAAGTATAATGATAGTATTAGAATATTCAAACCAATAGCAACTCATATATCTGAAATAGTTAATAAAGTCTTAGTTGACATAAATTGTGCATTTTGGCGAAATCTAAATTTTTCGGTAGTAAGCTTTTGTCTCTTATTGTTTACCAGTTATATACATTTATACAAAATAATTCAGAGGATTTCACAGGCTGATCGCAGAAAATTCAAGAAAAACATTTCGTCATACAAATATCTTAAAGATGCATTATATTATTAAGAATCACAAGTCATTTCTGAGTAATTAAAGAACCAAACATTTTACCATGTAAAATGGGTATATAATTGTCCCGAAAATGTTCCTGTCGCATCTTTGAAAGATGCTGAACTTAAATACCAAGTATTTATGCAATTTTTCATTGTTATGTTCTATACACATGCGCGGATCCTTTCTTAAATGATCTTTTTTGAAGTAAGGAGACTTCAAAATATGCACTTCCAGCGAAATGTATTAAATTGAATTTTTGGTGGGATACAGAACAGGATAGGACTAGTAACGGAGGCGACACCTAGCACCTCGACCCGCAACGGATACTTTGTGCACCCCCGGGAGGAATGGATGAGGTGAGGGAACCGCAGAAGACGTATGGGTTGCAGAGCTAGGCTGGCGAAAGTCGACAGAGACCTGTAGAGTTCCCCAACAATTCCAGGCTTGATTACCTGGCCACGGGAGGGTCGCTCGGAGACGTCCCTCTAGTGGAACCGGGGAAACACGACCCAGCAGTGGAGGCTCGACAGGCCTCCCTCTAGCAGGGCCGAGAAGAAGTTCCAAATTGCAAGCCTCTGCGCATTTGCCTGACACCGACCGACACACAGCCCCGGAGTCAGGCTGAAACATGAAATGGAATGGGAGGAAGTGGGGGAGAGAGGAAGTCCGTGATAGAATACACCATTCCAACACTCGGCTTTGTCAACCATGAAAAACCACGAGAAACCCATGGTCAGAGTGGCTGGCTACCGGGAATCGAACCCGGGACCTCCAGAATGCGAACCTATACATTACCGCGGAGCCATCTCGCTCGGTTTTGAGGGGATATAATATTCCTACACCTAGTTTAAGCATGTAATAGATAAAGTAATAAGTTAGTTTAGTTGTTCACGAAGGAAAGGGTTTTGGGGTAGGAACCCCATTGATAAAAAAAATTAAAAATTAATAACAAAAATAACTTTGCTAAAATAATTATAGTATCTTTCTAGGATGGCGGAATGGAGATACTTCCTAATCGTATCACTGGTAGCGCTATATTCACGCCACGTGTCCTAGTATCGCCAAAGGTGACAGCAACAGAAAGCGTAGTTTAGATGGCGTGGGTACAATCATGTTAAGATTCAGGGGCATGTTTTCGTTGCAGTGTTAAATTTGACTGGTTTCTGAGTGTGATATCACCCAGTTTAAAACACAACAGAAACCCTATTTTGTAGTGAAATAAAATGACCTGCAGCGGTAATATAAAATACTTCACAGTAGTCGTTAATTATCATGTCACAACGCATTTGCCGCTTAGAATAAGCAAAACATCCTATCCTAATTTTAATTGCAGTTGCTGCACCTGAATCTGTAAAGATAAAATTGATTTATATAAATATTTCAATTAACCTCTAAACTTTTTTAATATTTTTCTGCCTACGCCTCTGCTTGCTTGTATACTTTGCTACATATTTAAATTAAAGCATGTGTTTACTGCATTCCCTTAAAATGATAATTAAAATATCTAGTTTACCTTGTTCTATCTAAATGTCCGGGTTAACTCTTGAACTTTTTTATATTTAATATTTATAAAGCATTCTATTTGTTTTTACATTAAATGCACATTAATTTAACGTTTAAAACATTTTACATCTTACTGCTTCATTCAAAATTAACAAATTTTCATTGACAATAAACGAAAGAACTGTCTTGGGAATTAAACACCACTAGCAAAGCAATATCGTTCCCATAAAGCAGTAACTAATTCGCAGCGACATTGTAGGCAGAGCGCGTATTCTACTTTGCGGTGGATCTGTTGGGGGCAAGCGTTATTTTCCCAGCTAGCTGCAAGGGAAAGCCTGCTGTTGCCAGAAGTCTGTATTTTCTACAAATGAAACATAAAACAAAAGTGTTCATAAAACTTGTTCAACCTAAATACTCATCGAGATACATCTCTGGTTTAAAGGATTACATCTAAGCCCTTTCCAACTGGCATAAACTGCACCGAAGTTGCTTTTAATTGGACGCTATAGTTAAACAGAGATGGGTAAACTGCGGCACAGAAATACGTAACCTACGCCACCAGGAATACGACAGCCAAAATCAATTATATCCTGCATATATTCTATTTGCTTTGTTTCAGGGCGGTTATCATACAAAATGATTATCGCAAAACATATGAATGTGAGAATGTACAAACTAGAACTATATTTGTTTCCAAGGGATTGAAAATGTGATAGGGGTGAGTTTTGAAAGCCGCAAAGGTGCTTACAATTTTCAACACGGTTTAAAGGTATCCACTTTTGCCCAAGTAGGTCTGAAGGTGCAGTTTTGTAAAGAGGTTGAAAATATGCATAAATGCAGCGTTAACTATAGCCTGTAACACCAGCCTGGTTTCAGAAAGGTATGTACAAAATTTCGTATAGGTCAGAGACAAATGGTTCAGATTTGCTTGTACGGTGTTGAAAATCAGATTGTGGTGTAATTTTTGAAAACTAGAAGGTAATCAATTATTTTTTTGTAATTTTTCTACTACTAACCTCTTAGGTTGAGGAAATATTGTATTCCAATATAAATACCATATCGAGATTTCACCAGAAATACACGTTTGGGTCAACTAAACTCACAAAAACGCATTTTTTAGAAAGAGGTCCATATGTGCCTTTAATGGGTGATCTCGGAAATCACTCGATCGATTTTGATAATTCTTTCATAATTGAAAATCATTGCTTTTCCGGATAGACATAGACTATAAACATTTCCAACAATTTTTAAATCTGGAAGTTTTGGGGGTTTCCATAATCATTTTATCCAATTTCAATTCTGTATCGATGAATATAATTATCAGAGAAGATTTTCTGACACTTCATTACGGACATGGTTCAAAAGGGGGACTTAAATCTTTTAAAATTGATTTATTAAAGGGGAGGGTTGTGCACAACACCAAATTTCCCTCTGAACATTTTAATTATGGAGCATCTTTAGTATCATTTTGAAAGAACATGGCACATTTCTGAGTAGAACCTGGCAAAAATGATACTAAGACTTTCAAAAACGTCCACTACTCGTTGCTCTTTATAGATAAAACCAGTGCTTGGTCAATTAGGGCACACATATTTTGTGCACTTCAGCTATAGAACTTGACCAATTTTAAAGGATGCCTTCAATTTGAAACTGCCCCTGCTCATATTCTCAACCAGTATATGCAAATTTGCACCATTTGACCAATCTGATTAAGGCTTTGGATACTTACACTTCAGGAACGAGTGAAAATTGTAGCCCAATAATGACTTTCAGAAAAATCTGATGTGTTACACTCACATGATTTTCTCTGCTCTTGTACAAACTATTTTTACAAACTCTTATTCTACATCTATTTCATATTAATCGTGATAAACATTTGCAGAAACGATCTTTTGACATGCAAAGAGAATTACATTTTACACATAGCGACCAGTTCTAAAAATATTTGACTATCGCTTAAGGCCTACTATGTTCCCCTTGTTTTGTATTAATATAGAAATACAGTAGCCTTTGCATAGACATATATCTTAATAGCTGGTTGCTAGGTGCAGCACCATTCTCTCTGCCACAGATTAATACTCTTTGCATATCCAAGACAAAACAATTAATAACGAATACCCATTTGAGAAAATAAGTATTGAAAAATTTAAGGGAATAATAAGCAATATCTCGAAAATGGTTCACCCAACAAAACAAATGTATATGACATAAATTGTGTATTTTAACGCGATCTACATTTTTTGTGTAGTAAAAGTTTGTCCATCTCTTATGGTTTACCAGTTATGCAAAAGTCGTTCACAATGAAGAATACTTTTGGAGACATTCCCAGAAAATTCAAGATATATATTTCATTTGTCATGAAAATGTCTTAAAACATGATATTTTAATCAAAATCGTTAGAGCCATTTTTGAGAAAATTAAAAGTTTTGAAAAATGTTCCATGTAAAGGGTAATCTGGGGTGGGGGAATTTTCTTGAAAACCTTCGTGTCGCATCTCTGGAAGATACTGAATCTAAATATCAAGTTGATGTTTATCCGACTGTTCGTTTCTGAGTTATGCTGTTCACAGACACACACACACACAAACACACACACACACAGACACACAGACACACACACACACACAAACACACACACACACAGACACACACGGACATGTTTCCAAAAATGCTTTTTTTGGATTCAGGGGGTCTCAAAACTTGTATTTCCGGTGAAATCTCGGTATCGAATTTTTGGGTGGAATACAAGACTTCCTCTACTTACTATACGTAGTAGAGAAAGTAAAAAATACTTTAATTGTGCAAAGGTGTGTTTATGCTTGTCTTAACTGCAATAGCATTTTATTTATTGTGCATTGAATTGAGTTTAGGAAGGTCTATAGGTTGGATAAAAAATTGAACGAAAATAAAACTTATAAGAAATGCCTCAAGCTGAGTAACTCTTACTAAGTTTAAGGATTAAGAGTTCCAACGGGCCCAAACCGTGTGGTTTGGGTGTCCTTGTTAAAACTCCGCATTAAATGTCAAGGTAATGTTATTATCGTGGCGCTTGTAAAACCATGTCCTTGAAGGGCAGCTAGCTGTACGCTATTGCATGCAGTCTTGGGGGCGTGACTTTTAGGTCTTTTTTATATCTTATAAGAGAAGTAAGTGTACAAAGGTCCTTAAGTAAGGACAACATGACATGCTTTATTTCATGCGGTTTCCGTGACACTCTAGGTGTAAAAAGATAATTAGCTTGTGCAGAGCAGTTGTGAGTCAAGATGGACCTACACAACTGTCTAACTTAATAATAATAATAATAATAATAATAATAATAATAATAATAATAATAATCTATATATTTAAAATTAGTAGCCTGTGTAAATTGTATACTTGATAAGGTTTCTTTCACATTCCACGCGAATCTGATGTGAACTCTCACGTGATTTTCTCTTAGAGGTGCGAAAAATTATCATTTTCAGCAACAGTTTGGAACGTACTAGTTTCAAAAAAGAAAAAATACCAGGTTCCAAATAACTGTTTCAGAATAACAGTCAAGTATGTCCACGAGTATTACGCACAATAGTACTCTGGTCCAATGTTACTTGCCTGTCTCTGGTTCTTTCGTATTACGTCGTAGTACTTCGCTCCTTTCTGAATGCTGCAAAGCTATACGCTCTCCTTTCCTTTCTTCTTCCCATCCCACATTCAATCGTGCACGTGCAAATTCGTAAAACACTGTTAACTGCATATGATGTTGGCCCACCCTTAGCGTTGCAGACAGCGTTCACTCTCGCAGGCATACTTTCAATCAGGTGCTGGAAGGTTTCTTGGGGAATGGCAGCCCATTCTTCATGGAGTGCGGAACTGAGGAGAGGTATCGATGTAGGTCGGTGAGGCCTGGCACGAAGTCGGCGTTCCAAAACATCCCAAAGGTGTTCTATAGAATTCAAGTCAGGACTCTGTGCAAGCCAGTCCTTTACAGGGATGTTATTGTCGTGTAACCACTCCACCACAGCCCGTGCAATATAACAGGTGCTCGATCGTTTTGAAAGATGCAATCGTCATCCCCGAATTGCTCTTCAACAGTGGGAAGCAAGAAGGGGCTTAAAATATCAATGTAGGTCTGCGCTGTGATCGTGACACGCAAAACAACAAGGGGTGCAAGTCCCCTCCAGGAAAAACACGACCACACCATAACGCCACCACCTCCGAATTTCACTGTTGGCACTACACACGCTGGCAGATGACGTTCACCGGGCATTCGCCATGCCCACACCCTGCCATCGGATCGCCACATTGTGTACCGTGATTCGTCACTCCACACAACGTTTTGCCACTGTTCAATCGTGTAATGTTGACGCTCCTTACACCAAGCGAGGCGTCGTTTGGCATTTTCCTGCGTGATGTGCGACTTACGAGCAGCCGTTCGACCATGGAATTCAAGGTTTCTCACTCCACGGCTAACTGTCATAGTACTTGGAGTGGATCCTGATGCAGTTTGGAATTCCTGTGTGATGGTCTGGATAGATGTCTGCCTATTACTCTTCAAACGTCGGCGGGCTCTGTCAGTCAACAGAGGAGGTCGACCTGTATGCTTTTGTGCTGTACATGTCCCTTCACGTTTCCACTTCACTATCACATCAGAAACAGTGGACCTAGGGATGTTTAGGAGTGTGGAAATCTCGCGTACAGACTTCTGACACAAGTAACACCCAATCACCTGACCATGTTCGAAGTCTGTGAGTTCCACGGAGCGTCCCATTCTGCTGTTTCACGATGTCTAATGACTACTGAGGTCGCGGATAATGAGTACCATGCAGTAGGTGGCAGCACAAAGCACCTAAGATGAAAAACGCATGTTTGTGGGGGTGTCCGGATACTTTTGATCACATAGTTTAATTATTATAATTACTGTTACTTAGCTCAGTGCATTAAAGAAATTCAGTCTATCATTAACCGTCATGTACCAATAACAATGACGTTAATGATTGCAAATTTCAAAATGACCTCTTGTGTAATTGCCTGTAGTATGCGTATCGCGAGAGCATCTGATTGGCTGAAAGATTTCCAGCTGGCTCTGCCCTCTAGAGGTACTTGTAGGATTTCAAGATCTGGCACCATATACATACTTGTAACTGTTAGAAGATCAGAGAGTCACTATGGAAACACTGGTCATAAAAATACTCCAACGATCGCGTTTGTCCAAAGTCGGAGAATTGTTCTTTTGGAACTTAATGGCTGGAGCTACGGTTATTTTTGGAACTGTTCCATTCAAGCAAACGTTCTAAAACGGTTAGTTATAATTTCCTACCTACACTTCCTCTAGCAATGACTTTACATACATCCGCTATATATTATAGTGCTCGTATAAAAAGAGATTCTTCATATAAAAATCTGCAGGATTTTTTCACATGACTTTCTCTACCCCTATTGTTTTATTGGATATACAAACTATGCTTACTAAAGCTTATTTTTCTATCTACTACATTTTAATCCAAATAAACCTTTGAAGAAATAGCTACATTACACATTTATTTATAGATGCAAAGGGAATAGCAATAGTCAAATGTTTAAGAACTGGACGCTATACGCAGCCTTAAAACTCCATGTTGTTTCCAGCAATCGCGAGAAACAACTGAATGTTGACAAGACTTCAAGAGAATGATCAAGTAATGAACCATCAATAATGGATATCTCAGTAATGGCTTTTGCAACAAAAAAACTTGTTTGAAATAAATAATGTTTTACAGAGATCTACATGTTTTATGTAGTACCTACGTTTTCTCTATCGCTTAACGTTTACCAGTTAATACAATGAGGTAACCTTGAGGCAATAATGAGTTTGAGAGTTTTTAAATGTTACTTGTGATTCTTGGAGTAACAATAATGTAAATTTTGAGACAGTTTAAAAATATCCAATCAACAACCAGAAAAGCTTTAGTTAAATGCAGGTATCCTATTGGAGTAGGATTAGCCAACCAGAGACTTGAAATACAGAAATTACACGTTTAGACTGTTGAAATCTAGTCAGTTGCCTGCAGACAGTGATAGTAACCGGATGCATGATGCGTCCTCGAGAAATTAAATGCGTATTCGTGTGAGACGAAAATAGTATATGTATTAAAAAGTGCAAGTATTAAATAAAAGAATCTCCCAGCTCTCGATATCAGTGAAGTGCTATTTAATTTGTGTCAAGGATTAATAAAAAGGAGCAAATTAAAACTTAAAATCTGTGTAAGCCTACATTTTTGTCGCATCACGCCCTGCCAAGACTTCCATGTCTCTAACAATAATACTGACGCAGCCGAGACAAACAAATATATAATATTTAAAGAAACAGTTAAATTACAAAGTTAATATTTTTTTAAATATGGGGCAAAGGCCACCTGAAAGTACATTTAGGGCGAAGGCTACCGGAAACTGTTTACCATACGTGTGGTTGCAACTACTATAAGTTCGGCTCCCCAACAGTTGAAATATAATACAACTCCTTCAATACATAGCAGCAACTACCCACTTCAAATTTGGCTTTCCATAAATTGGAGCTAAATAAATAAACAATTACAACAAATCAACTACCTCAATGTTATTATAAACGATTCATCCAAAATGGAAAATGACCGGAGAATATGGATTAAAAGTTTATAAAATGTATAGATATACTTTCACTGAAAATTTGCTAATGACTTTGGTGTTAAATGCAGCGCGTTATAAAACAACACTTTCACCGAAAAAAGAAAACGCAATGAAGAAACTTGATATCATTGTGACAAAAATTCTTTGAAGGTCACAATGTAAGCTTCCAAATGCATTTACAAAACACATACAGGAGCATAAAGCGATTCAGTGTTAATCTTAGAGTTTATGAATTCTTACTAGAAGTTAGAGATTACAAATGCTAATTCTAACTAAGAGAAACAATAGAAATAATTTCACGCTAGCGTCTCGCGTTAACACAGGGCGGTAGAAAACATCACAACAAAGGAAATGTGGGCACATAATTGTATACGGTAGGGAGCTAAATTCATGAATATATTCATGACGATAAACAAAGCAACTATTTCCTTTGTTGTGCAGATAGCTATCGGAAGCCACGTTTAGAAACTGCTGAGGTGAAAAACCTAGCGTAAACAACGCTCACTTTGAGTGTGGAAGGGGTGCAGTGTGCAATGAAACACTTTCATAAATCAACTTCGTTCTCTCATGATACCACTCGAATAGAAATTTATAACCAAAGTTATGAACGTATAGGCTTTTGTAGTGAAATATTTTGCGAAATATTACTATTCTTACAGATTAAATAAAGTTTGAGCAAAATGTTGAAAAGCTTCTGCAAAGTAGCTTGAGAATGACCTAAATATAACAGAAAATAACAAGCACTGTACAACAGAATTACATGTAGATCGAGTGATTTCTTACAGTAAAGGGAAATCGAATGTAAACAACCTACAAAGAAACCTTGTCAGAAATGTTAGCAATTTTCTGACAAGTAACATATGCTGTCAGGCGTTGAACCTTCATTATACTTCGCTTCTCCTACTACTGCCCCTCTCAGTTTTTCTTCTTCCTCTCCTACTGCCCATTCTTCTTTTGTTTCTTTCTTCCTCTTTCATAATCTTCTCGCCTCCTTCCCTTCCTTATCCTTCTCTTCCTCCTGTCCTTCCTCTTTTTCTTTGTTCGTTCTCTTCTTCTCCCATTACTGATCATCCTTCTTTTTCTTATACCCTCCTCTTTTATCTTCTTCACTTCCTCATCCTCCTTCCTCTTCTTCTTTTCCCCCTCTGACTTCCTCGCATACTGTTCCTCCTCCGTATTTTTCTCCTTATTTCATCACCTCCTCTTTTATCTAACCCTCTTCTCCTTCCTTGTCCTTCCTTCTTTTTTCCTCCTCCTCTTCATTGTTGTTATACTGTTCCCTCTTTCTTTCACTATTATTGCTCCTCCTCCTTCTGCTTCTTTTCTTCTCTTCTTACCCTCCTCCTGCTTCTTCCCTTCCTAACTTCTTAACCTTCTCCTACTATATACTATCTTATCTACTTCCTCGTATTTCTCCTGCTCTTTCCTCTTTCTTCTTCTTCTTCAACTACTTCCCTTTTTCTTATTTTTCCCCTCTTACCCTTTTCCTCCTACGACTTTACCTTATCCCTCTCTTCCTCCTACCACCTTTCCCTTTTCCTCTTCTTTTCTTTCTCCGTCTCATTCTTTTCCTTCTCACCCTTCTCCTGTTAAAGCTCCTCCCTGCTCTTCCTTTTCACTTACTCTTCTTCTTTCCCCTACTGCTGATGTCTCTATTTCCTGTCATATTCGTCTTCTTTTCCTCCTCTTCTTCGTTATTGTGCTAATGCAACTCTACATTTATCTTAGTCTTCTCCTCTACGTTCTTCTACTTCTTCTTGTAATTCCATTTACTACTAAACAACAAGCAATATTTTTGACTAAAATTCCTCCCTTACGGATTACCTACGCAAGATGTTATGGTACCAAAAACAGGTTTAATAATTTTCTGTGAAAATGTATCGGAATTAATCTCACCAATTTTAGTGTGTAACATAGTCATGTTTTTCTCGACAGATCCAGGTGGTGAACGGAGTAATTCTTGTCAACTGGCGTCAGAAGATCCTAGAGAAGCAAATAGACTACGGTGCAAAGCTGGGTCACGTGGTACTCAGCCTGGCCAGGATGGAACTGAACAATTTCTACAAGAACGTGATGCCTGTCGCGGATTACTTCGATCAGCGAGGGATGCTGTATGCTGTAAGTCTTCTTGTCCATACTATCGCATGTTATCATACTGTATTTGGATATTGCTGTCTTCGGTGAATAAGAAAATCTCAATGTTGTTATTAAATATCCGCATCATTAAAAATAGAATTCTTTAAAAAACTTTATGGAAAAAATCTTAAACATTATAGTCACGATGCAATTCAGTTTTGCCTTCCTGGCTATTTTCAAGTCCAAATACAACATTTAAAAGCCCATGCGTAGATGTGTGCAAATAGCACATGAAATGCCGAAACTTGATTTTCTCGTAATATGCTTTCTTGCGTGAATGCCTATTTAAAATTCGTTCCATGGTGCACGTTCATTTTCTTATAAATTTTCAGTATAAGTTGTTTGGAGGTTGACGAAGAGCCTTTTATCGATACCACGGATTTGGAATTAGGGTTTTAATAATTTTGAACATGGTTGAGTTTTAGAAATTTAGAAGCATTATATGCTTTATTATTTTTTTCAGGAAAAGTTTTAAAACTTAAATCTTTCCAATTTTCATCATGTGGGGCATTTTATATAAGACTCAATTTTATTGCTTTAAAAATTACCTTCTGCAAAACTTACATAGGACCATGAAAATTAACCTTTTCTATAATGAAGTTGAACAAATCCGTGATAAAAAAATCTGATGTGTTACACTCACATGACTTTCTCTACTCTTGTACAAACTATTTTTACAAACGCTATTCTCCATCTGCTTCATGTTAATCGAGATGTTAATCTTATTGCTAATTTTCTTGTAGATGTAAGGAAATATATATTTACAAGGGCAATATAGATATACAGTAGCCTTTAAGCACATACATATCTCTTAATAGCTGGTTGCTAGGTGCAGCACCATTCCCTTTCCCACAGATTAATACTCTTTGCATATCCAAGACAAAAAAATGAATAACGAATTCCCATTTGAGAAAATAAGTATTGAAAAATTTAGGGGAATAACAAGCAATATCTCGAAAATGGTTCACTCAACAACAAAAATGTATATGACATAAATTGTGTATTTTAACGCGATCTACATTGTTTGCGTAGTAAACTTTTGTCTATCTCTTATGGTTTACCAGTTATGCAAAAGTCGCTCACAATGAAGAATACGTTTGGAGACATTCCCAGAAAATTCAAGATATACATTTTATTTGTCATGACAATATCTTAAACATATGATATTTTAATCAAAATCGTTAGAGCCATTTTTGAGAAAATTAAAATTTTCTAAAAATGTTCCATGTAAAGGGTAATCTGGGGTGGGGGGATTTTCTTGAAAACCTTCGGGACGCATCTCTGGAAGATACTGAACCTAAATACCAAGTTTGATGTTTATCCGACTGTTCGTTTCTGAGTTATGCTGTTCACACAGACACACGCACACACGGACATGTTTCCAAAAATGCTTTTTTTTGGATTCAGGGGGTCTCAAAACATATATTTCCGGTGAAATCTCGGTATCGAATTTTTGGGTGGAATACAATACTTCCCCTACTTACTATACGTAGTAGAGAAAGTAAAAATTGTTTCCATTCGCTCATGGTACCTGCGTTGACAACAGTAATGTCCTCTTTAACCTCTTGCCCTTAAGTTTGTGTTCAGTACTGCTTGTTCTGACCAGGGTTTTGTTTTTCCGGCAATGCGTTAACAGTGATACACAGCAGTATGGATAGAGTTACTGATGAAGAGTTGGCCGAATTACACCTCGAGTATGGGTTCACTGAATGCAATGGAAGAGCGGCAAAACGACGCTATGTTAAACTTCTCCCGCACCGACGGCAACCACATCACAGTACTTTACCATCTGTACATAGGCGCCTACGAGAAATTGGATCCTTCTGTGTTAGAATGGAACATACTGGCTGTACGAGGTATGCCAGAACACCCGATCTGGAAGAAAATGTGTTACGTGATTGGTGACAATCCTGCCGCTAGTGGTCGGCGCGTTGCACGAGCTCTGAACACAAAGCAGTCAACTGTTTTGAGAGTCATACATGAACAATTGCACTCGTATCATCCACAAAAGATGCTGTTATTGCAGCCAGCGGACTTCTCATTTCGAGTGGAGTTTGCAAATTGGTTCCTACAGCAATGTGCAGAAAACCAAAATTGTCCTGCTTTTATGTTCTTTACAGACGAGGCCAAGTTAATAAGATAGGGCGTGTTACAGTAGGAATAGCCGTGTATGGTATTACTAAAATTCACACGCAGTAGTGTGTCGATCCTATCAACAGCACTTTTTTGTGAATTATGGGCTGGTATTGTCACGATTTTGTGATTGGACCTTACGTACTTCTTGATACACTGAACAGAGTCGTGTACAAAACGTTCCTTCAACGTGTCCTACATATGCCGCTGAGAATTCGTCAGCTTATGCGGTTTCATCATGACGGGGCACCGGCACATTATGCACTCGATGTTAGGAACCACATTGATGTATAGTTTGGAACGACAATGGATTTGTCATAATGGTCCTCGGTCACTAGGCATGACTCCAATGGACTTCTTCTTCGGGAAGCACATGAAGAACCTAGTTTAGGAGATACTCGATGGACCTGGTGCTAGGATTATCGCAGCCGAGGAAGTAGTACGCCAACCCCCTGGAATGCTTGAGCGTGTAAGGCAGTCGATGGTGCGTTGCTGTACACTCTAACCTGATCATGGTGGAAGACATTTTGAACAATACCCGTAAGGGGACAGTTTGTAACGTACTGTACTAAATACTGACAGATCAGAATGGACACTCTGTGTTAAAAGGTGTTTCGTCTGCGGGATGTTGGGTTACTCCGTGTTGTGTATTGTACGTTTTAGTTACTACATATTATACAGGTTTCTTCATTGTTGTGAAGGCATTTTTACAGAAACAAGGGTGATTGGGGTAACAAACAAATTAAATCATAATTGGATTATTACTCAGTAACGAGCCGGCGTAGACCATGGGTACCTTATACCAAAATACTCAGAAGGTATCCCTGAACAATCTGAAAGTTTGTCGGTGGAGTTCTTTTTCACCCTTATATCTGCAATTTTCTGCGAATAGCCGGTGAAGTTTCCTGCATTATGAATAAATTTTGAATAATTGGTAAACCGCAACAGACAAAAACTTACTGCACACAAAAGGTGTAGATCTCATTAAGATATAAAATATACGACAAATAAATCCTGCATGGCATTACACACTTCCGAAATATTCTTTGTTATTGGTTTGAATTTTCAAATACTTAAATCCTTTTAAGTGCTAAGTCACTATTCTTTTTTTTCTCCTGAACATACAAACAATGGAATTTCAAAGATATCACATAGTGACCCAGTTCTTAAAGATTTGACTATCGCTTCAGCATCCTCTATCCCTGTCGTACCTATAAAGAATCGTGTCATGAAACCATTTCTGCAAAAGTATAACTCGGTTAACAAGAAGTAGAAAATTAAGTTTTCGTAAGAAGAATTTGTATAAGATTTAAAAAAAGAATAAACCAAAGTGGGTAGAGAAAATCATGCGAGTGTAACATTAGATTATTATAATAATTTACATGCATTACTTTTCACGCTGCTAAATACTAATGCTTTGAACTTGGACCAATCTCAAGGTCATTATACTCTTGTAAGAAAGAAAAGAAAAAGTATTTCGGATGCGTTGCATCACAGGATTTTCTATGCTCACTCTTCTACAAACTATTATTACAAAAGCTTATTCTTCTATCTATTTCTTGTTAATGGATAATGCAAGTTGAGAAGTCATTTAAAGATAGACTTCTATTATTTTCACCAAACATAGTGTGTAAGTCGTGGTTATTGAGTTCGTATATTGTGAAATTATGCATCTGCAATTTCTGTTTATAATATTCTTATGGGTAACAAGTCTAGAACACAGCAGCACACTTTGTAAATCCATGGTTACGATAAGTTTATCTTTGGAGGTGCTGTCTTAATTAAACTTTTCATTTCTCTAGCTTCAGTTTTCTTTCTGATATGATCTAGTAATCATCTTCACTGACAATTTTAAGTTTATATCCACAGCATATATCACGCTGATGTTTGTTCGTGCATGTACAGGCATCTTTTCTTTTTTTATAATTTCGATGATGACATTCTACCCATATTGCTCACCATTATCTTTGCACCATGTCGCATACATTTCATGTACACTATGTGATCAAAAGTATCCGGACACCCCACAAACATGCGTTTTTCACCTTAGGTGCATTGTGCTGCCACATACTGCCTGGTACTCATTATCCGCGACCTCAGTAGTCATTAGACATCGTGAAACAGCAGAATGGGACGCTCCGTGGAACTCACAGACTTCGAACATGGTCAGGTGATTGGGTGTTACTTGTGTCAGAAGCCTGTACGCCAGATTTCCACACTCCTAAACATCCCTAGGTCCACTGTTTCTGATGTGATAGTGAAGTGGAAACGTGAAGGGACATGTACAGCACAAAAGCGTACAGGCCGACTTGTCTGTGGACTGACAGAGACCACCGACATTTGAAGAGGGTCGTAAAGAGTAATAGGCAGACATCTATCCAGACCATCACACAGGAATTCCAAACTGCATCAGGATCCACTCCAAGTGCTATGACAGTTAGGCGTGAGGTGAGAAACCTTGGATTCCATGGTCGAGCGGCTGCTCATAAGCCACACATCACGCAGGAAAATGCCAAACGACGCCTCGCTTGGTGTAAGGATCGTCAACATTGCACGATTTAACAGTGGTAAAACGTTGCGTGGAGTGACGAATCACGGTACACAATGTAGCGATCCGATGGCAGCAGGGTGTGGGTATGGCGAATGCTTGGTGAACGTCATCCACCAGGGTGTGTAGTGCCAACAGTGAAATTCGGAGGTGGTGGTGTTATGGTGTGATCGTGTTCTTCCTGGAGGGGGCTTGCACCCCTTGTTGTTTTGCAAGGCACGATCACAGCGCAAACCTACATTGATATTTTAGCACCTTCATGCTTCCCACTGTTGAAGAGCAACTCGGGGATGGCGATTGCATCTTTCAACACGATCGAGCACCTGTTCATACTGCACGGGCTGTGGCGGAGACGTTACACGACAATAACATCCCTGTAATGGACTGGCCTGCACAGAGTCCTGACTTGAATCCTATAGAACACCTTTGGGATGTTTTGGAACGCCGACTTCGTACCAGGCCTCACCAACCTACATCGATACCTCTCCTCAGTTCCGCACTCCGTGAAGAATGGGCTGCCATTCCCCAAGAAACCTTCCAGCACCTGATTGAAAGTATGCCTGCGAGAGTGAACGCTATCATCAAGGCTAAGGTTGGGCCAACACCATATTGACTTCCAGCATTACCGATGGAGGGCGCCACGAACTTGTACGTCATTTTCACCTCGTGTCCGGATACTTTTGATCACTTAGTGTATGTCTAGAACAGAATGAAAAGATAATTCTACTTAGGTATTCTTAGAGCTGGCCCTGCAGTAGTGGTTTGGAGCTTTCAGTAGCAGACTAAGCCATTTTTTCACATTGCTGCTTTCATGAGTCCGGTCTTCTTATTGGGAGATTCATTTAGTGTCTTTTCAGTAACAACAGCTTGCTGCTTTTAATTAGATTAAGAACGGCATATATCATCCTTTGTCAATTGTTTGAAGATGTCTTCACCAATTCCTAAAGTATTGATAAACATAGTTCGGTGTATACCCTAAATTTGTCACCCGTTGGCTTGTTTAAAAATATGTCACGGTTAATGTTCTTCTTTGTTTCTTCACAGGTTGACAGCATCCTCCGTAGAATATTTCTTGTAGTTAACCAAACATGAATAAAACATGTCTGTCTTCACTCCATGGTCCTAAGTTTCAAAATGTATGATCAGTATTAAACAGTTTAATCCTCACCTCTTCTGTAATTTCAGCACACTGAAGCGTTAGTGCTGTTAAGGCCCATTCACAATGTAAGCGCAAGACTTTGCACTCATGTTATTTAATGAACGCATTTGTAAACTCCAAACTTTATGCTTGCGTTGCGTGCGTAGAGGAAGAATTCTGCATTTCTTTCTCTTTGCATTGCCTGTTACTCAACAGCAGACGATCGCGATGCAAGACTTTACGCCGTCTAATGTACATGCAAGCTCTTTTCCATTTGGTCGTGCCAAACCAATTGTCGTGGGTCACCATCTCTCATTTCTCTAAAGAGGTTATGGTAGTCTTCTTATTGAATCCTCCTTTCATTTAATGGATGAACCCAGCATCTGCGCCTAGATTTCTTGGCTCAGAAATCGTAAGGCGCAAAGAGCTAATGAACATTGCATTAATATAACTTGTGCAGTTGTATCATCACATATATAACTTGCTGCAGCTTCTATATTTGCACAATTATTTTCAATAGTTAGGCGCCGTGGCCGAGTGGTTAGACCGCTCGCCTCCCACCGAGGCGGCCCGGGTTCAATCCCAGGGACCTGCATGTGGGATTTGTGGTGGACGAAGCGGCGTCTGGGCGGATTTTCTCCGGGTTCTCCGGTTTACCCCGCCATTCATTCCACCAACTGCTCCATTATCACCTTTCCTTTCATCCATTTCACCAACATTTCGTTTCATCTACTTCCTTCAACCCATACCAGGCATCGGGCTGATCACCCATCCTGGATGCTCTGTCTGATCCATGAGTATCCGCTCCTCGACGGGCCTCTGACCCCAGGCACCCGCTTGTAAGTCCTGGGAGGTGTAAGTCCTACATAAGAGGAGGGTAAACAGATAATGAATGAATGAATTTTCAATAGTTAGGTCAAACATTCGTGATGTTACTAACGCTACGGGCGGCAGTTGGGCGTATGCATGTTTTGTGACCTATTTATTTATAAAATATTGAGTGAACTTTCTTAATTAGTATTGTTGGCTATACTATTCAATTTTTACGGTACATTTGGAAGATTTCCGCAATCGGTTTAAGGACCTAGAAGCCCGTGCCAACTTCTTGCGTTACGCCTACGGCTGTATTGTGAATGGTCTTCTCTCACGCATGCGCTTATGGTGCGTTATTTTAACACTTACATTTCATTGTGAATGGGCCCCTAATGTCGTGGCTTTTGCCTGTTGGCATTAGTTTCTTAGTTTCTGTGGCACAATTTTGGACCACTTTATTTCCAACTCTTTGACATCGCACATATCTTTGTCCCTCTAAACTTTTATTTTTATTTCCCTTCTTCACTCTGCCATTCCTCTTCCTTCTTTTCATCTTTGTTTTTTTCCTAATTACCCTTTGATATTCCGTATGCTGCATTCTTTAACTGCATTCAGACATTATGTAGACTCTAGATCAAGAACTTGTTCAGCAATTATTTGATTTTGTGAACGTATATCAGAGACTGAAATAGCATTGTCTTCTACTGGAAGTATGGATACATTAATTTCAACATTCTTATATGTGTCCCGAATTTCATCTGCAGCTGCAGTCCCAAATTTACCTTCATTTACAAGATTATTATCATTCAAGCTGTTTAAAGAAATTAATGAGTTTGTTTCATCTGACATGTCATACCTTAATAATTATGAAATTCAGGTCCTAGTTCAAACTCACAGTATCGCTCTGAGCAGAAAACTTGTATTATGAAAATACAAAGATAAAGCCTTTATAAATGTTTCGAGTATTATCATACTTGCGAAAAATCATCATCACTATAATATCGCACTGTCCAATGTACTGCAATACCATAATTTGTTACTACACCAGTTATCTGTATAATAGGTCAATACGTTTTTCCCAGTGTTTCTCCAGCTGTTTTAAGCCGTTCAAAAAGTAGGATTTTGGAAGGTCCACAAAATACGCGTCTGTTTGGGAGATGACCTGGTTAGACGTGAACCGTTTTCGGCCGAGCCACTTTTTCAGGTTTGGAAATAAAAAAGGTCCAACCAATACGGTAGATGTTGTAGTAATTCAAACCTTAATTCCACAATTTTCCCCATCGAAACTGCGCAGGTGTGAACCCGTGCATTGTCTTGATGAAAAAGAATCTTTTTATTTGCCAGATGAAGGCATTTTTTCTTGATTTCTTCGCTCAACCGCTGCAATAACGATGCACAATACTCTCCATTTATCGTTGTTCCTTTCTGCAAGTAATCGATGTAGATGATTCCGCGTGCATCCCAAAAAAACCGAGGCCATCACCTTGTCAGCCGATTTCACCACCTTTGTCTTCTTCGGAGCCGGTTCGCCTTTAAAAACCCAGTGTCTCGACTGTACTTTTGTCTCTGGAGTGTATTAGTGTATCCATGTTTCGTCCACAATTATGTATCAATGCAGAAGCTCGAATGTATCGAACAGAATTGCGACGGAAAAGTGTCAAATCAGCCTCCGAATCGATCACACGTTTGCGTTTATTCTCCATTGAGAGCAAACGCGGCACCCACCTTGCCGAGATCTTTGTCAGACATAATTTTTTGTGCAAAATTGAAAACAGGGTACCTTGTGATATGACTGTGGCCTCAACTATTTCGCGAACTTTGATCCGTCGATCACTCAAAACCATATCGTGAATTTTGTCAATCATTTACACTGGATGTTCATCATTTGTGGATGTACGGCCATGTTTAAACTCATTTCCCCAATTGTAAACTGTTGCAAACACAGGAGCAGAAATATCACCAACTTCATCCAACTCGGCTTTGATCTCTTTCGATATTAAGCCTTTAAAATATAAGTGTTTAATTACAGCACGAAACTCGTTTTTTTCATCTTTCTAAATAAACACAAGTTTATTGCTTCAGTCGTCTATGACAAAAAAACCACGAGATGGATATAGCTGAAACTGTAACTGTCATATAGTAAGAGATGACGCTTATTAAATGCAAACTTTTTTCGATGCTACGAGTACCACTTCTTGGGTTTTCTAAGGACTTATTGATCGCTCCTTATGCAAGTAAACACACTTTAAGCTGTTTCTTGATGATACATATTTAAATCAAAACATAGAGAAGTCTTTATAGATAAATATTTCAAGTATTATCACTATTGCAAAAAACCACTATCCCTATAACACGAGGTGCGTCCAATAAGTAAGTTTCCCTATTTTATAAAAAAAAATTACACACAATTGATCATGTTTAATTAATTTTATTTATATTTTTCAATCCTTCTGTTACTTTTCTACATAGTCAACATGTTTTTCCAAGCATTTTTGGGGACGTGACACAAGTTTTTCCAAGCCAGTATTGCACCAGGTCGGGTCCTGTGCTCGCAATCAGCTGTTCATTGATTTGATTTCATCATCGGTGTTAAAAAGGCTTACTTTGAGTTGGAGGAACATGTGAAAATCATTTGGGGCAAGCTCCGGTGAATACGGAGGATATGAGAAAACTTCCAAGTTGAATCTTGACTGAGGCGGAGTTCAGAAGCTTCAACTGGGAAGTTTTCTCGTATTCTCCATATTCACCAGATCTTTTCCCAAGTGAGTTTCACATGTTCCCCTGACTCAAAGGTCAACATGGAGGTTACGAGCATAGGACCCGACTTCTGATTCATCTTCGTCACGGTGTTAAAGTGCTTACCTCCCAGATGACCTTTGAGTCAGAGGAACATGTGAAAATCACTTTGGGGCAAGCTCGGTGAATACGGAGGATACGAGAAAACTTCCAAGTTGAACCTTGACCCAGGCGGAGCTCAGAAGATTCAACCGGGAAGTTTTCTCGCATCCTCCGTATTCACCAGATCTCTTACCAAGTGATTTTCACATGTTCCTCCAACTCAAAGGTAAGCACTTTTTAACACCGATGATAAAGACAGATCAGTGAACAGCTGGTTGCGAGCATAGGACCCGACACTGGCTTGGAAAACTTGTGCCACGTCCCCAAAAATGCTTGGAAAAACATGTTGACTGTGTAGAAAAGTAACAGAAGGATTGTACAATATAAATAAAATTAATTCAACATGATCAATTGTGTTTAATGTTTGTTTATAAAATAGGGAAACTTATATTGGAAGAACCTCATTACATTGTGTAATGGCCAGATTTACTGTAGTACGGTAATATCTATGCAAGTAAACACTTATGCTTTAAGCTGTTTCTTAATGATGATGTATAATTAAATTAAAACTAATGAGAGCGCAATAAAGCACTGGTAAAAATGACTAAGCTCAACAATACGGCAAAAGAATCTCAAAACAGCAGGCTAATACAGCTGCTATCACAGCCACAAGCTCGGTAACGGGGGGCAACCAAATACCCTATGTGTAAATAAAATCAATTATGTGGTGTCAGCAATAACTCCCACGTGTTCTGACATACACATAGGTGGTTTTGATGATTCGCTCTACGGCACTGGCACATAGAAGATTGTGAACCCTTGCCTTTTCAGGGAAGAGTATGCTTGCACATAGTTGACTTTGCTGTATGTTGCACTACCATTTAATCTATGTAATATGAAAAAATCTGAAAACGAGCAAAACTGTCACATACGAGGTATTACAGAAACAACGACGATATGTACATACAAAGGGAACAACGATAGTCAAATGTTTACGAAATGGATGCTATGTGCTGGCCTTAAAATTCCATACTGTTTCTTGCTATCGCGAGAAACAACTGAATACTGACAGGACTTTGTGAGAGAATTACCAAGAAATTAACAATTCGAACCCTTGATAACGGATATCTCAGAAACGGCTTATGTCACAAAAAACTTATTCGAAATAAATTGAGTGATTTAAAGAGATCGATATTTTTTGTTTGGTACGTTTTTCTCTATTGCTTAACGTTTACAAGTTATGCAAAATTCCAAGGACTCCATGGGCTATTTCCAGAAACTTGAAGCTATATATTTTGTCTGTCATGTAAAATCTTTCATATATGATAGTTTAATTAAAATCGTTAGTCATTTTTTACAAAATAAAAAATATCGAAAAATCTTCCATGTAAAGCATAGTTTGGGGTTAGGGGTTTTTCTTGGAAATCTTCGTATCGCGTCTTTGGAAGATACTGAACCTAAATACCAAATGTGGTATTTACCCGACTCTTAGGTTTTGAGTTATGCTGTTCACACACACATACACGTGGACGTTGTGTGATGCTTTTGTTTTCCTCATGGGGTCTCAAAACATGTATTTCCGGTGAAATCTCGATATAGAATTTTTGGGTGAAATGTAATACCTTTTCTACCTATTATGTACGTAGTAAGGAAAGTAAAAACGGACAGTGACACATTTACACAAAGGCCGTTCTTTTAAATTACTTTTATTTTATTTATTCAGGAGCCTAAAACGTGCTTTTCCGGTGAAATTACGGTGTCGAGTTTTTGGGTGTAATGCATTAATTCCTCTACTTACAACATATACATATTAGAAAGTGTAATAAAACCACTATAGGTTAATACCAAAATTAAACATTTCACCAGGGCCTACGGTTAGCACATCCCTGGGTATAGCAGAAGTAAAACTTCAAAAGGAAAACAGAAGAAAAGAGTTGAGCAATTTTACGAAGTGTGTTTTATATTGTATTACATGTATGTCACGTCATAAGTGATGTCGAAAATAGTCCAATGATAAAAATATTTCAAGCAGCCCCCTCCATTGTTACTTCTAAAGTGGGTTTGTTTCCTCGACCAATCACAACGTCGATGAATAATGGGCGGTAACTTTCACTTCATAAGTTATCAGAGGTAATATCGCCCCCCTTGGCGACACGAACTAATGGGCTATGACGTTGGTGAGGGAGAACCAATAAAATGGCGTGACTTAATCTGAAGGCCTATCTATGACAAAGCGATTTTTTTTATTATTGTCCTTTTCTCTGTACATTTGTAAATCAAGAGCAAGGATATTCTCGAATGATCGAACGGCAGTTATGTGATATCGCGTGGGTGGGGTTGTCCTGGCTACAGGAAAACCATTTTCACTATTACGTCATCAGGAGTTTCGGCGGGCGTGGACAAACAAGCGTGCATCTGTACTTAATGCTCCCTATATTTTCTAAGGTTCAAAATAAATATATTATATGACCAGGCGTTTCCACAAAATTCTCAGAAAGGACTGTAAGTATTAATGACGTACAAAAGTTTTGTTAAGACTTCATACAGCTCGGTATGGGAGCAAGGTCAGCATGACTACCAACTAACTTTCTTAATTGTATTTTCGAAAAAAAGTACTGTCTAACAGAAGACAGTAATGAGGCAAGGGAATTTTAATTCAAAATTAAGCATATTATGTAGAGCACTGAAAAAAGAAGTACAGAAGAGATAAGCGAAATACTTTACGTGGAGTGAACGTAGCGAGAAAAAGCGTGGAGAAGGATATTGCGTGTAAATGGACAGATAAAGTATATAATAAAACGTAATCGAAAATGTTCGGGTAGCCTTCTATTTTAAAATACCATGTGGCCCACATAAGCCGTCCTCAGTTGAAGTTAGTTTATACCGGATAGCGCGGATGCCAAAAAGTTTGCCTGAGCAGAACTGTAAAGGGGACTCCATGCCGAGAGAGGAGACCGCTAAATGAAAGAGCAGTGCTTGAAAACGAACACTTTAACTGCTATTACTGTCCCAGCGCTCATTCGGTGGAGAGACTACCTGCTATATGAGGTGTTTCGGTTCCATTCTCTGCAAGGCCCCAGAAAGTTGTCTCTAAACCAAGATATTTTACGGTATATCTAGAGTATGGTGTTTGAATGTGTTCTATGTGGGGGGAGGGTGTTATCTGTTATTGAATAAGCAATTCGCCCATTAACAAGAATTCAGGATTGCCGCTTGACGTAAACCTGAGCACACCTGTTGAGTCAATAATATCTGAAATCAGTATAACTATATGGCACCAATTGGTGCCGCAAAGTTAACAAGATTAAACAAAATTCAATTCTATTATATTTATGTACCCTTAAAGATGCGTTAGAATTAAATTATTTTCTATTAGTGCATTATTCATAATAAGCATATCCAAAAACATGCCCGCCTTGGTGGACGAATTGATGTAAGAGCGTTTCAGGCCCACGTTCTACGGAATAATCCAGCATTTTTTAATATAATTTTTTTGAAACTGCGCAGAACACAAATGCCGCGTCTGAAAACGTCCAGAACACAGCCTTCCTCTGTATTTTGGCACGTCTCCGCACGGATCGTAAATATATCCGTGTGTTCGTTATTAGTGAACGTTACCTTTTTGTCTGATGACCTGGCTGGAACAGTATACAGACGACCACGCGACGCTTATCAGTACGAAATTACCACGTAAACACCTGCAGACAGCAACAGCTCAGCGACCTTTCGCTTTGTACCTGCACTGCCCCTTTGAACAGCACTGATGCGGCAAATCCTTTTGCACCTATGTATGCGAGAAACGTAATTCCAAAGGATGGCTTAAAATAAATTGAGTTTTATTTATGGACGCTCTTTAACTAGGTCCTTAGCGTCCCATTCTATATTGAGCGTGAAAGACCGGTAATTTTGCTCAGAGGTCCCTTTATCAGGCTTGAGGTTCTTTTACATGCATAAATCTACGACACGGGACCACCGGGTTTACTTCCCTTCCAAAGGAAGCTATGCTAAGGATTTTTACGTCCGAAAAATGGTCCGGTTTGAACCCGCGACCTCGGGAACTAGAGGTTAGCATGGTAACCACTACACCACGGAGAACGACAAAGCATGCTTTGTTTGGGTCACCTGGTATAATGGCTACCTTGAAGCCAAAAATAGTGCTACAAAAAAAAAAAAACGTTTGGTTTGTGCACGCTTGGGAAAGTGATTGTTAAGAAACTTGATATATAACATATCTTAGATTCCACTTGCAAAATTGTAGCGTTTTAATTTTTTCCCCAGTGGGAGAGGGTTCTAATTAGGCGCAAAATCAAAACATTGAAATCTGTCATACATTACATATTATTGTTTGAAGAATGTTGAATAACAGCAGTTTATAAGCATAATATTTCTAACAAGCCTTGTTATTTACTGCAGTTTGACTGGATGAGTAATTAATTCTTTCTATCAATTTTTCATTACCATAAACCAGTTATCACAAAGAACAGCATAGTTCCGATCCATTGCAAGCATAAGGAAGATGCACAAGTTTATGTAGTGTTAATTTTCTACATGTTTTATTACTTTCTCTACTACGTATAGTAAGTAGGGGAAGTATTGTATTCCACCCAAGAATTCGATACCGTGATTTCTCCGAAAATACATGTTTTGAGACCCCCTGAATCCAAAAAAGGCATTTTTGGAAACATGTCCGTGTGTGTGTCTGTGAACAGCATAACTCAGAAATGAACAGTCGGATAAACACCAAACTTGATATTTAGGTTCAGTATCTTCCAGAGATTCGACACGAAGGTTTTCAACAAAATCCCCCCACCCGACTACCCTTTACATGGAACAGTTTTCGAAAATTTTAATTTTCTCAAAAATGGCTCTAACGATTTTGATTAAAATATCATATGTTTAAGATATTTTTATGACAAATGATATGTATATCTTGAATTTTCTGGGAATGCCTCCAAAAGTGTTCTTCATTGTGAACGACTTTTGCATAACTGGCAAACCATAAGAGATAGACAAAAGTTTACTACACAAAAAATGTAGGTCGCGTTAAAATACACAATTTATGTCGTATACATTTTTTGTTGAGTGAACCATTTTCGAGATTTTGCTTGTTATTCCCTTAAAATTTCCAATACTTATACTTTTTCTCAAATTCATTATTCATTTTTTGTCCTGGTAATGCAAAGAGAATGGAATACTCCACATAGCAACCAGCTCTTAAACGCTTAAAGCCAATTCCCCTTGCATCTACAAAAAATTAGCAATAAGATTGACATCTCGATATCTCGATTAACATGAAGCATATGGAGAATAAGCGTTTGTAAAAATAGGTTGTACAAGAGTAGAGAAAGTCATGTGAGTGTAACACATCAGATTTTTTGTATTAACACCTTCGAAAAATAAGCAGTTTTATAGCCGGTTTCTAAACATCACATGTCGGCTAAGTTACCACAAAGGGAAGGGAGAGGTGCAGGCTGAAAGAAGAAGAGGGATAGAAATAAATAGGGAGAGATGTCGAGAAAGTGTGAGAGGGTAAGTTACAGAGAAGTATGTCTGATTTGATGCAATAACGTGAACATAAATGCAGTTTTGCAGTAACTAATATTGTCTTTTGCTTATTTGCTCTCCTTAACGCTTTGGCTAACACACGCATTTACCAGAGGATATTAACACCAGCGTTCGGCCTCGACCTCGCAGATTATCAAAACTGTTCTATAGAATCCTGAAAGTAGTCAAACAACCTAGCACAAGTATTAATATGTAACTTTGCAATCTTATTAAATATCAATCAGTTTTCTGCATAGGGGCAGGTGTTTCACTACAGGCCAGTATCCTCCACTCATTTTCTTTATCGCTTTCCTCTTCCTCTCCACATATAAACTCTTTGTCTTAAAATTACCTACGATGTGGCATCCTCCGCTTAAAACCTCTTCCCCATTTACCAGTGGATCTCTTAGCAAGCCGTTTCTTTAACCCAGTTTCACAGTGAATTTCTCTTCTTCCTGCCGATCAATTTGCATGATACTTTCTTCTCCTAATCTTTCTGAAACAGCTTTACTCCTAGGTGTGTTGTTGTTCATTTACACGCTTCATTCTTTTCCATACACACACATCACATACTTCCAATCTTTTTCTTACTTCGTCGCGACGTTAAAGTTTCCGCATTATATAATGTCAAACTTCTAATTTGTTCCTTTGTTATTTCCTTTCAAAAGCTCCCTTTGTCTCTGTTGTCTTCTGTTTGACTTCTTGACAGCTCATACGGTTACAAGTGCCTAAAGCTGTCCACTTCTCCACTACCTCATCATGACTTTTCAAGTGTGTCTATTTTGCTTTTGTTTCAATTACCGACTCTTTGTATTTCTGCATTTATCTTCATTTCATATTCCTCACCATTGTCATTTACCGCATTAGTCTGTTGTTTAGGAGGTTTATCTCATCTGCCAGTAATACATCATCAGTGCATCTTAACTTTTATTATTTCTCCTTCCACCTCTACCATTCTTCCCTTGCCCTGGAAACAATTTGTTACCAAAATTTGAACAGCGTAGGTGATAAGGGCTATCATTGTCGTACTCCTCTCCCTAGTCTACTTCCCTCTTACGCTATCTTCCTCTATGCTGTCTGATTATTTCTATCACTCTAGATTTCTTAGAAACGTCCTCTCTTTCAATCCACGGTAGTCTGTTATAGAATATCAACCGCTTTCTCTCAATCTGCTCTCTCAACTGCCAAATACACTTAGTCTTTCTAAGAACGAACTTCACTGATTGTTTGTAACGTTCGAGTAGCATCTCTTGTTACTTTCCCATTCTGAAACCGACTGTTATTTAAATTCACCCTTCGTCTTGAAACATAGTCGTCGATTCAGTATCCGCAATATAATCTGTATCAAATGAGATATTAGGCTAGTATTTCTGATATCACGGCATTTCATGGAATTATTTTCTTCGAGAGTGGCAGCATCACTCTCCCGTGAAGTCTAAGGTCATTCACAATTTTAATGTAAGTAAAAGCATACACACTTCACTCATATTTCTGACAGTTCACTTCCTCTGTATGTACCGTACCTGCAGTTTTCGCCTTTCGAATAAATCGTCCCGCTATACAACTAAAGCGGTGAAGTTGCCTGCATATAAGGAGCACAGAATGGAATCAAGAGTTTCACACCCCCCACTACAATACAGAGTCTAATTTACTGTTCTTATGTACTTACAATTTGAACAGATAGGGGTAAAAATCTGTGTACTGGAAATAGCAGTAATTACAAATATTGATAGTGCACAGCTCTGTACATCATCTCGTTTTATACTGAGGATAGCTTGATTTATTTGTAGCAGTTCCTCCTTGGTAGGACACCACTACGTTGATGATGATGATGGATGCTGTATTAAGTACCTGTAGGTTGTTTTGATAGTAGTAGTTGTGGGGTCATTAGCGCCCAAGCACAGTTAAAACAAGATGCAAAAACGCAGGTAAGAACCCCGCGGTTTAAAAAGAAACAAGTAAAACTTCTAATATAGTGCCAGCAACTGCGAAATGGAGAGAAAATAGGTAAAGGAATAGACAAAACGCAGCAGCGGTAAAACTTACGAATAAAACAGAAGGATAAAACTAGGTTATCAAACCCGGCTGCCCATACCGCTACGACGAATAAAACGCAACACACGATCCGCAGCACTGAGCGCGTCCGCCAGCATTTCACAGAGGGTTGCTGGCAAGCCCAAGAACGCACGTAACTGAGCTAAATATGGAATCGTAGTAAAACATGTCGAACCGACAGCGGCTCAGGACAATGAGCACAGTCCGGGGCAGGGTCTGAGGACAAAAGATGACCATGACCAAAACGACAGTGCCCGATGCGCAATCTGGCTAAAATGACTTCCTCGCGACGGGAGACACGCGAGAAAGTACTCCACGTGTCAGGGAGAGGCTTTACCTCCTGAAGTTTGTTACCCTGAAGACCAGCCCAGGCAGCCCTCCAGCGTGAAAGTATGGAACCAGGTAAATATGAGCTAAAATCATCAGAAGGTACACAAGAGCTAAAACAACTGGGAGAGAAAAGGGCGGCCTTTGCAGCAGCATCGGCAGCTTCATTGCCTTGTAGGCCCACGTGACCAGGAACCCATAAAAAGGACACATTAACTCCAATTTTGGCGAGCGAGTGGAGGCAAACCTGGACACGCTGTACGAGAGGGTGGTAACTGTACAGCGATCTGATGCTCTGGAAGGCACTCAGCGAATCTGAGCAAAGAACTCACTCCTGCAAAGGATGCCGCTGGAAGTATAAAAGAGCCTGGTAAATGCCAAACAGCTCAGCTGTAAAAATAGAGCACTGCGTTAAAAGCCGAAAGGTAAAACTGTGGCGGTTGTTGTCTTGATGTCCGTATTCTTGTGATGTATCACGACGTTCTCGCAGACTGGAATCTGATGATCGTACATCTATATTCTTGTGTGTGTTTTAGTATGTTGCAATTATTATTTTATAATTGTGCAACGGCTGCTGTATTGGTGTCGGAGAGCGCTTGTGTCTTGTAAGGATTGGGTATGGAGGATGTTAAATATTTTTTGCACACACCTATTGTGTTTAATTATTTCACTTTTATTTTAGATAAACTACATGTAGATATTCACAATTCACTATCAACTTTGTTATGTTAAAATATGTATAACTGGTAGACTTTCAATACGTAGTTCTAGCGTCTATTTACAGAGAAGTTTATATGCGGCCTCCTTGCACGAAGTCTGACAAGGTTCTGTTAGCGTTCCCTTCAACCGTTTTCTTAACGTACGCATTTGAATTATATATGTGTGTGTGTGTGTGTGTGTGTGTTTACAGACTTCCGTCGTCTTAATTATGAATCCAAGGTTCGTTACGTGCTTACGTAGATACTACTGTATTTCTCGTAATTTTATATTACTGGGTTATATACCTAACAATGGCCTTTCCCTCATATTATATTTTATATGTTATAAAGTTATATTCTTATTCTCTACCGTGTGTACATTATGAATATATGTGTTTTTAACATCCGCTTAATTATTATATGTACAATATTATCAAAGAAAATACATAACTCGTAAAACTTAGAACAAAATATTAAATAAAGAAATTATTAAATGTGTTGATGCTGAGAAGCTGTGAATTAGGTATCTTATTACATAAATGAGTAGTTTTATTAGTTTTTCTGTGGCTATTACTGCA
This sequence comes from Deroplatys truncata, assembly GCA_030765065.1. Taxonomy (NCBI): domain Eukaryota; kingdom Metazoa; phylum Arthropoda; class Insecta; order Mantodea; family Mantidae; genus Deroplatys; species Deroplatys truncata. Next base: position 76,608,466 of record CM060982.1, on the reverse strand, counting down.
TGTTGCTTCATATTTTATGTTCTGTGGATACGTAACGAGGCACCTATACACCTAGAATCTGTATTTTATTTACTTAGCTTCTAAAGCTCCTTTTATATTCTTTACCTCTTTCCCATAAAAAATAGAGGAAGGATTGCATTTTATATGGTGATTCCACCGTAAATATATGTTTTGAGAACCCTGAGTAAATAAAAAACCCTTTTCTCTGCCCCCTACCCCAAGTAAATGGAGAACTAATTATATTCTGCCCAAAATTCGATGTCGAGATTTCAACGAAAATACATGCTTGGGGTCATTATATAAAAACAACTTTAGCAAAAGTTCAGCGGCCGGCGTGTGTGAACAGCATTATTCAAAACAAAGCGTTGCATAAGTACCAATTTTCATACTGGAATCAGACAACCACCAAAAGGAAAGATTATTATCGGAGAATCCTCACTCTCACACTATCCTTTACATAGAATTTTTACTTTCTCTACTACGTATAGTAAGTAGGGGAAGTATTGTATTCCACCCAAAAATTCGATACCGAGATTTCACCGAAAATATATGTTTTGAGACCCCTGAATCTAAAAAAGCATTTTTGGAAACGTGTCCGCGCGCGCGCGCGCGCGCGTGTGTGTGTGTGTGTGTCTGTGAACAGCATAACTCAGAAACGAACAGTCGGATAAACACCAAACTTGGTATTTAGGTTCAGTATCTTCCTGAGATGCGACACGAAGGTTTTCAAGAAAATCCCCACACCCCAGATTACCGTTTACATGGAAGATTTTTCGAAAATTTTAATTTTCTCAAAAATGGCTCTAATGATTTTGATTAAAATATAATATGTTTTAAAATATTTTAATGACAAATGAAACGTATATCTTGAATTTTCTGGGAATGTCTCCAAAAGTATTCTTCATTGTGAACGACTTTTGCATAACTGGTAAACCATAAGAGATAGACAAAATTTTACTACACAAAAAATGTTGATCGCTTTAAAATACACAATTTATCTCATTTACATATTTTTTGTTGAGTGAGCCATTTTCGAGATATTGCTTGTTATTCCCTTAAATTTTTCAATGCTTATTTTCTCAAATGGGAATTCGTTATTCATCTTTTTGTCTTGCATATGCAAAGAGTATTAATCTGTTGCAAAGGGAATGGTGCTGCACCTAGCAACCAGCTATTAAGAGATATGTATGTGCTTAAAGGCTACTGTATTTCTATATTGCCCTTTTAAATATATATTCGCCTTACATCTACAAGGAAATTAGCAATATGATAGAGTCTGCAAATGTTTATCTCGATTAACATGAAGTAGATGGAGAATAAGCGTTTGTATAAATAGTTTGTACAGGAGTAGAGAAAGTCATGTGAGTGTAACACATCAGATTTTTTGTTATGTCCTGTACATGCAAAGAGAATGGAATGCGCCACATAGCAACCAGCGCTTAAAAGATTTGACTATCGCTTAAAGCCTTGCAATTCCCCTTGCATCTACAAGAAAATTAGCAATAAGATTAACATCTCGATTAACATGAAGCATATGGAGAATAAGCTTTTGTAAAAATAGTTTGTACAAGAGTAGAGAAACTCATGTGAGTGTAACACATCAGATTTTTTTCGGTATTTTCATTTTACCAAAAATATTTCTAACGATTTTGATTAAAATATCATGTGTAAAGACATGAACATTTTAAATGAAATATATATTTGGAATTTTCTGTCAATAGTCTGTGAAATCCTCTTCATTCTCATTTAATTTTATATTGCTATCTATAAATTGGAAATAGAGGTAGACAAAAACTTACTTCAGGAAAAATATAGCTTTTTTATTGGGGTTGCATTAGCCATTTTTGAAGTACACGATATCATTCGTTTGAATTTTGCAGTATTTTAAGCAATACACTTTTAAGTGTAATTCTTTTGTTTCTCGTGAGATCATGCAAAGAGTGTGTAATATCAAGGCACATATATACGAACAGTGACTGTTATATCAGTCCCCTAAATGCTACGAGGGCTGTTCCAGAAGTACCCGACCTAACAAAGAAAACGCAAACATTTTGTGGGAAAAACATCTTTATTTCTCTACATAGTCTCCTCTCAGCTCGATACACTTTTCACAGCAATGTTCAATTGCTTCGTTACCCTGTTTATAGTGAGAACCGTCGAGTTCTGCAAAATAACCATCAACTGCAAACTCCACCTCTTCATTGTTGGCAAATCTTTTACCACCAAGCCATATCTTCAAGTTTGGAAACAGAAAATAATCAGAGGGGGCTAAGTCTGGTGAATACGGTGCATGAAGAATCAATTCGAATTTTAACTCATTGATTTTAGCCAAGACAATAATGGATGCGTGAACTGGTGCATTATCTTGATGAAACAAAACTTTCTTTTTCGCTAAATGCGGCCGTTTTTGCTTGATTTCATCATTCAAACGCTGCAATAAGTTTGCATAATACTCGCCATTGATTGCTTTTCCTTTTTGAAGATAATCAATGAAAATTATCCCACAGATATCCCAAAAAACTGACTCCATGACCTGCCTGCAGATGGAACTGTCTTTGCCTTCTTTGGAGCCGATTCTACCCTTTCAATCCACTGTTTTGACTGTTCCTTCCTCTTAGGTGTGAAGTGATGGACCCATGTTTCACCTATTGTTGTGAATCGACGCAAAAACTCTGCTTAATTGCAGCGAAACATCGCCAAACATCCTCACCACGCTGCTTTTGTTCCATTGTGAGTAAACTCGGCACCATCTTGCGCGCAGCTTTCTCATGTCTAAATTTTCAGTTAGTGTGCGATGTACAGCACTTTTTGAATGGTCTAATATGTCTGCTAGTCCGTGCACTTTCAGTCGATGGTCATCCAATACCATTTTGTGGATTTTCTTCACAATTACTGGTGTGGTCACCTCATTCGGTCGACCACTACGGTGTTCGTCTTGGCAGCTCCTACGACCTCGCTTAAACTCTGACACCCAATATTTTACTGTTGTAAACGAAGGAGCAGACTCCCCCAGAGTAGAATCTAGCTCAGCTTTAATATTAGTTGGACTAAGACCTTTCAAATTAAAGTAATGTATCACATAACGATGGACAAATTTAACCATGGTTACAAATTCACTGAGAGAGTTCACTATTAATGGCTGACATACAATTATTAAACAACGTAGCATCGTCGCACTTCAAACTTAAGCGTTATAAGGGTGGTACTTTCTACCATAGTCATTTGTTTGAAACAACAACCGCTATATATGCGTCAGGTTGGGTACTTCTGGGACTGCCCTCGTATAACTAACTAAAAAGAACATTTCATATAATTAATGGTAGAAAGGGTATGCAAATAAATGGAAAAGGGCAGAGAAAATGTGTGACTGTGCACGTCGCATGTAAAAAGCCCAATAAACGTGTATTTAAACTGAACTAAATACATTAAATACCCATTCACGCTCTAATGCTTTAGAAGTGCATTACGAATTATAGTTCTTGTCCAAAATGAAAATTGAGAAGGCAAACTGTTTGTCCTCGTTTAATATCTTAAAAGCTGTCTCCAATTTCTGTAGAATATATTTGCAGTTTAAAAGAAATAAGACACGTTACAAGTACTGCGTGCCCAGTACCACCTGCTGCACCATGACACTTTGAATTAATGATGCCGTTATTCATTTGTTTTGAATAATCGATGGTCACACGAAGTCAATAGTAGTTGGAAGCAAGTATACTTGAAGGAGTACGATAAAAGAAAACAAAAGAGTAATGACGCCTGAGGTATTGTGTGTTTTATACTCGAGGCATTAACTGTATGAGTTCGTGCGTTGTCGTCTTCGCGCTAGCTAAATAACCTATTAAAAATGCATGTCGTATGCTTCTTGTAGTCCCTGCTGCTTGAAGCGATTGCTAGTTATTCACGAGTATATGTCTCCATAAACCAAGTTTTAACTCGGCGGAACGTTTACATTAAACACAATTTAAACAAATAATAATTCACAGCCCATTCTTGGAGCACTGATGAGGTGGTAAATTTTCAAGAAATGACATAATTCTTCCAATAGAAATTTTGGTGCTAGAACCGAAGATGCTATCCTTTTAACAAAGACCACTCACTCAACAAGAAGAAAAATACTACGTACACTCACCCTGTTTGCTGTATACTGATGTTACAAAAGTTTTTTCTTCTATCCACATCATGCTAATCAAGATAAACATTTGCAGAAATAGTTTCAGTACACATTTCGATGTAGACACAAGTGTTATGGGTACATTAGTCTGAAGCGCTGTATGCTGGTGTTGAAACCCCATATTCTTTGCAGAGTCACAAGAGAAAGGCGACTTAGCATTTGAAAAAGTATTAAGTATTATAAAATTCCAACCAATAACAACGAATATCTCGGAAGTAGTTGGTGCTACGAAGAATATATTGGACATAAATTGTGTCATAAAGAGACACTTTTACGTAGCACTTTATGCCTACATTTTATTGGTCATACAAATAATATCTTAAACAGATGGTATTTTAATCAAATTTTTAAAGCCATCTTTGAGAAGATATTAGGGGTAATTAGTGGGGATTCCTTGAAAATCTTCGTGTCGCATCCTTGGAACACAGTGAATTTAAATACCAAATTTGGTATTTATGCGATGTTTTGTTTTTGAGTTATGAGTTATGATATTCATAGCCACACACACACACACACACACACAGACATTTTCTAAAATGTTTTTCCAATTATTCAGTGGACCTAAAGCGTGTATTTTAGGTGAAACCTAGATATAGAAGTTTTTGTATGGAATACAATACTTCCTCTATTTACTATAGGTAAACAATAACAAAGGTTTCAACAGCAATTTTCCGAATAACTCGCCATGTTAGAGCAAAACTTTTGAGAGTTAAAGATAAGTGAGCCATCGTATTTCAACTGTCCGTTGATAGTGATCACAGAAAATACAATAGATATGGTATTGTGAAAGAAACGACAATGAGCTTGCAATCTTTCATGTACATGAAGTGTTTCGTTATGTTTAATTATTTCGTGCAGATTGGATTGCTGTGTTCTGTTGCGCATGCGCCATCTGCCTGTTTGTGAAAGTGCAAATTATCCTTCTAAAAATGTCACCTCACTCGAATCAGTATCGCTACACGTTCGTGGGGTAACTTGGGACCCAAATTTGGGGGCAAAGTAAATGAAACTCACATTACTAAATGTATTGTAAGTTACGTTTAAAGGTAGTGAATTTATTAACTTTATAATAATCAACTAACAATTAATAATAATCGTAAGGAAATAACACTATCTTAAAGTACTCTATTAATTTAAATACAGAACACAATTTAATGGTTTGACTTAAAGTAACTCAACATGTTATGAGTTAGAAATATTTAAAGGAATTCCCCTTTGCCTCCCCTAAGTTACGCCTATGGTGAATACCGTGCTCAAATCTAAATTACTTGGCCAACTGATAATGACTCCAGTAAGGTTTAACTGAAGTGTCCGAGCGAGGGCTGAGCTCACCATCATCTTAGTTGACCAATTACTTTTTGGGGTTCTTCTGTGTCGTAACATTACTGCGGATAATGCAATGTCATTCCTTTCTTGCGAGTGGGTATTACTAAAAAATGCACTGAGGCGACTACTGAGGTCACGGATAATGAGTACCAGGCAGTAGGTGGCAGCACATGCACCTAAGATGCGTATGTTTATGGGGAAGTCCGGATACGTTTGATCACATAGTGTAGCTCCAAAAGTCGCCTTTTCCACATTTTGTTGTCTCAAAACTTTTCTTATCCATTGTTTTATTATAGAATTTTAGAAGTGAAATATCTTCAAATGATTAAGATATATAAATTTCCTACACGTCTAAATTGTGATTCCAAACACAAAATACGTACGATGATTTATTTTAAAATAAAAATTATAATAGTATAATGTACTTTTTCTGTTTTCTCAGAAACCCTTTAAATTGGATAAGGTGAGTTTTGGAAATATAAATATGTTTCCTAATGTATTCGGGCTAGCATTTAAAAACTTCAAGCTTCGTATCAAGAAGAACTTTACACAAGCCCAAAGCTTAATTTAAAGCCATCAGGTAATTCTTGGGAATGGCAGACTTGTGGACTTCACACCATTAAGCTTCATGACCATGCTGTTATAACAGAAAATCTATCCTCCACCACCATTAATCTTTGAGAGTACATTATCTCTTCATATGATAAATCCATTATGGCAGTACATGTTTTCCTCTTCGGAGGTCATTTGTTTTGTAACAAAGAACTTCAACGCTACAGTAACTCCACTCCTCGCCACTTTAGTTAAGAGTGATGTGCTAGGTAAATATGAAACTGTTACATTCGCCTCGACTTGTTCGATATGAATCGATATTAAGGTCGTCATAACGCGTGCATGCTCAGATTACCATCTGTGGGGTAGAGGGGTGCAGCTATAGCGGTTTCTACATGCGTAGCGAAGGGTTGCATTACTTCAAGGACGTCTGAACCACTCCAGATATTTCTGACGTTATAGAATTCCTTCTCGTTACAAACGCTAACAATAAAAAGATATAAACGTTGATTTTTATGCATTTTCAGGCGGTATGCAGTGGTCAGTCAGTAACGGATTCAGCTAATACTCAAGCACGCCCATTATACACTGATATTCATAGTATCTGCATGCCTTAATGATTTTCTGACATTTGTTAACCATACTTATAGGAAATTGCTATTTTCTTGGAGAAACTTTTCTAAAAACAAAGAAATTATTAAAACATCATGATATTCTATATAATTTATTTTCCTTCTCCCTGTCCGTCGTCTCATCTACAAAATTCTCTTACAAAACCATGTATTTCTACTTACTTCATATTAATCGAGATAAATGTTTGTAAGAATTCTTTCATTACACAGTTCGTTGTAGATACAAGTGGGATACAAGAGGTTGAAGCGATAGTCAAATCTTTAAAAGCGGCTCGCTTAAGGGGATAAGGTACTCTGTAATGGTCAAGAACCATATTTTTACTTTCTCTACTATATATAGTAAGTAGAGAAACTACTGTATTGCAGCCAAAAATTCGATACCGAAATTTCACCGGAAATACATGTTTTGAGGCCCCCTGAATCCAAAAAAAGTATTTTTGGAAACATATCCGCGTGTGTGTCTGTGGGTTTGTGAACAGCATAACTCAGGAACGTACAGTCGGATAAACACCAAACTTGGTATTTAGGTTCAGTATCTTCCAGAGATGGACACCAAGGTTTTCAAGAAAATCCCCCCACCCCAGATTACCCTTTACATGGAACATTTTTCGAAAATTTTAATTTTCTTAAAAATGGCTCTAACATTTTGATTAAAACATCATATATTTAAGATACTTTCATGACAAATGAAATGTATATCTCGAATTTTCTGGGAATGTCTCCAAAGTTATTCTTCATTGTGAACGACTTTTGCATAACTGGTAAACCATAAGAGATAAACAAAATTTTACTACACAAAAATGTAGATTGCGTTAAAATACACAATTTATGTCATATACATTTGTTTTGTTGAGTGAACCATTTTCGAGATATTGCTTATTATTCTCTTAAATTTTCCAATACTTACACTTTTTCTCAAATGGAAATTCATTATTCATTTTTTTTGTCCTGGTAATGCAAAGAGAATGGAATACTCCACATAGCAACCAGCTGTTAAAACATTTGACTATCGCTTAAAGCCTACCAATTCCCCTTGTACCTACAAGAAAATTAGCAATAAGATTAACATCTCGATTAACATGAAGCATATGCAGAATAAGCGTTTGTAAAAATAGTTTGTACAAGAGTAGGTAGAGAAAGCCATGTGAGTGTAACACATCAGATTTTTTGTTTTAGACACCAATAAAATCTCTATTATATCCAGTTTCAGAAAATATATACTTTTTGGGGGTTAACAGGTTTTTAAGACATTTTAATACCATTTAAATACTAGTCTACATTCCTTTACAGCTTCATGCAACGCCCCTTTTTAGAACATTTTTGAATCTTTCAACAACGAACGACTATATCATGCCCAGCGAACAGTTCAGCAATTAACAAAAGAGGACAGGACCAAGAGTAGGCAATCAAAATCGCTGAAGTAATCCGAATGAAGGTGCAGATGATTATGACCCTGGAATGTACTGAAGTGTGAACATAGCATCTCAATCTGTAGACGCTATAGTGAGCTAGACCAGCTTAAAGAAAACTAGTCTACTCTAGGATGTAGATTACGTCATAAATACATAATTACATTGTGTACTTGTACGTTAATCAATTGTCAAAATTTTAATGTTCAAACTCTAAATTCAGTTTTCTCAAAACAACGTTTTTGGACACTTATGTACCTTTGTCTCAGAAAACATGAGAGGTAGAGAGCTGAAATGTTCAGTACATGTACACAACACATAGTTAAACTTTCTGAATCACAATCATAATTTTATAATGCATACAAGTGATATTAAGAAAGCAACAACTTTGCAAATTTTCCACATCTTTGGTTTTTTGATTTTGCAAACAATTGTTTTTTAATTTCTAGTGAACTGATACACGTAATTAAATAATTGAGGTTCAGAAGATAGCTGATTATACTAAGAGCCAGCATGCAAAAGTGTGATTCTGTACTGTAAGTAGTATCAAAGAAAATTCACGTGTTTTATGAGTAAATTTTACTATTTTTCTGCTGAATGAAATAATGTTTACTCAACTACATAAGCTATTACTGAAAACAACCACTTGAAATAATTGTCATGATTTATAGAATAATTCATAAAAATTCCAGGAAAAACCATTGAAGACTTTAATAGGAGTGGAATTTAACACACTTAAGGTGTAATTCCCAATGGTCAGGCTACCTTGTTCTTTAATGCTGGCTTTGGAATTCCGTTCTTTGTATGACTACAAGAAAAAAACAAATGATGACCAGCGCTTAAAAAAAATCTGATGTGTTGCATTCCCATTACTTTTTCTAGCCACTATCGTTTATTTTATATAACCTCCACGAAATATTCGTACAAATGCTTATTTTTCTTCTGCACGTTAATCGAAACAAACTTTTACAAATTTCGTTGTAGGTATGTACAAGAGGGATACAGGAGATCAAAGCGATAGTCAAATGTTTAAGAGTGGGTCACTATATGCTGAACTATATCCCATACTCTTTCAGTGACATCGCAAGAAGCAACTATATGTGATAGCACTTCAAAAAAATGAGAAAGTGTTGAAAAATTGAAACCAATAACAACGGATATCTCCAAAATGGCTGGTATCTCAAAAAGTTATTTGCCATAAGTTGCGTGTTTTAAACAGACGTGCATTTTTGTTTGGTACGTTTTTGTTTATCTCTTATGGTTTAACAGTTACACAAATGTATACGAAATTCCCTCCGAATGAAGAGGACTTCACAGGCTATTCCCAGAAAATTCAACATTGTACGTCGATTTTTATTTGCGTTTGTTAAATGTTTAAATAAAGTAAGATAGTTTTAGTTGTTAGCCTGGTTTATTGCTGAATAAATAATTTACTTGGTTTGATTGCCTTTCCTTAAATGATTATTTTGTTTTTATTGTTTCATTCACAGTTAAAAAGTGTTTTTCAGTTTTAATTTGCCTGCATTAAAATATTTCGCTTAAAATACGCGAAAGAAGTGGTTGGGAATAAAACTCCGCCAATAAAGTTAATATCGTTCCCCTAACTAATTCGCAGCGGTATCGGAGACAGCGCGCATTTTTCTCTGTGGCAGCCCTAACCACACCCGTCTAGCAAAATTTTGCGACCCTCCTATTAGGGAAACGGCAGTATTAGCAAACGTCTCAGCATTTCAAGGTGCTGTTTTCATATCTATGAACAATTCTGTAAAACCAGTATAGAAAACTTTACTCTACAACATAAAGTTGACTAATGTGTAAGGGAGACCGAGGATAGTTGTCACACATTCTTACATTTCGATTTCTCATATTTTTTGTATTTGTGATACAAATATAATTTTTATTTCTAAGTTAAGAGTGGAACTTGGGGTATATTGTTGCTAATTATAAAAATTCTAACCTGACCAGAAGTACTCGAATAAACAAATATACGATATCACTATACCTCTGACCAGTAGTCCCAACTTTGGGGTTAGTTGTCACGTGTATTTTAAATGGCGAATACATGTCACACATAAAACATAAATAACGTTTCATATATAGGATTAGGTAACAAAACATTAACATATATTGACTCTTTACCTATATGTCCAAATCATTATATTCACAAAATATAAAATATTTAAAATATTATTCTTGTAAGTGTGGTTTTATCAAAATTCACTTATGAATTGCTATAGTTTATCATGTTAAATAAAACAGTTTTGATGTCCATATAAACATGCAAACCCAAGATATAAATTTTTATATAAAATTTACTGTTCATCAATTGACTAGTACTATCATCATTAATATACATTTTTGGTCCCTGGGATGCACTTTTCGTGAGCACAATTCCTGCACTGAATATACTGAAATCAGTCCTCGCTTGAACGGCTATTTGCATAAGCATCAAGGCATACCAAAAAAATCTGATGTGTTACACTCACATGCCTTTCTCTACTCCTGTACAAACCATTTTTACAAACTCTTATTCTCCATATGCTTCATGTTTATCGAGATGTTAATCTTATTGATAATTTTCTTGTAGATCCAAGGGGAATTGGTAGGCTTTAAGCGATAGTCAAATATTTTAAGAGCTGGTTGTTATGTGCAGTATTCCATTCTCTTTGCATTAACAGGACAAAAAAATTAATAACACTTTGAGAAAAAGTATAAGAATTGGAAAATTTAAGGGAATAACAAGTAATATCTGAAAATGGTTCACTCAACAAAAAATTGCATATGACATAAATTGTGTATTTTAACGCGAGCTACATTTTTTGTGTAGTAAAATTTTATCTATCTCTTATGGTTTACCAGTTATGCAAAAGTCGTTCACAATGAATACTTTTGGAGACATTACCAGAAAATTCAAGATATACATTTCATTTGTGCTGAAAATATCTTAAACATATGATATTTTAATCAAATCGTTAGAGCCATTTTTGAGAAAATTAAAATTTTCGAAAAATGTTCCATGTAAAGTGTAATCTGGGGTGGGAGAATTTTCTTGAAAACCTTCGTGTCGCATCTCTGGAAGATAATGAGCCTAAATACCAAGTTTGGTGTTTATCCGACTGTTCGTTTCTGAGTTATGCTGTTCAAAGGCACACAGACACACACACGGACATGTTTCCAAAAATGTTTTTTTCGGATTCAGGGGGTCTCAAAACATATATTTCCGGTGAAATCTCGGTATCGAATTTTTGGGTGGAATACAATAGTTTCCCTACTTACTATACGTAGTAGAGAAAGTAAAAAAAAAAAAAAAAAAAAAACACACACTTCTTCGTCATTTTCATAATTATCTTCCGCATTAATTCTCTCTTTTCTAAGAAGTTTTGGTTGTTTTCTAGTAACAACAGTAAATATTCTCTGATACTAGCATCTGCTGTTCTGTTTTTGTTGTTGTTTTTTGCCAGAACTTTCTTCAAGGTTTTCGTCTTCTTTGAGTCTTGATTTTCAAAGAGGGATTTCCTCCATTATATCATTTTTCTCTCTTCTCTGGATTCTTCTTCTTTTTCTTTGACGGGTGTGTCCGTCAAAATGACAGTGTCTCTTTTGCGACTGTTTTTTTAGAGATTTTTCGCATTTCAGATTTTGGAAAGGCCATACTTCTTCCGGGGTAGCACAATGCAGGAGCTGTATCCAGAAATTAACTTTTTTGGGGTTTGTTGGTCTTCTTTGTTCTGGAGATCACTAGAAAAGATTTGGTAGGCTCAGTAATCACGATTTCATCGTCATAATTTTGAAATTCCGTACCATTTTTGTAACCTGCATGACGAAAAAATGAATAAGCAACTGAATGAGGTTTCTTTTCACATGTGACAAGTAACCTCACCTTGCCATTTTGGGAAAACAATGCTGAACAACAATAATAATTTAAAATAGAGAGAGTTGAAGGTTGTTACACTACATCACAAAAATGTTCTTACTTGAAGGCATTTCGGGAGACGGTTTGCTTCCATCGTCAGCATGTTTTCAACTGAACTACTTTTTAAACTACTAGAAATCAAAAAGAAAAAAAGGAGTTGAAAACATGCTGACGATGGGAGCAAACCGTCTCTCGAAACGCGTTCAAGTAAGAACATTTTAGTGATGTAGTGTAACAACCTTCAACTCTCTATTTTAAATTATGACACATCACTGTTACTAGCTTCTAAACGTTCAAAATTAATTCATATAATATTGTTAAGTAACAATCAAATTACGGGAAAAGATACCTAATTGTCGGACTTTTCAGCTAGATACCTATAAAACTATTTTTTTAAAGGTTTACATCATCATATAACAAGAAGTAAGGAGAAACAATTTTGCTTACCAGGGTAAAAATTATAAAATGCCAAATAAATGCGTTGTTGGTCTTGTATTTAGCTAGTACTCTACACAAATTTTGTATGGGTTTTGGGGGGGAGGGACACCTGATTGCAGTATAGCGGCTTTAGTGTGTCCCTAGTTACAGAGTTATAAGCTTTGTGACAACTAGCTCCGGTCTCCCCTACGTTTGTGCGGACGGATGACATGACAAAGTGATTCATTCTCCACGATAGCGAATGCGCCTAAAACACAGAAACGATAATCAATGTTGTATCAAACGTGCAGATTACTGAGGAAGAATAAATAATTACTCGTGAAAACAAAGGATGGTTGGATGTACTGAAAGAAAATAAAGAAGACTGAAAGAAGAATCTCCTTGGAAGGACGGCAATTAATAAAGCATGAGCCATGCAAGAACTGACCTTGAACGTGGCATAATAGCCACCTTGAGGTTTCCTGGGACGTTAAACGCCAACATGTGAACTATTAGCTTCTTCAACACATAATATATCTCATGTGCTAGTATTATAAAGAGATAAGTAATTGTTTGTGCCCACGTAATCTAGGAAATTGCTCGCAAAATCCAATTAAAAAGCACTGTTCTTCGCTATAAACCTAGGCAGAGGCGCCAACTGCAGATTTTAAGCATGAAGGCAGGAAATAGTGCACGGTTAGATTAGAGGGATAATAAAAATTGCCTTAAACATATGTTAATAATATTATTTATATGTTGTAATGTAATATAATTGTGATTAAAATGGATTCCAAATATACGAGGGGTACTATATATGTTTTGAGCCTTGGCAACCCTGAATGTTGTAGGTGCCATTTGACGTTTCCAATGGAAAGTTTGACATTTTTGACCATGATCTACTTCAAACATTTTGTCAATAGAGCGTTATTTGTTTTGTTTACACTAACTTGAAGATTGTGTGTCAACAAAAATACGGAATTAACTCGTGAAAATGTTGGTGCAATGATTTATTACGACTTTCGACGTGGATTATCAAGACAAGAGTGCATCGATCAACTAACTTCCAAATTTGAACGCCGAAGCTCCATCCTTTGCCACTGTGAAACGCTGATATAACGAATTTAATCGTGGCTTCCGTTTGCTCAATGATGAAGTTCGTGAAGGTCGTCCAAAATCAGTGGTTGTGCCAGAAAACATTGATGCTGTGCAAAAACTAATAATGAAAGATCGTCATGCGACATATTGTGAGATTGAGACAACCTTAGGCATTAGTTCCACCAGCATATATAAAATATTGCATGATTATTTAGCCGTGAAAAAGGTTTGCTCTCGTTGGATGCCACATAATTTGACGCAATCTCAAAAAGATGCTCGTGTCGATTGGTGTACAAAAATGCTCAAGAAATACAATGGCGGTACCTCAAAAGACGTATATAAGATTGTAACAGGTGAGGAATCATGGATCTATGCGTATGAGCCGGAACGTAAACAGCAGTCGACTGTATGGGTGTTTCAAGATGAAGCAAATCCAACAAAAGTTGTTCGCACTCGAAGCACTTCGAAGCAAATGGTCGCCTGCTTTTTCAGCAAAACTGGCCATGTGGCAGCAGTGCCTTTAGAGGAACGTAAAACGGTCAATGCCGAATGGTACACAACCATTTTTTTGCCAGAAGTCTTCGGTAAAGTAAGGAAAACCAACAAGAACCGTAGGATCGTTCTTAATCGAGACAATGCGAGCGCACATCAAAAAATCGAACTGATGTGTCATCCGCCATACTGTCCTGATTTGGCACCCAATGACTTCTTTTGTTCAAGAATAAATTGCGTGAACAACGATTTTCGTTAGCAGAAGAAGCCGTTGATGCCTTCAAAAACCATGTTTTGGAGGTGTCTCAAGAAGACTGGAATAAATGCTTTGAGAAATGGTTCAAATGGATGCAAAAGTTTATGGATCATACAGGAGTATGTTTTGAAAAGCAATAAAGTAGTTCTCAATCAGAAATTACTGTGTTTTAATTATTAGGATCAAAATATAAATAGTGTCCCTCGTATATTATTGCAATCAGAATTGTGTCAAATTTGAAGCAAATTTAAATTAATTGCACATAGCAAAAGTATTGTGCCGAACTCTATGTGTTTTCTCTATGGATTTATTTCCTATGTTACTTAAATTAATTTTATCTACTTCCTCATGGTGACAGTTAATAATTGCCAGCTGGTTCAACCTTTTTGCGTCATGGTACTTGTTAAATAACTTTTCAGTCTTCGAAGCAATGAACGCTCTCGGGTGCAAGTGGTTAATGAAACTATTAAAACTAAGCGTATTAGTTTCTTTTTATCTCACTCAATTGCTCAATTAAATTTGGCTGAGTTTTACAGACATTCAGAACATCCATAAATGAATCTACCTGCAAACTTTCACTCTGAATAATATCATGAAACATATCTCTGTGCAGTTTCAATCTGTGAATGTCTGAATCATCTTTATAAAAATCACAGATAGTGTTGGGAAACACACATATATTAAGTAGGTACTCCTCTGCATCTGTGAGTAGTTCCTGGCAGTCAGAGTCAAATCTGGAGTTAAGGCCGGTGATGATAACGTCAACAATTTCGTTGAAGATTCTGTCGTAATGTTCCTTTGGAGCGAAATTGTAACTTTCAGCAGAACCATGAAACTTCCGTTTCCTTTGAACCTGAAGCTCATCCAGTTCTAGACGTTTCAATTCATCCTCATCCTCAAAAAGTTTCAATTCCCAGTTAAACTTATCTCTCTAGCTTAACATTGTGTTTTTCAAATCGTTAATTATATCCATACAATTTTTCAAATGTAAACATTTGCTCTAAATTGCATGTAAATGACCTTCGGGAGAACCTCGTCCCACCAGGCGATGACTGGACCCATTTACTACTGTTCATTTCCTCCGTTGGTGGCATCGTAATGATGGTGATGGAATGAGGGGGACTTTTACCATGAACTCAGAATTACAATAGGTATTGGGGGTACTTCACATAGCGAGCCAAAGTGAAGGTCTGGATATGGGCGACATAGTTGGTAATTGAACCACGGACCCTCGGGTAACCACTGTAGGTTATAGTGTCGTCCATTGAACCTAGCATAATATGTAAGTAGGTCTATTTGTCTGTGTGTGTGCGTTCAAGCAGATAAAGGCCTACCCCGGCCTTGCGTGGCACTACATTACAGCCTTCAAACACGCCATGCCCAAAAATCAGTCCAATATATGCCCGAAGGCTACTAAATCTCTTTAAACCCACAAAGTTAAGCCTATTTACTGCGGGCCGTCATGTTATTTTAATTTTTTGCACAACTTAGGCGTGTTCACGCTCAAACTTCGAGAAAACCTAGCTCAAATGGTGCCTGTACCAGATTCCTTGAATTTGTATCGCATGTTTAGCTGTGACCTGTCACATTTTCTAACCCTGTGCTTAGCCGTGCGCATGCTACCTACATTAAATAACATAATAGCGCCTTTTTTTATCTGATCTATGCCCGTCATTTGTTACAGTTGAGTTTAGCGTCTCTCCAGTACGTGCCGCTAGTGCGGACAAACTCACAAATTTGCCGCATTGTTACGTTGCTTCGCATGAAAACACATTCTGACGGATATATTCTCTGCATTTAGTCTTAATTGTGTTTCAACGTCTCGGGATGACCAAAATGCAAACAAATAGTGAATTAGACCAAATGTAGTGACGTGATCACTCGTGGAGTTCAAATGGTCACCACTTGGCAGCGCTAGTGTCGGTGCGTTAAGGTGTTTATGCTTAAAAACAAGGTAATGTATCGTTTATATGCTGTTATGTATTTAACATACACTAAAAACTATCCGTTTACTAATGCGCACGTTTAACCATTATTCGAATGTTCAAATTCTGCCTAATGGTAATATCAACCAGAGATATTTACTTTCCCTAGCACTCTCATAAGATAGTAAGTAGAGGAACTATCGCATTCTACCCAAACATTTATATATCCAAATATCATCCTAAATGTAAGTTTTCAGGTCCCTGAATCCAAAAGAGCATTTTTTAAAAAAGATATGAGAGAGAGAAACAAAAGCATAACTCATAAAGGAAAAGTCGGAGAAATACCAAACTTCGTATTTAAGTTCAGTATCTTCCAAGAATTTAACACTAAGATTTAAAGAAAATCCTCCCACCACAAACTAACATTTACATGGAACATTTTTCGCTATTTATTTTCTCAAAAACTGCACTAACAGTTTTGACTAATATACCGTAGGTTTGAAGTATCTGTATGACAGTAAAATATTATATCTAGAGAAATCATGAGAACTTTTAGTTAATTTTTATATTCTACCTTTGTACATAGACAGACACATAAACTTACGTCTTTTTACCATGATTCTATGGTTACTGTGGGAGACGGTATGGTCCCGAATGCATAGCAAGCCTGAAAGAGGCACTAACTTGTGTACTGTTAAACCTTCTAATTCTGTTATAATCTTTATTTAACAACACAGGATAGTTATGTGTGCTCAAATTTTAACAAAATGTTAACTCATATGTCGTGCACTATAATTTATTTTGCCGTTCAATATTTTATTACACTATATTTGAACTAATTCGTGTTATTTATTCAATAGTTTTTTTTTCGTAACTAAGTTGTATGTGGAGATTGTTAACGAAATTTATTTATTGTATTCTATGTTTGATATAGTTGTTAAAAAGGTTCTGTGTTACCTTCACATGACTTTCGTTTATTTTTAAATATCTTATACATACTGCTGTTACAAAAGTTTATTTTTCTAATTACTGCTTGTTAAGGAGATGGTTTGGGTGGGGGATTTTCTTGAAAATCTTCCTGTTCCATACTTGCAAGATGCTGAAATTAAATACCAAGGTTGCTATTCTTCCAAATTTTTGTTTTTGAGTTATGTTATTCTCTCCCTCTCTCTCGTTCTCACGTAGAATTTAAGGAGGCTCTAAACGTGTATTTCTTGTGAAAGGTCAGTATAGAATATTTTGGTGGAACGCAATACTTCCTCTCCTTACTATAGCTAAACAGAAGAGAAAGCAAAAATGCTTCTTTTAGATTTAGGAGACATCAAACCATGTATTTCCGGTGAAATCTACTTATCGAATTTTTTAGTGGAATCCAATATTCCCTCTATAAGTACGTGCTAGAGAAACTACACTGATATAACTTCTGTTATATGTATTGTAAATAACAATACATACCAAAAACTTGTTGAAAACGATTTGTTTATAAAAGCTTGTTAAGTAACATTTTTCATAAAACCCATGAGCGAATTTGTTAAACTTTGTACCCCATTAGAACTCGATTAACATGAAGCATATGGAGAATAAGCATTTGTAAAACATAGTTTGTACAAGAGTAACACATCAGGTTTTTAGAAAATGTGTGTATATATGTGTGCCTGTGAACAGCATAACTCAAAGACGAAAAGTCAGATAAGTACCAAACTTGGCATTTAGGTTCAGTACCTTCCAAAGATGCGACATGAAGATTTTCCAGAAAATCCCCCTCACACTAAACTACCCTTTACATGGAAAACATTTGACATTTTTTATTTTCTAAAAATAGCACTAACGATTTTGATTAAAATACCACATATTAAACATATTTACATGAAAAATAAAACGCATATCTTGAATTTTCTGCCAATAGGCCGTGTAGTCCTCTTCATTCGGAAGGAATTTTGTATAACCTTGTATAACTGGTAAACGTTAAACGATAGACGAAAACGTACTACACAAAAAATATAGATGTCTTTAAAACACACACTTTACTTCAAATACATTTTTTGTGGTATAAGCTATTTCCGAATACGTTATAAATGGTTCGAAATGTTCAATAGTCATTATTTTCAAGTGCTGTGGTTTTCAGCTGTTCTCACGATTGCATGGAAGGAGTATGGAATTTTAAAGCCAGCATATAGCGTCCAGTTCTTAAACATTTGACTATCGCTATTTTTTTTGTATCTATAACGAAATGTATAATGTAGCTATTTCTGCAAAGTTTTATCTCGATTATAATGAAGTAGGTAGAAAAATAAGCTTTCGGCAGAATAATTTGCACAACTAGAAATAAACGATAGAGAAAGTCATATGAATGTAACACAATATCTTTTTTATTTACTATAAGGGCTATTTTGTTAATAATTTGCTATATAATCGCATTTTATAATAGGAAAATCTGATGTGCTAGATTCCTTGACTTTCTCTGACATATATCGTTTATTAGTGAGTACACAAATTATTCTTATGAAAGTTTATTTTCCTATCTACTTAATTTTAATCAGATAAACCTTTCCCGAAATAGCTGCATTACACATTTCGTTACAGATACAAAGGGAATAACGGTAGTCAAATGTTTTAAAAATGGACGCTACACACTGGTTTTAAAATTCCATATTATTTCCGTGACATCGCTAGAAACAATTGAAAATCGAACAGGACTTTAAAAGAATGATCAAGTATTGAACAATTCGAACCATTAATAACAGATATCTCGGAAATGGATGATGCCACAAAAAAATAATTGGAAATAAAATGTGTATTTTAAGGAAATCTGCATTTTTTTTTGTAGTGCGTTTTTCGTCTATCGCTAGTGGTCTAGTGGTTACCATGCTAGCCTCTAGTTCCCGAGGTCGCGGGTTCAAACCCGGCGGATACGATGGATTTTTTCAGGCGTAAGAAATCCTTAGCATGGCTTCCTTCGGAAGGGAAGTAAAGCCGGTGGTCCCGTGTCGTAAATTTACGGCACGTAACAGAACCTCAAGCCTGATAAAGGGCGCCCATAAATAAAAGTAAATTTAATTTAGTCTATCGCTTAATGTTTACCAGCTATACAAGGGTATATAAAATTTCTTCTGAATGAAGAAGATTTCAAAGGTATTCTGAGAAAATTCAAGATATACTTTTTTATTTTTCGTGTAAAAATCTTTAATATATGATATTATAATCAAAATCCTTGGAGCCATTTTTTTGGCAAATACACAAATAATTCCAAAAATTTTTCAAGTAAAGAGTAGTTTGAAGTGAGAGAATTTTCTTTAAAATCTTTGTGTCGCATCTTTGGAAGGTACTGAACTTGAATACCAAGTTGGTGTTTATCTAACTTTTAGTTTTTCAGCATAGCACAGCGCGCGCGCACACACACGGACTTTTTCTAAAAGTGCTTTTTTGGATTCAGAGGGCCTAAAAATATGTATTTCAGGTGAAAGCTTGGTATCGAAATTTTGGATGGAGCACCTTCTCTATCTACTGGGTGGTAGAGAAAGTAAACATCTAATGTGGGATATTCACATGACTTTCTCTACTCCATTAGCATTTCAGTTAACTTATGTTGTTTGTATCATTAAGGGTCGGTTTCACCAAACGCGAGTAACTTTTACTCGCGAGTAAGCACTTTGAGCGTTTCACCGACAACTTACTCTGGAATAAATTGCGTATGCGAGAGTAAATCAGAGAGTAACGTTACTCGGCGAAATATTGTGGAATAAAGTACAGAGTAACTGCTAGCCAGCATTTTACAATGGCTGCACCGCTGCAGGATTGATGAGAATGGTTTTTGAGGACAGTTCTAACGATGAAGGTGAGGATTTTTACCAATGAGGCTGAGTACTTTGGTGAATACTGGATCATCACTGTGATCTGGCCTTGGAGGTCCACCACCTACAAATTAGAAGAAATAATAGAACAAACGATTACACTAAATATTCATGTTGCATATTAAAAAGAAAACAAATGTATTACCTGTCTTATTTGCAGCTTTCTTTAGCAGCTCCCACTCTGCCCTTATATTAGCTGCAGTTCTGTGTCCCATAGTGGTGTCAGCATTATATTTTTCTGCAGCTTCTCCCATCTATCCTCCTTCTGGCGTATAGTTGAACCATCTGTTCTCTTGTTCTCTAACACACTTATAAATTCTTCTACCACAGAAAGCGGTAGGAGTTTTTCAGAAGAATGCCAATTTAGACTTCTCTTTCGCTTTCCTTCGTCTGACATGATTCTGTAAATTTAACACACAAAAAGTATAAGTTAACAGGATAATTTCATTATAACGAAAGTTTAAGTTACATTTTTTCGAAAATATTAGCTATTACCACGTATTTTTACTTACCAGTGCTTCCGTTTACTTCTTTCTCCGTAGCTTTAACCTCTAAAAACTTTCGTTTACTCGCACTAAATTCCTTAAAATGGCGAAAAAAACAAACTATGAGAAACTTCGCGATCGGCACTTTTCTGGTATAATTATTGGAGTACTAACTCGAGAGTACTATAACCTCCACACAAGCATGGTGAAACGAATACATGCCACTAGGGAGTAACAACCACCGGGTTAATGTTACTTTGGAGTTACTATTCTAGACTTTAATCGCGTTTGGTGAAACCTGCCCTAAGTTAATCAAGTTAGTTAATATCCGCAAGGAAATGCTTTCAGCTTAGTTGTAAGGTAAGACAAGTAAGTCGAACTGCAATATTCATAAGCAAGTTATGTATATTTCATACTTTTCAAAGGTGTTTTATTTATATAGATTTTATGAACACGTAAGTACATAAAGTTGTAAAATAAACTAAACAATAAGAGCAAACAATATTGTATATAACAGATATTCAACTTTTAACAGAAGAAAAACGCAAAGTATACAACTGCTAGTTATACCTTTGAAATGCTAATACATATATGATGACCACTACATTATAAAAGGAACTAAATTGTTGATTTTGACATAAGTCATGTAAGTTCTCGAGACAAGTGCAACAGCTACTCCTTCCGCATTGTCCAACCCCCTTGCATTATAACTGTGTCGATCAAACAAGCGACATGTGGATTTATAATAAGAGCTATAGGTTTTAACTGTAGAAAAAATACACCGTCCTGATAACACTGGAAAAACGTTTCTATCACACTGCCTAAATCCATCGGTATAATACCTTGTAATTCAATATTATTTGTCACTGCATTGCAGGTTACTTTTACATCATCAATTACAATTCCTGGAGCCACAAGTCATCAGCGCACAAATAAGGTGCACAATGCCATTATAATTTAAAATTAATTTCATGTGCAAATAATGAACTAAATAAGCAATTTTATTCATTACAACAGAACTCCAAGCATTGTTTATCACAGTTGATAAACATAACGCCACCACCGAGTTACCTTTGCACTGCGTGTTTTTAATCTCACCAAATATATCATTACTTTGGCTAAGGGAACCAACAAACACTTTGGCCTTTTTCACGAAAAAACCTTCTTAACACTGAAATTAAACCTGGTAGGTTTCTTACTAGGCATTATGAAAAGTCTTAGAATATAAACACGAAAGCGAAACAACCAAAAGGAACTTAAAAGCAGTACCATAATAAAATAATAAAATATGAATTAAACTTAAAATTAAACAGTTCTTACGAATTTGGAAACTCGTACACTGTATGTTTAATTACTACAATGTTTAATTTTTACCCAAATTGAAGAAGTTTTATTGCTGTATTGTTATTTTTACGTTGTTATTTGCCCCACGTTTTGGGCGCCAATTTGAAGAAGATAGTTTATTTCGTTATTTATTTGTCCCACGCTTTGGGCGTCAGTTTGAGATAGGAAGTTTATTGTATTTCTATCTGCCCCACGTTTTGGGAGCCAATTTGAAGTAGGTTGTTGCTTCACGTATGGAAAGCAAGTTTGAAGTTGGAGTTGTATTGTAGTTCAACTGTTGGGGAGCCGAACTTGAAGTAGTTGCAACAGCACGTATGGTAAAATGTTTCCGGTAGCCTTCGTCAAAAAAAAAATGTTTTAAAAAATATTAACTTTGTAATTTTGACTATTTCTTGAAATATTATATATTTATGTTTGCCTCGGCTGCGTCAGTATTTATTTTAGAGACATGGATTTCTTAACGGGGCGTGATGCGGAGGAAGAATGTAGGCTTACACATATTATAATTTTAATTCACTCCTTTTTATTAATTCTTGACACGATTTTAATAACACTTCGCTGATATAGAGAGCTATGAGATTCTTTTGTTAATTACTTGCACTTTTTAACACGTAAACTATTTTCGTCTCACACGAATACGTATTAAATTTCTGGAGGACGAATCTCGCGTCCGATAGGAACACTGTCAACAACCAACGCTTCCAGTTATGAGCGCTGTCTACAACAACTGACATGATTTCTACCGCCTAAGATTTGTAAATTTCTGTATTTCAAGTCTCTGATTGGCTATTCCTAATCCAATAGAATACCTTCATTTAACTAAAGATTTTTCTGGTTGTTGATTGGCTATTTTATAAACTGTCTCAAAATTTACATTATTGTTGCTCCAATAATGACTAGTAACATTATTAAACTATCTTACTCATTATTGCCTCAAGGCTACCTCATTGTTACCTCATTGTTAGCAACTTTTAACCTATTATTCTCACAGCTTCTACATTATTAAATTACGTAATACATTCACATAGCATTATTACACATGTATACAATAATATAAACATATATAATGACTGTAATATACGCTTTTTATATATTGTTACATACACATATTGCTTTAAGGAGGGCTGTTATTGAATTTATATATTATATAATTTGACTGAAATCATTTAAGTGATAAAAATACTGCCTCAAATTTCAGATTAATAAATTGATTTCTCAATGTACAAGAAGTTTATAGTTACAACAAACAAGATTCGCATTAAAATGTTTCTTTCATGGTAGCAATCGTTTGCGAAGAAACGAAAGAGAGAGAAAAAAAAGAATCAAAGGGGGATTGCAAAACTTCATGCATGTCCGTGGATGACACAACTAGGAAGCGTTTAAAATTATAATATGGAGTATTTCGAAAAAAAATCTGATATGTTACACCCACATAACTTTCTCTACTCTTGTACAAACTATTTTTACAAACGCTTATTCCCCATATGCTTCATGTTAATCGAGATATCGAGATGTTAATCTTATTGCTAATTTTCTTGTAGATGCAAGGGGAATTGGTAGGTTTTAAGCAATAGTCAAATGTTTTAAGAGCTGGTTGCTATGTGGAGCATTCCATTCTCTTTGCATTACCAGGACAAAAAAATCTTATGTGTTACACTCACATGACTTTCTCTACTCTTGCACAAACTATTTTTACAAACGCTTATTTCCCATATGCTTCATGTTAAACTAGATATCGAGCTGTTAGTCTTATTGCTAATTTTCTTGTAGATGCAAGGGGAATTGGTAGGTTTTAAGCGATAGTCAAATATTTTAAGAGCTGGTTGCTATGTAGAGTATACCATTCTCTTTGCATTACCAGGACGAAAAAAATGAATAACGAATTTGAGTAAAATTATAAGTATTAGAAAGTTTAAGGGAATAACAAGTAATATCTCGAAAATGGTTCACTCAACAAAAAAAATGTATATGACATAAATTGTGTATGTTAACGCGATCTACATTTTTTGTAGTAAAATTTTGTCCATTTCTTATGGTTTACCAGTTATGCAAAAGTCGTTCACAATGAAGAATACTTTTGGAGACATTCACAGAAAATTCGAGATATACATTTCATTTGTCATGAAAACGTCTTAAGCATATGATATTTTAATCAAAATCGTTAGAGCCATTTTTAAGAAAAATAAATATTTCCAAAAATGTTCCATGTAAAGGGTAATCTGGGGTGGGGGGACTTTCTTGAAAAACTGCGTGTCGCATCTCTGGAAGATACTGAACCTAAATACCAAGTTAGGAGTTTATCCGACTGTTCGTTTCACGGACACACACGGACATGTTTCCAAAGATGCTTTTTTGGATTCAGGGGGTCTCAAAACATGTATTTCTGGTGAAATCTCGGTATCGAATTTTTGGGTGGAATACAATACTTCCCCTACTTACTATACGTAGTAGAGAAAGTAAAAAATTACTTACATAAAATGTGTATTTTAATAAGTTACACATTTCTTCTGCAGTAAATTTTTGTCTATTTGTTATGGTTTTCTAGTTATACTAATTTATAAAAAAAAATTAGTCTAATAAAGGGGATTTCACAAGCTATTCCCAGAAAATTCAAAATACACATTTTATTTGGCACGTAAATATGTTAAATCTGTGGTATTTTAATCAAAATCACTAGAGCCGCTTTGAGAAAATAAAAAAGTTCAAAAAACTTTCTATGTAAAAGGTAGTTTTTTGAAAATCTTCGTGTCGCATCTTTGGAGGATACTGAACTTGGTATTTAAGCTATCTATATTTCGCTTTTAGTTATGTTGTTCACACACACACAAGTAGCTTTTTCTAAAAATGTATTTTTTAGATTCGGGGACCTCAAAACATGTATTTCCGGGAAATCTCGTTATAGAATTTTTGAGTGGATTGCTATACCTTTTCTACCTAGTGTGTGTGCGGTGGAGAAAGTAATAACATAATCTTGTCTGATCGTCACCGTATTCGCCTTCAATGTCAATTCTGCTTCACTTGAATAAAATCAAGGGTATTGCCTAGAGAAATCATAAAATACAACATTTTGGCTATCAACAGTGCTACTGCATTTTATTCCTAACATACAATAGAAGTTTATTCCAAGAAAAGGGTCTGTGTTTTAGTACAGGGTGTTTTATGAAGAACTGACACATTTATTTCTTTAATTGTTTCAAAACGAGTTAAGCTAGCGACAACTTATTATGCCTGAAATGCAGAAGAATTTTGGGAGATTATTTACCTCTATAGCAAATTTTGAAAATGTCTTCCACCCTGCATAAGGCACAACTCAACGCGTCGTTCCATGTTACTGGCCACTCGTTGGAGAACTCTGTTGTCAAAAGTTTGAATCTCCTGTGCAATGTAGTGCTTTAGATCGTCCAATGTCTGGGGTCGTGTGGCAAAAACCCTGTCTTTTAATAGAAAGAAGTCCGGCGATGTCAAATCGGAAATCTCGGCGGCCACAGGTTCTTTGAAATTATCCTGTCGTCAAAGAAACTTGCAATTAGTGCCATGGATTCATTTGATGTATGGTATGTAGCGCCGTCCTGCTGAAAATATTCTTGACTCAGCTCTACATCGTCTAGTTGCTCAGAAAACTCCTGAAAATCCGTCGGTACTCTGCAGTGTTCACATTGTTTTAAAAAAAATTGGTCCCACTATTTCGGATATTTCGCACCAAACTCCGATTTTAACCGGGTGCATAGGTGCTTCATGAATAACATACGGATTTTCGTTGACCCAATATTAGTTATTTGAGTTCACATAGCCGGATAAATCAACCATGCTTCATCTGTGAACCATGTGATGACAATATGGCAGGATTTTGCACAATGAACGCCTGAAACCAACGACAATAATTCAGTCGTCTATCCTTATCTGGTTCCTGCAACTGATGGACAACAGTAATCCTATACGGCTTTAGGCTTGCACTTTTCACAGCTCTCTGACACATTGAGTAGCTGTACCCTGTCTTCTGCGACAAACGTCTTAATTATTTTTTGGGTGACTGATCCAGTCGTGCTCTTACATCATCAACAACCGTGGGAAGCCTAGATTAACGTGGTTTACTTTTTCACTCACCAGAGATCCAGTTGTTTACAATTTGTTTACCAGTCCCAGTATTGTGTTTCTTTGGGGAGGATTCCGAACACCAAATCCTCTCTGGTATGCCCTTTGAGTAGCTGTAATTGAATTCGTAAAACAGTATTGCTTTATAAGGAAGAGTCGTTTATTTAATGTGTACTCCATTTTCATGTTGACTAGAACAAAATCTCAAAAACAGCTGTCGACAATAAAACTAACAATTACGAATAAAACATAAAAATCTGCGCGATCTGACAGGCAATCGAAACTCCGGAACATTCTGCTGAATTTGGTGCTAAAATTGGGGTATTGAGTGGATTTCAAACAGAATAATTAAAGAAATAAATGCGTCAGTTCTTCATAAATCACCCTGTACAATATCTTCCACTACAAAGCGCCGCTGTTTCCACCAATCGCGTGTATGACGTAGGGATGAGCCCATTTAACAAATACCAGGGTCCAACAAAGAGGTCATTTATTCATGACCTGCATCATTATGCGGTACAAAGAGAATTCTTCAGCAGTCCCTACTGGCCTTCTCTCTGTAGATATCTGCACCTTATGGAAATTTTACTAAAAAGAATTACCTTGCCTCAGGCAATACTTATGTTGCGTTCTATTTCTTTTTATAGAGAAATGATTTGCATATTAATTCTATAATATCATATTCAAAACGAAATACACGTTTTAAACACGCCATGTTTGGCCTTTATCACGTGTATGCTATCGATTGCTGGTTCAATATAATATTATGTGCACGAATTTCTTGACGCCCGGATTCCTGGCCTCCCTTTTAACCTTTGATTTATTGCTGCATCTCTTTATCAAGAGTATTACAACACCAGCATCTGAATGAAGCAAGTGTAAATAGAACAAGGGAGAAAAAGTGTGGTAAAGGTGCGGTCTAGGTATATCATAAGATGTGGTAATCTTGGCTCACATTTCTTTTTTAAATTTTCCAGCTTTCATGATAAAGTTTTTACTTACATTCATATGAGTTTCTCTGTCCACTATCTTTTATTTTTATAAAGCTTCTACAAAATATTCTTACGAAAGCTTATTTTTCTCTCTACCTCCTGTTAATCTAGATAAACCTTTGCAGAAATAGTTTTATTACTTTTTCGCTGAGGTACAAGGAGGTTAGAGAAAGCCGTATCGATTGTCAGATGTTAAAAGCGGGCCCTTAGATCCATACTCTTTCCATGACATCAGAGAAACAACGAAATAACAGCAGCACTTTAAAGAAATGACAAAATATTGGAAAAGTGTAGGATGGTTGGAATAACTGAGTCAGTATATGCCAGATAGGTAGCTTTAGTTGTATAGTCGCCTTCCTGTACCACCGCCTTGAGAAATTTGCTGATACACTGCCTTAATTGTGTCACCTTCCAGTACCGCCTATGTTCATTTCTATTTTATTTTGTTGTGTTAGTGCAACTTGGATCATGGCATTAAATATCCTATCCGGCATTTACCTGGAAACTGAGGGAAACCACGAAAAAAATCCAGTCAAATTGCCGGTATACAAGATTTGAAGCCAAGGTCTCCCGAATGAGAATCACAGGCGCTACCGCCTGACCTTTCTTCTTCGGTTGTCTTACATTTTGCATCACAACAAAAGTTTCACCTTTAACAAATATTAAATTACAAGTGTTATTTTTATGCGTATTCTAAACACCATATGATATTTTTCTATTAAAAGCAACTCATTTAAGTTGAAAAATAGCTTGAAAAAATGTATTTACCATAATTTTAAAAGAATACTGACAACCATTTATTCCACAATTTGATTTTTCTGTCTCAAGATTTTGAAACGTGTAATAGTATAAATATTTATTAATGATGTAAAGATATACAGTAAACAAACTTAATCAGTATATTTAAAACTAAAGGGGATGAAGCATTTGAAAGTGAATATAATGACGGCGAAAAGGGTATATCCGCCAAACCGTAAGAGATACAACATGGTTGCCTCCCAAAAAACAAACGAACAAAAAAAAAGGCTACACTTCAAGCTTTGGCAGTTCAAAATGCTATATACAGATATATCCTCTCAACATACGAAGAGCATGGGGAGAGAGAGAGATACATGAAGTTGCAATAACCTCAAGGGCAAAAAGCTCAAACGGGACACATTATGCAACAAATATTGCTTTTAATTCGTGTCTTTATATTACTGTAACATAAAGTAAAAAGTATTATTCTATTGTAAACAGAAGCATTCCGATCATAATTACACTTTTCTCTCTTCAAAATGATAATTTTATAAAATACCATGTTGATAAACAGTTAAATATCTAGTTTGGAAAAAAGTAAAGTTTGATACAGTGTTGCCGCACTCCGCTCGGCAGCAGGTCCCAATTTCCTGCAAAGCAGGTGCTGGCGTGTTCCAATTTGTGGACCCAAATGATCGTGGAGAGTTAGCTTGTATCAATAAATGCTTACGTTAGCTGCAGCTGTTAATTATTATTGTTATAAATTCAGAATAATAAATACAAATGCAACAATTAAACAAAATCAAAAGGTTTAGTAATATTTGTCAATTGTTACTGAAAATATTAACAAATTGTATTGTGAATTTAATTCAGTGTGATACAATTTTATAATCTCTTGGGATTCGTAACTTTGTTTCTTATGAAACTATATTGTCCCACTTTATACCAAGTACATATCACTTCTCTATACCTTTGAATAATCAACTGAAATATTCCTAAAATTTAAGCAATCTCTCTGTTCTGAGTTACGGACTGAGATTCATGTATAAATGGTCACAAAATAATACAAACTATTCTTACGAAAGCTTATTTTTCTATCTACTTCATTTTAATCGACATTAACCGTTGCAGAATTGGCTACGTTACACATTTCGTTATAGATACAAAGAAAAAAGTGGTAGTCAAATGTTTTAGAACTGGACGCTATACGCTGGCCTTAAAATTCCATATTCTTTCCATGACATCGCGAGAAACAACTGAAAATTGACAGGGCTTCAAAAGAAAAGTATTGAAACACTTCGAACCATTAATAACGGATATCTCGGACATGGCTTATGCCACAAAAAAGTTGTTTGGAATAAATCGCGTGTTTTAAAGAGATTATAGTCTTGTGTACTCCGTTTTCGTCCATCACTTGGCGTTTACCAGTTATACAAGATTATACAGAGCTTTATAGGCCATACCCAGAAAATTCAAGAGTATACATTTTGTTTGTTATATAAATATCTTTAATATATGTCATTTTAATCAATAATCGTTAAGCCCTTTTTGCGAAAATAAACAATTTCGAAAAATGAACAATGTAAGGGGCAGTTGGGAGTGGTGAAATCTCGGTATCAATTTTTACTTTCTCTACTACGTATAGTAAGTAGGGAAAGTATTGTATTCCACCCAAAATTTCGATACCGAGATTTCACCGGAAATACATGTTTTGATACCCCCTGAATCCAAAAAAAAGCATTTTTGGAAACATGTCAGTGTGTGTGTCTGTGTGTCTGTCTGTGTGTGTCTGTGTGTCTGTGAACAGCATAACTCAGAAACGAACAGTCGGATAAACACCAAACTTGGTATTTGGATTCAGTATCTTCCAAGGATGCGACACGAAGGTTTTCAAGAAAATCCCCCCACCCCAGAGTACCCTTTACATGGAAGATTTTTCGAAACTTTTAATTTTCTCAAAAATGGCTCTAACGATTTTGATTAAAATATCATATGTTTAAGATATTTTTATGACAAATAAAATGTATATCTTGAATTTTCTGGGAATGTCTCCAAAAGTATTCTTTATTGTGAACGACGTTTGCATAACTGGTAAACCATAAGAGATAGACAAAATTTTACTACACAAAAAATGTAGATCGCGTTAACATACACAATTTATGCCATATACATTTTTTTTGTTGAGTGAGCCATTTTCAAGATATTGCTTGTTATTCCCTCACATGTTTCAATACTTATTTTCTCAAATAGGAATTCGTTATTCATTTTTCTGTCTTGGATATGCAAAGAGTTATAATCTGTGGCAAAGGGAATGGTGCTGCACCTAGCAACCAGCTATTAAGAGATATGTATGTGCTTAAAGGCTACTGTTTTTCTATATTGCCCTTGTAAATATATTTTCCCCTACATCTACAAGAAAATTAGCAATAAGATAGAGTTTGCAAATGTTTATCTCGATTAACATGAACTAGATGGAGAATAAGCGTTTGTAAAAATACTTTGTACAAGAGTAGAGAAAGTCATGTGAGTGTAACACATCAGATTTTTTGGGACGGAATGCAATACTTCCCGTTTCTTCAGGTAAGCAGTAAAGAAAGTAAAAATATTCACAATAATAGCATATCAAGCTTCACCGATAGCCATTCGTTTAACTACTGACATTCGTTACTTTGAGGCAGTATTTTAACACTAAAATGATTTCAGTCTAATAATATAATACATAATTTCAATAACAGCCCGCCTTGAAGCAATATGTGTATGTAATAATTTGTAAAAATGTATATTACAGTCATTGTATATGTTTGTATTATTGTATCCATGTGTAATAATGTTATGTGTACATATTACGTAATTTAATAATGTAGGGGCTGTGAGAAAATAGGTTAAAAGTTGTCAACAATGAGATAACAATGAGGTAACCTTGAGGCAATAATGAATTTGAAAGTTAAATGCTACTAGTCATTATTGGAGCAACAATAATGTAAATTTTGAGACAGTTTTAAAAATAGCCAATCAGAGACCTGAAATACAGAAATTTACAAGTTTAGACGGTTGAAATCAGTTCGGTTGCCTGCAAACAGTGCTCCTAAACGGACGCAAGACACATTCTTGAGCGATTTAATACGTATTCGTGTGAGACGAAAAATAGTTTACAGTTAAAAAGTGTAAGTAATTCATAAAAGGATCTCACAGCTCTCTATATCAGTGAAGTGTTATTTAAATCGTATCAAGTATTAATAAAAGGAGTGAAGTAAAATTATAGCCTGTGTAAGCCTACATTCTTGTCGCATCAAAACCCTTCTAAGAGACACGTGTCTCTAACAAAATACATGGTCACTTTAATGATAAAACCACAACTTTTTACATTACACCAATTTAAATGGGGATGAATGACTATGAATAAAGTGTTAAAATGGGATGTAGCTTAGAGCATAGCAGCACATGGAGAAGGCCATAGCTAGAATTTTGAATTTGTAATTGCGGTTCCAAAAACACTAGCCATAATGGAGCTTATCCACTCTCGACCTGAAGCCACCAACCCTCTGAGGGTTCAGCTTTATGAGTTCACCAGCTAACCTCTCGCGGAAGGACTATTTTCTTACGCTAAACGGAGTCATGAGGTTTCACGTAGGCCAATGTACGTTCATGAAACAAAAGAACTAATAACATTTGTGTGTTGCATTCGTATGACCTTCTCTACCCACTCTTGTACAACATATTCTTATAAAAGCGTATTCTTCTTTCTACTTCTTGCTAATCGAGATAAACTTTCATTACACATTTAACATTTTTACTTTCTCTACTACGTATAGTAAGTAGGGGAAGTATTGTATTCCACCCAAAAATTCGATACCGAGATTTCACCGGGAATACACGTTTTGAGATCCCCTGAATAAAAAAGAATATTTTTGAAAACATGTCCGTGTGTGTATGACTGTGAACCGCATAACTCAGAAACGAACAGTTGATAAACACCAAACTTGGTATTTAGGTTCAGTATCTTCCAGAGATGCGACACGAAGGTTTTCAAGAAAATCCCCCACCCCAGATTACCCTTTACATGGAACATTTTTCGAAAATTTTAATTTTCTCAAAAATGGCTCTAGCGATTTTCATTAAAATATCATATGTTTAAGATATTTTTGTGACAAACGAAATGTATATCTCGAATTTTCTGGAAATGTCTCCAAAAGTATTTTTCATTGTGAACGACTTTTGCTTAATTGGTAAACCATAAGAGATAGACAAAATTTTAATGCACAAAAAATGTAGATCGCGTTAAAATAAACAATTTATGTCATATACATTTTTGTTGCTGAGTGAACCATTTTCCAGATATTGTTTGTTATTCCCTTAAATTTTCCAATACTTATACTTTTTCTCAAATTCGTTATTCATTTTTTTTTGTCCTGGTAATGCCAAGCGAATGGAATACTCCAGATAACAACCAGCTCTTAAAATATTTGATTATCGCTTAAAACCTACCATATTCCCCTTGCATCTACAAGGAAATTACCAATAAGATTGACATCCCGATATCTCGATTAACATGAAGCATATGGAGAATAAGCGTTTGTAAAAATAGTTTGCACAAGAGTAGAGAAAGTCATGTGAGTGTAACACATCAGATTTTTTTTAGGTTTAATAGCATACAATAAGCTAAAGCGATAGTCAGATTTTTAAAACGCGGATCGCACTGTGATGTCTCTGATATGCCATGTTCTTTGTATCACTGTGAGAAAAAAGCGAAGAGCGATTTAGCATTTAAAAAAAATAAGCATTCGAAAATTCAAACCAATAACAAACGATATCTCGGAAATAGTTAACGACATAAAGTGTGTGATTTAATGATATCTACATTTTTTGCGCAATAAGATGTTAATCCCTTACCAATTATACAAAAGTCATTTTCGGTTATTCGCAGAGAATTCAAGGTACACATTTTGTTTATCATTACCATCTGTATATCTGTATCTGCATTGCTTCGAATAAAATATTTTGTTTTATTTTACACACATTTTATTTGAAGTAACAATAACGATATTCTGCTTCATTGCATTCTTGAAAAACAGTCAAAGCCTTCTTCGCAAGCATAAACTTACATGACACCAACATGTTCGTATTCTGGTAGGTATATAGGACCTCTAAACCATTCTAAATTTCTATAATGAGATTTCGTTTGAAATACACGTTTTGAAGCCCGTTAAACAGAAAAAATTCTGATGTGTTACACTCACATGATTTTCTCTACTCTTGTACAAACTATTATTACAAAAGCTTATTCTCCATATGCTTCATGTTAATCGAGATATCGAGATGTTAATCTTATTGCTAATTTTCTTGTAGATGCAAGGGGAATTAGTAGGCTTTAAGCGATAGTCAAATATTCTAAGAGCTGGTTGCCATGACAGTATTCCATTCTCTTTGTATTACCAGGCCAAAAAAAGTTGAATAACGAATTTGAGAAAAAGTATAAGTATTGGAAAATTTAAGGGAATAACAAGCAATATCTCGAAAATTGTTCACTCAAAAAAAATGTATATGACATAAATTGTGTATTTTAAAGCGATCTACATTTTTTGTGTAGTAAAATGTTGTCTATCTCTTATGGTTTACCAGTTATGCAAAAGTCGTTCACAATGAAAAATACTTTTGGAGACATTCCCAGAAAATTCAAGATATACATTTCACTTGTCATGAAAATATCTTAAACATATGATATTTTAATCAAAATCGTTAGAGCCATTTTTGAGAAAATTAAAATTTTCGAAAAGTGTTCTATGTAAAGGATAATCTGGGGTGGGGGGATTTTCTTGAAAACCTTCGTGTCGCATCTCTGGAAGATGCTGAACCTAAATACCAAGTTTGGTGTTTATCCGACTGTTCGTTTCTGACTTATGCTGTACACAGACACACAGACAGACAGACACACACACGGACATGTTTCCAAAAATGCTTTTTTTGGATTCAGCCGGTCTCAAAACATGTATTTCCGGTGAAGTCTCGGTATCGAATTTTTAGGTGGAATACAATACTTTCCCTACTTACTATACGTAGAAGAGAAAGTAAAAATTTAAGAAGGTTTGTGTGTGTCTGAACAACATAGCTTAAAACAAAAGGTCCAATAAATACCAAAATTTGTGTTTATGTTCAATATCTTACAAGGATGCGACGTGAATATTTTGAAGATCTCCCCATTATTTTTTTTCCCAAAAACGGGTCTAACGATTTTGAATGAAAGTCACATATTTAATATAGACGTAGGAAATAAAATATATATCTTTAATTTTCTGTGAATAGTGTGTGAAATCCCCTTTATTTAGTTGAATTTCGAATAATTTCGTATGACAAGAAAATCTTAAAAGATATGCAAGCCCATATATAGAGCCCATTTCATATACAGGGTTATTGAAAAACAAGGAACAGACTTTGCATATTTATTTCTAATGAACGACAATAGATGGCGACACATGCGATACATTACTGAATGGAGAAAATTTCAAAGTTATATTTAATGTGTTTAAAATGAGCACAATTGTTATGCGAGGACAACCAGTTCTTTTCTGTTTTCTACGAATTTAATGTATCAATTGTACATTTTATTTGACGAGACGGCTCATTGTTGAACTTGCAATGAAATGCACGCTGCAATGAAACAATGGATTCACTCTTTGCATAATGCAGCACACAAAATGACTTTTCCTGTGGCGTCGCCATTTTCTCGTAAACAAACACAGCGCCGCTATAGGCACTGAATGAAACTAATAGGTGGGACTTAAAATTTTGAACATTCCTTAATTCACTGATGTGTCGTATGTGTTGCTATATATATTGTCGTTCATTATAAATAAATATGTAAAGTCTGTTACTTCTTTTTTAATAATGCTGTATTTTCGCTGTTTTTTAAATATCCCATACTGAAATATTCAATGCTAAACGTCACCCAACGGACATGCTTAGTTTGTGTTTCTTGCTTCCCCTCCATTCCTTTCTTTCCATCGCAAGAGCTTGTTACCACGAAAGTTTCAAATGTTTTATGAATTATGTTTTCGCATGTTATAACTAAGCACTTCTTGCTCAATTTGAAACCATTCCTTGGTAAAAATATATCGCACGTAACGTGGACAGAAGAATCGCTTTTTATATTGTGACGTATGCACAGATAATAGGATACACGACTCTCTGGGCACCGAGATCCGAGACGGCAGTTTGTCTGTGAGTAGGGGTAAGTCAGGGGGAACTAAGTCTTAGGGAAGGGATAGCGTCAGTGACGCTTGAAGAGTTAGCGTTGGTTTGAGAGTCAGCAAGTAAGATCCGAGTAGGAAAGACGTAGAACTGCTTTCTTCGTGCTCCGGCACGATGGCCTCGTCAACAGACAATGGGAAAAGAATGTAAGTAATGTAATTAGTCTTTATCTTATTAAACCCTTAGCCATCCACTCTTGACGAGTTTTAATTATGGTAGCGTAGATTCCTTCCTCTCCCTTAAAGCCAGGTATTATTCTGATTAGTAATATTTTTTTGTATTTAACTTAGCTGCGTTCCCCGTCGTAGCCTCGCCATTTGCAGATCTTGTTTAATTCACCGGTGCCTTTTGCTAAGCGAGTTGCTCCCATCATTTTTGAGTATTTTGTAGAGAGGCTACGACAATATGAATGACGTAATATACGAGTATAAAGAATATACCGTGTGTCCCAGAGCGCCCGTATCAGCCGTTTTTCTCTAAAACTATGAGATGCTTGTCCGCAAAAACCATTCGCTAACCAAAAACCTATGTAAAGAATCGATTGGTGGCATTTCCATTGGAAGTAGCGGTACTCGTGGTCAACTTTGGAATTTTAAATCTGAACATGGATTGTTTAAGGTATCATTGGATAGCACTTTTAAAATTAAAACAATCTTTACCAAAACTTCTTCTATCTTCTAATGTTTACTCACAAAAATAGACAAAAGTAAACAAATTAATGACATCTTCTGAGAAATGTTATGCGTACCGATGGTAATGATTGTCAACACTCACTCCACATGTTCAAAATGTCCATCAACCTGTGCTAACCAACGCTGTGATCTACTCGTAATAATTGATGGCCTGGAGAAGTTCATCACTGCTGAGAGACGTACAGGCTGCTCGAATTCTTTCTTTCATATCTTGTCTAGTTGTAGAGCGCACTTGGTAAACAATGTATTTAATTCTCCCCCATAAGAAGAAGTTGTTTGGTGTTAAGTCAGGAGATCGCGCCGGCCAACGAACTGGTCCATCTCGTCCAATTGAGGCAGTATTTTTAACACTTGAATAATTTCAATTAAATTATATAATATAAATTCAATAACAGCCCGCCTCGAAGCAATATGTAATGTAAAAAATGAATGTAACAGTCATTGCAAATGCTTATATTATTGTAAACATGTTTAATAATGTTATGTGAATGCATTGTGTAATTTAATAGTGTAAGAGCTGTGAGAATAATAAGTTTAACGTTGCTAACAATGAGGTAACAATAAGGTAACCTTGAGGCAATAATGAGTTTGAGAGTTTAAATGTTACTAGTTATGATTAGAGCAACGATAATGTAAATTTTGTGACAGTTGAAATTAGCCAATCAACAGTCAGAAAAAAAGCTTTAATTAAATGCAGATATTCTATTGGACTAGGATTAGCCAATCAGAGACTTGAAATACAGAAGCTTACGGGTTTTGGACGGTTGAAATATGTTCACTTGCCTGCAGACCTTGGTAGTGACCGGATGGAAGATGTGTTCTCTAAAGAAATATTACGTATTCGTTTGAATCGTAAAATTAAATATACGCGTTAACAAAGTACAAGTTTTAATTTAAAGAATCTCACAGCTCTTAATATCAGTGTAGTGCTGTTTAATTCGTGCCAAGGATTAATAAAAAGAAGTGAATTTAAACTTGAAATCTGTGTAAGCCTACATTCTTGTCGTACCACGCCCTGTCTAAGAGATACGTAACTCTAAAACAATACTGACGCAGCCGAGGCAAACATAAACATAAATACTATCTATAGAAGCAGTTTAATAACAAAGTTAATACAATATTTTTAAACTTGGAGCGTAACAACAAAAATACATTTTCAAAAATCGGCTTCTCATACGTAGCAACATATTACGTAAACAACAACTTCAAATTGGCTTCCCAAGAGTGAGGCTAATAAATTACGTAAATAACTATCATTATCTACTTCACGATTCACCGTCCAGAAAACAATTGGTCAAGAACTTGCCAAGCCCGAAGTGAAAAGTGAGCCGGGCAGCCAAATCGGTAACCGTGCAGTCAGAGGAACACCATCAAGCAAATGGTGCAAAATGTTGACGAGGAAGTCTATCGTTCATTTATGAATAAACATTAGAAGATAGAAAAAAAAAGCTTTCGTAAAAGTTGTTTCATTTTAAAAGTACTATCCAATGATATGTTAAACAACCCATGCTCCCATTTAAAATGTCAAAGTTGACCAGAGTACCCCTACTTCCGGTTTGCTCCGGAAAATGGAAACGCCACCATCGATTCTGTACATAGATTTTGGTTACTAAGTTGGATTTGCGAACAAGTATCTTATAGGTTTAGAGAAAAACGGTTAATACGGGTGCTCTGGGACACCCGGTATGTGAATATGTTATTGATAAAGAAAGACATGTGACTATCACATCAGATTTTTAGTCTTTGAAAATGTAGTAATTGAAATTAGAATTTGTTTTACATCTTCTGTGCTTCGGTGATTTTCTATGGTGAAAAAGTTTATCAATATCGGTTGAGTGGTTTATGAGGGTTACTTATATATATATATATCGTACACTTGCATTTTTCCTCTCTTTATAATACAGGGTAAACCAAATTATTGGTGCAAAAAGATACTATTACTGTGAGTACTGTAATGAATTATTTCACGCATACAAGTATAACCTGAAAGCTTGACTCTCCAAGTTCCCATAGATATTTACAACTGTTTGATATGGGCTCCATAAATTTATGACATGGTTGATGTCTATGCGATGCTACATTTTTGCTAGACCCGTTCCAACATAATAGCATGAGTTAAGCGCGCCGACTAGCCACTGTCTTTGCTTTGTAATTCCTGTGGAAATGGGGCTATGTACACCATGTCCTTCACTTGCCTCCAAAAGAAAAAATCTGATGTGTTACACTCACATGACTTTCTCTACTCTTGTACAAACTATTTTTACAAACACTTATTCTCCATCTATTTCATATTAATCGAGATAAACATTTTCAGAAACGATCTTTTGATATGCAAAGAGAATTACATTTTACATATAGCGACCAGTTCTAAAAATATTTGACTATCGCTTAACGCCTACTATGTTCCCCTTGTTTTGTATTTGCAAGAGCAATATATAAATACAGTAGCCTTTAAGCACATACATATCTCTTAATAGCTGGTTGCTAGGTGCAGCACCATTCCCTTTGCCACAGATTAATACTCTTTGCATATCCAAAACAAAAAAATGAATAACGAATTCCCATTTGAGAAAATAAGTATTGAAAAATGTAAGGGAATAACAAGTAATATCTCGAAAATGGTTCACTCAACAAAACAAATGCATATGACATAAATTGTGTATTTTAACGCGATCTACATTTTTGGTGTAGTTATATTTGGTCTATCTCTTATGGTTTACCAGTTATGCAAAAGTCGTTTACAATGAAGAATACTTTTGGAGACATTCCCACAAAATTCAAGATATACATTTTATTTGTCATAAATATATCTTAACATATGATATTTTAATCAAAATCGTTAGAGCCATTTTTGAGAAAATTATAATTTTTGAAAAATGTTCCATGTAAAGGGTAGTCTGGGGTGCGGGATTTTCTGGAAAACCTTCGTGTCGCATCTCTGGAAGATACTGAACCTAAATACCAAGTTTGGTGTTTATCCGACTGTTTGTTTCTGAGTTATGCTGTTCACAGACACACACAAGGATATGTTTCCAAAAATGCTTTTTTTTAATTCAGGGGGTCTCAAAACATGTACTTCCGGTGAAATCTCGGTATCGAATTTTTGGGTGGAATACAATACTTCCCCTACTTACTATACGTAGTAGAGAAAGTAAAAATCGCATGGCGTATGGTTGGATGATTTAGGGGACCACATCAATGGCACATCATTCAACCTAGCATGAAGATGTTCGTTAAGGTGACTGCGTACGAGGCTATGCCAATGTGGCGGGGCATCGCATTGCTTAAAATGAAGTCGGCTACCTCGTCTTCCAACTGGGGCAACAACCACCGGGACAGCATATTGAGATAGGTTATCCCTACATATTCTAGGACACCATATGCTTTTTCTATTGCTTATGCCACCATTTTAATTAATATTGCCTATATAATTATTGAGCATCGGTTTTCATTGTTATCATTGTTGTCAAACGGAACTTAGAGATTTAAACTTCCATGTTATACTTACATTTGTGAAATAAATTCATTAGAATAGTCGCAGTAATATTCTCTTTTTGCTCCAATCATTTAGAATTAGCCCATATTAGCACAGTTTACTATGTTACTGTCACGAAGCTTGAGGTCTCATTTTGCAGCTGGTGCGACCAGCTAATAGACACAGACAGCTGTGTTAGTTTAACATTTGAGAGAAGAAGACATGTTATATGAAATGTTCGTTAAGAATAATAACATGGAATAAGGAGAAGACGTTCGTAGTGCTATTTACAGTAAGAAAATGAGGCCAGATTTATCCAACTTCCGATTTCCAAAAAATCCATTAAGATGAGTTTATTACACATTCTACATACATTAAAACGTAAAAATATAAGTATTAATGACTGAGGCAGTATTTTTAACACTTAAATAAGTTCAGTCTAATTATATATGTAAATTCAATAACAGCCCGCCTTAAAGTAATATGTGTATGTAACAATATATAAAAGTATATATTACAGTGATTGTAAATGTTTATATTGTATACATGTGTAATAATGTTATGTGAATGTATTACGTAATTTAATAATGTAGGAGCTGTGAGAATAATAGGTTAAAAGTTGCAAACAATGATGTAACATTGAGAGAATAATGAGTAAGAATGGTTAATAATGCTACTAGTCATTATTGGAGCAACAATAATGTAAATTTATAAAATAGCCAATCAACAACCAGAAAAAAGTTTAAGTTAAATAAAAGTATTCTACTGGATTAGGAATAGCCAATCAGATACTTGAAATACAGAAATTTACAAACGTGGCGGTAGGAATTCAAGTCAGTTGCTAGTAGACAGTGCTCATAACTGGACGCGTTGGTTGTAGACAGACGCGAGACACGTCCTCGAGAAATTTAATAGGTATTCGTGAGAGACAAAAATAGTTTACGTGTTAAAAAAATGCATGTAATTAATTTTAAAAATCTCACAGCTGTCTCTATATCAGTAAAGTGTTATTTAAATCGTGCCAAGCATTAATAAAAGGAGTGAAGTAAAAT
Organism: Deroplatys truncata; assembly: GCA_030765065.1. Classification (NCBI taxonomy): domain Eukaryota; kingdom Metazoa; phylum Arthropoda; class Insecta; order Mantodea; family Mantidae; genus Deroplatys; species Deroplatys truncata. Next base: position 76,568,312 of record CM060982.1, on the reverse strand, counting down.
TATAATCTGTGTAAGCCTACATTCTTCAGTCGTACCACAACCCTGCAAAGAGAAACATGTCTCTAACAATAATACTGACGCAGCCGAGGCAAACATAAATATATAATATTTAAAGAAACAGTCAAAATTATAAAGTTAATATTTTTAAACTTGGAGCGAAGGCTAACGGAAACTTTTTACCATACGTGCGGTTGTAACCACTTCAAGTTCGGCTCCGCAACAGTTGAAATATAATACAACTCCTTCAACATTCCTTCTTCGAATTGGCTTTCCATACGTGAGACAATAGAAACTACTACAAATTGACGCCCAAGCGTGATGCAAATAACGTAAAGATAATCTACTACATGACCCAGTTGTGGTTGACAATTTCTGAATTAAAACGAGCATCCACAGTTACAGTAAATATCACTATACCTACACACTTGAAAATAATACCTTATTATTGGTATTATTTCTTGTGTTTATGGCGTTTCTGCGTGTTGATGATGGAATTTATTATAGTTCATTAAAATATTAAATTAAATATCTTCTATAACGTTTAAATAATGGGAAAAATGTGTTTATATTCCCAAAATAACGCGATAATGAAAGCATATTTTGTTATCTGCTGAGATGATCATAGTAGGAGCGCTAGTATCAAACCGATATATTTTCTCTGCGTATGGTACTTCGCGACTGTATACAGCAGACTAGTATAAATAAAGTAAGTGATTAAGGATTTGTAAATAGCAGCAAACGATACAGAAGCACAAATGTATGTTTCAGGTGAATGGTGAGAGGAACCCTAGCGAAGTATATAAGGACTTCCGCTCGGCCGTGCTACAGATCTTAGGCTCCCAGGAACCAGGTGGGGCAGGCGCAGGTCCGGCTACCAGCAACATGGCTACCCTGGGTGAGCCCGTGCTGCCCCTGCACGAGAACAAGGTCATGGAGACCGAGCCCTACAAGGCTCCGGCCAAGGGCTTTCCTCCGGTCATCTGGGTTATAGGTCAGTATGTCATCGACTGAGTGGTTGACCTCCCCTCATTGATCAAAAACACAAGGGAATTTGTCCAAGTTCCACCCCAAAGTGTGGAACTTAGAGGTAATTCTCTGTCCCCGGCAAAGTTTAGAATCTTAACTGTCTATTTGTACAATAAGTTTCAAAAACAAGGCCTCGCATGTTCTTAAGAGGCACGTGGGTAAAATTACACAACAGCAGTCAACTAGCCACACATTTTTACTTTCTCTACTACGTATAGTAAGTAGGGGAAGTATTGTATTCCACCCAAAAATTCGATACCGAGCTTTCACCGGAAGTACATGTTTTGAGATCCCCTGAATCCAAAAAAAGCATTTTTGGAAACATGTCCGTCTGTGTGTCTGTCTGTGTGTCTGTCTGTCTGTGAACAGCATAACTCAGAAACGAACAGTCGGATAAACACCAAACTTGGTATTTAGGTTCAGTATCTTCCAGAGATGCGACACGAAGGTTTACAAGAAAATCCCCCCACCCCAGACTACCCTTTACATGGAACATTTTTCGAAAATTTTAATTTTCTCAAAAATGGCTCTAATGATTTTGATTAAAATATCATATGTTTAAGATATTTTTATGACAAATAAAATGTATATCTTGAATTTTCTGGGAATGTCTCCAAAAGTATCCTTCATTGTGAACGACTTTTGGAAAACTGGTAAACCATAAGAGATAGACAAAATTTTAATACACAAAAGATGTAGATCGCGTTAAAATACACAATTTATGTCATATACATTTTTGTTGTTGAGTGAACCATTTTCGAGATATTGCTTGTTATTCCCTTAAATTTATCAATACTTATTTTCTCAAATGGGAATTCCTTATTCATTTTTTGTCTTGGATATGCAAAGAGTATTAATCTGTGGCAAAGGGAATGGTGCTGCACATAGCAACCAACTATTAAGAGATATCTATGTGCTTAAAGGCACATATATATTGCCCTTGTAAATATATATTGCCCTTAAATCTACAAGAAAATTAGCAATAAGATAGAGTCTGCAAATGTTTATCTCGATTAACATGAAGTAGATGGACAATAAGCGTTTGTAAAAATAGTTTGTACAAGAGTAGAGAAAGTCATGTGAGTGTAACACATCAGATTTTTAACTAATTGCAGCTATCGACTTGAAATTTGTCACAGTTATTAAGAACAATAGTTTGCATATACCATGCATGTTACAACATCCTCGTTTTACAGGCATTTAAATTATGAACTAACATACGAAACATTTTCCCAATGTGTATTAAAGATATGCCTTTGATAATTTGTGCAGATTTTCTTTGCATTATACGAAGCAGCTATGAAAGTAAGTACCGATAATTTTTTTAAAAAAATAACATTATTTTCCAAATACTTTATGGTCATTCATTAATTTACACCTTACACTACTTTTCCACATAGTCACCGCCGTTATTCAGGCACTTTTTGTAACAGGATACCAGTTTTTATATGCTTTCGTCAAAGAATGATGCCGCCTGAGATGAAACCCAAGTCTGCACTTCTTGTTTCACATCATGGTCGTTGAAATGTTTTCCACCAAGGCATTTCTTCAGATGAAAATCGATTGGTAGCAAATCCGGGCTGTAGGGAGGATGGTGATTGTTCGCAACCAAATGATGCAATCAGACTTGGGGGTTTTTTGGCTGTGTGTTGCCGGGCATTGTCACTCATTATTGTTTCCCCATAAACCTTACACAATTTGCGATGAATGCTTACTGTATCAACATTTCTCGCATTCAATAAACAAAACACTGATATGATTTCACAGTTGGCGGGTGGTTCGATTGTTTTGAACATTTCGAAACCTTCAACAGCATGAAAACACAAAGTGACGATCACTCACAGCTGCACACGATCTCTCTGTACAATATTGCTTTCTTATTTGAACGATTTATATACAATTAAGGCAACAAAAAATCAAGAAGAACATGCTAATCGTGGTTTAACTTTAAGATGATCCGTAAAACTTCAATTCATTAGAAGGCTTATGAGTTTCTAAGTATTAGAGCCAGGAGAAAGGAAATTAAGTTGAACTGTTACTGGACTTAACGCAGTACGTCGCAGGTTACAAAGCACCCACCCTCCCTCGTATAATCTGTTGGCGTTTGCAGACAGCACTCACCAGACCGTGTTTATCTGCCCATCAGTGACTCATGGCCGTTGTTGTTTATTTTCTTTGTATTTACAATGGTTTGAGTTTAGATAACTTGGAGCCAACTGCTTAAGACTAATTTTATCCAACGAATACAACCACGACTCGAATGTTCAAATTTACCAACAGCAAAAGCTGTGCTCCGTAAGAAATGCTCTTACTGCCAATGTACCTTCATCGTGTCAACTTTATGTAATTAACATTTTATTAGGCGCATCTCAAAATTTGGAGCTCTCGTTATATTTCTACAAGCAGAAAAATCTGATGTGTCACATTCACATGACTTTCTCTACTCTTGTACAAACTATTTTACAAACGCTTATTCTCCATATGCTGCATGTTAATCGAGATATCGAGATGTTAATCTTATTGCTAATTTTCTTGTAGATGCAAGGGGAATTGCTAGGCTTTAAGCGATAGTCAAATATTTTAAGAGCTAGTTGCTATGTCGAGTATTCCATTCTCCTTGCATTACCAGGACAAAAAAAATGAATAACGAATTTGAGAAAAAGTGTAAGTATTGGAAAATTTAAGGTAATAACAAGCAATATCTTGAAAATGGTTCACTCAATAAAAAATATGTATATGACATAAATCGTGTATTTTAACGTGATTTACATTTTTTGTGTAGTAAAAGTTTGTCTATCTCTTATGGTTTACCAGTTATGCAAAAGTCGTTCACAATAAAGAATACTTTTGGAGACATTCCCAGAAAATTCAAGATATACATTTTATTTGTCATAAAAATATCTTAAACATATGATATTTTAATCAAAATCGTTGGAGCCATTTTTGAGAAAATTAAAATTTTCGAAAAATGTCTATGTAAAGGGTACTCTGGGGTGGGGGTTTTCTTGAAAACCTTCGTGTCGCATCTCTGGAAGATACTGAACCTAAATACCAAGTTTGGTGTTTATCCGACTGTTCGTTTCTGAGTTATGCTGTTCACAGACACACAGATGGACATGTTTCCAAAATGCTTTTTTTTTGGATTCAGGGGGTCTCAAAACATGCATTTCCGGTGAAATCTCGGTATCGAATTTTTGGGTGGAATACAATACTTCTCCTACTTACTATACGTGGTAGAGAAAGTATAAAGGGATAATCTGTTCACTCTATACATTAAATTTGAAGTGAAATGTCAGCATGATATTAACACTTACCTGTGTATATATGCAGGAGGTCCGGGTAGCAACAAGGCTGCCCTGTGTCAGAAGGCGGTACGTCAAGCTCCAGGCTGGGTGCACTTCAGTGTGGGGCGTCTACTGAGGGCCACGGCCGAGACTACGGACCCGCGTCAAGGGAATGACTCTCACTTGGTGCGTCAAGCCATTACATCTGGAGAGATGGTTCCTCAGGTATGTAACTAGTTCCCTGCATGACAATGACAGCCAATCAAAGTTCTAAACGTCACTGAAGCCCTTAGAGCTATCTCATCTCTGCTCAGGCACCACTGCAATTATAATCTTTAATGTATTTGGCATGCTCAACAAATAAATTGTTAACTGGTCAAAAACAATATTATATACTACATTCTCATTACTTTATATACCCACTCTTCTACAAACTTATCTTACAAAAGTGTATTCATCTTTCTATTTAATGTAATTCATTTGCAGAAATATCTTTCTTACACATTTCTTTGTAGGTACAGGAAGGATATAAAAGACTGAATCGATAGTCAAGACTTTAAAAAGCGGGTAGCTGTTGGCTTTGAAATTTGACAACCTTTCCATTACATCGCGAGAAACAAGTGAATAGCAGCAGCAGTTCAAAAAATGACAAAGTATTGAAACATTAAAAACAATAGTAACGAATAACGTAAATTGCTGCTGCCATAAATAAGTTATTCAAAATAAATTGTGGTTTTAAACGTATATACATTTTGTGTGGTAAGCTTTTGACTATCTCTTATGGCTTACTAGTTATGCAGAATTATACAAAATCCTTTCCCATTGAAGGATACTTCAGGGATTATTTGCAATAATGTAAAAATATATGTACATTAGTCGTTTTTTTTCTTTTGAAGGTTTATAGCCGCTTTAACATATTAGTTAAATCGTTTCTGGATCGTACCCATAAATCCATGTTTCATCACGTAATAATTTTCTCCATAAACTGTGGGTCATTTTGTAGCTGTTCTTTAAGATCTGTGCAGGCAATCACACGGCTTTCCTTTTCGTCATTTGAAAGCGGGCGGGGCACGAACTTGGCGGCAATTCTTCTCATGTCCAAATTGTCTTTCAAAATACTTTGAACACTTCCAAAAGAGAGTCCTAATGAGTCAGAAAGTTCTCTTATTGTAATGCGCCTATCATTTAAGACCATTTTCCTCACCTGATTGATATTTTCATCAGTTTTGCTGGAACGGGGTCGCCCCGAACGATCTGCATCTTTAACTGATGTCACACCACTTTTAAATTTCGAAAACCACTCAAATGCTTGAGTTTTGCCCATAACTTCCTCCCCATAAGCTGTTCTTAACATTTCATAGGCTTCTGTTGCAGTTTTACCGAGTTTAAAGCAAACTTTGATGTTCGTTCTTTGTTCTTCGTAATCTGATATTTTAGCTACACGGAAAAATCGCAGCACATGCAAAACACGTGTTCACTTCAGAGCGTGTACCTCGTCACTGCATGGTCACAGGAAGTCACGTGACCTCTCATTTTTATCGGGAAGCAACCCTGCATGTACAGTCTGGGTAAGAAGTAAAGAAATCTCAGCGTCAGCATTGTTGTGAAGCCATTCCGGAAACATTTTGATCACACCTCGTATACCGCTTAAGAATTCCTATTACTGCTAATTACAATATAAGACTAACAGCACCGTTTCATGTAAACAGAAGCTCTTCAAGAATAGAGGACATTTAATTTCGCATGTGACGTCACACAGAGGAAATGCTACATTTTCTAAACTGTACTTGACTTGTTAGAAAATGTGTTTCACGGAAAACTAAGTAGAATATCTGTAAAAAAAATTAAATTGAGTTTTATTTACGGACGCTCTTTAACTATTATGGTCCTTAGAGTCTCATTCTATACTCGGCGTGAAAGATCGAAAAATTTGCTCAGAGGCCTCTTTATAGCCTTGAGGTTCTTTTACGTGCCGCAAATCTACGACACGGGACCACCGGCTTTACTTCCCTTCCTATGGAAGCCCTGCCAAGGTTTGAACCCGCTACCTCGGGAACTAGAGGCTAGCATGGTATTCCTAGACTACATAGGACCACTAACATCTGGAAAGCCCGATTCATTACTAACAGAAATTATTTTTAAAATGTTTAAAAGTATAAGAATTACGAGGATTTTTATAAAATACAGGGTTATTCAAAAAGAAGGAACAGATTTTAAATAGTCCCTTTTAATGAACGACAATAGATAGCAACACATTCTACACATCATTGAATAGAGGAAAGTTCAAAGTTTTAAGCCCCACCTATTAGTTCCATGCAATGCCTACAGTGGCGCTGTATTTGTTTACGAGAAAATGGCGATCCCACAGGAAAAGTCGTAAGAGTGAATCCATTGTTTCATTGCAGCGTGCATTTCGTTGTAAGTTCAACAAAGAGCAGCCTCGTCATAAAAAATTTACAATTGATACAATAAATTCGTAGATGGTTGCATATGCAAACAGAAAAGACTGGCCGTCCTCGCATAACAAATGGTGCTCATTTTGAACTTTTCTCTATTCATTGATGTATCGCATGTGTCGCCATCTATTGTCGCTCATTAGAAATAAATATTTTAAAGTCGGTTCATTATTTTTGAATAACCCTGTATGACGATTTTATCAAAACATTATGAAATATAAAAAGTTTTTTCACGTGTATTGAATACTGCATACTCCAAAACGTAAAAATAATTGTTCCCATAGTGACAGCAGGCGTGGTTTAGAATATTAAATTTCATATATTATCTATATTCATGAGGTTATGAAAACTGCATGCTTACTGTTATATGTTTCTATAGGGGGCATTGAGTAACAAACTGCAATGTACATGTATTACAGACTGTGGTGCTCCAGTTGGTGGAGTCACAGATGACAACCAACATGAGTGCTCAAGGTATTCTCATGGACGGCTTCCCAAGGGATATGAACCAGGTCTACGAATTCGAAAATAAGGTATAGTACTACAAAATCGCTTTTGTATGGCATTGCGCGGTTTAAATGTGAAGTCAAATAAAAATATTTTTGTTGCAAATATTTTTAAAAATAATTCCAGCCACACATCAGGAGCTCAGTTCTAATTGAATGAGTGCGAGCAAGAAGGAAGTAAAGGTACATTCCTTGATATAAAGAAAGAAATAAGAGGAATATATATTTACAAGGGCAATATAGAAAAACAGTAGCCTTTAAGCACATACATATCTCTTAATAGCTGGTTGCTAGGTGCAGCACCATTCCCTTTCCCACAGATTAATACTCTTTGCATATCCAAGACAAAAAAATGAATAACGAATTCCCATTTGAGAAAACAAGTATTGAAAAATTTAAGGAAATAATAAGCAATATCTCGAAAATGGTACACTCAACAAAAAAAATGTATGACATAAATTGTGTATTTTAACGCGATCTACATTTTTTGTGTAGTAAAATTTTGTCTATCCCTTATTGTTTACCAGTTATGCAAAAGTCGTTCACAATGAATAATACTTTTGGAGACATTCCCAGAAAATTCAAGATATACATTTTATTTGTCATGAAAACATCTTAAACATGCGATATTTTAATCAAAATCGTTAGAGCCATTTTTGAGAAAATTAAAATTTTCGAAAAATGTTCCATGTAAAGGGTAATCTGGGGTGGGGGATTTTCTTGAAAACCTTCGTGTCGCATCTCTGGAAGATACTGAACCTAAATACCAAGTTTGGTGTTTATCCGACTGTTCGTTTCTGAGTTATGCTGTTCACAGATAGACAGACAGACACACACACGGACATGTTTCCAAAAATGCTTTTTATGGATTCAGGGGGTCTCAAAACATGTATTTCCGGTGAAATCTCGGTATCGAAATTTTGGGTGGAATACAATAGTTCCCCTACTTACTATACGTATTAGAGAAAGTAAAAAGAATGAAAGAAAAACTATTTTATGATGACCAATATCATTAAGTGTTTTTGATGAACATTCCGATATCTATGATTAAGCAACACTATTTTTACTTTCTCTACTACGTATAGTAATTAGGAGAAGTATTGTATTCCACCCAAAAATTCGATACCGAGATTTCACCGGAAATACAAGTTTGAGACCCCCTGAATCCAAAAAAAGCATTTTTGGAAACATGTCCGTGTGTGTGTCTGTGTCTGTCTGTGTGTGTGTCTGTGTGCCTGTGAACAGCATAACTCAGAAACGAACAGTTGGATAAACACCAAACTTGGTATTTAGGTTCAATATCTTCCAGGGATGCGACACGAGGGTTTTCAACAAAATCCCCCCATCCCAGGATACCCTTTACATGGAAGATTTTTCGAAAATTTTAATTTTCTCAAAAATGGCTCTAACGATTTTGATTAAAATATCACAGGTTTAATATATTGTCATGACAAATAAAACGTATATCTTGAATTTTCTGGGAATGTCTCCAAAAGTGTTCTTCATTGTGTACGACATTTGCATAACCGGTAAACCATAAGAGATAGAGAAAATTTTACTACACAAAAAATATAGATCGCGTTAAAATACACAATTCATGTCATATACATTTTTTTTGTTGAGTGAACCATTTTCGAGATATTGATTGTTATTCTCTTATATTTTTCAATACTTATTTTCTTAAATGGGAATTCGTTATTCATTTTTTTGTCTTTGATATGCAAAGAGTATTAATCTGTGGCAAAGGGAGTGGTGCTGCACCTAGCAACCAGCTATTAAGAGATATGTATGTGCTTAAAGACTACTGTATTTCTATATTGCCCTTGTAAATATATATATTCCCCTTACATCTACAAGAAAATTAGCAATAAGATAGAGTCTGCAAATGTTTATCTCGATTAACATGAAGTAGATGGAGAATAAGCGTTTGTAAAAATAGCTTGTACAAGAGTAGAGAAAGTCATGTGAGTGTAACACATCAGATTTTTTTCTTTCTTCTCTTTTCAAATAAGTAATTTTGAGTCTTGCTCTTAATGAAAATATCGTATCTCCATGATTTTAAATAGTTATTAATTATTAAAGTTTAACAATTGTGTAAGAATACTTAATAATTAATTATGTTACGTACACTTAATTTATCTTAATTCCAAACGGAAAACATTCCGCAACGTTTAATATATCTCATCAGTTATTAAACATTTGTGAACATGTTGTTTTTAATCAGAGTAATACAGATAATTTAATAATTATTAGTTTATTCCCCATGTTTTATTTTTATATCCAAAAACTATGATCTATAGAATCTTTTTTTTTCTTGCTTTCAATAAAGCAATAGGACACGAAATATTTCATTCAATGTATGAAATTTAACGTCATAGTTTTAAGATGGATTTTGTTATTTATAAAATTTCCATAAGACGAAGATTTAAAAGTTATATTATTTCCATTTTTTGGTACAAAGTGCTTGATATCTAGGCTATTATTTCTGTCCTCCACAGGAAAAAGTAACGTCTTAATTCTAAACTAAGAGAATTTATTTTCTTTCATGTCTCTCTCCTTCTCCCTCCCTCCCTGATGGTGAGATTCATTTTAATTTAAGCTAACATTTATATAAAATGCAGTACATGGAACGTAAAAATATCCTATGTATTTCACCACAGTGGCTGTTTTGTATGATTTGCGTTCTTCTAAATGTTCAGTGAACATTAATATATTATTAAATGATTGTTTTAAGTATTTTATCAATATACAAGATAACTATTTTTTTAGTACCACATGAAGAAATACTTGCTGACAGACGGACGGGTAGATGGAAATATTCAAGTATAGTGAAAGTACAATTAAGAAAACAGCACAGGATTTGTTGGCTCTTACTTTTTGTCTACTCACTCCCTATTACAAGATAGAGCGTATGCCTAAATTTGCTCTAAGTGTTATGTATAAAATATATCATTCTGGTGGTAAAACATATTTATAGCAGGTATTAAATGAACAACTTCCTACTATATTACTACTTTTGCTATTTAAAAAGCATTAGGTTTCGGCAGTTATTGGAACAGGCCTCCATGGTTGTCATATCTTCACTTCCATGTTGCATCGCTACTCCATAGTAAATTACTCGTCACTGTCGCGGCCACTGCCTTCGTGATCCTAATGCCTGTAAGGATCATGTAAACAGTGATTATGTGATACTGGTTTCTGCGAGTTCTTGTGAGTTATTATAAATGAAAACAAAGAAAGCAGAGACAGATTATGAACAGCAGCGCCGAATAGTGCTAAAAGTGAATGAGTATTAACTATTCCTTTTGAAGTTTGATCATCCTAAGTTTCTTCTTAAATATTATGGTGATGCTTAATATATTTCCTTATACGGTTTGTAACACTGTGAAGTAGATATTGTCTTTACGTTGGAGTTGTTTATTTTTGCTCCACATATGGACGTCAGTTTTTAAGAAGATCGTTTGTTACGTAATATGCTGCTACACATGTAACACCGATTTGAAAATGTATTTTTGTTGTTACGCTCCAAGTTTTTTAAAATAAAAATTAACTATTAACTTTGTTATTAAACTGGTTCTATAGATACTATTTATGTTGTTTTTGCCTCGGCTGCGTCAGTATTACTTTTAGAGACACGTTTCTCTTAATCAGGGCGTGGTGCGACAAGAATGTAGGCTTACACAGATTTTAAGTTTTAAATCACTTATTTTTATTAATCCTTGACACAAATTAAATAGCACTACACTGATATTAAGAGCTGTGGGATTCTTTTATTTAATATTTGCACTTTGTTAACGCGTATACATAATTTTACGTTTCACACGAATACGTAACATTTCTTGAGAACACACCTTCCATCCGGTTACTACCAAAGTCTGCAGGCAACTGAACATATTTCAACCGTCCAAAGCCGCAAAATTCTGTATTTCAAGTCTCTGATTGGCTAATCCTAGTCCAATAGAATACCTGCATTTAATTAAAGCTTTTTCTGGCTGTTGATTGGCTAATTTTCAAACTGTCACAAAATTTACGTTATTGCTGCCCTAATCATGACTAGTAGCATTCAAACTCTTAAACTCATTATTGCCTCAAGGTTACCTCATTGTTACCTCATTGTTAGCAACTTTAAACTTATTATTCTCACAGCTCTTACATTATTAAATTACGTAATGCATTCACATAACATTATTGAACATGTTTACAATAATATAAGCATATGCAATTACTGTTACATACATTTTTACAAATTATTACATACATATTGCTTCAAGGCGGGCTGTTATTGAAATTACTTATTATATAATTTAATTGAAATTATTCAAGTGTTAAAATACTGCCTCAACTGGTGCTATAAGAGTTAGTTAGATACGATAGTTTATCCCGAGAATATGATTATCGTATTATCTGTTGGTTCATGCATTCAGTATATATTGCTGGAAAAATCCCCAAAGTTTTAAAAGTATTGCGTTTATTTGTCGAGGTATAAAATTCTGAAATAAGTACAATCATGACGTCAAAACATTATTATTAGAGATGCGTTATGTGGCAACGCTGTTGCCGCAAAATCTCTACCGTTCTATGAACTGTAAACTTTCTATAACTACGTTTACGTATTTTATTGAAACGGTCAGCTAATTTCGGACTTTTTCTATCCTGAGGGTGATGCTAAAGTGCAAGGAAGAAAAGGACATTCCTGGTTTGCTGAATAAAGAGTTAACCAGATAAGCCTCATAAGGTGAACACTTGTTCGCAGTTCAAACAGCAGCCCTCGGTGATCCTCCTGGACTGTTCCAAGCTACAGCTGGGACGTGGTCGTCTGGACGATAGTGTGGCAGCATTCCGACGACGCCTCGAGCTCTTCCGTGAACTGACGCTACCCATGCTGAAGACACTGGACGGTGAGAACAGGCTGACTATCGTGGATGGCGACACGGACATGCCCGCCGTCCAGGAGGACTTCAACAGAGTCGTGCTACAGCAAGTGGAACACCTGAAGAGAATAGGCGGCATGATCGTACCCCAACAGCCATACCCTAGACCACCGGCTCACCTTGATCCTGCTCCTCTGCTACACGATCTGGAGAACGAGGCGCGGCCCAACGGTGTCATCAATACCATCAGCAGGTGAGAAGTTTTTTTATTTCGGCTCTACCTATTGATTATAGAGGAAAATATGATCACTGAAATGTAGGTATATCTTGAATTTTCTGTGAACAGCCCGTGAAATCCCTTTCAAAATTGAATGTTGTATAACTTTAACTAGGAAAATGTGGAGCACATTGAACTATACAAATTGTCTTTTTTTTATTCGTAAGCCGTTTTCGAAATATTCCATGCTCCCAAGAGCCATCTAACGGACCTGCCTGAAAGTTTGCAATTCTCGTTTTTTCACCCTTTATTTTGCTTAAATCGCACAGGCTTGTTACCATGAATAAACACTTGAATGCTGTTTCCCGTTTTGGTAACCCTTTTTTGCTTAATTTGAAGCATTTCCTAAATAGAATATAGGTATAGGAGTAACGTAGTGAGCATAGAAAATAAATTTTTATATGAATACTATAATACATACGGATATTTATGAATTTGGTATTGATAGGGAAAGTCATGTGTATGTATCATAACATTCGTATTTCATGGTGAGGGAGAACTCCTTAAAAGCCCCAAACAGGTAATAATTTGTCCCTACAAGGACTCAAACTCAAGCCCTAGACGATTGACGCAGGACGAAGCTTGACAAAGAACCAGATGTTCTGCAATCAGCTGTCTGACTATAATTATGTCCACTTTATGCTTACAGGCAAGTCGCAGCCGCTGCGATACACCGGGCTGAATCACAGAACAGCATTCCGATTGCAAACGGCACCGTACCTACAGCAAATGGTCCCATGACCAATGGCGTGGCTGGTGGAAGAAGTCTGCGGGCAGCGGCCAACCACGTGATGAGAGAATACACCAACGTTGAACCGACGCGACCTTCCAGAGACACCATCAGGAATATGTATGCTAATGTAGAGAGCTATCCCATGGATCCGCGCTTATGAAACGGACATCACTGAAATTCTACACTGACGAATGGAAGTATTTTCTTTCATAACCAGCTTAGTACTTGATCTAAGGTGCATGTGTCATATGGATCCATTCCAACAGAATTCGGTACTTGATCCAAGGTGTATGTGTTGTGTGGATCCATTCCAACAGAATTTGGTACTTGATCCAAGGTGTATGTGTTGTGTGGATCCATTCCAACAGAATTCGGTACTTGATCCAAGGTGTATGTGTTGTGTGGATCCATTCCAACAGAATTCGGTACTTGATCCAAGGTGTATGTGTTGTGTGGATCCATTCCAACAGAATTCGGTACTTGATCCAAGGTGTATGTGTTGTGTGGATCCATTCCAACAGAATTTGGTACTTGATCCAAGGTGTATGTGTCGTATGGATCCATTCCAACAGAACTTTTGTGTCAAAATTATTTCAGAGCTGCTGTTAGTGGAAATGGATGTACAAAACAATGAACACCAAGGTTTTGAGCTAGACGATCAAAATTATTTGAGCGAGTCTTCACTCTTGATCAATGTGCATCAGATCTATCCCAGCGGTGCAGTCACGGACGATGAATGTTAATTTATAGTGAGTTTCAAATGTTACTTCAAAGATATACCAAAATATAATGTGTTACAATAATACACCCACTATCGTTTACTTCCATAGTTGTTCCACCAATTATTCATTAAAAATCTTGTTTTTCTGTTTAAATCCTGTTAAACATGATTTATCTTGTCATAAACTATTTAAACACACATTTAGTTGTAGCTACTCAGGAGGTAGTATGACAGTCAAAAACTGAATTGGATTCAATTGATTTGAATTATTTATTGGAGTGTCAAGGCATTACATGTGTTAGAATACCCACTAAAATTGGCCCTGGCCACTATCCAAGGCAGCAGCAAACTTTAAGTTACAAACTAACATCGCTATTTTATTTCTTACGTAGTCTTAACTCGTATATACTAGTAAATCATTATTGCTTTCCTCTTTTATCAACCCATTTTCTTTTTTACTTTTTTTAAATATTGTTCTTTATCCTCACAGTTTTTGTCTAAAATTTTATTTATGTCATATTCCCTATTCATTCTTGATCATACACCTTTTCCAAATACTGGTTTCCTTGCATCCAAAAATTATGCGCTGTAGAATGGTCACCTTGCAAATAGTCATTTTGTTGAGCTTCTAATCTCCTGATCTTGATCGTGTCATTTCGTCCTTTATTTTCTATACATATCTCCCTTTCTCAATTGTTTTTAATTGAAAAATAGAATACTAGTGATCCCTTCTGTGTTAGTTGACTGAACAATTTCTGATTCTGAGTATCGTCAAAAATTCTTGCAACTTTCCAAAAGACTTTATTATTTATCTTCTTCTACAAATATTTCCAAAGCCATTATTTTCTAGCTTACTTCTTAAATCGTGTATTCAATTCGTGTTTTGTAAATTCACTTCTTAGTATATTAAACTTCATTTTAACAAATTATCGTCATCTAAATTCAGGATCTCAAACCAGTACTTCAACCCTCTCTTCATAATCAATAATTGTTTTGCTATTCTTCTCATTTCAATTTGAACAACTTCTTAGCTGTTGCTATTTGCAATCGCTTCCAAAACATCCTGTGTAACGCCCAAAGCTGCCCACCCATTTTCAAAGCCATATTTCTGAGTTGTCGATTGAAACCATCCTAGTTCCATCTCTAGCATTTTATACACATGACATCCTCTAATATCCATTACTACTGCTTTCCCTTTTGCCAAATCTGATCGCTTTTGTTTCTGTTTTTGTTCTTCCTGCGTCTATTTTAATTCCGAAGTAAATCAGTAAGCGCCACTTAATATTCACTACTTCACTTCTTCTATTTATCATGTTTACTCAAATTACCTCGTTTCTTAAATATTATAATTTGTGCTTTCTCTATTTACAGTACTTACCTATTTCTTGTAAAGACAACTTCAATTAGGTTACAGTAATAGAGCCTATTACCAAATTATCTGCACATTATTTATTACAGACAAGAGACTGTTACTGCTACTTATATTTTGTAATAAGTCCTCAATGAATGTATTACACACTACCTGACAACTTGCATCGTTTTCAGTTCTTTTTACTTTCTCTACTACATATAGTAAGTAGGGGAAGTATTGTATTCCACCCAAAAATTCGATACCGAGATTTCACAGGAAATACATGTTTTGAGGCCTCCTGAATCCAAAAAAAATATTTTTGGAAACATGTCCGTGTGCGTGTCTGTGTGGGTCTGTCTGTGAACAGCATAACTCAGAAACCAACAGTCGGATAAGCACCAAACTTAGTATTTAGGTTCAGTATCTTCCAGAGATGCGACACGAATATTTTCAAGAAAATCCCCCCACCCCAGATTACCCTTTCATGAAACATTTTTCGAAAATTTTAATTTTCTCAAAAATGGCTGTAACGATTTTGATTAAAATATCATATGTTTAATATATTCTCATGAGAAATGAAATGTATATCTCGAATTCTCTGGGAATGTCTCCAAAAGTATTCTTCATTGTGAACGACTTTTACATAACTGGTAAACCATAAGAGATAGACAAAATGTTACTACGCAAAAATGTAGATCGCGTTAAAATACACAATTTATGTTATATACATTTTTTTTGTTGAGTGAACCATTTTCGAGATATTGCTTGTTATTCCCTTAAATTTTCCAATACTTACACTTCTCAAATTCGTTATTCATTTTTTTTATGTCCTGGACATGCAAAGAGATTGGAATGCGCCACATAGCAACCAGCTCTTAAAATATTTGACTATCGCTTAAAGCCTAGCAACTCCCCTTGAATCTACAAGAAAATTTGCAATAAGATTAACATCTCGATATCTCGATTAACATGAAGCATATGGAGAATAAGCGTTTGTAAAAATAGTTTGTACAAGAGTAGAGAAAGTCATGTGAATGTAACACATAAGATTTTTCTTGATATAGTTCTCTGTTGTCATTCCTACCACGTATTTTATACAGAAAGCGATATATGCTTAATATGGGCAGCATTTGATTATCCCTTTCTAATTTGTAACACAGTAGTTTCATCTCTATTCGGTCAAAGGCTTTATAGCAGCTATGTACAATGTTCCTCTTTTATTCTTTAGCTCCTTATTTACTTATGTTTTATAACAAATACGTCGTCAACAGTTCATCTTCCTTTCCTAAAGTCTATTATAAATTTTGGAATAATACACTTTTACCCATTCTTGCAGCCTATCTGTTGAAATTCCTGTATAGAAATAGGCCATTATACGCTGGTTTTGATACTCCATTACCTTTTATGACTCCAAGATAAATAAAATAATGGTGACTTGCCACTTCAAAAATGTATGACAAAATAATAGAAAATTTGGACCAAAAGCGAGCAAATATATCGAAAATAGTAATGCCGTAAAAACTTTTATTCGATATAAATTATATATTTTGACAGCATTAGTATTCCTTCTGTAATAGGTTTCTCTGTCTCTTACGTTTTCCCAGGTTGATAAGATTATATAAAATTCAGTCCGAATGAAGAATACTTCACAGGCTATTTATGGAAAATTCAGAATATATATTTTATTCATGTCGGTATCTCAAACATAAAAATCATTAACACTATTTTTGAGGAAATAAAAATAATATTTTTATAGGGAGAATTTCTTGAAAAGTTTGAATAGTGTTGAAATGAAATTTCGAAGTGGTCGAAGTGAAGGTACGAAGTAATCAATACTGCAAGAAATATTTGATATCAATTCTACTTTCTAATAAGATCTGTACATTTTGTTTCAGCAAGTTTTTACATCTATTTTTAGAGTTGCATAACATTTTAAAACAATAAAAGTACTTTTATTTTTTTCTGGGATGTGGGGACTCCAAACATGCAATTCCGTTTTGGGGTCGAATGCAATAGATATGAAAAAATATGAAAAATCTAATGTGCTACTCTCACATGACTTTCTCTACTCCTCTAAAAACTCTTTTTACAAACGCTTATTCTCCATATGCTTCATGTTAATCGAGATATCGAGATGTTAATCTTATTGCTAATTTTCTTATAGATGCAAGGGGAATTGCTAGCCTTTAAGCGATAGTCAAATAGTTTAAGAGCTGGTTGCTATGTGGAGTATTCCATCCTCTTTGCATTACCAGGAAAAAAAATGAATAACGAATTCCCATTTGAGAAAAAGTATTGGAAAATTTAAGGGAATAACAAGCAATATCTCGAAAATGGTTCACTCAACAAAAACAATGTATATGACATAAATTGTGTATTTTAATTCGATCTACATTTTTTGTGTAGTAAAATTTTGTCTATCTTTTATGGTTTACCAGTTATGCAAAAGTCGTTCACAATGAAGAATACTTTTGGAGACATTCCTAGAAAATTCAAGATATACATTTTATTTGTCATAAAAGTATCTTAAACATATAATATTTTAACCAAAATCGTTAGAGCCATTTCTGATAAAATTAAAATTTTCGAAAAATTTTCCATGTAAAGGGTAATCTGGGGTGGACGGATTTTCTTGAAAACCTTCGTGTCGCATTTCTGGAAGATACTGAACCTAAATACCAAGTTAGGTGTTTATCCGACTGTTCAATTCCGAGTTATGCTGTTCACAGACGCACAGACCGACAGACACACACACACACGAACATGTTTCCAAAAATGCCTCAAAACATGTATTTCCGGTAAAATTTCGGTTTCTAATTTTTGGGTGGAATGCAATACTTCCCCTAATTACTATACGTAGTAGAGAAAGTAAAAATATTGGGATTATCATTTAGGATAACACGGCATTCATTTTGGAGTTCATAATATTTATGACCAACAAGCGTTACCAACATAAGCAAACACACACCAAAGGAAACAAAATAGTCATGTGTTTTGTCTTCTTTCAAAGTAAATGCACAGCATGACAATTGCTCCTATTGCGTGTATAGAATATCTAAATAAAGTGAGATCCCATCAGCCACATTCATCTTCCGTGACTACACCTGTCCGAAGTGCCACAGAGGATAGAACATAGGATGTGTTTTATTGTTATCACTTGCACTTCAAGGACACAGGTGTAATGAAAGAAGAGGTAAACTGATGTTACTTCAAAGGCTGTATCTTTTACATTCGCATCAGTTTTTTGACAACCCCTTTTGTCATCTTGCACGTGAACGGTTCTCCGAAAGTGTATATCAATGTGGATTTATCATTAAAAAAATACCTATTCCAGTTAAGAAAATGCACTCACTGTGGTTCTGTGAAGGGTTGTTACATTTTGGAGACATTTCTACAGTTATGACAGACAAAAAAGTAGCATACGAATGAGTGAATAAATGATTTACGTGTGTTTTGAAGGATAACATTATTTGAGAGCATTTAAAGGCTAATAAATGTGTGTAAAAATAGCATTTTAAGCTGTTTAAACGAACGAACAAACAAACAAAAACTTGTTAAGGTTTAAGATGAATATTTTTAAGAAAATGGCATATTTGCAGTATATGGACTACCTCTGTATATGCATATTATAAAATGATTTAATGAAATCACGATCTGAATTCATACTGCAGTGTAGAAAAGTAATGCATCACTTATGCATTTCATCTGGCAAGTATATTCATATCATTTCGTTTCGCTTCTATTACCTTTTATACAGAAAATAAACATTTCCTCGCTCTTTACCATAAAGATTTGCCATAACTACTTGTTATGGAAGTACGGATATTTACTTTAGACATGGCACACATACGACAAGAAATACCGGGTGAAGTAAACAACTAAAAGGTTACAAACCGAGGAGATAAATAATCTGGCCTACTGCCCATTCCAAACCAGAGTGGCTTTCACTGAAAACAAACTCTTTGTATTATCCGCGCGAAAGTAGTTCGCAATCCCCGCCCATAATGGCTGCTTGTTCCCCTCCCACGTGCTTGTTGTACACTATTTAATCTATAAAAAGGCACCCTGCGTGAGAATCATAGTTCAAAATACAACCTGAGGTAACAATCGATTTTATAAGTATGCGGCAATGAACAGTTTACTTACGTTAATCACAATCCTCGGGCATAAGTGCAACACCCAAATCCTCCGAAGATGACTCGGCTGCCATATCAGAATCCGAAATACTCTCCAAAATAATGACAAGCTTATGCACAATTCCACAGCACTGTCGCACTTAAAACAAGTTACCACATTTTATCCTATTTTATGTTCTATTATGTCTGTTTACATTCTCTGCCGACTTTCGTTACACTTCTCACTGAAACGCCTGTAAAATACGATATTAGTTTCGTAATATGCAATAATGCAAGTGTCGGGTATTTTTTTAACTGTTTCCCGCTTCTGTGTTTGAACAGTTTATTCGCACTGCACGCACCTTCCTCTACCATGTGAGCTCAAATACCAACTTACTAAATCACAAGATTTGACCTGAGCTGAGCTGAGCATATGTGTGTTAGTGTATTATGAATGACTGTTCGCTTATCATATATCCTGTGTTGCGCAAAGTGTTTATTCGGTACTCAGATAGCACCTCTGGGAATTCATTGCTGCATTTCTTGTGTATGTAAGAGGGTGGCAGTCATACATACCGTTGGTATTAATAAGCAAGATGCTCTTGGCGTTAGCCAATAGCAGACGAAAATCATATTTTGTAATCTCTTAATAGCTAGTATATATCCATTACCTTTAACGATGAGTTCTTATGATAACCGCAATAAAATGTGCAGTTCTATATCTTTCCTGCTCTAATATTTCATAATACAATACATGTATTAAGGAACTATTTGCGTTGGCGTAAGAATATATTCTTGGGTTCGTGACAAGCCGAAGCACGTGCTTCTGTTTACATCAGAGGGAACTCTGGTTTGGAATGGACAGTAGATAGGCATTCATATCCGCTTTACGTCGTCATCCGTGGTCTACGTTTACCATGCTAACCTCTAGTTTCCAAGGTCGCGAACTCGGCGGATGGCGATGGATTCGAGCGTAAAAACCCTTAGCATGGCTTCCTTCGGAAGGGAAGTAAAGCCTGTGGTCCCGTATCGTGGATTTACAGCCGGTAAGGAAACCTCAAGCCTGCTAAAGAGACCTCTGAGCTAAATTTCCGGTCTTTCACGCGAAATATAGAATGGAACGCTAAGGATCTAGTAGTTAAAAGAGCATCCATAGATAAATTCAGTTCAATTTTACACCCGCTTTCCGATTCAGTGCAGGGTAGGCCGTCCGAATGAAGTTTCGCACAAAAGTTGTAGTTGAACTTGTTTTTGTTTTTAGTGAGTTCAGCGATAAAAAAGGAGCATCGCTCATTTTCAAAGCCTAGTAGGTGGCTAGCAGTTAGATTTAACTCGATGCAGCAGTAAAAGTTCATGAAAATGTTGGATTATATGTCCAAAAGAAGATTAAGGACCTATTATTTCAAAACTTTCATTTTCACTTTTGATATTGCAGATGCTTACCGTTATACGCAACAATACAACAATTCTGAATATATTTTCTTTTTAATTTTAAAATTAAAGCTCTTGCTCTTCTTCTTCTCAGCACTTTCGCTCATTCAAAATCCTCCACATGATAAGAGTTTTCATTTAACCCACTGAAATTTTACAAATACATTCTGAAAACTGCCATATCATTTTTTGTGAAGAATTTTTAGGCGTCATTTTTAAAACAAAAGTAAATATAGAAACGTATAAATGTGAACTGAAAAGTGCTTAAACGTTTTCTTTGGAAGTAAAACTAATACAAAGAAATTATATTATAACCTTATATACAATTATTAGATACATTATATGGGTATTTAAGAGAAAGATTAAAAAGTTACATCACGTACTGGAACATTTGACATTGATCAATAATATTCATTTTTAAACTTAATAACTTGAAAACTAAAAAACAAATCTAATTAAATACCCTTCAATGTCTATTATAGATAAACTTAAGATTAAACTTTGGACCAAACTCAGTAAAAACTCTATAAAATAGAACTTTGAGTGGTGCATTCCCTTAAGGGATTCGGGGATTGAAATTTTAGCCGAAAATAACAAAATTATCGAGTTCTATATTTCAATATAAAAGACCAATACACAACATAGCTTCTAGAATTCTGCTATTTCTTGAAGTATTAACAATGTTGAAATTGTGAGTATGAATTTATAGTCTTAGACACCATTTACGATTTTCACCAACATGCATTTTTGAAGACGTAAACTGCAATGTAATTTTAATGAAAAATGAAAATTATGCCCGAACTTCATAAGTATATTCACAACTCTAGTTATCATATTTTCTTTAATGCTATTCGTTTCTATAAAACAACTTTGATCACATAAAACACGAAGTTTTATGTTTAAAAAATCTGAAAATAAACAAAAATTAATATCCTATCCAGTAAACGCTTGACTTTAAAATTAAGAACTAATTCAAAATAACTAGAAAAATTAGTTATTCTTCTACTTAGGATTTTATGTTGCAAGAAGTTTTCAAAATTCCCAGTAATATTTTGTATTACATTTTTTGATATATTAGAAAGCAATTATTATAAGAACTTGAAAGTTTGCACATGAGTTATATTTATTACTTATTATTTAAACATTCGGCAACGAAATTTCAGAAAGGGCTAATGCTAAGAAAATAGTTGCTTAAACCACATTGTACATTTTTACTTTCTCCACTACGTATAGTAAGTAGGGGAAGTATTGTATTCCACCCAAAATTTCGATACCGAGATTTCACCGGAAATACATGTTTTGAGACCCCCTGAATCCAAAAAAAGCATTTTTGGAAACATGTCTGTCTGTGTGTCTGTCTGTGTGTGTGTGTGTGTCTGTGAACAGCATAACCCAGAAACGAACAGTCGGATAAACACCAAACTTGGTATTTGGGTTCAGTATCTTCCAAGGATGCGACACGAAGGTTTTCAAGAAAATCCCCTCACCCCAGAGTACCCTTTACATGGAAGATTTTTCGAAAATTCTAATTTTCTCAAAAATGGCTCTAACGATTTTGATTAAAATATCATATGTTTAAGATATTTTTATGACAAATAAAATGTATATCTTGAATTTCCTGGGAATGTCTCCAAAAGTATTCTTTATTGTGAACGACTTTTGCATAACTGGTAAACCATAAGAGATAGACAAACTTTTACTACACAAAAGATGTAGATCGCGTTAAAATACACAATTTATGTCATATACATTTTTTTAGTTGAGTGAACCATTTTCGAGGTATTGCTTGTTATTTCTTTAAATTTTCCAATACTTATACTTTTTCTCGAATTCGTTATTCAATTTTTTATGTCCTGGATATGCAAACAGAATAGAATGCGCCACATAGCAACCAGCGCTTAAAAGATTTGACTATCGCTTATAACCTACCATGTTCCCCTTGTATCTACAAGAAAATTAGCAATAAGATTGACATCTCGATATCTCGATTAACATGAAGCATATGGAGAATAAACGTTTGTAAAAATAGTTTGTACAAGAGTAGAGAACGTCATGTGAGTGTAACACATCAGATTTTTTGAGTTATACATGTTCCTCCTATTTACCACTTTGTCTATCTTATATGGATTCTTTAGTTTCACAAAATGTAATAATGGAGGACTTGGAGGGATATTTAGTTGAAATTCAAGATCGTGTTTTTTTCACCGCGACAATATCTCAAACTTGTATCTTAATCAAAATATTTTGAGCCATTTTGCAAAAATCAAATATAAAGAAGGGATTTTCATGCAAAGCATTGTTTAGAAAAGGCCACCTGATATAAAAAAATTAAAAATTAATGTTTTTAAAATGACCAAGTATATATTAAATTCGCACATGCTGCATTCCTTTACACCCTGAAAAGTCAAGACCTTTTAGCAAGATAATGTACATGACCTAAAGATCTACAACTGCCTCTGTGGTTGGGTGGTTAGAATGCTAGTTTCCAAATTGGGAAGTTCCTGGTAGACTGGAAAATGGTGTTTATAAAAAGTTTATTTCCCTATCCTCTTTAGCTTTTGGAAATATAAATGTTTATATGGCCTAATGTCTAACAGAAAGCAAAAAGTAACAAAACCTGACAATTAATCCAAACTATAAAGGAGAGAACATAACTGGCGATGGTCAATTGTACCAAAGTCAAAGCTGCAATACTACTTCAGATGTTGATTAAAAAATTATTATAATTAAAATAATATAATTTAAAAAAATCCGTTGTGGATATTATGAACGTCCCTAAGCGCTCTGAAACTCGTGTACTTATTTTTCTTTGTTTTGGATCTTTTTATGTCAAACAGTCGTATTGATTAGTGTTTATGTAACACTCGTATTTCATCAAATATTCTATACATAACGACAACATATGAGCCAGTCCCATCTAATACACTATTCTGAAATGCTATCACGAAAGTGCAGTCTTCGGGTTACGGTCACGTGATGAAAGTCATCTGACCAGGCATGGTGTTCGTGCAAATCATATCCTACGAGTCATTTAAACTTGACTAGAACAAACTCGGCAATATCTGCTTTATGGACGCTGTAAAAGTTTTATAAGCCTGTAAGATCAATATGTCGGCAGTGAAATTTACAAACGTAATTATTTACACCTTATACATATGCTAAAAACCAGCACAACTATTCGGTGGTGAATGAACAATTATTTTCTAGTCAAATAAAACAAAAAGACGATAAAATTGGGGTTACCGGATGTGTTTCGTGATTAGTTTTGTAATACGGAACAGTAACTGTAATTAATGTTTATACGGTTGAAAATGGCGGACACGTCACATTATTTTTAGGTCTTCCGGACCTTACTATATCACTGACATATCCATGTTCTCTGAATTGTGTTTCTAGTCTACTTGTCTGTGAAATAGGTTGCAGATTTTTTATTTTTTTAAAGTTCCATTTATATCCCATCTTTAACTACAATGCTCTTATCGGCAGCCTTTCCCTTGCAGCATATTATTGCTTATAGGCAATGGTGTTAACTCGTATTCGCTTGTCATTGGATTTCTTTTTGGGGGGGGCGGAAATTTTATAGTCGCTTTAACATATTAGTCATATCACGACTTTACAACTTTTAAAATAAATATTTAACAATAAAACAATAACATACTGGCGGTTTTTAACCATTACAATGAACTAGTATAAAATTGTGACACTATAATTAATCAAACTGATTGAACATTATATACTTTTATATAAATTTATACTTTGAAAAATTCAGAGTACTTCGAATAGTTGAGTGCTGTTTGTAAATCATTGGGTATCCGGTAGTATCGTCTCCATTGATCGTATTGTGGGCATTCCACGATTATTTATTCGTCGTTAACAGTATGTTACACTGGTGGCAGATGGGTGGTTGGTCCTTTGAAAGAAGATAACCCAGTCGGAATATTAAAACCTGATCTTGTCTGGAAAGAGAATTACTGGGAAGATGTGTCGAAAAACTCGATGTTATATCACGGAGTATCCTTCTCGTGGAGTCAAGCCATCCTGTCTTCCACTGTTGGTACAACTTCTTTTTAATGGTTGAGATAACATCATGGGCTGGTGTAGTTATAGTGGTTGTTTACTGGCTTCTTTAGCTGCCCGATCGGCCAATTCGTTGCCTTATATTCCAGTGTGGGATGGAATCCATACTAAAAACACTTGCTTTCCTTGTTTATTGGTTCTATGAAGTAGTGATTGAAATTCTTGTGTAAGAATATGGGTTGGTGACAGATTCTTTATTGCAATTAGTGTACTTTTAGAATCTGAGTATATAAAAAAATAGCTTTGACCATCGAGTATTCAAAAAATAAATCGCAGCTTGTTTAATTACAAACAGTTCACTTGAGAAGATGGTACAAAAATCAGGAAGTCCGATTAACGTAGTGTGGTCTGGATAAACAACAGCACAAGCATTTTATTCATTAGATTACACATTCACACTCTCATTCATACTTCCAGACTCTGGGGAGGATTGGGAATAATCTTGGCTAGAGAAAATTTCCCACACCCCAGCCGGAAATCGAACCCGGAAACCCTCTCACAGCAGGCACTGCTCTACCGACTGAGCTACGCAGCCAGCCCACTTTTGACTGTATACATCTTGTCACCAGCTTATCGCCATGAGATTTTTGTCCTTTCCGTTTCTGTTTACATTTATATAACGAATAAAACCGTTTTCTTCGTACAAAATTGCATACACAAGCCAACACTTAAACCGTTTCTATAGCAATTAAGCGTCTGTATGAAGTAAATAGCATTTTCGTGCAACCAAAGAAAATAAGTGTTTTTCAGGAGAAAATTAAAAACATTAAAAACGCAGCTTACTATTTAAAAATCTTTTTGATTACGCCAAATTATGTATACTAGTGGCTCAAAGTTTTGTTTGCTTTTTTGTAAAATATTCCTCTCAAGATATTATACTGAAGCGTCCGGGCATTATATTCTTAATGGGTTGATTTAATTTTATTGGTATCCTTATGAAACACCTGCGTATACAAAGAAAAGTCGTAAGAAATATTAGTTAAAACTTTATTATTTGAACCTTCCTTAAAAATGTCAGTATCATTTATTCTTTTACACATAGTTTTGAGGTTTTTGTTACAAACGTAGAGCAGCAAAAGTGCATCTTTCCCAAAGGAAAGGGGAGGGAGGTAGGATTGAGATGAGGGAGTACCGAGGGCAACAGATCTGTACTAGAAGGTACAGATATCGATGACAGGTTAAAAAAACTTCTTGAATCCAAGCAATTCCACCAGATGTACCGCATATCACTACCCCCAGCCCTGAACAACTGAAAGATGAAGAGGGAAATGAAATCAAAATTCGTGGTACGTAACAATCCATCCCAGCATTCGCCTAGCGATCATGGAAAACAACGGTGTGTCATCTTGGGGCTTGAAACCCGGATTCCCGAATGCGAGCCTTAGGTGCTAACGCCTAAGCTATCCCGCACGGTATAAGACCTACTTACTTGAACTGTTTTCCAACTCTGCATGTGTATAGATTAGTTTATCTGTTACTTTACTTTTTTATTTTAAAACTTTCCACACTAATTCAGAGAAAACGAATTTAAATAGAGTAGCAGGAGGGAGATTTGTTCTTCATTTTTAACAGAATTGCTTTAGGACAGCCATTAAACAATTTTCGTCACAAGTTCAGACACTGTTTGGTTGTAAATGATGCTCACTTCAAAGTTTTGTAATAAAGATAAGATCAGCCAGAAACTGCTAAGTTTTCTATACTAAATTTGGCGTAAATAGAAGCGAGGATGCATTGTGTTACATTCAGATTACTTGCTCTATCTACTTTCACTATTATTTGTATATAGTTTCTACAAGCTATTCTTACAAAGGTATATTTTTCTATATACTTCAGCTTAAAATTTGCAGAAATGGTTTCATTACACTTTTCTTTGCAAAAACAAGCAAGGACCGCCGAGTAGACCTTCCATTTCAGGTCCAGGAGATCACAAAGGTGTCTGAACAATTTAGATAATTTGGATTTAACAGAATAGATTGGAAGAAACATACGGAGATCCTTAATAAGGGATATTCCACAATAAATCCGGAAGAGGAAGCTAAAGTCTTGAACATTGTGGGCTTTTATTAATTCACAAAAAATTGAGAATGGAATTGGGAAAGTATGTCGATGGGTGTATCGATAAAAGCGTGCAAAATCGATTTTGTGCATTCGAATATGATTTGTTATTAACTTATTACCCACTAATAACATTTTTTCTCGTATGAATACAGGTTTAAATTCAATACTATAAACAGGTCTAAACTACTGCGCCGTGACGTAATGGATTGGAGGGTAGTGTTCCGTTTCACAGCCACGAAATGTGCGTGGGTTCGAGCCCACCCATGCGGGTGCGATTTTTTCGGGCCATGTATAACACCGGTGGCCACTCAGCATCGTGATGCATTTAAGGAGCTACGGTTGGTAGCGTACTGTAGGTCACGGGGTGAGGAAAGCATCGTGCTGATCACATCATCTTCCTGTAGTGGCTGAATGTTTATCTGTCTCTGCCTTGCTTATGTGGGTGTGAGGTCGGCAGCCGGGTTTGTACTAATTCTTAGACTAAACGCAGCTATTAATAGCAGAGACGAAACAGAACTGAAACACCTGTAGCCATTGGTTTCGGTTCTCCAAGTCTGCTACTAGAGAGAGCTCTAGCGGCTGAAATGGTGACGACCTTCTTGACTATCTTCTACGATGAAGACAGCTATGCAACAATACAATGAAACGAACTAAACCTTCTTCACTATAAGCTGAAAGCAAAAGTAAACAAAGCCACGTGACAAGACAGCACCTCATTGGCTGGTGAGCAAACTACAACCTTTCCCGCTTAGCATGTTGTCTCTTCCTCTACAAAAAACAGTTCGGTTCATATCGTAAGATTTTGTGGTTATTCTCGTGCAGAGAAACCTAAAAAACTCATTATTGTAACAGTTCAATTTATGAAACTAAATGTGTTTGTTCAGATTCACCTATAACTAAATAAACCGTTACAGCAGAGAGTTTAAGAGGCTATGCGCAGACGCTGCAGTTCGTTTCCGGTTTCCGGCTGAGAATCTTCTGCCATTGTGGAAAACATAAAAGCGGGAAATGAAAAGAAGACAATCGTGTTAAATGCTTTTAACAAATTCTGTGAAAAGTACCCACCTTTAGTCGACAATTAATATGGTTGGCCATTGTTTAGCAATAATTGAACTTCTTTATTAGGTTGCACAATTGTTGCTCGGATGGTTTGGGTAGCGTTTGTTTTCTGTGGTTTTCTAACCTATATTGCTAATCACTTTAACTTGCTGGTTCATAAAAGGTTAAAGCAAAGGTAGTATACTGATGTTAGTCATTAAATGAATGATTTCTAAAGCCTGAAGTTAAGAACAGTTTAATCCAGTACCTTTAATCACAGAAGCCGAACTGTTCAGTTACAACTTTTATTTGTCTACTTTTAGCACTATGTGTTAGAAGTTTTTGGATGTAAGGCAAAATATAGGAAAGATATACAATGTTTAAAAGTTAATGATCCCCAAGCTGCGCAATATACTGTATTCGCATTGTGTCTGAAGCACGTGGTGCTGCAATGTGCTCGGCGGAGTGATACATTTAAGTTTTGTTTACTTCTTTCAGCTTATAGTGAAAAAGGTATAGCTTTCCCGTTAACGATCGCTGGCTCCGGAGAGATTTTTTCCGTGATTGCCTACGCTCATATTTGAAAACGAGTGCAGCTGGTACTATCAAAACCCCTCTCCTTTGAAGTCTCCGGGTTCATTGTTAGGCTGGCGATCACCATAATTCTTGTGGTAAGAACGTTGGCCAAAGATATGCGGTTCCATTCCCGGATCTGATACTCTCTCCAACCTTTACCACCATACAGTTTAATACAAACTAAGTTCAGTTAAATAAAATCAGCTATATCCAGCATTAAAACCATTAATTCCGGTTTTCACGCATGCGTATCTGGTAACCTCAACTGAAATTAACGCCATATTACAAAAGTTACGATTAGTTATGATTTTATATAACCGCAAACCTTACCAATTTAGTTCACATCGGTATTTACCAACGCCACCAGTGCATTATGATGCAAACTGTAAATATTTACATGTCCGTCCAGAAATAAGACGCACAAGACTTTAAATGACCTGTGTTTAAAACATCCGAATTATTTCTGTCGCTGTTATTGTATTCCTTGTATTCTTGATTATGAACTTGTGTTTATTTTACAGATGAATTAGGGGTTTATCTTATTCTTAAGATTGTTGTAGTGTAAATTGAGAAATTATTAAGAACAATTATTATTGATTGAAGTGTTATTTATTTAACCAGTCTACATACTACTAATAAACTGAATATTGTACAATTTATTAAAACAGCATTAATCATATAATATTAGCACATTTCTACTTGGAACACTGTAGTAAAAGGCAAAAAGCCTTATGATTTTATTCGAAAGATGTAAAGCAAGAAGAAAGCGTTTGCAGAAATGGTTTCATTGCACATTCATTGTAAGTAAAAGAGGAATACAGATGGCTGGAGCGACAGTCAAATGTTTAAAAAGCGAATCGCTATTTATTAGCTTCGAAATTCCACACTCTTTACGTGGCATCGCGGGAAATAACTGAACGCTGACATATCACTGCAATAATATATGTAAGCATTGAAAAATTCAAACCAAGGGAAACAAATAACTCGGAAATACTTAATGCTATAAAATATTATTTTACAAAATTGTATAATTATACAAGATTCATTCAGAATCGAGTGTTTTTACAGGCTATTCACAGAAAGTTAACGATGTGCATATATTATATATGCTACCTTAATCAAACTTTAAAACCTTTTTTTTTTCAAAAACTAAATAATAAAAAATGTTCAATGTGAAGCATAGATTCGGTTCGGAAATTTTTTTTGAATACCTTCGTGTCGCCTACTTTAGGTAAGTGGTATAAAAAGTAAAAATGACGACCTCTTAAACCGCTAACACGCAGCTTCTTGAGATGAAAGTCATCTTCGGTCATCAGGCATTCCTCCAAGTGACGTACACAATTCCACACCTGCCAGTAATACATAACTATGTTTCCTGTTACCTTACATATCTGAAAAGAAAATCCCCCGCTTAATAATTAGAGGATTTCATTATTCCAGTTTCGATCAGTTTCGAGAGTTCTGAATCATACATTGAGAAAACAAAAATTAGTTTATCAACTAAAGCTTTACGATAAAGTTTCTTTAGGTCCTCTATTAAATGGCTTGTACGAACTTTTTCAGCAATTTGTCTTCACGTTTGTTTGTTTTTAAGGTTTCCTTAAAGTATGCTCTAATACCTTTAACTCTAATCGAAGTATTGAAATAACTAAGAAGCTCCCAATTAAGTGAAACTAATTATCAATAAAGTATTCATAATAGGACAATTCACGAATATTATGATATGAAATTAAGGTGGTTTGCTATTTAGACTGGCGAAAACAGCAATCTGAATTAAATATAATAGAGGAAATAAACATTTTTCCTATGTTAACCAAGAAAAATCAAAAGCTGGCAAAGGGCATAAGATGTAATTTTGGCGACATATAATTATTTAAAAAAGTAATAAAGTGACCTATAAACATAAATTCTCAAAATTGGGGTTTAGAATTTCTCAATTTCCACTCTAACAGTATTAAACCATAAGATCACATGTTTTTGTGAAAATTCTGCTAGCGGGTCTAGCAGTAATAGGCATTTTATTTGTTGTAATGTTAGAACTGTTGTAGATTGTAGTAAAGGCAAAATAAAGTACAAAGTATCTTTGAAAGTTGTCCGTTATTTTTTAACCTGACACCTAGAATCTTCAGATGTATTACTGTTGTTATTATTATTATTATTATTATTACTATTATTATATTTCTGCAATGCAGAGGTAACAGTTGCAGCCACAAAATTAGTGAGTCCTACGGACATAAGCTTTTATCCCACGGATGCAGTGTCTTTAATTCTTAGCTTGCCATTAGGGAGAGGTATTAGAAATGGAAGAGAATTTCAGTACTTCAGCCAAGACTAGGCCTGTCGGGCCTAATAAACCTCTCCGGAAGGAAGGGAGAAGGCAGGGATGTAGGAAAGGAGGTCTGCAGGTGCATCGCAGCAGATTCCCTAACGTTTCCAGATTGAATAGCCTTGGCCGCTCTTTCGTGCCCCCTCTCATTATGCTTACGTACAGGACTGAGGAGAATATTCCATGCCAAAAAAAGAAAACGAAATAGTTCTCTCCTCAAAGATCTCCCTGTATTAATGATGGTCGATAACTTTATTTAGAATCATAACCTAATCCAGTGTAGTAATAATATAATATGTCACCAACACAATACGTACAATTAATAACATACAATTGATAGCAACAACTGAATTGATGAAGGTTAATATGAAACAATATTAAAATCATTGCTATCCATAATTAAACACAACACATCGGTAAACATTAAAGCTGTAATATACATTATAAATATATAATCATCTGTCACAAATTTTGATACATGTGCGAGTAATCTAAGTTCCCATAACATGTTTTCGCATCACGATATTTATTTTTACAAACTTGTAGCGAGCCATGGCTCATGGCAATGAAACAAAATTAATGGTGTAAAAAATTCTTAAAGTTGCTATATTATTATTTGCTCTAAAATAAACAAAAACAATCTGATGTGTTACACTGACATGACATTCTCTACTCTTGTACAAACTATTTTTACAAACTCTTATTCTCAATCTATTCCATATTAATCGAGATAAACATTTGCAGAAACGATCTTTTGACATGCAAAAAGAATTACATTTTACACATATCGACCAGTTCTAAAAATATTTGACTATCGCTTAAGGCGTACTATGTTCCCCTTGTTTTGTATTTGCAAGGGCAATATAGAAATACAGTAGCCTTTGAGCATAGACATATCTCTTAATAGCTGGTTGCTAGGTGCAGCACCATTCCCTTTGCCACAGATTATTACTCTTTGCATATCCAAGACAAAAAAATGAATCACGAATTCCCATTTGAGAAAATAAGTATTGAAGAATTTAAGGGAATAACAAGCAATATCTCGAAAATGGTTCACTCAACAACAAAAATGTATATGACATAAATTGTGTATTTTAACGCGATCTACATTTTTGTGTAATAAACTTTTGCCTTTACCAGTTATGCAAAAGTCGTTCACAATGAAGAATACTTTTGGAGACATTCCCAGAAAATTCAAGATATACATTTTATTTGTCATGAAAATATCTTTAACATATGATATTTTAATCAAAATCGTTAGGGCCATTTTTGGGAAAATTAAAATTTTCGAAAAATGTTCCATGTAAAGGGTAATCTGGGGTGGGGGAATTTTCTTGAAAACCTACGTGTCGCATCTCTGGAAGATACTGAATCTAAATACCAAGTTTGGTGTTTATCCGACTGTTCGTTTCTGAGTTATGCTGTTCACAGACACACACACGGACATGTTTTCAAAAATCCTTTTCTTGGATTCAGGGGGTCTCAAAACATATATTTCCGGTGAAATCTCGGTATCGAATTTTTGGATGGAATGCAATACTTCCCCTACTTACTATACGTAGTAGAGAAAGTAATAAACTTGCTGATTTTGGATTCTATTCATCTTTAATGTTCTTAAAAATATTCTTACTTATAACACTTGTGTCTAAAATCAACAGGTAGAGAGTAGTTGAGAAAAAACTATGCACAATGATCTGATTTCCAATCTGTATACTGTATCGCATCTCATGTAAATTTGTTAACGTATTTTTGTTCATCTGAAACTTGGCTGAAAGAAAAAAAAACTACGCTTTCTATTTCAAAATTATTGTCGTAAATTGAGAGGTTAGAAACATATCAGGTCCATCATAATGTACCCGAAAATGTCATGTTTTTTTTTCTGGCCACGCTTAAGATGTTACAACAAATGTTAATAATACAAAAACTACATTAAAAGTAAATAAAACCTGGATGAATCTCGTAGATTTAGCAAAACAACCTATCACACAACGTAATAGTGAAATCCCACACATGTAGGTCGGATTATTGCAAAATGTAAACTGTGCATGATGTATATAAGGAAACTATATTGCATAGGTTACGTTGATATATTTTAAATGACAAAAAAGTAAATGTATTACATAAAGAATGTTATAAATGCTAAGCAAATATTCGTGGATGTAATTTGTTTGAAATTCAAGAGGAGTTTATATGGGGGGGCTACTAAAAAATCATGATTGTTTTTTTTATGTCTAGCAAATAAAAGAACACAAGACACAAATGTGGCGAACGCACCTGAAATGTAACGCTATATATATTCTAGGTGTACATTTACGAAACCGCCACGGGTAGCCGAAGTCGTTAAGTCACATACTCTTGAACGGGACATCTGTGGTTCAAATATCGCCAGAACCGTTCCTCCCTGACCGCTCTGAGGTGTCTTCCAGGTTTTTCTCAGTCCTACTACTGGCAAACGCCGGGGATGTACGCTAAACTTAGGCTTGGAGTGTTTCCTTCCCAAAGATTCCTCTTCCATCATTTTCATTTCACGTATAATCATGAATTTCTCTCTGCTGTCAGAAAGTATGCTCATTTGGTATGTAAGCTAAGGGCCGCTTGCAAAAACGATGCGCTGTTTAAGAACTTAAATATTGTTAGTTAAACATGTAAATGTTGTCCAACTTTGCATTGCTAAATCCATGTCTAGACGGTGTTTAGCCAAGCAGTGCTTAAAGCGCCATCTGCCCCGAAAGTGAACGCGGCAACACAGCATTTTAAAGCTTTCGAATTAGGACACCACGCGGCGTAAATGTTTCCGGAAGTAGCGGAAAAAGGTTTGTGTATTAATCTGTGATCTACCAGCAGCGCGGAAAGCAAAATGTCTGAAGGAGTAGAAAATGTCAAGACTACTGAAAGAGAAACTCTTTTGGAAATATTAAGAGTGTTTGAGTTAGAAGACTATCAGTGCTCGCTTTAAAAAAAACTCTGATGTGTTACACTCACATGACTTTCTCTACGCTTGTACAAACCATTTTTACAAACGCTTATTCTCCATCTACTTCATGTTAATCGAGATAAACATTTGCAGACTTTATCTCATTGCTAATTTTCTTGTAGATGTAAGGGGAATATATATTTACAAGGGCAATATAGAAACGCAGTACCCTTTAAGCATAAACAAATCTCTTAATAGCTGGTTGCTAGGTGCAGCACCATTCTCTTTGCCTCAGATTAATACTCTTTGCATATCCAAGACAAAAAAATGAATAACGAATTCCCATTTGAGAAAATAAGTATTGAAAAATTTAAGGGAATAACAAGCAATATCTCGAAAATGGTTCACTCAAAAAAAATGTATAGGATATAAATTGTGTGTTTTAACGCGATCTACATTTTTTGTGTAGTAAAATTTTGTCTATCTCTTATGGTTTACCAGTTATGCAAAAGTCGTTCACAATGAAGAATACTTTTGGAGACATTCCCAGAAAATTCGAGATATACATTTCATTTGTCATAAAAACATCTTAAACATATGATATTTTAATCAAAATCGTTAGAGCCATTTTTGAGAAAATTAAAATTTTCGAAAAATCTTCCATGTAAAGGGTAATTTGGGGTGGGGGGATTTTCTTGAAAACCTTCGTGTTGCATCTCTGGAACATACTGAACCTAAATACCAAGTTTGGTGTTTATCCGACTGTTCGTTTCTGAGTTATGCTGTTCACAGACAGACAACACACAGACAGACACACACAGGTACACGGACATGTTTCCAAAAATGCGTTTTTGGATTCAGGAGGTCTCAAAACATGTATTTCCGGTGAAATCTCGGTATCGAATTTTTGGGTGGAATACAATACTTCCCCTACTTACTATACGTAGTAGAGAAAGTAATAACCATGTAAAATATAACCACTTTAGAAAACTTAAAAGTGTAATTTACAGCTGACAGAGTACAAATTTAGTTGTCATAATAATTTGTAATATGTAAACAAATATTCCAAATTACTGAAGCAGTTGCTTTATTGAACCTGAAAAGTGCTATATGAATGTGGTTGTGGTGCCAAAATGCAAATGCACAAAAAACAACGGCTTGGTAGTAGGCACACTCAGTTTGATGAACTGCTATAATGGATCTTCAGCATTCTGTCTGCCAATGCTTACACTAACTTAAGCATCTGGTTCATTGTCCTTTGTCATACATTCAGCTCTAGACATTTACATCTGTGGATTGTCAAAATGGTTATTGAACTGGTATTTCGTAAGTATATTCCCAAAATTTTTCGGTAATGATGTTTGATTCATAAAGCCTATATATGTTATGGATAGGCATAAAACATTCTTGAAGCTCGTCACACAAGGTACGTACCCAATTGTTTCACTTCAACCCTAAACCAGGAACGAATGAAGGAATCATGTGTGCAGTAATACATGCTTGTTTCATACACAGGCAGCAATGCATTATCACGCCCGCAAAAGTTCATGAATTACGCTTTCACTGCATGAGTTAAAATGCGGTTAGGTAACGTCTGGCTTATTACATAGAAAAAATCTGATGTGTTTCACTCACATGACTTTCTCTACTCTTGTACAAACTATTTTTAATAACGCTTATTCTCCATCTACTTCATATTAATCGAGATAAACATTTGCAGAAACTATCTTATTGCTAATTTTCTTGTAGATGTAAAGGGAATATATATTTACAAGGGCAATATAGAAATACAGTAGCCTTTAAGCACATACATATCTCTTAATTACTGGTTGCTAGGTGCAGCACCATTCCCTTTCCCACAGATCAATACTCTTTGCATATCCAAGACAAAAAAATGAATAACGAATTCCCATTTGAGAAAATAAGTATTGAAAAATTTAAGGGAATAACAAGCAATATCTCGAAAACATTTCACTCAACAACAAAAATGTATAGGACATAACTTGTGTATTTTAACGCGATCTACATCTTTTGTGCAGTAAAATTTTGTCTTTCTCTTATGGTTTACCAGTTATGCAAAAGTCGTTCACAATGAAGAATACTTTTGGAGACATTTCCAGAAAATTCAAGATATACATTTTATTTGTCATGAGAATATCTTAAACGTATGAAATTTTAATCAAAATCGTTAGAGCCATTTTTGAGAAAATTAAAATTTTCGAAAAATGTTCCATGTAAAGGGTAATCTGGGATAGGGGGATTTTCTTGAAAACCTTCATGTCGCACCTCTGGAAGATACTGAACCTAAATACCAAGTTTGGTGTTTATCCAACTGTTCGTTTCTGAGTTATGCTGTTCACACACACACACACACACACACACACACAGACCCACATACGGACATGTTTCCAAAAATGCCTTTTTTTTATTCAGGGGGTCTCAAAACATATATCTCCGGTGAAATCTCGGTATCGAATTTTTGGGTGGAATACAATACTTCCCCTACTTGCTATACGTAGTAGAGAGAGTAAAAAAACCTGAGCTAGTAGCGCTATTCAGGTGAAGTGCCCTTCATGTGTTTTCTAATAAATGGAAATTGAGTTTTATTTGTGGACGCTCTTTAACTACTGTGCTCCTTAGCGTCCCATTCTATATTGGGCGTGAAAGACCAGTAAGTTTGCTCAGAGGCCTTTTTATCAGGCTTGAGGTTCTTTTACGTGCCGTAAATCTACGACACGGACCACCGGTTTACTTCCCTTCCGAAGGAAGCCATGCTAAGGATTTTTACGCCCTCCGCCGGGTTTGAACCCGCGACCTTGGGAACTAGAAGCTAGCACGATACCAATAGTCCACGGAGAACGACTGTTTTGTAATATAAGACACATTATTATCATTAACATATGACTATCATATGACTATCTTGTTATTGTCAATCTCTATTCACCTGTCTAAGAGTAGACTTTCTTTCCGCTACAGCGCTATGTCTGCAGTGAACGAAATCATAATTTTAAATTAGATTTATCTTTTACGTTGAACTACTTTGGTAAATTCTTTCCAACTCTCCATGGTTGCTATGGCAACAGTGACGTAGCCTAGTGAAATTCTATTACTTTCTCTACTACGTATAGTAAGTAGGGGAAGTATTGTATTCCACCCAAAAATTCGATACTGAGATTTCACCGGAAATATATGTTTTGAGACCCCCTGAATCCAAAAAAAGCATTTTTGGAAACATGTCCGTGTGTGTCTGTCTGTGAACAGCATAACTCAGAAACGAACAGTTGGATAAACACCAAACTTGGTATTTAGGTTCAGTATCTTCCAAGGATGCGACACGAAGGTTTTCAAGAAAATCCCCCCACCCCAAATTACCCTTTACATGGAAGATTTTTCGAAAAGTTTAATTTCCTCAAAAATGGCTCTAACGATTTTGATTAAAATATCATATGTTTAAGATATTTTTATGACAACTAGAATGTATATCTTTAATTTTCTGGGAATGTCTCCAAAAGTATTCTTCATTGTGAACGACTTTTGCATAACTGGTAAACCATAAGAGAAAGACAAAATTTTACTGCACAAAAGATGTAGATCGCGTTAAAATACACAAGTTATGTCCTATACATTTTTGTTGTTGAGTGAAATATTTTCGAGATATTGCTTGTTATTCCCTTAAATTTTTCAATACTTATTTTCTCAAATGGGAATTCGTTATTCATTTTTTTGTCTTGGATATGCAAAGAGTATTGATCTGTGGGAAAGGGAATGGTGCTGCACCTAGCAACCAGTTATTAAGAGATATGTACGTGCTTAAAGGCTACTGTATTTCTATATTGCCCTTGTAAATATATATCCCCTTTACATCTACAAGAAAATTAGCAATAAGATAGTTTCTGCAAATGTTTATCTCGATTAACATGAAGTAGATGGAGAATAAGCATTTGTAAAAATAGTTTGTACAAGAGTAGAGAAAGTCATGTGAGTGTAACACATCAGATTTTTTTATAAACCCTCACATATACAGAATAATTACTATGAAGAGTAGTTGAGGATTTCTCTCTAACACGTCAGCTCTCCAGCTAACTTAGCGGAAAGAGTTGGCAGAACATAAGTAATTTAGCGTATTTTGTTATGTTTGATTTTTTAACATGTAATACAACAAGCGCCATAATTTCTAACTTGATGTCAATTTGATGGTGTAAAGCTATTTAGAAGTATAGCTTTTCTTGCGCTGTGAAAGTGAAATACAAATCTGTTTAGGAACATGGTGCTAATATTACATGAGACACCATTTAGTAGGTGGAAGAACGAAGACAAAAACCTTACAAACTGCGGAAGGCTAGTCAGTTTAAGAGAACCAAATGTTAGAAGGGAAGTGAAAAAAAGCGGGAAATCGTACAACCTTTATTTTAAGGACTCGTGGTTTTAACAATATCTATGGTTATGCAGTAGAGTGACATTACAAAAAGCTCTTTTTTTGGCCATCCTTTAGTGCAGTAATACATTGGTGTCTGGAATACAAGTATTTTGCGACTTTCAAATCTGATGCGTGCTTTTAGTAAGCACAAAGGTTCTGAGGAATATTTAAAGTATCAATTGCAATTGAAAACTTTCGAAAAAAAATCTGGTGTTACACTCACATGACTTTCTCTACTCTTGTACTAACTGTTTTACAAACGCTTACTCTCTATATGCTTCATGTTAATCGAGATATCGAGATGTCAATCTTATTGGTAATTTTCTTGTAGATGCAGGGGGAATATGGTAGGTTTTAAGCGATAGTCAAATATTTTAACGCTGGTTGCTATGTGGTGCATTCCATTCTCTTTGCATGTCCAGGACATAAAAAAAATGAATAACGAATTTGAGAAAAAGTGTAAGTATTGGAAAATTTAAGGAAATAACAAGCAATATCTCGGAAACGGTTCACTCAACAAAAAACATGTATATGATATAAGTAGTGTATTTTAACGCGATCTACATTTTTTGTGTAGTAAAATTTTGTCTATCTCTTATGGTTTACCAGTTATGCAAAAGTCGTTCATAATGAAGAATACTTTTGGAGACATTCCCAGAAATTTCGAGATATACATTTCATTTCTCATGACATTATCTTAAACATATTATATTTTCATCAAAATCGTTAGAGCCATTTTTGAGAAAATTAAAATTTTCGAAAAATGTTCCATGTAAAGGGTAATCTGGGGTGGGGGGATTTTCTTGAAAATCTTCGTGTCGCATCTCTGGAAGATGCTGAACGTAAATACCAAGTTTGGTGTTTATCCGACTGTTAGTTTTTGAGTTATGCTGTTCACAGACACACACACACAGACACACACACACACACACACACACACACAGACACACAGACATGTTTCCAAAAATGCTTTTTTTGGATTCAGGAGGTCTCAAAACATGTATTTCCGGTGAAATCTCGGTATCGAATTTTTGGGTGGAATGCAATACTTCCCCTACTTACTATACGTAGTAGAGAAAGTAAAAATGAACAACGAACTTGAGAAAAAGTATAAGTATTGGAAAATTTAAGGAAATAACAAGCAATATCTCGAAAACGGTTCACTCAACAAAAGAAATGTATATGATATAAGTTTTGTATTTTAACGCGATCTACATCTTTTGTGTAGTAAACTTTTGTCTATCTCTTATGGTTTACCAGTTATGCAAAAGTCGTTCACAATGAAGAATACTTTTGGAGACATTCCCAGAAAATTCGAGATATGCATTTCATTTCTCATGACATTATCTTAAACATATGATATTTTAATCAAAATCGTTAGAGCCATTTTTGAGAAAATTAAAATTTTCGAAAAATGTTCCATGTAAAGGGTAGTCTGGGGTGGGGGGATTTTCTTGTAAACCTTCGTGTCGCATCTCTGAAAGATACTGAACGTAAATACCAAGTTTGGTGTTTATCCGACTGTTAGTTTTTGAGTTATGCTGTTCACAGACACACAGACACAGACACACACACACACACACACACACAGACACACACACGGACATGTTTCTAAAAATGCTTTTTTTGGATTCAGGAGGTCTCAAAACATGTATTTCCGGTGAAATCTCGGTATCGAATTTTTGGGTGGAATGCAATACTTCCCCTACTTACTATACGTAGTAGAGAAAGTAATAACGTAGAACAATCGCAGATACCTACTCTTAAGGGAAATGCAAGAATGTGCATTCTTCGATTTAACCAATGTGTTTCTTTAAATCGACAAATCTTCAGATTAGTCGTTAGACTATGAGAATTTTAACTTTTAGTTTGGTGTTGATCATATGTTCAACAAGTGCTTCTGAGGAACGCAGTTTCTCTTGTCTGAAAAGACTGAAAACATTTTTGCACAGTGCATGTGACAGTATCGGCTTTCTTCATACGCTAGCAGTTCAATACATCAGTAGTTGTCCAAAGTTCCAAACTCATCGAGAGGCAACCTTTTTACTTGGACGTTATGGATAAGCATACCACCCTGAAGGACAGGAGGATAGATTTAATTTATTGGAAATAGGATGTGTAGATAATTTTATTAAAGTATTTTAAATTATTGTAGTATTTAATATTCATTTGTAGAAGAAGAAGTACATTTTATGAATATTAAAGTAAATTGTAATAATTTTTGTTGCGCAATATGCCATTACTTCATCTCCTTTTTTTTTACCCCTGGCATGAGCACATTTCTTCCTATTAAAACTCCGCAACTATAAGAAACCAACTTGTTTGTATTAGCCCGAGAGGAAGAATACTAAATTATGGTCAAATATATTATTATAAACCACATGCACCGACTGTTGTTCAAGTTAGCAGAGAAGATTAGATTATTTTAAAGACACAGGAAGAATGAAACAGACGGGAGGCACAAGCATTAATTTAATTTGTGTTAAATAGTGTTACGGAGGTATTAGCTCTAGACCTCTTCGTTAATAAAACATATATCTGGATTTATCACGTAAATCTTGCTTTCAATTCCCTTTCGGTATAGTGCTCTAAGGGATTAGAAAGTCTCTTGAGTACACTTTGCGGTCGTATTACCCCTCCTTTCCATTTCTGGGTGTAAAACTCCTGCATATCGATATCAAAAGAATCGCATAGCCGCCATCTCGTTTCTCTGCTCTCACTCGTACCTCGAGTGACATAAGAGCGAAGTTTAAGGTTAAACGTTGTAAACCGCCTATTATTCAGTGTCTAAACATGGACGCGATTTAGACACTGTTTAGTTCTAAACATCGCTCTTGCAATCAGTTAAACAACATCTAGCGCTAAACGTTGTCTAAACGTCGTGCTTGCAAGCGGCCCTAAATTTCCAGGAATTTATAAACAATATTTTGTGTTGTATATAATGCATACTTTGCCTGTTTTGTTAATAAGAATAATATTTCAGCAGTTTGCAAATTATGTTGCATTTTTGCTTGTTTTACATGTATATTGTATTGTTTTACTTTATACATTTTATCTTTAAATTTGATTTATAAATACGATATTTCCAAATAATGTGTGCCATTGAACCAGTCTTGAAATTTGGCAACACGGATGGTAGCTCACGTCACATCGGTGAATTGCCGCCTTATCTGGTCGTAGCCGTTCCCTCGCGGTATGAAGGTGGCTATTAAGAAGTTCTCGGAATTGAGTTGTGGTGGTTATACTTACACTTAATACTGTTATACACCGGGGTGAGGCCAAAAGGTTTTGCAGCTAAAATATTACATTTAGTTACCCCGGCAAAAACATTGGGGAGCGTAGCTGCAGTGACCACGAGAGGACCAGGAACTTAGCTGCACAAATTTAAAGCAGGCGTGGGATATTCATAACAAAATACACATTTGTCACATTACCTGTGGTTTATTAAAACGGATATGGTGCCGCTACATCGTTCACAACAGATTACAGGCAAACATTGGAGGGAGATGCTCCACACTCACACGAAAACACGCACACAGCCACCTGGCCTGAAGACACACACACATGACTCACACTACTACTCGACTGACGTCACTCTACTTGCCCTCACCCCCTTACTATGAGGTGGGGAGGGAAATGCCGTGCCGGACATGAATTCAAATTCACAAACGAAATAATTAGTTCAACAATGTCATGCTACAAAGCAATAATGTGTCCGACGCGAAACAATGCACACACATACACTACAATACTACATTTAGTTTAATTTCAAAGTTTACTATCTGTGTAACATTTGTAAGAATGTAACCTAAATTACATAAAGGAAAGCAATTCAAAATATTCAGCCGTTAACATTTTTAGAAATTGAATTCCGAAAATACTCCTGCAGGTTCGCAATCGTTCTCCAGTTTAGACTTCAGGTCATTAGGTTAAGAGTGTGGTGTTTGTATATAGTCTTTTTTTCGTGTAAGTATGCCAAAAGTAAAAGTTACATGAGTATAGACTAATTCTTCAATATTAAAGATAAATTATGATAAGTTAAATAATACATATGATTTATATAATAGCTTTATTCATGAAGAGTTTACATAATATCCCTTTAAAATTTTTATTTTATGTCAATATGAAGGTTTAATAATTTTATATGGGCATATTTCTGTGCATAAAATGGAAGTTATCAATGCATACCTAGGTACATATTAACGGGATTAATAGAGCATAAAATTGCTGTCCCTGATAAGCAGTGTCAATTGCCTGTGGTGACATATCCAGTAAGAACTGGCATTGAACTGCTAAAAAAATATTTTTACGATCTTCTTCATTAGCAAAGCTGAGGGTTCTCAGAGCAAAGGGAAAGAAAATCCTCAAAATCTTCCATTAGCTGAGCTACGACTTCAACATGATGTGTCGCCCTCCGTGGTTTATGGGTAGGTACTATGCTAGCCTCTGGTCCCCAAGGTCGCGGATTCAAATCCGGCGGAGGGTGATGAATATTTTTAGGCGTAAAAATTCTTAACATGGCTTCCTTTGGAAGGGAAGTAAAGTCGATGGTCCCGCGTCGTAGATTTACGGCACGTAAAAGAACCTCAACTCTGAGCAAAATTTCCGGTCTTTCACGCCCAATATAGAATGGGACGCTAAGAACCACAGTAGTTAAAGAGCGTCCATAAATAAAACTCAATTTAATTTACTTCAATATGATATGTTATATCCAAACTGCTAATGCAATAAAATTTATTTGTGCATTACACAATGATATATATTACATAAAAATTGCATATCATATCTATATAGTGTGTTATATACAAATTGTATATTTTAATAAGTTCTATTTTTCTCTGATAAGTTTTTGTCTGTCTCTTTTGCTTTCCCAGTTATACAAGAATAATATGTATACAGAATTATCTTGAATTTCCTGGAATATATGAAGTCCTCTTCATTCGGAAGGAATTTTTATACGCTTATACAACTGGTAAAGTTAAGTGATAGACTTTCGCACTACACAAAAATGTAGGTCTTTATAAAACATACAATTTATTTCAAGCAACTTTTTTATGAAATAAGCCGTTTTTGAGATATCCGTTATTAAAGGTTTGAATTGTTGATTTCTTGGTTATTGTCGTAAAGTCCTGTCAACGTTAAGTTGTTTCTCGCGATTGCATGGAAACAGTATGGAATTTGAAGGCCAGCATATAGCGTCCGGTTCTTAAACATTTGACTATCGCTGTTCTCTTTGAATTAATAACGAAATGTGTAATGCAGCTATTTCTGCAAAGGTTTATTTGTATTAAATGTAGTTGATAGAAAAATAAGCTTTAGTAAAAATAATTTATATATCCACTGATAAACAATAGAGGGTAGAGAAAGTTGTATGAATGTATCATATGATATTTTTTTCGCAACCCCACTTTGGGAGAAGTAGTTAAATAATACAGGCCTAATGGTAATAGCACTGCAGTATGTGGAGTAGGTTGTATTGAAGGAGGAGTTGTATTGTATTTCGACTGTTGGGGAGCCGAACTTGTAGTTGCAGCCTTCGCCCCAAATGTACTTTTCGGTGGCCTTTTCCCCAAGTTTAAGAATCAACCTTGTATTTTTAATGTTTCTTTAAATATTATATATTTATGTTTGCCTCAGTTGCGTCAGTATTAATTTGTAGAGACATGTTTCTCTTGCAGGGAGTGGTGCGGCAAAAGAATGTAGGCTTACACAGATTATAAGTTTTACTTCACTCCTTTTACTAATCCTTTACAGATTAAATAACACTTCACTTATATAGAGAGCTGTGAGATTATTTATTAATTACTTGCACTTTTTAAACGCGTAAAATATTTTTGTCTCACACTGAATACGTATTAAACTTCTCGAGGACTTGTCTCGCGTCCGGTTAGGAACGCTGTCTACTAGCAGCTGACTTCTGAATTTGTACAATTTGCTCTATTTCAGTTTCTGATTGACTAATCCTACTCTAATAGAATACTTTTATTAACTTAAGCTTTTTTTCTGGTTGCTGTTTGGCTATTTAAAAACTATTTTAAAAAATTACATTATTGTTGCTCCAGTAGCATTATTAAACTTTTCAATTCATTATTACCTCAAGGTTACCTCATTGTTAGCAAATTTTACCTATTATTATCACAGCTTCTACATTATTAAATTACGCAATACATTCACATAACATTATTAAACATGTACACAATAATATAAACATTATACAATGACTGTTACATACATTTTATATCTTATTTTATACACATATTGCTTTAAGGCGGGCTGTTATTATATTTTGTTTTATATAATTAGACTGAAATCATTTAAGTGTTAAAAATACTGCCTCATATTATGTCAGGATACACACGGCAGTTAGCATTCGTTTGTTTTCTACATGCCATGCTGCAACTTGGCAGCAATGGCATGACTGTTCCATCTGGTGCAATTCCCTTATTACTCATAGATATATAATGCTCGTCTTTCAGATAAAATGTCAAATTAAACTCAAATTTGCTGGCATGCAAAGGGGCGTGCATAGTAAGAGCTATAGCCTATAACCTC
This sequence comes from Deroplatys truncata, assembly GCA_030765065.1. Lineage (NCBI taxonomy): Eukaryota > Metazoa > Arthropoda > Insecta > Mantodea > Mantidae > Deroplatys > Deroplatys truncata. Next base: position 76,523,583 of record CM060982.1, on the reverse strand, counting down.
TACAGTGTTTTCTCAAAGTTAATTACAGCATAATATCATTATTTAGTCAGAATCAAAATTTGCAAGACAATGTTCGATTACAGTTCTGCATTTTATATGTACTAATATAATCCTCAGTTATGCTTGTGTTCTTGCATTAAATATGGATATTCTTCTCTATCTATTTCTCTATACTCCTGAAGCCGAAATTATAAAGTCAATAATTATCATAATAATCTGGGAAGGATAGCGAAATAAAATAAATAATAAAATATTTAAAATCAGTGCATGTATTAAAAGGAGAAGCATTGGGAAAATTGTTGACTGTTAAAAGCGACAGAAAGACCAGACAGGCACAGTTTAGCTAATTAGGGACCAGCCCCAGGTATAAAGGGTAAAATAGCTGAAGCCAGTTTCTCTTGGAATTAATGGGTGCAGTTGCACTGGCCAGGATGTGAAGGTCATTAGAAGCTTCATGACGCTGAGTTTTTGGTACGAAATGTTTAACGGGAGAGAGGGGAAGTTAGGAGCCCTTTCTTTGTATCGCGCCTGTGGTGAGGACATTCTCGCTGGGACGCTCGTGTGGTGAGGAACATCGGTCTCGTCGAGGTCCGAAGACTGGGTGCAAACTTGCAAAAGGGTCGAACGATCAGATGTAATTGATAATCTTCGGTCTTGGAAAAGACACAGTAACATCGTAAGAATTTAAAAGTGATCGGCAAATCTTAAGTCTTATTTTAATGGTAAATAAAAGGGTTCCAAGAAAGCGTTCGTGTTTCTATGTACATACACTCACGCATACCCAGTGATTAAGATCTCATGCTTGAGCAGCCGTGGCAAAGTATAAAAACAAAACAACTAGGAGGAGAAACACAGCAATCGTGAGGCAAAGGTATTGCTTCAGTGGTTGGAGGACGTAGCGTGGCTGCGTCACTCCTCTTTCAAGTTCATCTTCGATTTTTCTCCCTCTCTCATTCTCTACCCCTCACATCACCTTCCACTCCTTCTCTCACCCGTGCAACTTAAACATCTTGTGATATTTCGGAAACCGGTAATAAAACTATTTTTTCAGCAGTCTTAACGAAATTCAAAGCATAAGTAAAAGGTTTAACAGTTCACAAACTTGGGCCTCTTCATTATGCTTGCAAAGATCAATATAGTTTCTCGTAGTGACAGGTTTTAGTAAACGAATAAAAGTAAAGACAATTTTGAGTAGTTTCTTAAAACTGTATCCCACTGTTGTAAATAACAACACCTGTTAGAAAGCATTGTCCTTATAAACGTTTACTACTAAAAGATTTCAAAAAGATTAATAATTAACATAATTTTCTTTCATTATCTGGTCCATTAGAACCCTCCACCTTTTTGGAGAAAGTAATTGAGATATAATAGGTATAGCTTATTTTACAAGTAACACGTAAAAAGAATAAACAAAGAACTAAAATTGCTATATTTTGCATTGCTGGTTTAATATCAATTACACAGGTCAACAGTGATTTTTCTGTCTTAGATATCCAGGTCCTTTACTTTCTCTACTACGTATAGTAAGTAGGGGAAGTATTGTATTCCACCCAAACATTCGATACCGAGATTTCACCGGAAATACATGTTTTGAGGCCTCCTGAATCAAAACAAATTCTGATGTGTTACACTCACATGACTTTCTCTACTCTTGTACAAACTATTTATACAAACGCTTATTCTCCATCTACTTCATTAATCGAGATAAACATTTGCAGAGTCTATCTTATTGCTAATTTTCTTGTAGATGTAAGGGGAATATATATTTACAAGGGCAATTTGGAAATACAGTAGCCTTTAAGCACATACATATCTCTTAATAGCTGGTTGCTTGGTGCAGCACCATTCTCTTTGCCACAGATTAATACTCTTTGCATATCCAAGACAAAAAAATGAATAACGAATTCCCATTTGAGAAAATTATTGAAAAATTTAAGGGAATAACAAGTAATATCTCGAAAATGATATACTCAACAACAAAAATGTATATGACATAAATTGCGTATTTTAACACGATCTACATATTTGTGTAGTAAAAGTTTGTCTATCTCTTATGGTTTACCAGTTATGCAAAAGTCGTTCACAATGAAGAATACTTTTGGAGACATTCCCAGGAAATTCAAGATATACATTTTATTTGTCATATAAATATCTTAAACATATGATATTTTAATCAAAATCGTTAGAGCCATTTTTGAGAAAATTAAAATTTTCGAAAAATCTTCCATGTAAAGGGTATCCTGCGGTGGGGGATTTTCTTGAAAACCTTCGTGTCGCATCCTTGGAAGATACTGAACCTAAATACCAAGTTTGGTGTTTATCCGACTGTTCATTTCTGAGTTATGCTGTTCACAGACAGACACACACACAGACGCACAGAAAGACACACAGACACACACACGGACATGTTTCCAAAAATGCTTTTTTGGATTCAGGGGGTCTCAAAACATGTATTTCCGGTGAAATCTCGGTATCGAATTTTTGGGTGGAATACAATACTTCCTCCACTTACTCTACGTAGTAGAGAAAGTAAAAATCCTGGTGTGTGTCTGTGAACAGCATAACTCAGAAACGAACAGTCGGATAAACACCAAACTTGGTACTTACGTTCAGTATCTTCCAGAGATACGACACAAGGGTTTTCAAGAAATTCTCTCACCCCAGAATACACTTTACATGGAACATTTTTCGAAACTTTTAATCTTCTCAAAAATGGCTCTAACGATTTTGATTAAAATATCATATATTTAAGATACTTTCATGACAAATAAAATGTATATCTCGAATTTTCTGGGAATGTCTCCAAAAGTATTCTTCATTGTGAACGACTTTTGCATAACTGGTAAACCATAAGAGATAGACAAAACTTTACTACACAAAAAATGTAGATCGCGTTAAAATACCCAATTTATGTAATATACATTTTCTTGTTGTTGTTGAGTGAACCATTTTCGAGATATTGCTTGTTATTCCCTTAAATTTTCCAGTACTTATTTTCTCAAATGGGAATTCGTTATTCATTTTTACTTTCTCTACTATGTATAGTAAGTAGGGGAAGTATTGTATTCTACCCAAAAATTCAATACCGAGATTTCACCGGAAATATATGTTTTGAGACCCCCTGAATCCAAAAAAAAGCATTTTTGGAAACATGTCCGTGTGCGTATCTGTGAATAGCATAACTCAGAAACGAACAGTCGGGTAAACACCAACCTTGGTATTTAGGTTTGTATCTTCCAGAGATGCGACACGAAGGTTTTCAAGAAAATCCCCCACCCCAGATTACCCTTTACATGAAAGATTTTTCGAAAATTTGAATTTTCTCAAGAATGGCTCTAACGATTTTGATTAAAATATCATATGTTTAAGATATTTTCATGACATATGAAATGTATATCTCGAATTTTCTGGGAATGTCTCCAAAATTATTCTTCATTGTGAACGACTTTTGCATAACTGGTAAACCATAAGAGATAGACAAAATTTTACTACACAAAAAATGTAGATCGCGTTAAAATACACAATTTATGTCATATACATTTTGTTTGTTGAATGAACCATTTTCGAGATATTGCTTGTTATTCCCTTAAATTTTCCAATACTTATTTTCTCAAATGGGAATTCGTTATTCATTTTTTTTTGTCTTGGATATGCAAAGAATATTAATCTGTGGCAAAGAGAATGGTGCTGCACCTAGCAACCAGCTATTAAGAGTAATGACTATGCTTAAAGGCTACTGTATTTCTATATTGCCCTTGTAAATATATATTCCCCTTACATCTACAACTTAGCAATAAGATAGTCTGCAAATGTTTATCTCGATTAACATGAAGTAGATGGAGAATAAGGGCTTGTAAAAACAGTTTGTACAATAGTAGAGAAAGTCATGTGAGTGTAACACATCAGAGATTTTAAAAATGTGACTATCGCTTCAGCCTCATATATACCTCTTCTGCTTACAACGATATGTGTAATTAAACTATTTCTGCAAACGTTTAACTCGCGTAACATGAAGTGATAGAAAAATAATATTTTTTAAGGACTGTTTGTAGAATAATGGGTAGAGAAAATCATGTGAATATGCTTTATTAAAGTATATATTTGATAGAGCTGCTGCAACATTGGAAACTCCATGACCTTCACCTGTAGATCGATGCTAAATGTAATATTACGTTCTATAAATCGAATGAGGAAGGTGCTTGTTTGCTCTGAGTCTAAAGCCGCTGGTTGAGTCAAATACTTTCCTAGGGAACTGCAGCAGGTGTTAGCTCACCAACTTAACAAAACACTCAATAAAACATGACCTTCTATGATTCTCTCTGTCATGAGACCTCCTGAACCTATTAAAATATAATCTCGTCCTTGCGTGTCTGGCATTAATGTCGTATTCTCAAGAATTATTAGGTAGAAGTAGAAGCTACCTGCGTTTTTAATTTAATTGTGGTTTTCAGACAAACAGGCGGTAGTGAACGGTTTATCTATTAAAACATTCTTTGTATGACTGAAAGTGAAGCGCACGTCACGAAAGGTTGTCATGAGTAACTGAATGCAAAAATGGCGCACACAAGCAAACAAAATATACTACTTTTCTTAGGCTTTTCATGAAAATACCTCTCTTATAAATACCATTACTTGGTGTGTAATGTCATATGGCGTTTTTTACTTTCTCTACCACAAACCTGTGTTGTGTAGAGAAGTATTTTTTACTCTATTTTATTTTACGTCGCTTTAACTCCTTGGTCATTCGCGACGGATCTGTTGGTGGATATCTCTGAGAACGATATGTGATGTACAGTTAGCCTTCTAGGTCTCATCCCTGTAACCCCTGCTTCATGCCGTGCAGATGGCATTAGAGTGCCGTCAGTCTAACCACCGCCCTCACACAGAAAAGGTGGACAGTTAGCCTTCTAGGTCTCATCCCTTTAATAACCTGCTTCATGCCGTGCAGGTGGCATTAGGTGCCGTCCAGGCTAACCGCCGCCATCACATAGAAAGGCGGACAGTTAGCCTTCTAGGTCTCATCCCTGTAATCACCTCCTTCATGCCGTGCAGGTGGCGTTAGGTGGCGTCCAGGCTAACCGCCGCCCTCACATAGAAAGGCGGACAGTTAGCCTTCTAGGTCTCATCTCTGTAACCACCTGCTTTATGCCGTGCAGATGGCATTAGAGTGCCGTCCAGTCTAACCGCCGCCCTCACACAGAAAGACGGACAGTTAGCCTTCTATGTCTCATCCCTGGAAATGACATACTGCTTCGTCACGTGCTCACAGAGATCCCCAGCGCATGGCAGCCGGATCTTCTGTTTCGTGCAGATGGCGTTAGGGTGCCGTCCAGTCTTAACTACTTACATTGTCTGTAGATAGATGGCATAGCATTAGCTATTACCACTTATTTTTTCATTTTACTATTGTTTTAGACTGAAGGTGGAACTTTGGGTCGTGGTATTAAATATCAAATCCGGTATTTACCTTGGCAACTGAGGAAAACCACGAAATACCCACAGATTGGTCGGTCCACGGGATTTGAACCCGGGACCTCCCGAATGCGGGCCACAGACTTTATCGCCTGAGCCATCCTGCTCGGTTAGAGGAGAGTTGTATTGCACTAAAAATTCGATATTTAGTTTTCACCGAAAATACATGTTTGAAATCCCTGAACTCAACAAGATATTTTAGAAAACGCTTCTTGTATGCGTGCTTGTGTATGTTCGTGTGTCAACAGAATAACATTAAAATTCTTATGTACTGCATTCATATGATTTTCTCTGCCCTCTATCGTATACAAACTAGTCTTACTAAAGCTTATTTTTATATCTACGTCATTTTAATCCAAATAAATCTTTGCAGAAATAACTACATTAAAAATTTAGTTATAGATACAAAGAGAATAGCGATAGTCAATTGTTTAAGAACTGGACGCTATATGCTGGTCTTAAAATTCCATAGAGTCACGATAAACAACTAAATGTTGACAGTATTTTAAAAGAATGGCTAAGTATTGAACAATTCGAACCATTAACGACGGATATTTCGGAAATGGCTGATGCCACAAAAAAGTTTATTTGAAATAAATTGTGTGTTTTAAAGATATCTACATTTCTTGTCTAGTACATTTTGTCTATCGCTTAACGTTTACAGTTATATAAGATTATACAAAATTGCTACTGAATGAACAGGACTTCAAATGCTATTATCAAAACATTCAAGATACATATTTTATTTGTCATGCGAATATGCTTAATATAGAGTATTTTAATCAAGATCGTTAGAGCCATTTTTTACAAAATCAAAAATATCGAAAAATGTTTCATATATAGTGCAGATTGAGGTAGGGGTATTTTCTTGAAAACCCTCGTGTCGCATCTTTGGAAGGTACTGAATTGAATCGCCAAGTTTGCTGTTGATCTGATTTTTCTTTTTTGAGTTATGCCGTGTGCAGACATACACAAGGGACTTTTTCTAAAAGGTATTCTTGTTTTATTCAGGATGTCTCAAAACATGTATTTCCAGTGAAATCTCGGTATCGAGTTTTTTGGGTGGAATGCAATACCTTCTCTACCTAATAAATACGTGGTCGAGAAAGTAATTAAATGTCGGATAACCAAACGATCATTTTAAAGAACTCTGCTACCACAAATTTTCCCAACATGGAAGGTTTTGCTTTATTTTTGACTCACTCAAAAATGGCTAGAACAGTTCTGTCCAAAATATCGTAGTTTTAAGATAAAATATGTATTTAGAATTTTCTGGGAATAGCCTGTGAAGTCCTATTCATTCAGAATTGTGCATAACTGGTAAGACGTATCAGAGACAAAATCTTATTACACAAATAATGTAGGTAGATCTCGTTAAAACCTACAATTTGGGTCAATAACCGTTTCTGAAATATTCGTTGCTCTTGGTTTGAGTTTTCGAATTCTTTATACTTTTTAAGTCATCATTATTTTGCGTCTCATGATACCATAGAAAGAGTGCGGAATTTCAGAGCCAGCAGGTAACGACACATTTTTTACTTTCTCTTTTATGAACTTAACGTACCGATTGTATTCCATCCAAAAATTCGATGTCGAGATTTAATGGGATATCATGTTTTCGGCACCTTGAACCCAAAGTAATTTTTATAAAAACGTCGAGTGAGTGTGTGTGTGTGTTTGCTGTGAACAGCATATTCAAAAACGAAAAGTTGGTCAAATACGAAACTTGGTACTTAAGTGCAGGACCATCCAAGGATGCGACACGTAGATATTAAAGAAAATCCCCCCATTATAAACTACCTTTACATTTTTACTTTCTCTACTACGTATAGTAAGTAGGGGAAGTATTGTATTCCACCCAAAAATTCGATACCGAGATTTTACCGAAGATATATGTTTTGAGACTCCCTGAATCCAAAAAAAGCATTTTTGGAAACATGTCCGTGTGTGTGTGTGTCTGTGAACAGCATAACTCAGAAACGAACAGTCGGATAAACACCAAACTTGGTATTTAGGTTCAGTATCTTCCAGAGATGCGACACGAAAGTTTTCAAGAAAATCCCCCCACCCCAGACTACCCTTTACATTGAACATTTTCAAAAATTTTAAATTTCTCAAAAATGGCTCTAACGATTTTGATTAAAATATCATAGGTTTAAGATATTTTATGACAAATGAAATGTATATCTCGAATTTTCTGGGAATGTCTCCAAAAGTATTCTTCATTGTGAACGACTTTTGCATAACTGGTAAACCATAAGAGATAGACAACATTTTACTACACAAAAAATGTAGATCGCGTTAAAATACACAATTTGTCACATACATTTTTTTTTGAGTGAACCATTTTCGAGATATTGCTTGTTATTCCCTTAAATTTTCCAATATTTATACTTTTTCTCAAATGGAAATTCGTTATTCATTTTTGGTCCTGCTAATGCAAAGCGAATGGAACACTTCACATAGCAACCAGCTCTTAAATATTTGACTATCGCTTAAAGCCTAGCAATTCCCCTTGCATCTACAAGAAAATTAGCAATAAGATTAACATCTCTATTAACATGAAACATATGGAGAATAAGCGTTTGTAAAAATAGTTTGTACAAGAGTAGAGAAAGTCATGTGAATGTAACGCATCAGAATTTTTTCTATAAAATGACATTTAACGATTTTGAAGAAAATACCATATATTTAAGCCATTATTATGATGAATAAAATATATATCTTGAATTTTCTAGAAATAGCCTGTAAATATATATCTTTCTGAATGACTTTCAAATACTTTATTATATATATATATATATATATATATTATTTATTATCGCTTAAACTTTAAAATCATTCGCTACTACTTTAGAACACAGAACATGACTACAACGAAAATACATTATTTTATACAGTAATAGTACATACAACATTGTTATACAATTAAATATTTTGTAAACCGTAAGCCAGAGAAAAAAATCTTACTACACAAACAAATGTTCGTTCAAGCACTCAGTTTATGTCAAACACAACTTTTTGTAGTGTTAACTATTTCCGGGAGATTCCTTGTTATTAGTTTTAATTTTGAAATACTTATTATCCCATTCAATTGCAAATCGCTATTCTCCGTCTCCTTTCTTTCTTTCGTTCATGCAAAGAGAACAGAATTTCAAAGTCATCACATAGTGACCGATTTTGAATAGATGAGATTTTCGGTTTAGTCTACTACATTCTTTTTATCGTAAATTCTGCGATAAGTTTACGAGGGCAATATGTTTGAAACAACACTTTAAATGTGGTTCCAAAAGTTTTTAAAAGGCGGCGCAAGGAGATTATTCTGTAGATTTTCAAAAACAGCAGGAAATAGTTTTTTGTTCTCAGCAGCCACTCAAGGAATTTAAGAACAGTTGGAAGTTTATTATAGAACATATCGCAAATATTCAGTACAAATATGATATCATGCATTAACACCATTTCATCCAACAATGATAAATTCACAAGTGTTCATGATATATTATACTATTCATATAAAGAGTTTTTATCCTCACCGTGATATATTTTTACTTTCTCTACTACGTATAGTAAGTAGGAGAAGTATTGTATTCCATCCAAAAATTCGATACCGAGATTTCACCGGAAATTTTTGGAAACATTCCGTGTGTGTGTGTGTGTGTGTGTGTGTGTGTGTGTGTGTGTGTGTGTGTGTCTGTGTGTCTGTGAACAGCATAACTCAGAAACGAACAGTCGGATAAACACCAAACTTCGCATTTAGGTTCAGTATCTTCCAGAGATGCGACACGAAGGTTTTCAAGAAAATCCACCCACCCTAGATTACCGTTTACATGGAACATTTTTCGAAAATTTTAATTCTCTCAAAAATGGCTCTAACGATTTTGATTAAAATATCATATGTTAAGATATTTTCATGACAAATGAAATGTATATCTCGAATTTTCTGGGAATGTCTACAAAAGTATTCTTCATTGTGAACGACTTTTGCATAACTGGTAAACCATAAGAGATAGACAAAATTTTACTACACAAAAAATGTAGATCGTGTTAAAATACACAATTTATGTCATATAATTTTTGTTGTTGAGCGAACCATTTTCGAGATATTGCTTAGTATTCCCTTAAATTTTCCAATACTTATACTTTTTCTCAAATTGAAATTCGTTATTCATATTGTTTTGTCCTGGTAATGCAAAGAGAATGGAATACTCCACATAGCAACCACCTCTTAAAATATTTGACTATCGCTTAAAGTCTACCACATTCCCCTTGCATCTACAAGAAAATTAGCAATAAGATTAACATCTCGATTAACATGAAGCATATGGAGAATAAGCGTTTGTAAAAATAGTTTGTACAAGAGTAGAGAAAGTCATGTGAGTGCAACACATCAGATTTTTACTTAAAAGTTGTTTCAAATTAAGCAAGGGGATTACAACTTATTCACATGTTTATTCGCAGTAACAGTTCTTGCGATGGAAATAAAAGGGGAAAAATCGCAAAGTTTAAGGAATATCCGTTATAACGCACTGTCACTTGTAAAATGTGCAACATGGAATATTTGGAAAACGGTTAGCGCTACGAAAAGATTGACAGAAATTCTATATTTTAATGAACTCTGCCTTTTTCCCTTAGTAAGCTTTTATTTACTTTTTGTTAGCACATATTTACAGAACACTATTGTATATGAGTTCTAGCATCATCCCTAAATGAGAAAAGCATATGTACAGGGGAGAATACCTCAAATAAACCAATAAGTATAGTGGATGTTTCAATAACGAATAAACTTATCAAATATTCTTATAGCTACAAACAAATACAAATTTTTGCAATACATTTATATCGAATTAATTACAACTAGGAGTAACAATTATGTGAAACGTATAGGTATGAGAATATCTAATATAATTTTCATATAAGAGTACTAATATTAGTTAATTTGGTTTAATTATATAATAATAAATGTTTGTTGTACAAAAATTCTTCCTTGAAATCTTTTAATTGTATCTTTTTAATTTATAAATACTAACTAATGCAAATCTGGATACTTGTTTATAATCATGTTGTATAACATTGGACCAAAATGTTACTATGTTTGTAGGCCGCAGTTGTTAAATATTTAAAGTCAGAGTGTTTAGTTTTATAATTATGAGAAAATAACGGAAATACATTACTATTTCTGTGGATGCAATTTAATAAGACATTATAGTAAATTTTGTGGATTTTTAATACATTGAATTCAGAATGTGAGAGTACTCATAGATAGTAGGTTAACTTTTTTAGGCTATTTTAATCACTCTTTATGACTTTCTCTACTACGTATAGTAAGTAGGGGAAGTATTGTATTCCACCCAAAAATTCGATACCGAGATTTCACCGGAAATTTTTGGAAACATTCCGTGTGTGTGTGTCAGTGAACAGCATAACTCAGAAATGAACAGTCGGATAAACACCAAACTTGGTATTCAGGTTCAGTATCTTCCAGAGATGCGACACGAAGGTTTTCAAGAAAATTCCCCCATCCCAGATTACCCTTTACATGGAACATTTTTCGAAAATTTCGATTTTCTCAAAAATGGCTCTAACGATTTTGATTAAAATATCATATGTTTAAGATATTTTTATGACAAATGAAATGTATATCTCGAATTTTCTGGGAATGTCTACAAAAGTATTCTTTATTGTGAACGACGTTTGCATAACTGGTAAACCGTAAGAGATAGACAAACTTTTACTACACAAAAATGTAGATCGCGTTAAAATACACAATTTATGTCATATACATTTTTTTTGTTGAGTGAACCATTTTCGAGATATTGCTTGTTATTCCCTTAAATTTTCCAATACTTATACTTTTTCTCAAATTCGTTTTTCATTTTTTTATGTCCTGGACATGCAAAGAGAATGGAATACCCCACATAGCAACCAGCGTTAAAATATTTGACTGTAGCTTAAAGCCTACCATATTCCCCTTGCACCTACCAGAAAATTAGCAATAAGATTAACGTCTCGATATCTCGATTAACATGAAGCATATGGAGAATAAGCGTTTGTAAAAATAGTTTGTACAAGAGTAGAGAGAGTCATGTGAGTGTAACACATCAGATCTTTTTTTTAATAATTTTAACAGTGTAATAGTGCTGATGAATGAACTACCTCAGCCTATAATACCATATTGAATTAGGAATTGAACTAAAGATCTGTTAAAACTTCATTGCTATACAAAACTATTTAAAATTCAGTCAAATAAAGAGAAACGTATTCACAGAAATTCCAAGATATAAATTTTATTAGTTATGCAATATCTTAAATGTTTGTGTTTTAATAAAAACTAGTAGAGCTGTTAGAGAAACAATAAAAATAACGGAAATTTGTCCACGCAAGGCGGTAAAATGGGGAGCGGATTTTCTCAAAAAACTTTGTGTATTCTTGAGTTACAAATGCTGTTCGCAGAAACACACCGATGGATGGACGGTCTGGCGGAAGGACACACAGGGACGATTTTCTAAAAATGTTTACTTGAAGGCATCCGATGAAATCTCAAAATTGAATTTTCGGTAGAATATAATATTTCCTTTTACCTTTTATCGGTGATGATAAATAAAGTAAACAGATTAAATTAATTGTATGATAAATACGGAATCCCCAAATTTCACACCTTGGTTCCCTTAAATCTGCCAGGTTTCATGGGAGCCGTTTTGACTGCTGCGCTTGACTGCAGTGTATAGCAGTGTGCTATCCATGTGGATGATTATCTGCAGTACGTTGGAAATAAATAAATAAACTGAGTTTTATTTATGGACGCTCTTTAACTACAATGGCTCTTAACGTCTCATTCTATATTGGACGTGAAATACCGGAAATTTCGCTCAGAGGCCTCCATATCAGGCTTGAAGTTATTTTACGTGCCGTAGATCTACGACACGGGACCACCGGCTTTACTTGCCTTCCGAAGGAATCCTTGCTAAGGATTTTTACGCTCAAAAAAAAAAAATCCATCGCCCTCCGCCTGGTTTCGACTCGCGACCTCGGGAACTAGAGGCTAGTATGAAACATCTAGACCACGGAGGACGACCCAAATATCTGAGCCCCTCCCGTAAGGGAGTCGTTCGGATTGGGTTGGACCATGCAGGGCAATGGTTCCCGAAAGCCATGGGAAAGTAGGTACGTCTGGGCGGTGATGCCCAGGCGGGATTGTGAAATGCCTGTATATCCTCCGGTACTAGTATGGAGAGCTGGGAGACGACGTGCTAGAACGTTGTCGCCCCTACCGAGGTTTTTCGGTAGTGTTCACCTTCGGTTGTTGCCGTTCCCGATTAGCAGCAAATATAATTGCCGGACGTCTTTTGGGAGAATTTTATTTAAATATTAGACTAGAGTTCAAGAAGGCGTACTTAGGCTCCGGGTATACCTCCGTCTCAACATGTGCATTTGCGTATTTTATTTGTTTAATTTCAGGCGAGAGGGGGAGGTGCAAATTACAACAAACTGAATAACTAAGTACTAATGGATATGGAGAGGAAATTAAGAATGAGGAATATATGTTTGTGATCAGAGAGGACTTCAACTTCAGCATGGGAAAGTTTTCTTGCGTTTATGGACAGGTATCAATTAAGCCAATAGATTTCACGAATTTCTCTACCTATTATATTCCGCCCAAAATTTGATGCCGAGGCTTTACCAGAAATACATATTTTGAATTTCTCTGAATGCCCCCTCCCCAAAAGAAATTTTTAGAAAAAGTTCAATGTTTGTGTGTATGTGTGCCTGTCTTCTGCGTGTGGATAATAGAAAGTATACACCGAGATATTTATCTAAAAATACGACAAAGATGTTCAAGAAAGGTTTCCCACCCCAAAATATGCTCTACATGGAACTTTTTCCCTTGTTTTTGATTTTCGCAAATGTGGATCGATTTTGATTAAAATACCATACGTCTAAGACATTTGCATGACAAGAAAATATAAATCCTGAATTTTCTAAGAATAGCCTGTGAAATTCTCTTCATTCTGAATGACTTTTGTACAACTGGTAAACCGTATACACAAAAGCTCACTATACAACAACAAAAACACACACACACACAATTTAGGTCAAATAAACTTTTTATATCATCAGAGATATTCCTTGTTATTTGGTATGAATTTTCAAGTACTTAATTGACTATCGCTTTAACCTCCTGTGTTCCTCTTGTACATATAACGAAATGTGTAATGAAACGATTTTATTTCTGGAAACTCTTATCTCGATTAATATGAAATAGAGGGTTAAGATTTTGTAATAAGGTTTTGAGGAGTGGAAAGAGAAAGCTATGTGATTGAAGCACCAGAATTTTATTAAAGAATCCTTAATTAAGCAAGCAGATAATCTCCTTTCACCACTTTCGTTAATACTAGACTCATATTAATACAAATGAATAAAAGCACTGTTACGCTGGATACCTGTATATGCAAGCAAGTTGGGCCACCCATAGCCTGCTCAGGTCGGGCTTTGCCTGACTTGGACGGAGTTGAAGAAGAGTTGGTGTGCAGCTGGCTTGCCTAACTGCGCTCCAAACAAGTTGGAGATGTTAAAGTGCAGTATTGTATATTTTCTAGGCGGGTCCCCAACATATTGAGTTTAATTTACTTCGGTAAACTGCGTTAGGAAGTAAAATATGCCACTTAGTCCCTTTTTTCTCCAAGGTTCTCAACTGCTGCACACAAACTGTAAAGTTATAAACTCAGAATTGCTGGTGTTTGTGTTACCAACAACTAAAACTTTTAACCAATTACAAGAGACGAGACAAGAAAAAGCTATGTAACTACTGAGTGCAAGAATTTCTGTGATCACTATAATCTTCAATTCTCGGTAAGTAAAACAAAAACAAACCAAAAAAATGTGTTTCATAACATTCACAGTTTTGTGAAATTCAGAACTTTAAGCATTAAAATTACTCTGCAATATTTAAAGAAAGAAAAACACTACTTTGATTTAAAGAAGACCGTTTCGTGATAATGCATTATCAAAGGGACATGGTGCACGATAAAATACCTGCAGTATAAATTTATTATGATTGCAGAGAAAATTGATGGTTGTCAGCAAGTAAATACAAGCTGGTGCACGAAATTCCATACTATTTATTTTACACACAACACACATAAGTTTATGTTACAACAGAATACGAGTTACAGAGAGTTAGTGATTATAATATGAAATTTTGTCTCTAATGCAGAACATGTTTAATATGACCACTGATTTGTCTCATCCCTTTTGAAAACGAGCCATTTAGTTCGTCACCACTCTTGGACACAAGAATTCAGAAAACACAGTGCAATCCCTCTTAAAACAAGCTGGGGCCAGGATTCGAAAGAATGAGTCGCGTACGCGCTGTTTGTTCGTTCCTAGGCAGTGGAAGGCGGAGCGGGTGTGGGGTCAAGGCGCTTATCTACAAGCATCAGCCGACCGACCCGTTTCTGACTTCTACGTTCTACAGTGCTAGTTTAACGTCATTACTTTATAGGATAGTGGTCTGCACTGATAGAAACTTAATTTAAGAAACGATGTTTTTTCTATAATCAATCACTTCGGGGATTAAGGAAGAAAGAATTGTTCATTTTCAGTACAAGCATTTATGCAATTGAAATGTCAGACGAAACGTTTGCTAATTTAATTAAGCATAATAATTGCTGCAGGGATACTTTTCTTTACAATTCTTACAACTAAACTGTGTTTAAATACATATAAAATTAAATTATATAATGGTCATATTGAATCTTCGCTCTTGACAATCAAATTTTATCAATACAATTTATGATGGTAATGGCGGTAGTAATGGAAGTAGTTTAACAGCACACTACTTCAGCGTTTATAGCACCCTAACAGGTTAATATAAGCATTTTTTACTTTCTCTACTACGTATAGTAAGTAGGGGAAGTATTGTATTCCACCCAAAAATTCGATACCGAGATTTCACCGGAAATATATGTTTTGAGACCCCCTGAAACCAAAAAAAGCATTTTTGGAAACATGTCCGTGTGTGTGTGTCTGTGAACAGCATAACTCAGAAACGAACAATCGGATAAACACCAAACTGGGTATTTAGGTTCAGTACCTTCCAGAGATGCGACACGAAGGTTTTCAAGAAAATCCCCCACCCCAGATTACCCTTTACATGGAACATTTATTGAAAATTTTAATTTTCTCAAAAATGGCTCTAACGATTTTGATTAAAATATCATATGTTTAAGACATTTTCATGACAAATAAAATGTATATCTTGAATTGCCTGGGGATGTCTCCAAAAGTATTCTTCATTGTGAACCACTTTTGCATAGCTGGTAAACCATAAGAGATAGACAAAATTTTACTGCACAAAAAATGTAGATCGCGTTAAAATACACAATTTATGTCAATTACATTTTTTTTTGAGTGAACCATTTTCGAGATATTGCTTGTTATTCCCTTGAATTTTGCAATACTTATATTCTCAAATGGGAATTCGTTATTCATTTTTTGTCTGGGATATGAAAAGAGTATTAATCTGTGGCAAAGAGAATGGTGCTGCACATAGCAACCAGCTATTAAGAGATATGTCTATGCTTGAAGGCTACTGTATTTCTATATTGCCCTTGCAATTACAAAACAAGGGAAACATAGTACGCCTTAAGCGATTATTTTTAGAACTGGTCGCTATGTGTAAAATGTAATTCTATTTTCATGTCAAAAGATCGTTTCTGCAAATGTTTATCTCGATTAATATGAAATAGTTGGAGAATAAGAGTTTGTAAAAATAGTTTGTAGAAGAGTAGAGAAAGTCATGTGAGTGTAACACATTAGGATTTTTTGTTTGCTTTCTATGTTTGCATCAGTGGAAATAATATGAAGTATCGATAGACATAAAAGCAATGTTTTGCTTACATTTGATTATAATCAGTTATTCAATTACAAATGAATATTTGGTTTATGCCTGTAAAATGAGAGAGCTTCAGTTAGCTAAACAAGTCTATCGTATATTTTTCGAACACTGTAAAACATTGAAGATCTGAAACAAGCTCCTTCATTTAGGTAGTATCCGGAAAGAAAGAAAAAGTACCGGAACATCTGTCGATATATGAAACTTGGTACTTCAGTTTTAAATCCGGCGCTCTACCAAAGAGCTTTTGTGGTGTCGAGCTATGGACTTTCACATTAATAAATACATTTGACGTTCGGGGGGCTTGTTTAGGCTGTCTCAAGTGTTTAAAATTCATAAGGAGCGCTAAAAACATCCGAGTGTCTCCTTTCCCTAACTAAATTCATCTACAAGGAAGGCCGGAGATACATGAATCGAACTTTTGGGGTGTTTCCAAATTTCCCCCCTACTTTACTTCTGTGCAGTAAGAGTTTAGAAGCATATCATCAAATTACGCTCTATAGAACTTGGCCTCAGTCGAATTAAGGAAACAACGTACTTTACTCTTTCTTTCAACCAGAAACGATTTATCTTGCCTTTAATTCTTCCTTACTCCTCGGAGAATATGAAATAAACATAATTAAGGTCATAAAAAGTTCTCCAGCCGAGAGCTGAATCCTAACTTCATAAACCAACACTCTAACCGTTACTCCTTTAAGCAATTGAAATCTGCGTCAGGAAGAATCTGAAAAGGAGCTACAGAGGAAGGAACATTTGGATTTTCTCTGACAGTTAGGCTGCGCTAAAAGCAATTGCAAGTCATCAGATGACATGTAAGTTAATCTTAAACTGCCTAATAAACGTTATGCAACTGGCAAAACACAACAAGGTTAATCTAGGGTGGGTGGGTACCTGAGCATAAGGGAATTTTAGGCAATGGAAAAGCAGATATCCTGGCAAGAAAGGGATCTGCTCAAACATTTACTGGACCCGAAACCCTGTTTTTGGCGAACTCTGTTCGATAAACCGTTTTTCAGTGGATTAATTTAACCACCAACTGTGATGGGTTCAAACAGAAGGATGCAAGCACCGAAAAAGAATCATGAGCAGTATACCCCCCCCCACAGTCACTGTAAATGTGCTTAATCTCAGTGGATCTGAAATAAACGTGATAACCGGGTTCTTGACGGGACATTGAAGATTACGGAAATACCTGGAAATTTTTAGAGAGGAGCCAGCATGCAAGCTATGCAACAAAGAGGATGAAGCTGCCTATCTTATAATCTTCAAATGAGAAACACTGTATAAAAAAACATATGAGCTTTTGGGTGTGATAAATCCAAATGAAGATTTTCCTAAAGAAAACTTAGTTAGACTACTGTCCCTAAATAAAGTGAGAGGACTATTTAACTAAAGCAATAGTGATAGGAGATAATACAACAAAACCCTTAGGTTTCAGTGTTAAGGGCAATTACAACCAGACTAGTTAAATCAACCCTTACTGCAAAGAAGTAACCACACTATTCTAAATGCCTTATGGTTTGTTTTAAGCTAGTAGGGTTAAATCCGAGGACTTTGATATGCTGTGACGTCATCACTTTGTTTTCGCCTACGAGGTAGCAATCATCAAATGAGGAATAGAGCATATTGTCGTATGCCTCACATTTATTTATTATTTAACTTCAGAGGAGAGCTGCTACTCGCTTGCAAGAGGGATCGTTAATCAAACAAAGAACTTTACTTTAAGAGGCAACGACGAAGGGACGCAGCTAAAGTTAGATTATAAAAATAATTACTACACCAACATAATTTCTGGCTGAAGGGAGAGGCAAGGAACTCTACACTATCATAATTAAAACTACAAGAGAATGGATAGCTGGTAGATTTATTATAAAACGTTGTCTTACCCCATGTGTCTGCCGGGCGAGGACGCCAAGTCTTAGGCAGTTATCCGTCTAACTCACGCGAAGCCTAGTCACAGAATGAAGCCACGCCAAGTCTTAGCGTCAGTAACGCCATATCCCCCCCAATGACACACTGCTTCCCCTGAATCGCCCCTACTCACAGATAAGCTGCCACGCTTCGGCGTCCAGGGAGCGTATTACCATTAATATAATCTGTGCACATGCCACAATATTAAGCGATATACAAGGATAGTATTGGAAGCCCACACTAAACCAAACCCCTTACACTATGCCATACACAAGTGAAGTAACCAGTTGCCGCATTGTAGGTATGCGGACGCACAGTGCTTCAAATATGCCAAGCAGTTGGACAGAAGAGACTCTGCGTTATAGATGAAGACGTTTCCGGAGGAGCGTGAAGGGGGCCTTAAGACACAAAGCAAAAGCAAGGAGGGTCATAGAAGACCACAACAGAGATTCTAGGGGTCCATAATGAGAATCGCTTCCTTCCAGCGACAAGAATAAAAAATCTGATGTGCTACACTCATATGACTTTCTCTACTCTTGTACAAACTATTTTTACAAACGCTTATTCTCCATATGCTTCATGTTAATCGAGATGTTAATCTTATTGCTAATTTTCTTGTAGATGCAAGGGGAATTGGTAGGCTTTAAGCGATAGTCAAATATTTTAAGAGCTGGTTGCTATGTGGAGTATTCCATTCTCTTTGCACGTCCAGGACATAAAAAAATGAATAACGAATTCCCATTTGAGAAAAAGTATAAGTATTGGAAAATTTAAGGGAATAACAAGGAATATCTCAAAAATGGTGCACTCAACAAAAAGAAATGTATATGACATAAATTGTGAATTTTAACGCGATCTACATGTTTTATGTAGTAAAATTTTGTCTATCTCTTATGGTTCACCAGTTATGCAAAAGTCGTTCACAATGAAGAATACTTTTGGAGACATTCACAGAAAATTCGAGATATACATTTCATTTGTCATGAAACTGGCTTTAAACATATGATATTTTAATCAAAATCGTTAGAGCCATTTTTGAGAAAATTAAAATTTTCGAAAAATGTTCCATGTAAAGGGTAATCTGGGGTGGGGGAATTTTCTTGAAAACCTTCGTGTCGCATCTCTGGAAGATACTGAACCTAAATACCAAGTTTGGTGTTTATCCGACTGTTCGTTTCTGAGGTATGTTGTTCACAGACACACACACACACGGACACGTTTCAAAATTGCTTTTTGTGGATTCATGGGGTCTCAAAACATGTATTTCCGATGAAATCTCGGTATGGAATTTTTGGGTGGAATACAATACTTCCCCTACTTACTATACGTAGTAGAGAAAGTAAACAGAAGTCTAAAACTCCCAGTGGGCGCTGAGAAGGTCCGTCGACGACTACATACTGCTTGCATCCGAACATCACAGGCCTGCGAGAAAGGTTGCCCTTAAGCAAAAACACAGGAAAACTCGCGTGGACTTCCGCCTCCAGCATCTGCCAGAAAGTCAAAACTTTTGAGAGATGGTAATATGTGTTTTCGTCAAACGAGGATGGGAGACCGTCTTTGTGGCGACCTCACAACACTCGCTTCGACCCTAAACACGTTGTCACTTCACGGAGTTGCAGGATCAGCTTAGCTGTATGGGGCTGGATGAGCGCCGGTGGAGTAGGGAAGCTTGTTGAAGTCTCTTCTAACATGGACTCTCCGGAATATGCTGCGGTCCAGGAAGAATGCATACTCCCAATGGTGCGATCTATCTACCCGGAAGTTGAAATGCCTGTGATATATTTCATACACGACAACAACAGTGTGCACACAACCCGGAGGCTTGGCTTCAGCAGCACCCAAGAGATTTCGTTTTGGAATGGCCTGCGAAGTCTCCGCACCTTAATCCAATTGAGAGCGTCTGGGCATTAATGGCTCGCAATGGGAACAACATCAAGAACACACCAAAGAGACACAGACAAGACTGGGAGAGTATGAGGAGGTTACTTCAAATTTGCATCTCTTTAGTTTTCTCAAATGCCTCGGAGACTACATGAGGTCACTGAAAATCAAGGCTGGTGGTCTTCCTATTAAAGAAATAAAAACGAAGTCACACAAAAGTAGTTTGTATTATTATTATTGGATTTATTGTAAACACATTGTTATTATTTCACATTTGATAGATTTGTGTTAAGAAAAATATGTTTAATTTCTAAAATATAAAGAAGTACAATTTTATTTTGTGTTACTACTACCCTAATATTAAACTAATATCCAGGATGTTAATCTTTGTATTTGACACTGTTTATCATCTCTGTAAGCTGTGTAGTGAAGAGGAACGTTAAACGCCACAAATAAATAGAACGAGTTTAATAATAATAATAATAATAAGCTTATTATATTATCATGGAAAACATTTGAGATCAATGTTTATTAATTATCCATAATCAAGTTTAGATTCAATACAATACTTCTTCTACCCCTGCAAGTACGTGGTAGAGAAAGTAAAAATATAGTCGAATATTATATTTTTCATAACAGACCTCTGGTTGCAAAGTAAAATGTGTAAAAGGCGTTTTGCTGGCCTCAACCTACTGAGAACATTACATCACGTGCATACTCCGATACTAGGATGTACTACTCGGGACATTTAGGAATAACGCTGTTTGGTGGTGCCGTTATTGTTTACATTCAAGTCGCCTTTACTCGCTATATAAAACAGGGATAGTTGCTGCGTTGGCCATAAGTAAACAACGCTAAACATAAAAGTATGCCGCGAACTTGAAATTGAGTTTTATTTATGGACGCTCTTTAACCGCTATGGTTCTTAGCGTCCCATTCTATATTGGGCGTGAAAAAGCGAAAATTTTGCCCTGAAATTTAAATTGGGTTTTATTTATGAACGCTCTTTAACTGCTAGCGACTTAGCGTCCCATTCTACGAGGGTGAATTGATAAGTCAGTGACTTTTTAAAGAAAATAACAACTTTTTTCCAAAAAATGGTTTTTATTTCTCAATATAATCTTCTTTCAATTCAAATCATGTTGTCCAACATTTCTCCAATTTTTTTTAACCGTTCCCAAAAATATGATTTTTCGAAGTCTGCTAAATGAGGTTGTTTCTGCCATGATGTATTCATTGGACGTGAATTTCTTCCCAGCGAGCCAATTTTTCAGGTTTGCGAAGAGGAAGAAGTGGCTAGGAGCCAAATCTGGAGAATATGGTGGGTGAGGTAACAGTTCGTAGCCAAATTCCACAAATTTTGGGATGACAATGGCTGACTTGTGTGCGGGTGCATTATCCTGGTGAAAGAGAACCTTTTCCTTCACCAAATGGAGACGTTTCTTTAACAATTCCTTGTGAAAGGGATCCAGCATTGCGGCATAATATGAATCAGTGATCGTTTTACCCTTTTCCAGATAATGGATGTCTATCACCCCTTGTGAATCCCAAAAGACAGCTGCCATGATTTTTCCTGCCCACGGAATGCTTTTCGCTTTCTTTGGAGAAGGTTCGCCAAAGGAAATTCACTGCTTTGATTGTTGTTTGCTTTCAGATTGATAGTAATTGATACAAGTTTCATCAACCGTGATATAACGCCGCAAAAACTCATTTGTGTTGCGCTGGAACGTGTTCAAACATTCCTGTGAAATGGTCACACGATGCCGCTTCTCAAAGGTGAGCAGTCGTGGCACCCATCTTGCTGACAGCTTTCTCATACCCTAAAATTCGTGCAGAATGTTATACACTCGTTCATTCGAGTTGTTTATGGTCTTGGCTATCTCACGGATTTTCACTCGGCGGTCTTCCAACACAATATCGTGAACTTTGTTCATCATTTCTTCTGTTGTGACCTCAACCGGCCGTCCTGTGCGCACGGCATTCCTTTTGCTCGAATGGCCACATCGAAATTCTGTGAACCATGCCATGTGATGGAGCAGGATCCTCACAATACTTGTTCAGCTTTTCTTCTGTTTCCTTCACCGTCCTACCACGCAAAAACTAGTGCTTTATTAGAAAACAAAATTCACTTTTCTCCATTTTCTATGAAGCAATTTTAGATGCTCTCAACAATGTTCTAAGAAACAAATGACGACGAATTTCTGCGATTATATCCAGAATAGATGTAAGACTTGGGTGCAAACAAGAAACCTGTGATTAGAACGCTATCTCTCGTCAAATTCATGAACTTATCAATCCGCCCTCGTATATTGGGCGTGAAAGACCGGTAATTTGGCTCAGAGGCCTCTATATCAGGCTTGAGGTTCCTTTACGTGCCTACGACACGGGACCACTGGCTTTACTTCCCTTCCGAAGGAAGCCATGCTAAGGATTTTTACGCCCGAAAAAAGCATCTTCCTCTGCCGGGTTTGAACCCGCGACTTCGGGAACTAGAGGTTGCCACTAGACCACGAAGGACGAGAAGTATGCTCTGAGTAGTATATGTAGGGAATAATATTTTCCATATATAAAGCGAACGTCCTTAGTAATGATCTTGCTATTGGCAGAGCGCCTTTTACTTTCTCTTCCACGTACATAATAGGTAGAGAAGATATTGCATTTCACCCAAAAAAATTCGATACCGAGATTTCAACGGAAGTACATGTTTTGAAGCATCTTGAATATCAAAATAAAGCAGTTTTACAAAAAGGGGTGTGTTTGTGTGTGTGTGTGTGTGTGAGAGAGAGAGAGAGAGAACAGTATAACTAAAGAAAACGAAAGGTTGGATAAGTATCATACTTTGTATTTAAGTTCAATACCTTCCAAAGATGCGACTCGAAGATTTTCAAGAAAATTGAAAGGGGATATATTATACATATATAAAGGAATTGTACATATGAAATGGGAACCATACATATAAGAATTGTACAGTAATAATTTAATTCACTAACATGTTAAAATATTCAACATATAACATTTGTACAGAGCTGATTGTAAGAAACGGGCGAGCTAGCAAGAATTCCAAGAAATTATAAAGACCGTACCTGTCACCGAGCGGTACAACGCTACATGATGGCGCCCAAGCGCACGGATCTGGAGACACACACATTTTCATACATGTCAGGGTAACGCGGCCGGAGGGCCAGTAGGAAAGGTCGCTACATTTTCAAACGCAGAGGGGAGCGTCACTAGGCTCCCGTATATAAGGGCAGACAAAGCCTCAGAGCCCGGCCAATACCTATCACCTTGAATTCGCAGGTGCATATTGCGGTACTGCCTCATCTTCACCCTTGACTTTTCCCTCCGGTGGAGGAGTTTTTAGTGGGTATGCCGATTTGCCGGTGAGTCCCATACTCTCAGTCCCGACTCCCATCGGGAGTGAGGTAAGTGATTAAATCATTTTCTCCTCCACTCGAAAAAAAAACAGCCCGCTCTTATTTTCAATCTAACTCATCGAGAAGTCACGTCGACACGAGGTGCTACAGATGCACGTGGGTGCACAAGGGTGGGGTGCATGTGAATATAGCTAGACTCCTGACTAACTTAAAGTGGTGGGATTATTATTATAATAATGAGTCAATCTAGCCGCCCATAACTATTCAAAGTGTGAAATAAACTTCATTGATTAAGGGAAACTCGCAGTGTATTTTTAACTTGCCTCACCCACTAGAACCTGAGATTCAATAATTAAATATAGCTAGGAATGGAATACTCAACAACCGACGAGCACCAATAGCCGAGGAAGAAGAACACTGCAACAGGCAAAAACCACCCAAGGATCATCGGTTTCCCGCTACAAATATCGCCCAACGACTGTTTCCCGCCACAAAATTCCCACTCCAAACTACCCTTTACAAGTAAAACTTTTTATTTTCTAAAAAAATAGCTCTAACGATTTTAATTAATATACCTTTTGTATTAAAGATACATGACAAATAAAATGTATAGCTTGAATTTTCTGGGAATAGTCTGTGAAGTTCTTTTCATTTGAAAGAATTTTGTATAATCTTGTATAACTGGTAAATGTTGAGCGATATAAGACGAGAACGTACTACCCAAAACTGTAGACCTCTTTAAAACACACAATTTATTTCAAATAACGTTTTTGTGGCATCAGCCATTTCCGAGAAATCCGTTATTAATGGTTCGAATTGTTCAACATTTGGCAATTCTCTTAAAAAACTGCCGATTTTCAGTTGTTTCTCACGATATGGAAAGAAAATGGAATTTTAAGGCCAGCATATAGCGTCCAGTTCTTAAACATTTGACTATCGCTGTTCTCTTTGTATCTATAACGAAATATGTAATGTAGCTATTTCCGGAAAGGTTTATCTCGATTAAAATGACGTAAATAGGAAAATAAACTTTCGTAATAATAATTTGTACGCCCAGTAATACGCGATAGGGGGTAGAGAAAGTCATGTGAATGTAACACAATTTTTAAAATTATTTTTACACGCATTTTTTATGGCGATTCTATTTTATACTCCAACGAAAAGTCAAAGCCGCCTTCGGAATTGAAATTAGAAGCTGTCTTATACCCTATGTATGCAGCAAAGAATGGTGATTTTCAATGGTGAAAGAATTATCAAAATCGGTTGAGTGGTTTTCCATATAACTCCCTCCCGTAAACATTCAAGTTTTCTCTCTTTATAATATTAGTACAAATAATATTCTTTACGTGCCTAAATGTTGGACTCCTATCCCTAACAATTAGTACTTACAGTATATCAATAGTTTACATTTAATTGCCTACTACAAAATCAAAGATGCATTCGCTTAATAATAAAATTAGCGTCCCTCAACGATTTTGATTTTAAATTTCTAGTGCGATTTAAATTTTTAGCGATTTCTCGGAATTCATTCAGATACAAATTACGGATGCATTACCAGGAAGTCCTGGCTGGAGGCGTTACCCTGCTAAATCTGGAGGTCACTTGCAATGCCGTACAAAACGTGATTTTACAGCAGCAACGTGAAACTGTACAGTCAGCTGTTTGGCCAAGTGCCTCTGCAGCCTTCCTTGCACATCGGCGTGTCTGTCGCGCTCAGCCAAACACCTAGCGTATTAACAGTATTTTATACAGCTTCCACAACAGACGTATTCTTATCGTTATAAGCAGGGCTTGCATTCTGATGACATGCCATCTTTTAGCTGTTGCATCACAGACACGCTAACTTGCACATAAATCCTTATCGTGGGTCCCACGCTATAAAAATTCATATACTTTATTAGGCTATTTTTTTTTTCGATTTTACGTCATTACTTTGTCATTTTCTTACCCTTTGCGTCTTCATTTAATCTTTTCTTGCACTTGTATTGGCTATATAAAGAGATTTATATTATTGATTTCAAATTCAGAAATTTCATTACTCAAACGACAGATAGGAGTCATTTTTACTTTCTCTACTACGTATAGCAAGTAGGGAAAATGTTGCATTCCATCAAAAATTCGATATCGAGATTTCA
This sequence comes from Deroplatys truncata, assembly GCA_030765065.1. Classification (NCBI taxonomy): domain Eukaryota; kingdom Metazoa; phylum Arthropoda; class Insecta; order Mantodea; family Mantidae; genus Deroplatys; species Deroplatys truncata. The sequence goes on along the minus strand of CM060982.1, from coordinate 76,497,919 downwards.
CCAGAAATATATGTTTTGAGGCCAGCTGAATTCCCCCCCCCCCAAATCATTTTAGTAAAAGGTTCGTGTGTGTGTGTGTGTGTGTGTGTATGTGTGTGTGTGTGTGTGTCTGTGTCTGTGAACAGCATAGCTCAAAAACGAAAAGTCAGATAAATATCAAACTTGGTATTTAGGTTAAGTATCTTCCAAAGATGCGACACGAAGATTTTCAAGAAAATCACTCCATCGCATACCACCTTTACATGGAACATTTTACGAAAAGTTTTATTTTATCAATAATAGCTCTAACGATTTTGATTAAAATATCACATGTTTAAGATACTTTTATGCCAAATGAAATGTATATGTTGAATTTTGTGGGAATGTCCCCAAAAGTCCTCTTCATTCTGAATACATTTTGCATAACTGGTAAATCGTAAGAGATAGACAAAATTTTACCACACAAAAAATGTAGATTTCGTTAAAGCACACAATTTTTGACATAACTTTTTTTTTGTCGAGTGAACAATTTCTTACATATTCTTTGTTATTTGTTTGAATTTTCCAATACTTATACTTTTTCTCAAACAGAAATTCGTTATTAGGTTTTGTATGTTTGTTTGTTTGTTTTTATATCCTGAACATACAAAGAGAATGAAATATTCCACATAGCAACTAGCTCTTAAAAGATTTGACTATCGCTTAAAGCGATAAAGTTTTAAAGTTTTTATTTATGGACGCTCTTTAACTGCTGTGGTCCCTAGCGTCGCGTTCTATATTGGGTGTGAAAGACCCGCAATTTTGCTCAGAGGCCTCTTCATCAGGCTTGAGGTTCTTTTACGTGCGTAAATCTACGACACGGGACCACGGCTTTACTTCCTTTCCGAAGGAAGCCATGCTAAAGATTTTTACGCTCGAAAAGGCCCATCGCCCTCCGCCGGGTTTGACCCGCGACCTCGGGAACTAGCAAAGCATGCCACGTAGGTGTTATGCAGTTATTGCAGCTCATGGAGGACACACTAGATACTGAGTGTTATAAAAGTTTGTTAGAATGTCCAATATAAGTTTATACAATTCTTCAATCTATAATTAAAAAATATCAAAAATTGAATCATGTCAATATTTATTTTGGGGGTTTGGTTTAAACATGTGAGCAGTGTAGCGTATGCTTGCTTACTTATAAAATAATTAAGAAAATAATTCGGCTCAAATGGAAGATATTTTTTTAGAATTATTAAAGGAAGCTGAAGACAACCAATTTCACAGAAAGCTGAATAATCATATGAGAGAGATTTTGACAGATCTTGTGATTGTAGAAAAGCAAAATAAGCACGGTTACAAAAAATTCTTAACTGATTACCATAAATATGCAGGAAGCCAAGAACTTTTAAACTCAATTCTCTAATCTTTGTTTGTACTTCAAGTTTACAGCGTTTCCGCTAGTTTTCATTGACTCAGCAACAACGAAAGATTTGTTTAAGAGAAAACTATAAGCAAACTATATTAATAGAAGGGATGATAGTTAAATTTATAGTAATTCATTACGTCATATTAAGTAATGCATTTTTTCGATTGTTACCTTATATGTGCATTTCTACTAGATACAATAGTAAAGCAAATGTTTGGTCTTTGATACAAAATGTAATCGTTTCCATTGACAATTCATATAAAATGAATCAAAAGAGCGACATTAGAGAAGGCTTTAGAATTTTGTGGGTTAAGAAGGATTAGATGGAATCGATTATAAATGCATGCGTTTCATCAGATTTATTACATAATTGACGCTGAGCAACTATTATGGCATTCATGCTAAAAAGGCACGTTTATCACGATTCTGACCATCACAACAAGAGGTTTATAATTGCATAAACTTGTTTGATAGTTTCTTCTGAAACTCTTACCTTGCTTTAGAATATACATAAATCTTTAGAAGTTTTTATATTAAACACTGGTAGTTTAGAAATAATTTTGATCCCGATGATGTCCTTGTATATTTACTTTCTCTACTACTTATAGTAGGTAGGGGAAGTATTGTATTCCACCCAAAAATTCGATACCGAGATTTCACCGGAAATACATGTTTTGAGACAACCTGAATCCAAAAAAAAGCATTTTTGGAAACATGTCCGTGTGTGTGTGTGTGTGTGTGTGTGTGTGTGTATTTCTGTGAAAAGCAAAACTCAGAAACGAACAGTCGAATAAACACCAAACTTGGTATTTAGGTTCAGTATCTTCCAGAGATGCGACACGAAGGTTTTCAAGAAAATCCCCCCACTCCAGATTACCCTTTACATGAAACATTTTTCGAAAATTTTAATTTTCTCAAAAATACCTCTAACGATTTTGATTAAAATATCATATGTTTAAGATATTTTCATTGCAAATAAAATGTATATGTTGAATTTTCTGGGAATGTCTCCAAACGTATTCTTCATTGTGAACGACTTTTGTATAACTGGTAAACCATAAGCGATAGACAAAATTTTACTACACAAAAAAGTAGATCGCGTTAAAATACACAATTTGTGTCAGATACATTTTTTTTGTTGAGTGGACCATTTTCGAGATATTGCTTGTTATTACCTTAAATGTTTCAATACTTATTTTCTCAAATGGGAATTCGTTATTCATTTTTTTTTGTCTTGAATATGCAGAGAGTATTAATCTGTGGCAAAGGGAATGGTGCTGCACCTAGCAACCAGCTATTAAGAGATATGTATGTGCTTAAAGGCTACTGTATTTCTATATTGCCCTTGTAAATATATATTCCTCTTACTTCTACAAGAAAATTAGCAATAAGATAGAGTCTGCAAATGTTTATCTTGATTAACATGAAGTATATGGAGAATAAGCGTTTGTAAAAATAGTTTGTACAAGAGTAGAAAAAGTCATGTGAGTGTAACACATCAGATTTTTTTAAATATATTTAAAATATATGGTCCTTCTGCCTGCCTTTGTTAGCGTGCTAATCTCAGTAATTACTGGAAGACTTACTTCCTTTCTCTGCTTAGCTAAGACAGAAGATGTGTTACATTGACCCAAAAATTCCATATCACTATTTGTCTAGAAATAAATATTCTCAGCTCTAATGAATACAAAAAAATGAAGTATTTATAGAAAAGTTGCGCCTCTGTGCATTTGTGAACATCATAACTCAAAAACAAAAATCGAATAAACACCAAATTTCATATTTAAGTTAGACTCCTTTACTTCATAAAAAAATTAATTATATGTTACCCTCTTAAAAACTGCTTTAACAATTTTTATTCAACGGCACAAATTTGAGATATTGGAATGAAATTTATATTACATACATATTTTTTCTAATATTCAGGGAACCACAAAATGACAGAAGTTCTATACCGAAAGTTTGGGTGGAATTCAATACTTCCTAAGCTGCTATAATTAAGTGATAGAGAAAGTAAAGAGTTACTTTACATTTTAATTAATATAGATATCACAACGTATTTTGTAAAGATAGTACCAAAATAAAAGAAAATCAAATACTTCCGAACCAATTCGAGTCAAAATAATGAAACATCCATCCCAGATTTGCATCTTCTCATGTACATTATATAAATTTCATCAATCTGTAGTAAAAAGCTGCAGTTTCACCTATATCTCACCTTAAAACCTTATTTGTTTGAAAATTTTTGGATCGAATGTAGTACATATTTTATCTATTTAGCCCATTCGAACAAGGAATTACAGAGTGGACTAATTTTTCAAGTTCAAAAAATCTGATGTGTTACAGTCACATGACTTTTTCTACTCTTGTACAAGCTATTTTTATAAACACTTATTCTCCATGTGCTTCATGTTAATTGAGATATCGAGATGTTAATGCTATTGCTAATTTTCTTGTAGATGCAAGGGGAATTGGTAGGCTTTAAGCGATAGTCAAATATTTTAAGAGCTGGTTGCTATGTGGAGTATTCCATTCTCTTTGCATTACCAGGACAAAAAAAACTGATGTGTTACACTCACATGACTTTCTCTACTCTTGTACAATCTATTTTTACAAACGCCTATTCTCCATATGCTTCATGTTAATCGAGATGTCGAGATGTCAATCTTATTGGTAATTTTCTTGTAGATGCAAGGGAAATATGGTAGCTTTTAAGCGATAGTCAAATATTTTAACGCTGGTTGCTATGTGGCGCATTCCATTCTCTTTGCATGTCCAGGACAAAAAAATCTGATGTGTTACACTCACATAACTTTCTCTACTCTTGTACAATCTAATTTTACAAACGCCTATTCTCCATATGCTTCATGTTAATCGAGATATCGAGATGTCAATCTTATTGGTAATTTTCTTGTAGATGCAAGGGGAATATGGTAGCTTTTAAGCGATAGTCAAATATTTTAACGCTGGTTGCTATGTGGCGAATTCCATTCTCTTTGCATGTTCAGGACATAAAAAAATGAATAACGAATTTGAGAAAAAGTATAAGTATTGGAAAATTTAAGGAAATAACAAGCAATATCTCGAAAACGGTTCACTCAACAAAAGAAACGTATATGACATAAGTTGTGTATTTTAACGCGATCTACATTTTTTGTGTAGTAAAATTTTGTCTATCTCTTATGGTTTACCAGTTATGCAAAAGTCGTTCACAATGAAGAATATTTTTGGAGACATTCCCAGAAAATTCGAGATATACATTTTATTTGTCATGACAATATCTTAAACATATGATATTTTAATCAAAATCGTTAGAGCCGTTTTTGAGAAAATTAAAATTTTCGAAAAATGTTCCATGTAAAGGGTAGTCTGGGGTGGGGGGATTTTCTTGAAAACCTTCGTGTCGCATCTCTGGAAGATACTGAGCCAAAATACCAAGTTTGGTGTTTATCCGACTGTTCGTTTTTGAGTTATGCTGTTCACAGACACACAGACACACAGACAGACACACAGACACACAGACACACAGACAGACACACACACACGGACATGTTTCCAAAAATGCTTTTTTTGGATTCAGTGATTCTCAAAACATGTATTTCCGGTGAAATCTCGGTATCGAATTTTTGGGTGGAATGCAATACTTCCCCTACTTACTATACGTAGTAGAGAAAGTAAAAAATGAATAACGAATTTGAGAAAAAGTATAAGTATTGGAAAATTTAAGAGAATAACAAGCAATATCTCGAAAATGGTTCACTCAACAACAAAAATGTATATGACATAAATTGTGTATTTTAACGCGATCTACATTTTTGTGTAGTAAAATTTTGTCTATCTCTTATGGTTTACAGTTATGCAAAAGTCGTTCACAATGAAGAATACCTTTGGAGACATTCCCAGAAAATTCGAGATATACATTTCATTTGTTATGAAAATATCTTTAAACATATGATATTTTAATCAAAATCACTAGAGCAATTTTTGAGAAAATTAAAATGCTCGAAAAATTTTCCATGTAAAGGATAATCTGGGTCGGGGGGATTTTCTTGAAAACCTTCGTGTCGCATCTCTGGAAGATGCTAAACCTAAATACCAAGTTTGGTGTTTATCCGACTGTTCGTTTCTGAGTTATGCTGTTCACAGACGCACACAGACACGGACATGTTTCCAAAAATGCTTTTTTTGGATTCAGGGGGTCTCAAAACATGTATTTCCGGTGAAATCTCGGTATCGAATTTTTGGGTGGAATACTTTCCCTACTTACTCTACGTAGTAGAGAAAGTAGAAAGGTACAATGCCGCTATAATTCTATATCTAGGAACTAGAGACATTAATATATTATTAATGTCTACTATAAAATGATTTCCTACAATGAAAAATATCAAGATTATTACTAATAATACTGTTACTCAAGCACAGTCTATAAAATGGTGAATTCAAATAATATGCAGTTCTTGCATACAATTTGCAAAAAGGTTATCGTCAGTCTAACATTCAATTTTGGGGCATATGAGTTCAATTAAAACCACCCATCTACCCTAAGAGAAGAGTAGCCAAACTTTCTTTGCTTGCCCCACTCCACGACGCCTGCTCCTCTGATGTGCTAGGAAGGTCGCAGCTCGGACGCTGCCGTTGCGCCGTGCTGTATATCGATTGGGTCTCCAGTGAGACAGTATCGCAGGTTGGCGTTGTCACCCGCAGCAGTTTCAGGATAATCCGTTTACTTCTCTTCGCACTTTACACATTCCAGGTGACGTGTTTTCTGTCTCCCCGCACGTGACCTTGCTTGCCACTTCCTAACCAGACTCACTCCCAGTTAGCGTGTTAAATGTCTGTGTGCTCAAGGCTCCTTCAGATGCATGAGGGTCGGCAACGAAGTCCTGATCCTCCTGCTGTGCGTCGCCCCTGAACTGCCCAACTTCCATCTCGGTAAGGTGTGTTGTGCTGCTTTCATTGCTTCGAGACCTAACCCTTTCAGATGGTCAAATTTATCTCCATAGATACTTTTACTCGTAGTGTTTGTAGGTATATTTTGTGAAAGATGAAACCTATTGCACATTTGTTTTGAAATTAGGTTCACAAATGTACTTTTTTAAGTTAATTATTCCTCGAATATAAAATGTTTTGTGTTCGTTTAGACGTAAACAATACCTAAAGCCTTGACCAAAGAGTTTTAACAAACGTATTGCACTGTTTTTCAAATGTTTACTAAACTTCGACGATTTCTAACTCATGAAAATTTAAGTTGGCAAAGATTCGAACAGAGGCATAATGAAAATGGCGACTCCATTAGAGCATTTGTTATATTATGGTAGCATAAAATACAAGGAATTTATAGGAGAGGTAAATACAAACGTATTTTAGTGGTATAGTTTGCAAGAATTCGTAGAAAGTGTTACGAAAAAAAGTGTAAGTAGGTACCTAAAACCCATGTCAAGAGTTTATTCCAATAACAAACTTAATTTTATCCTACAACATTTATTTAATTGCAAACATATGTCCACGCTAAGTTTACGCAAATGCATGACAAGTGAAAATAATAACACTTCTTGCATAATTTGTTGTTTAGTTTTTGCACTTATTTATTATTTTGAATCTACCTGCACTTTTCTTAAGCTGTGAAGTAGCTTTCTTCCAGAGCTAATGACGCGTTGCTGTTTTTCGCACCTGTCCGAACATTTTGAGGTTAGAATCGACAACTATGGAAAAAGGTCTAATTCTATCCCAGTTTAACCTACACTCTGTCGAAAATAAATGTCAACTATAGCAGTAGCCAATGCAAAGGAAGCAACACGGCCAAACAGCGATTTTGAAGTAATATTTCACAAGTGTCTTTGATTGAGGGATTTTCACTAACATCGCCCTGAATACTAATTTTACATGACGAACCGTTCACTACTCAAAACATGTTGTCCTTGTTTATTTATAGACGCTCTCTTCATTTAGCGTCTAGCATTTATTTGTATTTATTAGTGAAACTTCAAGTTTCATTAAATACAATGTATTTTTGTAAATCCTGAAATCACTGTAAATTTAGATTTTACTTTTTATGATATGAAAATATGCTCTATAATTTTTAAAAACATTAGTTTGGGATTACATTTTATAATAATAGCGATTTCTATCTGCGCTTGTAAACCAACTTTATGCATTGAATTTTCGCTCTAATTAAAATGACCCATTTCTCTACATTCGCTGTATGGATACTCCAAGGTTTTTATTTTATGTAATAATGGGTTCATGGCTCTATCTCGTTCCTTCATTTCGACTTGAATATTCATTATTCAGCTATTTGAAAAACGTATTGTTACATGTATATTCCCAACAAAATCAACTGAAATGTTAAACATTCTTTACATACAAATATAATATAAGAGCAGCTTTTAAATCACAAAGTTTAAATGCTCTGCAAACTTAATTAGCGCTATTTAAAAACATTATTTTTAACCTGAAGGAAGAGTATACAGGAAAGTGTTTTAAACAGCAAACTGAGGTTTTGTATATCTGCCAAAAGAGTCTCCTTGACTTTCTATTATGTTATTTCTAAAACACAGGTCACTAGCCCAGAGAAGTTTGGCAAGGCATCGTTTTGCTGTTCTTTCGCTAAGAACCAAATTATATTACTGTTTATAAACTACAGATTTTCTCTACTAAATATCCGAATATATTCCAGAAAAAATCTAACGTGTTGCATTCACACGACTTTCTCTACCCTCTATCGCTAATTAGTGAATATACAAATTATTCTTAAGAAAATTTATTTTCGTATCTACTTCATTTTAATCAGGAAATCTTTCCGGATACAAAGGGAATAGCGATAGTCAAATGTTTAAGAACTGGACACTACGCTGGCCTTAAAATTTCATACTCTTTTCATGAAATCGCGATAAACAGCTGAAAATTGACAGAACTTTGAAAAAAATCTGATGTGTTACACTCACATGACTTTCTCTACTCTTGTACAAAGTATTTTTACAAACGCTTATTCTCCATCTAGTTCATGTTAATCGAGATAAACATTTGCAAACTCTATCTTATTGCTAATTTTCTTGTAGATGTAGGGGAAAATATATTTACAAGGGCAATATAGAAAAACAGTAGCCTTTAAGCACATACATATCTCTTAATAGCTGGTTGCTAGGTGCAGCACCATTCCCTTTGCCACAGATTATAACTCTTTGCATATCCAAGACAAAAAAATGTATAACGAATTCCCATTTGAGAAAATAAGTATTGAAAAATTTAAGGGAATAACAAGCAATATCTCGAAAATGGCTCACTCAACAAAAAAATGTATATGACATAAATTGTGTATTTTAACGCGATCTACATTTTTTGTGAAGTAAAATTTTGTCTATCTCTTATGGTTTACCAGTTATGCAAAAGTCGTTCACAATAAAGAATACTTTTGGAGACATTCCCAGAAAATTCAAGATATACATTTTATTTGTCATAAAAATATCTTAAACATATGATATTTTAATCAAAATCGTTAGAGCCATTTTTGAGAAAATTAAAAGTTTCGAAAAATCTTCCATGTAAAGGGTACTCTGGGGTGGGGGGATTTTCTTGAAAACCTTCGTGTCGCATCTTTGGAAGATACTGAACCCAAATACCAAGTTTGGTGTTTATCTGAATGTTCGTTTCTGAGTTATGCTGTTCACAGACACACACACGGACATGTTTCCAAAAATGCTTTTTTTGGATTCAGGGGGTCTCAAAACATGTATTTCCGGTGAAATCTCGGTATCGAAATTTTGGGTGGAATACAATACTTTCCCTACTTACTATACGTAGTAGAGAAAGTGAAAAATCGTTTCATTTATGGACGCTCTTTAACTACTGTGGTTCTCAGCGTCCCATTCCATATTGAGTGTAAAGGACCAGAAATTTTGCTCAGAGGCCTTTAATCAGGCTTGAGGTTCTTTTACGTGTCGTAAATCTACGTCACGGAACCACCGACTTTACTTCCTTCTGAAGGAATGTTACGGATTTTTACACCCGAAAAAAACCCATCGCCTTTCGCCGGGTTTGAACCGTGACCTTGGGAACCAGAATCTACCATGTTACCCCTAGACCACGGAGGACAACACAGGACTTTGAAAGAATGACAAAGTATTGAACAAATCCAACCATTAATAACGGATATGGCTGATGCCACGAAAAAGTTATTTGAAATAAATTGTGTGTTTTAAAGAAATCTATATTTTTTGTGTGGCACTTTTCGTTTACCAGTTATGCAACATTATATAAATTGCCTTCCAAATGAAGGGGACTTCACAAGATATTACCAGAAAATTCAATATATACATTTTATTTACCATGTAATTATCTTATACCAAGTTGGTACTTGACTTTTCGTTTTTTCAGGTGTGCTGTTAACACACACAAAACGTGTATTTCCAGTGAAACGCCATTATGGAATTTTTCGGTGCAATGCAATATCTTCTCTACCTACTGCATACGTGGTAGAGAAAGTAAAAAATGTAACATTCTCCAAACGATAGACAATCAATCGAATGACCTGCGCTTAAAGCAAATCTGTGAAACGCTTTGAACTGAGACTGTAAAAACATATATTAATTGTAACAGAAATAGAAGTTCTCAAGAAATTATATCTAAAAGTATAGTAAATAATTGTTGCACGGTAGTGAGTTTTCTTGGCCCTACAAAGTACAATGCACACACTGGAATAAATTCTACAAATCCTTTAGAAAATCGAGGGTTTTCAGCTTATATCACCTTGCTTAATATCGCATTATTTCTCGTAAGTTGTAAAAAGAGTCATTGCTTTCTCTACATACACTACGTGATCAAAAGTATCCGGACACCTGGCTGAAAATGACGTACAAGTTCGTGGCGCCCTCCATCGGTAATGCTGGAAGTCAAATGGTGTTGGCCCACCCTTACTCTTTATGATAGCGTTCACTCTCGCAGGCATACTTTTAATCAGGTGCTGGAAAGTTTCTTGGGGAATGGCAGCGGAACTGAGGAGAGGTATCGATGTAGGTCGGTGAGGCCTGGCACGAAGTCGGCGTTCCAAAACATCCCAAAGGTGTTCTATAGGATTCAAGTCAGGACTCTGTGCAGGCCAGTGCATTACAGGGATGTTATTGTCGTGTAACCACTCCGTCACAGCCCGTGCAGTGTGAACAGGTGCTCGATCGTGTTGAAAGATGCAATCGCCGTTCCCGAATTGCTCTTCAACAGTGGGAAGCAAGAAGGTACTTAAAATATCAATGTAGGTCTGCGCTGTGATCGTGCCACGCAAAACAACAAGGGGTGCAAGCCCCCTCCAGCAAAAACACGACCACACCATAACACCACCACCTCCAAATTTCACTGTTGGCACTACAAACGCTGGCAGATGACGTTCACCGGGCATTCGCCATATCCACACCCTGCCATCGGATCGCCACATTGTGTACCGTGATTCGTCACTCCACAAAACGTTTTGCCACTGTTCAATCGTGTAATGTTGACGCTCCTTACACCAAGTAAGGCGTCGTTTGGCATTTTCCTGCGTGATGTGTGGCTTATGAGCAGCCACTCGACCATGGAATCCAAGGTTTCTCACCTCACGCCTAACTGCCATAGTACTTGGAGTGGATCCTGATGCAGTTTGGAATTCCTGTGTGATGGTCTGGATAGATGTCTGCCTATTACTCTTTACGACCCTCTTCAAATGTCGACGGTCTCTCTCAATTAACGGACGAGGTCAGCCTGTGCGCTTTTGTGCTGTACATGTCCCTTCACTATCACATCAGAAACAGTGGACCTAGGGATGTTTAGGAGTGTGGAAATCTCGCGTACAGACTTCTGCAAGTGACACCGAATCACCTGACCACGTTCGAAGTCCGTGAGTTCCACGGAGCATCCCATTCTGCTTTTTCACGATGTCTAATGACTACTGAGGTCGTGGGTAATGAGTACCAGGTAGTAGGTGGCAGCACAAAAGATGAAAACCCATGTTTGTGGGGGTTTTCGGATACTTTTGATCACATAGTGTATGTGCTAATTGGCACGGTGTTCGGAATGATTCTCTTCACTTTAATTCATCACAGTATAAGTTGAAATGAAATTCTTTTCTTTACTCAACTCTTTCCTTAATGTCAGATTAGTTTTAATTGCACAATAATTATGAGAGCTATTACTGGATAGGTTCCTTACCGTGTTTCAAGTCATGTTTATCTACATGTGAATGAGCAAAACTGTAAAGTACTAAATGCACAGTAAAGTTATCTACAATTTAAAAAACAACTTAAAATATTTTATAGTTTCACAACCGACGCAAAAATACTGTGTTATACACGTTTTAAACGCTCCTTCGTGTTTAAAAATATTTCCATGTCCATAAATTTTTCTTGCCATTAGATACAGAGTGAAAGACTTTAACTATAGTAAAAAGTGAAAATATGGAACAAATATTAAACCAATAATATTTATTCAATAGTTGTATTCACGTGTCATTTAAACCCAGTGCGTTAAACCACTTATAATGAAAATGTATTGAAAATTATCACTAAATAAGCCTGACAGCTTATGAATTAGTGTTTCATATTTTAATTTTTCAAAATTCTCGTTTATATACAGTTTTGATATAGTGTATTCAAGTACAAAAACCAGCGACTATAATAGTTTTAGATAAATAGATTCTTGAAAGTCTTGTAATATTGTTAAACAATTTTGTCTGTTTGTTGAATAAACGCTTAGAACAGTGACATGTGAAAATATTTTAATTGTTTTTTATGCCAAGTATGAAAAATATATACAAATACATTTAAATAAAACAAATATTTAAAAATGAAATTCTGTATGTTGCATTCAGTTAATATATACAGCCTTTATGAAACAATTCAATTCTGAAAAATTCACTCACAGTGTTCAGTTAAAGCAGCAACATACAACCAGCTAGTCTCTAGTTCCCGAGGTCGCGGGTTCAAACCCGGCGAAGGACGATGGAATTTTTCGGGCGTAAAAATTCTTAGCATAGCTTCCTTCGGAAAGGAAGTAAAGCTATGGTCCTGTAAAAGAACGGCACATAAAAGAACCTCAAGCCTGATAAAAAGACCTCTGAGCAAAATTACCGATCTTTCATGCCCAATATGGAATGGGACGCTAAGGACCACAGTTAAAGGGCGTCCATAAATAAAACGCTTCTTCTTCTTTCTCTGTTTAACCTCCTCTTATGTAGGACTTACACCCCCCAGGACTTACAGGCCCGTCGAGGAGCAGAGACTCATGGATCAGACAGAATATCCAGGATGGGTGCTCAGCCCGATGCCTGGTATGGAAGGAAGTAGATGAAAGGAAATGATGGTGAAATGGATGAAAGGAAAGGCGATGATGGGAGCAGTTGGTGGAATGAATGGCGGGAGAAACCGGAGAAAACCCGCCCAGACCCGCTTTGTCCACCACAATTCCCACATGCGGGTCCCTGGGATTGAACCCGGGCCGCCTCGGTGAGAGGCGAGCGGTCTAGCCACTCGGCGCCGCCCTCATAAACAAAACTCAATTTAATTTAATGTTTTAACATACAACAAGTATAATTATGTTTAAACAAAAAGGGTGTTTTAAGTATAAACAATTATATTAAAATAAAATAATATGAAAACGTTATAAAACAACTTGCACAAAAGCAACTTTAAAAGGATAAGCATTGCTACAGAGGGACATTAAAAGTACGATGAGGTTCCTAACATGCATCTGTTGCACGGAATCGCCTGTTGGTTATGCAAAGCAGCACGCCATACTGTTGTTTGAGTTGCCTACAGCACAGGCGTTCCGTGCTTTCCAGCAAACGTAAAGTTTAATGAGGGCCTTGAGCAATAAGGGGCCTAGCCAGACAATCGATACAGCTCTTTTGGGTCAAGGTTCACGTGACATTTAAAAAACAACTTGAGTGGCAAACCAACCGTTCTGTAATCCAAGGAGTAAAATATGAAAACTATAGCTCAATGGCATACAAGTTCGTCCAATTAAAACTGGATGCAATCTCTCTCAAATGTCTCCGCAAACGAGGCACCAGAGAATTGAAAACAGCAAAAGGATGACGTCCAGGAAGAAGTATGTTGTGTTAACACGTGGGCGAAAGAATGAAAAAAAAATCTGATGTGTTACACTCACATGATTTCTCTACTCTTGTATGAAATCGTTAGTATGGCTTCCTTCGGAAGGGAAGCAAAGCCGGTTGTCCCGTATCGTAGATTTACGTCACGTATAAGAACCTCAAGCCTGATAAAGAGGCCTCTGAGCAAAATTACGGGTCCTTAACGCCCAATGTAGAATGGGACGCAAAGGACCACAGCAGTTAAAGAGCGTCCATAAATAAAACTGAATTTCAATTTCTACTCTTGTACAAACTATTTTTACAAACGCTTATTCTCCATATGCTTCAATGTTAATCGAGATGTTAGTCTTATTGCTAATTTTCTTGTAGATGCAAGGTGAGTAGGGTAGGCTTTAAGCGACAGTCAAATATTTTAAGAGCTGGTTGCTATGTGGCGCATTCCATTCTCTTTACATATCCAGTACATAAAAAATGAATAACAAATTCCCATTTGAGAAAACGTACTGGAAAATTTAAGGGAATAACAAAAAATATCTCGAAAATGGTTCACTCCACAAAAAATTGTATATGACATAAATTGTGTATTTTAACGCGATCTACATTTTTGTGTAGTAAAATTTTGTCTATCTCTTACGGTTTACCAGTTATGCAAAAGTCGTTCACAATGAAGAATACTTTTGGAGGCATTCCCAGAAAATTCGAGATATACATTTCAATTGTCATGAAAATATCTTAAACATGTGAGATTTTAATCAAAATCGTTAGAGTCATTTTTGAGAAAATTAAAATTTTCGAAAAATGTTCCATGTAAAGGGTAATCTGGGATAGAGGGATTTTCTTGAAAACCTTCGTGTCGCATCTCTGGAAGATACTGAACCTAAATACGAAGTTTGGTGTTTATCCGACTGTTCGTTTCTGAGTTATGCTGTTCACAGACACATAGACACACAGACACACACACGGACATGTTTCCAAAAATCTGATGTGTTACACTCACATGACTTTCTGTACTATTGTACAAATATTTATACAAACGCATATTCTCCATCTAATTCATGTTAATCGAGATAAACATTTGCAGAGTCTATCTTATTGCTAATTTTCTTGTAGATGTAAGGGGAATATATATTTACAAGGGTAATTTGGAAATACAGCAGCCTTTAAGCACATGCATATCTCTTAATAGCTGGTTACTAGGTGCAGCACCATTCCCTTTCCCACAGATTAATACTCTTTGCATATCCAAGACAAAAAATGAATAACGAATTCCCATTTGAGAAAATAAGTATTGAAAAATTTAAGGGAATAACAAGCAATATCTCGAAAATGGTTCACTCAACAAAAAACATGTATATTACATAAATTGTGTACTTTAACGCGATCTACATTTTTTGCGTAGTAAATTTTTATCTATCTCTTATGGTTTACCAGTTATGCAAAAGTCGTTCACAATGAAGAATACTTTTGGAGACATTCCCAGGAAATTCAAGATATACATTTTATTTGTCATAAAAATATCTTAAACATATGATATTTTAATCAAACTCGTTCGAGCCATTTTTCAGAAAATTAAAATTTTCGAAAAATCTTCCATGTAAAGGGTAATCTGGGGTGGGGGGATTTTCTTGAAAACCTTCGTGTCGCATCTCTGGAAGATACTGAACCTAAATACCAAGTTTGGTGTTTATCCGAGTGTTCGTTTTTGAGTTATGCTGTTCACAGACAGACACACACACACACACACACACACACACACACACACACACACAGATACACAGACAGACACACACACGGACAAGTTTCCAAAAATGCTTTTTTTGGATTCAGGGGGTCTCAAAACATGTATTTCCTGTGAAATCTCGGTATCGAATTTTTGGATGGAATACAATACTTCCCCTATTTACTATACGTAGTAGAGAAAGTAAAAATCGGATATGATGCATTCGCATGGCTTTCTCTAATCTCTATCGTTTGTTATTGGGTATACAAATTGTTCTTACTCAAGCTTATTTTTCTATCCACTATATTTTAATCCAAATAAACCTTAGAGAAATAGCTACATTACACATTTCATTATGGATACAAAGGGAACAGTGACAGTCAAATGTTTAAGAACCGGACGCTATATGCTGGTCTTAAATTCCATACTGTTTCCATGCAATCGCGAGAAACAACTGAATGTTGAAAGAAGGTTAAGAGAATGGCCAAGAAATGTACATTTCGAACCTTTAATAGCGGATATCACAGAAACAGCTTATGCCACAAAAAGTATTGTATATAAATTGTGTTTTAGAGGGATCTACATAGTTTCTGCAGTACGTTTTCGTCTATCGCTTAACCTTTACCAATTATTTATACAAGATTATACAAAATTCCTTTCGAATGAAGAGGACTACACAGGCTATTCCCCGAAAATTCAAGATACACATTTTATTTGCCATGTAAATATCTTTCATATACGGCGTTTTAATCAAAATCGTTAAAGGAATTTTTTGGAAATCAAAAGTTTCGAAAAATGTTTACGTAAAGGCTAGTTAGGTGTTGGGGGATTTTGTTGAACATCTTCACGTCGCATCTTTGGAAGATATTGAACCTAAATGCCTGGTTTGGTATTTATCCTACTTTTCGTTTTTGAGTTATGTTCACAGACACACACACACACGGACATGTTTTCAAAAACTCTTTATTTGGATCCAAGGGACCACAAAACATCTATTTCCGGCGAAATCTCGGTATTACCTACTTATACGTAGTAAGAAGGTATTAAGCATTAGTAAGAATAATTTGCATCCCACTAATAAATGATATAGGTAGAGAAAGTCTCGTGAATGTATCACATCAGATTTTTACTTTCTCTACTACTAATAGTAAGTAGGGGAAGTGCATTCCATCCAAAAATTCGATACCGAGATATCACATGAAATACATGTTTTGATGCCCTCTGAATTCAAATAAAGCATTTTTGGAAACATGTTCGTGTGTGTGTGAACAGCATAATTCAAAAACTGAAAGTCGGATAAATGCCAAACCTGGTATTTAGGTTTAGTATCTTTCAAAGATGCAACACGAAGATTTTCAAGAAAATTCCCCGCCCCAGACTACCCTTACATGGAACATTTTTTCGAAAATGTTTTTCTTCTCAAAAATGGCTCTAACGATTTTGATTAAAATATCATATGTTTAAGATATTTTCATGACAAATAAAATGTATAACTTGAATTTTCTGGAAATGTCCCCAAGTCCCCTTCATTCTGAATGAATTTTGCATAACTGATAAACCGTAAGATATATACAAAATTTTTCTATACACAAAATGCAGATCTCGTTAAAGCACGCAATTTATATCATACCTTTTATTTGTCGAGTGAACCAATTCCGAGATATTCCTAGTTCTTTGTTTGAATTTTCAGATACTTATACTTTTTCCCAAATGGGAGTTACACTTTTTGAGTAAGTTTTTGTCTGCATTTTACGGTTTACCAGCTATAAAAAAAACTCATTCCGAATGAAGAGGACTTCACAGGCTATTCACAGAAAATCAAGATGTGCATTTTGGCATGCAGTTATTAAACATGTGGTAGTTATTTTAATCTAAAAAGTTACAGCGATTTTTCAAAAAAAATAAAAATAAAAGTAAAGGTTAGTTTGGGGTGGGGAATTTTCCTGAAAATCTTCGCGTCGCATCCATGAAAAATGCTGAACTTAAATACAGGGTGTTTTTGAGGTATTATGTTTTGACATACAGACACACAATCTTTTCAAAAAATAATTTATTTTTATTCAAGGGGCAGTAAAGCATGCATTTCCGGTAAAATATTTTTGGGTGGAATATAAAGTTCCTCTACTTACTAGGTACATGGTAGAGAAAATAAACTGAAGAAAAATTTAAATAAAATAATCTTTTCTTAGAAAAGATGAACGAAAAGAAATTTCGGATGATGATAATGTTGACAGCCAAATAATAAAGACAAGGGAAGGGAAATACACGAAGATCGGAACAACCACGGACAAGTAAAACACTATTAATGAAGACAAAGGTAGTTGGCTATCCCCTCCGTGTTTCAGTCGACAGCTGCCTAACACTGACAAGATGGTGAAAACACATTTTCTATCTGTCAACCAAAATATAACATTATGCAACCCAGCATATGAGCCAAAAATGAGAGCTGGCATCGTCGCCAAAGCCAACAACCCCCAACAATGTCTTCTATTTTTAACAGCCGCAAGTTAGCAACAGGGTTCATTAAAACCGCTCATGTATTAACCAACAACTTCCCTTCCTGTGCAATTTCCTGCAGTTTTGGTAACACTGTTTCTTGACGGTGACTTAGCACGAAACAGTTGAAGTGAGAAAAGAGATCGATCTGTTAATTTCAATGACCACTCTAGCCTTTTACTTTATCTAGCAAATATTTATTGTTGGTAACGAAAGTATTGCATTCCAACCAAACATTTAATATCGATATTTCACTGGAAATACATATTTTGAGTTCCCATGAATCCAAAAAGAGCGTTTTTAGAAAAAAGTTCTGTTCGCGTATGCGACATGAATACTTTCGAGAAATCCCCTCCAACCCCAAACTACCCTTTATATTAAAATTTCTCGTTAATTTTTATTCTTAAAACTGGCCTTAACGACTTTGATTAAAATGCCATATGTTTAAGATATTTGAATGACAAATAATATCTTGAATTTCCTGCTAATAGTCTGTGAAATGCACCATTCATTCGGAATAGTTTTTGTATGATTGGTAAACTGAGAGAGACAGACAAAAGCTTATTAAAGGAAAAATGTTTACCTTTCTAAAACACACAATTTATTCCAAACGTTTTTTGTAGCATCAACCATTTCTGAGATATATTGCTACGGTTTTGAATTTTTCAATATTTTTGTCATATTTTGAAATGCTGTCACTATTCAGTTGTTTCTCAAGAGGTTGTAGAAATAGCATTGTATTTCAAGGCCACTATATATACTGGCTTTTAAACACCTGACTATCGCTTCAGCCTACTGTGTTCACCTTGTGTCCACAACGAAACGTATAATGAAGCAATTTCTGCAAATGTAAACATTAATCGATTAATACGCTAGGTAACGGTACGCGTCACGGAAGGACCCCTGGAACCGGGGCAAAGCACCGCACGCAGGCCAGTCGGCCCATTGTGCTTCTAACGTGACCCCTGGGAGGGAAGGATGAGGGGGAGAGACCCGAAGGGCGACCAGATCCGAATGCCGACGGGCGCAAGCATGGGCAGGTTTCCTAACGTTTCCAGATGGAACGCATCCGCCGCCCCGTCCCTGCCCACAAGTCATCAACCTCCAAGTTCTCCCGGAGCGGAATCTCACGCTGAGGAGAGACCTAACTGAGCCGTACCGCAGCGACGCCAGGAAAGAAACCTTTACAGAACGCAAGCCACCGCCCAGCCGCAACCTGCCGAACACTGTCGCCTGGTCCTACAACCCTGAAACAGATGACAAGGAAGATGATGGGCACAGAAAATGAGAGGAAGGATAGTCGTGGTAGAAGATGAATGGTATTAGACATTTCCGAGATATCTGTTATTAATGGTTCGAATTGTTCAATGCTTAGCCATTCTTTTAAAGTGCTGTCGATTTTCAGTTTTTTTTAAGATTGTGCAATTTAAAGGCCAGCTTTTAGCGTCCAGTTCTAAAACAAATTACTATCGCTATTCCCTTCGTATCTGTAACGAAATGTTTAATCCAGCTATTTTCGGAAAGGTTTATCTAATTAGTAGATAGGAAAATAAACTTTTGTAAGAATAATTTGTATACACCTAATAATCCATACAGGGTAGAGAAAATCATGTGCATGTAACACATCAGATTTTTTTTAAAACCCATTCATGCATTAAATTATTAAAACACCAAACCAAAACAAAGCTTGATATTAAAGACTTTTTGGATCTGTTCGTCCACCATCAAAGAACGTACACTCAAAATTTGACAGATTCAATAAAAATTTCATCATGAGGAGTCCTTAAAGTTGGCAAAAAAGTAAGAAAACCAGTTTACAAGTAAATCAGGTTTTAAAATTGAATGTAGTATTCGCATACACCTATTCACCTTTAATTAAATGTATTTTGGGTATTTAAATAACAAGAAGGGCAAAATCGCGATTGAATCCCGGTTCCTAAAGAGGTGCCAAAAATGAACGGACAACGACGGTGGACAGTTTCAGCACCTGCTTTCATAAAGTTGGTAAGCAATGCCTTTAAAAGTAGTTTTAAAAATGTTGTATGGTTTCATCCGCGCCTTTCTATGATATCGGCAGACGGCAACGAGCGCCGAGGACGCGGACAGGAAAAACGCCGCGCAGGCGGTTCGTAGTTTTCTGTCTCTCTGTATATAACAAGCCGTGGTACTTCGGCACAACGCTTTACGAGAATAGGCGCGCAATGAAGTGGTAGAACTTAAAGTGAAGGATGACCTTGGTGACAAGTACACTAGAATTTATACAAGAAAGCAGCTGAATCTAATTCTAAATAACCTATAACTTGAACATTACTATTTTTAAAGGATTATTTATAGGTGCAATGAAACATATACGTTTGCAGGTAAATGCATATCAACATATGCCTAAGCTCTTGCTTAAACAATGGTTTATTACTAGCTGCAATGTCCTATCAGTTATTTCTCGCCCCCTGGATCACCATTAAGGCATGTTGAGCGCGCATGTAGTTATTTGACCAAGTGATTCAAATGAAGAGAGCTGGCAGCTTCCCAACATGCGACCGGCCGTTCATTTGCTTCATGTTGAACACGACACGCCTCGCATTTTCTGCATAGATGAAATGTTCCGTGTATTAAACTAGCACGTTCAGAACTCAGAAATGCGTTTTCTTATCTCGTTGCTTAATAGTTCTAGACGCTATATACAGAACTAGGCAAAGTAGTTGGTTTCATATTGGCCTATCTACTTTGTAGATTATTAGGCTTAACAGTCGGTATTTTCTTTCTGTTTTGTATCTGGTTCAATTAGACACACCACCAATAGAAAATTCACTTTTCATAGTACAATAAAGACACTGGTCAACAATATATGAACAAAATATTTAATTAACAAATAAGAGTTGTCTCTTTCCTTTACAGAATATGAATTTTGATAACAAGCAGTCCAAGAACGAAACATAACTACAATACATCTTTATTACCTCTTAGTTTCAAGCTACGCACAAGACCCACGATGAATTCGTACTATGACTCTTTATAGAGTTCTCTAAGATAAAAACAGGATAAAAAATACTAAAATTATCTTCTTTTGTGCGGCTAACGTTGAGAAAATAAAAGTTGCATATGAGCCATATCTTGTAAATATCATTTTAATTGCAACCTTAAGATTTTATATGATATAAACATTTGTACGAGGGCTGATCAACAAAGACTGAGACTGATTTTTTTTCACAGATGTTTATTACTCCAATTCAATGTTAACATGATCTTTTTCAAAGTAGTCCCCTCCTACTTCAATGCACTTTTTAAAGCGTCTCTGCCAGTCCTTGAACACGTGCTGCAGACCATTCTTTGTCAGGTCCTTGAGAATCGCCTCACTTTTCTTGAGCACTGCTTCAGAGTTCTCAAATCGAATACCCCTAAGCTTTGCTTTTAGTGATGAGAATAAAAAAAGTCACAGGGTGCAAGATCGGGGCTATAAGGTGGATGTGGTACACAGGTAATGTTGAATCGAGCCAGAAACTGCATGACTTGATTTGCGACGTGAGACCGTGCATTGTCATGATGAAGTCGCCACCCAGTCCGAGAAAGCTCTGGTCGTTTCTTTGCAATGTGCTTTCTCAGTGTAGCCAATACTGACGTGTAGTATGGTGCTGTAACAGTAGTGTGAGGGGGAACTGCATGCTGGTAAATCATTCCATTACAGTCAAAAAATGTGATCACCATCACTTTCCCTGCAGATGGAACAACTTTTGCCTTTTTTGGTGTTGGAGAACCTGGCGATTTCCACACTGTGCTGGCTTGTTTTCCTTCAGGATCATAATGATGCAGCCATGACTCATCACCGGTGATTATCGATTTAAAAAGTGCATCACCTCCATTGTCTGATATGCGAAATGCACGTAGGGTCTATAAAATAGAGCATTACTACCAACCTACCAATACGAGAGTGCTGCCGCCTACCAACATTATACATAAAACCCCGCTCTTTTCAAATATTTATGTTACAGATACGAAACTATCACGGAAGCTACAGGAAAAATTCAGTCTCAGTCTTTGTTGATCAGCCCTCGTATATACCAATAAGCAATAAAGAAGCTGTTATAACCCAACTGGTATGTTGTTCTTACGATAACGGATTTATTTTTAAAATTTAGTGTACCCAGCTCACCAGATGGAAGAGCCAAGCTAGTGTTGCCAAGTCACAGGTGCATCTGTACACCTTCTGAATCTTCATAGTCTTTGCTAATTAACGTGGTGTAAAGTGAATCAAGAGGCTCAATTAGGAACTGTTATATAAGGGTCATTCAAATGAAACCCGGTCACTGGTGTAAAGTTACGGTAACGATTTTATTATCTCAAAAACAGTCGCCAAAACTGTTGGCACATTTATCCCATTGCGACACTAGCCGGTCGACTCCATCTTTGAAGAAGCTAGCAGGCTGCTGTCGGATCCAGGCCTGGACCCATTACACACTTCGTCGTCCGTTGTGAATTGATGTCCGCGAATAGCTTGTTTTAGACGTCCATAAACATGAAAGTCACACGGTGAAAGGTCTGGACTGTGCGGTGGATGTTCCAGTGTTTCACATCGAAACTGCTGCAATGTCGTCTTCACCGCATTGGCAGTGTGTGGGCGGGCATTATCATGCAGGACAATAACGCCATTAGACAACATGCCTGGACGTTTCGACTTGATGGCTCGTCTAAGGTTCTGTAAATCGGCTTGATAACGCTGGGCATTGATGGTGGTTCCCCGTTCCAGGAACTCCACAAGCAATGGACCCTTGTGGTCAAAAAAGGACATCATGACCTTACCAGAACCGTTGTGCACGGCCTTTGATTTCTTTGGAGATGGTGAAATCGCATGTTTCCACTGCTTGCTCTGACACTTGCTTTCCGGTTCAAAATGGTGACACCATGTTTCGTCACCAGTGATAATATGCGACAGAAAGCTGTATTCCTCCTCATGATAACGTTGCAGATGACTCAAAGACAGCGCCATTCGAGTATTGTGCTGTTCAGCGCTCAGTTGGTGGGGAACCCACTGCCACAAACTTCAAGTGTTTATGCATTATGGTGTGAATGGTGCCCACGCTAATACCCAGTAACCGATGGATCTCGTACACGGTGATTCTGCGGTTGCCCAAGATTAAAGCATTCACTTCCGCAATCATTTCAGATGTGATGACACGATGAGCCTGTCCAGGACGAGCATCGTCTTCCAGTAACTCGCGATCCTCAAGGAATCTTTTGCGCCATTCCACCACACTTAAACGACACAGACTGTGTTCACCGTACACAGCCTTCATCCGTCGATACATTTCAGGGCCTCCAACTCCCTCCGCCGCTAAAAATCGAATCACTCCTCGTTGTTCCTGCTTACTCGCCTTCATGTTCAGTAGTGGACGATAACTTGTGTGACCACCTTCTCTTCGGCGTGAAACCACACTGTCGCTACGCAACGTCAAACGTTGCGCACGCTGCAGTCGCTCTACCAATAGATGGTGCCATCATACACGCAGTTACGTGATGCCACCTTACGTGTAATACAAAGTTAGACGCACTGACCAGGTTTCATTTGAATGCCCCTCACTTAAAACACAGTTCCTTTAACATTTTCCCCGATTTGTCGGTAGAACACTACCTTGGTGAGCTAGTTCTGGAAACAGGTGCGCGAATTCGGGGCACGTTTTACATAATGGTTTGAGCTTTGTAAAATCAACCGCAGACTCTTAACAGCCTCTCGCATGTGTGCGATAGAACTGACTTCTTCTGATTGATACATTACTTACGTCTTTATAGCTGATACGCTCTTAAAGTTTTTGTTTCTGATTTGTGTCTAAAATGCAGCTCTGAAAAGTCAACTTGCAAGTTCGTGAATGACCCGTACATAGGGATTAGGAGTAAAGGGAGCGTAGCGTGTATCGCTGAAGAGTTATAGATACTGAAGTTTTGACAAATTTTCTACGGTAAAAAAATTAAGTTTCACTGAAAAATATCCTCACACATTGTAGAATGGGAATCCAGTTACGGTTCTGCCTTCTGGCCTTTAAATGTCCAATTGCGACGTTTAAATGGGCGTGCATAGGTGTGTGCGAATAGTGTATAACATCCTAAAACTTGATTTACTCCAAGATTCTCAAATGGCAAAAACTTTTTATTTTTTTGCCATTTCAAAATGCTCCTCATTATGCAGTTTTAGTTCAACTCCTTTCAGCACTTCAGTACCTAAATGTGCTTTGAAGGTGGATGAAGAGTTTTAAAGACATCAAGTATGGCTTTGATCTAGGTTTTTAATAATTTAGGGCATAATTGATTTTTAGAAAATTAAGCTTTACATCCTTTATTATTTTTATCCAGGAAAAGTTTTAATGTTATACAAAATTTAATATTTGATTATCAATAACTATCAATATGCAAGGAATAGTAAGCAACAATTAAATGTTTAAACCTTCCACATTGCATTGCGTTGGCCATTTCACGTGAAATTCGAATTTCATTTTTTTTTTCCTTCTTTTTTTCTGTAAATTAGTTTCTTGGAAACTTAGGTACATTGAACCATGAAGTTATTTTATGCTATAATTACGATCTATAATAACGGGGGGTTGGGGGGGGGGGGGTTCGGGTGTTACGGAATAACACAGGTCGTCTTTAGTTCGAACTCTGGGAATTACGCAACTGAGGGACACCTGACCTAGGCGTGCACTGCGAGATGTAGAATCAATAAAATAAAAAAACAACTAATTTACGCACTATTAACTAAAATATAATATGTATTTCTAAAGTGGTTAGGTTGAATTTAGATGAAAATATAAAGAGAAGTTTTATAGAAATGTTACTCGAATGAATGTGACCTTAACCCACAAAGGCATTATAGAAGGTAGGCTCATACACACACACGCACACCCTCGTCACACTGTTGCACAGCTAGTTAGCTATCGCATGGCTGTATTGTTAATGCGAACACGTCGCACAGTAGCGCGTTTCTCTCCCCTCCCTCCCTCTCCACTTCCTCACACCCAGCATCTGCGGGGAACACAGAATTAGCCTCGAGTTTTTATTTTTGCCGGTAATCTCGTAGAGACCGAGCCCCAGAGTCTGTTCTAGTGCATCAGGGCAAGGAACACAACTCCTCAAGGCAGTATGGTAAGTGACGATCTGGGTTTGATACCCACTGCATGCTGTGTGTACGTCAGACCACACCCACTAGGTTGAGTGATCGCTATAGGCAACACTAGCCATATGATAAACTTTCTACTGTGTCTTACAATAACCTTTTACTTCCACTTCTTATCGTTATAGTTTACATTTTTCTAATTGAATATAATCTTTTAAATGTTAATAGTATGGGTTCTTAATGTGATATTTAATCTCTGCCACGCTCCTTTGCATGGCTTCCTTCGAAAGGCAAGTAAAGCCGGTGATCCCGTGTCGTAGATTTACGGCACGTAAAATAACCTCAAACCTGATAAAGAGGCCTCTGAGCAAAATTTCCGGTCTTTCACGCCCAATATAAACTGGGACGCTAAGAACCATAGTAGTTAAAAAAATTCCGTAAGTAAAACTCAATTTAATTTTTTCTACCGTATACGGGATTAGTTAAAATTCTCGCACCATTATACCATTTAAGTTGAGACTGTACAATATCTCCAAATCTAAGCGTTGTAGAAAGAAATGTCTTTAATATAAGTTACTTGATATCATGGGGGAAAGTAAATGCCAATAGTCGTGTTTTCCTTGGAGGACGTTATGATGGTCATTATAGGGTCAATTTAATTTTTTAAATGGGAACCTACATTTTGTATGTTGTTTTCTTATTAGAAAATCGTTTATAAAAAGCTGTTTATCTTGTGATGAGGAATAAGAGGAAAAAATGTTGGTTCCCAATTACGAAACGTTAACTTGACCCTCAAATGACCATCCATGGATGGTCCAACCATTCATTGCGCTCTTCGTACACAGCCATTCAGAATTTTCGTTGTTATTTACGTTGGTTAAGAACAATTGCAAAGATGATTTATACAAATGTTTAGTTTTTATGAGGACTGTGAAAACAATATAAAAAAGGTAGGTTCTCATTTAAAAAAATTAAACTGACCCTAAAAAGACCATCAAAACGTCCTCCAAATAAAACACGAATAATGGCATTTACTTTCCCTCATAATATCAAGCAACTTTTATTCAAAACATTTCTTTCTACGACGTAGTTTTGGATATATTGTACAGTCTCAACTTAAATGGTCCACTCTGTATATCCTTCACACGGTGTTCTAGAAACTCACTTGTTTCCAGACTAAAACACTGTGAAAAATGAACTTGTTTTCCACACTGAACGTATACCAAATACACTTAGAGATATCTTATATTACAAATGTCATATTACAACAGGATGATATTACTACAATGGAAATTACGGATCAAAATTTCTTTCTTACTATCTCGAACTTGAGTATATTACTATTCTTTTTATATTGCACAAAGAAGAAATCTGCGTTAATATTCTTGTTTATCGCAATCTAATTCTCAAGACCTTCTAAACCTAAATCTCAGAAAACAAGGAACACAGTATTCAGTTGTTTATATTACCGAGTAAAGAACGAAAAGTTCATGTACGTCTACATAGATTGTAATATTTAATCAGAATAATGTAATTTCTACTAATGTGGAATCATAGTTATTTACGATATAAGCATCCTAATATGTCGTATCACAGTAAGTATATCCTATAACGTTTTTTTTATTAAGTTTGCTAAAAAAATAGTTTTTACTTATTCTAGCACCTACCTGTAGTAGGGGGAGAAATGCATTCCACCCAAAAATTCGATAGCGAAGTTTCACCAGAAATGCGTTACGTTTAAAAAAAATCTGATGTGTTACACTCACATGACTTTCTCTACTCTTGTACAATCTAATTTTACAAACGCCTATTCTCCATATGCTTCATGTTAATCGAGATATCGAGATGTCAATCTTATTGGTAATTTTCTTGTAGATGCAAGGGGAATATGGTAGCTTTTAAGCGATAGTCAAATATTTTAACGCTGGTTGCTATGTGGCGAATTCCATTCTCTTTGCATGTTTAGGACATAAAAAAAATGAATAACGAATTTGAGAAAAAGTATAACTATTGGAAAATTTAAGGAAATAACAAGCAATATCTCGAAAACGGTTCACTCAACAAAAGAAACGTATATGACATAAGTTGTGTATTTTAACGCGATCTACATTTTTTGTGTAGTAAAATTTTGTCTATCTCTTATGGTTTACCAGTTATGCAAAAGTCGTTCACAATGAAGAATATTTTTGGAGACATTCCCAGAAAATTCGAGATATACATTTTATTTGTCATGACAATATCTTAAACATATGATATTTTAATCAAAATCGTTAGAGCCGTTTTTGAGAAAATTAAAATTTTCGAAAAATGTTCCATGTAAAGGGTAGTCTGGGGTGGGGGGATTTTCTTGAAAACCTTCGTGTCGCATCTCTGGAAGATACTGAACCTAAATACCAAGTTTGGTGTTTATCCGACTGTTCGTTTTTGAGTTATGCTGTTCACAGACACACAGACACACAGACAGACAGACACACAGACACACAGACAGACACACACACGGACATGTTTCCAAAAATGCTTTTTTTGGATTCAGTGATTCTCAAAACATGTATTTCCGGTGAAATCTCGGTATCGAATTTTTGGGTGGAATGCAATACTTCCCCTACTTACTATACGTAGTAGAGAAAGTAATAAATTAGTGTTTTAAAGCAATCTACATTTTTTGTGTAGTACGTTTTCGTCTATCGCTTAAGGTTAACCAGTTATACAAGATAATACAAAATTTCTTCCCAATGAGGTGGACTTCACAGGCTATTTCCAGAAAATTCAAGATATACCTTTTATTTGTAATGTAAATATATTTAATATATGCATCTTAATCAAAATCGCTGAGCCATTTTTTAGAAAATAAAACATTTCGAAAAATGTTCCATACACCTTGAGGTGAAGGGGATTTTCTTGAAAATCTTCGTATCGCATTTTTATATAGTACTGAACCTGTATTTATCCTACTTTTCGTTTTTGACTTATGCTGTTCACAGACACACATAGAGACCTATCTCTAATTTTTTTATTCAGGGGGCCTCAAAACATGTATTTCCGGTGAAATCTTGGTGTCGAATTTTTGGGTGAAATGCAATACCTTCTCTACCTCCTAGGTACTAGGCAGAGAAAGTAAAATTAAAAATAAATAAATAAAAATCCCACAGCTGCCTGCAGTGAAATTCGAAAACTGTTTGCTTTAATTTCTGTCGCCATAAAATATATGCCCCCTCTCATACAGATGTATAAAACAACTCCCTTTACGAAGGGCGCCCCAGTTCCATTGTTACCCTATAAAATAAAGTGTTGTGTACGTCTCGAAAATCGGGGCAACCTGTTTCCCAGATTCTAAAACAACTTCTTTTTATTTCTCCAAAATTATGGTATCGTATATAGAAGAGCTTTTAAACGTCCCTATGGTCCAGTTATCGAAATTAGCTTACAAGATGCTGATTGTGAGAGAGGGAGGGAGAGAGAGATATAAAATAAAATATCATCTTAGAGTTTTGCTGTTTTGTTTTCTGTAAATTGATTTTAGAAAACTGTGGGAATTAGAGTATCCTAAACATTTGATTTAAAACTATATAAATATGGTATAAATCAAAGATTGCTCTGTCATTAGTATTTTTATGTAATTACGATAGGTATTTATCCGAAATATTGCAATATTAAGTTTTCCTCCTAGCGTATGCTGACATACGCAACCGCTGACATGCGTATAAAAACTGGCAACCCGTTAAGTTTGAAATTATTGTGGAAAAATTTAATGTAGCCTATCTCTCAATGTCGTCAAATCTGAATGTACTATAACGTGCCTTAATTTATACATATAGCGATTCCACTAACTCCCAGCACAATGATTAACAGGAGCGGGTTCTTTATGTTATTTCTCAAAGTATACAAAAGTTAATGTTAATCGCTGACCTTGGGAGTTGCATAAAGCAGGAACTAACTTGTTTCGCGCATGCCTTTAGTGTGCGTGTGTGTATCCGAACGCCCTCTGTCCTCTCATTTCAACTGTTTGTGCAAAGAATTCTTCCTAATGGGCAATCTTTGTTCTTGTTTTAAGTCGGACTGGCAGGAAGTGAAACATGACCTGACTCCTCTGAAGGAAGCCAATCTACCCATCATATGGGTATTGGGTAAGTACCTCGCTCTGTACGTAATATAACTTGAAATTGTACGAGGTGTCATAACCTTCCTATTTCGTTTCAAAATCCATTAGTAATCCATAAGTAAGACAAACGATGATATTTAGATAAACTGTAGAGGATTTTCGAAAATAATCCCATTTGTTACAAGTGTTTAACCAAATCACAACAGTAGTGTCTATCTAGACATAAAAATAATCACATGTAAGAACCCCTTTCATTTATAAACTGCTATAAAAAATAAGGAAAGCGGGTGCAATTTAAATTATCTTTACCTGTTGAAGTAAGAAATACTTTCTATAACCTTTATGTTAGTAACACTGCTCTATGAACATCAAAACTAGTAAATATCGAGTTTGTTTACAAGGCCGCCATGTTGTGAAACAACAGTTGAAGATCAGAAGTAAATGTAAATATAAACATAATATTCTCAGTAACTTATATTTTAGGCACAATTACATTTTTAAGCAATCGACGACTATAAAGCCTCTAATTTAAAGTTAAATAGACAAAGTATAGTACATAGACAAAGAAAAAGATAAGAACGGGGAAGGAAAAATAGGTATTCAAAAGTCGCTCTCAGTAGATTGGCAAACCTGGACAGAAACTGCATGCGCAGGAATCTCGATAATAACGCCAAAGGCGAAAAAGCGCGAATAAGGTCGCTCTGCAAGGCAGGTATTCCAGTCATACAATTTACAAAG
The DNA here is from genome assembly GCA_030765065.1 of Deroplatys truncata. Classification (NCBI taxonomy): domain Eukaryota; kingdom Metazoa; phylum Arthropoda; class Insecta; order Mantodea; family Mantidae; genus Deroplatys; species Deroplatys truncata. The sequence continues at coordinate 76,468,310 of CM060982.1, read as the reverse complement.
AGGCGAGTTTTAAAATCGTTCAGCAGCAGTGCAGTAGGAAGTTTGGGCCGAAGTTTGCGTAACACACGTGATCTGACGATCAACACTGGTCAACTCGCAAACTAGCTCTGATGTAAGTACCTCCAAGTAAATTATCTTGCACTCTATATATCGCAATGACAGAAATAATAATGCGATAAACTTCGATATTGGATTATGGCCGGTATCACTATATACACGTAACACATGCATATACTGCATGTCTTTTATTGAATTCAACACATTATTACACGTAATAAAGAACAAACAAAATGGTGCTTTACTTGTTTTCATGAATATATGGCATATTTTGTCACTTTTGTTCCATATTACTGACACTCAGAAATCGCATCGCATGCATCTCACCCTTAGCATCGTCGTCCTCCGTGGTGTAGTGGTTACCATGCTAACCTCTAGTTCCCGAGGTCGCGGAAGGCGATGGATTTTTTTCAGGCGTTAAAATCCTTAGCATGGCTTCCTTCGGAAGGGAAGATTTACGGCACGTAAAAGAACCTCAAGCCTGATAAAGGGGCCTGAGCAAAATTACTGTTCTTTCACGCCCAATATAGAATTGGACGCTAAGGACCGCAGCAGTTAAAGAGCGTCCATAAATAAAACTCAATTTTAATTTAACCCATGGCATCATGGGAAAGTTGGTTGCGTTGTCTTTCCGCTGCCAACATTTGAAATCCCAACATAGCTGAAAACACGCCTCAAAGCGTAGCCGAGGGATGTTTTTTTAGGAGAGGAGTGTAGCAGTGCGGCCTGCGAAGCGACGACAGGGTATAGCCGAAGGATCTGCGCGTCTAAAACTCGAATGATACACGTTGGCAGCAATTCATTCCAAAAGTCGTCAAAAATGACTATATAAGAACGGTGGGTGGGCAATATATTACCCCCGGAGCAACATCCACTACAACAAAACGTTCCCCATTAGCCAAGAATTACTGTGGATAGCAGAAAACCTCGATTTCGTAAATTGAAAGCTTCTATTTTCACCGTAATCCAATATCGAAGTAACTCCTAATAATGAATACGAGCAAGAATTACAGAGAAGGGAAAGTGAAAGTAGGAGTAATAGAACAAGAGGAAATTTACCGAGCGAGGTGGCGCCGCGGTAACGCGTGCGACTCGCATTCGGGAGATCCTGGGTTCGACCCCCGGCGACCGCCCATTCTGACATGGGTTTTTTCATGGATTTCCCTTGTTGCCACAAATTTTTCGGTCCCTCATTCCTCACAATTTAATTTCATATCATATGATCTTTTGGGGTACGGGGCTTGACTGAGTAGTGTGGCGCTCTGTAACTATACCTTCCTTCTCTAGTACGGAACTAGGGCAGTTCGGACCTGTTCGTCAGGAGGAGCGATGAGGGGTGCCTGCAGGAGTGTTTCCATCTGTGAACTTTAGAGACCCATCAATATCCACACCTCCTCTACTTGGCCCGTGAGTCATCCTCCGTTGTGTAGTGGTTACCATGCTAGCCTCTTATTTCCGAGGTCGCGGGTTCAAACTCGGCGGAGGGCAATGGATTTTTCGGGCGTAAACATCCTTAGCACGGCTTCCTTCGGAAGGGAAGTGAAGCCGGTGGTCCCGTGTCGTATGTTTACGCCACATAAAAGAACCTCAAGCCTGATAAAGGGGCCTTCTCTGAGTAAAATTTTCGGTCTTTCACTCCCAAAATAGAATGGGACGGTAAGGACCATAGTAATTGAGTATTCATAAATAAAACTAAATTTAATTTCTTGGCCCGTGAAACACCCCTTCCTTACGGAGGTTGGATACGGCATAATAGGCCTCTGGCTACAGTCCTTAAAAATCCTCCTTTGCCCCTTGCATACAAAAACAGTACTAACGAAAAGGAATTCGTTTTATATTACTTAAGCGGGGACTAGATGGCGAAAATTGCCCAAAAAATACTATTTCTGGTTTTCTGTGCAGTCTTATAAATTGAAATTTCTTTTATATTATCATTGTAAGCATGACACTTATATTATAGATATATTTTTAAAAATGCTACTGCATCGCCATTTGTACTGTAAATTTTTCACCACTTTCCCAAAAAAAGCATAACTTCTACACACTTTGGAGTAGAAGGGTAAACTTTAGCCCATATTTTAGGAGAAGTGTTGCTCTATAAATTGTATTGCTGCTAAATATGTCAGCTTTTGTGCTCTCAAACCATGTAGGTTCTTACTTTGCAAATATATGTGAGTTTGTTCTCTTCTTACTCTGAACAGTATCTTCTGTGAGTGACATTTTCGGATAAAAAGAACCCCTTTTCTCAAAATCTATTGAAGACAGCTAATTTAGGATAATACACTGCGTGATCAAAAGTATCCGGACACCTTGCTAAAAATGACGTACAAGTTCGTGACGCCCTCCAACGGTAATGCTAGAAGTCAATATGGTGTTGGTCCACCCTTAGCCTTGATGACAACGTTCACTCTCGCAGGCATACTTTCAATCAGGTGCTGGAAGGTTTCTTGGGGAATGGCAGCCCATTCTTCACGGAGTGCGGAACTGAGGAGAGGTATCGATGTAGGTCGGTGAGGCCTGGTGCGAAGTTGGCGTTCCAAAACATCCCTAAGGTGTTCTATAGGATTCAAGTCAGGACTCTGTGCAGGCCAGTTATTGTGTCGTGTAACCACTCCGCCACAGCCCGTGCAGTATGAACAGGTGCTCGAACGTGTTGAAAGATGCAATCGCCATCCCCGAACTGCTCTTCAACAGTGGGAAGCAAGAAGGTGCTTAAAATATCAATATAGGTCTGCGCTGTGATCGTGCCACGCAAAACAACAAGGGGTGCAAACCCCTCCAGGAAAAACACAACCATACCATAACACCACTACCTCCGAATTTCACTGTTGGCACTACACACGTTGGTAGATGACGTTCACCGGGCATTCGCCATAACCATACCTACACCCTGCCATCGGATCGCCACATTGTGTACCGTGATTCGTCACTCCACACAACGTTTTGCCACTGTTCAATCGTGTAATGTTGATGCTCCTTACACCAAGCGAGGCGTCGTTTGGCATTTTCCTGCGTGGTGTGTAGCTTATGAGCAGCCACTCGACCATGGGATCCAAGGTTTCTCACCTCACGCCTAACTGTCATAGTACTTGGAGTGGATCCTGATGCAGTTTGGAATTCCTGTGTGATGGTCTGTATAGATGTCTGCCTATTACTCTTTACGACCCTCTACTCTTTACGCTTTTGTGCTGTACACGTCCCTTCACGTTTCCACTCCACAGTGGACCTAGGGATGTTTAGGAGTGTGGAAATCTCGCATACAGACTTCTGACACAAGTGACACCCAATCACCTGACCACGTTCGAAGTCCGTGAGTTCCACAGAGCGTCCCATTCTGCTGTTTCACGATGTCTAATGACTACTGAGGTTGCGGATAATGAGTACCAGGCAGTAGGTGGCAGCACAATGCACCTAAGATGAAAAACGTATGTTTGTGGGGGTGTCCGGATACTTTTGATCACATAATGTAGAAGCAACCTATAAGTGCTGTTGTGGATCTACTTTTACGTTAATAAGATAGTTAATTGTCTTTTTAAAAATAATGACTGTTGATAAAACTTAACAGATGATATAGTTGATAAAAGACTCCTATCATCCTTAATAAACATTGTTTTTGTTAAATGTGCATCAATGAATTAGAAGACATGCATCTACATTCTGTAGAAATTTAATACTGATATTTTATATAGTTTCTAAGATAATAAGTTATGGATTTAGCACATTTAACATTGGCGGGATAGGGTTTTAATCTCCCCTTAATACTGCATTCCAGATCAACTATAAAGATCTGTGTGTTTGTGCAGGTGCTCTGGTTTATTTGAATTACTCTCAAAAACACTGTAATATATTATGTTTATTATTCTCCTTAGCATGTGTATGAGAATAAGTTGCAAAGGTAAGAAAAACAGTTTTTCTTTCTCTATTCTCTTTGTTTCACACGCATTTGAATACCTAACAAAATCAAGATGCCTGTAGACTGTTATATCACCACTATTTTTTCTTACCTCTGCTTTAGCCAATAAACGTGTCCTAAGCTTAAAGTGTGAGCACTGATACTTTCTCTACCACTTACCTATTGTAGGCAGAGAAGTATGTAATCTACCCAAGATGTTGATACACAGGATTTACCGGAAATACATGTTTTGAGGTTCCTGGAACAACAAAGAAACATTTCACAGAAAACTCCGTGTGTGCATCAGTGAACAGCATAACTCAGAGACGAAAAGTCACAGCAATGGACTATATAATGTTTAATTATATCAGGCGAAGATTTTAAATAAAATTCCCCACTCAAACTAGACTTTATATAGAAAAATCTGATGTGTTACACTCACATGACTTTCTCTACTCTTGTACAATCTATTTTTACAAACGCCTATTCTCCATATGCTTTATGTTAATCGAGATATCGAGATGTCAATCTTATTGCTAATTTTATTGTAGATGCAAAGGGAATATGGTAGCTTTTAAGCGATGGTCAAATATTTTAACGCTGGTTGCTATGCGGCGCATTCCATTCTCTTTGCAAGTCCAGGACATAAAAAAATGAATAACGAATTTGAGAAAAAGTATAAGTATTGGAAAATTTAAGGGAATAACAAGCAATATCTCGAAAACGGTTCACTCAACAAAAGAAATGTATATGACATAAGTTGTGTATTTTAAGGAGATCTACATTTTTTGTGTAGTAAAATTTTGTCTATCTCTTATGGTTTACCAGTTATGCAAAAGTCGTTCACAATGAAGAATACTTTTGGAGACATTCCCAGAAAATTCGAGATATACATTTCATTTGTCATGAAAATACCTTAAACATATGATATTTTAATCAAAATCGTTAGAGCCATTTTTGAGAAAATTAAAATTTTCGAAAAATGTTCCATGTAAAGGGTAGTCTGGGGTGGGGGCATTTTCTTGAAAACCTTCGTGTCGCATCTCTGGAAGATACTGAACCTAAATACCAAGTTTGGTGCTTATCCGACTGTTCGTTTTTGAGTTATGCTGTTCACAGACACACACACAGACACACACACAGACACACACACACACAGACACACACACAGACACACACACGGACATGTTTCCATAAATGCTTTTTTTGGATTCAGGAGGTCTCAAAACATGTATTTCCGGTGAAATCTCGGTATCGAATTTTTGGGTGGAATGCAATACTTCCCCTACTTACTATACGTAGTAGAGAAAGTAAAAATATTCGGTGTATTTTATTTTCTCAAAAATGGTTCACAAGTGTTTTGATTAAAGTACCAAAGGCTTAAGATATTTGCATAACCAATAAGAAGATATCATGCATTTTCTATGAACAGCTTGGGAAACCCTCTTGATTGTGAATGAAATTTCTATAATTCTATACTGCTGGTTAAACCATAACTACTATACCAAAAAAGTAAATTTCATTGGAATATACAACCTTTGCTAAACAGCTTTTTTGTAACATTAGCCGTTTTCAAAATATCTCTGTTAAATTTTCGAGTTCTCCCAGACATCTCCATGCATAAATCTTACGCGATTCTTATTTTTACCCGCATGGGTTCATTATGAGAGCACTATTTATATTTTGAGCCTTGGCAACCCTGAATATTGTAGGTGCCATCTGACGTTTCCAATGGAAAGTTCGACATTTTTTACCATAAGCTACTTCAAACATTTTGTCAATAGAGCGTCATTTGTTTTGTTTACACTAACTTGAAAATTGCACGTCAACAAAAACATGGAATTAACTCGTAAAAATGTTCGTGCAATGATTTATTACGACTTTCAACGTGGATTATCAAGACAAGAGTGCATCAGTCAACTAATTTCCACATTTGGCGACGAAGCTCCATCCTTTGCACTGTGAAACGCTTGTATAACGAGTTTAATCGTGGCCGCCGTTCGCTCAATGATGAATTTCGTGAAGGTCGTCCAAAATCAGTTGTTGTGCCAGAAAACATTGTTGCTGTGCAAAACCTAATAATGAAAGATCGTTATGCGACATATTGCGAGATTAAGGCAACCCTAGGTATTTGTTCCACCAGCATATATAAAAAATTGCATGCTTATTTAGCCGTGAGAAAAGGTTTGCTCTCGTTGGATCCCACATAATTTGATGCAATATCAAAAAGATGCTCGTGTCGATTGGTGTACAAAAATGCTCAATAAATACAATGTTTGTACCTCAAAAGACGTATATAAGATTATAACAGATGGCAAATCATGGATCTATGCGTATGAGCCGGAACGTAAACAGCAGTCGACTGTATGGGTGTTTCAAGATGAAGCAAATCCAACAAAAGTTGGTCGCACCCAAAGCACTTCGAAGCAAATGGTCGCCTGCTTCTTCAGCAAAACTGACCATGTGGCAACAGTGCCTTTAGAGGAACGTAAAATGGTCAATGCCGAATGGTACACAACCATTTGTTTGCCGGAAGTCTTCGGTGAAATAAGGAAAACCAACAAGAACCGTAGGATCGTTCTTCATCAAGACAATGCGAGCGCACACACATCTCGTCTAACAACAGAGTATTTGAAGGCTCAAAAAGCCGAATTGATGGGTCATCCGCCATACAGTCCTGATTTGGCACCCAATGACTTCTTTTTGTTCCCGAAAATCAAGAATAAATTGCGTGGATAACGATTTTCGTTGGCAGAAGAAGGCGTTGATGCCTTCAAAAACCATGTTTTGGAGGTGTCTCAAGAAGACTGGAATAAATGCTTTGACAAATGGTTCAAACGGATGCAAAAGCGTATTGATCATAAAGGAGAATATTTTGAAAAGCAATAAAGCAGTTTTCAATCAGAAATTACATTGCTTTAATTATTAGGCTCAAAATATAAATAGTGCCCCTCGTAGTAACAAAAACTGACTTGCGATATGCGAACAGTTGTGTTTTGTTTTCTGCATTGTGCATGCAACCAAGTTCGTATTACTTAGATTTTGCTCGTAGGAATGCTACACTCGGCCTACGGCATCGTTTCGCAATCATTCCCACTCGCAAAATAAAACCCTACTCTTTAACACTTGTATCATAAATAACAATTATAACACTGCATTTAAAATAGGCATCCCTGTGAGTTTTCTTACATCTTTTGCTTTTATCACCCTTCACTTCTCTGGATAGTGCCGTAATTCTCAACCCAACAGAGCATGCACATCTGCTACCCAAGTTGTTTTCTACTAGTAGGCAGGCTCTGCGTACTTTGGGCGTATTCTATTTTGCCATATGCTTCAGTCAGAGAGGAAGAGCTGTTGGAAAGTTTGGCGTGTGTTCTGGTAGTTCCATCCCACACATAATTTTTCCTTTCAGTTTTTTTTTCACGCGAATGTGTTACAGCTACTGAGAAAACTGTTACTGTTGCAGGAGGACCGGGTTCAGGAAAAGGAACCCAGTGTGACAAAATCGTTGAAAAGTATGGCTTCACACACTTATCCACGGGTGATCTGCTTCGGGATGAAGTCAAGTCAGGCTCAAGTCGTGGTAAAGCCCTCAACGCCATAATGGAGAAGGGAGACCTCGTGCCTCTGGTAAGCATTTTCATACAAAACTTACATGGGTGTCGGTAAAGGGGAGCTGGATGTAGTTACACGTGCTAAAACTCTTAATCAGTACACATTCAATTATCTATTGTCATTATGTCATCCTCAGTACTGCTATTATTAACAAGCTAATAGAACCCGTAGCTCTGCCGGCGTTTTTGCGTTCAGTGCGCTGATTTCTAGTCTCTCTCTCTCTCTCTCTCTCTCTCTCTCTCTCTACTTTCTCAATGTTTTTCCATATATCTCCATCTCTCTCCCTCAATATCCATTCCTGATTCTCCCCTCTCCTTTTCGACTCTCTCCCCTCTGTGCAACTTAAGGGAAGCCTTAAATGGTGATTTTCGTGATTCTTTTACATTTTCAAGTTTTGACTGCATGTGAATATTTCAAATCTTCCACTCCTTTTGCTGTAACTTTTATAGTAATATGCTAATTGTAAATAGTTTAAAAATGTTATTGAAAATAATTCATGTGTAACACTGTTTTTTAATTGTCTCGCTCACTCATGTTGTTAAAAGTCAATAACTTACTAAATATTAATGCTAGAGATTTTATTTATATATACACATATAGGGTAGTTAAATTATATTCGAACCACTCGCGGATTCTCTCTACTGCGCGAGACAGTCGGCAGTCGCCGGGGAAATTACGCCGGAAGAGGCGGACTAAAATCCTTACCTTATAATAGATGCTGGGAATATTGACCTTCTGCTCTCACACAGGCAGCATATCTCGTGTAAATATTCATTTTGCAATCGCTTGACAGAAGAAGAGAAATCGTATGGTTGGCTCCAGCAAGATTCTGCAACAGCACATACGGCTACCGAATCATTACATGCAATACGAGAGGTGTTGATGACAGAATAATTAGTGTTGATTTGTGGCCCCCTCGTTCTCCTGTCCTAACGAGTTGTGATTTTTATTTATGGGGTTCTTTAAAAGACAAAGTGTACCGTTTCCAATCCTCGCACACTACAGGAACTTAGAGAAAACATTGTGCAAGAAATCACAAGAATTCCTGGTGCTTCGGAGAGTGAGCGAAAATATTTACACGAGATATTCTGCCTGTTTGAGAGCAGGTCAACATTTCCAGCATCTCTTATAAGGTAAGGATTTAGTCCGCCTCTGCCGGCGTAATTTTCCCGGCGACTGCCGGCTGTCTCGCAGTAGAGAGAGGCCGCGGGTGGTTCGAATATAATTTAACTACCCATATATCATTCTTACAGCATAACTGGGAGATTTCTTTAAATGTTAGTTTAACAGCAATTTGTAAATAACTAAACTGTTCTATAGAAATGGCCCTATATTAGAAACTATTGGTACAAAGTACTGAAATTTTACTACCCACTTGTAGCAAAATAAATCTTATTTTAATGAAAAGCTTTTTACGTATAATGTAAAGTTATTTTGAAGTTCGGCTGAGATGGAGTGATGATCTGTCAAAACCTAGTTGCGGTGCTAGAGGTGTTTATAAAGATAGAGTCTATCATGCTTATACAATGTAAGTTTGGTTGACGTGGTCCCCCTAGGTGCAATGTGAGTATCAAAATGGCGTCAAGAAGGAACTGTGAAGGACGCAAACCTGCGGGACGTACTTGATCACGGCGTACAGCGGAAAGCGCGAGTCGTGCATGCGGCGCGATTTTGCGCAGTCCTCAACTGTCAGCTCGGCGGCAAGCTATCGCACTCGGATTGGGGGATAACAGTTGTCGCCGAATGCTGCACAAAGATCTTCACTACCCAACTTACAAGATCCAATTTGTCCAGGGGCTTACTGAACAGGACAACACGAAGCGACCTCGATTTTGAAACAAGTCCTCAAAGGTTCTGCAAAATGAAGAGGACAGTGTAAACCAGTTACTGGCGTCAACTGACCTACTCGTTCGCTCGACTTGACGACATCTGATTGTTTTTTGTGGAGCTACCTGAAATGTCAAGTTTATGAGCAACGCGCAGCCAGTATCAAAGAGCTAAAGGACTGAATTCGTGAGGGCTCTCGGGAGATTCCAAAATTCATGTTGCAGCGAGTTATGCTATATTTTCCCGGCAGACACACAGGATGTGTTAATCGGCGTGGTGGATACATACCAAATGTTATCTTTAAGAAATTCTGGGACATTATCCATAAAAAGAAGAGTGTATCTGAGTAAAAAAGTTAATATTTACACTTCCCCATGAAGTTTTATTTGCAAAAAACGTCAGGTGTTTCGGGCCTGTCCCTGTGTTTCTGCAAACGTTTATCTCGATTGATAGGAAGCATATTCAACAATAAGCTTTTGCAATAATATTTTCTAGAAACTATACAAAGAAATAAACGAAAATCGTGTGAAATTAACAAGATATTTTTTCCCGTCTCAAGTAATTGATATGCCATATTGTCATATAGCTTATTATATACATGGGATTTAAGATATGTTATATAAATTTCGTAAGAATCGGCTCGGTCATTCTTGCACTCTCTCTCTCTCTCTTTCTATCTCTCTCACACACGCGCGAGCATTATAAAAATACTGTTTGGCTTCACGTTGGCCCATTATACACGGTAATATCAATGCTTCATTAAAAATACAAAATTACCAAAACATTTGAGTTACAGTTTTATAATACGCATAAATCTTATAATTTACAATTTAAACATGAATTTATCTCTGAGTTAGTCACACAGTCAAGATTTCTTCAAAGAAACAGAAACATGTCGGTTTTTACCTTTTCCTCAGAAAAATCATGATGATGACATTCATATAAGTTATCAGAAAGCATATAAAATAGTGTTTAGTACAAAGTTTGAGATCAATGACTAAAATGTCTGTTCATGCTGCAAATAAAAATATGCCTATATTAAATTATGTTTTAGTACATGCTGTCTAAAACAGTTGTTTACCCGATTGTTAGCGAGCCTAGGTCGCTAAATTGGTCATGGCAGCCCTTGGCGTGTTTTAAACAAAATCAACACAGCGCGTTCAGATTCAATGACTCGGATTGAAATTTCGACGAGATACACACAGGTAATGTCACGAGTAATTTCCAAATCACCGATAAATTCGTGGGTCACGAAGTGATTTATCTAAAGCATTTGAAAATCAAGAGTAGCATTTGCAAGGAACATTTCACGAATAAAATCATGTATTTTACTCATAAATAATTAAAATGAAGTCGTAAAATATTTATATTTACCTACAATATAAGGGGTGTTGTTTGAAAAAAATGAGAATTATACGGTCGCTCTCCCTTTGTTTGATCTGTTATATACCGCGGTAAGGCCAAAAGGTTTGCAGCTAATATTAAATTTTAGATACCCCAGCATAAACATTGGGAGACGTAGCTCAGAGGCAAACGAGAGGACCAGTTTCTTAGCTGCACATTTTAGAGCAGGCGTGGGATAATTATAAAAATACACGGGTTTTCACATTAGCACATTGCCTGTGGTTTATTAAATATTAAACTTGGTGCCTTTACATCGTTCACAAAAATATTAAAGTAAAAACATTACAGGGAGATGTTTCACACTCACATGATCCACGCAGCTACATACACAACACTCGCCCTCAAGAGACACACTGCGACTCACTGGCTACTGACGCCCCGCTTATAGACAAAGAAACTAGTAACGCTCGCTTCCCTCCTTTCCTCTCTGCACCTCTGGCCAGGAGGTGGGGAGAGATATCACGTCGGACAAACTTCAAAACCCCAGCCTAAATAATTATGTCGTTGCCACAAAGCAATAATTGTCCGACGCGACAATGCACACACATACACGCCACACTGTTTAACTTGATCATTTAATATTGTTTACTGCCATCTGGCGTTAGAAACTATTACAGAAGTAGACGAACAATATTGTAAGGATGCAATAACCAGCATTATAAGCTATGATTTTCTTTATTTAACCAAACCTTATTTAAAAGCACAATTATTGAATACATAAACTATTAAATCTGTAGGAATTGGAAGGAATTTGCTCATTGCTTGTTATATTTAATGTAAACGGCGAAGTAGTAATCATGGTGTTTCTTCATTTGTTTACAATGTCGAAATAGTGTTCTTTTGCAAGATAATACTCTGACCTGTTCAGAATATTAAAAATCTGATGTGTTACACTCACATGACTTTCTCTACTCTTGTACAATCTATTTTTACAAACGCCTATTCTCCATATGCTTCATGTTAATCGAGATATCGAGATGTCAATCTTATTGGTAATTTTCTTGTAGATGCAAGGGGAATATGGTAGCTTTTAAGCGATGGTCAAATATTTTAACGCTGGTTGCTATGTGGCGCATTCCATTCTCTTTGCATGTCCAGGACATAAAAAAATCTGATGTGTTACACTCACATGACTTTCTCTACTCTTGTACAATCTATTTTTACAAACGCCTATTCTCCATATGCTTTATGTTAATCGAGATATCGAGATGTCAATCTTATTGCTAATTTTCTTGTAGATGCAAGGGGAATATGGTAGCTTTTAAGCGATGGTCAAATATTTTAACGCTGGTTGCTATGCGGCGCATTCCATTCTCTTTGCAAGTCCAGGACATAAAAAAATGAATAACGAATTTGAGAAAAAGTAATAAGTATTGGAAAATTTAAGGGATTAACAAGCAATATCTCGAAAACGGTTCACTCAACAAAAGAAATGTATATGACATAAGTTGTGTATTTTAACGAGATCTACATTTTTTGTGTAGTAAAATTTTGTCTATCTCTTATGGTTTACCAGTTATGCAAAAGTCGTTCACAATGAAGAATACTTTTAGAGACATTCCCAGAAAATTCGAGATATACATTTCATTTCTCATGACATTATCTTAAACATATGATATTTTAATCAAAATCGTTAGAGCCATTTTTGAGAAAATTAAAATTTTCGGAAAATGTTCCATGTACAGGGTAGTCTGGGGTCGGGGCATTTTCTTGAAAACCTTCGTGTCGCATCTCTGGAAGATACTGAACCTAAATACCAAGTTTGGTGTTTATCCGACTGTTCGTTTTTGAGTTATGCTGTTCACAGACACACACACACACACACAGACACACACACACACAGACACACACACAGACACACACACGGACATGTTTCCAAAAATGCTTTTTTTTTTTTGGAATCAGGAGGTCTCAAAACATGTATTTCCGGTGAAATCTCGGTATCGAATTTTTGGGTGGAATGCAATACTTCCCCTACTTACTATACGTAGTAGAGAAAGTAAAAAGGGGGTAGCTATATTTATCACGCAAAAAGGAGGTGGTAAAGAGGTTTCGATAAAGTTTTAATGAATCAGCACCGTGATTAGTTGGAAAAAGAAATTCAATCACGATTGGTTTTTATCTCCCATTTGGAGCCATTAGGAAATAGCCGTTATATTTGCACAAAACCAAAGTCTTCGATAAATAATGTGGTTTGTGTCTATCGTTGCTTACAAAACGAAATCCGTATTTGTATGTAGCCAGTAAACATAAAAATAATTATCATTTAATTTAAAAGTCTGTTTTAAGGGGACCTGGGACAAATTATATGATTTTCTACGACTTTTTTTCAATATTTTTAAAATTTTGTATGTTGTTTTCCCTCATTCTAAACAATATTATGTGTAAATTTCAATAAAATTGATGAAGTAGTTTTTCAGATATGAGTTATTTTCTGTTTTTCATATCACGATATTTGAAAATTATGAAATACTCCTTGAGGGACAAATTTTATTTTTCATCAGTACCACTTTGTCACATTAATATTTGAACTCCTAACAAATTACCCTAGTATTCTTTTTTCATTTTGTGCTTTGAATAACAAATTATTAATTATAATCATTAATGCAGATATTAGAGCCTAAAAAGTAAAACTTTTTAGGATTAATAGCCCAGTGTGCCCAATGTTTACATAGTAGCCCAAAAGTTATACTACAACTTCTTTAGATAGAACAGTAGAACTATTATGCCAAGTTTCATACAAAACTAAGGAAAACTGCTCCGCATGGGACATTTGACATATTGAAAAATGTCGTTCTGAGAAAACTTAGATTTTACATTGAAAACATTTATACAGGCTAATGTACCTGGTGTAAAGGGTTAACATTTTCCAAAACCATAGCTCTTTCCCTCCTCCTCCTCCTTTTTCTTCTTCTTAGCCTCCTCTGCTTGCAATTTCACCACCTTATTCTTCTTTCTGGTGGACTTCTGCTGTTTAATGTGGTTATTTTGAGCTCCTCTCCTCCTCTTCTTGCGCCTAGCCTTGTCACAAGTTATTTGAGCTGCTTTTTTTGCCTCTGACTGTCGACGTCTATAATATTTTAAAAATGCTGTCTTCATATTTTGACCAGTTTTGGTACCCATTTTTTGCATAACTTTAAGTTTACCACTACATCCTTCATTAACCCCTTCAAGGATACCCAATGAGAAACAAAAATTCTCGCGGAAATTCACTTCCAGGTGTCCTTATTCCTGTACCCATGCTCTTGGCACACTGACTATGGCGCAAATTTGAACGATTCTTTGCAAATAAAGTAACTATTTTGCAAGCGAGAACAAAAATGGGCGTGCCAGGCATTTAAATTTCCGTGCATGGTTTTTAAAAACGCCTGCCAAACCCTTTAAAAAGGTTTTTATCGCAATAAAACGCATTTAAATGTTTGACTAACCTTATAAAGAGTTAATTTTTGTAGAAATCAAAAAATTGATAATGTTGAATAAAACTCTGTCCTAGGTCCTCTTAAGTTTGAGGCAGTATTTTATATCACAACACTGTGAATGCCAGAGTGATTGTAGTGTAAATTAACATTATTGTATGACAATGATTTTAGATGTTTGTTAGCTATAAGCATTGTTAGGAAATAAGTTTACACGGCCTCACTGAAACTGACAATAGGAGTGGGTAACAATGAACCAATGGTATGAGTTGTTTATCACTTAGAAGAGACAAACAAATGACGTCAGGGTAGCGCGCTTTTCTTTAGAAATGGAGGGAATATCTCCCCTAGAGCATATGTATTAGTAATTATGATTGGCTAATGTTGGCGCAATTTGGTAACCAATAGCAGCTCTATTATAATGTTTAGGCATTTCGGGGAGAAGGAGTATATATTCTCGAACCATAAGCATGTTTCACGCAGTCTTAAAGAATCATTCGCGAAGTACACATCACGCAGTTCTAAGAAATCTATCGCGAGAGACACATCAGGCAGTCTTGAGGAATCTTTCGTGGAGTGCACATCACACAGTTTGGAAGAATCTCTCGTGTTGTAAAGTTAGTTACAAAATGTGAAGTACGCGTTAACTAATACGACAGTAATTACATTCGGAAATATAACAGCTTCAGTCAGGCGTGTATAAAGATTAAAGATGTGAACTATTAATTAAGTGTGACGGCAATAAAAGTGTGAAAATAAATTCTTTTATCAGTGTTATCTTTTATTAACAACTCCTTTCCGTTTACACGCCCTGCTCAGAGATATTTGCTCGACTGAGTAATAATAGCTAGCCGGAGGGCAAAGAACCCAAAATTCAAAATAATAAGACAATAACAGGCGCTCAGCAAATAAGATAACACGAGCCGATTACCACGACAAGTTGAAACTATTTTATTCACCGTTTGTTTTCTTTTGTTGTAACTTTTTACTACCAACGTAGAATAACAAAGGTTACGTGTCATTTGTTTAGCTTATGCATTAAAAATGTGTAACACACAACTTTAAATGCTCATATAACTTAGACAGTTTTTACTAAACACCATCAGCTGTGAGGGATTCTTGCCGTATTCGACTTTCAGCTCATGGCTCGTCCCCTAACAATGAATTCGTACGTACAGCCGTGTTTTGCGCATTTAGTGCATAAATAGATATGCTTCAACGTCGCAGTCACTAAAAATAATGCAACATCTAATAACCTAACTCCAAGTTTTCAAACTGCGAAAAATGCCTAATGAAACAAGGAACTTGACTTTGTGGGACGGTTGTTTCAGGTGGCAGTATTGGATCTGCTGACGGAGGCGATGCTTGCCCAAGTGAAAACGTCGAAGGGCTTTCTCATCGACGGCTATCCCCGAGAACTCGAACAAGCACTCAAATTTGAGGAAAAGGTGAGTACTTTCATTCAGCACTAAGGGTACTAGAAACTTAATTTTCAAGAACATTTTTTAAAAATCTGATGTGTTACACTCACCTGACTTTCCCTACTCTTGTACAAACTATTTTTACAAACGCTTATTCTCCATATGCTTCATGTTAATCGATATGTTAATCTTATTGCTAATGTTCCTGTAGATGCAAGGGGAATTGGTAGGCTTTAAGCGATAGTCAAATGTTTTAAGAGCTGGCTGCTATGTGGAGTATTCCATTCTCTTTGCATTACCAGGACAAACAACGAATATGAGAAAAAGTATAAGTATTGGAAAATTTAAGGGAATAACAATCAATATCTCGAAAATGGTTCACCCAACAAAAAAATGTATATGACATAAATTGTGTGTTTTAACGCGATCTACATTTTTGTGTAGTAAAATTTTGTCTATTTCTTATGGTTTACCATTATGCAAAAGTCGTTCACAATGAGGAATACTTTTGGAGACATTCCCAGAAAATTCAATATATACATTTTATTTGTCATGAAAATATCTTAAACATAGGATATTTTAATTAAAATCGTTAGAGCCATTTTTGAGAAAATTAAAATTTTCGAAAAATGTTCCATGTAAAGGGTAATCTGGGGTGGGGAATTTTCTTGAAAACCTTCGTGTCGCATCTCTGGAAGATACTGAACCTAAATACCAAGTTTGGTGTTTATCCCGACTGTTCGTTTCTGAGTTATGAGTTTCACAGACACACACGGACATGTTTCCAAAAACACCTTTTTTGGATTCAGGGGGTCTCAAAACATATATTTCCGGTGAAATCTCGGTATCGAATTTTTGGGTGGAATTCAATACTTCCCCTACTTACTATACGTAGTAGAGAAAGTAAAAAAAGGGGACAAAATTGCATTCACATATGTACGGGCTTCAACTGTTGACTCGAAAAAAATTGGCACTATAACTCTTTCTGCGCTCATGGCGCACCATACATCAATTTTTTCGTCATGAAAGGGTACTTCATAAACAATGTTAGGTTTGTCAGAATTCCAATAACGATTATTTTGTGTACACATATACATAAAGGTGGAAGCAAGTCTCGTCCGTGAAAAATATTAAATATGGGTCTATTTCGCCATTATGTACACTTCTGAGACTCCACTCACAAAATATGCGCCTAATTACAGGATCACCTGGTTGAAGAGCATGTGCCACAGTTATTTTTGTATGGTTTTAACTTCAGCAATTTGGTAGTTCTTCGCGCAGAGCCATAAGAAATGCTTACCTGTTGTGAAAGACGCCTAAGTGATTTTTGGGGGAAATTCTCCAAACGAAGAACCGTGCGCCGTCTTTTAGATTTCTTAGCCTGTACACTTCCTGTGGCCTGAAATTTATTGTAAATTTCATGGATTGTCGTTAGGCCTGGAACTTTTACACGTGGAAATCTTTCTGCAATTCGTGCTTTCACTTGGCGAGCTGACTGAGTTAACACATCGAATCATAAATAAATACACGCTGTACAGTAGAAAACATATACTGAGCCATAATATACTTTGTGACTAAGTATAGGACAAAATAATAAATAACTTGTAATAACTGAACTACATCACAACACCGTCAACTCAATACTGCAGAGCAAAACCGTCAACAGCGTGACCTTGTTTATAGCAACTGCGTTATCATGTTTCCACACACCCAGTGCAAAAACACCGTGCAGGCGGTTCGTAGATTCTTGGCTATCCCGTTATTAGCTGTATCAGATACCACATTTCTTGGATTGCACTTGTTTCCCTACTTTCGTTATAAAATGAAAAAACATCTGGCGCCAGATGATTCCATGCTGATTTTATTTCATTCATCCACTCCATTCATTTCTCTGAAGAATCTGGTAGTTGACGGATAAACTATAAAGCAGGAGGATGGCATTCTTTGGCAAGAGAATACATTTTTAAACTCCGCTTCAAAGACGTGCCACAGATGAATTCATCGGGCTTTAAAAACATTTTCAGCGCCATCTGGCAGGAAGAAAGCATAAATTCCGTTAGTTGCAATAGAGTTAAGACAATTAAACATCCTAAACGTGCAGAACTGTTGTAGTTTGGAAGGTAGCCATTGTGACAGAATGAAATGAAGTGGCAGCAATCTGCCAGGTCCAACAATATAATTTTAGATGGCGGTCTATTTTCTCTGCTGCAATGCGCGTAGGGTGACAAGAAGCGCTCCTAATTCCAAGAAAACATCTAACTAAAATCTAGTATTAGGAATCTTCACACAAAATATATAACTTCTGGCATGTTTCTACTTATAAAATGTAAAATAGTTTGTGTTGAAATATTTCCTGAGATGGTTCTCTCTCTTGGATAAATACCAAATTTTATAATCGAGACAGGATTTGAAAATGCATCTGTTAATTCTTCCATTATTTTTCATTTTCACAAAGATAGCTCTAACGATTTTTATTAATACATATATAGTAGGTATAGTTGAGATACTAATGCGCTAAATTAAATGTGTATCTTGGATTTTCTGCAAACATCCTGTGAAGACCTCTTCATATTTATTGCTTTTTACTTTTTCTACTACGTATAGTAAGTAGGGGAAGTATTGTATTCCACCCAAAAATTCGATACCGAGATTTCACCGGAAATACATGTTTTGAGACCCCTGAATCCAAAAAAAGTATTTTTGGAAACATGTCCGTGTGTGTGTCTGTCTGTCTGTGTGTGTGTTTGTCTGTGAACAGCATAACTCAGAAACGAACAGTCGGTTAAACACCAAACTTGGTATTTAGGTTCAGTATCTTCCAGAGATGCGACACGAAGGTTTTCAAGAAAATCCCCCACCCCAGATTATCCTTTACATGGAATATTTTTCGAAAATTTTAATTTTCTCAAAAACGGCTCTAACGATTTTGATTAAAATATCATATGTTTAAGATATTTTCATGACAAATGAAATGTATATCTTGAATTTTCTGGCAATGTCTCCAAAAGTATTCTTCATTGTGAACGACTTTTGCATAACTGGTAAACCATAAGAGATAGACAAAATTTTACTACACAAAAAATGTAGATCGCGTTAAAATACACAATTTATGTCATATACATTTTTTGTTGAGTGAACCATTTTCGAGATATTGCTTGTTATTCCCTTAAATTTTTCAATACTTATTTTCTCAAATGGGAATTCGTTATTCATCTTTTTGTCTTGGATATGCAAAGAGTATTAATCTGTGGCAAAGGGAATGGTGCTGCACCTAGCAACCAGCTATTAAGAGATATGTATGTGCTTAAAGGCACATACATATCTCTATATTGCCCTTGTAAATATATATTCCCCTTACATCTACAAGAAAATTAGCAATAAGATAGAGTCTGCAAATGTTTATCTCGATTAACATGAAGTAGATGGAGAATAAGCGTTTATAAAAATAGTACTTACAAGAGTAGAGAAAGTCATGTGAGTGTAACACATCAGATTTTTCTACAATTTTATGTACGTGATAAATCATAACACATACACAAAAACATAATGTGACATTCACGTGACTTTGACTACCCTATATTGCTTATTAGTAGGTAGGTATACAAATTATTCTTACGCAAGTGTATTTTCCTCTTTACTAAATTTTTATCTAGATAAACCTTTCCAGAAATAGCTGCATTACACATTTCGTTATAGATACAAATAGCGATAGTCAAATGTTTAAGAACTGGACGCTGTACATTCACCTTAAAATTCCATAAACTTGTAATGACATCGCGAGAAACAGCTGAAAATCGCAGTACTTGTTTCTAGAAAATAAAAAGTTTGAAAAAGTTTCATGTAAAGGGTGGTTTGGGGAGATTTTTATGAAAATAGTGTCGCAACTTTAGAAAGTACTGAATTTAAATACCAAGTTTGGTGTTTATGCAAAATTGGGTTTTATTTCTGGACGCCCTTTAACTACTATAGGCCGCAAATCAACAACACGGGACCACCGGCTTTACTTCCCTTCCGTAGGAAGCCATGCTAAGGATTTTTACGCCCGAAAAAAATCCATCGCCCTCCGCCGGGTTTGAACCCGCGACCTCGGGAACTAGAGGCTAGCATGGTAACCACGGCGGACGACATTGGTGTATATACGACTTTTCGCTTTTGAGTTATGCTCTTACAGATACACACACGGACCTTTTTCGAGAAATTATCATCTTGAATTCAAGGGCCTCAAAACATGTATTTTTGCGGTGAAATCTCGGTATCGAAGTTTTGGGTGGAATACAATACCTTCTCTACCTACTAGGTACGTGGTAGGGAAATTAAAAAGTATTGCAAAAATAATGTAGAGTTCATCAAAGCATCCAATTCGTGTCAAATCTTTATTCGACGCTTAACCGTTTTGCAAACTTTTCATGTTGCTTGTTAATACCTCCCTAAGTACGTCAAAGACGGGACATACTCGAAACTATGCGATTCTTCCGTTTTCTCCCCATAGCAAGAGCTCATTGCCACGACTGAGCATTTGAATGCCGTTTTCGAATTGTATGGAACTAACTAATTCTTGCTGAATTAGAAATTATTCCTAAACAAAAACAAATCTTATGTGTAACAAACGCTTATTCTCCATATGCTTCATGATAAACGAGATGTTAATCTTATTGCTAACGTTCTTGTAGATGCAGAGGGAATTTGGTAGGCTTTAAGCGATAGTCAAATATTTTAAGAGCTGGTTGCTATGTGGAGTATTCCATTCTATCTGTATGTCCAGGACATAAAAAAATGAATAACGAATTCCCATTTGAGAAAAAGTATAAGTATTGGAAAATTTAAGGGAATAACAAGCAATATCTCGAAAATAGTTCACTCAAAAAAAAATGTATATGACATAAATGGTGTATTTTAACGCGATCTACATTTTTTGTGTAGTAAAATTTTGTCTATCTCTTATGCTTTACCAGTTATGCAAAAGTCGTTCACAATGAAGAATACTTTTGGAGACATTCAAGGAAAATTCGAGATATACATTTCATGTCATAAAAATATCTTAAACATATGATATTTTAATCAAAATCGTTAGCCATTTTTGAGAAAATTAAAAGTTTCGAAAAATGTTGCATGTGAAGGGTAATCTGGGGTGGGGGAACTTTCTTGAAAACCTTCGTGTCGCATCTCTGGAAGATACTGAATCTAAATACCAAGTTTGGTGTTTATTCGACTGTTCGTTTCTGAGTTATGCTGTTCACAGACACGCACACAGACATGTTTCCAAAAATGCTTTTTTGGATTCAGGGGGTCTCAAAACGTTTATTTCCGGTGAAATCTCGGTATCGAATTTTTGGAATACAATACTTCCCCTACTTACTATACGCAGTAGAGAAAGTAATACACCGGGAGACATGGCAGACAGAAAAATATTTACACGAACACAATAATACATAACGGATATATATGAATTTCTCATGAATACAGAAAATTGTGCGAGCGTTGAATTCTCAAATTACTACTACCCTTACCTATGGTACGTAGAGGATTGTTGTATTTCACTCAAAATTTCGATATTGAGATTTCTCCAGAAATACATGTTTTGAGGCTCTCGAAACACCAAAAAGGATGTGTGTTTGTCAAGTATACCTCATAAACGAAAAGTCGTATCTATCCCAAACTTGCCATCCTCCATGGTCCGACACGAATATTTTCACTAAATCCCTCCCCCACTCAAACTACCGTTTCCATGGAAAAATCTTCATTACCTTTTATGTCCTCAAAAATGGTTCTAACGTTTTTTATTAAAATACGACGTGTTTAAAATATGACACATCTTGAATTTTCCACGAATATCCTTCGAAGTTCTCTTAATTCTGAATGAATTTTCTATAATTTTGTATAACTGCTAAACCATAACAGACAGATAAAGGCTTACTGCTGTACAACTAATCAAAATATAC
Organism: Deroplatys truncata; assembly: GCA_030765065.1. Taxonomy (NCBI): domain Eukaryota; kingdom Metazoa; phylum Arthropoda; class Insecta; order Mantodea; family Mantidae; genus Deroplatys; species Deroplatys truncata. The sequence goes on along the minus strand of CM060982.1, from coordinate 76,446,739 downwards.
AGCTTATGTTAAGTGAATTTTTTGGGATTAACCGTTTTCGAAATATTCCTTGTTGCATCTTTAATTTTTCCCGGGTTGAACTGTCATGCAGTATCTATGAAACATCTTAGGTGATTCTTCTGTTTTTTCCCACATGGGTTCATTAGTAACAAAAGCTATGATATGTGAATAGTTGTGGTTTTTGTTTCTGTGCTGTGCTGCAACCAAGTCCATATTCCTTAATTTGAGATTTATCGTGCGTAACGTAACCTGAGTAGAAAAATTACTTTTATATGAATATTATTATGTATAAGAGATTTTGTGAAGTTTTGGTGCATAGAGAAAGTCTTGCGAGTAAGACATATTAAAGAATGTTCCCCTCCTGCAGACTCAGAAAGTGGTTTGTATACTGCTTTTAACGTCTAAGATCAGGGGCGGCGGGGTAGCGTAGTGGTTTTGTTTCAGACTCTCATACTGAGGATCCGGGGTTCGATTCCCGGAGTGGCGATTTTAAATTGACCCTATCCACATCTACATTTATGACTTGGTCATTGAAGTATCCCCAAAGCCCAACGTGGTTCAGAGTCCACGGTAAAAGCTGTAGGTCCTCTCATTCCATCGTCATCCTCTTCATCACCCTACCATCAGAGGCAATGGATACCGTCCGCCGGGTGCCTCCACCTCAGAAATGGGTCCCGTCATCACTTGGTGGAATAAAGTAGCCCTGAAGGTCCTAGGCCTACGGGAAAGCGTTAGAAACAATATCTAAGATAACTTACTCCCACTCACCTATGTTCACACTGTAATTCATACTTGCATACTACAGAAATGGCAGGGAATATAGGCTAAAGGAAAACATTCCGAGCCTCCAGCTCGGAATCGAACCAGGAGCTCTGGATTTATTTGTTATATTTCAGTAGTTTCTTAAAGCAGCATTTTATAATAAAGATGATAGAGAAGTAAATGCCTGTGGTGAATAACAAAATGCTTTTGTTGCAGATAGGGCCATGCACACTAATTCTTAACTTCGACGTAAGCGAGGAGACCATGACCAAGAGACTGTTACACCGAGCAGAGACCTCAGGGCGGGTAGATGACAACGAGGAGACTATCAAGAAACGTCTTCAGACTTTCGCCAAGTACAGCAAGCCCGTCATCGAGCACTACGGGGAGAAGTGCAAAACGGTAAGTGCATACGGACTAGATTGAACTCATTAAACAATATATGTTCATCATACATACGAAGGGCACTATTTATATTTTGATCCTTGGCAACCCTGAATATTGTAGGTGCCATCTGACGTTTCAAATGAAAAGTTTGACATTTTTGACCATAATCAACTTCAAACATTGTGCCAATAGAGCGTCATTTGTTTTGTTTACACTAACTTAAAAATTGTGTGTCAAATAAAACATGGAATAAACTCCTGAAAATGTTGGTGCAATGATTTATTACGACTTTCGACGTGGATTATCAAGACAAGAGTGCATCGATCAACTAACTTCCAAATTTGGTGACGAAGCTCCATCCTTTGCTACTGTGAAACGCTTGTATAACGAATTTAATCGTGGTCGCCGTTCGCTCAATGATGAAGTTCGTGAAGGTCGTCCAAAATCGGTTCTTGTGCCAGAAAACATTGATGCTGTGTAAAGACTAATAATGAAAGATCGTCATGCGACATATTGTGAGATTGAGACAACCCTAGGCATTAGTACCACCAGCATATATAAAATATTGCATGATTATTTAGCCCTGAAAAAGGTTTGCTCTCGCTGGATCCCACATAATTTGACACAATCTCAAAAAGATGCTCGTGTCGATTGGTGTACAAACATGCTCAAGAAATACAATGGAGGTGCCTCAAAACACGTATATAAGATTGTAACAGGTGAGGAATCATGGATCTATGCGTATGAGCCGGAACGTAAACAGCAGTCGACTGTATGGATGTTTCAAGATGAAGCAAATCCAACAAAAGTTGTTCGCACTCGAAGCACTTCGAAGCAAATGGTCGCCTGCTTTTTCAGCAAAACTGGCCATGTGGCAACAGTGCCTTTAAAGGAACGTAAAACGGTCAATGCCGAATGGTACACAACCATTTGTTTGCCGGAAGTCTTCGGTGAAGTAAGGAAAACCAACAAGAGCCGTAGGATCGTTCTTCATCAAGACAATGCGAGTGCACACACATCTCGTCTAACAACAGAGTATTTGAAGGCTCAAAAAGTCGAATTGATGGGTCATCCGTCATACAGTCCTGATTTGGCACCCAATGACTTCTTTTTGTTCCCGAACATCAGGAATTAATTGTTGGACAACGATTTTCGTTGGCAGAAGAAGCCGTTGATGCCTTCAAAAACCATGTTTTGGAGATGTCTCAAGAAGACTGGAATAAATGCTTTGACAAATGGTTCAAACGGATGCAAAAGTGTATTGATCATAAGGGAGAATATTTTGAAAAACTATAAAGCAGTTTTCAATAAGAAATTACTTTGTTTTAATTATTAGGTTCAACATATAAATAGTGCCCCTCGTATTAAAATAATGTCTAGTAAATGCGTCCTCTTTGAGAGCAAAAAGTATAATTTACTTCAGTTTTACATTATATTGCCATTAAAATACTTTTTCATGGAGAAAATGTGCGAAACAGGTTTTTATTAGTTATCTATTTAAACATGGTTATTATATGTAAGTGATGAGTAAAGTTATTATTCATATGTGGATAATCTGGAATTGTGCACGTAAAACAGGACGCTACTGCATGCGTGAGAAGGCAAACAGATGCACACACCTCCTTCTTGCTACGAATACTCCACCTGTGAAGGTCAGTAGAATGCCTCCCGAAGCTGCGGAGACGGCATAAATGGAAGCGAGTGTACGCCAATACCTCAAAACTTCCGGAAAAAAAACACTATTGCGGTCTAGGGGAATCCCCGTCTTATCTATGTCAGTGTACCTGCATGTACTGTTTTCCTGATGCGTTTAGGTTACAAATATCAAATAATTGGTATCGCTTCTGTTTCAGATACAAGCTGAAGGCGATCCGGATACGATATTCCAGGAAGTTCAAACTTATCTCGACCCCCTAGTGCCACCTGCCTAAATGACGTTCAACAATTTCATTTCATCAAAATGGGGACCCCGACTTCTTCTTGTATCTACAGGTTTACGCACCATAAGACATTTCTTTGTATAAAAACATATATACCTATCTCGTTTTGCATTGCATTTGTGTATTTCTGGTCGAGAAAGGTATGGTTTAAAATCTGAAAAATAATCAACGCGAAAACATTATGCTTAGTATAATTTATGGGGTAACTAATGATGGATTATAATCTGTTATCAGGCACAAAGAAGGTTCCTAAATTAATTTAATAGAAGTTGATACTGAAACACGTTCATTTATAAAGTTAATCCTATTTATTAACAAATAAATTAACTTATAAAGTACGAAGTTGCAGAGCCAGATTAATAAAAGGCATTTAATATTGTAAATAAAAATTATATTTGTCTAGCAAGTGTTTCTTAAAAAGCTATACCAAAGTTAGCACATAAATGTTATGGTTCTCCAATTTTGTAACTTGTATGAGACGTGACAGAACAATACTCTCCGAACTTAAGTGTTAGAGCTTGAAAATATCAGTCATTAAAAGGATATTAGAGAAAAATTAAATTATTGATGTTGTGTCACCATTTTTTTCAGCGTTTTTCAAGGATTATTTGCAGTTTCTCCATGATAAAACTGTAACGATAAAATAAAACATATGTTAAATTCAGGAAATTGCAAAAATCACGGTTTAAGCAAAGTTTGAAGTATTTATTAATTTCTGGCATCAAATAATTTACAAATATAATAGAGGAAACTCCACTTTCCTATGAGCGACATTATTCTATCAGCCTGAGTTGTTAAGTTCACACTTTGGCAGTACTGAACAATAATAAACCATGTTGTTAAATACTTTTTATTTTATTGAGCCTTTTAGTCTCTATGCTCAATAAAATGGACTTTCGCTCATAAATCAATCTGTTAAAAACAAAATAAGACCGAGTGGTCAGCGTTTTGGTTTCTCAATCCAGAGGTCCCATATTCTACTCCCGGCTAAAGCGAGAGAAGTTTTTGAAAGTGTGAATGTAGGCGTGTTTCACTGCAAAATTAATAAAATCAACCATAAACATACTCTTCAAATTATTACTAATAGCATTAGTTGTTTCTCAAGTCAAAGCCTCCAATATAAATTTAAAGAAGGCTATATACAAACGAAACAATAAAGAAAGGGATTGCACGAAATCCATTAACTCTAGTCAATACTCTATCTTTACTGCTATATACTTAGGATGTTTGATGAACTTTAGGGATTTTAGCATGACTTATACTAAATATAAAAGAATAAAAGAATATAACACTTGGACTTCTTTATTTTAAATGTGAGGAAAGAGCAAAGAAACAAAAAAAAAGTTAGTCCCGTCAATATCCACGAAGCAAACCGTTTACTTTACATGGGCCCACCCCGTCCTTTACCACTGACTAAGTAGCACCGCACACTTTGAAATTCTAAACGGTGGCATACAACGCTTTATACAAATGAGCTACAAACCCCAAATAGACACGTACACAAATAATTGCAATATGCCATCAATTTTTGTTGAAAAAGAAATACAATCTGAAAGGTCTAATAATTGCTGAAAGTATTTGTGTAATATCTGTTAATCGTTCTTTAACACTGACCCTGTGTAGGCTAAGGTGGATGACCGAACCACATTTGAAAAATTCAGTGCCACGGCGGGGACTTGAAGCATGTATCTTCAGATTTCCTTAACGATACTAATCCAGCGTTACCGAGACGAGACACTCGAACACGCATTAGACTTCTCTCATCTGATTTATATAATGTTTAAGTGTAATTTAAACCACAACCAAAATGAAAATCCGTCTTCAGCTCTTGAAAGAGCAAAATAATGAGCATGAAATATAAGGTTATAGACTTAACCGGACTTCTGAAAGATTCATGTTACGTGATTTCCAGTATAAAATATACCTACGTATTTTTTTCGATGATATGAAATAAGTTTTAATGCTTTTAATTTGAAAAACAAAATTAACAATAATATTTTATGATAATAATAATAATAATAAAAATAATTTTGCTAATTCTTGCCACTAGGTTGTGTGTCGCTTAGAAAATACCTATGTGCATTTTCAGGAGAGTTTGCGCTATTATCTTTAAAAAATTATTTGATTAAATTTTGGGTAAAATTGTAGAACATGGGATAAATATCACAAAGTTCGTAACCTTTTATTGCAAATAAATCAATAACAAATAAAGCGCTTTAGCGTTTTGCCGCATTTGAAGTAATTTTTTTTAAAAAGTTAAGATTTCTTTGTCTTGCTAATACTCGGCACAACAGATGGCAAGAAAATCTAATTTATGAAACACTTCGAATATTTTTTTCAATTAAAGAGATATTTCTACAACCAGTAGTTACCATTACACTTGCCATACAATAAGTATGATTTCAATGTTTTTCTCTATAACCACCTCCATTAACAGACTACCAAAACTAAGTAAATAAAATTTTGTGTACCAAGAAATGTCAATGTTACTATAAGTATGTGAAGTTACGTCTTTTGTGCTTTACATTTGGGGAACACCACCAAAACTTTGTAAAGTTGTGTTCACGCTGTACATTTTGTACCAAAGCAATAATGTATATAAATTGTTATGAAGGTCAAAAGCATTTTAAGCCGATACCAGCACACATTGCTACCAGACGAGTTCTTGTTTATTGTTATTGAAGCGTCGGTTCAAATAGCTTTTGTGAGCTTGGTGCCTGCTGTCATTATTACGGTATCAAATAAAACACCAATAACTTGTTACAATATTCTTTGTACTTTATTTATGTTGTCCATTCCTCTGATAATGAATAGGAATGTCAAGATTGCACACTGGTGGCAGTAGCACGGGTGATGCACGTTGGCGTGCTACAAGTTACTCTGCTAGACTGTCATTTATTTCCGCTACCATTACTTTTATTATGAAGTAATGTATAGCTTCGCGCATGGTCTGGCGAGCAGAACGGTAGAGTTTGTGCCAACCTTTCAGTTTAGGAAAAGGTAAGTGATAAGACCCATTCTATTTTCATTAACATTATTATTATTATTATTATTATTATTATTATTATTATTATTATTATTACTGATGTTGTTAACAATAATCTGTAACAAAATAAACGTCAAGAACGAAATTTTGGACCATCTTGGGAAAAACAAAAAGGGAATACCATTCCAATTAATACACGCAGTAAAAAATATGTCAATAAAAGTAAATCAGCGAGAACCAGTAGTGATTAACAGAAGGGTACGCACTCTTTAACATTTATAGACACGACATGATAAGATCATGGAAAAAACAAAGAAAGGGAGCATATGTCTTAGAATATTGACAGTAGGAACACTGGTCTTAGCAGACGATCAAATCTTATTAGTAAAAAGTGATGAAGAACTATAAAATATATTTAAATTAAATATTTTAGTAAAAGAATACAATATGGAAATCTCAACTGCAAAAACGAAAGTACTCGCATAAAGACAATAATCTAGTTCGGTCTAAAATAATCCTAGAAAACAAACCAATAGAACAAGTATCAAAACTCACTTCCTTGGATGTGAGATAACAATTAAGAGTGAAACATCAACAACAAAATAAATAAATTTAGTTACATAACCGGAACAGTCAAACGAACACTAAAAAATCTGATGTGATACACTCACATGACTTTCTCTACTCTTGTACAAACTATTTTTACAAACGATTATTCTCCATATGCTTCATGTTAATCGAGATATTGAGATGTTAATCTTATTGCTAATTTTCTTGTAGATACAAGGGGAATTGCTAGGCTTTAAGCGATAGTCAAATATTTTAAGAACTGGTTGCTATGTGGAGTATTCCATTCTCTTTGCATTACCAGGACAAAAAAATGAATAACGAATTCCCATGGTAGAAAAAGTATAAGTATTGGAAAATTTAAGGGAATAACAAGCAATATCTCGAAGATGGTTCACTCAACAAAAAAAATGTATATGACATAAATTGTGTATTTTAACGCGATCTACATTTTTTGTGTAGTAAAATTTTGTCTATCTCTTATGCTTTACCAGTTATGCAAAAGACGTTCACAATGAGGAATACTTTTGGAGACATTCCCAGAAAATTCGAGATATACATTTCATTTGTCATGAAAATATCTTAAACATGTGATACTTTAATCAAAACCGTTAGTGCCATTTTTGAGAAAATTAAAATTTTCGAAAAATCTTCCATGTAAAGGGTAATCTGGGGTGAGGGGATTTTCTTGAAAACCTTTGTGTCGCATCTCTGGAAGATACTGAACCTAAATACCAAGTTTGGTGTTTATCTGACTGTTCGTTTCTGAGTTATGCTGTTCACAGACACACACACGGACATGTTTCCAAAAATGCTTTCTTTGGATTCAGAGGGTCTCAAAACATATATTTCCTGTGAAATCTCGGTATCGAATTTTTGGATGGCATACAGTACTTCCCCTACTTACTATACGTAGTAGAGAAAGTAAATATAAAGCTAGAAAAGAATCAATAATGAAATTGTATAAAACAATGGCAGAAGCTATCAGAAATATAGATCATAGACACCAACTATAAAGCTAAAAGCAATCAGCGGAAATAAAATTTCTCGGACCAATAGCAGGATATACAAGAATGAACGAAATAATGAAATAAGACAGCAGTTAAATATTGAAGAGCCGACACTGTAACATCAAAATACAGTGGAAACTGGAAGCAACTTGTAGAAAGAATGCCAACGAGGAGAATACCTAAAGCTACTTTAAATAATTATCGACACCAAGGAAGATGAAACCCAGAAGAGATGGTTACAACATGAATTTGGAGCGAGAAAAGGTTGAGATAACCTATACCGTGCAGTAGAAAGCTATTACTGTTATCATTTAAACACTAGTATGATGTAAAATCTTTTAGCGTAAGGCTAATTACGTGGTTCCATTTATTAGATTTTGAAAGGAGCTCCACTCCCTCAAGATCTGAGTGTAATGTGTTCCTTTCTCGCACTGCATATATTCGTCTTAGTCACAACAACGAATTTGAGGTTAATGTCACAATGCCATAAGTGGAAGAGGGGTACTTTCATAAAACTTACTAAACACGTTTATAAAACAGTTGTTTTCATCCCACTGTTTAAAGGTGTGCCTTTTCTGTTTTGCTTCTGCATAAGACGCTCCTTGCTCGTTGTCACACATGTTAGCACTCACAAGCAACGGACTAATCGTGTGTAATGTTGTCCAAACTGCAGTAAAACAGAAGGCACAACGTGCGCAGGGATTGCCAACCGTAATTCTTTTTCCATTAATATATTTACTTTTTCTACTACGTATACTAAGTAGGGGAAGTATTGTATTCCACCCAAAAATTCGATACCGAGATTTCACCGGAAATATATGTTTTGAGACTCCCTGAATCCAAAAAAAATCATTTTTGGAAACATGTCCGTGTGTATGTGTTTTTGTGTGTGTGAACAGCATAACTCAGAAACGAACAGTCGGATAAACACCAAACTTGGTATTTAGGTTTAGTATTTTCCAGAGATGCGACACGAAGGTTTTCAAGAAAATCCCCCCACCCCAGATTACCGTTTACACGGAACATTTTTCGAAAATTTTAATTTTCTCAAAAATGCTCTAACGATTTTGATTAAAATATAGTATGTTTAAGATATTATTTTCATGAAAAATGAAATGTATATCTCGAATTTTCTGGGAATATCTCCAAAAGTATTCTTTGCATATACAAGACAAAAAAATCTGATGTGTTACACCCACATGACTTTCTCTACTCTTGTACAAAATATTTTTACAAACGCTTATTCTCCATCTACTTCATGTTAATCGAGATAAACGTTTGCAGACTCTTAACTGATTGCTAATTCTCTTGTAGATGTAAGGGGAATATATATTTACAAGGGCTATATAGAAATACAGTAGCCTTTAAGCACATACATATCTCTTAATAGCTGGTTGCTAGCTGCAGCACCATTCCCTTTGTCACAGATTAATACTCTTTGCATATCCAAGACAAAAAAAATGAATAACGAATTCCCATTTGAGAAAATAAGTATTGAAAAATTTAAGAGAATAACAAGCAATATCTCGAAAATGGTTCACTCAACAAAAGAAACGTATATGACATAAATTGTGTATTTTAACGCGATCTACATTTTTTGTGTATTAAACTTTTGTCTATCTCTTATGGTTTACCAGTTATGCAAAAGTCGTTCACAATGAAGAATACTTTTGGAGACATTCCCAGAAAATTCGAGATATACATTTCATTTGTCATAAAAATATCTTAAACAAATGATAATTTAAACAAAATCGTTAGATCCGTTTTTGGGAAAATTAAAATTTTGGAAAAATGTTCCATGTAAAGGGTAGTATGGGGTGGGGGATTTTCTTGAAAACCTTCGTGTCGCATCTCTGGAAGATACTGAACCCAAATACCAAGTTTGGGTTTATCCGACTGTTCGTTTCTGAGTTATGCGGTTCACAGACACACACGGACATGTTTTCAAAAATGCTTTTTTTGGATTCAGAGGGACTCAAAACATGTATTTCCGGTGAAATCTCAGTATCGAATTTTTGGGTGGAATAGAATATTTCCCCTACTTACTATACGTAGTAGAGAAAATAAAAAACTAATTGCTATTGTGGATATACTTTGGTGTTAATAGCACGGTTGTTTTCTTTAAATACTTATAAAATATATTTTAAAGATGTATAATTAAGAAATTACTCCTATCTTCTTTAATAAGCAAACTTATTGTATAAAAGAAGATCAGTGAACTAAATGTTAAGTCTAATAGGTATGTTAAATAGTCTCTGTTATGAATAGGATTTAACATTGGCAGGATAGGACTTTTAATCTTTCCTTAAGACCACCCTCTTGAAAAGTTTTTGATACGTTCAAACGTTAGTATATTCTATTGACAAATCACCGTGATTACTGACGCAGAAAGGATGGTACACTGTGATGCGGAAATGTCATTTAACAGCAGGGAAACCTTGTCAAGAATGACAGCACAATACTCGCACTGGTCCAAACATCATTCGATCACCTTAGAGCTCAGCGTGTATATCAAGGTAAGCTTCACAAAAATACTTAGACCCTATATTTGCCAGTTTAATTACCATTAAAGTATTACTCCTTAACACTTTAAATAATAAATGAAACCTTAAGTCTTTTTAAATTATCCATGAAATTCTCTATCACATATCTATGGCAGAGAAGTATTATATTCCATAATAAATTAGATACGGAGATTTTACCAGAAATACACGTTTAGAAGTGCTCTCAACTCCCCAAAGAATTTTTACAAAATCTAGGTGTTTGCGCGTGTATACGCTATACCTAAAAACAATAGTTCAGTCCTGCACCTTTCAAAGATGTACCTAACACAAATATTTTTGCGAAACTATCCCCCTCACTCGAACTACACTATGTTGAAAAATGTTCATTTATTATTTTCTCAAAAACGCCTCCAGCCTCCACGATTTAAATATATATGAGATACTGACTTGAATAAAAATCTGATGTGTTACACTCACATGACTTTCTTTACTCTTGTGCAAACTATTTTTACAAACTCTTATTCTCCATATGCTTCATGTTAATCGAGATATCGAGATGTTAATCTTATTGCTATTGCTAGTAGATGCAAGGGGAATTGGTAGGATTAAAGCTATATTCAAATATTTTAAGAGCTGTTTGCTATGTGGAGTACTCCATTCTCTTCGCATTACCAGGACAAAAAAATGAATAACGAATTTGAGAAAAAGTATAAGTATTGAAAAATTTAAGGGAATAACAAGCAACATCTCGAAAACGGTTCACTCAACAAAAAAATGTATATGACATTAATTGTGTATTTTAATGCGATCTACATTTTTTCTGTAGTAAAATTTTGTCTATCTCTTATGGTTTACCAGTTATGCAAAAGTTATTCACAATGAAGAATACTTTTGGAGACATTCCCAGAAAATTCGAGATATACATTTCATTTGTTATAAAAATACCTTAAAAATATGATACTTTAATCAAAATCGTTACAGCCATTTTTGAGAAAATTAAAATTTTCTAAAAATGTTCCGTGTAAAGCGTAATCTGGGGTGGGGGGATTTTCTTGAAAACCTTCGTGTCGCATCTCTGGAAGATACTGAATCTAAATACCAAGTTTGGTGTTTATCCGACTGTTCGTTTCTGAGTTATGCTGTTAACAGACACACAGACAGACACATACACGGACATGTTTCCAAAAATGCTTTTTTTTGATTCAGGGGGTCTCTAAACATATATTTCCGGTGAAATCTCGGTAATGAATTTTTGGGTGGAATACAACACTTCCCCTACTTACTATACGTAGTAGAGAAAGTAAAAATGTATATCTCTAAAAAAAACAACTTATATCATATACATATTTTGTGGAGTGAACTATTTCCGAGATAATAATGGCCCACTTAATTATTCCTATGATTCCAAAGTAATTTAACACTGCTCATTTTTCTCTCCCAGTAAAAACAAATTAAGAAATGTCCCCTAAACCACACCTCCTACTAGGAGGTAACCCTCTAGTTAAAAGTAAAATGCAATTGGCAAAATTACGTAAAATGCAACACATCTCTCTAATTCTCTCTACAAATATTTCCAACCAGTCTTATGGCTTTTATTTGAAGTAGTATATATTTGTTGGTAGTTGGAAGATGCTTCATGTTTATCTGCACCACGTATGGAAGCCAATTTGTCGCGGTCACTTCGTGTTATCTTTTTGCTGAGCGCCTGTTATTGTATTACTATCTTTAAATTTGGGTTCAATGTCCTCCGGCTAGCTATTGTTTCTCGGTCGAGCACATCTCTTGAACAGGGTGTGTAAACGGAAAGGAGTTGTTACTCAAAGATAACACTGATAAAAGAATTTGTTTTTATACTTTTATTACCGTCACAATTAATTAAGTTCACATATTGACTCTTGATACAAGCCAGACTGAAACTGTTATATTTTCTGTTACTATAATAACTAATTAACTTCACATTATTAATTCGCGTACTTCAACTTTTTTTTGTAACTAACTTTACGACGCGAGAGATTTTGTAGAACTGTGCGACGTGTAACCCGCGAACGATTCTGATGACCTACGCGTTAGCTCTTTCTGGCACGGAGTTTATACTCCCTCGCCCGATATGCCTAAAGATTATAACCGAGCTGCTATTGGTTAATAAAACGCGCCAACATTAGCATCTATTTTTATATCCAATCAAAATTACGAAAACATATTCTCTAGGGAAGAAATTCCCGCCATTTCTAAGAAAAGCGCGCTAATCTGACGTCATTTGCTTGCCTCTTCTAATTAATAAACAACTCACCCCCTCGCTCATTGTTACCCGCTCCTATTGTCAGTTTCAGTGAGGCCGTGTAAACTTATTTCCTAACAATGCTTATAATTAACAAACATCTCAAATCAATGTCATACAATAATGCTTATTTACACTACAATCACTCTGGCATTTACATTATTGTGATACAAATTACTGCCACATAACGAAGTTAATTATACTCTGTATTAAAGAACGGTAGCATGCTCATTCAGGGAAAACGGTTCGAATAACCTTCAAGATAGCTTTAGCGTTATCGTCTCGAGGATTTCAAAGAGGCGTCCGCTATTATAATAATAAATTATTTCGCCACAACACCGACTACTACAGGAGAAGTTTATTGCTGGATTTGATACTTTTCGCATCAAGCTGTAGACAAATCTTCTAATAGCCCGCCTATGTGTTGTGGGGGTAGCGTGCCCCCTCACATTCAAGAGGTCCCGAGTTCGAATCTCGGTTAGGGTGAGTTACCCGGATTTTCCCTAATCCTTAGAAGACGAATGTCGGGTAACTTTAAGCTCTATGGACCGCGGGCTCATTTGAGCACCATTTCACCCATTTCATTCATCGTCGGATATAACCTACCGGGTTAAAGGACGTTAAAAAAAATCTAATCACAACATACATAAATTACTGAGAAAGTAAAGCTGGGAAATCAGGGTCAAGTGAGGCACATTTATGAAAGGAATTCTCGGGGTAAGACGAGTTACGGCCAACTGCCGAAAAGGAGGGAATTCGGGATATTGTATGAAAATAATAAGGGCGGTCTATTACCATGAACACCTCTGAATGGAAGGAAATTCGATTTGGACATCAAAATTAAAGAAAGATTTGGGCTAAATTTGGGTGGCGGGTCAGGGAAGTAGACGGAGTGTGTGGAAAAAGATTAAGAACCACCTTAGTGCTACTGACAGGCAATAAACAACTGCACAGTGCATGGAGTACATTTCGTTGGGAGTACAGTTGGGATTAGAGTCTGAGTGGAGTATGGAGCACTACATCAAAAAAGAGACCAAACTCATTAGACAGGGGCTGGTGTGTCTTCGACTTGGTGCATGGCGGATATTAAAAACTACTGATGGAAATGTAAGAAAATCTGCCCCATTTGGGAGGAGGAATCCTAGGTGCACAATCTTGGCAAGTTGTAGGGGGTATAAAGAAATGGAGGATTAAGGGAATGTTGGGCGCTACTGGTACGTAGAGAAGACGAGGAAGAGAAGATAAATTTTAGTTTAAGGCGAGACAGCTTAGGTTTGAGAAGGCTGGTATTAGAGGATGGAAGTGTACACAGCTAAACGCATCCCGATGGGTGTTAGTGACTTATTCCATATGCTATTGTTATTGCGTTGTATTTATTTATCTTTCTTAGGTGTCCTTATAACATAATATAGGCATACAAATGTTTCGTAATAAGACTTACCGTTGTTTTATGGCTTGTTACTTACTATGTTTATTTTAAATTTTTATTGCAGTGGTGATTTCTTGAAGTTTATTTTTGTATTGCTTACTTTATGTATTATCCTATGTATTACACGTAAAAGCGCGTACAATCTGTTGAACCCGAGCAATTGCTAAGGGTCAATATAGTAAACTTTAATTTAAATGAATACATGCACTCATTCAAGTAAAACTGAAAGTTTATCATATTATTTTTATTCACGGCATAGGATGATTTTAGCACCCGTGCTGTATTTCTTGCATCTGGTGACACCATCTCATGCTTCACATCGCTGTGGTACCAACAAGAATGTGGCACTACCTTCCACATTCAGACTGGTTCAAACTTGTGCCAAGTCCAACGTCAGGGTAATCCAGAGCACCAACCGCTCCACTCCGTTACATTGTGCACATTTCGCCCTGGAGCAGAAGGGTCTCGCCTTCAACTTCAACGTGCGTGATTCCTCATGCTTCGTGCTGCAGTGTCCCGAGTTTGACGATATGTCTTCCCTCCATGGAGCCTCGAATTATGACTACTATAGTCAATACACCGATCCTTTTCGTAAGTACTTACCCCTTGTGTTCCTAATTCAGAGATCTTTTTCGCTAGGTTACTCGGAAAATATTTATGAAAACTTTATGGGCTGGAAGGTTACCCAGTGCCATACATAAAGGTAATAATTGCACGAGAGCTACTTTCGGCCTGCCAAAGAGCTCATTGTTACATTCCGTTCCGAATTATGCTGCTAATAAGAGCATGTTGCTTAAAAATGAATACTGGATCATTCCTCGTTCTACTTAATTCGGTAAAAAATAGTCAGTTTGAGGAAGGTTATGTTAGGAGCTGTATTGTAGTTGGAATGTTGGGGAGCCGAACTTGAAGTAGTTGCAACCGCACGTATGGTACAAAGTTCCGATAGCCTTCACCCCAAGTTTAAAAACATTAAGTTTGTAATTTGACTGTTTCTTTAAATATTATATATTTATGTTTGCCTCGGATGCGTCAGTATTATTGTTAGAGACATGAATTTCTTTTCAGAGAGTGGTGCGGCTAAGAATGTAGACTTACACAGATTATAATTTTTACTTCACTCCTTTTATTAATTCTTGACACGATTTAAATAACGCTTCACTGATATAGAGAGCTGTGAGATTATTTATTAATTACTTGCACTTTTTAACACGTAAACTATTTTGTCTCACACTGAATACGTATTAAACTTCTCGAGGACGCGTCTCGCGTCCGGTTAGGAACACTGTCTGCTAGCAACTGGCTTCTGAACTTGTAAATTCTGCTCCATTTCAGTTTCTGGTTGCCTAATACTACTCCAATAGAATACTTTTATTTAACTTAACCTTTTTCCGGTTGTTGATTGGCTATTTATAAACTGTCTCAAAAATTACATTATTGCTGTTCCAAGAATTACCAGTAGCATTATTAAAGTTTCTAATTCATTATTGCCTCAAGGTTACCTCATTGTTAGCAACTTTTAACTTATTATTCTCACAGCTCCTACATTATTAAATTACGTAGATAATACATTCATATAACATTATTGAAAATGTACATGATAACATAAACATTAATACAATGGCAGTTACATGCATTTTTATATATTTTAAATACACATATCGCTTTAATGCGGGCTGTTATTATATTTTATATTATATAATTTGACTGAAATCATTTAAGTGTTAAAAATACTGCCTCAAGTTAGGATAGGAAAATGCATATAATGGTGGCTTTAAGAGCTGATGTGAATACGTAAGAAAGCTCTAACACACACTTTTAAGACACTTTTTTAAATAGTATTTAAATCCATCGCAATATGTCAACAAATTACTTCATTTTGTTAATGCTAGACATGCATGGAGGAAACTGCCAAACCAACCATGTTAGTGTAATCCGCGACAATAGCGAAATTATACCTAGGTGGCAACTGCCCAGCTACTGATATCGTGTACAAAATAGAATCTACGGAAAAGCTGCCTCATTCCGGGTCCACAAGCACGAGGTCGGGTAAATCCAATAAATCACATTTTTCTAAAGTCAATGTATTTCCGCCAGAAGTGAAAGCCGAGATCCGCATTTAATCAACCAAGATCTGATTCGCTTCATTCATAGTACACAGAGTGTCAAAACACTACGAACCGGCTGCGCGGTGTTTTTCCTGTCCTCGTCGTCGGCTCTCGTGCCGCCTGCCGCTATCATAGAAAGGCGCGGATGAAACCATACAACATTTTTAAAACTACTTTTAAAGGCTTTGCTTAACAACTTTATGAAAGCGTGTTTGAGGACAGAATTATTAGTAGAGATTTGTGGCCCCCTCGTCCCCCTGCGATTTCTATCGCTGGGGTAGCTTAAAACAAAGTGTACAAGACAAACCCACACTTCCTGGAAGAAAAACAAAATATCCGCCAGGAAATTGCCAGCATTTCTCAACGTGCACTACGGCGAGTGATGGATAGTTTCCTAAAGAGATGCCAAAAACGTATGGACAACAACGGTGACCAGTTTCAGCACGTCCTTCAGCTAATCTCAAAATTACTGTTGCTTGAGAAACTCCATCGCTCCTGTAAATATCTGCAGTGGCCGTGATGGACCCTTTTGTGGGCTGAATATGGTCGTTCAGAAACACCGATTTTTCAAAGTACTACACTGCGGGCTTGTAAATTTGTTGTCTTCCAAAGCCACTTTTTGGATTTATTTACTTTGTTAAACACTGTAACAAAAGTGGTGTGTAAAATTTCATCTTATTTGTGATTTACACATTTGTTAAAGGCATTATTTCCTTTAACGCATTACATACATTTTTCAAAGCCTTTTGTCTTGCATACTTATTATGATAGGGTGATTTGTATAGGCATGCTTCCTTGCTATAAGCTTCGGAGCAAATCTATCGCAGCTTTGAACCATTCCATGTTTAGAAATGTATAGAAAATTATAAATAACCACCACTAGTATGATAAACAAGCTTAAGTACTCAGCATAACATATAAAATCAAAGTTGCGATCTCAAACAATAACCTAGGAATCGTTACCAGATGGTAAAGAATATAGCTTCGTTTACTGGCATGGCATTTGGAAGCAATGTTATGGCATGGAAAATCAAGCAAACACGGAGATATTTTCTATATGGCGCCATCTCTTCTACAAGAAATGTCTCCGTCTGTACAAGGCTTAACACACAGCCGTAGAGGAGCAACATCCTCCCTCCTCTCCATCATGTAAATAAAAAAACATCATCCTACAATAGCCATTCATATCTACATATCCTGCGGTAAAAATGAGGGTGGGCACGCAGTAAAATCCTCGGGTGAATCTCAACCTCTAGTACGTGTGTGTGTGTGTGTGTGTGTGTGTGTGTGTGTGTGTGTACACGCGCGTCGAAATATTTTATTTTACCTTGATGCAAGCGCAATCTCTGTCCACATCTCTCCTGAAAGGAGCAGTTTTTCTACATTTGTAGTATTATTAATTCAGCGAGTACAATATACAGAGAGACCCAAAAACCACGAACCGGCTGTGGAGTGTTTTTCCTGTCAGCGTCCTCGGCGTTCGTTTCCGTATGCCGCTATCATGGAAAGGCGCGGATGAAACTATACAACATTTTTAAAACTACTTTTAAAGGCTTTACTTACCGACTTTATGAAAGGACATGCTGAAATTGGCCACCGTCGTTGTCCATACATCTTTGGCACCTCTTTAGGAAACTATCCATCACTCGCCGTAGTTCACGTTGAGAAATGCTGCCAATTTCCTGGTGGATATTTTGTTTTAATTCTTCTAGGGGTGTGGGTTTGTCTTGTACACTTTGTTTTAAGTTACCCCAGAGATATAAATCGCAGGAGGTTAGATCGGGGGACCTAGGGGGCCACAAATCTCTACTAATAATTCTGTCCTCAAATACACTTTCATAAAGTTTTTAAGAAAAGCCTTTAAAAGTAATTTTAAAAATGGATGGTTCCATCCGCGCCTTTCTGTGATAGCGGCAGATGGTAACGAGCGCCGAAGACGCGGACAGGAAAAACACCGCGCAGCCGGTTCGTAGTCTTTTGGCTCTCCCAGTTAATCGGACTTAAAACTAACACTATATTTATATAATATAAATGAATTACAATATTTTTAAAAATTAAGATAGCCAGGATAAAAAAAGAAACTTACTATAAATCAATTTTGGCACTGTCCTTTCAAAAAGAAATTATTGCGAATGCATTTTAATATAATTTAATGGTCTTTCCTTTAGCCTAAAGGCCTTAATAAAAACGGAACCTG
This sequence comes from Deroplatys truncata, assembly GCA_030765065.1. Taxonomy (NCBI): domain Eukaryota; kingdom Metazoa; phylum Arthropoda; class Insecta; order Mantodea; family Mantidae; genus Deroplatys; species Deroplatys truncata. The sequence continues at coordinate 76,428,571 of CM060982.1, read as the reverse complement.
TGTAAAACGATTTTTTTATTATTTAGGCGAGTCCATTGTATACATTACAGTATATCAAGTTAATGCCTTATCTACATGTAAACACGTACAGGCACGCAAAATGGAAAAGTTGTAGATGGCATCACCTTAGGAGGTGATTCTGTGTACAAAGATGAATAACAATACCATTTTTGTCTGAACGCTTATATATCAGCAGAAAGAAAAAAAGCACTGCGCGCCTTTTGTCGTAATAGTTCATATGCGTAACGATTAAGGCAAGTCTTTTTCAAATTAAAATAGAGCAGCATTTAATATACATTTTTCATTTTCTTTCTAAAGCGAATCGTTTCCTCACGATTTGGCACTTTGTTTTGAACAAATTGTAATTTAAGGTGAAGTTACGACACCGCAAATGCGGCTGAATAACAGACTACAAACTGAGGCAGTATTTTTAACACTTAAATGATTTCAGTCTAATTATATAATATATAAATTCAATAACAGCCCGCCTTAAAGAATATGTGTATGTAACAATATATAAAAAGTGTATATTACAGTCATTATATATGTTTATATTATTGTATGCATGTAATAATTTTATCTGAATGTATTACGTAATTTAATAATGTAGGAGCTGTGAGAATAATAGGTTAAAAGTTGCTAACAATGAGGTAACCTTGAGTCAATAATGAGTAAGAAAGTTTAACAATACCACTTGTGATTCTTGGAGTAACAATAATGTAATTTTTGTGACAGTTTATAAAATAGCCAATCAACAACCAGATAAAGCTTTAGTTAAATAAAAGTGTTCCATTGGATTAGGAATAGCCAATCAGAAACTGAAATATACCAAAATTTACAAATCTAGAAGTCAGCTGCTTGTAGACAGTGCTCATAATTGGACCCGTTGCTTGAAGACAGTGTCCCTGACGCGAGATGTGTCCTCGAGAAATTTGTATTTTGTGTAAGACAAAAATAGCTTACGTGTTAAAAAGTGCAAGTATTTAATAAAAAAAATCTCACAGCTCTCTCTATATCAGTGAAGTGTTATTTAAATCGTGTCAAGCATTAATAAAAGGAGTGAAGTAAAATTGTAATCTGTGTAAGCCTACATTCTTCAGTCGCACCACAGCCTTGCAAAGAGAAACACGTCTCTAACAATAATACTGACGCAGCCGAGGCAAACATAAATATATAATATTTAAAGAAACAGTCAAAATTACAAAGCTAATATTTTTTTTAAACACTTGGGGCAAAGGCCACCGGAAAGTAAATTTGGGGCGAAGGCTATACGTGCGGTTGTAACCAACTTCAAATCGGCTCCCCAACATAAGAACTATAATACAACTCCTTCGATACAACGTATCTTTTCAAATTGGCGCACAAAACCTGGGGCAAATAACAATAACGTAAAAATATTCTTCTCAAAACACGCCTCTTTATTATTTCCACCTGTTCGCTGCAAGAGTTCATACTTCCGGTGTATACATCGCTTCCAACATTACACATAGTTTCTGTTCCCTTTTGTATAATGTTTGAATAAGATAACCTAGTTGTTGATATCTTTATTAAACTTAAAATAAAATAATTTACTTTGTTTCATTGTGTTTTCTTAAAGTTTAAATAAAAATATATGTTTTACTTTATTGTACCATAAAATGCCTTCGTAACCAGCTGAACTCTTTTGTTTCTGACAATTAAAATGCTGTACCTTTTTGGTTTATACATTAAGTGTATAATAAACGTTTAATTCAAAACATTCATTTTTGTATTGGTTCATTCAAACTTAAATAGTGTGTTTCGGTTTCAGTTGTATGCGCTAAACACATCGCTGTAAATACCAGAAAGAACTGTCTTGGAAATTAAACACCACTAACAAAGTTAATACAGTTTCCCATACCGCAGTAGCTAACAACTTCGCAGCGGTGTTGGAAAACTACCGCGCATTCTACTCTGCTGCGGTTCTGAATGTATCAGTCAAGTGTGATTTTTCCATCCAGGGGAGAATGCGCTGTTGCCAAACGTCTCTACATTTCAAAGCGGTTTTCTACAAAATTGTGAACGATGCAAAAATGGTGTTCATAAACTTCAAAACTCGTCGAGATCTACCTCTGGTATAATAAATGTAATCCAGAGCCCTTCCATGGGCTGCTCTTTATAAATGTGTAAGAATAATGCAAACGCTCCACCTCTGTGGTGTGGGGGTAGCGCCTTCACATCCAAGAGGCTCCGAGTTTGAGTCTCGGTTAAGGTGAGTTACTCGGATAAGGTTTTTTTTTCCGGCCGAGTAAATCTTAGATCTATGGACCCCGGGCTCATTTGAGCATCATTTCACCCATTTCATTCATCGTCCGATATGACCTAACTGGTTAAAGGACGTTAAATCTTGAAAAAAATATGTAAACATCTATCGTAGCTAAAAATGTCTATGTCTATATCTATAAGTCATTATTACTATTTTAAAGTAAATGAAACCAACAACTATCATGTATATGACAAACTGTCGTATTGCAGCCAGTGTAAACCACAGCTGTGTGCCGGGTCTAGGCATGTTTCAACTACACCAGGACTACCGCAACTTCGCAGACGCTCAGCGCAGGTGCAGGTCTGAGGGTGGCGCAATGGCCAAAGTGCACAGTGAGTCTCGAACATCGGCACTATCTTCTCTCATAGCATCACAGAGAATGTCAGTCAGATTCACTCGAGCCTATGTCGGCATGGATGATCGTCATACAGAAGGAAAATTTGTAATTACTAGTACAGGTACAGTATTCACTTCCGCTTAAAGTATACCTCCAAGTGCGCACGTTTTCTTGAGCCTCGAGCTACCAAAGGTTTATTCATCGTACACTGCGTGATCAAAAGTATCCGGACACCTGGCTGAAAATGACGTACAAGTTCGTGGCGCCCTCCATCGGTAATGCTGGAAGTCAATATGGTGTTGGCCCACCCTTAGCCTTGATGACAGCGTTCACTCTCGCAAGCATACTTTCAATCAGGTGGTGGAAGGTTTCTTGGGGAATGGCAGCCCATTCTTCACGGAGTGCGGAACTGAGGAGAGGTATCGATGTAGGTCGGTGAGGCCTGGCACGAAGTCGGCGTTCCAAAAGGTGCTCTATAGGATTCACGTCAAGACTCTGTGCAGGTCAGTCCATTACAGGGATGTTATTGTCGTGTAACCACTCCGCCACAGCCCGTGCAGTATGAACAGGTGCTCGATCGTGTTGAAAGATGCAATCGCCATCCCCGAATTGCTCTTCAACAGTGGGAGGCAATAAGATGCTTAAACTATAAATCAAGTAGGTCTGCGCTGTGATCGTGTCACACAAAACAACACGGGGTGCAAGCCCCCTCCAGGAAAAACACCACCACCTCTGAATTTCACTTTTGGCACTACACACGCTGGCAGATGACGTTCACCGGGCATTCGCCATACCCACATCCTGCCATCGGATCGCCACATTGTGTACCGTGATTCGGCACTCCACACAACGTTTTGCCACTGTTCAATCGTGTAATGTTGACGCTCCTTACACCAAGCGAGGCGTCGTTTGGCATTTTCCTCCGTGATGTGTGGCTTATGAGCAGCCGCTCGACCATGGAATCCAAGCTTTCTCACCTCACGCCTGTCATAGTACTTGGAGTGGATCCTGATGCAGTTTGAAATTCCTGTGTGATGGTCTGGATAGATGTGTGCCTATTACTCTTTACGACCATCTTCAAATGTCGGCGGTCTCTGTCAGTCAACAGACGAGGTCGGCCTGTACGCTTTTGCGCTGTACATGTCCCTTCACGTTTCCACTTCACTATCACATCAGAAACAGTGGACCTAGGGATGTTTAGGAGTGTGGAAATCTCGCGTACAGACTTCTGACACAAGTGACACCCAATCATCTGACCACGTTCAATGTCCGTGAGTTTCACGGAGCGTACCATTCTGCTGTTTCACGCTGTCTAATGACTACTGAGGTCGCGGATAATGAGTACCAGGCAGTAGGTGGCAGCACAATGCACCTAAGATGAAAAACGTATGTTTGTGGGGGTGTCCTGATACACTTGATCACATAGTGTAAGTAGTGCTCAGATGTTTAGGGATTTATAACAATGAAACAGGCAGTAAAGACAGTTGCCTAACATTTGGTCTCTAATTATAAGAGTTTCCTTCATTTATTTAGCTAGCAGTCTCTCTTTCTCATCTGATACGCAATATTTCCAATCAATTTTTATGGAGTAACGCACTCAGAAAAACATACGTACTTGGTTTAAAATATTATTCAACACCTAACTTATAGAATAAACAAGAAACAAAAGGGGAGCGAATGAAGAAATAGACTATTTTGACGTTTTCAGCTAAGAATATGCATAAAATATTATGCAACTAACATTATAAACTTCATGAAACTGGAAACATCCCAAAGCTAACTTCAATAGGCTTAAAAAGTAATAACGATAATCTGATGTGATAGTCACAATACTTTCTTTACTTATTACAAATTCGCAGACATGCCTTATAAATTTATCACATTTTATTAAACAGTGATTCTTCCATCCACGTTTGTTATTCGCGATATTTTTCTTCAGAGAAATTATTTTGAATTATACAATAAGTACTCAGTTATATACAACATGCATAAACAACGTTCAAAAGTTTATATGAAGGACTGAGGTAATTTCATGTCACACATGGAAAAGTTGTAAAATTAGAGCAATTTTCAAGCGCGTATAAAACTACTTATAAAATACAAAACCTAGAAAAACGCCAGAACACGTACACTTAATATTGTTTGTTTTTTCTTATTGTTAAAAATGTTAATTGTATCTCTGTTAGTTACTGCTAGAATGCTTTTAAACTAGAGATAATACTTTCTACTTCAGCACACCACCTGTAGACTTAGGTCACGATTTCAAAAGCAGAAGTCAAGTGCTTGATTCATAGTCTGTTTTGCAAAATATTTTTACTTTCTCTACTACGTATAGTAAGTAGGGGAAATATTGTATTCCACCCAAACATTCGATACCGAGATTTCACCGGAAATATACGTTTGGAGGGCCCCTGAATAAAAAAATCTGATGTGTTACACTCACATGACTTTCTCTACTCTTGTACAATCTATTTTTACAAACGCCTATTCTCCATATGCATCATGTTAATCGAGATATCGAGATGTTAATCTTATTGCTAATTTTCTTGTAGATGCAAGGGGAATATGGTAGCTTTTAAGCGATAGTCAAATATTTTAACGCTGGTTGCTATGTGGCGCATTCCATTCTCTTTGCATGTCCAGGACAAAAAAAATGAATAACGAATTTGAGAAAAAGTATAAGTATTGGAAAATTTAAGGGAATAACAAGCAATATCTCGAAAACGGTTCACTCAACAACAAAAATGTATATGACATAAATTGTGTATTGTAACGCGATCTACATTTTTTGTGCAGTAAGATTTTGTCTATCTCTTATGGTTTACCAGTTATGCAAAAGTCGTTCAGAATGAAGAACACTTTTGGAGACATTCCCAGAAAATTCGAGATATACATTTCATTTGTCATGAAAATACCTTAAACATATGATATTTTAATCAAAATCGTTAGAGCCATTTTTGAGAAAATTAAAATTTTCGAAAAATGTTCCATGTAAAGGGTAGTCTGGGGTGGGGGGATTTTCTTAAAAACCTTCGTGTCGCACCTCTGGAAGATACTGAACCTAAGTACCAAGTTTGGTGTTTATCCGACTGTTCGTTTCTGAGTTATGCTGTTCACAGACACACAGACACACACACAGACACACACACACACACACACACACACACAGACACACACACGGACATGTTTCCAAAAATGCTTTTTTTGGATTCAGGGAGTCTCAAAACATGTATTTCCGGTGAAATCTCGGTATCGAATTTTTGGGTGGAATGCAATACTTCCCCTACTTACTATACGTAGTAGAGAAAGTAAAAAAGCATTTTTGGAAACATGTTCGTGTGTGTGTGTCTGTGAACAGCATAACTCAGAAACGAACAGTCGGATAAACACCAAACTTGGTATGTAGGTTCAGTATCTTCCAGAGATGCGACACGAAGGTTTACAAGGAAATTCCCCCACCCCAGATTACCCTTTACATGGAACATTTTTCGAAAATTTTAATTTCCTCAAAAATGGCTCTAACGATTTTCATTAAAATATTATATGTTTAAGATATTTTCATTACAAATGAAATGTATATCTTGAATTTTCTGGGAATGTCTCCAAAAGTATTCTTCATTGTGAACGACTGTTGCATAACTGGTAAACCATAAGAGATAGACAAAAGTTTACTACACAAAAGATGTAGATCGCGTTAAAATACACAATTTATGTCATAGATATACATTTTTTTGTAGTTGAGTGAACCATTTCCGAGATATTGCTTGTTATTCCCTTAAATTTTCCAATACTTATACTTTTTCTCAAATGGGAATTTGTTATTCATTTTTTTTGTCCTGGTAATGCAAAGAGAATGGAATTACTCCACATAGCAACCAGTTCTTAAAATATTTGACTATCGCTTAAAGCCTACCAATTCTCCTTGCATCTACAAGAAAATTAGCAATAAGGTTAACATCTCGATATTTTGATTAACATGAAGCATATGGAGAATAAACGTTTGTAAAAATAGTTTGTACAAGAGTAGAGAAAGTCATGTGGGCTTCGGCTTTCTGACAACTAGCCTACCCATTTATTTTAATACCTCGATTTTGTCGCGACTTTTAGATCTGTTATTTATGAATATTGTTAGAACTCTTATAGAGCCCTATGAAGTTGGATATTCAAAACTGTATGAATAATCGGTGTTTATTTTCAAGAAAGGGGTGGTAAAATATGTCCTTAGAGTGCGTTCAGTCGAAGCTTTTTGGGAGTCTGTACATATCAAGGTTATTTTATGGCAGGATTCTTTCTCCTTTCCGCGGACACGTCTGTCTGGGCTAAAGAAAAGTGATACGCACATTTTAGAAATGAGCCAAGCAAACTTTGGCACATACAGTGGATTTAGGCTGGTGTAATTTTATTTTTTTTTCGAGTGAAGGACAAAAACACAGGTGCTAACCCCAGCCCCTTTCGGAGACTGAGAGTGTGGGACTCCCCAGTAGATGGCCACACCCACTTAAAAACTCCTCCACTGGAAGGAAAAAGAGGAATTCAGGGGTGAAATTGATACAGTACCACGGTATGTACCTACGTATTCGTGGTATAGGTATATTTTCCGGCCACAGGAACCTAAGCTAAGTGAAAGATACATGCCAGGACGCAAGCATGACTGAGGCCCTGCTTACAACCTTGGGGATTCTGAGTGGGGAAGTAAATGTATTGGGTGTTGGGCCTCCGATGCATACGTTTGTGATGCGTTGGAGCTTCCCAAGTGTGCCCTAAATCGGGTGGATTTTGCTGTTCCGGCTGTCTCGGCAGTTAGTCATCCAGCCTGGTCTGAAAAGTTGCTACCTCCTCTCTCTGTGACGGAGAGAAACAAGGCTTGCTTGTTAAGTGAGGAATTAAGCTGGTGTTGAAGAGCATGGTTTTACTGTTAGACTGAAGCTCAGGCAGTGCTCCCTCCAGTTTGACGAGTCTGGTTATGACATTCAGCAGCTCCACCTGCATGTCTTTTAGCTGCTGCAAGATCTCCAGTGAAGGATTCTTAAGTAGTGCAGGGACCTGTGTTCGGTGGTGATTTGGTGAGCCTGTGGTTGAGGAGGAGGCTGGTCCTCTTGAGTGAGCTGCGGCGTGGACATCTGTTGTGGTAGTGTAAGAGTTTGAGCGGCAAATGTAGCGGCTGTGCCGGTGAGGCAGCGACGTCGCTGAGGGCTTGCTCCATGGGTATAGAGGACACAGCCTGGCCGGAGAAGTGCGACGTTCCGTTGCAAGTTGCACAGAAGCGTTGGAGGCGGCGGAGGATGTGCCCCTTGCAGCGGCGGTGAGTGCGCAGGCACCACGGTAGTGGCACCTGGGAGCTGCAGAGTGGCTGTAACGGCAGCAGCGTCGGCATGACACCGGCCTTTCGCTTCTGCTGGCCTCAATGTGCAAGCGTTGCCCATGCAGGGTTAAGCTTGACACAAAGGCTGCTTTCGCGTCCGACGCGGTACCAAGGAGTAGGCATACGAGCGGCGTGGGGCCCCTAGTCGAAGTGAGCGGGAGGCCCTGAGAGTAGAAGGCCACTCTGCTGGGCTGCCAACAGCATGAAGCGTGACGGCAGGCCGCTCGGCACTCCAACTACGACCATATCGTGGCGGTGGTTCAGCTCGGCAGTTGCTGCGGCGGCAGAGGCTGACAGTGCGGCTGCGTTGGTGCTGATAGGTGACACTGTCGCTGCTGGTTGCCCAGTTGGTTCAGTCTTCTTCCTTCTGGTCATCCTCGAGATGTTTATGCGGAGGTGTAGCTCCGTCCTCTACAAAGTCACCTTTGTATCTTCACCTCTCATAATTCTAGCAACTTGATGGGCAAGTTGCTCTTTTCATACCGAAATATGGGCGGGGCGTAACACGGCCAATGAGCTGTCTATACTCTACCTAGTTGAGTGTCGTTGGGTCAATAATGATGATAATATTACGGCTGACGATGGTAGTCCATTTATTCAACGGCGGTTTTGACTACTAGGACCATATCAGAGTTATTATCATTATTATTGACCATATTAATTATGAAATTGGCAAATGAATCGAAATACGTTCTCCTGTTTGTAATAATTTGATGGTTGCAATTTTAGACTTCGTTTCCACGTCCACTTCGGAAGAAACATTTACAATAAAATAATATGGATATTGTGCATTTTAACCCTGCAGGCAACTCATTTCCCATCCACTCCTCCGTCTACAAGGTGGAGTCGCTAATTACGTTACACTGGGTTAGCCATCTCTGCTTGTTTACACAATTGAGAGTAAAATTCATTAACAGAGGCTCCTTGGTTTCATACCAAGTGTGTATAATGTCGCTCATTGGTTCGTGTTTTGTTTCTTGAAATTTGTTTGAAGCCAGTCATAAAGACGTGATAAGGGTTGGGTGGAATCGTTTAGCTAATACGGAAATCTTACAGAAAAAATCTGATGCGTTACACTCACATGACTTTCTCTACTCTTGTACAAACTATTTTTACAAATGCTTATTCTCCATATGCTTCATGTTAATCGAGATGTTAATCTTATTGCTAATTTTCTTGTAGGTGCAAGGGGAATTGGTAGGCTTTAAGCGATAGTCAAATATTTTAAGAGCTGGTTGCTATGTGACGCATTCCATTCACTTTGCATGTCCAGGACATAAAAAATTAATAACGAATTCCCATTTGAGAAAAGGTATTGGAAAATTTAAGGGAATAACAAGCAATATCTCGAAAATGGTTCACTCAACAAAAAAAATGCATATGACATAAATTGTGTATTTTAACGCGATCTACATTTTTTGTGTAGTAAAATTTTGTCTATCTCTTATGGTTCACCAGTTATGTAAAAGACGTTCACAATGAAGAATACTTTTGGAGACATTCCCAGAAAATTCGAGATATACATTTCATTTTGAGAAAATTCAAATTTTCGAAAAATGTTCCATGTAAAGGGTAATCCGGGGTGGGGGATTTTCTTGAAAACCTTCGTGTCTATCTCTGGAAGATACTGAACCTAAATAAGAAGTTTGGTGTTTATCCGACTGTTCGTTTCTGAGTCATGTTGTTCACAGACACAGACACACACACACACAGACATGTTTCCAAAAATGCTTTTTTGGATTCAGGGGGTCTCAAAACATATATTTCCGGGGAGATGAGAAATCTCTGTATTGTATTTTTGGGTGGAATACAATACTTCCCCTACTGACTATACGTAGTAGAGAAATTAAAAACACTGTTGCGATTTAGAGAAATCTGCTATTTTTTCTGCTACTAAGTGTACAATTGTGTAATTTAATGTTTATACATATATTTTGTAGTACTTCACAGCTTAAAGTCAGGTAGCAAAAACTAAAAGCTTTGCTGTTGTTTAAATGCATGAAATTTCGCTAAACCTGGGGTTTTGTTGATTATCTATGTAATGTATGTAAGCAGGAGAACCACTAAGCTGCCTTGAATACAGATCCTGGGCTCCCGGTGAGCCTAGAGACAGAGAAGATGATGAAGATTGTGTAGTGCTCAGCACTAAGAGACAATGGGTGGTCATCAGTTGTTCACGTCATATGCCCTACATCTGTGAGCTCTTGCCTAGTGACAACTGTGCAAACATCCAGCATTCAGGTATGTGGTTGTTGATACATTAAATTATTGCTATTATTTGCCATTACTATTAGTGGTATTTACAATATGGAATGTATTATGATGCAGCCCCTCATGTAACAACGGCAGACATTGCCTTTCCACTCGCACACCAAGGGATCCTTTAACCTCCTTCGAGGTGAAGGTTTTATCTCACTCATCTTCTTGCTTTGTTGAAAAAAACTGGGCAAGTACGAGGACAGTCCCAGAAGAACCCGACCTGACGTATAGATAGAGGTTGTTGTTTCAAACAAATGACTGCGGTAAAAAGTACCAACCTTATAAAGCTTAAGTTTCAAGTTTGACGATGCTACGTTGTTTAGTAATTGTTTGGCAGCGAATTTGTAAACATGGATAAAACTAGCCAATGTTATGTGATACAATATTTTCATTTGAAAGGTCTTAGACCAATTAACATTAAAGCTGAGCTAGATTCTACTCTGGGGGGAGTCTGCTCCTTCGTTTACAACAGTAAAATATTGGGTGGCAGAGTTTAAGCGAGGCAGTACGAGCTGCCAAGACGACCATTGCAGTGGTCGACCAAATGAGATGACCACGCCAGCAATTATGAAGAAATTCCACAAAATAGTATTGGATGACCGTTGACTGAAAGTGCGCGAGCAAGCAGACATCGTAGGCATTTCAAAAACTGTGTACATCGCACACTAACTGAAATTTTAGACATGAGAAAGCTGTGTGTGCAAGATGGGTGCCGCGTTTACTCACAATAGAACAAAACCAGCGTCGTGAGGATGTTTCAGTCGAGTGTCTGGCGATGTTTCGCTGCAATAAAGCCGAGGTTTTGCGTCTATTCATAATGGATGAAAAATGGGTACATCACTTCACATCTGAGACGAAGGAACAGTCAAAACAGTGGATTGAAAGGGGAGAATCGGCTCCAAAGAAGGCGAAGACAGTTCCGTCTGCAGGCAAGGTCATGGCGTCAGTTTTTTGGGATGCTCGTGGGATACTTTTCACTGATTATCTTCATAAAGGAAAACCAATCAATGGCGAGTATTATGCAAACTTATTGCAGCGTTTGAATGATGAAATCAAGCAATAACGGCCGCATTTAGCGAAAAAGAAAGTTCTGGTTCATCAAGACATGCACCAGTTCACACATCCATAATCGCCATGGCCAAAACAACTGAGTTGCTTCCTCATGCACCCTATTCGCCAGACTTAGCCCCCTCTGATTATTATTTTCTGTTTCCAAAGTTGAAGAAATGGTTGGTGGTAAAAGATTTGCCAACAATGAAGAGGTGGAGTTTGCAGTTGATGGCTATTTTGCAGAACTCGACGGTTCTCACTATAAACAGGGTAACGAAGCTATTGAACACCGCTGTGAAAAGTGTATCGAGCTGAGAGGAGACTATGTAGAGAAATAAAGATGTTTTTTCTCAAATATTTTGTGTTTTCTTTGCTAGGTCGGGTACTTCTGGGACAGCCCTCGTAAATCCACTTTTAACGTTCCATTTATATGCCGCCTATAACATCTAAGGTCATATCGGTGTTTTTTTTCTACCTGAAAAAAATGAAACAATTGCTCATCAGTAATTATGTTCACTCGCTTACAGTGGTGTTTATCTTTGGGTTGGTATTACTTTTCGTTATTACACTAAATTCACATAACCTCCAGCCGGGAATCGAACCCGAGACTTCTAGATTTGGAGGTTAGCATGCTCACCAGACCACAGAGGCAGTCTAATGTATTTTTCATGTTTTTTTCAAAAATGTTGAAAGGATACAAAACGTTTCACAAAACGATATTTCAGATTAGTTACTTGATAAACTGAGCTACTATTTTTAAGGAGTTTGTTAGCACACCTAAGTAATGTGGAAATAGCGTACCCACCTTCTAATCCGGAAGATCCGAGTTCGAATCTGTGTTAGGTTACCTTTTCTTCCAATTTTCCTTTATCCTAAAAAAGACAAATGTCGGGAATGTTTTAGATCTGTAGACCCCGTGTTTATTTCACAATTTATTTCAATTTTCACCCACTCCATTCATCCCTGTAGACATCCCCCTCACCTCCCCCCCCAAAAAAAACCTTTCCTGGGATAGAACCAATCAGTAAGTACTGCGAAGTCTTTGTTTGCATTAATACATTGTGTGTATATTTACAAAATCTCAATAAAGCTAATTGAATTTCAGATATGAAGCAGAATTGCATAAAGAACTCCTTTCCCACCATAAAAAGAAGAGGAGAGAATAGGTTTCAACGCTGTGGAAAGACTATACTGAAGAAACCACAACATTTGCCGCCATTTTATGCTTGGGTTGTTTCATACATGCTAAATACACACAGAAAAAATAATCATTAATGGTGATGAGTGCTGTTCATATGTTGTCAAAATAATCAAAACAGAAATAAAAGTATATACAAACCAAAGAAATGTATGTTTTGGGCTTAATTTCCTTAAGATTAATCTAATTCAAGGGTTTATATAATACATACCATTGTACTGTTTAAAATCAGGAATAGTCTATACCTTCACTATAATTTTATGAACCTGAAAATTTGTTCCAATGGCTACTGATCCAGATCATGTACGGTCGGTTTATCACTAGGTGCATGAGTTGATTTGGTATCAGATGCTGACGCTACGTGCTACATGCCACATGCTACCTCTCGTGGTTTTTAAGAGATCAAAGTTTGTCGGAACGCCTGGTTGCATACGCGGACGGGGTCAGAACTTGTTTCAACGTATTTCGAATCGGATTTTTAATACACATAATCAGACAGTTATCGCACAAACCTCCAATGTTGAAGGACAAGACACTGTAGAAATTAAACAAGTGGCATTTTTACTTTCTCTATCACGTACATAGTAGGATGTACTGCATTCCACCCAAAAATTTGATATAGAGATTTCACCGGAAATACATGTTTTGAAGCCCCCTGAATTAAATAAAGAATTTTTAGAAAAAGGTTCGTCGGATAAATACCAAACTTGGTATTTAAGTTAGTATCTTCCAAAGATGCGACACGAAGATTTTCAAGAAAATCACCCAATCCCAAACCAGCATTTACATGCAAGATACTCTGCACGATATGACTGTTGATTACACAAACCGGAAGGGATACTTTTAATGCTCCTGCCAGAGCTCGCGATTATAAGGTTTACTGTCCACTATCACCTTTAGGATGTCGGAAAGTCAGGTCTTTTCTTCGACAGAAAAGTATACCACTCGGTAGCCATAATGCTTTACTTTAGAGCAAAAGACAGAAGCAGCTCTTAAAACAAAAACATGACGCTGACCGCAATAAAAAAATATCTGTGTTATACTCACATGATTTTCTCTACTCTTGAACAAACTATTTTTACAAACGCTTATTCTCCATATGCTTCATGTTAATCGAGATATCGAGATGTTAATCTCATTGCTAATTTTGTTGTAGATGCAAGGGGAATTGGTAGGTTTTAAGCGATAGTCAAATATTTCAAGAGCTGGTTGCTATGTGGAGTATTCCATTCTCTTTGCATTACCAGGACAAAAAAATGAATAACGAATTCCCATTTGAGAAAAAGTATAAGTATTGCAAAATTTAAGGGAATAACAAGCAATACCTCGAAAATGGTTCACTCAACAACAAAAAATGTATATGACATAAATTGTGTATTTTAACGCGATCTACATTTTTTGTATAGTAAAATTTTGTCTATCTCTTATGGTTTACCAGTTATGCAAAAGTTGTTCACAATGAAGAATACGTTTGGAGACATTCCCAGAAAACTGAAGATATACATTTCATTTGTCATGAAAATATCTTAAACATATAATATTTTAATCAAAATTGTTAGAGCCATTTTTGAGAAAATTAAAATTTTCGAAAAATGTTCCATGTAAAGGGTAATCTGGGGTAAGGGGATTTTCTTGAAAGCCTTCGTGTCGCATCTCTGGAAGATACTGAACCTAAATACCAAGTTTGGTGCTTATCCAACTGTTCGTTTCTGAGTTATGCTGTTCACAGACACAGACACGGACAAAAATGTTTTTTTTTGTATTCAGGGAGTCTCAAAACATGTATTTCCGGTGAAATCTCGGTATGGAATTTTTGGGTGGAATACAATACTTCCCCTACTTACTATACGTAGTAGAGAAAGTAATAAAACCCACACAAACAGACAACGCTTACACCAAAAATTGCAAAAAGAATTCAAATTTCTAGTTAACTGCAAAGATAACGCCTAATAATTAATAATAACCTAGTAGGGGGAAATGGGTGAATATGTGACCAAAAATGACAAAATTTTACATTGTGTTTTTATACCAAAAACTACTAGATGGTTTGAAAGTTATGCGAAGTTTTAAAGCACTACAATGTCTGGAAGTAGCTCTAATTACATCATGTTTAAAGATGTGCGCTCCTTAAATGTCCCTGAGGAGGCGTGGCAGATGATGAAATCGCTGGATGAAGTAAACAATCCACTTTTTTTACCAATTTTTTCCGTTTCTGATCCTTCACTGAATCACTGCGATCGGTATAACATAGTAACAGTAGCTCTGCCGGCAGATGTTATGTAACATAAAATTATCCTTGTTTCATATGCATTGATAGAAACAAGTGTAAGTAATGAAAATAATACCAATTATGAAAGGTTAGATGAACAAGAATGTGGTGTACAAAAGAAAAATTTAAGGCAGAAACAGCTGGAGTATAATTGTGAATGTGTACCTGTTGTAAATAATGAAGAGTGTAAATATATATTGGTGGACACCAGTTTGCTGTCATCATTGGTGAATGACCTGAAGGGTAATGACTGCAGTCAAAAGTGTTTCATATAGGACTTACACTGAAAGGCTTGGCTTATGTCATAAATTAGAACTGTTTTGCAGTGCTTGTAATGAAAAAATCTGATGTGTTACACTCACATGACTTTCTCTACTCTTGTACAATCTATTTTTACAAACGCCTATTCTCCATATGCTTTATGTTAATGGAGATATCGAGATGTTAATCTTATTGGTAATTTTCTTGTAGATGCAAGGGGAATATGGTAGCTTTTAAGCGATGGTCAAATATTTTAACGCTGGTTGCTAAGCGGCGCATTCCATTCTCTTTGCAAGTCCAGGACATAAAAAAATCTGATGTGTTACATTCACATAACTTTCTCTACACCATCAACATTTCAGCTAATTTATATTATTTGTATTCTTAAGTTAATCAAGTTAGTTAATATCTGCATAGAAATGATTTCAGCTAAGTGGTTGTTGTGGAGAAAGACATAAATAAGTTGAACTGCAATCTGCAGAAGCAAGTTATGTATATTTCATAATTTTCACAGATGTTTTATTTAACAGGTATTAAACTCTTAACAGAAGAAAAACACATAATATACAATTGTAGAGTTATTATTTTGAAATATTAATACATATATGACGATAACTTCCATCATAAAAGAACGATTATGGCTGCAGCTGTAACGTTGTTGGTTTCATCATACTGCTGGTATATCCTGGCCACGGACCACTTGTAGACACTTACCCCGGTATTCACCTTGCGAGACTGGGGAAAACCGTGGAAAACCTCAGTCAGGGTACTTGCTAACTGTTTGAGCGCCCACTCAGATATTGTAGGAATATCATCTTTAACAGTTATAAATATTTTTCCTGGAGCACGTCTTTATCAGGCAGTAATTGATAGAATTCTAAGCTCTTTGCGAACTTAGTAGATGGACGTGCAGGCTCTATTCGGTATTACTGTCGTGAACTGGGAATTCCGGCGTATTTCGCTTCTTGAGCCTTCTCTTGTAACCATTCTGTGACAGCACCAAACCTGCCGAGCAAGGACGGATACTCCAATCACCTTCACCTAAGGTTGGACCTCATAGCATTGTTAGATTCCGGCTTTCGGTGTCCCCCTCGGTAGCGATAATATGTAACAAAAATCATTATACCATCATTAAAAACTATTGCTGAATGTTTATGTGTTAACAAACTAACCAAATGTTATAAGACGTTGCGCGTTTTACTTGAGTAGATTACGCTTTGTGCATTGAGTAACAGGCCTTTTTGAAAATCACTGACTTTCACTTCGTATTGTTTCATCCGGCAAAACTGCATATATAGGTTTATGGTCAGAGAAAAGGGTTTCATACACACCAGCAGAAATGTCGATGTTGGAAAATATTATATCTATCTGAGTATTAAAATTTGTTGTTGAAATGTTCTTATGCAACTTGCTTATTAAATTAAGTTTATTCAAATAGTTTGAAATATATTTGTTCTTTTGCTCGTAAATGTCGAAATTAAAATCTCCTATTAGTAAGATTTTATTTTCTAAGTTGATGTTCTTTAAAACAATTGTATTTATACTATCTTCAAAGGAATTACTTTTGGCTCCAGGAGACTTGTATCCACAGACTACGTAGTGCTCGTTAATTTGAAATGAAATTAAATCAATATGACCTTCATTATCAGCTCTATTAACGTAATTTACATCCTGAATTTGAAACTCTTTTTTCACGTATATGGATATTCCTCGTGAGTTTTTTGAAAATGCAATTCTTAACTTCTCATTGAAACCATCTATGCATAATTTATGTTGAAGTGAGGCTAAAGTTTCACTAAATATTAATATGTCTCCATTACTATACCACTGATCTGACCTTATACAATCTATTTTCTTTGGCAGTGAATTCACGTTCTGATAGATGATTTTTATTCCTCCGCTCTCCCTCAAAGTGTTATAAGACAACTTAAGACGTCTTTCTTGTCTTAATCTATCCATTTCTGCTATTATAGGATCATTGCTTCTAGGAGCCTGAGGAGATCTAAATTTACCTATAAGGTATAACCCAGACAAAGTGGTCACTCTGCTCAAAGCAACATACAGCATTGATCTGCTTATTCTTTTACATTTTGTCAAGTCAATGCATACTTCTTTATATGTTTGTCCTTGACTTTTATGGACAGTTAATGCTTCGGCACAGACAACTGGAAACTGTATTCGAATTACCTGTTGTTCCAATTTGTTTGATATATTTAGTATTTGCCTTTTTAAATCTAATGGAGTTAAATTTTGGTTAATATTTTCGTTTTCCATATATGCACATCGTACCATTCTTGCTCTTCGACCCACGTGTTCGTCACCAAAGTCTAAGAATATTATATTAGGTTCGCTGGAATTGGGTTTCAAAGCAATTTCTTTGAGTATCCCGCAAGCTCCATTGACTAAACCATCCTCTACATCTATATTGCTGGTTATCATGTATTTAATACCGATTTTTAACTTCAATTCATGAGGCAGTCCATTAACTTCCGTTAGCTTCTTGTTTTTAACTGCATTCAAAATGCCATTTTTAGCGCTCTCAGATATTGTTCCTATAATAATGTCTCTTGCTACCGATATAAACTCTTCTGCATTATGGCTTGTTATTCTCTTTTCATTGTACTCCTGTACATCTACGTTCCTTGTAATTAATCTTATCGCGCTCTCTGGTACTTCATTTGTTTCCACAGTTCTAGAATTTATTAAGGTAATATCGCTAGTACTTGTTTTTCCAGTGGCTAAATTATTTAAGACTTTCACAAATTCTAGTTCATCTCTTTGCCTCATTATTTCCGTCAATTCATAGAATTCAAACTCATCCCATAGAGGATTTCTGTCAATTAAGGAAGAAAATTCATTTGAAGCAAATTTATAAATTGGAGTGTCCATTACAGGTGGTAGATGATGGAGGTCGCCGACTGTTATTACCGAGACTCCTCCAAATGAAAGATCAATTCCCATTATCTGTCGCAGCCTGCTATCGACTCTGCTGAACATTCCGCTTCCAACCATGGATATCTCGTCAATAATCAGCAATTTCAGATTAAATAATTTCTCTCTAATAGTATTGGCTAAGTCGCTGGATAGGGCGGGCATATTGCCTGCAAACTGTGTCACAGGTAAAGCGAAAGCTGTATGCAATGTGACTCCGTTAATCAAGAAGGCTGCCTTTCCTGAAGGGGCGCATAGCAGGACTACTATTTTGTCTTTATCGCCTCCTGGTAAGCTGTCAAAATAGCGCGTTATCACCTGATACACCGCATTTATCACCGTACTTTTTCCTACACCAGCGGAGCCGCTTAGAAATATCCTCATTGGCAGTCTGTTAGTTTTAAAGCTGTTTAGTACATGCATGACGAATTCTCTCTGCTTTCCGTTTAATTTGTTCAATAATTCAAACATTTTTTCTCGTGATACTCTGCTAGGAATTGTGAATCTGTTTATGTCTTGTTTATCAGCCCCTTCCAAGCCGCCTTGTTGCAAAATATCCACTTTTTCTATCGGTTCATCGTTCTGAAGTTCTGCATCGTAAGAACTATCACTTTTAAAAATATTATTCTGAACCATCTGCAAGGCTTCTTCAAGTGCTTCATCTGTTTTAATAGAAAATTTCTTTCCATTTTTTTCGATTTCTTCCAAGCTAGCACAATATAATTCGTAGCAATTCTTGCTCTCTATGTCACGAATCTCATCTCTAAATGGCAGTAATAATAGCACTTGCTCTCGATAATAATTCTCGGGATCTTGCGCCAGCTTGTATCTCCTGTATCTAATCACTGCAGGCTTTCCTCTTTCTTTTATCGCAGTTTTAGCATTTTCATCATCGTTCATTTCATCAATTATTCTTTTGTAGGGTTTATAATAATTAGCCACGAATTCTGCTAAACACACATGCTCTAAATGTTTTGGACGTCGACAGTATTTCTGTATAACATCTTGCATATAAACATCTTCTGAATCTGCCGGCAGTTGTTCCAAAGCTCTCCTGTTCTTCAGCATCACCACCCGTTCTTGTGAAGGACTGGTATTTATGAAGATGACCTTCCTGCTGCTCTTTGACATAGGGAGAGAAAGTACACAATAAGCTGCTTCCTGAGCTGACATTAAATTGCTGTTTAAAAACACGTTGGATATTTTGCGCAATTTTTCCTTTAAGCTCTGGTTCCCTGATTCGACATCTTTCGCTGCGTTTCTCAGAAGTTTCGACAATCCAGACTCTACCTTGCTTATATACTTTATTATGTAAGTAGCCAGTCCGTACTCTTCCAGAACTAGTTGTATGTCCATGTTAGACTCGAACAAATGCAGCATATCTTTGTTGTAAGCATTAATACCAACTTCTAGGCTAGATCTTTTTAGGAACACACGTGTTTGCTTTAAAGATGATCTTATTGCATTCATGTACTGCATTTCAGTAATGTTAAGTCTTTTTAAAATTTCTTCGAAAGAAATTGATTCTAGTTTTTTATAAAAGTAACACATCAAATTATTTATCTTTTTCAGGCTGTTCTTTATTTCGTTGTTGTTTTCAACTTCTGATAATGGAGTTAAAATAGTGGTCCTAGGCATCATAGGTAAAGGAAAATGAAACCTGCATGACATTTTGTTTTTCCTGCCTTTGTAGCAAGTGTGTGTGTGTTTGTGCTTCTGAAGAGCAATGTAAGGATCATGTTCATTGTACTCGCACGTGATATACTTGTCAATAAAATGTACAATTTCTTTGATTGATTCTTGATTTGATGGATTATAACTCGGAGAATCTTTCAACCAGAAAAACATGTGTTCATGGGGGGAGCCTCTCATTTGAAATTCTACCCTCTGATAATAATCCTCAACAACATGCTCATCAAATATACTGTCCTCTGCAGTAAGAAGTTTTAAGAAAGATGAAATCTTATAATCGAAATATCGAGCACACGTAACAGGGTCATTTCTAATCAACAGCGTCTTTTCACTGTTGCTCATTTCAAGTGCTTCTTTTGGAGTTAACTTCTTATTGTGTTGCATAAAGTATAACGATGTAAGCAGTTCGGGCCACCAGCTTTCTGCTGCAGACAGAGTAACAAACAAAGTCGGTTTTCCTAACTGCCTGATCATTGCCATTAAATCCTTCTTCTTCTTCTCCCAGAATGCTGGACTGGATCGGATCTCTTTGGTGAACTGGTAGCCGCTGTCAACTTTAATTAAATTATTGACAAATTCTTGATTTAGTAAATTCCCTGCATTAATGCTAGTCGAGGGTCTTTTAGTTTTCCTCAAGCACATATTCATGTTGGCTACGCATTGTCTTTCTATCTTCTGTTTGGCCATGAACAATAGTCTGCTTGGTGTGGAGGATCTGCGATCAACTCGTCTACATTCAGATTTAACCCGATCGCTGTATGTAAGATATTTTGGCATATTAAAAGCCTGGCCCGCGAATATTTTAGGAAAGCAAAGTTCATCAAAGTGTTCTATTAAATGCCAAGCGACTGGTATTTTGTCCTGTCCTGGCGCTATTATCTCTATTGTGTTTCTTCCTATTTTATTTCTGGACATTAAAAGTACCTCTTCTCCTTCGTCGTCCTCACTGTCATGATCTAATGAAATTTCTTCTTTGCTTCTAGTTTCCAAAGAGTTTACCTCTTTAGCTTTGTTATCGACGATAAACTCCATATTTTCTGTGTATTGTTTTTCATACCTCTTTAAGTACATTTCATCTATTTGGATATCATTATTCTTATATAGTGGAGTTTCTTGCAGGTATTTCAATGCATCACAGACGATTGCTGGTCTAATTGTCTCATACATGTAGTACGATTTGTGCAGAATATGCCGTTTTAACTGTAGCTGGATCGTAGCCATATCATCAAAAGATCTGGGTAGAACTTGCAGACACTCGTTAATGTCTATTGGAATATTTACAACTGATCCCTTTACTCCTAACTGTGGATTAAGTGCAAAGGCTTTTAAAGGTCGCATTTGCATAAATGGTATATAAGGACTACATAATCGCTCCTCTAAAGGAGATAGTTTCTTGATACATTCTGGTATATCCACAAATTTCATACCACAGCTTGTCGCCATTTTTGGAACTTTTAGTTTCATGATATAATTCTTACAAGTACTACACACATGTAAAGAAGGGTAATTATGTATCCTTTCAAGAAACTCTTCAAAATTGTCGTTACCTTGTTTTCTTTTAATTAGATTCGTGTTTAGTTTACTAATGGAGTGCTCAAAAAACAAACCTTCACAACAACAGCAAACATACTCTGGTACATTTTTTCTGCCTCGGATAAAATTCAATTTTAATCTTGACGAATTGTTATCTGTTTGTACTAATTTGTTATAGATGTATTGTCTTGAACAGAGAATCTCGTTACTTCTTTGCGATAGTTTTAATGATTTATTCTTCATTTTTTCGGTTTCTGTGTAGTTTTCATTTGTTCTAATTTGCTTCATATGCTCTTTGTTTTTCTCTCTTTCCATTTCCTTGTAATTTTCGTCTTTTCTTATTTGCTGCATATGATCTTTGTTTCTTTGTCTTTCAGATTCTCTGTATGCTTCGTCTTCTCTGGCTTGCTGCTTATATTCTTTGTTCTTCTTCCTTTCAGATTCCTTGTATTCTTCATCTTCTCTGGCTTGCTGCATATAATCTTTATTTCTCTTCCTTTCAGATTCTTTGTATTCTTCATTTTCTCTGGCTTGCTCCATATACTCTTTATTTCTCTTCCTTTCAGATTCCTTGTATTCTTCATCTTCTCTGGCTTGCTGCATATAATCTTTATTTCTCTTCCTTTCAGATTTTTTGTATTCTTCATCTTCTCTGGCTTGCTCCATATACTCTTTATTTCTCTTCCTTTCAGATTCTTTGTATTTTTCATCTTCTCTGACTTTCTTTTTATACCCTTTATTTCTCTTCCTTTCAGATTCTTTGTATTCTTCCTCTTCTCTGGCTTGCTCCATATATTCTTTATTTCTCTTCCTTTCAGATTTTTTGTATTCTTCATCTTCTCTGGCTTGCTCCATGTATTCTTTATTTCTCTTCCTTTCAGATTTTTTGTATTCTTCATCTTCTCTGGCTTGCTCCATGTATTCTTTATTTCTCTTCCTTTCAGAATTTTTGTATTCTTCATCTTCTCTGGCTTGCTCCATATACTCTTTATTTCTCTTCCTTTCAGACTCTTTGTATTTTTCATCTTCTCTGACTTTCTTTTTATACCCTTTATTTCTCTTCCTTTCAGATTCTTTGTATTCTTCCTCTTCTCTGGCTTGCTCCATATATTCTTTATTTCTCTTCCTTTCAGATTTTTTGTATTCTTCATCTTCTCTGGCTTGCTCCATATATTCTTTATTTCTCTTCCTTTCAGATTTTTTGTATTCTTCAT
This sequence comes from Deroplatys truncata, assembly GCA_030765065.1. Lineage (NCBI taxonomy): Eukaryota > Metazoa > Arthropoda > Insecta > Mantodea > Mantidae > Deroplatys > Deroplatys truncata. Next base: position 76,406,181 of record CM060982.1, on the reverse strand, counting down.
CTTCTCTGGCTTGCTCCATATACTGTTTATTTCTCTTCCTTTCAGATTTTTTGTATTCTTCATCTTCTCTGGCTTGCTCCATATACTGTTTATTTCTCTTCCTTTCAGATTTTTTGTATTCTTCATCTTCTCTGACTTTCTGTTTATTCTCTTTATTTTTCTTCCTTTCAGATTCATTATATTCTTCATCTTCACGCAATATTTTCATGCTATCTTTTCTCTTTTTCGTGCGCTGTGAATAGGAATGATGCAACTTTCTCTTATTAACTTTTTGATCAGTTAATTCCTCACTCACTGTTCTACGTTCTGAACGACCATCGGTCTCGGAACCATTAAACACAAAAGGAACTAATGTGAATGGATCATTAGAATCATTAGCTACAGGAAATTTTTGTATCATTAAACGTAGCAACTCATTTATGTTCTCGAAAGCAATTGCGATAGCTACACCTTCTGCATCGTACAAACCTTTTGCATTACAGCTGTGTGGGTCAAACAACCAGTACATGGACTTATTCTTAATAACAGCTATAGATTTTAATTGTGCAGTAAACACACCATAGTGATAGCACTGGAAAAATGTTTTTAACACACTGCCTAAATCCCTCAGTATGATCCCTTGTAATGCAAAATTATTTGTTACTGCATTGCAGATTACTTTTACATCATCAATTACAATATCCTGCAGCCAAACCTCATCAGCACACAAGTAAGGCGGATATGGCATAACACCATCATAATTTGAAATTGATTTTAAGTGCAAATCATTGCCTAAATGAAGAATTTTATCAATTACTTCAGAACTCCAAGTATCAATATTTATTACAGTTGAAAAACATAACGCCATCACCGAGTTGCTTGTGCACTGTGTGTTTTTAACCTCACCAAATATGTTATTGTTTTGGTTCAAGGTGCCGGTAATGACTTTGGCTGCTTTCACGTAAAACAACTTCTTACCATTAAAATTAAAACTGGTTCGTTTTTTACTAGGCATTATGAAAAGTCCTAAAACGTAAACCAGTAAACAAAGTACACAAACCAAAATAGAAACACCTGAAATGGTAGTATAACAAATAATATATGAATGAATAAAATGAAACAGCCCTTAAACCGTGGAAACAAAAAATATAAACTAAAATAGGAACACTTTAAATTTTACTATAACGAACAATAAGATATGAATTAATAAAATGAAACGATCTTACCAAATTGGTTCAAATCAGCATTCCTTAGAAGCAATAACCGCTAGAATATTCACAAAATCATAGCAGTTCGTTTATTTCTCAGTATAAACAAGAAGTGCATAGTTACCACATGCGAGAACCGCATTCATATATTTCATTCCTAGCATAGATAAGTTATAATGTATAGATGGTTAACTCAATCTTAAAACATTGGTATCTCTGCATTCAAATATTTCATTCCTTGCATAGATAACTAACAACAAATAGATAGTTAATTCTGTATTAAAGCACTGATCTCGCATAACACTTCGGGCGATCGACTGGCTTCCATTTATTTTCATACGGTAGGTGTAGAAACTTACACAGACTTCGGTGGCTCAATTGCACAAATAGCGTGATATCGTATCTCCATTTCTGCTTTTGGTCTACAATATGAAATTGGTTAACTGTTCTCACGTTTACAACCAAATCAAAATAATACCTGAGGTTTTCTGTTTTTTCTTTCCACTACAAATCTCTGAACCAAACCCAAGTTTGTGATCTGACTGTAGACCCGAAAACAACTTAAATTGGGTGTTTTCAAAAGATCCACATTTTAGGTGTAGTACATTTTCGTCTATCATTTAACGCTTACCAATTATACAAGATTATATAGAATTCCTTCCGAATGAACAGGATTTTACAGGCTATTGCCAGAAAATTCAAGATATACATTTTATTTGCCATAAAAATGTCTTAAACATATGATACTTTAATAAAAATTGTTAGAGTAAATGGTAAACGGCAAGAGAAAGACAAAAGTTTAATACATAAAAATGTAGATCACGTTAAAACGCACAATATATGTCATAAACATTGTTTTTGTAAAGTGAACCATTTTCGAGATATTCCTTGTTATTTCTTTGAATTTTCCAATACTTACATTTTCGTTGTTCATTTTTTTTTTATGTTCTTGACATGCAATGAGAATTACATTTTACACATAGCGACCAGTTCTAAAAGTATTTGACTATCGCTTAAGACCTACTATGTTCCCCTTGTTTTGTATTTGCAAGCGCAATATAGAAAAAAATCTGATGTGTTACAATCACATGACTTTCTCTACTCTTGTACAAATTATTTATACAAACGCTTATTCTCCATCTACTTCATGTTAATGGAGATAAACATTTGCAGGCTCTATCTTATTGCTAATTGCCTTGTAGATGTAAGGGGAATATATATTTACAAGGGCAATATAGAAAAACAGTAGCCTTTAAGCACATACATATCTGTTAATAGCTGGTTGCTAGGTGCAACACCATTCCCTTTGCACAGATTATAACTCTTTGCATATCCAAGACAAAAAAAATGAATAACGAATTTGAGAAAAAGTATAAGTATTGGAAAATTTAAGGAAATAACAAGCAATATCTCGAAAACGGTTCACTCAACAAAAGAAATGTATATGACATAAGTTGTGTATTTTAACGCGATCTACATTTTTTGTGTAGTAAAATTTTGTCTATCTCTTATGGTTTACCAGTTATGCAAAAGTCGTTCACAATGAAGAATACTTTTGGAGACATTCCCAGAAAATTCAAGATATACATTTCATTTCTCATGACATTATCTTAAACATATGATGTTTTCATCAAAATCGTTAGAGCCATTTTTGAGAAAATTAAAATTTTCGAAAAATCCTACATGTAAAGGGTAGTCTGGGGTGGGGGGATTTTCTTGAAAACCTTCGTGTCGCATCTCTGGAAGATACTGAACCTAAATACCAAGTTTGGTGTTTATCCGACTGTTAGTTTTTGAGTTATGCTGTTCACAGACACACACACACACACACAGACACACACACACACACACACAGACACACACACACACACACACAGACACACACACGGACATGTTTCCAAAAATGCTTTTTTTGGATTCAGTGGGTCTCAAAACATATATTTCCGGTGAAATCTCGGTATCGAATTTTTGGGTGGAATGCAATACTTCCCCTACTTACTATACGTAGTAGAGAAAGTAAAAAATACAGTAGCCTTTAAGAATTGACATATCTCTTAATAGCTGGTTGCTATGTAGAGCACAATTCTCTTTGCCACAGATTAATACTCTTTGCATATCCAAGACAAAAAAAATGAATAACGAATTCCCACTTGAGAAAAAGTATATTGGAAAATTTAAGGAAATAACAAGCAATATCTCGAAAATGGTTCACCCAGCGAAAAAAATGTATATGGCATAAATTGTGTATTTTAACGCGAGCTACATTTTTTGTGTTGTAAACTTTTGTCTATCTCTTATGGTTTACCAGTTATGCAAAAGTCGTTCACAATGAAGAATACTTTTGGAGACATTCCCAGAAAATTCGAGATATACATTTCATTTCTCATGACATTACCCTAAACATATGATATTTTCATCAAAATCGTTAGAGCCATTTTTGAGAAAATTAAAAGTTTCGAAAAATGTTCCATGTAAAGGGTAGTCTGGGGTGGGGGGATTTTCTTGAAAACCTTTGTGTCGCATCTCTGGAAGATACTGAACCTAAATACCAAGTTTGGTGCTTATCCGATTGTTCGTTTTTGAGTTATGCTGTTCACAGACACACACACACACGGACATGTTTCCAAAAATGCTTTTTTTGGATTCAGGGAGTCTCAAAACATGTATTTCCGGTGAAATCTCGGTATCGAATTTTTGGGTGGAATACAATACTTCCCCTAACTATACGTAGTAGAGAAAGTAAAATGAATAACGCATTTGAGAAAAAGTATAAGTATTGGAAAATTTAAGGAAATAACAAGCAATATCTCGAAAACGGTTCACTCAACAAAAGAAATGTATATGACATAAGTTGTGTATTTTAACGCGATCTACATTTTTTGTGTAGTAAACTTTTGTCTATCTCTTATGGTTTACCAGTTATGCAAAAGTCGTTCACAATGAAGAATACTTTTGGGGACATTCCCAGAAAATTCGAGATATACATTTCATTTCTCATGACATTACCCTAAACATATGATATTTTCATCAAAATCGTTAGAGCCATTTTTGAGAAAATTAAAAGTTTCGAAAAATCTTCCATGTAAAGGGTAGTCTGGGGTGGGGGGATTTTCTTGAAAACCTTCGTGTCGCATCTCTGGAAGATACTGAACCTAAATACCAAGTTTGGTGCTTATCCGATTGTTCGTTTTTGAGTTATGCTGTTCACAGACACACACACACACACACACAGACACACACACACACAGACACACACACACACAGACACACACACGGACATGTTTCCAAAAATGCTTTTTTTGGATTCAGGAGGTCTCAAAACGTGTATTTCCGGTGGAATCTCGGTATCGAATTTTTGGGTGGAACGCAATACTTCCCCTACTTACTATACGTAGTAGAGAAAGTAAAAATGAATAACGAATTTGAGAAAAAGTATAAGTATTGGAAAATTTAAGGGAATAACAAGCAATATCTCGAAAACGGTTCACTCAACAAAAGAAATGTATATGACATAAGTTGTGTATTTTAACGAGATCTACATTTTTTGTGTAGTAAAAGTTTGTCTATCTCTTATGGTTTACCAGTTATGCAAAACTAGTTCACAATGAAGAATACTTTTGGAGACATTCCCAGAAAATTCGAGATATACATTTCATTTCTCATGACATTATCTTAAACATATGATATTTTAATCAAAATCGTTAGAGCCATTTTTGAGAAAATTAAAATTTTCGAAAAATGTTCCATGTAAAGGGTAGTCTGGGGTGGGGGGATTTTCTTGAAAACCTTCGTGTCGCATCTCTGGAAGATACTGAACCTAAATATCAAGTTTGGTGTTTATCCGACTGTTCGTTTTTGAGTTATGCTGTTCACAGACACACAGACACACACACAGACACACACACACACAGACACACACACGGACATGTTTCCAAAAATGCTTTTTTTGGATTCAGGAGGTCTCAAAACACGTATTTCCGGTGAAATCTCGGTATGGAATTTTTGGGTGGAATACAATACTTCCCCTACTTACTATACGTAGTAGAGAAAGTAAAAAGAGTACAACTTACACACCTAAGCTGGACACTTCTAGGAAGGTGCTATGCACGCCAACTTTTAAACTCATTTTTTCCTCACTTTAATTTTTGCTACACTTTTATTCATTCAAAACAAAATTACATCCACAATTTAAGTGTTAGAGGGCTAAAATGTTTACTGTACATTCTATAAAGCATAACAAAAAAAACTGACCAATGCGATTTAGGTTTAACTTAGGTACTTTTTGAGATAAAAATAAAATGTGTGAAGTGAATGAAACAATTTTGAAATTTTTGCTATGCAGATTCTTTTTAATTTCCCTTACAGTTAAGATATTATAAAACCCATGCATCAAGTTTTTCTAAATGAATTTCTGCTCTTGAAAAAAATTTGAAACTTTTTTAAAAAGGTGTGGAGTGAATTTCATTTTGAAATTTGCAAATTTTTGAAATAAATTGTTCAATAATTCAAAAATTAATTGACATACAAAAATGAAACTCTGCCAAATAGTTTCACGTAATACCCCAAATGTGTGTACAAAAAATTATGTATGTATCTTTAAAATTGTGCAAAATACAAATTTCACCCATCACCCCCCTTAAATTAAGCACTGAACCGTACTATGGACTTAATTTATGTAACATGTGTAGGTATTAAACGTTCAATTACTGCACTGTAATTGTATGAAGAACAAGTTATGTTTTAATATGTTTTCGGCTTACCTAACCCAAACAACTTTTAAAAAATCTTATGTGTTACGCTCACATGAATTTCTCTACTGTTGTACAAACTATTCTTACAAACGCTTATTCTCCATATGCTTCATGTTAATCGAGATGTTAATCTAATTGCTAATTTTTTTGTAGATGCAAGGGGAATTGGTAGGCTTTAAGCGATAGTCAAATATTTTAAGAGCTGGTTGCTATGTGAAGTATTCCAATCTCTTTGCATTACTAGTACAAAAAAAATCTGATGTGTTACACTCACATAACTTTCTCTACTCTTGTACACTAATTTTACAAACGCCTATTCTCCATATGCTTCATGTTAATCGAGATATCGAGATGTCAATCTTATTGGTAATTTTCTTGTAGATGCAAGGGAAATATGGTAGCTTTTAAGCGATAGTCAAATATTTTAACGCTGGTTGCTATGTGACGCATTCTATTCTCTTTGCATGTCCAGGACAAACAAAATGAATAACGCATTTGAGAAAAAGTATAAGTATTGGAAAATTTAAGGAAATAACAAGCAATATCTCGAAAACGGTTCACTCAACAAAAGAAATGTATATGACATAAGTTGTGTATTTTAACGCGATCTACAATTTTTGTGTAGTAAAATTTTGTCTATCTCTTATGGTTTACCAGTTATGCAAAAGTCGTTCACAATGAAGAATACTTTTGGAGACATTCCCAGAAAATTCGAGATATACAATTCATTTCGCATGACATTATCTTAAACATATGATATTTTCATCCAAATCGTTAGAGCCATTTTTGAGAAAATTAAAATTTTCGAAAAATCTTCCATGTAAAGGGTAGTCTGGGGTGGGGGGATGTTCTTGAAAACCTTCGTGTCGCATCTCTGGGAGATACTGAACCTAAATACCAAGTTTGGTGCTTATCCGACTGTTCGTTTTTGAGTTATGCTGTTCACAGACACACAGACACACAGACACACACACACACACAGACACACACACGGACATGTTTCCAAAAATGCTTTTTTTGGATTCAGGAGGTCTCAAAACATGTATTTCCGGTGAAATCTCGGTATCGAATTTTTGGGTGGAATGCAATACTTCCCCTACTTACTATACGTAGTAGAGAAAGTAAAAAGAATGACGAATTCCCATTTGAGAAAAAGTATAAGTATTGGAAAGTTTAAGGGACTAACAAGCAATATCTCGAAAATGGTTCACACAACAAAAAAATGTATATGACATAAATTGTGTATTTTAACGCGGTCTACATTTTTTGTGTAGAAAAATTTTGTCTATCTCTTGTGGTTTACCAGTTATGCAAAAGTTGTTCACAATGAAGAATACTTTTGGAGACATTCCCAGTAAATTCAAGATACACATTTTATTTGTCAGAAAATATCTTAAACATATATTTTAATCAAAATCGTTAGAGCCATTTTTGAGAAAATTAAGATTTTCGAAAAATGTTCCATGTAAAGGGTAATCTGGGGTAGGGGGATTTTCTTGAAATCCTTCGTGTCGCATCTCTGGAAGATACTGAACCTAAATACCAAGTTTGGTGTTTATCCGACTGTTCTTCTCTGAGTAAGCTGTTCACAGACACACAGACACACACACACACACGGACATGTTTCCAAAAATGCTTTTTTTTTTTTTGGATTCAGGAGGCCTCAAAACATGTATTTCCGTTGAAATCTCGGTATCGAATTTTTGAGTGGAATACAATACTTCCCCTACTTACTATACGTAGTAGAGAAAGTAAAAAAGGCTTCCCCTTCTAACTTGTCATCGACTCCATGGCTCGTGCACAACTGAGAATGAGAACTATTACGTACGTCCAGTTTTTACTTTATGCTGTATATGACGTAGCAGAAAGCGTTCTTTGTTGTGTCTCGTCGAAGAACGCGTTCTATAGTGTTTGGCTGTCGTATGGAAGAACCTAAACCTAACCCTAAGCAGGTAGCTGTGGACGCAACTGACATAGCCCCAAAAAGTCAACGCTCACTTTAGTAACCCTTCGGGCGTAAAACTCCTTATTACATGGCTTCCTTCGGAAGGGAAGTAAATTTACGGCACGTAAAAGAACCTCAAGCCTTCTGAGCAAGATTTCCGGTCTTTCACACCTAACATATAATGGAACACTAAGGACCACAGCAGTTAAAGAGCGTCTATAAATAAACCTCAATTTAATTTTCCTTCGTGTATTGTAACCTCTTTAGCAATGGCAATATGTATCTAACTTAAACATTCCTTAGCTAAGTAGCATCTAAGGGTTTAAACAATTACTGTTTCTGCAATCGGCCACATATTTAATATATGTGTATGACAAATTAAATACATATGTACAATATTTTGTGAATAGCTTTTGAAATCTTCTTCTTTCGGAATAAATTTTGTATAAATATTTAATGTTAGACAAAAACTTACTACACAAACATGTAGATTCTCGTTTAAACAAACGATTCATGACAAATAACTCATTGTGGTATTTATATTTCAGATATATTCGTCTTTACTGGTCTGAATTTTCAGATTTTTACTTTCTCTACCTCGTACATGGTAGGTAGAGAGGTATTGCATTCCACCCAAAACTTCGATACCGAGATTTCACAAGAAATAGATGTTTTGAGGCCCCCTGAATCCAAAAAATAATTTTTAGAAAAAGATCCGTGTGTGTCTATGAACAGCATGACTCAAAAACGAAAAGTCGAATAAATACCAAACTTGATATTTGGGTTTAGTACCTTCCAAAATGCGACACGAATATCCCCACCCTAAACTACCCTTTACGCGAAACATTTTTTGAAATTTTTTTATTTTCTAAAAATGGCTCTAACGATTTTGATTAAAATACCACATGTTAAAGATATTTACATTACAAATTAAAAATGTATATGTACCTTGAATTTTCTGGCAATAGCCTGTAAAGTCCACTTCATTCAGAAGAACATTTGTATAGTGTATAAGGTAAACGTTAAGTGATAGATGAAAACGTACTACACAAAAAATGTAGATCTCTTTAAAACACACAATTTATTTCAAATAATTCTTTTTGTGGCATAAGCCATTTCTGAGATATTCGTTATTAAAGGTTTCAACGTTCATTTCTTGGTCCTTCTCTTAAAGTACTTTCAACATTCAGTTGTTTCTCGCGATTGCATGGTAACAGTATGGATTAAGACCAGCATATAGCGTCCAGTTGATAAACATTTGACTACCGCTGTTCTCTTTGTATCTGTAATGATATGTGTAATGCAGCTATTTCTGCAAAGGTTTATTTGGATTCAAATTTAATAGGACGGGTGGATGTGACTCGTCAGCTCAGGTCATCAACACATCTACTGTCCATTCCAAACCAGAGTTCCCTCTAATGTAAACAGAAGCACGTGCTTCGGCTTGTCACGAACCCAAGAATATACTCTTACGCCAACGTAAATAGTTCCTTAATACATGTATTGTATTATGAAATATTAGAGCAGGAAAGGTCTAGAACTGCACATTTCATTGCGGTTATCATAAGAACTCATTGTTAAAGGTAATGAATACATACTAGCTGTTAAGAGATTACAAAATATGATTTTCGTCTGCTGTTGCGCTAACGCCGAGAGTATCTTGCTTGTTAATACCAACCGTATGTATGACTGCCACTCTCTCACATCACAAGAAATGCAGCAATGAATTCCCAGAGGTGCTATCCGAGTACCGAATAAACACTTTGCGTAACACAGGATATATGATAAGCGAACAGTCATTCATAATACACTAACACACATATGCTCAGCTTAGGTCAAATCTTGTGATTTAGTCAGTTGGTATTAGAGTTCTAATGGCAGAGGAAGATGCGTGTAGTGTTGTTCAAACACAGAAGTGGGAAGCAGTTAAAAAGTGGCTAAAAACAAACAATACTTCATATATTCAACTCACTATTACAAAAATACCCGACACTTGCACTATTGCATATTACGAAACTAATATCGGATTTTACAGGCGTTTCAGTGAGAAGTGTAACGAAAGTGAGCAGGGAATATAAACAGACATAACACAACATAGAAGAGGACAAAATGTGGGAACTTGTTTTAAGTGCGACAGTGCTGTGGAATTGTGGATACGCTTGTCATTATTTTGGAGTGTAGTTCTGATTCTGATATGGCAGCTGAGTTATCTTCGGAGGATTCGGATTTGGGTGTTGCACTTTTGCCCGAAGACTGATTAACGTAAGTAAAATGTTCATTGTCGCATACTTATAAAATCGATTGCATGTTGAACTATGATTCTCACGCAGGGCGCCTTTTTATAGATTAAATAGTGTTCAACAAGCACGTGGGAGGGGAACAAGCAGCCATTATGGGCGGGGATTGCGAACTACTTTCGCGCGGATAATACAAAGAGTTTGTTTTCAGTGAAAGGCACTCTGGTTTGGAATGGACAGTAGCAGAAGGAAACTCGGAAGACAAATCCCTACTTCTTGGAATGGACAGTAGCAGAAGGAAACTCGGAAGACAAATCCCTACTTCTAAGGATTAGAAGTTGTGGGAAGGGCTGGTAACCCATCCACGTCAAAAAAATTTTACTCCTATGCTCCAAAATAAATGCCGGACTGATACATATACGTCAATTACAGCAGAAAATAAAAGAAGGATACAGACCTATAGCAGGATACACAAGACTGGATAAAAAAAAACAACGAAATAAGGCAAAAGTTAAAAATAGAAGAGTTAAATAAAGTAATAATAGAATATAGAACTGGAAACAACACTTAGATAGAATGTCATTAAATAGGATACCCCGAGCAACATATAACTACAGACCCCAAGGATACAGAAACCCAGGACGACCAAAAGACATGGACACAACAAGATTTTGGAGCCCGAACAGGCTAAACGGCCTAAAACCGTGATGTAGAAGAAGAAGAAGAAGAAGAAGAAGAAGAAAATGTAATAGGTAGGAAAATAAGCTTTGGTAAGAATAGTTTGTATACCCACTAATACAGATAGGGGGTAGAGAAAGTCATGTGAATGTAACACATCGCTTTTTCTCAAGTGCTTAGCCGCTATTTTTCTTTTTTTCTCCCCCGTGGCCATGCAACGACTCTTAATTACAAAGCCAGCACATAGCAACTCACTTTTTAAAGATCTGACTATGGCTTCAGTCTCCTGTAACCTCCTTGTACCTACAAGGAAATGCGCAATTAAACCATTTCTGTAAACGTTTATCTCGATTAACAAGAATTACATAGAGGGATAAACTTAAACAATAATAATTTCTGGATGAATGAGCACAGAAAGTCATGTGAATGTAACATCCCACCGCATGGGTTCATTAGTAACAAAATCATCCCTAAAATATGCAAACAGTTGTGTTTTGTTTTACGTACCTTGCAAGCAACCAAGTCCATATTCCATAACATGAGATTATTTCTAAGCAAGCTTTATGTCCAGTAACAATAGCAGAATCAGTTTTATATGAATACTATAATAAATGTATTATGCGAAGTTGTAATGAAAGTATTGTGAAGGAGACACACAATTGGTAAAACCTTTGATCTGGTTACAGTATTTGACGCTGACCTCTGACGCATCTGTGTTGTTCCTGGCAGTTGCTTCAGTGGACTCAGAGTCCTGGGTTCGTTGGTTTGGATGGCAGGGATTTGGGATTTGATTCGGTAGAGCTGAGGTTCTTGTTTTTCAGGGGTGGTGACACTGCCTTGATGAGATTAATAATACTGCCGGAGAAGTTTGGGTGATATCTTTATTTTGTTACGTAGATTCCTATCTGGTCAACCCGCCACCTTCGTCGTCGAAACCACTGTTATTCTTATTACTCTCGAAGTCGCTACTTATGTGTTTCTCCGACTAGCCCTCGAATTGCCTAGATTTCACAACTTCACTTTTACGCTATAAATCTTCTGATTATTTTGTTCTAATTCTGTTTCGTCGCGTCCTCGTGGTTAATTTGTACCGGAATGTGCCTCGGCCGTTGTCATGGTTAGTTTGTCCCCAAAAGTCTCGGCGTGTCTTTCCTCCCTCACGCCTTTCGCCAAACTGTAGAATTTTCCCCTCTCCCTTTCTTAAGTTTCGTTCTGTTTTAAGTTCAAACGTATCATATGATGCCTACGCGATCTTTCGATTGGCTATAATTTTTGTTTCATGATTTTTTTTTGTTATTGGCTACCCCCACGTGACAACTTTCACATCTGCCTCTTACAGCTTATTTTGAGTTTTAAAATCTTCTCCCGAACATTCTTAGATCGAAGATAAGGCACATCTACTTCCTCACCCTTTTAAGCCTTGAGAACCGTTGTAAACCCTGTCCGAGCCAAAAGTATAAAGGCGAGACTTCCGGTATGCAGGTTCGTTGACCATCGCAGGTAAAATACCTCTGCTTCGAGGAAGCAAACTTTGTTTCTCTGTCTTTTCTCCAAAACCCATTCCTAATATGAATTCAGCACATTTTCGTCGCTATGTTCGATCGTATATTATTATTATTATTATTATTATTATTATTATTATTATTATTATTATTATTATTATTTCTCCTGGGTCTCGATAACCAGCTTCATATGCCCTGACGGTAAACTTATCGTCGGACCTTTAGGTTGGATGATGGGTTTATCGTTAATGTCCCATCTAAGCTAATCTAAAGTCCCTCTCTCCCTCTATTCCTTTCATTTATCATTTTATTTATTTATTCATTCATTTATTTAGTCAGTGGCTTACGACGATTTGATGGCGAGCCCACCGTTACACATTTATTCTGTTCACAATACATTTCAATCACTGAACACAATACAATTTCAAACTTGACACAAGTATTTTTTTTTTACAAAATACAGAAAAACAATCTACATAATATCTGGCCGTCAACAACCAGGCTACAAAACATTTATATTTTAGGAATCTGTTTATACACACAATACATTCTGCAAACAAAATTTTTTTTTTAATTTAATTACACATCTTAGTTCCATCTTTCTCTCTCTCTCTCTCTCTCTCTCTCTCTCTCTCTCTCTCTCTCTCTCTCTTGCACTTTACATACAATACTGGTTTTCTGGAAGCTATTAGCAGCCTCCACACTCAAGACACCTTTTGATACCTTTTTTTTTTGCCAGGTATACATTCTGTCCGGTTTTCTTACTCTATGTCATTAACATCGTGAATGTCAAGCACACTGTTTTAACAGGACATTGCTATCCCGAAGCTACCAATTTGTTTGTAAACAATGTTCGCATATTTGACTTTCCTTACTCGTGTTCCGAGTGCGTTTGTACATTTTCCCTATCCGACTCTACTAAATTTCATTGGCCCTGCTTAAATGGACGATTGGAGTTGATATACCCTGTCCCCGAAGGTTTGTGATATCCGATAAGGACCTTTCCAACACATATGCATTCGTCTGTATTCCTTCTTTCTCTTGATGGTTTAAGCAGTCTGTTGATGCTACATATTCGCGTATACCTGATAGGGTCATGTTTTGATCACTGACTACCTGCAAGTCGTCCGGTCTCTCACCGAAATAAACATCTTCATTTTCTGTGTTTAACTCACAATACTGGGGTGCTTGACCTACTTCCGATTCATCAGCTGACTGCAGAGGCGTGTCGTTAAGATCTCTCCCTTCGCACAGTTGTTGCGTGAAAATTCTTACCACGTTAATGCCTTTTCCCAATGTGCAAATATTCAATAAAAATGGTTCTTCTGGTATTTTTGTTCTCGTTCCCTGTGTAATGCGAGAACCTGCGCGCATTCTCCGAGGTTGAGCCTGGGAACGCTACAATTCTTCCTGTCTCCAGTTTTCCGACCGTCGTGGCCACGATCCTTGACTGGGGCCTATCCCTTGGCCTATGCTTTGTCCTGCCATTGCCCCGCTTCGGTGACCTATCGCGTCATCCATTTCGCGGTGGACATTTTGCGGCTGTCGTGTCTGTGATAGATACGCGCTCGGCGTCCATGCGTAGCTGTACGTAGGCATGCTTGAGAGCCCATGGTCCTCATCTCTACGTCGTGGGGTCGCTGGCCGGCTTGGAGGTGTTCTTGGCCTGTTCGGAGGTGTCCTTGGCCTGTTCGGGGGAGTTTCTGGGCAATTCGGAGGCGTTCTTGGCCTGTTCGGAGGTGTCCTAGGCCTGCCCGGGGTGTTTCCAGGTCGGTTCGGGGGAGTTTCTGGGCGGTTCGGAGGCGTTCTTGGCCTATCCGCTGTTCCACCGTGGAGGTTATTTCCCCAGTGTTGTCTACTATTCGCCGGGTACCTGGAGAATCTCAGGTAGTGAACGGGATACTCCTCATGTTGCCTCGGTGGCCTACCCGTGCCCGTTTGGTTCCAGGGCCTATAGCTTCTCTCCCGATTTCTTGCAAATGGCTCTTGATAACGCTGTCGGACTGTGGAGTAGTTGTTCAACGCACCTTGTGCCCTCGTCCCATCATTACGATGCGAATTTGTCCGATCACTGTGTCTGCCTTCAGTCCTGATTCTGGGCCTATCTTCTTCCCGCGTTCCGTACCCCTGCAGAGCGGTAAGTAGTTCAATGGCTTCGCTCAGCGTCCTCGGGCGTGCTACCACGAGGTGATGACGTATAACGTCTGGGAAGTGTCGTGTCAGGAGGGATACAAATTCACCTTCGGGCATCGGTGGGTCCAGGAGTTGACTTAATTGGCCGAGTCGCAAGAAGTAGTCGACCATCGACTCACGCTTCTCTTCCCTGTATCGGCCATTATTTATTTCTGCGCGCACCCTGTACTGTGCAACGCCACTCCAATATTTTTCCAAAAATGCAGACCTAAAATGTTCATATTGTGCATGCTCGCCTACCGTCAATCGAAACCAACTCAGGGACGGGCCTATCAAGCTCCTTTTTATAATTACCATTTTAAAACGGTCGGGAATTCCCCTAAGCGCGAAATAAGATTCGAGGTCATTAATGAACTGCTTCGCATTATCGACTTCACTGTTGAACTTGGGGATTGGCAGTTCATTCAAAAATTGTATAGGTATATTGCATTGTTGCAGGGGCCCTACGGTGCTTGACATTTCACTTGCCGGGTGCGGTGAGGCCGAAGGAGTGCAGGCAGGTTCGTTCGACCTCGGTTCGCTACTTGGGTTGTTACACTGGAACGACGAAAGCGCGGAAACCTGAGAGGTAATTCGCGCGTCCGTGGCTCCTTGAGATCGCGGTTCGATTTGTTCTACCGCGTCCCTGCGAGCATTGACGGTCTGTGTCAGTTCCTCCCTTAATTTGTTAATTTCATCATTAACCCCTGCTTCAAGTGCCTGCTGCTTATTCTGTAATGATACACAGACTGTCATTGCTTCTTCCCTTGCCTTATCACTAATTGTACATATTAAGCTTTCATTGTTTACAATTTGTTGGGCCCTGATGGCGTCCATTTCCACGACAAGTTCCTTCCTCACTACTTCTACACTATTCTGTGTTGCTTTTAGTTCGTTTCTTATATATTCTACATCCTCGTAGATTACATTTTGACTTGCTCTAATTTCTGACAAGACACCCTGTATTTTATTTTCTAAGCCCTGACTGATTTCCTTCTGTTGGATGCTTAATTGCTGCAATGTTTGTTCCTGGGTGGACAATTGTTGTTTTAGTGTTTGTTCCTGTATTGTTAATCGTTGAGTCAGTGTTTGCTCTATTGTTTGCTCTTGTTCTGATAATCGTTGAGTCAGTGTTTGCCCAAGTGTTTGCTCTTGTTCTGTTATCTTAGTGTTTAGGAGGCTCAATTGAGCCAACATTTGTTGCAGCATTTCGCTCGTGTTAAGTGATCCGGTAACTTGGTTTTCTAATGTTTCGCTATCTCCATTTTCTACACCTACCCGCGTGCTATTGTTAGTGAAATTTTCCCCTTGTTCATTGCTATTACCTTCCATATCGTTGCCGGTTAATTTCTTGTTTCTTAACAGCATTTACAAACATACATAACCCAGTTTACTTATAACTATTGCATATACACTCCCTTCCAAAATTTCATTAACTTATGTATCATGCAGTTAACACTTACTCGGTGCTGGGTTGAGCTGCTGCGAAGTGTTGTAGTAGTTCACAAAACACTTCACTACACTTACACACTTTTTTTTTTGACACTGATGATGTCTGCGCTGAATGTCTGCTTCCTTGTTGTAATGGAGCGGCGTCGATGTCGCTTGTTGCCCCACGTCTATCGGTACACTCTGCTGCTGGTGGTTGCTGATGTCGTCATCGGCGTCGTCTTCCTTCCGTTGTCGGTTCTCCGGGTGCGTTATCCGCTGGCAGTATTTCGAGCCCCAACGTAGTGGGCGCCAAATGACGCTGACCTCTGACGCATCTGTGTTGTTCCTGGCAGTTGCTTCAGTGGACTCAGAGTCCTGGGTTCGTTGGTTTGGATGGCAGGGATTTGGGATTTGATTCGGTAGAGCTGAGGTTCTTGTTTTTCAGGGGTGGTGACACTGCCTTGATGAGATTAATAATACTGCCGGAGAAGTTTGGGTGATATCTTTATTTTGTTACGTAGATTCCTATCTGGTCAACCCGCCACCTTCGTCGTCGAAACCACTGTTATTCTTATTACTCTCGAAGTCGCTACTTATGTGTTTCTCCGACTAGCCCTCGAATTGCCTAGATTTCACAACTTCACTTTTACGCTATAAATCTTCTGATTATTTTGTTCTAATTCTGTTTCGTCGCGTCCTCGTGGTTAATTTGTACCGGAATGTGCCTCGGCCGTTGTCATGGTTAGTTTGTCCCCAAAAGTCTCGGCGTGTCTTTCCTCCCTCACGCCTTTCGCCAAACTGTAGAATTTTCCCCTCTCCCTTTCTTAAGTTTCGTTCTGTTTTAAGTTCAAACGTATCATATGATGCCTACGCGATCTTTCGATTGGCTATAATTTTTGTTTCATGATTTTTTTTTGTTATTGGCTACCCCCACGTGACAACTTTCACATCTGCCTCTTACAGCTTATTTTGAGTTTTAAAATCTTCTCCCGAACATTCTTAGATCGAAGATAAGGCACATCTACTTCCTCACCCTTTTAAGCCTTGAGAACCGTTGTAAACCCTGTCCGAGCCAAAAGTATAAAGGCGAGACTTCCGGTATGCAGGTTCGTTGACCATCGCAGGTAAAATACCTCTGCTTCGAGGAAGCAAACTTTGTTTCTCTGTCTTTTCTCCAAAACCCATTCCTAATATGAATTCAGCACATTTTCGTCGCTATGTTCGATCGTATATTATTATTATTATTATTATTATTATTATTATTATTATTATTATTATTATTATTATTATTATTATTATTATTATTATTATTATTATTTCTCCTGGGTCTCGATAACCAGCTTCATATTATTAGGTTATTTTAAGTTAGCAACATACAAATTGTTAATATTTGAACATTTGCCACTCTCGCGGACGAAATGATAGCTGCCCCTGTTATATATAAAGCAGAGTTGCAGTGATATTGATTGGGGAGGTCCGAAGCTACAGGGTAACTTCACGAGTTCTGTCTCAACACATCACAAATATACCGAAAACTAAACAGCCCTCGGGCGACACCCTGTCACGGTGTAAAAAGTGACACCAACTCATGTAGCGACCATGACTTCCCTTTTAGTTTTCATTATTAACGGTAATCGCAAGGTTACTTCTTTTGCTTTCTCAACTTTTGAAACTACCCTGAAGGCCGTAAGGAACATGATAAAATGTTAAACTTGGTTTTCCCTCAATGTCTGCTTTGCTTTCAAAGTTCTCTATCGTCCAGGCAAAAGTCATTCATTACATACATACATTTGCCAAATACAATATTTTGTAGTCTCCTTATTTTAAAAGCCTGATGTGGTACACTGCTTTCTCCAATGTCACGCATGCAAAAAGGGATTCCTCTATCCACCAAAGTCGCAGTAATTTGCTCTTGCCAAAAGGCAGAAAGAACACAAAACAAAACAAAAGATCTGAATTGTTACACTCACATGACTTTCTCTACTCTTGTACAAAATATTTTGACAAACGCTTATTCTCCATATGCGTCATGTTAATCGAGATATCGAGATGTTAATCTTATTGCTAATTTTATTGTAGATGCAAGGGAATTGGTAGGCTTTAAGCGATAGTCAAAAATTTTAAGAGCTAGTTGCTATGTGGCGCATTCCATTCTCTTTGAATTACCAGGACAAAAAAAAATAATAACGAATTTGAGAAAATGCATAAGTATTGGAAAATTTAAGGGAATAACAAGCAATATCTCGAAAATGGTTCACTCAACAACAAAAATGTATATGACATAAATTGTGTATTTTAACGGAATCTACATTTTTTGTGTAGTAAAATTTTGTCTATGTCTTACGGTTTACCAGTTATGCAAAAGTCGTTCACAATGAAGAATACTTTTGGAGACATTCCCAGAAAATTCGAGATATACATTTTATTTGTCATGAAAATATCTTAATCATATAATATTTTAATCAAAATCGTTAGAGCCATTTTTGAGAAAATTAAAATTTTGGAAAAATGTCCATGTAAAGGGTAATCTGGGGTGGAGGGATTTTCTTGAAAACCTTCGTGTCGCATCTCTGGAAGATACTGAACCTAAATACCAAGTTTGGTGTTTATCCGACTGTTCGTTTCTGAGTTATGCTGTTCACAGACACACACGGACATGTTTCCAAAAATGTTTCTTTTTTATTCAGGGGATCTCAAAATATATATTTCCGGTGAAATCTCGGTAACGAATTTTTAGGTGGAATACAATACTTCCCCTACTTACTATACGTAGTAGAGAAAGTAAAAATGTATAACTGACTATTCAAACCAACAGCAAAGAATATCTCGTAAATGGTTAATTCCACGAAAAAAAAATAATTTGATAAATTGTGTGCTTCAACGAGATCTACATGTTTATTGTAGTGAGATTTGATCCATCTCGTAGGATTTACCAGTTATACCAAAGCCAATCAGAATGAAAGGGACTTCATGGACTATTCCCAAAAGATTCAAGATGTACATTTTGTCATACAAATGTGGAATTTTAATCAAAATCAATTGAGTTGATCTTTGAGAAAATTAAAAAAATCTGATGTGTTACACTCACATGACTTTCTCTACTCTTTTACAAACTATTTTTACAAACACTAATTCTCCATATGCTTCATGTTAATCAAGATATCGAGATGTTAATCGAGATATCGAGATGTTAATCTTATTGCTAATTTTCTTGTAGATGCAAGGGGAACTGGTAAGCTTTAAGTGATAGTCAAATATTTTAAGAGCTGGTTACTATGTGGAGTATTCCATTCTCTTTGCATTACTAGGACAAAAAACAAAAAAAATCTGATGTGCTACACTCACATGACTTTCTCTACTCTTGTACAAACTATTTTTACAAACGTTTATTCTCCATATGCTTCATGCTAATCGAGATATCGAGATGTCAATCTTATTGCTAATTTTCTTGTAGATGCAAGGGGAATATGGTAGGTTTTAAGCGATAGTCAAATATTTTAAGCGCTGGTTGCTATGTGGCGCATTCCATTCTCTTTGCATGTCCAGGACATAAAAAAATCTGATGTGTTACACTCACATGACTTTCTCTACTCTTGTACAATATATTTTTACAAACGCCTATTCTCCATATGCTTCATATTAATCGAGATATCAATCTTACTGGTAATTTTCTTGTAGATGCAAGGGGAATATGGTAGGTTTTAAGCGATAGTCAAATATTTTAACGCTGGTTGCTATGTGGCGCATTCCATTCTCTTTGCATGTCCAGGACATAAAAAAATGAATAACGAATTTGAGAAAAAGTATAAGTATTGGAAAATTTAAGGAAATAACAAGCAATATCTCGAAAACGGTTCACTCAACAAAAGAAATGTATATGACTTAAGTTGTGTATTTTAACGCGATCTACATTTTTTGTGTAGTAAAATTTTGTCTATCTCTTATGGTTTACCAGTTATGCAAAAGTCGTTCACAATGAAGAATACTTTTGGAGACATTCCCAGAAAATTCGAGATATACATTTCATTTCTCATGACATTATCTTAAACATATGATATTTTCATCAAAATCGTTAGAGCCATTTTTGAGAAAATTACAATTTTCGAAAAATGTTCCATGTAAAGGGTAGTCTGGGGTGGGGGGATTTTCTTGAAAACCTTCGTGTCGCATCTCTGGAAGATACTGAACCTAAATACCAAGTTTGGTGCTTATCCGACTGTTCGTTTTTTAGTTATGCTGTTCACACACACAGACACACACACACACACACACACACAGACAGACACACACACGGACATGTTTCCAAAAATGCTTTTTTGGATTCAGGGTGTCTCAAAACATGTATTTCCGGTGAAATCTCGGTATCGAATTTTTGGGTGGAATGCAATACTTCCCCTACTTACTATACGTAGTAGAGAAAGTAAAAATGAATAACGAATTTGAGAAAAAGTATAAGTATTGGAAAATTTAAGGGAATAACAAGCAATATCTCGAAAACGGTTCACTCAACAACAAAAATGTGTATGACATAAATTGTGTATTTTAACGCGATCTACATTTTTGTGTAGTAAAATTTTTGTCTATCTCTTATGGTTTACCAGTTATGCAAAAGTCGTTCACAATGAAGAATGCCTTTGGAGACATTCCCAGAAAATTCGAGATATGCATTTCATTTCTCATTACAATATCTTAAACATATGATATTTTAATCAGAATCGTTAGAGCCATTTTTGAGAAAATTAAAATTTTCGAAAAATGTTCCATGTAAAGGGTAGTCTGGGGTGGGGGGATTTTCTTGTAAACCTCCGGGTCGCATCTCTGGAAGATACTGAACCTAAATACCAAGTTTGGTGTTTATCCGACTGTTACTTTTTGAGTTATGCTGTTCACAGGCACACAGAGGGTCCCGTATATGCCCTACAGATGTCTTTGTATGTCCTACAGATGTCACTGTATGTCATTCTCTAGCTCCAACGCAATGCTGGCAACATATGAATAAGTAATGCCGCCAAAAGCGGAAACATACCGCCAACTCTCTCGGTTTGCGTTCTTATTGGCTTCTTATTTTAGGTTTCTTCATTCTATATAACCTTTCTGATTTCTGAATTCACGCAAGGTTAGCCTTAGGTTAGATTTATATATATATATATATATATATATATATAAGCTTAGGTTTCTAAATTCACGCAAGGCTAGCCTTAGGATAATCCATCTTTATCCATACTCAAGTCGGGATTTATATCGATTAAAAGGAAATTACAGCTCTTCAGAACTCTGATTCTACCAATATTGGTTTATGCGGTTCCAGCATGGGCATATACTGATAATTCAACACTTAAGCCACTACAGGTGCACAAAATAAGGCCTTAAGGATTATTTATGGCGGCGACTAGTACATCACTACTCAACAAATCTACGAGGAATTGTCTATACCCTACTTGCGGAAATATATTTCACACCATATACACGGTTTTTACCATCGTATTCAGTTGAATTGAAATGCATTACTGTCCATTCCAAACCAGAGTGCCTCTCACTGTAAACATACTCGTTGTATTATCCGCGCGAAAGTAGTTCGCAACCCCCGTCCCTAATGGCTGCTTGTCTCTCTCTCACGTGCTTCTATATATCACTTAAAGTTGAACATTGTTTCAATCTATAAAAAGGCGCCCTGCGTGAGAATCATAGTTGAAAATGCAACCTGAAATAATGCATTTTATAAGTTTGCGGAAATGAACATTTTACCTACGTTAATCACAATCCTCAGGCAAAAGTGCAACACCCAAATCCGAATCCTCCGAAGATGACTCAGCTGCCGTATTGGAATCAGAACTATTCTCCAAGTTAATGACAAGCTTATCCACAGCACTGTCACACTCAAAACAAGTTCCCACATTTGGTTCTCCTCTTTATGTTCTATTATGTCTGTTTATACTCCCTGCGCACTTTGGTTACACTTCTCACTGAAACGCCTGTAAAATCGGATATTAGTTTCGTAATATCCGCTAATACAAGTGTCGGGTATTTTTCTAATAGTGAGTTGAATATATTAAGTATCGTTTTTCGCCACATTTTAACGGTTTCCCGCTTTTGTGTTTGAGCAGTTTATTCGCACTACACGCACCTTCTTCTTGAGAACTCAAATACCAACTGACTAAATCACAAGATTTGGCCTGAGCTGAGCATACGTGTGTAGCGTATTATGAATGACTGTTCGCTTTTCATCTTTCCTGTGTTACGCAAAGTGTTTATTCGAGCAACGCGTTAGATTTGCACCTCTGGGAATTCATTGCTGCATTTCTCGTATACGTAAAAGAATGACAGTCATGCATACAGTTGGTATTAACAAGCAAGATGCTCTTGGATTTAGCGCAATAGCAGACGAAAATCATAGTTTGTAATCTCTCAACTGTTAGTATATATCCGTTACCTTTAGCAACGAGTTCTTATGATAACCGCAATAAAATGTGCAATTCTATACATTTCCTGCCGCAATCTTTCATTACACAATACATTTTTACTTTCTCTACTACGTACAGTAAGTAGGGGAAGTATTGCATTCCACCCAAAAATTCGATACCGAGATTTCACCGGAAATACATGTTTTGAGACCTCCTGAATACAAAAAAAGCATTTTTGGAAACATGTCCGTGTGTGTGTCTGTGTGTGTGTGTGTGTGTGTGTGTCTGTGAACAGCATAACTCAAAAACGAACACTCGGATAGCACCAAATTTGGTATTTAGGTTCAGTATCTTCCAGAGATGCGACACGAAGGTTTTCAAGAAAATCCCCCCACCCCAGACTACCCTTTACATGGAAGATTTTTCGAAAATTTTAATTTTCTCAAAAATGGCTCTAACGATTTTGATGAAAATATCATATGTTTAGGGTAATGTCATGAGAAATGAAATGTATATCTCGAATTTTCTGGGAATGTCTCCAAAAGTATTCTTCATTGTGAACGACTTTTGCATAACTGGTAAACCATAAGAGATAGACAAAAATTTACTACACAAAAAATGTAGATCGCGTTAAAATACACAACTTATGTCATATACATTTCTTTTTTTGAGTGAACCGTTTTCGAGATATTGCTTGTTATTTCCTTAAATTTTCCAATACTTATACATTTTCTCAAATGCGTTATTCATTTTTTTTATGTCCTGGACATGCAAAGAGAATGGAATGCGTCACATAGCAACCAGCGTTAAAACATTTGACTATCGCTTAAAAGCTACCATATTTTCCTTGCATCTACAAGAAAATTACCAATAAGATTGACATCTCGATATATCGATTAACATGAAGCATATGGAGAATAGGCGTTTGTAAAATTAGGTTGTACAAGAGTAGAGAAAGTTATGTGAGTGTAACACATCAGATTTTTTAAGGAATTATTTACATTGGCGTAAGATTGTGATCTTGGGTTCGTGACAAGCAGGAGCACGTGCTTTTGTTTACATCAGAGGGAACTCTTGTTTGGAGTGGATAGTAGTATGCCAACTTGGAAAGTACTGCGTTAATCATTACATAAGATACAAGACGCTAAAGACTGCTTTAAATCACTGATTTCTTGATTAGTCTATCCTAATATTTTAAGGAATATATTTTAAATTGCGTACATAAACTGCGTAGGATCACAATTATATAACCAAACTGCTTGATTATAGTAGTATCAGTACTGTAGTATCAGTTCGATACTATCGTCGTTGCAAGATGCATGTAAAATATCATTCCGTTTTTATATTCCCTTTTGTTTGATTTCTTAACTGTTATCTTTCCGCATTGTTCACAGCTCTGCATAACTTTGGAAAAACCACATCATCCAAAAACTAATCAAGAAATATTCCTGTGCAGCCATCATCACTGAGCAGACGACAGTCTCAAATAAGCACTAGGAGATGCCAACAAAAAGGAAGACCTCCAAAGAGCTCATTTACACCAGAACATGGGTATGCTTCCAGGGGGGGGGGGAATCCAAAGCCTAATGCAACTTCTGAATGTATTTTAATGAATATACAACTTGGTACAAAGTATTCTTTTGCGCATTTGCTTTCATTGAGCATCCAAAAAATGTAGCAGGGCTAGAAGTTATGGTTACTTCGGTACGTATGGTATTCCTTGTAGAAGGTAATGATCTTTATTACTTTGTATGGCCTGGGATGGAACTTAGGTTAGCCAAGCCATATAAATATTGCAAAGAGCTTAGTGCAAATAAGCAGATATTATAATTGCACTTATGGTACTAAGAATTAAGTTTTTGTCTGCTAAAGAGATGGTGGGACGGAGAAGAGAATTAACAATGAATTAATTTTATTTAATGAGAATATTTTATTTTTCAAGAATTTCCTCTTTTTAGCCTTGTGCATAATGTAGGTACTAAGTATAATCTCAAGCCCGAAAAGTTTGGTTGGCTACCTACACTGCAAATATACCCTCTGAAAATAGACGCAATGAGACTTGATGCACATTTACAGCATTTTGGAATTACCCATTTTCAGTTGAATCATATGCACAACCCACTATTTCGTTATTTCATAACTTCAGCAATACAATGCTTGTATCACGTTTATATTTCTCTCCATCCCCTTATCCTTCTATTGCTCACGAAACGCCACAGAACAATAAATTATGTTGCTCAAATCGTGGACCTTGCAATTGATAGCTATTTAACAATCTCAACTGGCATCTATTGGCATCTTTCTCTATTGCTGTTATAGTTGTAGTCGATGTTACAGCATTGTATCTACTACTACAGGTCTCGTATTTGATGTTGCTGTTGCTGTGGTGGGTGAATCTACAGCTGGAATATCATTGCTGTGATGCTTGCTATTGCTAAGAGTGTTAAATCTATAGCTGTTAGATTAGCTGCTGCTGCTACAGCTGTTATGTAACTGGTTGTTGTTGCTGCTATTATTGTAGCAGAAGTTGCTACAGCTGTAAGATCTGTTACATCTATTGTTGTACAGATGCTGTATCTGCTACGGTAGCTGTTGTATTTGCTTCTGCTACGGCTATTGTGCAGGCTGCGGCTGATGTTTCTGTAGCTGCAGGATCTATTGCTGCTACCATTGTAGCTGCTGTTGCTGTAGATGCTGTATCTGCTACTACATCTGTGTATTTGCTGTTGCTGTTGTGATGCTTGCTGTTGCTGACGATACTGAATCTACAGCTGTTATGTAATGCGACTGCTGCTGCTATTGTTGTAGCAGACGCTGCTGCTGTAGGATCTGCTAGTCATCGTTGTACAGTCTCTGTATCTGCTACGATAGCTGCTGTATTTGCTTCTGCTACAGCTATTGTGCTGACTGTGTCTAATGCTGCTACAGCTACCTGATCTGATGCTGTTATTTTTGTAGCTGATGTTACAGCCTTGTATCTGCTAGTACAGCTCTCGTATTTGATGTTACAGCTGCCGTGATGACTGCTGCTGCTACAGCTGTTATGTAACCGGTTGTTGTCACTGCTATTATTGTAGCAAATGTTGCTACAGCTGTAGGATCTGTTACATCTATTGCTGTATAGCTGCTGTATCTGCTACGGTAGCTGTTGTATTTGCTTCTGCTACGGCTATTGTACAGGCTGCGGCTGATGTTTCTGTAGCTGTAGGATCTATTGCTGCTATCATTGTAGCTGCTGTTGCTATAGATGCTGTATCTGCTACTACATCTATCGTATTTGCTGTTGTTGTGATGCTTCCTGTTGCTGAGGATGCTGAATCTACAGTTGTTGGATTTGCTGCTGTATCTGCTACAGCTGTTATGTAATGAGGCTGCTGCTGCTATGACTTAAATACCTGTGATACTACCCTAATCATGTAAAATTACCTTAACTAGCTCTGATACGAATTCCTGCTCTAAATTAGCACGAGCACCTATGATACTATCTGGTTTGCCCTAAATATCAATGATACTAGATGAATTACCTGTTAAAATGACTCAAATACCATTGATACAACCTGAATCACCTGCATTTACCTTAAATAGCTGTGATACAAATCGTTGATCGAAATTACCACGAGTATCTGTGAAACTATGCTGATTACCCCAAATACTTACGATATTACCTGAACTATCTGTGAAATACGAAACTACGTTATAACCGACCCCTGGAATCTATCCTCCTGTGATACTAACTGAATTACCTGTGAAATCATGCACAGTTATGATGCAGTCAGCCTTTGGAATCTAGCCTCGTGTGACACTAGCTGAATTAGCTTAAATGCTCACGATACTAACTGAAGTGCCTGTGAAATCATGTACAGCTATGATACGCCCTGCTCTGGAATCAGGCCTCCTGTGATACTAGCTGAGTGACTCTAAACACCTATGATACTTGAATTATCCTAAATACCCACGATACTATCTGAATTACCTGTAACATCATGCGGAACTATGCTTATCCACTTCCCGGGATCTGTCCTACCCTGAGATACTAACTGAATTACTTGCCTGTTAGTGTGTGTGCGGGTCACCTTTTCCCGTGAGAGGGTCACCTTTTCCCTACCTTTTTCCCTTTGTGGGTCACCTTTTCTCCCTGAGTGGGTCACCTTTTTCCCTGTGTGGGTCACCTTTTTCCCTTTGTGGGTCACCTTTCTCCCTGAGCAGGTCACCTTTTTCCCTGAGCGAGTCACCTTTTCCCTGAACAGGTTACGTGATGGGCATGTCTAGAATTAGCGTTCTAACATTGACATGAAACATATTTTCATGAAGTTCTCGCTTAAAGTCGCTTTCAAGGTCTAGTATCTCCCTCCTATTCCATATCTCTCCTGTATATAAGTCCATATTCCTACTGCTACACTACCTGTCTAGCCTACCGACTCTCCTCGTTTTCCTATACCTCTCATATAAACCATACTCTACTCTCAACCACTGTCTAGTCTAGCACCTCTCCCCGTATCCCCTGCCTCTCATAAAGCGTATTCACCCTCCTGCCCCCTGTCTAGCTGAGTATCTCTTTGGTTTCCTATCTAACATATATAAAACACATTCTACCTTTAACACCTGTCTATCGTAGCATAGGATCTCTCCGTTTTCTCGTCTCTCCTTATAAACACATACTCAAATTCTCCTAAGCTAATACCTCTCCTCGTTTTCCTATACCTCTCATATAAACCATACTCTACTCCTCGACCTCTGTCTAGCCTAACACCTCTCCTCGTTTTCCTATATTTCTCGTATAAACCATACTCTACTCCTAAACCTGTGTCTAGCCTAACACCCCTCCTCCTGTTCCTATACTTCTCATACATATAAACGCATACTCTACTCTCAATCTCTGTGTAGTATAGCATCTCTCCCCGTATCCGCTACCTCTCATAAAGCGTATTCCTCTCCCGCCCCTGTCTAGCTGAGTATCTCTCCTTGGTTTCCTATCTAATCTATATAAAGCACCTGTCTGTCCTAACATAGGAACTCTCTCCGTTTTCTCGTCTCTCCTTATAAACACATACTCAAACTCTCCTAGCCTAATACCTCTCCTCGTTTTCCTATATCACTCATATAAACCATACTCTACTCAACCTCTGTCTAACCTAACACCTCTCCTCCTGTTCCCTACCTCTCATACATATAAACGCATTCTCTACTCTCAGCCTCTGTCTAGTCTAACATATCTCAACTATCTCTTCCATATAAACGCACTACCCTCCTTCAACCCTGTCTAGCATAGTATCGGTCGTCGTATTCCCTATCTCTCCCATATAAACCCATTTTCCTCCTTGAACCGCCCCATCCAGCCTCGTTTTCCCTATCCTTTCCCATATATGCCCAAAAAAGTGGCCCAGCTCTCTTCTAAATAACCTACTGTTAAGACATAAATTGTGTGTTTTAACGAACTCTTACACATTTACCCCCCCCCTCTCTCTCTCTCTCTCTTTTACGGTTTACCAGTCGTACAAAAGCCATTCAGAAAGGACTTTTGGTAATATTTCCAGAAAATTCAAGATATACATTTTATTTGTCATGAAAATATCTTAAATATATGATACTTTGATAAAAATTGTTAGAACCACTTTTTGAGAAAATAAAAATTTTCGAAAATTATTCCTTGTGCAGGGTAATCTGGGATGGGGGATATTTCTTGAAAATCTTCGTGTCGCAGCTTTGAAAGATACTGAATCTAAATACCAGGTTTGGTATTTATACGACCTTTCGTTTTTTAATTATGCTGTTTACAGACACACACACGGACTTTTCTCTAAATGTGCTTTTTTGGATTAGCAAAAATAAGCCAGTACCAGTACTGATGAATGCGAGTGTTGTTGGCACTACGTAATCCATGCTGCCGAGAGGGAAAAGAAGGAGGGAAACTTTAAAATGTAAATACATTTCGAAACGGGATTATGACATTTCTAATGAAAGAAACTTAAGTTAATGCATATACAGTACTATTAAATCATAACCTCGCGCAATTCCCCAATAGGTAAATAAACACATCTTGTAACGGGATTACGACATTTCTAATGAAAGAAACTTAAGTTAATGCATATACAGTACTATTAAATCATAACCTCGCGCAATTCCCTAATAAGTAAATAAACACATTTTGTAACGGGATTATGACATTTCTAATGAAAGAAACTTAAGTTAATGCATATACAGTACTATTAAATCATAACCTCGCGCAATTCCCTAATAAGTAAATAAACACATTTTGTAACGGGATTACGACATTTCTAATGAAAGAAACTTAAGTTAATGCATATACAGTACTAATAAATCATAACCTCGCGCAATTCCCTAATAAGTAAATAAACACATTTTGTAACGGGATTACGACATTTCTAATGAAAGAAACTTAAGTTAATGCATATACAGTACTATTAAATCATAACCTCGCGCAATTCCCTAATAAGTAAATAAACACATTTTGTAACGGGATTACGACATTTCTAATGAAAGAAACTTAAGTTAATGCATATACAGTACTATTAAATCATAACCTCGCGCAATTCCCTAATAAGTAAATAAACACATTTTGTAACGGGATTACGACATTTCTAATGAAAGAAACTTAAGTTAATGCATATACAGTACTATTAAATCATAACCTCGCGCAATTCCCCAATAGGTAAATAAACACATTTTGTAACGGGATTACGACATTTCTAATGAAAGAAACTTAAGTTAATGCATATACAGTACTATTAAATCATAACCTCGCGCAATTCCCTAATAAGTAAATAAACACATTTTGTAACGGGATTACGACATTTCTAATGAAAGAAACTTAAGTTAATGCATATACAGTACTATTAAATCATAACCTCGCGCAATTCCCTAATAAGTAAATAAACACATTTTGTAACGGGATTACGACATTTCTAATGAAAGAAACTTAAGTTAATGCATATACAGTACTATTAAATCATAACCTCGCGCAATTCCCCAATAGGTAAATAAACACATTTTGTAACGGGATTACGACATTTCTAATGAAAGAAACTTAAGTTAATGCATATACAGTACTATTAAATCATAACCTCGCCCAATTCCCTAATAAGTAAATAAACACATTTTGTAACGGGATTATGACATTTCTAATGAAAGAAATTTAAGTTAATGCATATACAGTACTATTAAATCATAACCTCGCGCAATTCCCCAATAGGTAAATAAACACATTTTGTAACGGGATTACGACATTTCTAATGAAAGAAACTTAAGTTAATGCATATACAGTACTATTAAATCATAACCTCGCCCAATTCCCTAATAAGTAAATAAACACATTTTGTAACGGGATTATGACATTTCTAATGAAAGAAACTTAAGTTAATGCATATACAGTACTATTAAATCATAACCTCGCGCAATTCCCCAATAGGTAAATAAACACATTTTGTAACGGGATTACGACATTTCTAATGAAAGAAACTTAAGTTAGTGCATATACAGTACTATTAAATCATAACCTCGCGCAATTCCCTAATAAGTAAATAAACACATTTTGTAAGGGGATTACGACATTTCTAATGAAAGAAACTTAAGTTAATGCATATACAGTACTATTAAATCATAACCTCGCGCAATTCCCTAATAAGTAAATAAACACATTTTGTAACGGGATTATGACATTTCTAATGAAAGAAACTTAAGTTAATGCATATACAGTACTATTAAATCATAACCTCGCCCAATTCCCCAATACGTAAATAAACACATTTTGTAACGGGATTACGACATTTCTAATGAAAGAAGCTTAAGTTAATGCATATACAGTACTATTAAATCATAACCTCGCGCAATTCCCCAATAGGTAAATAAACACATTTTGTAACGGGATTACGACATTTCTAATGAAAGAAACTTAAGTTAATGCATATACAGTACTATTAAATCATAACCTCGCGCAATTCCCCAATAGGTAAATAAACACATTTTGTAACGGGATTACGACATTTCTAATGAAAGAAACCTAAGTTAATGCATATACAGTACTATTAAATCATAACCTCGCGCAATTCCCCAATAGGTAAATAAACACATTTTGTAACGGGATTACGACATTTCTAATGAAAGAAACTTAAGTTAATGCATATACAGTACTATTAAATCATAACCTCGCGCAATTCCCCAATAGGTAAATAAACACATTTTGTAACGGGATTACGACATTTCTAATGAAAGAAACTTAAGTTAATGCATATACAGTACTATTAAATCATAACCTCGCGCAATTCCCCAATAGGTAAATAAACACATTTTGTAACGGGATTACGACATTTCTAATGAAAGAAACTTAAGTTAATGCATATACAGTACTATTAAATCATAACCTCGCGCAATTCCCTAATACGTAAATAAACACATTTTGTAACGGGATTACGACATTTCTAATGAAAGAAACTTAAGTTAATGCATATACAGTACTATTAAATCATAACCTCGCGCAATTCCCTAATAAGTAAATAAACACATTTTGTAACGGGATTATGACAATTATAATGAAATAAACTTAAGTTAATGCATATACAGTACTATTAAATCATAACCTCGCGCAATTCCCTAATAAGTAAATAAACACATTTTGTAACGGGATTATGACATTTCTAATGAAAGAAACTTAAGTTAATGCATATACAGTACTATTAAATCATAACCTCGCGCAATTCCCCAATAGGTAAATAAACACATTTTGTAACGGGATTACGACATTTCTAATGAAAGAAACTTAAGTTAATGCATATACAGTACTATTAAATCATAACCTCGCGCAATTCCCCAATAGGTAAATAAACACATTTTGTAACGGGATTATGACATTTCTAATGAAATAAACTTAAGTTAATGCATATACAGTACTATTAAATCATAACCTCGCGCAATTTCCCAATAGGTAAATAAACACATTTTGTAACGGGATTATGACATTTCTAATGAAAGAAACTTAAGTTAATGCATATACAGTACTATTAAATCATAACCTCGCGCAATTCCCCAATAGGTAAATAAACACATTTTGTAACGGGATTATGACATTTCTAATGAAATAAACTTAAGTTAATGCATATACAGTACTATTAAATCATAACCTCGCCCAATTCCCTAATAAGTAAATAAACACATTTTGTAACGGAATTACGACATTTCTAATGAAAGAAACTTAAGTTAATGCATATACAGTACTATTAAATCATAACCTCGCGCAATTCCCTAATAAGTAAATAAACACATTTTGTAACGGGATTACGACATTTCTAATGAAAGAAACTTAAGTTAATGCATATACAGTACTATTAAATCATAACCTCGCGCAATTCCCCAATAGGTAAATAAACACATTTTGTAACGGGATTATGACATTTCTAATGAAATAAACTTAAGTTAATGCATATACAGTACTATTAAATCATAACCTCGCGCAATTCCCCAATAGGTAAATAAACACATTTTGTAACGGGATTATGACATTTCTAATGAAATAAACTTAAGTTAATGCATATACAGTACTATTAAATCATAACCTCGCGCAATTCCCTAATAAGTAAATAAACACATTTTGTAACGGGATTATGACATTTATAATGAAATAAACTTAAGTTAATGCATATACAGTACTATTAAATCATAACCTCGCGCAATTCCCCAATAGGTAAATAAACACATTTTGTAACGGGATTACGACATTTATAATGAAAGAAACTTAAGTTAATGCATATACAGTACTATTAAATCATAACCTCGCGCAATTCCCTAATAAGTAAATAAACACATTTTGTAACGGGATTATGACATTTATAATGAAATAAACTTAAGTTAATGCATATACAGTACTATTAAATCATAACCTCGCCCAATTCCCTAATAAGTAAATAAACACATTTGGTAACGGGATTACGACATTTCTAATGAAAGAAACTTAAGTTAATGCATATACAGTACTATTAAATCATAACCTCGCGCAATTCCCCAATAGGTAAATAAACACATTTTGAAACGGGATTACGACATTTCTAATGAAAGAAACTTAAGTTAATGCATATTCAGTACTATTAAATCATAACCTCGCGCAATTCCATAATAAGTAAATAAACACATTTTGTAACGGGATTACGACATTTCTAATGAAAGAAACTTAAGTTAATGCATATACAGTACTATTAAATCATAACCTCGCGCAATTCCCTAATAAGTAAATAAACACATTTTGTAACGGGATTACGACATTTCTAATGAAAGAAACTTAAGTTAATGCATATACAGTACTATTAAATCATAACCTCGCGCAATTCCCCAATAGGTAAATAAACACATTTTGTAACGGGATTATGACATTTCTAATGAAATAAACTTAAGTTAATGCATATACAGTACTATTAAATCATAACCTCGCGCAATTTCCCAATAGGTAAATAAACACATTTTGTAACGGGATTATGACATTTCTAATGAAAGAAACTTAAGTTAATGCATATACAGTACTATTAAATCATAACCTCGCGCAATTCCCCAATAGGTAAATAAACACATTTTGTAACGGGATTATGACATTTCTAATGAAATAAACTTAAGTTAATGCATATACAGTACTATTAAATCATAACCTCGCCCAATTCCCTAATAAGTAAATAAACACATTTTGTAACGGAATTACGACATTTCTAATGAAAGAAACTTAAGTTAATGCATATACAGTACTATTAAATCATAACCTCGCGCAATTCCCTAATAAGTAAATAAACACATTTTGTAACGGGATTACGACATTTCTAATGAAAGAAACTTAAGTTAATGCATATACAGTACTATTAAATCATAACCTCGCGCAATTCCCCAATAGGTAAATAAACACATTTTGTAACGGGATTATGACATTTCTAATGAAATAAACTTAAGTTAATGCATATACAGTACTATTAAATCATAACCTCGCGCAATTCCCCAATAGGTAAATAAACACATTTTGTAACGGGATTATGACATTTCTAATGAAATAAACTTAAGTTAATGCATATACAGTACTATTAAATCATAACCTCGCGCAATTCCCTAATAAGTAAATAAACACATTTTGTAACGGGATTATGACATTTATAATGAAATAAACTTAAGTTAATGCATATACAGTACTATTAAATCATAACCTCGCGCAATTCCCCAATAGGTAAATAAACACATTTTGTAACGGGATTACGACATTTATAATGAAAGAAACTTAAGTTAATGCATATACAGTACTATTAAATCATAACCTCGCGCAATTCCCTAATAAGTAAATAAACACATTTTGTAACGGGATTATGACATTTATAATGAAATAAACTTAAGTTAATGCATATACAGTACTATTAAATCATAACCTCGCCCAATTCCCTAATAAGTAAATAAACACATTTGGTAACGGGATTACGACATTTCTAATGAAAGAAACTTAAGTTAATGCATATACAGTACTATTAAATCATAACCTCGCGCAATTCCCCAATAGGTAAATAAACACATTTTGTAACGGGATTACGACATTTCTAATGAAAGAAACTTAAGTTAATGCATATACAGTACTATTAAATCATAACCTCGCGCAATTCCATAATAAGTAAATAAACACATTTTG
Organism: Deroplatys truncata; assembly: GCA_030765065.1. Taxonomy (NCBI): domain Eukaryota; kingdom Metazoa; phylum Arthropoda; class Insecta; order Mantodea; family Mantidae; genus Deroplatys; species Deroplatys truncata. The sequence goes on along the minus strand of CM060982.1, from coordinate 76,372,221 downwards.
TAACGGGATTACGACATTTCTAATGAAAGAAACTTAAGTTAATGCATATACAGTACTATTAAATCATAACCTCGCGCAATTCCCTAATAAGTAAATAAACACATTTTGTAACGGGATTACGACATTTCTAATGAAAGAAACTTAAGTTAATGCATATACAGTACTATTAAATCATAACCTCGCGCAATTCCCTAATAAGTAAATAAACACATTTTGTAACGGGATTACGACATTTCTAATGAAAGAAACTTAAGTTAATGCACATACAGTACTATTAAATCATAACCTCGCGCAATTCCCCAATAGGTAAATAAACACATTTTGTAACGGGATTACGACATTTCTAATGAAAGAAACTTAAGTTAATGCATATACAGTACTATTAAATCATAACCTCGCCCAATTCCCTAATAAGTAAATAAACACATTTTGTAACGGGATTATGACATTTCTAATGAAAGAAACTTAAGTTAATGCATACACAGTACTATTAAATCATAACCTCGCGCAATTCCCCAATAGGTAAATAAACACATTTTGTAACGGGATTACGACATTTCTAATGAAAGAAACTTAAGTTAATGCATATACAGTACTATTAAATCATAACCTCGCCCAATTCCCTAATAAGTAAATAAACACATTTTGTAACGGGATTACGACATTTCTAATGAAAGAAACCTAAGTTAATGCATATACAGTACTATTAATCATAACCTGGCCCAATTCCCTAATAAGTAAATAAACACATTTTGTAACGGGATTATGACATTTCTAATGAAAGAAACTTAAGTTAATGCATATACAGTACTATTAAATCATAACCTCGCGCAATTCCCTAATAAGTAAATAAACACATTTTGTAACGGGATTACGACATTTCTAATGAAAGAAACTTAAGTTAATGCATATACAGTACTATTAAATCATAACCTCGCACAATTCCCTAATAAGTAAATAAACACATTTTGTAACGGGATTACGACATTTCTAATGAAAGAAACTTAAGTTAATGCATATACAGTACTATTAAATCATAACCTCGCGCAATTCCCTAATAAGTAAATAAACACATTTTGTAACGGGATTACGACATTTCTAATGAAAGAAACTTAAGTTAATGCATATACAGTACTATTAAATCATAACCTCGCGCAATTCCCCAATAGGTAAATAAACACATTTTGTAACGGGATTACGACATTTCTAATGAAAGAAACTTAAGTTAATGCATATACAGTACTATTAAATCATAACCTCGCGCAATTCCCTAATAAGTAAATAAACACATTTTGTAACGGGATTACGACATTTCTAATGAAAGAAACTTAGGTTAATGCATATACAGTACTATTAAATCATAACCTCGCGCAATTCCCCAATAGGTAAATAAACACATTTTGTAACGGGATTACGACATTTATAATGAAATAAACTTAAGTTAATGCATATACAGTACTATTAAATCATAACCTCGCGCAATTCCCCAATAGGTAAATAAACACATTTTGTAACGGGATTACGACATTTCTAATGAAAGAAACTTAAGTTAATGCATATACAGTACTATTAAATCATAACCTCGCGCAATTCCCTAATAAGTAAATAAACACATTTTGTAACGGGATTACGACATTTCTAATGAAAGAAACTTAAGTTAATGCATATACAGTACTATTAAATCATAACCTCGCGCAATTCCCCAATAGGTAAATAAACACATTTTGTAACGGGATTACGACATTTCTAATGAAAGAAACTTAAGTTAATGCATATACAGTACTATTAAATCATAACCTCGCGCAACTCCCCAATAGGTAAATAAACACATTTTGTAACGGGATTACGACATTTCTAATGAAAGAAACTTAAGTTAGTGCATATACAGTACTATTAAATCATAACCTCGCGCAATTCCCCAATAGGTAAATCAACACATTTTGTAACGGGATTACGACATTTCTAATGAAAGAAACTTAAGTTAATGCATATACAGTACTATTAAATCATAACCTCGCCCAATTCCCCAATACGTAAATAAACACATTTTGTAACGGGATTACGACATTTCTAATGAAAGAAGCTTAAGTTAATGCATATACAGTACTATTAAATCATAACCTCGCGCAATTCCCCAATAGGTAAATAAACACATTTTGTAACGGGATTACGACATTTCTAATGAAAGAAACTTAAGTTAATGCATATACAGTACTATTAAATCATAACCTCGCGCAATTCCCTAATAGGTAAATAAACACATTTTGTAACGGGATTACGACATTTCCAATGAAAGAAACTTAAGTTAATGCATATAGAGTACTATTAAATCATAACCTCGCGCAATTCCCCAATAGGTAAATAAACACATTTTGTAACGGGATTACGACATTTCTAATGAAAGAAACTTAAGTTAATGCATATACAGTACTATTAAATCATAACCTCGCGCAATTCCCTAATAAGTAAATAAACACATTTTGTAACGGGATTTCGACATTTCTAATGAAAGAAACTTAAGTTAATGCATATACAGTACTATTAAATCATAACCTCGCGCAATTCCCCAATAGGTAAATAAACACATTTTGTAACGGGATTACGACATTTCTAATGAAAGAAACTTAAGTTAATGCATATACAGTACTATTAAATCATAACCTCGCGCAATTCCCTAATAAGTAAATAAACACATTTTGTAACGGGATTACGACATTTCTAATGAAAGAAACTTAGGTTAATGCATATACAGTACTATTAAATCATAACCTCGCGCAATTCCCCAATAGGTAAATAAACACATTTTGTAACGGGATTACGACATTTATAATGAAATAAACTTAAGTTAATGCATATACAGTACTATTAAATCATAACCTCGCGCAATTCCCCAATAGGTAAATAAACACATTTTGTAACGGGATTACGACATTTCTAATGAAAGAAACTTAAGTTAATGCATATACAGTACTATTAAATCATAACCTCGCGCAATTCCCTAATAAGTAAATAAACACATTTTGTAACGGGATTACGACATTTCTAATGAAAGAAACTTAAGTTAATGCATATACAGTACTATTAAATCATAACCTCGCGCAATTCCCCAATAGGTAAATAAACACATTTTGTAACGGGATTACGACATTTCTAATGAAAGAAACTTAAGTTAATGCATATACAGTACTATTAAATCATAACCTCGCGCAACTCCCCAATAGGTAAATAAACACATTTTGTAACGGGATTACGACATTTCTAATGAAAGAAACTTAAGTTAGTGCATATACAGTACTATTAAATCATAACCTCGCGCAATTCCCCAATAGGTAAATCAACACATTTTGTAACGGGATTACGACATTTCTAATGAAAGAAACTTAAGTTAATGCATATACAGTACTATTAAATCATAACCTCGCCCAATTCCCTAATAAGTAAATAAACACATTTTGTAACGGGATTATGACATTTCTAATGAAAGAAACTTAAGTTAATGCATATACAGTACTATTAAATCATAACCTCGCCCAATTCCCTAATAAGTAAATAAACACATTTTGTAACGGGATTATGACATTTCTAATGAAAGAAACTTAAGTTAATGCATATACAGTACTATTAAATCATAACCTCGCGCAATTCCCCAATAAGTAAATAAACACATTTTGTAACGGGATTACGACATTTCTAATGAAAGAAACTTAAGTTAATGCATATACAGTACTATTAAATCATAACCTCGCCCAATTCCCTAATAAGTAAATAAACACATTTTGTAACGGGATTACGACATTTCTAATGAAAGAAACTTAAGTTAATGCATATACAGTACTATTAATCATAACCTCGCCCAATTCACTAATAAGTAAATAAACACATTTTGTAACGGGATTATGACATTTCTAATGAAAGAATCTTAAGTTAATGCATATACAGTACTATTAAATCATAACCTCGCGCAATTCCCTAATAAGTAAATAAACACATTTTGTAACGGGATTACGACATTTCTAATGAAAGAAACTTAAGTTAATGCATATACAGTACTATTAAATCATAACCTCGCGCAATTCCCTAATAAGTAAATAAACACATTTTGTAACGGGATTACGACATTTCTAATGAAAGAAACTTAAGTTAATGCATATACAGTACTATTAAATCATAACCTCGCGCAATTCCCTAATAAGTAAATAAACACATTTTGTAACGGGATTACGACATTTCTAATGAAAGAAACTTAAGTTAATGCATATACAGTACTATTAAATCATAACCTCGCGCAATTCCCCAATAGGTAAATAAACACATTTTGTAACGGGATTACGACATTTCTAATGAAAGAAACTTAAGTTAATGCATATACAGTACTATTAAATCATAACCTCGCGCAATTCCCTAATAAGTAAATAAACACATTTTGTAACGGGATTACGACATTTCTAATGAAAGAAACTTAAGTTAATGCATATACAGTACTATTAAATCATAACCTCGCGCAATTCCCCAATAGGTAAATAAACACATTTTGTAACGGGATTACGACATTTCTAATGAAAGAAACTTAAGTTAATGCATATACAGTACTATTAAATCATAACCTCGCGCAATTCCCTAATAAGTAAATAAACACATTTTGTAACGGGATTACTACATTTCTAATGAAAGAAACTTAAGTTAATGCATATACAGTACTATTAAATCATAACCTCGCGCAATTCCCCAATAGTTAAATAAACACATTTTGTAACGGGATTACGACATTTCTAATGAAAGAAACTTAAGTTAATGCATATACAGTACTATTAAATCATAACCTCGCGCAATTCCCCAATAGGTAAATAAACACATTTTGTAACGGGATTACGACATTTCTAATGAAAGAAACTTAAGTTAATGCATATACAGTACTATTAAATCATAACCTCGCGCAATTCCCCAATAGGTAAATAAACACATTTTGTAACGGGATTACGACATTTCTAATGAAAGAAACTTAAGTTAATGCATATACAGTACTATTAAATCATAACCTCGCGCAATTCCCCAGTAGGTAAATAAACACATTTTGTAACGGGATTACGACATTTCTAATGAAAGAAACTTAAGTTAATGCATATACAGTACTATTAAATCATAACCTCGCGCAATTCCCCAATAGGTAAATAAACACATTTTGTAACGGGATTACGACATTTCTAATGAAAGAAACTTAAGTTAGTGCATATACACTACTATTAAATCATAACCTCGCGCAATTCCCCAATAGGTAAATAAACACATTTTGTAACGGGATTACGACATTTCTAATGAAAGAAACTTAAGTTAATGCATATACAGTACTATTAAATCATAACCTCGCCCAATTCCCCAATAAGTAAATAAACACATTTTGTAACGGGATTACGACATTTCAATGAAAGAAGCTTAAGTTAATGCATATACAGTACTATTAAATCATAACCTCGCGCAATTCCCCAATAGGTAAATAAACACATTTTGTAACGGGATTACGACATTTCTAATGAAAGAAACTTAAGTTAATGCATACACAGTACTATTAAATCATAACCTCGCGCAATTCCCTAATAGGTAAATAAACACATTTTGTAACGGGATTACGACATTTCTAATGAAAGAAACTTAAGTTAATGCATATAGAGTACTATTAAATCATAACCTCGCGCAATTCCCCAATAGGTAAATAAACACATTTTGTAACGGGATTACGACATTTATAATGAAATAAACTTAAGTTAATGCATATACAGTACTATTAAATCATAACCTAGCGCAATTCCCTAATAAGTAAATAAACACGTTTTGTAACGGGATTACGACATTTCTAATGAAAGAAACTTAAGTTAATGCATATACAGTACTATTAAATCATAACCTCGCGCAATTCCCCAATAGGTAAATAAACACATTTTGTAACGGGATTACGACATTTCTAATGAAAGAAACTTAAGTTAATGCATATACAGTACTATTAAATCATAACCTCGCGCAATTCCCTAATAAGTAAATAAACACATTTTGTAACGGGATTACGACATTTCTAATGAAAGAAACTTAAGTTAATGCATATACAGTACTATTAAATCATAACCTCGCGCAATTCCCCAATAGGTAAATAAACACATTTTGTAACGGGATTACGACATTTTAATGAAAGAAACTTAAGTTAATGCATATACAGTACTATTAAATCATAACCTCGCGCAATTCCCTAATAAGTAAATAAACACATTTTGTAACGGGATTACGACATTTCTAATGAAAGAAACTTAAGTTAATGAATGTACTACATAACTATTAAATCATAACCTCGCGCAATTCCCTAATAAGTAAATAAACACATTTTGTAACGGGATTACGACATTTCTAATAAAATAAACTTAAGTTAATGCATATACAGTACTATTAAATCATAACCTCGCGCAATTCCCCAATAGGTAAATAAACACATTTTGTAACGGGATTACGACATTTCTAATAAAAGAAACTTAAGTTAATGCATATACAGTACTATTAAATCATAACCTCGCGCAATTCCCCAATAGGTAAATAAACACATTTTGTAACGGGATTACGACATTTCTAATGAAAGAAACTTAAATTAATGCATATACAGTACTATTAAATCATAACCTCGCGCAATTCCCTAATAAGTAAATAAACACATTTTGTAACGGGATTACGACATTTCTAATGAAAGAAACTTAAGTTAATGAATGTACTACATAACTATTAAATCATAACCTCGCCCAATTCCCTAATAAGTAAATAAACACATTTTGTAACGGGATTACGACGTTTCTAATGAAAGAAACTTAAGTTAATGAATGTACTACATAACTATTAAATCATAACCTCGCGCAATTCCCTAATAAGTAAATAAACACATTTTGTAACGGGATTACGACATTTCTAATAAAAGAAACTTAAGTTAATGCATATACAGTACTATTAAATCATAACCTCGCGCAATTCCCCAATAGGTAAATAAACACATTTTGTAACGGGATTACGACATTTCTAATGAAAGAAACTTAAGTTAATGCATATACAGTACTATTAAATCATAACCTCGCGCAATTCCCCAATAGGTAAATAAACACATTTTGTAACGGGATTACGACATTTCTAATGAAAGAAACTTAAGTTAATGAATGTACTACATAACTATTAAATCATAACCTCGCCCAATTCCCTAATAAGTAAATAAACACATTTTGTAACGTGATTACGACATTTCTAATAAAAGAAACTTAAGTTAATGCATATACAGTACTATTAAATCATAACCTCGCGCAATTACCCAATAGGTAAATAAACACTTTTTGTATCGGGATTACGACATTTCTAATGAAAGAAACTTAAGTTAATGCATATACAGTACTATTAAATCATAACCTCGCGCAATTCCCTAATAAGTAAATAAACACATTTTGTAACGGGATTACGACATTTCTAATGAAAGAAACTTAAGTTAATGCATATACAGTACTATTAAATCATAACCTCGCGCAATTCCCTAATAAGTAAATAAACACATTTTGTAACGGGATTACGACATTTCTAATGAAAGAAACTTAAGTTAATGCATATACAGTACTATTAAATCATAACCTCGCGCAATTCCCCAATAGGTAAATAAACACATTTTGTAACGGGATTACGACATTTCTAATGAAAGAAACTTAAGTTAATGCATATACAGTACTATTAAATCATAACCTCGCCCAATTCCCTAATAAGTAAATAAACACATTTTGTAACGGGATTATGACATTTCTAATGAAAGAAACTTAAGTTAATGCATATACAGTACTATTAAATCATAACCTCGCGCAATTCCCCAATAGGTAAATAAACACATTTTGTAACGGGATTACGACATTTCTAATGAAAGAAACTTAAGTTAATGCATATACAGTACTATTAAATCATAACCTCGCCCAATTCCCTAATAAGTAAATAAACACATTTTGTAACGGGATTATGACATTTCTAATGAAAGAAACTTAAGTTAATGCATACACAGTACTATTAAATCATAACCTCGCGCAATTCCCCAATAGGTAAATAAACACATTTTGTAACGGGATTACGACATTTCTAATGAAAGAAACTTAAGTTAATGCATATACAGTACTATTAAATCATAACCTCGCCCAATTCCCTAATAAGTAAATAAACACATTTTGTAACGGGATTACGACATTTCTAATGAAAGAAACTTAAGTTAATGCATATACAGTACTATTAATCATAACCTCGCCCAATTCCCTAATAAGTAAATAAACACATTTTGTAACGGGATTATGACATTTCTAATGAAAGAAACTTAAGTTAATGCATATACAGTACTATTAAATCATAACCTCGCGCAATTCCCTATTAAGTAAATAAACACATTTTGTAACGGGATTACGACATTTCTAATGAAAGAAACTTAAGTTAATGCATATACAGTACTATTAAATCATAACCTCGCGCAATTCCCTAATAAGTAAATAAACACATTTTGTAACGGGATTACGACATTTCTAATGAAAGAAACTTAAGTTAATGCATATACAGTACTATTAAATCATAACCTCGCGCAATTCCCTAATAAGTAAATAAACACATTTTGTAACGGGATTACGACATTTCTAAGGAAAGAAACTTAAGTTAATGCATATACAGTACTATTAAATCATAACCTCGCGCAATTCCCCAATAGGTAAATAAACACATTTTGTAACGGGATTACGACATTTCTAATGAAAGAAACTTAAGTTAATGCATATACAGTACTATTAAATCATAACCTCGCGCAATTCCCTAATAAGTAAATAAACACATTTTGTAACGGGATTACGACATTTCTAATGAAAGAAACTTAAGTTAATGCATATACAGTACTATTAAATCATAACCTCGCGCAATTCCCCAATAGGTAAATAAACACATTTTGTAACGGGATTACGACATTTATAATGAAATAAACTTAAGTTAATGCATATACAGTACTATTAAATCATAACCTCGCGCAATTCCCCAATAGGTAAATAAACACATTTTGTAACGGGATTACGACATTTCTAATGAAAGAAACTTAAGTTAATGCATATACAGTACTATTAAATCATAACCTCGCGCAATTCCCTAATAAGTAAATAAACACATTTTGTAACGGGATTACGACATTTCTAATGAAAGAAACTTAAGTTAATGCATATACAGTACTATTAAATCATAACCTCGCGCAATTCCCCAATAGGTAAATAAACACATTTTGTAACGGGATTACGACATTTCTAATGAAAGAAACTTAAGTTAATGCATATACAGTACTATTAAATCATAACCTCGCGCAATTCCCCAATAGGTAAATAAACACATTTTGTAACGGGATTACGACATTTCTAATGAAAGAAACTTAAGTTAGTGCATATACAGTACTATTAAATCATAACCTCGCGCAATTCCCCAATAGGTAAATAAACACATTTTGTAACGGGATTACGACATTTCTAATGAAAGAAACTTAAGTTAATGCATATACAGTACTAATAAATCATAACCTCGCCCAATTCCCCAATACGTAAATAAACACATTTTGTAACGGGATTACGACATTTCTAATGAAAGAAGCTTAAGTTAATGCATATACAGTACTATTAAATCATAACCTCGCGCAATTCCCCAATAGGTAAATAAACACATTTTGTAACGGGATTACGACATTTCTAATGAAAGAAACTTAAGTTAATGCATATACAGTACTATTAAATCATAACCTCGCGCAATTCCCTAATAGGTAAATAAACACATTTTGTAACGGGATTACGACATTTCTAATGAAAGAAACTTAAGTTAATGCATATAGAGTACTATTAAATCATAACCTCGCGCAATTCCCCAATAGGTAAATAAACACATTTTGTAACGGGATTACGACATTTCTAATGAAAGAAACTTAAGTTAATGCATATACAGTACTATTAAATCATAACCTCGCGCAATTCCCTAATAAGTAAATAAACACATTTTGTAACGGGATTACGACATTTCTAATGAAAGAAGCTTAAGTTAATGCATATACAGTACTATTAAATCATAACCTCGCGCAATTCCCCAATAGGTAAATAAACACATTTTGTAACGGGATTACGACATTTCTAATGAAAGAAACTTAAGTTAATGCATATACAGTACTATTAAATCATAACCTCGCGCAATTCCCTAATAAGTAAATAAACACATTTTGTAACGGGATTACGACATTTCTAATGAAAGAAACTTAAGTTAATGCATATACAGTACTATTAAATCATAACCTCGCCCAATTCCCTAATAAGTAAATAAACACATTTTGTAACGGGATTATGACATTTCTAATGAAAGAAACTTAAGTTAATGCATATACAGTACTATTAAATCATAACCTCGTGCAATTCCCCAATAGGTAAATAAACACATTTGGTAACGGGATTACGACATTTCTAATGAAAGAAACTTAAGTTAATGCATATACAGTACTATTAAATCATAACCTCGCCCAATTCCCTAATAAGTAAATAAACACATTTTGTAACGGGATTACGACATTTCTAATGAAAGAAACTTAAGTTAATGCATATACAGTACTATTAAATCATAACCTCGCGCAATTCCCCAATAGGTAACTAAACACATTTTGTAACGGGATTACGACATTTCTAATGAAAGAAACTTAAGTTAATGCATATACAGTACTATTAAATCATAACCTCGCCCAATTCCCTAATAAGTAAATAAACACATTTTGTAACGGGATTATGACATTTCTAATGAAAGAAACTTAAGTTAATGCATATACAGTACTATTAAATCATAACCTCGCGCAATTCCCCAATAGGTAAATAAACACATTTTGTAACGGGATTACGACATTTCTAATGAAAGAAACTTAAGTTAATGCATATACAGTACTATTAAATCATAACCTCGCCCAATTCCCTAATAAATAAATAAACACATTTTGTAACGGGATTATGACATTTCTAATGAAAGAAACTTAAGTTAATGCATATACAGTACTATTAAATCATAACCTCGCCCAATTCCCTAATAAGTAAATAAACACATTTTGTAACGGGATTATGACATTTCTAATGAAAGAAACTTAAGTTAATGCATATACAGTACTATTAAATCATAACCTCGCGCAATTCCCCAATAGGTAAATAAACACATTTTGTAACGGGATTACGACATTTCTAATGAAAGAAACTTAAGTTAATGCATATACAGTACTATTAAATCATAACCTCGCCCAATTCCCTAATAAGTAAATAAACACATTTTGTAACGGGATTACGACATTTCTAATGAAAGAAACTTAAGTTAATGCATATACAGTACTATTAATCATAACCTCGCCCAATTCCCTAATAAGTAAATAAACACATTTTGTAACGGGATTATGACATTTCTAATGAAAGAATCTTAAGTTAATGCATATACAGTACTATTAAATCATAACCTCGCGCAATTCCCTAATAAGTAAATAAACACATTTTGTAACGGGATTACGACATTTCTAATGAAAGAAACTTAAGTTAATGCATATACAGTACTATTAAATCATAACCTCGCGCAATTCCCTAATAAGTAAATAAACACATTTTGTAACGGGATTACGACATTTCTAATGAAAGAAACTTAAGTTAATGCATATACAGTACTATTAAATCATAACCTCGCGCAATTCCCTAATAAGTAAATAAACACATTTTGTAACGGGATTACGACATTTCTAATGAAAGAAACTTAAGTTAATGCATATACAGTACTATTAAATCATAACCTCGCGCAATTCCCCAATAGGTAAATAAACACATTTTGTAACGGGATTACGACATTTCTAATGAAAGAAACTTAAGTTAATGCATATACAGTACTATTAAATCATAACCTCGCGCAATTCCCTAATAAGTAAATAAACACATTTTGTAACGGGATTACGACATTTCTAATGAAAGAAACTTAAGTTAATGCATATACAGTACTATTAAATCATAACCTCGCGCAATTCCCCAATAGTTAAATAAACACATTTTGTAACGGGATTACGACATTTCTAATGAAAGAAACTTAAGTTAATGCATATACAGTACTATTAAATCATAACCTCGCGCAATTCCCCAATAGGTAAATAAACACATTTTGTAACGGGATTACGACATTTCTAATGAAAGAAACTTAAGTTAATGCATATACAGTACTATTAAATCATAACCTCGCGCAATTCCCCTATAGGTAAATAAACACATTTTGTAACGGGATTACGACATTTCTAATGAAAGAAACTTAAGTTAATGCATATACAGTACTATTAAATCATAACCTCGCGCAATTCCCCAATAGGTAAATAAACACATTTTGTAACGGGATTACGACATTTCTAATGAAAGAAACTTAAGTTAGTGCATATACAGTACTATTAAATCATAACCTCGCGCAATTCCCCAATAGGTAAATAAACACATTTTGTAACGGGATTACGACATTTCTAATGAAAGAAACTTAAGTTAATGCATATACAGTACTATTAAATCATAACCTCGCCCAATTCCCCAATAAGTAAATAAACACATTTTGTAACGGGATTACGACATTTCTAATGAAAGAAACTTAAGTTAATGCATATACAGTACTATTAAATCATAACCTCGCGCAATTCCCCAATAGGTAAATAAACACATTTTGTAACGGGATTACGACATTTCTAATGAAAGAAACTTAAGTTAATGCATATACAGTACTATTAAATCATAACCTCGCGCAATTCCCCAATAGGTAAATAAACGCATTTTGTAACGGGATTACGACATTTCTAATGAAAGAAACTTAAGTTAATGCATATACAGTACTATTAAATCATAACCTCGCGCAATTCCCCAATAGGTAAATAAACACATTTTGTAACGGGATTACGACATTTCTAATGAAAGAAACTTAAGTTAATGAATGTACTACATAACTATTAAATCATAACCTCGCCCAATTCCCTAATAAGTAAATAAACACATTTTGTAACGGGATTACGACATTTCTAATGAAAGAAACTTAAGTTAATGAATGTACTACATAACTATTAAATCATAACCTCGCGCAATTCCCTAATAAGTAAATAAACACATTTTGTAACGTGATTACGACATTTCTAATAAAAGAAACTTAAGTTAATGCATATACAGTACTATTAAATCATAACCTCGCCCAATTCCCCAATAGGTAAATAAACACATTTTGTAACGGGATTACGACATTTCTAATGAAAGAAACTTAAGTTAGTGCATATACAGTACTATTAAATCATAACCTCGCGCAATTCCCCAATAGGTAAATAAACACATTTTGTAACGGGATTACGACATTTCTAATGAAAGAAACTTAAGTTAATGCATATACAGTACTATTAAATCATAACCTCGCCCAATTCCCCAATAAGTAAATAAACACATTTTGTAACGGGATTACGACATTTCTAATGAAAGAAACTTAAGTTAATGCATATACAGTACTATTAAATCATAACCTCGCGCAATTCCCCAATAGGTAAATAAACACATTTTGTAACGGGATTACGACATTTCTAATGAAAGAAACTTAAGTTAATGCATATACAGTACTATTAAATCATAACCTCGCGCAATTCCCTAATAGGTAAATAAACACATTTTGTAACGGGATTACGACATTTCTAATGAAAGAAACTTAAGTTAATGCATATACAGTACTATTAAATCATAACCTCGCGCAATTCCCCAATAGGTAAATAAACACATTTTGTAACGGGATTACGACATTTCTAATGAAAGAAACTTAAGTTAATGCATATACAGTACTATTAAATCATAACCTCGCGCAATTCCCTAATAAGTAAATAAACACGTTTTGTAACGGGATTACGACATTTCTAATGAAAGAAACTTAAGTTAATGCATATACAGTACTATTAAATCATAACCTCGCGCAATTTCCCAATAGGTAAATAAACACATTTTGTAACGGGATTACGACATTTCTAATGAAAGAAACTTAAGTTAATGCATATACAGTACTATTAAATCATAACCTCGCGCAATTCCCTAATAAGTAAATAAACACATTTTGTAAGGGGATTACGACATTTCTAATGAAAGAAACTTAAGTTAATGCATATACAGTACTATTAAATCATAACCTCGCGCAATTCCCCAATAGGTAAATAAACACATTTTGTAACGGGATTACGACATTTCTAATGAAAGAAACTTAAGTTAATGCATATACAGTACTATTAAATCATAACCTCTCGCAATTCCCTAATAAGTAAATAAACACATTTTGTAACGGGATTACGACATTTCTAATGAAAGAAACTTAAGTTAATGAATGTACTACATAACTATTAAATCATAACCTCGCCCAATTCCCTAATAAGTAAATAAAACATTTTGTAACGGGATTACGACATTTCTAATGAAAGAAACTTAAGTTAATGAATGTACTACATAACTATTAAATCATAACCTCGCGCAATTCCCTAATAAGTAAATAAACACATTTTGTAACGGGATTACGACATTTCTAATAAAAGAAACTTAAGTTAATGCATATACAGTACTATTAAATCATAACCTCGCGCAATTCCCCAATAGGTAAATAAACACATTTTGTAACGGGATTACGACATTTCTAATAAAAGAAACTTAAGTTAATGCATATACAGTACTATTAAATCAAACCTCGCGCAATTCCCCAATAGGTAAATAAACACATTTTGTAACGGGATTACGACATTTCTAATGAAAGAAACTTAAGTTAATGCATATACAGTACTATTAAATCATAACCTCGCGCAATTCCCTAATAAGTAAATAAACACATTTTGTAACGGGATTACGACATTTCTAATGAAAGAAACTTAAGTTAATGCATATACAGTACTATTAAATCATAACCTCGCCCAATTCCCTAATAAGTAAATAAACACATTTTGTAACGGGATTACGACGTTTCTAATGAAAGAAACTTAAGTTAATGAATGTACTACATAACTATTAAATCATAACCTCGCGCAATTCCCTAATAAGTAAATAAACACATTTTGTAACGGGATTACGACATTTCTAATAAAAGAAACTTAAGTTAATGCATATACAGTACTATTAAATCATAACCTCGCGCAATTCCCCAATAGGTAAATAAACGCATTTTGTAACGGGATTACGACATTTCTAATGAAAGAAACTTAAGTTAATGCATATACAGTACTATTAAATCATAACCTCGCGCAATTCCCCAATAGGTAAATAAACACATTTTGTAACGGGATTACGACATTTCTAATGAAAGAAACTTAAGTTAATGAATGTACTACATAACTATTAAATCATAACCTCGCCCAATTCCCTAATAAGTAAATAAACACATTTTGTAACGGGATTACGACATTTCTAATGAAAGAAACTTAAGTTAATGAATGTACTACATAACTATTAAATCATAACCTCGCGCAATTCCCTAATAAGTAAATAAACACATTTTGTAACGTGATTACGACATTTCTAATAAAAGAAACTTAAGTTAATGCATATACAGTACTATTAAATCATAACCTCGCCCAATTCCCTAATAAGTAAATAAACACATTTTGTAACGGGATTACGACATTTCTAATGAAAGAAACTTAAGTTAATGAATGTACTACATAACTATTAAATCATAACCTCGCCCAATTCCCTAATAAGTAAATAACCTTAAAAGGTAAATGCCAACACGCAGTTTCATGTGCTAATGTGATTGACAAACGATATACTTTAAATATCCCATGATACAAAATACCATTCATTTTAGCACATTTTTGGGGAATTAAAAGAGAATTGCAAATGCACGATAAGTGATGGGTGTATACCAGTTTGCGTAAAATCCAAATCGTACGTCCCCTTTTATCTTCGCATTCTCGTTCGATCCGTTTCAGTTCTACTTCCGGTCCTTTCCGCAAACACTACCTCCCTTCATACGTCACTTCCGTTCCTCTATGGAACTCCGACAGACTCACCTTCCTGCCAACCAACACATCCGTCTCGCGTTTTTCACCGCTACAAGGTTGGTATGATTTTGCGAGGTGACGTAGGTAGAGTTGGGTCCAGCGATTCTTTTGCAGTAATCAATTCATGCGATTTGTTCACGGTTCATGAATCGATTCATACGATTCGTTCACGATTCATGAATCGTCCTGTTGCTGTCTGCTAGTCTCTCCTAGCGCACGATTCGTTCATGAATCGTCACTTTGTCTGCTGGTCTACCGTACTGCACGATTCGCTCATGAATCGTCGTCTTGCCCGCCGTCTATTCTCAGGATTCTTATATGAATCGTCCCCGTTTGTACTTTGGAGTTTGAAGCCAAAATACGCAATCAGGACTTTTTTGGTTACGATGGGGCTATGATCTTTTCGTTTGGCATATAAAAGACAATGTATGTAAAAGTGCTTTCCGCGTTATTTTGGATAATATACTTGGAGTTTCCTGAATTTGTCATAAAAATCAACCTGCGTGATTCCACTTAAGTTACGATTACATAAGGTATTATACAAAGTAATTATGAAGATATTATTATTATTATTATTATTATTATTATTATTATTATTATTATTATTATTATTATTATTATTATTATTATTAATATAGTCTTCATTTTCGATGATTAGGCGTTCCATTCGATTCTTTACTTTACTCCTCTCTTTTTCTGGGGTATCCGATGTCTCTTTTTCACGAAGGTTTGTATTTATTAATTAATAGTGGTATTCTTTCTTCAGTCATGTAGTTCATATCGCTTTCCAATTAAGTTAGTTTTCTTCAATTTTATGATATAATCTATAAATATTCAGTTCTCTAATTTTATCGTTTCATTTTTTATTAGATCTAATCTAGTGCATTCTCAAGTTCTTCGTAAAAATCCCATTTCCGCTGTCTGAATTTTACTTTTGTCCAATTTTATTATTTTTATTATTATTACTATTTTTATTATTTTTTATTATTATTATTGTTATTATTATTCTACTGAAGTTGCACGCGAAAATAAGCTATATAATTTTTATAAATACGTAAAAAGGTATAAACCCGGTATGCAGAGAATAATAATTTTTTACATAAATTTTACATCAACATATTCGAGGTGTTTTTAATGCATTAGAATTGGCTTAGGTATATCGATGCATGTTCTTATACTTTTAATGTAGATTATAGTGTACAAATTAGTTCTTTTAAATTATATAATTTTAAAAGTTATTCAAACCAAGAATTCAAAAATTCCCTATTTTTCTTCCATTTTGCATATATTCTGGTTTTGTATATTTTAATACTTACTACACTGTAATCATGCAATACTGTGTATCAGATCTCTCAGTAAAGTACTGAAAATTACTTCTATTTTTATACCACGTGCTGCAGCCTCCGTTCATCCATTGGCAATGCTTATGATTCATTTTTACTGCGCTTTACAGCTATTTACGCAATTTGTTTTTAAGAATTAATCTTTCTCGGCTGAACTCGATACTCCTAGGTTATGCCATCAGCATCTCAAAGAATTTTGTTGATCTTCCAATTCACATTATAAATTCTAACAAATCTTTCAACCTGTGCAATTCACTACTACCCATCGACAGAACTCGGCAATATATATTATTGCGGTGCTGTTCTGTTTCTGTATACTATGATATAGCAACACAATGCTTGGTAACTTTCCTGCTCATCATCGTACTCACTCGGCAGCATTCGTCCGGGCTCGGCTTGGAAGCCAAAGCTAAGAGTGAGTAGTAAACAAAGCGCAAGCGAGAATGAATCGAGAATGTCCTGATCACGATTCTTTTTGAACGACGATTCATGCACGATTCTTGCGATTCTTTTTGAACGACGATTCATACACGATTCTTACGATTCATTTTGAACGGCGATTCATACATGATTCTTACGATTCATTTTGAACCACGATTCATACGATTCATTTTGAACCACGATTCATACGATTCGCCAACGACTTACTCAAGCAGCAATCAACCAAGACCACCGACATCATCGACGCCATACAGGACCTTCACGCTGAGGTGCTCAACCTTGCCAGCAGGCTCTCTGCCCTGGAAGAGCACCTCAACTCACAGTTCACGGAGGTCGTCAGCATCATAGACGAGTCACATGACGTCACCAAGAAACGCCTCGTCAACAATGTCAACAGCCACTTCGCCGAACACGCAGAATCTATGAAGAAACTAGATCGCCACTACGCAGACATCACAAAACAACTCACGCAGCACCACAAAGAGGCACTCTCCAAGATTCAACAGCAACACCTAGACGCACTCGACTTTATGGAGGAAAGCCGAAACCAGACGGCTGACGGTTTTGATCGCCTCCAGGACCTCAACAAGCGCATGGAGGGGAACCTGCACCACCATCTCGACAACCCCTCTCCACATGCAGCATCACCTCACGCCGCATCGCCTCATCCGCGTGCCCGGAGGTAAATCCCGGGTGCGCAACCACCGACGCGGAACGACTCTACGCCACTCACACTCTGATGCCCGGAGGTAACAGGCCCGGGCTCGGTACCAGCATCAACTGTTACGCCACCACTGACTTCTAGGTTACTGTCAGGGCCTCGGCCATGACCTTTACCTACTCACCACTGAGGAGTGTGTCCACTTTGGACCTCTCCGTCTTTTAGGAATTACCTACGAACCGCAGGTTTGCTTCGGCGGTACCAGCCACACGATACCAATTATGCCCCCAATAAATAGTGCCACCACAGTATAAGATCCTTCTTTTCCTCTTCCTTTTTCCTTCCTACAACCTATATATATCTCTGTTTTTTCCTTAAACCTTTATTCCTGTTTCCCCCCCCAAAAAAAAAGGTAACGCACAGTTCTACAGAATAATTCACAAGGCAAACGTCGCGCAGTTTAAGAGAATCATTCACGGGTTACACGTCACGCAGTTCTACAGAATCATTCACGGGTTACACGTCACGCAGTTCTACAGAATCTCTCGGGTCTTAAAGTTAGTTAAAAGATGTGAAATACGCGAATTAATAATGTGCGGCAAATAAGTGATTATAGTTACATTCGAAAATATAACAGTTTCAGTCGGGCGTGTATCAAGAGTAATTGTGTGAAATTAATAAATTGTGACGGCAATAAAAGTGTAAAAACAAATTCTTTTATCAGTGTTATCTTTTAGTAACAACTCATTTCCATTTACACACCCTGTTCAGGAGATTTGCTCGACTGAGTAGTAATAATAGCTAGCCGGAGGACAAAGAACTCAAAATTTAAAATAGTAAAACAATAACAGGCGCTCAGCAAATAAGATAACACGAAGTAACCGCGACATGTTTAATCTTACCCTAATAATGTAGTTTGGAATATGGAAGCATCAGAAGATCCGCGGCCAAAACTATCCATAATATAAAACTATAAATATTTTAAATCGTATTAATTTGCTTTGTCAGAATGCCGCACAGAGTGAGGTCGAAGGCCACATGCAACCCGTGGGCCGCTAGTTGGCCATTCCCGATCTAAGTAAACCCGTGCTTCATCTAAGAAAACCAGTCACTGCCACTTTTCACCTGCCAGTTGGTGGTCATAAAGTTTTCTTGCGTTGGTGAAGTATTTTCTGATGTGCTGCTCTTTTAACACGTGCCCTTGTGCTTTACGTCGTCGTTCTATATCCAACTTTTTCTGGATTATCCTGTAAAGGGTCCCTTTAGATGTTCCAATGCGGTTAGCAATTCTTCTTTCGTTGGAGGGATTTCTTGTGTCACTGATGCTCTCGCCTTAGCTACAAACCTTTAGATCATGCTGGTTGCGTATCCTTTCCTTCTTAGTCTCTTTAAACACGAAAAAGAAAGAAATTAAAAGTAACAATGGTTTACAGTTGAGAAGAGCATGAAGTATTTGAAAATTCAAACCAATAAAAAGAATATCTCGGAAATGGTTAACGACACAAGCACTTTTATTTGACATAAATTGTCGGGGAATAACGAGATCCATATTTTTACTTTCTCTACTACGTATAGTAAGTAGAGGAAGTATTGCATTCCACCCAAAATTTCGATACCGAGATTTCACCGGAAATACATGTTTTGAGACCTCCTGAATCCAAAAAAAGCATTTTTGGAAACATGTCCGTGTGTGTGTGTCTGTGTGTGTGTGTGTGTGTGTGTGTGTCTGTGAACAGCATAACTCAAAAACAAACAGTCGGATAAACACCAAACTTGGTATTTAGGTTCAGTATCTTCCAGAGATGCGACACGAAGGTTTTCAAGAAAATCCCTCCACCCCAGACTACCCTTTACATGGAACATTTTTCGAAAATTTTAATTTTCTCAAAAATGGCTCTAACGATTTTGATGAAAATATCATATGTTTAAGATAATGTCATGAGAAATGAAATGTATATCTCGAATTTTCTGGGAATGTCTCCAAAAGTATTCTTCATTGTGAACGACTTTTGCATAACTGGTAAACCATAAGAGATAGACAAAATTTTACTACACAAAAAATGTAGATCGCGTTAAAATACACAACTTAAGTCATATACATTTCTTTTGTTGAGTGAACCGTTTTCGAGATATTGCTTGTTATTCCCTTAAATTTTCCAATACTTATACTTTTTCTCAAATTCGTTATTCATTTTTACTTTCTCTACTACGTATAGTAAGTAGGGGAAGTATTGCATTCCACCCAAAAATTCGATACCGAGATTTCACCGGAAATACATGTTTTGAGAATCACTGAATCCAAAAAAAGCATTTTTGGAAACATGTCCGTGTGTGTGTCTGTCTGTGTGTCTGTGTGTCTGTGTGTCTGTGTGTCTGTCTGTCTGTGTGTCTGTGAACAGCATAACTCAAAAACGAACAGTCGGATAAACACCAAACTTGGTATTTAGGTTCAGTATCTTCCAGAGATGCGACACGAAGGTTTTCAAGAAAATCCCCCCACCCCAGACTACCCTTTACATGGAACATTTTTCGAAAATTTTAATTTTCTCAAAAACGGCTCTAACGATTTTGATTAAAATATCATATGTTTAAGATATCGTCATGACAAATAAAATCTATATCTCGAATTTTCTGGGAATGTCTCCAAAAATATTCTTCATTGTGAACGACTTTTGCATAACTGGTAAACCATAAGAGATAGACAAAATTTTACTACACAAAAAATGTAGATCGCGTTAAAATACACAACTTATGCCATATACGTTTCTTTTGTTGAGTGAACCGTTTTCGAGATATTGCTTGTTATTTCCTTAAATTTTCCAATACTTATACTTTTTCTCAAATTCGTTATTCATTTTTACTTTCTCTACTACGTATAGTAAGTAGGGGAAGTATTGCATTCCACCCAAAAATTCGATACCGAGATTTCACCGGAAATACATGTTTTGAGACCTCCTGAATCCAAAAAAAGCATTTTTGGAAACATGTCCGTGTGTGTGTCTGTGTGTGTGTCTGTGTGTGTGAACAGCATAACTCAAAAACGAACAGTCGGATAAACACCAAACTTGGTATTTAGGTTCAGTATCTTCCAGAGATGCGACACGAAGGTTTTCAAGAAAATCCCCCCACCCCAGACTACCCTTTACATGGAACATTTTTCGAAAATTTTAATTTTCTCAAAAATGGCTCTAACGATTTTGTTTAAAATATCATATGTTTAAGATAATGCCATGAGAAATGAAATGTATATCTCGAATTTTCTGGGAATGTCTCCAAAAGTATTCTTCATTGTGAACGACTTTTGCATAACTGGTAAACCATAAGAGATAGACAAAATTTTACTACACAAAAAATGTTGATCTCGTTAAAATACACAACTTATGTTATATACATTTCTTTTGTTGAGTGAACCGTTTTCGAGATATTGCTTGTTATTCCCTTAAATTTTCCAATACTTATACTTTTTCTCAAATTCGTTATTCATTTTTTTATGTCCTGGACTTGCAAAGAGAATGGAATTCGACACATAGCAACCAGCGTTAAAATATTTGACCATCGCTTAAAAGCTACCATATTCCCCTTGCATCTACAAGAAAATTAGCAATAAGATTGACATCTCGATATCTCGATTAACATAAAGCATATGGAGAATAGGCGTTTGTAAAAATAGATTGTACAAGAGTAGAGAAAGTCATGTGAGTGTAACACATCAGATTTTTTTTGTCCTGGACATGCAAAGAGAATGGAATGCGCCACATAGCAACCAGCGTTAAAATATTTGACTATCGCTTATGACCTACCATATTCCCCTTGCATCTACAAGAAAATTACCAATAAGATTGACATCTCGATATCTCGCTTAACATGAAGCATATCAAGAATAAGCGTTTGTAAAAATAGTTTGTACAAGAGTAGAGAAAGTCATGTGAGTGTAACACATCAGATTTTTTTTTGTTTAGTAAGATATTGTCTATCTCCTACTGTTTAGCACTTATACAAAAGTCACTCAAAATTAAGAGGATTTCACAGGCTATTCCCAAAAAATTCAAGATATACATTTTATTTGACAACAAAATAGCTTATGTGATATTTTAATTAAAATTGTTGGAGCCATTTTTGAGAAAATAAAAAATATCGAAAACTTTTTCATGTAAAGGCTACTTTTGGGTTGGGGGATTTTCTTCAACATTTTTGTGTCATATCCTTGGAAGGTGCTGAACTTAAATACCAAGTTTGGTATTTAAACAAATTTTTTTTACTTATGCTGTTGTAAGACACACCACACGCTAATTTACTATTATTAATTATTATTATTATTATTATTATTATTATTATTATTATTATTATTATTATTATTATTATTATTATTATTATTCAGAGTTCCAAAACGTGTATTTCCAGTGAAATCCCGATATTGAATTTTCGTGTAGAATGCAATACTTCTATTTACTATAGGTAAGTAGTAGAGAGGGTAAAAAAATCGCGATATTTTAATAATACTTCGACAGATAGTACAGTTACGCCAAGGATAATGCTAGCGTACAATATGAGTGTTTCGAAAATGGCTGAGGCACCAGAACATTATTCAACACACATTGAGCGGCGTGATTCACCCTGGAGTAAGTTCTACTCTCGTAGTAAACTACTATTCAAGTCAACACTCGGTGACTTCCATTCGAGAGTAAACTACTTCCGAAGAATTTTACTCCTATCAGATACTCCCATATTAAATTATCGCAGATGTAAACTTCAGAGAGCACCGTCTGTAGTATGTTAGTACGGAATTAAATAGAGCACAAATATAGGTTAGAATTTACTCTTGCGACCTGGAATGCCGTATCGTATTTGGAGGAAGATATTCTCGACGTGTTCATGGATTACTTAGGTTAGTTACATCGATCATCTCGACGGAAAAAAACAACGGGAATGCGATAGTGGTATGCGAGAACCATATGATACTTATACAGAGAGAGAGAGAAAGTTCAATGAACATTTCGATAGTAGGAAAGAATCTTATACACGCCTTTTGAACCTGTTTGCAGAACATTTACAACAAAACTCAGACACAAATCAAACTGCAATTATTGTTATGCGTCCTGTGAGTGTTTCGTACCGGAATATTTCAGATGCTTGAGCCGGCATTACGATGAATTTAACGTAATGTGACAGTCTTATACCGTATTAAATGAAGATATTTAGAATTGACTTAACGGTTGTAACTTAAAAGTTTGGCAATGTCAAACTTTTCCTTCCTGTTAGGTCAAATTTGATTTCACATGGTAATTAGAACCAATCGGCACTAGCTCGAAGTAATAAAAGAACTATCAATCAAGAGTCATTCCTTATGTTATGTGCATGACAATTATACCTTTAGTTTACCATTTTCATGTCACGTTAAGTAAAATTCACCGTAATCCCGGTATTACAGGCGATCTTATAAATAAACGTTCACCACGCGTCTGCTGGTTGTGTACTTCATTGCGTTGTCTGAGCGGTTTTGAGGTTAAGAGCAAGGTATTTACACACAAAAATACACGAGTGTTCAGAAAATAAAAGGCAATTCTTATTCACTTTCACAGATTTCCCACACATTGTGTGTGGAATTGACTGCACGCATGTTACTATTTTGTGCCCATCCGTGAATATGGTGAAAATTTCCGAAATCGGAAAGAGCATTTCTCCATCAATACGTAATTGATCTGCAATGCAAAATGAAGATTGAAACATTGTTTCCAGAATTTTAAGCTGCTCTTCAGTACGTTTCCCGTCGCTCGAATTATTAAACTCATCAACCACGACTTTCAAGCATTTCTCTTCCAGCATCTTTATAACATGCTTTTTACACTCATATTATTTAAATAGGTTTTCTTTATCTCTACCAACAAACATTTAACTCTTTCGGTGACGTTTCTCCCCTTTTTCTATCGCACATAACCTTATTCATGATCGCATCAAGCAAATCGCGCAAACAAAACAATACCTCGGGGAGTAATGACCTCTTACTTCCATAGTCGTAACTAAAAGAGTAAATTGCTCCCGTAGTAACCTACTTCCGTAGGTTGGGGACTTCTTTAGTAAACGTTACGTCCAAAACAATTTAGCCCAACATGGTGCACGCCGCCATTGTATATTTTAATGAGATATAAATCTCCAAGTTCTCTACCGATTATATTACCATACAAAATACAGGAAGAATATTCTCCACCCACACCCATAATACACAAACACGCACCTTTTTCTAAAAATGTTTCTTCAGATTCAGTGGACCTCAAAAAGTATGTTACCGGTAAAATCTGGATATCAATATCTTACTATAAATGTGTGGCAGAAGAAACAAAAAGGGATGTCATAGTCACTACATGGGCGGTTGCCACCTTGTATACCGTGGCTCGGTGTTCACTTATTATCTAGGTTTGTTAATTTGAGCCGTTAAGCCGAGTCTCCCTGTAGCTTCGGACCTCCCTCAGTTAAAAATCTCTCTCCTCGCCTATTATATAGTGTCTGCACTTGCTGACTTTAACCGTGAGAGTTTAAACATTTCATGTCTTACAAATTTCCGCTGAATTCAATTTATACCGCGTTGCTATATATCACTTGTCATTAAACTTCTTAAAACTTCTTGTGAGATCTAAAACCAGTTTTCCATAATATGTTATGTTCCGTAAAAGCTGACATGGAACCGTGTAGAAAGTGGAGCGAAACAGCAGTTTACCATGCTAATGCCCCTTTTCTGTTAGTTTTTGTGACTCTTTCCAACAAAATACAGAATAAGTCTGTATTTACTATAGAGCAATTTTAAACATGCGCCCGAGGATTTCGGAGACTGCGAACCGAAGATCGAGGCCGCAGCAGCCCAGCTGCTCACCGCGTGGTAGGCTCTTGTGAGGTTCGGCCCACATGAAAGTACATATATTGTGAAAGGTACAATGAAGCTGTCGGAAGTGTTGTAGAGGGGTAGTTTTTGGTGGGTGGGATTTGCTTCAAAATCTGTGTGTTGCATCCTTGGAAGGTCTTGAACAAGTTTCGTATTTATCCGACTTTTGGTGTTTTCGTTATGTTGTTCACATGCACCAGGCGCGCGCAAACGGACTTTTTTTTTTTTTCTAAAAATGACTTTCTTGGGTTCAAGGAACCTCAAATAATTTTCCGTTTAAATCTCGACATCCAATTTTTGGGTTGAATATAATATTTTCTCTATTTACTACTAAGATAAAAGGTACTCTACCTTACTCTACTAAGGTAAAAGCTAAAGTTTTTGAAAATTAAACCAATAACAAAGAATATCCCGCGAATGGTTAACGCCACAACAAATTTCGTTTGACATTTCACACATCAGTTGTGTGCGTTAATGAGATCTACATTTTTTGCGTAGTAAGATTTTGTCAATTTCTTAAGGTTTACTAATTATACAAAAGTCATACAGAATTAACAAGCCTTCACAGGCTATTCCCAGAAAAGTCAATATATACATTTTGTCGTGCAGATATGGCAGATACATACATAAAGTAACGTACGGCATTTTAATCAAAATCATTAAGCCCATTTTAAAAAAAAAAATTAAAAAATACAATTATTCCATGTAAAGGGTCGTTTAGAGCGCCTGATTTTCTTTAAAATATGTGTGTTCCGTCCTTGGAAAATGCTGAATACAAATTCCATGTTTGGTATTCAAACAAATTTGTTTTTGAGTTATGTATTTACACACACACACACACACACACACACAACTTTTATTAAATGTTTTTGGGGGGGTTCAGGGAGTCTCAAAACATGTATTTTCGGTGAAATCTCAGTATCGCATTTTTGGGGTGAAATGCAATACTTACTTACATTTGCTATAGGTAAAAAACAGAGACTGTAAAAACATTGCAACATTTTAATTATATTTCGACAGATAGAACATTTACAACAAGGCGAATGCAAATGTACAATATGAATGCTTCGAAAATGGCTAAAGTGCCAGAAACATTATCTAGCACACATTGTGTATTTTAATGAGATCTAAATGTTCAGCTTCTCTGCCAATCACCATGCAAAGCACAGGAAGTATGTTCTCCACCTACACCCATAACACACAAACACGCACCCTTTTCTAAAAATGTTTGTTCAGATTCAGTGGACCGCAAAAAGTATGTTGCCGGTAAAATCCGGATATCAATATCTTGTTATAAATGTGTGGCAGAAGAAGCAAAAAGGGATGTCATAGTCACTACATGGGCGGTTGCCACCTTGTACACCGTGGCTCGGTGTTCACTTATTATCTAGGTTTGTTAATCTGAGCCGTTAGGCCGCGTCTCCCTGTAGCTTCGGACCTCCCTCAGTTAAAAGCTCTCTCCTCGCCTATTATATAGTACCTGCACTTGCTGACTTTAACCGTGAGAGTTTAAACATTTCATTTCTTACAAATTTCCGATGGATTTAGTTTACACCACGTTGCTATATATCCCTTGTCATTAAAATTCTAAACTTATTGTGAGATCTAAAACCAGTTTTCCATAATGTGTTGTGTTCGGTAAAACCTGAGATGGAACCGTGTAGCAAGTGGAACGAAAAAGCGATCGACCATGCTAATGCTATTTTTCTGTTAAGTTGTGTTACTGTTTCCAACAAAATACGGAACAAACCTGTATTTACTATAGAGCAATTTTAGACACGCGCCCCGAAGGTTTTAGAGGTCGCGAACAGACAACCGAGTCTGCTGCAGTTCAGCTGCCTGCCGCGT
The DNA here is from genome assembly GCA_030765065.1 of Deroplatys truncata. Lineage (NCBI taxonomy): Eukaryota > Metazoa > Arthropoda > Insecta > Mantodea > Mantidae > Deroplatys > Deroplatys truncata. Next base: position 76,344,973 of record CM060982.1, on the reverse strand, counting down.
GGTAAGCTCTTGCGAGGCTGGGCCCCCATGAAAGTACATATATTGTGAAATGCACAAGAAGCTCTCGGAAGTGTTGTAGAGGGGTAGCTTTTGGTGGTTGGGATTTGCTTTAAAAGCTTTATGTCGCATCCTTGGAAGGTCTTGAACTTAAAATACCAAGTTTCGTTTTATCCGACTTTTGGTATTTTAGTTATGCTGTTCACATGTAAACGTAAACGGATCTTATTCTAAAATTGACTTTTTTACGTTCAATGAACCTCTAAAACAATTTTCCGGTTAAATCTCTACATAAAATTTTTTGTTTAAGTGCAATACTTCCTCTACTTACTGCAAGTAATAGGAAAAGTATACGTTTTTTAAAATTAAACCAACGACAAAGAATATCTCGCGAATGGTTAACGCTACAACAATTTTCATTTAAAATTGCGTGCATTAACGAGATCTACATTTTTTTTTTTTTTTTTTTTTTTGCGCAATAAGATTTTGTCAATCTCTTAAGGTTTACCAATTATACAAAAGTCATGCAGAATTAAGAGACCTTCACAGGCTATTCCCAGAAAAGTCAAGATTGGCATTTTGTCATGCAGATATGGCAGATACATGCATAAAATAACATAAGGTATTTCAATCAAACTCGTTAAGCGCCATTTTAAAGAAAATAAAATTTAAAAAAAATACAATTATTCCATGTAAAGGGTAGTTTAGAGCGGAGGGATTTTCTTTAAAATTTGTGCCCCCCGTCCTTGGAAAATGCTGAATAAAATTCCAATTTTGGTATTTAAACAAATTTCGTTTTTGAGTTATATATTTACAGACAGACACACACACACACACACCAACTTTTGTTAAATGTTTTTGGGGGGTTCAGGGAGTCTCAAAACATATATTTCCGGTGAAATCTCAGTATCGCATTTTTGGGGTGAAATGCAATACTTAGATTTGCTGTAGGTAAAAAACAGAGAATGTTAAAACATCGCAACATTTCAATTATATTTCGACAGATAGAACAGTTACAAGGAGAATGCAAATGTACAATATGAATGTTTCGAAAATGGCTGAGCTACCAGAAACATTATTTAGCACACATTGTGTATTTTAGTGAGATCTAAATGTTCAGCTTCTCTGCCAATCACCATACCAAATACAGGAAGTATGTTCTCCACCCACACCCATAACACACAAACACGCACCCTTTTCTAAAAATGTTCCTTCAGATTCAGTGGACCTCAAAAAGTATGTTGCCGGTAAAATCCGGATATCAATATCTTACTATAAATGTGCGGCAGAAGAAGCAAAAAGGGATGTCATAGTCGCTACATGGGCGGTTGCCACCTTGTACACCGTGGTTCGGTGTTCACTTATTATCTAGGTTTGTTTATCTAAGCCGTTAGGCCGCGTATCCCTGTAGCTTCGGACCTCCCTCAGTTAAAATCAAATTTCTACGACTGGCAGGCTGAGGGCAGCCCGAAGAAGTGTTATATAGTGTACCTACCCTCGCTAGGGTTTAACCACCGGTTGGTAGGATAGGGTTTTGCAGGATGGCGGTTGAGACTGAGGTTTGGGGGTCAGTTAAAAAACTCCCTCCTCGCATTAAAGCATAAAATAACATAAGGTATTTTAATCAAACTCGTTAAGCGCCATTTTAAAGGAAATAAAATTTAAAAAAATACAATTATTCCATGTAAAGGGTGGTTTAGAGCGGAGGGATTTTCTTTAAAATATGTGTCCCCCATCCTTGGAGAATGCTGAATATAAATACCAGTTTGTTATTTAAACAACTTTTCGTATTTCAGTTATGTATTTACAGACACACACAAAATTTTCTAAAGTGCTTTTTTGGGGTTGAGGGAATCTCAAAACATGTATTTCCGATGAAATCTCAGTATCGCATTTTTGGGGTAAAATGCAATACTTACATTTGCTATAGGTAAAAAAACAGCGAGTTTAAAAACATCGCAACATTTCAATTATATTTCGACAGATGGTACACTTACAACAAGGAGAATTCGAGCGTTCAATACGAATGTTTCGAAAATGGCTGAAGTACCGGAAACATCATTTAGCACACATTGTGTATTTTAATGAGATCTAAATGTTCAGCTTCTCTGTCAATACCATACAAAATACAGGAAGAATATTCTCCACCCATGCCCATAACACACAAACACGCACCGTTTTCTAAAAATGTTTCTTCAGATTCAGTGGACCTCAAAAAGTATGTTACCGGTAAAATCTGGATATCAATATCTTACTATAAATGTGTGGCAGAAGAAACAAAAAGGGATGTCATAGTCACTACATGGGCGGTTGCCACCTTGTACACCGTGGCTCGGTGTTCACTTATTATCTAGGTTTGTTTATCTGAGCCGTTAGGCCGCGTCTCCCTGTAGCTTCGGACCTCCCTCAGTTAAAAACTCTCTCCTCGCCTATTATATAGTGCCTGCACTTGCTGACTTTAACCGTGAGAGTTTAAACATTTCATTTCTTACAAATTTCCGATGAATTCAGTTTACACCACGTTGCTATATATCCCTTGTCATTAAAATTTTAAACTTATTGTGAGATCTAAAACCAGTTTTCCATTATGTGTTGTGTTCGGTAAAAGCTGAGATGGAACCGTGTAGCAAGTGGAACGAAAGAGCGGTCGACCATGTTAATGCTATTTTTCTGTTAATTTGTGTTACTGTTTCCAACAAAATACAAAACAAACCTGTATTTACTATAGAGCAATTTTAGCCACGCGCCCCGAAGATTTCAGAGGTCGCGAACCGACAACCCAGTCTGCTGCAGTTCAGCTGCCTGCCGCGTGGTAAGCTCTTGCGAGGCTGGGCCCACATGAAAGTACATATATTGTTAAATGTACAGTGAAGCTGTCGGAAGTGTTGTAGAGGGGTAGTTTTTGATGGGTGGGATTTGCTTCAAAACGTTTGTGTCCCGTCCTTGGAAGGTCTTGAATTTAAAATATCAAGTTTCGTATTTATCCGACTGTTGGTTTTTTAGTTATGCTGTTCACACGTAAACGGATCTTTTTCTAGAAATGACTTTTTTTGGATTCAAGGAACCTCAAAAACAATTTTCCGGTTAAACCTCGACATCGAATTTTTGTGTTGAATACAGTACCTCCTCTGCTTAATAGTTAGGTAAAAGGTAAAAATTTTTGAAAATTAAACCAATAACAAAGAATGGCTAACGCCACAATAAATTTCATTCGACATTTCACACATAAAGTAGTGCGTTAATGAGATCTACATCTCTTACAGTTTACTATTTATACAAAAGTTGTGCAGAATTAAGAGGCCTTGACAGGCTATTCCCAGAAAATTCAAGATATATATTTTGTCATGTAAATATGACAGATACATACATAAAATAACATATGGCATTTTAATCAAAATCGTTAAGCGGCATTTTTAAGAAAATAAAATTAGATTAAAAAACCTACAATTATTCCATGTAAAGAGTGGTTTAGGGCGGAGGGATTTTCTTTAAAATATTTGTGCCCCATGCTTGGAAAATGCTGAATATATATCAAGTTTGGTATTGAAATAAATTTTCGTTTTTTATTTATGTATATACTTTCCCTACTTTAGGTAAGTAGCAGAGACGTGAAAATCTGGTGTGTTATATTCACATGACTTTCTCTACTCATTCAACAACTATTCTCACAAAAGCATATTCTTCTGATTCAAGCTAACTAAAATAAACACTAGCAGAAATGGTTTTATCAAATATTTTTTGTAGGTACAAGGGGAATACAGTAGGCTTAAGTGATAGTCAAATATTTTAAGAACGAGTCGTATGTGATAGCTTAAATCTCTTTGCATGATCACGAGGGAAAATAAATAAAAATGGCGGGCGATTGAAAAAATCTAAAGTATTTAATAATTCAAACCTGTAATACAGTATATCTGTAAATGGTTAATGCCACAAAAATTTTTATTTCATATAAATTGTACGATTTAATGAGTTCTGCATCTTTTGTGCAGGAGGTTTTGTCTGTCTCTTAACGGTTTACAAGTTATAAAAAAGTTCATTCAAAATCAAGACGACTTCACAGGATATTCCTAGAAAATTCAGGCTATATATTTTATTTGCCATGCAAATATCTTACATGGCATTTTAATTAAAATCGTTAGAGGCATTTTTGAGAAAATAAACAATATTTTTTCCATGTAAAGAGTATTTGCTGTGGGAGATTTTCTTGAAAATCTGTGTATCTCATCCTTGGAGGACGTTGAACTTTATCACCGAGTTTGGAGTTTAACCAATTTTTCGTTTTTGAGTTATGAGGTTTACACACAAACGGACCATTTCTTCAAATTTTTTTTTGGGGGGGGGAGTTAAGGGAGGCCAAAACGTGTATTTCCATTGAAATTCTGGTATGGCATTTTTGGGTGGAATGCAATACTCGTCTACTTATTATGGGTAAGCGGTAGAGAGTATAAGCGGAGGAAAGGAAAGCCATCTAGCAATTCCAGAGATTACGCGATCAGTTATTAATGGAATAAATCTCCGAATTTTCATTCTAAATGCTGACATTTAAGAATAAAAATGTTTTAAAACATCTACCTTAATATAAGAAGCGCATGTCCTACAGTTTAAACGGACGGCCGCGAAACTGCGTTAAGTTTCCAACACCAGAGCACGCAGCAATCGACGTAAATAAATATTCGGAAGAAGAGCTGTCAAGTCAAATATGGCACCACAAAGGAAATCAGAGCAGACGATGCAATGCTATGATTTGTAGTGAAATTCCCAAAGGCACAATTTCTGGGAAGTTATACCTAGGTGTTGGCGTCAGCATTAAATATGTAAATACTGGTGAACTAAAATGGGGCAAGGAAAGAGTCAGTTTACTGAAGAAGAACTGCAAGATTACCAGGTAAAATCTCGGATTTAACCGGAAAACGTTCATTGAATTAAGATATGTCAGAATTTGCGTGTAACTAATTGCTTTTTGTGCTTCATTACAGGACCTAACGTATTTCACCAAAAAGGAAGTTTTATAGTAAGTTCAACAATGTTAATCATGAGTTTAAATCACCTTTAAATTTTGCAAAATATATTAAAATATGCTTTATCACATATCTTAAAACACTTAACATACAAGGAATGTACAGATATAATTCTGGACTTCAGAAGCTCCCACTAGGGCAGATAAACATAGATATCCTTTAGCAGATAAAATGGTCCTGTACGAATAATACATTTGCCTGAAGTATGAATCGCCATTTAATTGCTGTAAGTATGTCGTGAATTCAATGAGCCTGACCCCTCAGTAGATAAACATTGTGTAGTAACAGACATATTTAATTTCAAGACACTAATCTTATCAAAGCATCTGCAGTTGTTATAATTATTATAAACTTGTTTGCATTACTCTGTAAAAACAACTTGTCACCAATACATTGTAAGATTTCAGTGAATCAATGGTCGTAGTTTAAAGGGAAGTGAACAAAAGTATCTTTTGTTTCTGTTTTCCAGTAAAAAATTACTCTGCTGCTTGTGAGGTCCAAAAGCATTAAACAATGTTGTAGGGATATTTTAAATTAATCTTGCAGAATATTACACAAAAAAGAAACAAACAAACAAAGTAAACTATCTTTCTCAGAAGTAAAATGTAAGTGATATAAACCAGTTCAGCTTTGATGGCAACAGAAAGAACTTTTTTAACAGTACTGATTCGTTTCAGATATTATAAAACAACTTGTTAATAATTCTCTCACTGATAACACTATACTGCTGCTTATTGTCTTCACATATGATATCTGGATGTTTTGTTTATAATTCTATATAACTTTTACCTCTTATTATACTACAAAATTCTGCTTGTTCACTTTTTACTTTCTTTGTCACTTACCTATGGTAGGTACAGGAAGTATTGGCATTCCATAAAAAAAAAAAGTCCAAAACTACCCTTACATGGAACATTTTTTTTTTTTTTTTTTTTTTTTAAGTTTTTTAAGTTTTTATTTCCTCAAGAATGAAAAACAGTCATGATTAAAATGTTTAAGATATTTGAATTACTAGTAAAATGTATACCTATCTTGAATTTTCAGCAAATAGCCAGTGAAGTCCTCTTCATTCTGAATGAATTTTGTATAAAGCCCCTTGTATATGATTAAACTCATTTATCAATCAAGAGTTTACAAGAAAAATTGTCAAATATTGAAAAGTATTTGACAACGTTGGACAAGACTTGACACTGTTATTATAAGCAGGTAATTACAGTCCTTTTGCCAAACTGACCTCCTTCAGAACACATTGATAATTTATCATGTGCAAAAGTAATTTACTATTAGTGTCTCTATGTAGCAATTTGCAATGAAATATTGTTCTTTACATAATAATAATTACACAGCATTTTCACACAGTATGGCCCATGCAATCAGATTACGACTAAGGAATACAATGGAAATAATATAAATTGATAGGTTAACTACACTACATAACTGCATTAATGCATTGTTGTGTACTTTGGAAATCGGCCTGGCAATTTCTTCATATGCCCTCGTCGTCTTCATGTTGTGGTAATCCATGGAGCCCACAATGTATAGACATGGCGAGCTTTTATATAACCTAATCAGCTTGCATACTACATCCCTTGCCCAAATAGCCCTTTTTGTTTCTTTTTCGCTTTCAGCCATATTGCAGATTTCATGACACACTTTTCATTGGCCAAAGCCTTCAAATCTGTGACCATTTGCTTTCAAGGCATTAGAAGTATTGGAAGCAATTTAACAATGAAAGTTGTGCAGTTGTACAACTTTTGAAAAGTATTGTAAAGCATTGAATTTGACAAAAATTTGATCATTTACAAGGAGCTTTACTTTGTATAACTGCTAAACCATAAGTGATAGACAAAAACTTACTATAAGAAACATTTAGCTCTTGTTAAAGTGCACAATTTGCATAAAATTTCTTTGTGGCATTAACCATTTTCAAGATATTCATTGCTGTTGGTTTGAATGTTTCAAGACTTTATCAAACTTTTTTGAAATGCAAAGTCAGCAGTCTATTTTTTCTTGTGATGCCATACAAAGAATACAATTTCAAAGGCAACATACTGGCTTTTTAAAGATTTTTAGTGTTTCTTTGGCCTCCGTACCTGTAACTAAATGTCTAATGAACCCTTTACTGCAAGCATTTGTGTAAAGAATCTGTAGAACAGATAAAAATAAATGATAGTGCATAGGGAAAGTCATGAAAGTAACACATCCAATTTTTTTCAGATTGGATATGAGTAAAACTTAAGTAAAATTGTGAAATGTTTTAAAAAATGCTGAAGAAATATGTTGGTGTTACTGCCTTTACTTTTTTAATCAAATTTTTTTGACTTCTTCACTGACACGTTTTTCTTCCAGTTCTATATGTAAAAGATAGTTAGGGGGATTCTCTTGAAAATATTCCTGTCACAATATTTTAATTACGTAAAGAAATTCATGGGACCTTAAAAATGTCTTTCTGGTAAAAATTTTAATATCACATTTTTGGGTGGGTTGCAATACTTTCTCTACTTACCATAGAGCCTAGCTGAGAAATTAATCACTAAAACAACAACTGTTACAATAGTTTCAATCTTTTGCTCAATTACTTTTCATTGCACTGATGAATAGGTGACCAATTCTAGTTTCCACATTTTCAGGCAGTTAAAAACCTGCCTTCCCATCCCAAAGCTGCTCAACTCCTACAGAAATGGGACTTTATACTTGATACCTTACTGGCTTCTCTGTACATATAAGGAACTGAAAATTCAAAACTCTCCCTGTCAATTATCTGGTCTTTCTTTAGATTCTGTGCTTTGTACACTGGGTTGAAGGGTATAAGAATCATCCTTTAAACCAGAGAGACATCTTGATAGATACACTTATGAGCACTTTTCACCTACCTTTCATAAATTTGTAAAAAATCTAAAATCATTTTGAAAAATATACATTTGGTAACAGCGCACCTTCTCTTGCAGGTGGATGAAAAAAATTGCTCTTGGTGGGTAAGCTGGAGGGTTGCTGCCGAGTGCAATATGCTGATTTTTATTTAAATAAGTTTCAAATGTGTTGTTAGTGCATTACAGAAATAGTATTAATTTGGCTAGCGGTATTTAATATTTTAGATAATTCCTTGGGTATTTCAACCAAATTTTTGATGAAAGAAACTAAACTCGAGAGACTTTGATTTGAAATGAAAGAATAAGAAAAACTAAAACGTTTTAGCTTACAACACTTATATGCAGTTAAAGAATCAGTAGTAACAGATACAAAAAAGTTCACATGCCTACCAAAGCATTCAGTGAAAACAAACTAAACTATCTTACTTTTGTATAAATCAAATAAAAGGAAATAAAAAAAAATCTGATGTGCTACAGTCACATGGCTTTTTCTACTCTTGTACAAATGCTTATTCTCCATATGCTTCATGTTAATCTTATTGCTAATTTTCTAGTAGATACAAGGGGAATTGGTAGGCTTTAAGCGATAGTCAAATATTTCAAGAGCTGGTTGCTATGTGGAGTATTCCATTTTCTTTGCATTACCAGGATAAAAAAAATTGAATAACAAACTTGAGAAAAAGTATAAGTATTGGAAAATTTAAGGGAATAACAAGCAATATCTCGAAAATGGTTCACTCAACAAAAAAAAATGTATATGACATAAATTGTGTATTTTAATGCGATCTACATTTTTTGTGTAGTAAAATTTTGTCTATTTCTTATGGTTTACCAGTTATGCAAAAGTCGTTCACAATGAAGAATACTTTTGGAGACATTCCCAGAAAATTTGAGATATACATTTCATTTGTTATGAAAATATCTTAAACATATGATATTTTAATCAAAATAGTTAAGAGCCATTTTTGAGAAAATTAAAATTTTCGAAAAATGTTCCATGTAAAGGGTAATCTTGGGTGGGGGATTTTCTTGAAAACCTTTGTGTTGCATCTCTGGAAGATACTGAACCTAAATATCAAGTTTGGTGTTTATCCGACTTCGTTTCTGAGTTATGCTGTTCACAGACACACACACACACACGGACATGTTTCCAAAAATGCTTTATTTGGATTCAGGGGGTCTCAAAACATGATTTCCGGTGAAATATCAAATTTTTGGGTGGAATGCAATACTTCCCCTACTTACTATACCAACGTAGTAGAGAAAATAAAAAACATACAATGTTGGTAATAATGCCTCTCATTTAGAAAATATGAACAATCTAAAGAAACACCACAGTTGTCCGAGGCATGTGCAGTTGGTTATTTGGGCCACTGTTGCAGTGGTTTAACTCCAGTATAGAATTATGATTTATATGAAAGAAAAATATTACATTTTAATAAAAACTGTCTCAATCTTCTGATATATGGTTTCTATTGCTACAAAAAGTGCACAACATTTCTTCTGAAATAAGCACTCACTGGTAAACTGTTATAATTTTTTTGTTCATCTCTATGGATAGAAAAATAAATTGAGTTTTATTTATGGATGCTCTTTAACTGCTGTAGTCGTTAGCGTCCCATTCTATATTAGGCTTGAAAGACTGGTTATTTTGCTCAGAGACCCCTTTATTTGGCTTGAGGTTCTTTTATGTGCCGTAAATCTATGATATGGGACCACCGGCTTTACTTCCCCTCCGAAGTAAGCCATGCTAAGGATATTTACGCCTGAAAAAAAATTCATCACCCTCTGACAGGTTTGAACCCACGCCCTCGGGAACTAGAGGCTAGCATAGTAACCACTACATCACAGGCGACTATAGATGGAGATTCTGATGTATGACAGTGCAAAACCGTGAAACAAATCCCTTTCTGCAAGTGCTCATGTTTTGCATTCTCCTCTCATAAATATTTTTACTTTCTCTACTATGTATAGTAAGTATTGTATTCCACCCAAAAATTCGATACTGGGATTTCACCGGAAATATATGTTTTGACACCCCCTGAATCCAAAAAAAAAATTTTTTTTGGAAACATGTCCGTGTGTGTGTGAACAGCATAACTCAGAAACAAAGTCGGATAAACACCAAACTTGGTATTTAGGTTCAGTATCTTCCAGAGATGCGACACAAAGGTTTTCAAGAAAATTCCCCCACCCCAGATTACCCTTTACATGGAACATTTTTCGAAAATTTTAATTTTCTCAAAAATGACTAACAATTTTGATTAAAATATCATATGTTTAAGACATTTTCATGACAAATAAAATTGAATTTTCTGGGCATGTCTCCAAAAGTATTCTTCATTGTGAACGACTTTTGCATAACTGGTAAACCATAAGAGATAGACAAAATTTTAATACACAAAAAATGTAGATCGCGTTAAAATACACAATTTATGTCATATACATTTTTTTTGTTGAGTGAACCATTTTCGAGATATTGCTTGTTATTCCCTTAAATTTTTCAATACTTATTTTCTCAAATGGGAATTCGTTATTCATTTTTTTTCTTGGATATGCAAAGAGTATTAATCTGTGGCAAAGAGAATGGTGCTGCACCTAGCAACCAGCTATTAAGAGATATGTCTATGCTTAAAGGCTACTCTATTTCTATATTGCCCTTGTAAATACAAAACAAGGGGAACATAATACGCCTTAAGCGATAGTCAAATATTTTTAGAACTGGTCGCTATGTGTAAAATGTAATTCTCTTTGCATGTCAAAAGATCGTTTCTGCGAATGGGATGGAGAATAAGAGTTTGTAAAAATAGTTTGTACAAGAGTAGAGAAAGCCATGTGAGTGTGACACATCAGATTTGTTGGTGTATAGCACTGTCCGGTTTATTACAGTCCTTTGAAAAATGTCAGAGAGATATTGAATTTTATTTAACAATAATGGATGAACATGTACACATCTTAAGCCCTAGACCAAAACATTGGAAAGAAGGGCACATTTCAAACTACACACTTTAGTCTCGTATTAAGGAAACATTTATTTTCATTACACTTCCTTCCATTTTTCCCCCACCCTGCTCTTGTATATCATTATCTTACAGCAGATTCTGCCTTTTAGTGCTCATCAAAAGTTCAAAGCTCTTGCACCAGAGAAAGTGGGCCATAATAAAAATGCCAAACTGCCAATGAATAAAATCCTTCAGTATCCAGAGCTACGAGTAAATCCTTTTGGAGACAGAATCTGCCGTATATTTAGTTCCAGCCATGATGGAGACTGCACATTTGAGGATTTTCTGGATATGATGTCTGTATTCAGTGATGGAGCACCAAAGGCTGTCAAAGCAGAACATGCATTCAGAATCTTTGGTAAGTACTAGTTATTGCTAAATGGAAATTTCCCTTGTTATTGATGTCTTAGTTCTTCACAAGTATATTTACATTCTTCTTCTGTATAACTTCTCTCCCTTCAAAGAGTATTTAATATGCTAATTGAATTATACCACGATTTACTGTTGAAGATTTTTACTTTCTCTGTCACTTATGTAAGACAGATGAAGTATTGTATTCAACCTAAAATCTCAGCATTGAAGTTGCATAAAAAACATACTTTTGAGGCTGCCTAAGCAAAACCATCTTCATTCTCTAAAATAAATTTTAGAGGAATATCATGTTTTCAATAGCATACTTGCCAACTTCCTGAAATTAAAACCTAATGTGCAATTATATGAAATTTGAAATGAATAAAATGTTCAGTGCAGTAAACATAAAATGCAAAATAAATGGGAATTCAGTTTTATAAGAACTCTTGAACACCTTGGACCATATGAATAAAAAGTAAGTACTCATGAGTGTGAACACCTTCTGTGATTATATCTCAGCTCAATGAGAACATACTCGTTTTCATAAGAATAAAAACCTACTACCTCACATGATTATATACTCATTCCCACAGCCATCTTGTTCACTTAAATGTAAGTATATACTCGTGTTATCTATACTCTTTGACCATATACTAGCTTTGTTGATTGTGTGGTGTTTGGCATTCTGAATTAGAGGAGTAGATTTTGTTTCATTTGATTGTCCCGCCAAAACTGCTCAGGAATTATCCTGTGTTGCATAACAAGTTTCAGTAGAAATGTTAGGGAAATATGAAATCCTTCAAGAAATGAAAAATTAATTGAAGAAACACACACACAAAGGCATAGATGTAAATTAAATTAACAAAACAATAAATAAATAAAATGAGATAGGCAAAAGTCCATTATCAATAAATCAGACAAAAAGAAAATATTCACAGTCTAAAGTCATAATTATAACGTGCCAGATGCACATTCAAATAGGACTGCTTCTAGAATCTGGGGATGTTTACACTATTTTTCTACGAAACAGTTTTGATATAGGTAACCTCTTAAGCAACTGAATTTTGGGGTTAGGAATTTACATAGCTCTGATAAATCTGACTTTTAATGATACTTCGAGGTTATGTTTTCATGAAGCAATAAAGGATTTGTAAACTCCTTGAATGTTCATGGCAGTGTTAGAAAACCAATAAATAAAATGATTATAAGCAAAAAGAAAGGATTAATTCTAGATTGGAAAGTCATAATTCATGAGGTGCTGGATGAACTCATCCGACTGCTTTTAGAATCTCAGGATACTTACGGTATTTAGGTATACTATGAAACAGTTGTCTTATAAAGTTATGAGTAGGTATCTGGATTTTGAAGTTAACACTTTACATAGTAAGGTTAATTAATAAAGTTTACTTTCAATGTTGTTTCTGAATTATGTTTTTCGGGAACAGTGTAGGATTTTGAAACTTCTTTAATGCCCATGGCTATGTTTGTAATTTTTCCACGAGTACTATACAGCTCATAAACTGTACCATTCTCTTCACGTTTAGTTTTAAGTAAAAAAAAATCAATATACACTCGGAAGTGAGTATGCATCTAACCATGCTCAGCATGAGAGGAGAATGAACTCATAAAACTGAGAATGTACTAGCTTTTTTCATACCAAATAGGAGTATATACTCTTATAAGATGGATGCCTGAGTATGTTCTCAAAATGAAGTAGATACTCAGAAGGTTTTATTCTTACCAAACTAATTATTGACTTGAAAAAGTGAAGCATACACTATATACTCATTTTTATTCATATAACCACTTGTAGTGCTACTGCTTTCTGCACACATGCTGAGTTCTTCCTGGTACCACAGATCAATACTTATTAAAGCGAAGAAAACTACGTTTTAGGCTACACATAGAGTCCTAGTTCATATTTTATGCTTCATGACATGAACTATAAACAAAAGCTGTCACAAAAAAATGGGAAACATACTGCAGGCATAGAACATGAATAAGATAAAGAATTTACATGAGGGGGTTGCTTTACAGTTCATGTCATCCATAACTAAATGTTCACATCCATTTACTGCTGGTTGCTAGAAGTCACCAGCAGTGTAATCAAATTTTAAATCTGCACGCTATATGGCTGCATTTTGGTGCAGCGGGACTATGATCGTGATGGGTAGACATACAAATAAGCTCTGGCCTATCACACCATGTATAGCAATTAGCACAGTAGATTCAGCCTGTAATCTTAAGTTACAATAAATGCAATAGAATTTTATTCCGTGTCATCTCTAAAGTGAATATCTGTAGCACTTTGAACCTGCCCTTAAAGCAATAAAAATGCCTCTGCTCCTGTACATCTTATGACAAACTATAAAAGTTGGCAAGTATACAACACTGTTAACTCTTAAGTAAAAATATAAATTTTAATCTTTTAAGGAGTAAGGCAAGGTTTTTCATAAAATTCTCTCAACCCTGTTGATCAATGCGAAACTTGATATTTAAGTTCAGCTAGAGCAAGGATGTGGCATGAAGATTTTCCCATCCCAAAACTGCCCTTTACATTGAAAAATTTTCATTATTTTTTATTTTCTCATAAATGGCTCTAATTATTTCGGTTAAAATACCATACATATGTTTAAGATATTTGTACGACAAATAAAATATCTTGAATTTTCTGTAAGAAGCATGTGAAGGCCTCTTAATTTGGACCAAATTTTGTATAACTTGTTAAGAGTGGACAAAAACTTACTAAAAAAATATATGTAAATTTTATTAAAACACACAATTTATGCCATATTTATAAGTATTTTGTTGGCTAGAATTTTCAAATAGTGTATAGTTTTTTTCAAGTCGTAAGTCATTCTTTTCTCCTTTTTACTTTCTCTACTACGTATTTACAGTAAGTATTCCACCCAAAAATTTGATGTTGAGATTTCACTGGAAATACTCATTTTGACACTCACTGAATCCCCCCTCCCAAAAAAGCATTTTTACAAAACGGTCCATGTATGTGTGTCTGTGAACAGCATGACTCAAATACAAAAAGTCGGTTAAATACAAGACTTGGTGTTTGAAGTTCAGACCTTCCAAGGATGTGACACGAAAATTTGAAAAATATTCTCCTACGCAAACTAACCTTTACATGGAAAATTGCGTTTTCTTTTTACTTTCTCAAAAATGGCTCTTAATGATTTTAATTAAAATACCATATGTTTAAGCTAATTTCATGACAAATAAAATGTATATCTTGAATTCCCTAGGAAGAGCATTGAAAGTCGTTTTTATTCTGAATTGTATAGTTTGTAAACTGTAAGAGAGAGACAAAGTCCTACTTCACAAAACATGTAGACCTCATCGAATCATACAACTTGTATCACCTTTTGTGGCATTAACCATTTCTGGGGTATTCTTTGTGATTGGTTTGATTTTTCCAAATGCTTTATGCTGTTCTCAGCTGAAAATTACTATTTTTTTCTTTCTTTTTTGTGTTTATGGAAAGAGATGAGAAAATGACAAAATTTGAGTGTTGCTTTAGCTTATAAATATTCTACCCACAATAAAATTTGTAAAGAATAAACAAAGGTTTATCTGTGTTAATATGAGTTAGACAGCCCACCTCTGTGGTGTGGGGATAGATGTCTGCCTCACATTCAAGAGGTCCCAAGTTCGAATCTCGGTTAGGATGAGTTATCCGGATAAGGATTTTTCTGCCATTTTCCCTTATCCTGAAAAGACAAATGTCGGGTAACTTTAAGCTCTATGGACCCTGAGATCATTGGAACATCATTTCATTCACTGTCCAATATGACCCAACCGGTTAAAGGAAGCTAAACTACCCTCCCCCCAAAATAGACTAGTAAGAAGAATAGTTTGTAGAAGAATGAGTAGAGTGTCATGTAAGTGCAACATATCAGATTTTGTCTTTTCTTGTGTTTATACAAAGAGTGGAATTTCAAAGCCGCTACCCGCTTTTTAAGAACTGATTGCTTAAGCCTATTGCATCCTTGCACCACAACAAAATTTGCAAAAAAGCATTTCTGCAAACACTTATCTTGATTAACGATAAGTATATATAAGAATCAAAGTGAGTAGGGAAAGCTGTGTGAATGTAAGACCGATTTTTCTGCACGAGTTCATTAACAACAAAACTTGACTAAGGATATACAAGCAGTTGTATTTCGTTTTCTGTATCATATATACAACTAAATTCATGGGGTTAATTAGAGGTTATTTTAGTAAAAATATATTATATTTGTGAGTAGAAGAATCACTTGCTATTTTCTTCTTGCGTGGTAGGTAATTCAAAGCACAGTGACATGATTGTGCACTTATATTATATGTTTTCTCACCTATAGCATTCACTTCATGTTAATATCTTCTTTAATACTTACAGATTTTGATGGGGATGACATGTTGGGTGTATCAGATCTCAGGCAAGTCGTCGATAGACTTACAGGTCACCAAAGGCTTAGTGAACAAGATATGCAGCATCTCATACAGAATATTTTAGACGAAGCTGACCTGGATGATGACGGTGCCCTCTCCTTTGCTGAATTTGAGCACATCATATCCAAATCATCAGATTTTGCCAAGTAAGAGCATTTTCTTCCTTTTTACATCAGTAACCTTGAATATGTAGCTAATTATGACAACAGCACACAATAGCATTACATCATAGGCGCATAGAGGAATGTGACCATGTCTCCTTTTTCTAAATTTATAAATATGTTTCTAATTTTAAAATGTTTATTTAAATGCATAATCCATCAAAATATGATATATAACCAGAGAACAGAAAGAACACCTCGCACCTCAATCCAATATGAATCTTTAATGCTTACCACTCCCAGGAGTAACTGATAGGTAAAGGCACCGCAGGAATCTATAGGATGCAGGCAGTGGGATGACAGAGATCCATAATGATTCCAAGCTTGATGACCTGGTCACAAAAGCGGCTGCTCAGAGAGGGCTTCCCTCTGGTGAGATCGAGGAGAACTTGACCCACCTGAGGCAGCTCAGAAAAAGCTGCCATCTGGCAGGGCCGAGAAGAACTTTCGAACAAATAAGCATCTGTTCGACATGTACCAACACTGCACAGTCCCTAAGCTTACTTGAAACAAAGCAAAATAAGGAAATGAACAAAAGGAAATTCAGGGTAGGAAAGAAACCATCCAAATATTTGCCTTGCCAACCAGGACCTCCCCGAATGTGAGCCTTGCATGTTACTGCAGAACCATCTCACTCAGTATCAAAATATTTACTCAAAAAAGCACCACAAAACTAAGCAACTTTGGGAAGTACTTCTTGTATAAAAGAAAAAGTGCTTGATTAGCAACGTTGCAGTGTATGATAATCTCATTTTAAATTCTGAGATGCTTTCACCCTGCATAGAAGGTAATGACAAAAGTCAGTTCTTTTGAATCCTCTAGAAATTATGTAAATATTTGTTCTACAAGAACTTGCAAAAATTCAGAATTAAAATGTTGGCACAAATTAAAAGACAGACAGTTTGGTTTTTATGCAAATTATGGTGTCAGAGAGTTGTATACAGATGAAAAGATGGGAAAACCGTAAGAAAATGTAAGCATATTGTAACTACAGCACTTTCATGTTTGATAAATTTATATTTTAAAACTTTTCTGCGACTTGCACAGCTCACTTGTCATTCTTTACATTTTTACTTTCTCTACTACGTATAGTAAGTAGGGGAAGTATTGTATTCCACCCAAATATACGATACCAAGATTTCACTGGAAATATATGTTTTGAGGCCCCCTGAATCCAAAAAACCATTTTTGAAAACATGTCCGTGTGTGTGTCTGTGAACAGCATAACTCAGAAATGAACAGTCGGATAAACACCAAACTTGGTATTTAGGTTAAGTATCTTCCAGAGATGCGACACGAAGGTTTTCAAGAAAATCCCCCCACCCCAGATTACTCTTTACATGGAACATTTTTCGAACACTTCAATTTTCTCAAAAATGGCTCTTAACGATTTTGATTAAAATATGATATGTTTAAGATATTTTCATGACAAATGAAATGTGTATCTCGAATTTTCTGGGAATGTCTCCAAAAGTATTCTTTATTGTGAACGACTTGTATAACTGGTAAACCATAAGAGATAGACAAAATTTTACTACACAAAAAATGTAGATCACGTTAAAATACACAATTTATGTCATATGCATTTTTTTGTTGAGTGAACCATTTTCAAGATATTGCTTGTTGTTCCCTTAAATTTTCCAATACTTATACTTTTTCTCAAATGGGAATTCGTTATTCTTTTTTTTTTTGTCCTGGTAATGCAAAGAGAATGGAATACTCCACATAGCCACCAGCTATTAAAATATTTGACTATCGCTTAAAGCCTACCAATTCCCCTTGCATCTACAAGAAAATTAGCAATATGATTAACATGAAGCATATGGAGAATAAGTGTTTGTAAAAAATAGTTTGTACAAGAGTAGAGAAAGTCATGTGAGTGTAACACATCAGATTTTTTTTTTATGCAGCCCAAACTGAAGACAATGCTGCCTCTTATCCTATAGCACTCCAAAGCATGCTTGACAGTCACATGTGATATATCACTTGAACCAGAACTGAAGTAATTCAACTAAATGAGCAAGGTTTCACTTCTTATCAGTCATCGTCACTGTGGCTTTGGATCTATTTGACAGCAAGTTGGCCATAACAGATGATCTGACAATGCTGCGGCCTCCTTTTTAGACTTAGATACAACGAAAAGTAAAAATAATTACATGTTAAGTTTAATAGCTCAAACATTTCAATTGTACTAACCATAAAACTCACAAGAAATCCTGTAGTGGTTTTCTTGAGCTAATGATAAAATTTTAATTTTCAAAAGCTGCATATTTAGAGCAGTCTAAAATGAAATACATTGAAAAGCATCATCACAGTTGTGTGTTTAAACAATATCTACAAATACAAATGCATAAGAATGTTGACAGCGATAAGATGACACTCAATTAAATCTATGAACTTAAAACTGATGGCACCAACACACAAATCAGTGTTTGTATTCCATCAGAACTACTCTACATTACAGAAAACAGATATTGTTGTGCTATATGTTACTACCTGATCAAAAGTTATCCCTTTCTATGTGGAATTAGTTCGAGCCAAATTAACAAAGTACAGGGTGAGCCAAAAGACTCCGAACCGCCTGCACATTGTTTTTCCTGTCCGCGTTCTCAGCGCTCGTTGCCAACTGCCGCTATCATAGAAACGCGTGGATGAAACCATACAACATTTTTAAAACAACTTTTAAAGGCTTTACTTTCCAACTTTATGAAAGGAGATGCTGAAACTGGCTACCGTCGTCCATACTTTTTTGGCGCCTCTTTAGGAAACTATCCATCATGACCGATGCCGTCTAATGTTTCTTTGGTAAGAACCAACGCCGTCTTTTAGATTTCTTGGCCTGAAATTTACTGTAAAGTTCATGGATTGTTGTACGGCCTGGAACTTTTGCATCTGGAAATCTTTCTGCAAATTGTACTTTCACTTGGCAAGCAGACAGAGTTAACACATACAAATCATAAATAAATACACACTGTGCAGTAGAAAGCACATAATATACTTTGTGACTAAGTACAGAACAAAATAATAAATAACTCGTAATAACTGAACTACATTACATCACCATCAACCCAATACTGCACAGCAGCGTGACTTTGTTTATAGCAGCAGTGCGTTATGTTTTTATCATATTTCCACACGCTCAGTGGAAAAACACCGCGCAGCCGGTAATATTGTTGATTAAATACCCCTCTAGGGTAACTTAAAACATAAAGTGTACAAGACAAACCCACACACCCTGGAAGAATTAAAACAAAATATCTGCCAGAAAATTTCTCAACGTGAACTACGACGATAGTTTCCTAAAGAGGTGCCAAAAATGTATGGACAACGACGGTGGCCAATTTCAGCATCTCCTTTCGTAAAGTTGGTAAGGTAAAGCCTTTAAAAGTAGTTTTAAAAATGTTGTATGGTTTCATCCGTGCCTTTCTACGATAGCGGCAGACAGCAACGAGCGCTGAGGACACGGATAGGAAAAACACTGTGCAAGCGGTTCGGAGTCTTTTGGCTCACTCTGTATAAAACTTGCTCTAAAATTGAAAATATTATGCTATTAACACTTACTCATGCACATTATAACTAATATTGTGTGAATGTGACTGATTATACCTGATGTTATGCGGATTTTGAAAAAAAAAAATTCACTAAGATGCTGGGTGCAAAACAGGTCTATGTGCTGAAAACTATATACATATAAATATTGGTATTCCACACTCACAGATTCACTCTAAGTAGGCTTTCTTTGTGCAATAAAAATCTAAATACTTATCTGTGTCAATTAAAGTATTAGTATTAGCATGTAACACCTGCAAATCGACAATCATCACTTAAGCAATTGCACCCAGCTTACTGTATAGCAGCTTGTTTATTCTTTTCTTGTTCTTCTGAGACATATAATTCAAAATAAAAATAATCATCACTGAATTCATTGAACTGATATTATTTCACTATCTGTCAGTGTTCATTTTGATCTTTGCATATCGTGCAAAAAAAGCTTAAAAAGTGGAACTTCTCACACATACATGTGTACAACCTCATAAATTTGTGGCTGGGAATCCCCCTTAAACATGTTTTAACTAGCTGCAAACTTGCATACTGCTGGTATATCGGATGATGCTTGTGCAAAGCATTAGATAGATCCAGCCACAAGTGCTTAGTTGATAACTAAGTTTACCTCACCTCTGGATGTTTGTGATTACGCCTGAACTCTGACAGCAAAGGGTTATGATTTTACTTGCATTCAGCCCATTTAGAAACCCTCTCATCCCATTCTATACCCTACCAAGGTTAATGCCGCCTCCCTCCACATAACCTTCTGGTTCAAAATAATGGTCAAGCATGTTTACAATTATGTAGTATTTACATAACTGTCAACAGCAACTGTCTTCAGTTCATAGTTATTTTCCTAATTTGGATCCTATCCCATCATGTTGCAATGCTATGCTCCCTGACTTTTTTCTCTCCTTCCTAAATACTTTTTGATGGCCAGGGCTCGCACACACTTTTTTGGCATACAAATTGTATGACAAGCTCAGTTTACAACGCTGCATTGCTCTATATAACTGCATGTAGTTTAGGTTCCTTCTTACAGATGTCATTTTATACATTTGGAATGAAGTGCTGACATGTGATGTTTGTAATTTCCCCAGTATGACCTCACCAGCTGTGTTTCAAGCAAGGAAAAATAATGTTACACTAGCGTCAGTAGCCATCATGGCTGTGAAAGGAATCTGTGGGGATCACGAGGAGGGTTTGAGAAAACTGATACAAAGTGTATTACAGAGTGATAATAAAAGTGGTGATTTGACTGAAGAAAGTTCTAGTGACAGTGATAATGAATCTAGTGCAGAAAGTAGAGAGAAAAATAATTCTGAAACCAATGATGACACACCAGGCCCTTTGAAACATGCTCGTACTACAACACAGAAAAAACAGCGTGGCTGGAATTGGCCTAAAAATGACCCTATTCTCCACCCTTTTACTGCAAATAGTAGTGTTTGTAAAAACTTATGAACAAGGGTGCAAGATGCCATCTGTGCTTTCAATTTTTTCTGAATACTTGGAACCTTTGTTTGACAAAATGGTGACGAAACTAATATTTACGCAACAAGGCAGTTGAACAATCCAGACAGAAAAAAGTTGAGACAAAAAAATGGTCTAACACTGCAGGAGATAAAGTTAGGACCTATATTGCTTTAATTATTTTGATGCATCTAGTGCAAAAATTGTGTATTCAATTGTACTTGAGAAAAACCAATGCCTTGAAACCCCAATTTTAAAGTGTGATGTTGTTCTTCATTTACGGCCTGTATTACGATCTCCGGTTAAGGTTTGGGGTAAGATTTACCTGAGAGTTACGTACTGCGACTGTATTACAATCTTTGGTTAAGGGCTACCCGGGAGTTATTTTTGGAGGTAAACTAACCACCACCTCAAGTGGTGGATAAATATGATACCTTGGAGTTAACTCGTATTTCCGAATGAAACATGGCGTACCACCGGCAGAGATTGATTATTGAGAGTGATTCAGAATATATTTTCAAGTTTTTGGAAATGTTATCTATACATTAGAATAGTTCACTCCAATACCCAGTCTTAAATATTACTGTCAGGGCGTAAGGAACTAACCATTGTGCTTGGATTGTTTTTGGAAGGCCAAACATTTTAGGTTAAATGACAAGCAGTGTGGGCAAAGGTAAACGTATTTTGCGTGTTAGTTTATATTTAGGTTGGTTTTTAAAATTGTCGAATGGCTTTCCACGTTAGTTTTAAGTGATATTCATGAAATGTTTGCGTCAAAAGACTATGGTTTTCGGTTATTAAAGTGATATTCGTAAAACTTTTACGTCAAAACTCTTAACACTATTTTTAACGAAACTTTGAAGTGTGGCATAGTTTTCCAAATAGAATAACCAAGGAACGGTATTAGAAAGATGCAACAAACTTAAGAATATTGTGTTGAACTTAAATGTCAGGCAACATGTGTAAATCCGAATCAACATTAGAACCATCAATGTTGCTTTTCTATAAATATAATAGCTTTCGCGAACGGAAAAGCTAATAAAAAGGTAATTATAACTATTGTTTACGGTATCCTATTGTAGCTCAGTAATCCAATAACGTACTAGAACCGCATCTTGTATGCTCAATGACATGTATATAAATTACATTTTAGGTTATGTTCATGTCAAAATTCTCTAAAAAAATCTCCAAAACCGTTCACAATCTATAATAGTCTGTCCGCTCGCCTTGTTACTAATGACCAATAATGACGCTATAATGTTGCAGATTACCACGAGATAGCGTTGTATAAACAGTGAAATCACTCAGAAAACTATTGCCAAGGAGAAATACATATCTCTTTGGTGTTGCCAACTTCTCGCCCAGCATCATAAACCTTAGGGTTACTAACCATCAGTTGATATGCGTTTGTAATACGCGGCAATGCACCTAACCTTCAGGTAGCGATAACTGATAGGTTACAAACCATGACTTTTAACCGGAGATCGTAATACAGGCCGTAAGAGGATTTTTTTTAGGTCTGTCACAACAGCAGTACTTGCAGTTTATGCTTTTAATATTGTGCATGCAAATTTTCAGCAAAAAATACATATTGGTTAATTTTTTAAGCATCACACTGCGCTAGGAGATTTAAATCTAATTTCTTGGTTAGTTGAGCAGGCCTTTAAAATGAAGTGATTGGGTTAAAAGGAATTCACATCGCTCATCATAACTGTCTTATATCAAGTTTCCATGATGCAAATCACATCTCAGGTAATTGCCTTATGTGAAAATGCATAATTAAACTTGATTGGCCAGAAAATTTCTAGTGGAACCTGGAAGCACTAAAGCATGGACAGTTTTAAGGTCTCACTTCATATACACCCTTGTTAATATTATATTGCAATGCAACATACAGTTCACACATGAGAATAACGTTACTCTGCAGTGAGGGGGCCAGCAGAGTTGACACTTTGTTTTATCCTGTGTGCTATGTTACCAAAAATAGCAGAATTTCATTTCACCAAACAGAATCGATGAGTTTATCTGCTCCTGTTGACAGTTTGTCTATTGTGTAAACAGTCAGTTCTGACTAATTTGGCTGGCAACTTTGACTGTACACGTTTGCTTGAAGACTAGAAAATAATTACATATTCCTGTTGGTAATATTCTTCTATAATCAGAACTTATGTTTAAAACTCGTTATAAGAATACTTTAATAATCACATTAGTAAAGAGGACTGATATTTAGAACTGCATAAATGCTTACATTCTTGGAAGTGTTCCAAAATAAAGACTGTGTGTTTTGTTCTTTTTAATATTTTGCCCCTATCTCTACTAATACTTTCTTTTTTTATTTTCAGTGCCTTCAGAATTCGTCTATAACAAGCTGCAGTATTAGTTTTTGCTCAAAGTGATATTTAACTCAACAGATCTGTTTACTGGGTTGCATTTTAACTTATAGTTTTCATTATTGTTAATTTATCCCTATGCACAAATTTATTATAACTGTATCTGATTTTGATTTTATGCATTTACCTGTTTTTAGTAGTATTTTTCATGTGTTCGTGTGAAATCAAAGTAAATGGCCAAAGATATTTGCTACTGCCATTGAGAGGTTAGAAGGTACTAGTCAAGTGTTCTTTGTATACGTAAATATAAACTATTTGTATAATAAAACCACAGTTATACAAATCACCATTTATCCAACGTTTTATTTTACACATCCTGATATGGCATTCTATGAAACAATGTGATGTACAAAATTGAAAAGACTGCTGTGTTCACATTCACGTTTCTTACATTCACACTGTCATTTTGAGGAAAATTTCTTCTTAGGCCTGGAGGTAACCTCTGGAAACGAAACAAAAACAGAGGTGCTCAATAACTGTATTCAGAAATCCTGATTTTAAAACATGTTGAGATAATATAAGAGATAAATAGCTACATGCACAGCATGAAAAACATAGATGTAAAAGAACCTAGAAGCCTCATATTTCTTCAGTTTCAACAGCAAGGAAGCAGCAAAGAGAAAAATTCACAAGCCACACAATTACAGCCTTTAAGAGTCAATAAATAAAACACACATAAAACATGTAGTAAGCAAGTAGCATAGCATGCACTGTTATGAGTTATGTAAAAACAGTAAAAGACAAAATCCAGTACCTGCAGGCAATTGCATATTTAGACCAATTCAAGAAGAAGGTATATAAAACGTATATTTCCCAAACATAACCATTTTTTCGAACTGTGTGCAATGAAGGGAATTAATGCCCACTTATTGCACCATGGGGGCGTTTTAAGGTGAGGCCACAGAGTGGCTATATGCATAGCATGCTGTATACAGTAACCTCAGTATTTTTCCAATGCATGACGTGTTCAGGGTTATCTTTATCAGCTGTGCTGCTGTGTTCGTGCTGTAAAGAGGATTAGCATTGTGCATCTCAAAGGTGAAAGTTTATTCAAGACATCTGTGTTGTGTGATGTTTGCTTAAGAGTGTTAATGTCTTGTTATTAGTCCACTGCAATGTCTGCCGACAAATTCACGCTTGAACAACAAATTTTTATGTACAATACATACATAAAAACTGAATCATGTAGATAGGTGTGTAGACAATTTCAGGAGAAATTTCCTGGTATTCCAGTTCCAAGTAGAGAAACTGTTAGATGTCTATTGTCCATTCCAAACCAGAGTGCCTTTCGCTGAAACAAACTCTTTGTATTATCCGTGCAAAAGTAGTTCGCAATCCCTGCCCATAAGGCTGCTTGTTCCCCTCCCACGTGCTTGTTGAACACTATTTAATCTATAAAAAGGCGCCCTGTGTGAGAATCATGATTCAAAATGAGGTAACAATCAATTTTATAAGTATGCGGCAATGAACATTTTACTTACGTTAATCACAATCCTCTGGCAAAAGTGCAACACCCAAATCCGAATTCTCCGAAGGTAACTCAGCTGACATATCAGAATCAGAACTACTCTCCAAAATAATGACAAGCGTATCCACAATTCCACAGCACTGTTGCACTTAAAACAAGTTCCCACATTTTATCCTCTTCTATGTTGTATTATGTCTGTTTATATTCCCTGCTCGCTTTGGTTACACTTCTCACTGAAATGCCTGTAAAATCCGATATTAGTTTCGTAATATGCAATAATGCAGGTGCCGGGTATTTTTTTAATAGTGAGTTGAATACAGTGGAATCTCGTTAGCACGTTCCTCATTAACACGTTTTCCCGTGTATTACGTTGAATTATAAAAGTCCCGGTACCAAATCACCAAATATAATAAATACTGTTTGCTTAGTGCGTTTTCCCGGTCCCGCTTACTACGTTTGAAGTTTGACGTCCTCATTCGCTGTTTTGGCCAATCCTTGATCGGCAATTCGGCACAGTGGGAGTAGGCGTTTAACACGTTCGTAGTTTGACGTCCTCATTTGCTACTTTGGTCACGGGGTGGAAATCAGCAGCCAATCACATATATGCATTTAAATATTTGTGTGACACGATTTCTGTGGGCGGGAATGGCAGGATAGAGAATGCTTTACCTTGGCGCG
Source organism: Deroplatys truncata (assembly GCA_030765065.1). NCBI lineage: Eukaryota > Metazoa > Arthropoda > Insecta > Mantodea > Mantidae > Deroplatys > Deroplatys truncata. Next base: position 76,319,576 of record CM060982.1, on the reverse strand, counting down.
GTAAACGCTAACGATAGTTTCTAATGTTGAGTGATGACCAAACAACCGTAGATTGTATTTTAACTTTTCATTTACAATGAAAAAAAGAAAGTGTAGTAGGTAAATAACCAACAGTGAAAAACTGAAAATCCTTGATGTAATACAATCCAAATATAAAACATGTCGATATAGTGCGGAAGTTAAACATTCCTCCGTCAACCTTAAACACGATTGTTAGCAAACCTAAATTGATTGAAACTGCTTTTAAAGAAGGGAAAAATACTAAAACAAAACTTTTCTCTTGGAAAATAGGATCAGAAGAGGACCGGAACGAAATTTGTTGCATGGAAACACCTCCGTATTCAAATCGTATTGTATACACCAAAGATAATATCGTCTATTGTACTCGTAACACGATGCACGCTCATAATTTTTTCTTTTTTAGCAGAAATTGTTATCACGTGTGTAATACAACACACAGCAAAACCACTATTGCCGCTTCCACAATTCGCAATTTATTTTCTCAAAAACATTCGTAACCTAAAAAATCCAAGTTGACCAAAATAAAAGCTTGAATTATTTATTCTCAGGCTTTGTGTATCCAAATCCATTTAAACATACTGAATTTAACATGGAAACGCGGATCGTATTGAGTATGAAATTGTACTCAAAATCGATTTAAATTGCCCATGGAGACGTAGTAATTATTAGATTTTTATTACCTATGTTCTTAAATTGCAGATTTTGCATTTTCGTTAACACGTTTTCCCGCCTATGACGTCCAAATCCTTAGGTCCCTGCAAAAACGTACTAACGAGATTCTACTGTATATGAAGTATTGTTTGTTTTTAGCCACTTTTTAACTGTTTCCCGCTTCTGTGTTTGAACAGTTTATTCGCACCACACGCACCTTCCTCTACCATGTGAGCTCAAATACCAACTGACTAAATCACAAGATTTGACCTGAGCTGAGCATAGGTATGCTAGCGTATTATGAATGACTATTGGCTTATCATATATCCTGGATTACGCAAAGTGTTTATTCGGTACTCGGATAGCACCTCTGGGAATTCATTGCTGCATTTCTTGTATACGTAAGAGAGTGGCAGTCATGCATACGGTTGGTATTAACAAGCAAGGTGCTCGGCGTTAGCGCAACAGCAGACAAAATCATATTTTGTAATCTCTTAACAGCTAGTATGTATCCATTACCTTTAACGATGAGTTCTTATGATAACCACAATAAAATGTGCAGTTCTATACCTTTCCTGCTCTAATATTTCATAATACAATACATGTATTAAGGAACTACTTACGTTGGCGTAAGAGTATATTCTTGGGTTCGTGACAAGCCGAAGTGCATGCTTCTGTTTACATCAGAGGGAACTCTGGTTTGGAATGGACAGTAGTTAACAAGTTTAGGAGAACAGGATTGCTAAATGCTAAACCTAAGAAGTGAAAATGAAATGTTCTAATGGAGGAAAAAATTGAGGAAACTGGTGCATCTATTTGCGAAGAACTCTATTAAACAAAAAAGTTTATAGGAACAATCCCCACATCATAGATGAACTTATGAGCATTATACAAGTAGTACTGCATGTGAATGGAAATTTCATTCAAAGATGCCAGGAATGTCTTCATGCAGATAGACACCACTTATAACAAGGTTAGCACTCATTATAGTGCATGTTACGGTAATGTTGCTGCCAGCCTCTTCCTGTCCTACGTCACCTCACTAAATCATACCAACATTGTAGCGATTAAGAACACTAGAATGATGTGTATGTTGGCAGAGTGGAGAATGAATGTGAGTTACATGCAGGAACGGATGTGTCGAATTACAGTAGGCATGGAATGGATTGTAGGCAAAGCCAATATGCATGATCAGGAAAAAGGGGGCCTGCAACGGCATTTTTACGCAAATCCTCATAAATTTGCTAAAATGAATGGTATTTGGTGCTACAGGATATTTAAAGTATAGCGTTTGTCAGTCACACCAGTACTGGAACTGCGTGTTGGTTAAATAAGCGAATATTATGATATGTTACATTTTAAGGTTATTTACCTCTTGGGGAATTACTCGAGGTTATGATGTAACAATTATTTGAGGTTATGCGGTATATAGCTTAGCCACAGTTTATTTCACCACAATATGAAGATGCCCTCATTTATTCTGCAATTGTACTGCTCAATCTTATATTTTGGGTTGAATTAAGGAATGTAATGCATACGCAACATGCCACTATCAAATAAAGCTGGTGTGTTGCTAACAGTTAATACATATGACAGTAAAAGACGTAATTAAAGTAAATAATAATCGTAACTTTATGAATAATTGTCAGTCCAACCAGATCTTCACGTGATTAAGCAGCCAATTAAAATGCTGAGATAAATGCAAGCAAATAATGCATAATAGTAATAGTTACACATTTTGAACAACTTTCCCGCGGTCTTCGTCTCGTCGGCATTTCTACATAATGCCAACATCATCCTCATAATGCGTTACTGCCACTCGCGTATTTCTAGTGATGTTTTAATTTAGCGTATTGGCAGCATACGGTGACGTAGGACAGGGAGAGGCTGGTAGCAACATTACCCATGTTACTATCATTCATGAGCAAGTAATGCAGGAGTTACAGAATGAAATACCCGCAGTGTAACAGACAGTGTGAGGAGCACACATATGTATGATCCATAGCCTCACCATAAAACAATTGCATTGTATTATTGATTCACATTAAATTAAATAGAATGTAAATGTATGCATAACCTGTATTTTAGGTGCATTTGCAATATTTTATATCTTACATTCTGATATTTAGAGTAGTAAATTTCTAGGACATTGCCCTTAATTATGTAGCAATTTCAACCAAATATGATGACAAATTTTCTTCAAAACAATACTGCATAACTGACAAAATGTGAATTATGCACAAAGAAAAATCAAGTACTCTATGTGGAAGTCACAATATAGTTCACAAAAACAAAGTTACCATGAAATATGTCAGATGCACACATTAGCATTCAGTCAGTCATTTCACATTTAAGTCGTGTTTCACTGTTATTTATGAGGGAAAATTGCAAACTATACTACATTAGTCTTTGATATTATTAACAGGTAAAAAGGAATGGAGTTACATGGTATTGCTTTAAATGTCATTTCTATAGCTTAAACGAAAAAATTGGGTACCTAATGGTATATAAAATCTCGCTCCATACTTCAGCAACTGACGAGCCGTATTAGTACACATGGAGAAAGCAACAGTATTAGGGCAATACCGAAAAATTTTAAAATGCCATGTTTCTAAAAAGAAATGAAATTTGTTTATATTTGACAGCTACTTTCTAACGTTTTGCGAGTCCACTGCCGTGTAGTTTGTTCGATTTGCTCTAATAGTTTAATTATCATCATTAAGATTTTGTGTTCACCCTGAAATGAATTTGACTAGGGAGCATTTCTGGGTTATGATGTTTTACAATTTTAAATCATTAACATCTAAACAATGTGGAAAAAAAAATTGAGTTTTATTTGTGGATGTTCTTTAACTGCTGTGGTCCTTAGCATCCCATTCTATATTGGGTGTGAAAGATCAGTAATTTTGCTCAGAGACCTCTTTATCAGGCTTGAGGTTCTTCTAAGTGCCGTAAATCTACGACACGGTACCACCGGCTTTACTTCCCTTCCGAAGTAAGCCATGCTAAGGATTTTTACACTCAAAAAATATCCATTGCCCTCCCCCAGGTTTGAACAATTTATAATTGGTACAGAGAATTCAAAACAGATTTGTTTTTTCTTGAAGGACGCCCAAGAACTACTGTTATTGATGAAAATATTGCTGCTGTTCTAGGAATGCTTGAAGAAGATCAACGGATATCTTATAAATTTATTTGGGCAACATTGGGCAGTGGTATGAGCCAAATCCAAAAATTTTACATCAACATTTAGAGGCGAGAAAACTTTGTTATCGATGGATTCCATATAAACTGACTCCCGATCAAAAACAATAATACAATGATTGGTGCAACAAAACTCTGAAAAAATTCCAAAGCAGCACTTCAAATTTGTTTTGGAATATCGTTACTGGTGATGAATCTTGGATTTATTGTTATTACCTTGAAAAGAAAAGCCAATCAGCTCAATGGGTCTTTCAAACAGAACCTAAGCCTACAAAAGTCAAGCGAATTCACAGCGCTGGTAGGAAGATGGTTGCTAGTTTTTTTTTTCTTCTAAAATGGACCATATTGCTACTATAGCATTAGAAGATAGACTAGCACCTTGTGATTTCTTTTTGTTTCCAAAAATGAAAAATAAAATGCATTGAATCACTTTTTCGTCATCAGATGAAGCATGGAACATTATAAAAACCTGGATCCTGAAGTGCCTCAGAAGGGTGGCATCATTGCTTTATGGACTGGTTTCATCAAATACAGAAATGCATTGATGTTAAAGGGGAATATTTTGAAAAACAATCAAATCATTTAAATTTTTTACTTTCCCTACTATGTATAGCAAGTAGGGGAAGTATTGTATTCCACCCAAAAATTCGATACCGAGATTTCACCAGAAATACATGTTTTGAGATTCCCTGGATCCAAAAAAAGCATTTTTGGAAAGTGTGCGTGCGTGCATGTGTGAGAACAGCATAACTCAGAAACGAACAGTCGGATAAACACCAAACTTGGTATTTAGGTTCAGTATCTTCCAGAGATGCGACACGAAGGTTTTCAAGAAAATCCCCCCACCACAGAGTACCCTTTACATGGAACATTTTTCGAAAATTTTAATTTTCTCAAAAATGGCTCTAACGATTTTAATTAAAATATCATATGTTTAAGATATTTTCATGACAAATAAAATGTATATCTTGAATTTTCTGGGAATGTCTCCAAAAGTATTCTTCATTGTGAACGACTTTTGGTAAACTGGTAAACCATAAGAGATAGACAAAATTTTACTACACAAAAGATGTAGATCGCGTTAAAATACACAATTTATGTCATATACATTTTTGTTGTTGAGTGAACCATTTTTGAGATATTGCTTGTTATTCCCTTAAATTTTTCAATACTTATTTTCTCAAATGGGAATTTGTTATTCATTTTTTTGTCTTGGATATGCAAAGAGTTAATCTGTGGCAAAGGGAATGGTGCTGCACCTAGCAACCAGCTATTAAGAGATATGTATGTGCTTCAAGGCTACTGTATTTCTATATTGCCCTTGAAAATATATATTCCCCTTACATCTACAAGAAACTTAGCAATAAGATAGAGTCTGCAAATGTTTATCTCGATTAACATGAAGTAGATGGAGAATAAGCGTTTGTAAAAATAGTTTGTACAAGAGTAGAGAAAGTCATGTGAGTGTAACACATCAGATTTTTTTTAAAAGCATACTTGTTTGATTTCCTAAAAATTTTCATTGTCGCCCTTGTAACACACTTAAAAACCAAAGTATTGCACCAAGTTTAATAGGCACTCCATTAAAACACACATATGCAGAATTTGATATGCCGCAAGCAAAGAACTAAGGCAATGACCATCTAACTTACAAAAACGAACATCAGACAATCACTGTCTTAGTGATCCTGTAGTAGTACATTATGATCACATGAATCAAATATAAACTGGAATTTTCCTGTGGCAGCTCCGATAGCAAACAAACTGGTTTGTGCACATGAATGTGTTATGGTGGTGGTGGGGTCTGCTATTGCTCGCTCTAGCTAGTATGGCTATATTTCACGCCAGTAGGACAATGAATAAACAAGACATAGAGTAGTAATAGACTAGAGAGCTAAAATGGTTCACTGCACATGTAACAAATAATCCTAGTCATACAATGTGGGTTTTGTAAATATTGTGTCCGTTGGGATACTGTGAAGAGCTGCAAGTGCAATTATAGTTTGATAAGTTTCAGTGGTACATATCAGACCGTAAAGAACAAGTGAATGCTTTTTCTATGATAAACAGAAATGATGCGTTATTGTTGCTGCTTTGGTTGCAATGAGAAATTTGTGAAAGGAGGAGTAAGCTTTTAATGATTGTCAAGACTTCGCCTGTAACTAGCATGCACTTATAGATGTGCAATAGCACAGACCAGCCCACTTGCATAATAAGAGAGGTGAGGGTCAGTGACCGCCTCCGAGTTCTGATATACTTCTGTTCCCTTGCTCCGCCACCAATCTCAACACTTCTCTCTTGCGCATATGGAGTGTCACAACATTTTACATGAGCTGTACTGCAGAAAACATTGTTGCTGTTTGTGACGTTATTGAAGCAGATGGACACAAACTTTTCAGAAGTGGCAGCAGCAGTGGGAATAAAATATGGGAATGCACATTCCATCATTCATGATGACCTAAAGTACTAGAAAGTGTCTGCCAGGTAAAATTTCTGTCCCCATATTCAGGAACAAATGCAAGTTTGTCTAGAAGTTTGCCAAAGGCTCCTGGCTCGTTATGAGCAGCAAGGGGAGGATCTTTTGCGCGGCATTGTGACTTGCGACGAAACATGGGTCCACCTCTACACTCCTGAATCAAAAGCAGCTAGCAAGGAGAGGCAGAAGAATGGAGAAACTGTAGGGCCAAAATGTGCTTGTCAGTCAGAAAAGTGCTTGCAAGTGCTTTCTGGGAAAAATTACAGGAGATTCACTGGACACCCTTGTAACGTCCTCCTTATAGCCCATACTTATCTCCCTGTGATGATCATTGTTTGGACTGCTTAAAGAGGTATTAGGGCTTCGACGGTGCAAGTGTAGAAAGGTCTGTGCACCCATTCCTGTAGTGTTTTCAGGAAGGAGTACTGGAACAGTCAATTTGTTGGCAAAAGTGTCTTAACATCAGGAGATTATATAGAAACATTATGTATTTTTGTACATTTTGTTAATACATTAAATTCATATTTTACAAACTCTGTAAGTAATTATGGAAAAGCTGTACAACAGAAACAAACATATGACAACCATGGAACGTTGTTTCAATAACTGTGCTGAAAAGGGTGCTTTTTAAAGTGTCAAAAGCAGTAATAAAGAAGAAAATTTTTCATTTAACAAATACATTTTACCAGAACTATATATTTCTATGTAATATACATAACAGCTACACCGAATTTAGGCATGCTATCATCTTAGCATACTCCAAAAGTGTATACCCATGAACGACGTTTTCTTAAGTGTTAAACCATGTTAATATATAAATTCCAATGTTATTAGTGCCCCAGCCACTGAGGACAGAAACTACACATATTAATCAAATTTACATTAGTCTTTACTACATAGCTCGCTGGTACATTAGCTCATACCAAAGTTCTAAAAACATGGTAATCATAAGCGCGCATCATACACTTCACAAACACGTAACCTTACTGCCATAATATGTACATTACAAAGAGGGTACAATCTCAGCAAATTATATAGTTGTTCAAGAATGAGGCTGACCATATCTCAGGTAATTCTCAATGCAATTATAGTAGGGTACGACATCCAGTACCATGCCTTTCCATTCCCTCACAGTGTTCTGGTTTTGTACACATTATGGCATGCATTGCAGTGGCATATTAATATTAGAGATTTTTAGTGATTATGCAGAAGTTAAGATTGATTGAAAGAAAAAATAAGAATGAAATAAGGTGTTAATCGTAGATTGTTTTATGCTGATTACATTTTAACCAATTCTGTTTGTTGGAAAAGCTCTGTTATGGAGTTTAGATGCTAATTTGTTACATGTATGTAATGACTAACTTATTCTTAGCCTCAAAACAAGGAGGTGAGCGTGGGTCATAGCAAGCTGCAGTGAAACCAAAGGGTCATATTTTTTTCTAGATTTAACTGAAGGTTAGCTTTAGGCTGTGCGGGGTGGGGTGGGTATGGGTGTATGAACTGATGTTATTGTAATTTACCAATAAAATGACCTAAAAAAGTCAATAAAATGATCTAAAAAATGACTTTAAAAATTGTTGCCTTCATTTCAGAGTATGAGAGTACAGCAAATTCTTACTTTTGTAATGTTAGAACTGAAATTAAAAATTAATGTTAATTTAAACTCGCAAATTTGTATGTTCTAGAAATATGTATATATATATATATATATATATATAAAAATCTTACCTTATTCAGAATTATTCCCAACATGCAAATTGTGAACCCGCTGATCAAATATCTATTTATTTTGTTAGATTAAAAATAAATGTTTAATAATTTAATAATTTTAGTTAATCCAATTTCTTGAAAAAATGACCTAAAAACTCAAAAACAGAAAATATGACCAAAAAATGCCCAATAAAATTAATATTTTTATAACTTAGATATCTGTGTTCAGGATTTTAATGCTTAAGAGCAATGCATACTCCACAAGGGAAAAAAAGATAACATGTCATCAAAATCCGGCCTCCGGTGATTACATATGATGCAGGAATTTTGCCCAATAATGCTTCTTGCCATGACATATGCTCCATAATTTTTCTGACAAACAAAATTGGTAAAAACACAATCAGCATAAAACAGTCTACAATAACACTGCATTTCATTAATTTTATTAAGCAGCTTAACTTCTTCATAATTACAGAGGTTTTGTTTAACTTTACCCAAGCTAATGGCATCTGAGTCAATATCCAAGCTACATGGATAACCTTGTGAAAGGCCATTTGGTGATTGTCAAGGTAAAACAACATACGTATATGAAAGTCTCTATATCCTCTGGCAATTCTAATTATATCACATCATAAGTACAGGGTGTTCGGAAAGTCATTGTGCAATTACAACATATGTTGGAAGTGTCATCCAAGGCAGATATACCATCCCAAACATGCTTAATTTTATTGGAATACACTTTCTGCAGATTTGCTTGTGATATGCTTCTCAAGAAAAAAAAATCTAGTGGAGTAAGGTCCAGCAAGCGAGCGGGCCATAATTATTTAGAAATGACACGTTCCCCAAAATCTCTTCCAGAAGTCGCATAGTGTTGTCAGCTGTGTGTGCAGTAGTGCCATTTGTTGAAACCATGAGTTGTCTTCCTCTAGCTGGCTAATGTATAGATCAACATTAAATAACTATGTTCACTGTTCGCAGCTTCTTCAAAGAATAAAGGGCCAATTATAAACCATTTGGATATTTTCTGACCATGCAAGGGCATTTTTTGCACAGCATGAGGATTCTCCGTTGACCATAATCATGTGTTTTTTTGTTAACATAACCACAGAGGTGGAACCAGGCCTTACCTGTATAGGTGACATTAAGAATATTAATAGTATTCCATTCAATAAAAGATGCAAATCATTTGCAGTAGCAGATTCGCTTTTCATCATCCGCACTTATCAATTCTTGCACTGCTGTCACTTTATAAGGAACAATTTCAATGTTTTCCTAAGCGCTTTATGCATTATAAGCTCGATATCTTTTTCTTGTACCAACTTGTACAATAATTTTTACGGGCTCTGCCACATAGTCAGAAATGTCCAACAACTTCTTTTTGTTTAGTTTAGGTGATCTTCCAATTCATTCGCATTTAACACAGCTTTCTCTTGAAATCTCTCAATAGTCAAACTGCATTAAAATGAGGTACAGCTATTTCTGGGAGTTTTTTCAGCAAGTGCCTCCTGCACTAAAGCTGTGTATTTATCACCTTGTGAAAAGACATGTTCAACACAAGAAAAATATGTTCAATTGAAAGCACCATAATTTAGAACTAAACTGAACGTCTACTACTGCACATATGGCTTTCAATAGCTTATTAACCAATAATGGACTAAACAGTTAAATGTTACATAAAAGTGGAATGAATTAAAAAACAATCATGCATCTATGAAAAATCAATTATACAAACTTGTGTTAAGATTCTATGTAGAAAGAAACCGAACTTTGGCTCAAACATCCAACGTTATCTACATCCTAAGTGCAAAGCAACATTCCAAATGCACTGCATACGTGATGCCATGCATGTGTGTGTAAAAACCAGAGATGTACTCATACATTTCTTACAGTGTACCTTGCTACCCACCTCCAAAACTCGATAGTAAGCAAAACATCTATCTTATGGATCTAGTGTGAAAACCAGGCAAAAAGAACATGCCATATGTATGTAACTAAAGAAGCAATATGCTACAACCAATTAGACACATGCCCATACTCAAAATAAGTGTTATATAGTCACATCACACAGACAACATTAAATATTTAAATTACACTCCTATGTTTGACATAAAATAAGAGAAATGTCAACATTTATAACAGCAAACACATTGTAAGTATTGAATATAAATAGACAACCACAGTTGCAGCACATTTGTGCAACTCTAATCATGAAATAGACACAAAGAGTTGCTGAAATGTTAGCACTCCCCATCTTCGTCAACAAATCTAGAGTTATGAATTTTGAAGTTCCACCACCAGACATCACCAGGTCGGGAAACACAAAGTTCAAGTATTAGTAGTAATTCATTGGCTATATTTGTTTTATTGTAGAATGGCTAACTGGCATTACACCTGTCCAAAGATTAATGTGCTTAATTGATGTACAAGTCAGCAGTATTATGTTGCACAATATCAGTGCATTGCTAGGGCATATGTCTCTGAAACTGGGGTTATGTTCAATCATGTAAGATCATGCTGCTTTAATAAAACTGCATGACTACATTCTGTAAATCAGGGGCTGAAAACAAGAATGTGGGTGGTTTTTGGAAGTTGTGAGTAGACTACAATTTTCAATTGTACTTAAAGTGTGAGTGTCCAAGTATGTATATAGTGCTGCTCAACAGCATTAAATACATATACATACTTTTTACTTTCTCTACTACGTATAGTAAGTAGGGGAAGTATTGTATTCCACCCCAAAATTCGATACCGAGATTTCATTGGAAATATATGTTTTGAGGCCCCCTGAATCCAAAAAATGCATTTTTGGAAACATATCCGTGTGTGTGTGTGTGTGTGTGTGTGTGTGTGTGTCTGTGAACAGCATAACTCAGAAACAAACAGTCGGATAAACACCAAACTTGGTATTTAGGTTCAGTATCTTCCAGAGATGCGACACGAAGCTTTTCAAGAAAATCCCCCCATCCCAGATTACCCTTTACATGGAACATTTTTCAAAAATTTTAATTTTCTCAAAAAGGGCTCTAACAATTTTGATTAAAATATCATATGTTTAAGATACTTTCATGACAAATGAAATGTATATCTCAAATTTTCTGGGAATGTCTCCAAAAGTATTCTTCATCGTGAACGACTTTTGCATAACTGGTATACCATAAGAGATAGACAAAATTTTACCACACAAAAAATGTAGATTGCGTTAAAATACGCAATTTATGTCATAGATTTTTTTTTGTTGAGTGAACCATTTTCGAAATATTGCTTGTTATTCTCTTAAATTTTCCAATATTTTTTCTTAAATGGGAATTCGTTATTCATTTTTTTATGTCCTGGACATACAAAGAGAATAGAATGCGCCACATAGCAACCAGCTCTTAAAATATTTGACTATAGCTTAAAGCCTACCAATTCCCCTTGCATCTACAAGAAAATTAGCAATAAGATTAATATCTCGATATCTCGATTAACATGAAGCATAAGGAGAATAAGCATTTGTAAGAATAGTTTGTACAAGAATAGAGAAAGTCATGTGAGTGTAACACATCAGATTTTTTTTTCAAAAAACAATTTTAGACAGCTACAACAAGAGACCTTGGACACACATATCCAAAAGGAGGATATAATTTTAATCATAAAATTATTATTATTCAAATGATAAAACAAATCAACAAAATATCTTGAACCACTCCAGAGATTGAGCATTTTAATGTTTTGCCAAATACTGTATGCGCAAAATAGCGCCAGAGGCACCACCTTTGGCAGCCTATATCTTAGGCCAGGATTTTTTTTGGACAAAACAAACAAAATAAGGGTTCTTAGAGATTTCATTGGAAATACATGTTTTAAGAATATCATAGTGATGTAGTCCCTCAACTCTCTATTTTAAATTATGACACATCACTGTTACCAGCTTCTAAATCTTCAAAAGTAGTCAAAATAAGGGTTATTAATAGTCAACTGCAAAATTCACTCAACTTGAATTTTCACTTCAACTCGCTTTCAACTTCACTCAAATTGAATTTTTCAGTTGCCTCTATTAATAACTTGCCAAGACTGGCTAAGGTCTGTAAAAAGTATAATCAATTTTAATTAATTATATATCTAATAATAATAAAATAAGGGTTTCTTACTTTGTCCTCAATTTTAACATGCGTTAAATTCAATAACATCTGAAACTATGAAGGTACCCATCTGCCTGAATTGATATGGAGTGCCAGCACAAAAAATATCCTCCAACATTCACATTCAATAAAATAGGATTCAAATTGAGTGATATTAATATGAGAACCACAAAAACCCCAGTTTTTGAAAATACTTTACATCTATGTCCATCTGGAAGAACAGTGCTTTTCAATGATGAAAGAAATATCACAACTCGTAGAATGGTTTCAGAGAGAGAGAGAGAGATGCACGCACACACACACACACACACACACACACACACACACACACACACACACACACACACACATATTTATGCAAATGGGTATAAAATATTGGCTGATATAATAAATCTGATATCTTTAACCTCCCCCAGTTTTTCAAATTCTGAAAATAATGCAAAGCCTGTAACGTTGAATGATTTTGTTTGTTTGTTTGTTAGATAACAGTATGATATTTTAAATCTTTGTATCTTCTCTTTGGTCTCGTAGCTATTTAACAACATAAAGGCCCCACAGTTTTCACATAAGGAAACCTCATAACATCCATGTAGGTACAACAAAACAGGGGCAAAACTCTCCACATGCAGGCTACTATGTTAAACACTATAGAAATGAACCACCTTAACTATCTAGAAAAATAATTGTCACAATTGATTACAATTATTGGTTGAGCAATGTTGATGCTATACTGGACACAATTTTCTCTTTATATAATTATTTTGTATACAACCGTAACGCACTCAATTACAACAGCAAAACCTTGTTATATAATGGTTATTATAAGTTTTTGATATAAGCATTACATACATACTGCTATAAGCAGATTTTAAAATGTGTCTCCTGTTTTCTCAGTTGCTAAATCATGGACATCTATGTATAATGCTTGGAATTATATATCCACAGTTTTTATCTTATTTTACATCCATTTCCTGAGGAGTAATAACTACCTTTTACTTTCTCTGCCATCTATCTGTAGCAGGTAATAGGAAGTACAGTGGAATCTCGTTAGCACGTTCCTCATTAACACGTTTTCCCATTTATTACATTGAATTATATAAGTCCCGGTACCAAATCACCAAATATAATAAATAACGTTTCCTTAGTGCGTTTTCCCAATCCCGCTTACTACGTTTTGAGGTTTGACATCCTCATTCGCTGTTTTGGCCAATCCTTGGTCAGTCCAGTGCAAGTAGGCGCTTAACACGTTCAAAGTTTAACGTCCTCCATTTGCTACTTTGATCAATCCTTGGTCAGGGGTGGATACCGGCAGCCAATCACATGCATGTATGTAAATATTTGTGTGACACGATTTATGTGGGCGGGATAGAGAATGCTTTACCTGGTGTGGTAAACGCCAACGATAGTTTCTACTGTTGAGTGTTGACCAAACATACATAGATTGTATTTTAACTTTTCATTTGCAATGAAAAAAAGAAAGTGTAGTAAATAACCAACACTGAAAATCCTTGAAGTATACTACAATCCAAATATGAAACATGAATTATAATAAGCATTCATAAGAATGGTTAGTAGAAGCTACACAGAAATAAACAATAATGGCTACAGAAAGTCATGTGAATGTAAACACATCTGTTTTCGTTCCATGATATTCTCCACATTAGTCAAACCTTTCTTCACAAGCATTTTCTTTTGACTCCAACATGCTCACATTCTAAGATACAGGTCCTGTAAATCCCTTTTAGTCACTTAGAAGTTGTTTTATAGCCCATGTTCAATGTAACAATAAGCTTTTCAATGGTGAAAGAATTATCACAATGTGTTTAATGGTTTCCCAGATTACTTTCATACACACATACAAATTTTCTCTCTTTGTAATATTCATATAGATTATTTTGTAATATTAGCACAGATTAGGATGCAGCATTTCCATAATTTTCTTTGCATCTTTTAGCGAGTGTATATACGTCTAATATCTGTGTCACATTATTTTCAATTATGGTACATATTTATTTCTCCTCTAGGTTTTATTTCATCCCTTTAACACATTTAAGTCACAATTATCACTCAAAAGCCAGGCAATATGTAAACTAACTTTAAATTACTCTCTCTAGAGGGAGTAAATTTAAACCTGCACTTCCATGTGACCTTAAAGTAGCAAGAGTCACAGTTTATAAACACTAAAAACTTTGCTGTCATCTCTAGCACTCCCCATATATGGCCTAAGACCTTTGGGGATTGCCTCATTATACCAAGCATAGACTGGACCCATTTCTGAAGTGGAAGCACCCAGAGGGCAGAGTCCATTACTTCCGATGGTAGGACAGTGAGAATGGCAGTGTAATGAGAGGAGCTACAGCTTTTACCATGGACTCTGAACCACGTTGGGATTGAGGATACTCCACATAAGCAAGTGAGAGGTGAAGGTGTGGATAGGGCTGACTTAAAATCCCCACTCCACAGCCGGGAATCAAACCCTAGACCCTCAGAACAAGAGCTGGAAACGAAACTGCTGGAATAAAAAAGCTTTTAATCTACTGTTAATAAATCAGAAGTTGTTTGTTAGACCATAACAACAAAGTCTATTATTACCAACCAGAGTGCTTAACAAATCTATAAATGTGTTCTGTGACAGTACAAACAACTATTATCACCATAAATTATACACATTTATGCTTCATTTTGATCTCAAGAGTATCATGACACTGACATGTAGCAGCACTGCACATGTGTGGTGTCCCCCATCCCCTATAAATTGGGATAGCTTTCAGAACAATGAGCTGACACATGCACACATCATATCAGTGCAACAACACATCAGGTTATTACAGGCTGGCATTGGTGTCATCTTATAGAAGGTACGAGGTGGAGATATTTCGTCATGGAAACTTTAAGAACATTGAAGTAGAATTAACTTGTTACAAAGTAATTTCTCTAGTTAAATAACAAGATTAACATAGAGAAATTACTTTGTAACAAGTTAAAAGACCCCATTCCACAAGACAAAAAAGCTGGAATCTATAAAATCAATTGTTCAGATTGCAATAAAGTAAACATAGGTAAGACAAAAAGAAACCTAGAAACTAGGCTAAAGGAGCACATGAGATGTATTAAATACAAACAAATGGACAAATCTGCAGTTTCACACCATTTTTGGATCACTAATCACAACATCAAACCCAATATTACATTAGTCAAACCAGCCAAATTTGCAGCCAAATTAGATGCATGGGAGAAGATCACCATTCTAAAACACAACACACATCTAATGAATTTTGATTTGCCGCCACCAAATCCTCTCTGGAAGTACATTTCTCCACCACAAGATGCCACCACAGGATCCAGTCCAAAAAACGGAAACACCAACAACACGGGCCAGTCGAATTAACCTTCTGAGGATGGGAACAACGGTTTCCCGAAACATGTTAAGTGAGTAAACTTAAGTGATGTTAGTGTAACAATTCCGACTCACCTTTAAATAAATGTATTATATTAATTAATTTTGAAGATTGAGAAACTAGTAACAGTGATGTGTCATAATTTAAAATAGAGAGAGTTGAAGGTTGTTACACTACATCACTAAAATGTTCTCCCAAAACGCGTTCAAGTAAGAACATTTTAGTAATGTAGTGTAACAACCTACAACTCTCTCTATTTTAAATTGTATTATATTGTATGTATTTATCCACTTTTCAATATATTTATATGTTTCTAGTTATTGGCTCTAAATTTTTACTGCACTTTCCAATATCTTACCCATATGATTCACATCTTATTACCTCAGTGGCCTCACTTTTACTGAATATTGGGAAGGGGGGAAGAGATTACATCGTAAACAGTCCAATAGCAAATATAAAGATAGCAGTTGAATTAGCATTAGTAAGCAAATAACACCACAGTTCTTGCAAACAAAACTATTTCAGAATATGCTGAGCAGTTAAAGATGTTAGCAAAAAACCATCACATAAGCACATGCTTCATGCATCAATAATAAAGGCATAAATTAGGCACAAAAGCAATAACAACAGAATAAAGCTTGGCTTTAAGGATATGACATTTATAATACTTACGGCAGTTTCATTCTCATAAATATCCAACAGGTGAAAAAGGAAACAATTACACACAGGAATCCAACACATATCAGCAAGATGCGATTGAGCTTTGGTGTTGACGGACTGTGGGTATGATCTAGCACCACAAAGCCAAGTCCTCCCATTGTAAAAAGGAAACTGGATGCAAGTCCTTCCATGATGTACTGCCCATTCACTCTGTATGGCATGAATGCCACCTGAAAATGAATTGTACACTTTGTAAACTTTCAATAATATACAAAAGACACAACTGAATAAAGTATGAAAATAAATGAGGAGTAGGAAAACTCATTTACACTCTTCACTTAAGTAGAATTACCTGGACGTGTTTCGAGACTCCCTTGCTCTCATCATCAGCTGCTGACCTACTGGCTGGTGGTTGTTAGACTGTCCTGTATCTGCCTGTGTTGACCATCTGTGGTGGTATCTGGTGAGGGTTTGATGTACTTGCTGAGTTTGTCCTCTGTTGGGATATTGCAATGAATTTTGATATCCCAACAGAGGAAAAACTCAGAAGGTACATCAAACCCTCACCAGATACACCATAGAAGGTCAACACAGGTAGATAATGCCCGTACCCAGAATAAAATTTCGGGGAGGGTTTTCCACAAGTAGATCTAAACTTAACAGTACTCCAGTTACCATATACCTACTCCGTAGTATATCCCCGCCGCTGTATCTTTGCACTTGACAGTTCGTGTGGCTTCGCGTAAGGTTGGCTACATTGTGGTTGCGACATTGCCAGAATGGTAGTAAACAACAACAGCTGATTGTTCTCCTTTCTATCGTGTATAAGCCACATACAAAAAGTGTATGTAACGAACGCCAATGAATCATAACTATTTCGTATTATTATTGTTAATTGAAAATAAGCGATATAAGCAGCTTTGGTATGGTCGGATACTCCTTTCTATGATAATAGGCATAAATGTGTCTACGTATGGCGTCTAATTGGAAAGCATCAAGATTTGTGACTGGACGAGGCTGCTTTCTTTTCTTGGAGATGATAGAAATACCTGTTGTGTTCCAGATGGTTCAGGAATTTTGTCCTCTTTCTCTTAGAGTTTCACTCCCTTGTGAATAACAGTTCTCGTGCTTAGACCAAGAGCTGCTGCAGTTCGTTGTACGGTTTTATCAGCAGAAATAGAGGGATTGCTATGAAGCTTCACGTACTCCTTTTCCTGTTCAAAGAATTCCCGGGTTCTCCTTAATAGTTCCAATGCCTGACTATTAAGTGGCACACCTTGGCACAAAGGATTTTCACTTTGTGAATCATCACTCGGCGATCGGCGTCGTTTTTCAGACATTGTCGCGCTAAAGTTTGGTTTAAATAAATAATATGAATGGAATGTATATAAAATAGATAAATATATATAAACGAACAATAACAAAACTATCAAACAATAACCACAAATATAAATAACAATGAACAATATGTAGCAAAGAACAACTCGACACTCATGCTAGAGATTCACAAACTGAAGCACGTGGTTGGGAATAGTTACATCCGGCAACAGAGCCGATTCTAGTTCTGGTTCCACTTTGTCATCGACCATCCGGAATGCTGCCTTGTGATTGGCTTAGGAATTCAAAAGGTTGAAGCTTTTCATCTGTTTTTTCGCGAGTGTACCAACTTAAACGCTAGCTGTCAAGTGCAACGTTATAGCGGCGGAGGTGTATATATATATATAGATGTTACATGGATAAGAAAATTGCTTGGAGACATTTATATAGACAAGAAAAGCTCACCAGAATGAGGATATTCCACCTTACAGCACAAAACACGGAGACTGCTTCGAAAACCAGAATGTATGGTCACCTTACCTATGTAAGGCGACGATATTAAGTTTACTTTTTTCTTGTAAATGTGCTACTAGCAAAAGACCTACTGTTATCTAACGACATTTTCCCATATTGATTTGCTATGAATTTAAATAAATAAAACTGTCAGAAGTTTCAGGGGGGGTGTTTGAACCCTAGAAACCCCCCCTCTAAATATGGCCCTAAGGCAGATACAGGACAATCTAACAACCACCAACCAGAAGGTCAGCAGCTGACAAGAGCAAGGGACTTTCAAAACATGTCCAGATAATTCTACGTAAGCGAAGAGTGTAAATGAGTTTTCCTACTCCTCGTTCATTTTCATTTGAAATAGTTCACTATCAACCGCTTCTACATTATTACTTATAATGAATAAAGTATACTTACAAAGTTAAAGTAAGGAATTTGTTACAATTGATACTCTCATTGCTTACTGTAGAGATCCCCTTATTCCATAACCTCCACAAAAAAATAGCTGTGTTACAATCACAGCTTAGTATAATGTTATGAGGGTGGATCAAATATGAACTGAATTTTTTTTAGTAATTTACTGAACCAATCAAAAGGTACAATACTGTATCACTTTATGACTTTTCTACATAGTATCCTGATTTCAAAATACACTTTTCCCAACAAATGCGTAGTTTTTTGTTCCTTCCTCAAAGAAAGAAGTGTCCACAGCCAACTGTGCATGAACTCAAATCCTGCATCATCAAATTGTTGTTCCCTCAAGGTCTCTTTAAGCAAACAAATGATAGTTGCAGGGGGATAAATTTGGACTGTATGGAGGGGTTTCAACTTTTCCAGTGAATCTCTTCCAGTTTTTCACATGTCAACGCAACCATATATGGTGTTGCATTATTGTGGAGAAGAATGATATTTCAGATGGATTGCCGACATCATTTGCTACAATAAATAGCTTTACCTCAACCAAAAAAGAGTGTTTCAAGCACCTTTTCAGCTGAAAAGCACTGTTTTATGCAGCTGTCATTCATGGAGCCCATTTTCCACAACATTGAAAATGTTTTGTGCACTCATACACTTGGATCTTCAAAATAGTTTTTGTTCCAAACTGTTGTTAATATTTTATCAAAATTTTGGATTGGCTTTATGAGTTCCTTGGTAAGCACCTTTATGATAATGATTGCTAAACAAAATGTGTACCTTCTGCACATTTTCTGTTACTGACACGAGAAGTGACTTTCTGCATGTGACAAACAGAGTAAAGCCCTAGATATCTCCAAGCAGAAAATTACAGTTTATATTTGATACACTCATAATGCTTTTCAAACGTCTACAACAGTCTTTAAGCTTATCTTATGTACATTATTGGTGAAGTTGTGAGCGTGCTTTATTCAGCTATGAATTAACTTTATTCTGCTGTCCCACCAACTGTTGATAATGCATGATATAATGAATGCTCACTTCTACAGCTAGGATAGTGTGTCTGTCTCCTATTTAAGAGGTCCAAAATTCAAATCTCAGTGAGAAGAGTTACATGAATAAACTTTTTTCCTGGGGTTTTCTCTTTTCTTCAAAGTCAAATGTCAGGTAAATCTCAACTCCTTGGACAATGAGCATCATTTCTTCCAATGCATTCATTCACCATCCAATATGATCTACACAGTCAAACAGCTTTAAACTTTCTCTCTCACTCCATCTGTCTCCCGCCCTCCCCCCCCAAAAGCAGCCATCTATTGTTATCCATATGATTCAAAGGATTTATAAAATTATAAGATTTATATACCTTTTTGCATGTAGTACACATAGTCTGAGACTTTCTTTTAGTTTGACCAACACAACCAACAGTGAATGAAAAGGGTAGTATGATGCTCAAATGAACCCAGGTTCCATAAAGCTTAGAGTTCCCTTACATTTATCTAGGTAAAACAGCGAAACCCCAGGAAAAAGCCTTATCCAGAATAGTCACTACAAATGATATATTTGAACTAAAACCCTATGGAATACGGCAGACCACTACATCCACACCCCTTAATACCTTTTTTTAGTTTTGATATAGCTGCATTTCGTCATAATGGACATAACGTGAAACTTAACCTAACCAGCCAAGTAATGAGTCGTGAGCAATGATGAGCAGTGCCTGCATAAAGCTGTAGTTCAAATCCCAGCCTTGGGATTGAAGTTTTCAAGCCAGATTCAACTTTAGTCTTTACCTTAAACATGTGGCAATATGATAAGTCTCATATATTAAAGCCTGGCTCACAATAATTGGAAATGAGAATCAGAACAGAAACTACACTAAAATATATTTATTATAGTAATACTAATTTTATTGTTAACCCAATTAATTGTCAAATTTACAACAACAGTTTTACAAATTTATTCTTAACCCAATTTCTAAAAATAACAATAAAATAAAATACAAAGAAAAACTAACCTCTTAACTACTGGTATCTAGCAGTATGGAATACTGATAGCCAGCATTCCTCCTAATCTAAAAGTACAATTATAAATTTATTTAATCTCTAATCTAACTCTACCTTGAGTTGCTTTCCTTGGACTCCAACAAACTCAAACCTTGAGGTTGTCAAGTTGTTGGGTCCTACTTGCAACATATCAAATAAAAACTACTGTAATTTAATACTCATTTACCTCTTGCTTGCTAATTTTCCTCATCCATTTTGCTCTTACTTTGCCCAAAAAGTTTACTACTTCTATTACATTTTTCATAGATTTTACATTTACTAACTTTTTAGCTTGAATTTCTATTGGTAAATTTAACTTCTCTCTTCTCTTTCTAAGCAAATTCGTTTCTTCACATTTTAAAGCTATATGTCGCTCTTTAACTTTCCAGTGGCATAGTGGGCATTTCTCCAAATCAATCTCTTTTCTCAAACCTTTCAAATTCACCACCCCTGTCCTAGCCCATGCAAATCCTGCTCTTGCTGTTTTATCATATATATCAACATACTGTTCCCTACTCCATACTACTTTCATTTCTTTGTATAATTTCAGTGAGTTCTTAAAAGTAAAACTCGCTAATAAATCTTGTTTTTCTATATCCTCTATTCTTGTGCTAATTTCATTCCAGAAACCTATTTGTAGTAATTCTTTAGCTCTCCAAATCTCCCCAAAACCTATCTTCATCAAGGTTTCCTTTATCTTACCTAGCCAAGACTCTTTTATGATTAAGTCTTTCCTGCACTATCAAACATTGATGTAAAATGTTCTGATCATCAAAATTTCTAATTGTAATCCAATATTTTAGCACCCTTTCCACAATTTTTCCTTTAATTCCCATTCTCCCTAATTCTATATTTATTATGTGGGCATTCAGAACTGACAGAAAGTTACCAGAGCCTAGAAACTAAAATGGAAATGGGAGACTTAGTAAAATTTTAACTTTTCAGTTCCTGTTCCCAGGAACAGCACAAAGGATTCATATTAAGAATAACTGTTTTCATGGTACAAATTGTCCAAGGAAGACATTACCAGAAACTGCCATTATATGTTTACTCTGCTCACAAGCTTTGGGAGGGGGGAGGAACCAATAACGGCACAGAACAACTGACTTTAATGTATGCCATTTATTGTGAGGCAGTATTTTAATACCTGAATAATTTCAATTGTATTTTATAATAAATAAATTCAATAACAGCCCGCCTTGAAACAATATGTATGTAATAATTATTTAAAATGTATGTGACAGTCATTGCAAATGCTTATTTTTATTGTAAACATGTTTTAATAATGCTATGTGTATATATTACATACTCTAATAATGCAAGAGCCGTGAGAATAATAAGTTTTAAGTTGCTAACAATGACGTAATACTGAGGTAACCTTGTGGCAATAATGAGTTTTAGAGTTTGAAAGTTACTAGTCATGATTAAAGCAATGATAATGTAATTTCTGTGACAATTTAAAATTAGCCAATCAACAGCAAAGAAAAGCTTTAAGTAAAATGCAGATATTCTATTGGACTAGAATTAGCCAATAAGAGACTTGAAATACCGAAGCTTACAGGTTTAATGGTAGAAATAATGTTCAGTTGCTGGCAAACCTTGGTAGTGAACAGATGGAAGATATTAATAGATATAATATAAAGATATAATACGTGTGAATCGTAAAATTATGTATACGCGCTAAGTGAAAGTATTAAAGATTCTCACAGTTCTTAAAAATTGCAGTGCTTTATAAAAAAAATGTGCAAGGATTAATAAAGGAAGTGAATTTAAAAACTTAAATTCTGTGATGTCTACAATCATTGTCATACCGCACCCTGCCTAAGATACATGACTCTACAAACATTACTGACGCAGCCGAGGCAAATTCAAACATAAATAATATATAGAAGCAGTTTTAATAACAAAGTTAAATATTATAGTGTAAAACTTGGAGTGTAACAACAAAATTACATCGTAAAATCAGCTTCTCGTACGTAGCAGCATATTGCATAATAACAGTAACTATTACGTAATCAACAAATTCAAACCTACGCCCAAAGCGTGTTGCAAACTCCTTAAAGCAACTAATATTTACGTAAATAAAAATTACGTAACAAACATATCTACTTCAAGTTGGATCCCAACATGGGGCAGTTAAAATTACGTAACCAAACAAAACAAAAGCAGCACAACATAACCTTCTTCAAGTTTAAACATATTACGTAAAGCAAATTTCTACTTCAATTGCCAACTTATTAAGATGGGGCTTTCACAACAGGAATCAGAAATAGCAATGTGTAAGTTTTAAAAAATGTTTACTGCATTGAAGTTCTAAGTTTGTTATCTGCATTATGATGGATGAATTGCAGGTCACAAACAAGTGACATCCCAATGTGCATAATTGATTTCCACATTGCTATTGATAAGCATTCCCGTTGCCAGTGTATTGTTTCTTTGCTTTCTGTTCATTTCCAGTTTATTGTAAACCAACCTTAACACTTTGGCTAGAAGCCTGATAATAAAATTTTGTCCTGCAGGGTTATTTTAGATGCTAGTAAATCTGACATGAAACTGTTGCATTTAAGCTTATTTAATTGCTAATGCTTTGGGCTGAAATTGAACCCACAGCTCTGGGCACAGAAACCCAGAGCTCAACTATCTAAAACACCTAAAGCTATTGGAAAAAAAGTACTTGCAACAGCAAGCCACCTTTGAGATTATGATACTCGTATAATTGCCTTGGCAGCTAACTTGCTGGAGAATAAATATACAATGAATCAGAAAAGAAGTTACAGGCACATCCCTTGATGAAAGTCATAAACAGCTCATTGAAGAAGCTAAAGGTCCACACTTTGAACTGCAGCCATGGCACTGAATTTTTCAAGTTTGATACATCTATCCATCCTTAAGATGGCACTAATTAACGTGAATAAGAACTATACAATTTTTCTTTCCTGGAGCTTTAAAATGCTACCAGATTCATTTTTCAATAATTGTCATATGAATATTCGGCTCCAAATATCTTTGGGCGTTTCTACACTCATTTTTGTTTCAGTAATGTTGCAGTGAATTGATACAGTAAGTAGGCACGAAAGTTTCAGCAAGTATTTTTTCATTCATTTGAAAAGCCAGCTTTGAACATATATTGTTCCTACAAAACTATTACCTAATTAAACTAAGTTTCTAAAAAGCATTTACTAACAAGGTAAAGGTAATTTTGTATGGCATGAAAATCAATGCTTTATTTACTGCTCTCCATCAGTAATTTTAACCCTCTATAATCGCCATATTATAACTTGTCTCTTGAGACAGCTCAGTGACAGTTCATATCACTGCAGCTAGGTGTATGTCAGACAATCACCATCGATACCGCCCAACACCCCTTTGTACCCTCTGCCTATTGCCTCCAGCACAACACTTCCACTGTTGGCGGCTTTATTTACACTGCTGTGTGCAGTAATATGTATAATATGCTTTGGGCTCGTAAACCCTGGAAGAAATGCATACCCATATAAAGAAAATAGACAAGACCTTGACATAATATGTAATAAACAGTAGTTAGGTGTTATTAAAAATAAAGTGAAATACGCCCAATAATTAATAATAAAGTGAAATACACACAAGTGAGCAAGAATGAACAAATCTTTAGTTTTCACACTGAGTTCTGTTGCAGATTTTGAGCATTTAGTGCAATATAGCATATGGTATTTGTCACACTTGAGTTCACAGAATTTAAAAATACATTTATCCGTTACTAAATGAAAATTAAATTATTGTGCGTATTTTATGCATGACTCATTATGATGTTTCTTATGCACCGATTTGGTTGTTATAAAATGCTTCCATATCAGAAATGCTACTCACAAATAACATGTAGCCTTCCCTCTTTCCACTAACTTATGTCGTAATGCTATAATTCAATATATACAAGTATAACAGCGGTAGTTAATATGGTTTTTTATTATAGCATTAGTAGTTTCACATTATAAACATTAACTTATAATTTATTCTTTTGTTAACAGTGTAAGAAAGACAATTTATTTAGTCATGTACAATACTGAATCAACTGTTAGCATTGTCAATGAGCATGCCAGGTTGCATTTCGCCCTTCCGTTCCCCTCCATGCAAATGGTTGCAACGTAGCTCTCTTTCTACTTCACTTACATGCCGAGGCCATCTCAAGAGCCAAGTCATAATACGGCAATTATAATATATGATTTATTTTACTACATATGCCACTCTTATTCTAATTCCTACACGGGTTTATATATTCCTATCACAAGCACCTTAATCGAAGCGATTTGAATAGCCTGGTTATTAAGATGAGATGAAATGAACTGGCAATCCATTCAAAGCCGAAGTCATGAGTTTGAATCCCAGCTACTGTGAAATGTGCCTGTGGTAAAGGATGGTGAGGGCCCATGTAAAATAACCTGTGTGATGGCACACATGGATGATAGCAAGGTTACATTTGAGTGTAGTTGCATGGAGTTTGCTACATTCTAAAAAAACACTATACCCCCGCCGCTATAACGTTGCACTTGACAGTTCGTGTGGCTTCGCGTAAGGTTGGCTACATCGTGGTTGCGACGTTGCCAGAGTGGCTAGTAAACAATGAACAGCTGATTGTTCTCATTTCTATCGTGTCTATGCCGCATACAGAAAGTGTACATAAGTAGCGAACGTCACTGAATAATAACTATTTCGTATTATTATTGTTAATTGAAAATAAGCGATATAAGCAGCTTTGGTATGGTCGGATACTCCTTTCTATGATAATAGGCATAAATGTGTCTACGTATGGCGTCTAATTGGAAAGCATCAATATTTGTGACTGGACGAGGCTTCTTTTTTTTCTTCCCTGGAGTTGATAGAAATACCTGTTGTGTTCCAGATGGTTCAGGAATTTTGTCCTCTTTCTCTTGTAGTTTCACTCCTTTGTGAACAACAGTTCTCGTGCTTAAATCAAGAGCTGCTGCAGTTCGTTGTACGGCTTTATCAGCAGGAATAGAGGGATTTCCGTGAAGCTTCACGTACTCCTTTTCCTGTTCAAAGAACTCCCGGGTTCTCCATAATAGTTCCAATGCCTGACTATTAAGTGGCACACCTCGGCGCAAAGGATTTTCACTTCGTGAATCATCACTCGGCGATCGGCGTCGTTTTTCCGACATTGTCGCACTTAAGTTTTGTTTAAATAAATAATATGAATGAAATATATATAAAATAGATAAATATAAATAAATAAATGTATAAACGAACAATAACAAAACTATCAAACAATAACCACAAATCTAAATAACAAATAACAATGAACAATATGTAGCTTGCAAAGAACAACTCGACGCTCTGCTAGAGATTCACAAACTGAAGCACGTGGTTGGGAATAGTTACATCCGGCAACAGAGCCGATTCTAGATCCGGTTCCGCTTTGTCATCGACAATCCGGAATGCTGCCTTGTGATTGGCTTAGGAAGTCAAACGGTTGAAGCTTTTCATCTGTTTTTTCACGAGTGTACCAACTTAAACGCTAGCTGTCAAGTGCAACGTTATAGCGGCGGGGGTATACAATAGTATTAAAATAAATTAATATATTTATGATATAAAATAGCTACAAATACTTTTATTTTAAAGAACAGTATAATATAAAAATAACAAAAACAAACACAGCTAAAATGTTTTAAAACTTTTACTAAACATTCTTAATAACCCAGAGCATTCTTGTAGAATTGTAAGCAATCTTGTAGAAAGGCTTTTCATAGTGCTATCCTGTCTTGTTTCTTCACTGGATGCTGCTATGTAAAGTTTTCAAAGTTTACTTAAAACAACTACAAAATAATCATTGCTATTTTTTGCTTGAGATGAATTTAACTTAACATGTTTCTTTTCTTTCTTAGTAAAAATGTTTGCTATTGCAAAACACCTGTTAGCATCATAAAACAACTTGTATATTTGAAGTCAAATTTAAAAGAAAGTTTGTAAATACATTTCAAATGTGGTTAAAACCCTGTGCCAAATTAAGAATAGTTTATAATAAGAACCTTCTAAAACTAAGATTTTTATGCAAAATGTTGCATGTATATAGCTTAAATTTTATATGCGAGAATTTGAAGAATTGGTTGACACTTTTAAAAATTTAGTTGAAAGCTGTATAAAACAATGGTCGTTTGTGTGGAGATCCTCATAAAAGCTCTAGGAGAACTGCTTGCACATTATGGAGGTAAATATTATATACCTGGGGTTTAAGAAAATTTGTTGATATGTTTCAAACTTACTTGAAATAGTTGCAAAATTAAGGATAACTATTTGGAGAGCCTTCTAGAAATGTAGGAGTTTTAGGTGAATCACTGTATGTATGAACTAAAATTTTGTACACCAGTGTCCAAAGAAAATTTGTTTAAATATTTCAAATTTGCTTAAAATTGGTACAAAATTAAGAGTTGTTTATCTGCAGAACTTCTTTAAAATTTGCCGTTTTCAAGGGTATTTCCTAAAATAACTATAATGATTTTTACCAATGCTGCATTATTTTAAGTGCAAAATAATTGCATCCAAACTTAACACTATGCGGTCATTTACATTCTTATTTAATTACAACTTTCTTCCAATGTTTCCTGTTCTCTTTTTCTTTTACTTACAGGTCTAGAATGTCCATGTTCATCTGTAGTTGAGCCGACACTTGGAGGTTCTACAATCACGTCATAAATTATTCCTAGAAAACAATTTCATACTTTAGTCATAATATGAGCAACAGTTAGAAAAAGATAATTCATTTGATATATGAATTACGAGACAAAGTTTAAATACAGATCTTAATTTTCACTATTACTAAGTGATAGGTAGTATAGCTCCAAAATTATGAGTTTGTATAAAACGAACCATCTGACATACGTGACAAGCAGTAAGTGAACCAAACCACCCTCCCCCCCCATATGTAACTGTCCTTTTAGCATAAGTACAAGTACTATAAGGTTTTGTTGTATAACTGTTTATATGAAAATTTGGTTAAGTCATATACTTCAATGGTGTTCAATCTACATTTCTTAATAATTTAGTTTCTTTCATGTAGATTTCCAAAGTCACACCATCTAAAGCTATAGCAGGCTGCTGGTAAGAAAGTTATAGGACAGAATAATTCTCGTTATGAACTGGTATATTACTTAAACTTAAGCTCTTAGGTCCTTAACCAGCAATACTGAAAATATCAGGACCCAGCGCCATTTTCCCCTTCCCCTCCAAACAAGAAGATGACCAAACACTGTTTCATCTCTGAGCACGTGACTGCACCCACAAACCCTTTCTCTGCAACCACGTGATTTCCCCCATCGCTATTTCCTTTCCCTAAATCTCCATATTGAAACCATTTGTGCGAATGCCTCATTCTTGGAGCTTTTGTTGTAGCAAAATGAACCACTTTGACATGACATTTGTGTTTTAAAATAAATAAATAAACTGTATTCTTTTAACACGCAATCTATCCTTTCCTTCCCCCATTCTCTTAAAATGAAAATATGTATTCCTTTCACGTGCAAACTTTGTTTTCCTTGGCCCAATTCCTTTAAAATAAATAAATTGTAATGCATTCCTTTCACATGCAAACTATTCTTTCCTTGCCCCATTACCTTAAAAACTGCATTCCTTTCATGTGCAAACTTTCCTTTCCTTCGCCCATTCCTTAAATAAATAAATTACAATATGTTCCTGATAAATAAATTATAATGTATTCCTTTAACGTGCAAACTATGCTTTCCTCGGCCCATTCCTTTAAAGTAAATAAATTGCAATGTATTCCTTTCAAATGCAAAGTTTTGTTTCCTTTCCTTTAAAACAAATCCTCATCCAACTCCTCTCTGCTCCCCTGGCCTGCACCATCCGGCCCATGTTACTTCCTTTTCCCAGTGTCATGAAACAGCAATAGTAACAGTGGTGGGAGCACCTTCTTCGGAGGGAAGCTGAAAATGGCAGGTAGGCGCTGGGTCCCCAGTATTTCCCCTTAACCTCCTCCGATCCACATAATAGGCGTTTGTAACGCACTGTCACCTACAAGCGTATCACTACATGGGTAAGAATAAAAGGAAAACATGTTTACCTTAAAAGTATACAACGCGAAGTATGCCCAGCTCTATTTTGGTGTATGTGTAAAAATAGATGTTTATCAGCTTTTCACGTACGCACCCAAAACCTCAATAACTATTTCACCCTCAATAACTATTAATATTTATTTTAAGCCTTCTTTTCTACATACCTCCTGTAACCAAAAAATAAGACAATAAAACCAATGAAAACATGACCATAGCCGACGGTTGATGAAGCCATGATGGTCTCTTTATTTTCAAATTAGGTACCTCCAAGACATGAAATGGTATCCTGTACAAAAATTCCATTTTATTAGCTCAAGCCGGCAACTCAACAATACGTCACTTCATTGTATACGTGTATCATCTCGTGTTTTTCACTCGACTACCCGATTCGCAACTATTGGCTGGTAGCCCGAGTGTGTTCAGAAACCCTTCAGTGACCACAATCACAAATAATCTTAGTTGCTGACTAGCTGTTACAAATTCTTTGGAGGCTATCACGGTAACTATAGAATAATACGGTAGGGCTCACGCTCCCACTCTCCCTTGTATTGTCTAACGACATAGGCTACGGTGCAAATCAGAGTTACGTATTAATAATAGTCTTAAATACGGCTAACACTGAATAACTATGATATAACCGCAGGTTTTCCATGCATTTAACGAGCAGTTTATTTGCTTCTTTAAAATATTGATATATTAGGCGACTGTAATTTCACTTCATCGGGCCACGACTATACTAGAACTATCAGCTGATTTCAGTTCGTGCCGTAGCCGGTCTATCTCGTTACATCTCCCTATTTATGGACGCTCTTTAACTAATGTGGTTCTTAGCGTCCCATTCTATATTGGGTGTGAAAGACCGGAAATTTTGCTCAGAGGCCTCTTTATCAGCTTGAGGTTCTTTTACATGCCGTAAATCTACGACGTAGGTCCACCAGCTTTACTTCCCTTCCGAATGAAGCCATGTTAAGGATTTTTACGCCCGAAAAATCCATCCCCCTCCGCCGGATTCGAACCCGGGACCTCGGAAACTAGAGGTAATCACTACACCGTGGAGGACGACCTCATCTAATTATTATTTACATTGATGAAACTCGGGTAAACCAAAACCATGCTAGAAGTTTTACCTGGAAGGATTCTAAATGAAAAAACGGCGGTGTAAAGATTCCATTAGGTAAAGGATCATACTTAATAATCTGCCATGCCAGATAAGAAAAAACGATGGTTCCATAGATGGAGCAGATTTAGTGTTTGAGTCATAAAGTGGTGGTGATTATCATAAAGAGATGACTTGTGTAGTATTTAGGGAATTATTTATCGATCTCCTTCAGAGGCTGGAAGGATGTGAATAGTAAGCTATCACTCTATGCTTAAAGAAAAAATCCCCAATACAAATTTCACTAGGAAAGCTAAAGTTTTGTCATGCCTTCAAAGCATGAATAATTATACCTCATTATCTACATACACAATAATAGCCGAACAATAAACTAATTGTAAAGCAGTCGAAAAATGCTTATTATTGTTAGTGCGTACATTGCACTTGCATATTTTCACTTGTATCACTCAGTTTCATTATCACGCGAACTTGAGCTACATAATTATAAGGAAGACAACAACGCTAGTGAAGTAAACAGACTGAACCTTCCCCTTAGGCCTGGTCACTCTGGCGTTCGAACAGGAAATGAGACATATACTCGTTCGGTAGCGCAAACGTCGTCCTCCGTGGTCTAGGGGTACTATTAACAGTGGGTGCCATGCAATGTAGTGAAACATTCAAACGAACAACTAATATCTCGGAAATGGTTAGTGCCACAAAAAGTTCCAGAGGTCGCGGGTTCAAACCCGGCGGAGGACGATGGATTTTTTCGGGCGTAAAAATCCTTAGCGTGGCTTTCTTCGGAAGTGAAGTAAAGCCGGTGGTCCCGTGTCGTAGATTTACGGCACATAAAGGAACCTCAAGCCTTATACAGGCCTCTGAGCAAAATTACCGGTCTTTCACGCCCATTATAGAATGGGACGCTAAGAACCATAGTAGTTAAAGAGCGTTCATAAACAAAACTCAATTTAATTTGGTATACTAAACGAAATGGCCTGAGAGAGAGACACCATTTGGAATCCAGTACGCCCAACTCACCCATATGCCAGTGACGGCTCGTGGTGTAGAAAACAGGTGGAAAATGCTGTATGTTAAAAAAAAAAGTGCACGCTAAAAATGGAATAACTATTAATATTACTCACCCTAGTTTTTGTAGATTAAATCAATCCTCCTGTCCTTTAAGGAAGCAACTTTGTCTATTATTTAAATGTATACGCTAATGCATAACCAACAAATTTTAGATTATAGGTATGACATCCCAGAGCTTTTAATTTGTTTCCTTATGGAGATTTGCAATGAATTAATTGGCTGTCCAGTAATTAAAAGTCTTTCTTGTCCTCATCATTCTACCTATTAAACGAAATTTCAAACAAAATACACTTGACATAACTGGAAACAAAACAAAAATTTAATTGCACAAATTTAGTTGTTATCAGTATTCTTCCTCACACTGCTTACTGACATGGCATCGTATTTGTTGAAACATGCTGACGCTGAAAACATCAACAAAAAATAAGGAACCAAGACATTCATGTTCACATGCTCACACCTATTCACTGACTGACTCCTCATCTAGAGCTATATGTTAAAACCTACAAACTCTACCTAGGGAGCAAAAGAAATACTTCAGTGTTGTGAGCAAATTTCTTCACTTCCATAGCCAGATAAGCAATAATGACGTCACGTTATCATGTCAATCTTCCCAAACAGAAATTCTGAATCCTATGTGCCGAAATATTTCGCTTGCTGGAGGGTTGAGCTCTTGTGGCTTCCCCTCCCCTCGGGAGAAAGATCCCGGCATAGCTTTCGAAGTCAGAATACAAAAGAAGGGAATGTTGGCAACTTCAAAGTGTACGGACTAAACATTTCACAATTATCGACAACTTTGTTGCATGCTGCATTTAAAGCAATTTATAAATGGTGTAAGCAGGAAATATCATGTAGGTGAAAAATTCTTTATCTACTTCACCTGACCGTCCGCCTCTGCCGTATGTAGGAGCTCATTTGTGTTCGAAGGATGAATGGTACAAAATAGTGATCAAAACTCGTTCGATGAACTACTCTAGCTATCATATTATGTCATGCCCAATTTACAATGGAGCGACACTGGCGACGCGACATGAGCCACAAGACGATCGGCCAACAGGAATTCAGCACGAACGTGGTAAAATCCATGCAACAAAAGTCGAACTTTTTTTAACTTTCACCGCGCGGGATCCACAGAATTCGTTTGTATGTCATCAACTTCCAGGGAAATGCCTTCGTTTTCGGATGAAATATTACAATCTCGATTCATATACTAAACCGAGTGAACGCGATTACATGTTGTTCTCGTTTATACTACTGTGCAGTTTTGCTTCAAGAGTGTTCGCTTTGCTTACTTTGACTACATTTCTACTTTTTTTCTTTTTCTTTTGTTTTTCGTGTGCTACGTTCAATGCGTCCAAGGAGGATAGTGACACAGCACGTATGTAGCCGCAGGCTCAAGCATATCACAATTAAAACCTCCAGTACGCACATATTTACGACCCAAGCTAATGACCCATCCGTCGCGAAGTATATCTACTGTAATTGTCACAACCCCGCAACATTACAATGGCTAAATGAAAAAATAAGAGGCGGGGTTGTGCACATTCGGCAACTATGAAAAACAATGTGGATCCGGAGATGAAATCTCTTAAAATACGTGCTTCACTTGAAAGTCAGTGTTGAAGATTATATCCGGCGTGAAGGTCCAACGCAGAGTTATCGATGTTAACGTTTTCGTTACACATCACAAAATTGTGCTCTCCAACCACGCTGCGTCAAATGCGCCGCCCGCCATGCATCAGCAGATTGCCGCAAAGATCTTAACCTTCCTGATACCTGTGCAAACTGTCAGGCTGCTCATACCCCTAACTATTAACAGTGTTCACGACTTTTTTCCTACGG
Organism: Deroplatys truncata; assembly: GCA_030765065.1. NCBI lineage: Eukaryota > Metazoa > Arthropoda > Insecta > Mantodea > Mantidae > Deroplatys > Deroplatys truncata. Next base: position 76,286,968 of record CM060982.1, on the reverse strand, counting down.
CAAACAAATCAATTTCCACCCCTTTTCAGCGTAAGTGAAGTATGACCAACTCTTCTGCTTCGTCTTATCTCATATCTGAACATTTTCCGGCTCATAAGTCCTCTGCTCATGCTTCTGCTACTCCACTAGCGGATACCTACCCTACGGAGGTTTCATTTCTTCGAAACTTCGTTGTCCTCCTGTAAACCATTAATTTTGCTATATTGCGGGAAACTCTCGTCAAGATCCAGCAGTCTCCGAATATTATTAGTAAAGGAATCTTACTACTTGGAAGTTTGCTATATATTCAACATATGTAATGGCGAGTAAGCTTCGTCCCGTTTATTACGTCTTCTGTTTGGAATGCTCATAGTCTTCCAAACAAACTGCAAGAATTTAGAACGTTTCTTCACACAGACATTGCATTGGTGCAAGAAACACATTCACGCCAGAATGAGAAAATACCACTTAAACGTCTTATCATGATTCCCATTCCACTCATCCAACTGGCGGCGCGTGCATCTAAATTAAATCCTACATCCCTCATGTTTGTATTCCCACTCTAGCTACGGTTAAGTCAGTCTATTATACCGCAGTAATACTGCTTTTACTGGATGCGAATGTCACTATTGGGTCAGTTTATTGCCCTACTAGAAGCAATTCGACTTTCTTCATGATCTGGCTATTCTAACTCATTCGAGGAAGTTTCTGCTCGGTGGTGACTTTAACGCCAAGCGCAAGGAATGGCATGCTCGAACAAACAATCCAGCTGGGAAGACCCTACTCCAATGCAACGAACGTTACCACTATTGTATTATTGCCCCGGCCACACATGCATTCTGATGACCCGAGGACATACTTGATATCTTTATTTCGGACCTGCAATCCATTTCTTTCTCCGCCTATACTATTCCTGACCTGCCATCTGACTACTTTCCTGTTCTTATGGTTATAAACGCTTCATGTCCTCGTGTGCATGCGCCAGAAGCTCCTGTTGTGACAACTGACTGGACTGCATACAAAGTCTACCTCACTGCTATAGTCTCTACTCTGTTCTTTCCACTTCACAAACGTTTCACAATACGAACTCAACTCTGCTGTATCTGCGTTTACGAATATCTTGAATGAGACTTACCACTGCTACAGAACCGTTCAGCGATGCACCCAGCCACTTCCATCTGCGGATTTCCAAGACAGGATCAGATTTGTGAAAACCAAACGACGCACTCACCTTATCTGGCAGCGTAGTGGGAATTCCAGGTACAGGATGGAGTATAACAAGCAGGCTGCCATTTTAAAGCGTCATATCCGAAAATGTGAGGAGCCAGGTTTTCTCCTGAAAATACAGGACGCAGTAGCAAAATGAAATCTCTGCCACATAAAGGATCCGTTTGTTTGTTGCATCTATTAAATTCCTGTCTTTAGTGTGCTTGCTTACCAAGTCAATGGAAAATGGCAACGGTTATCCCTATCCACAAACTATAAAAATCTCCGCAGCTCTCTCGTATTGTCCTATTAGCCCTTTCTCTACTTCAAGAAAACTTCATCCTGAAGTGACTATATGCGCATCTGAATCTTTACATTCCACATCGCCAGTCTACATTATAGCTGTCCAACGAACGAGTTTTGGGCAATGAAATGAGCTCCTGTGTGTGAGCAGGTGGGTGCTGGATTCAGAGTGGTGTCCCTCTCTCAGACCATTCCGTTCGGTATACCGAACGGGTATTACATCTCATTTCGTGTTCGAACCCCAAAGTGACCAAACCCAAGGGGAAGGCTCAGTACGTTTACTTCACTAGTGTTGTTGCCTTCCTTAATGTAGCTCAATGATATAATGAAGTCATGAAATACAAGCGGGGCCAACGGCGACAGCTGATGTGTGAATGTATGCACTAACAATAAATTAATAATAATAAGCTTAGTTGACTGTTTTACAATTAGCTTATTATTCGATAATCGTAAGTAGATTACGTGGTATATTCTTGCTTTGAAGCCATGACAAAATTTCAGCGTTCCTAGGATTTGTATTGGGGATCCTTTCTTTAAGCACTGACCATTACTATCACACACCTTTCTTCCAGTCTCTGAAGGAGATTGGTAAACCACTATATTACTCATCTCTTTATGATAATCACCAACACCTTTTGATTGAAACACTAAATCTACCCCTTTATGAAACCATATTTGGCCTATCTAGCATAGCAGATTATAAGATATTTTGATGCCTTACCTAATGGAATTCATTCACGGCAACATTCATGTGTTACTGTTTTTATAAGTTATTATGTTATACACTCCTTCAGCTGAAAAAGCTGATCACTGTTCATTTACAGCAACATTCATTTGCTGGAAGTATAAATTACTAAAACAAAACTAAGTTATTGCTATGTTATGTTTTATTTCACCCGAAAATGTTGATAACTTTGTGTTCATTTACAGTAACATTCATTTACCGGAAGCGTAAATTGCTAAAAGAAAAATGAGTTATTATTTTAACTTATTAATTTCTTAGCTCGAAGCATACAATATATAGCACAACAATATATGGTATTTTCACCTGAGTTTCTCATTTAGATTTTGAAAATTAACTCCATAATGTACATACACATGAAATTAGCACAGAACCAGGTCATACGTATTCAGCCTGAGTAGGTATACATTCTGTGAAGTGTTATTTTAAATTTTCTTTTAAGAAAACTGTCTTAGGTTTTATTTTTTCCCAGATTTCATATTGTACAACATTAAGTTGTTCTCAGACATAGTAATTTGTCATTACCGAGTTTTTCTCAGTTGTTGCCTTATTTGTATCCCATTAAAAGAAAACGAAATTTGATATACAGTAGACTTCTTTTTCAGTAGTGGACCTACCTGTAACGTAAAGCAATAACTTTTGAATAATTAACCTGAATTTGCATTAAAGGTTGGTACTAACATACTTTATATGGCAGTTGTGCAATTTTTGGACTTTAAAGAATAATCATTATATTTTCATTTCTTGCATTATAATTTGTAATGTTTATTTATACAGATGACCGAGTTTTTTCTCACTGAAATTCAGAATGAAATTGTATATGAAGCTTTTATGATGTTTATTTTGGAACATATTTTCATATATTTTTTGCTTAGGGGCAATGATAATACAAAACATAAAAATGAAATTTACGTATCATAATGAAAGTAGGTAGAAACAAAGTCGAAAACACTGTAAGATGGCATAGGCTATTGCTATTCCTTTGCCTTAACGCACTGAAGCAATACGCCTCACAACACCACTATGATGTGAACTCTCGAATACGGTAAAACCAATGAGACCCATTTCTCACGAGCGAACAGGTGAACCAGAAGCTCTACCATAGTTCGGTATATTCGTTGCTGCTTTTCGAATGAGTTGGGCTGGGAAAAACGGGTGAGTCCCATCGTGTACCATAAACGAACGGGTAAACGGCTCTAGTCTGCGTATACTAGGGAGAATTCCAAGGCGCTAGGCTGACAGATTGCATCCGGAAAGTTCAAGCGAACAATAAAAAGACTATGCTTATCTTCTTGGATGTCTCGAGAGCTTTTTATTCCATTTGGCACTGTGGTGTTCTCTACAAGCTAAAGGTTGTAGTACAGGGACATTCATGGAGTGCCGCAGGGATCTGTCTTGATCCCGTTTCTCTAATATTTGCCCCGACACACAGTAATTCAACTGAGAACTTATGCAGATGGCACCATCATTCTCATACTTCTGTTATGCATCTGGATCGTGAGTTACATGTCTATCTTGTCCGCGTCAATAATTTTCTGGAAGCCTGGAGGATACATGTACATATGACAAATTTCATATTCTTAGATGCTTTCATGCGCAACCAGTAGGATATACGTTACACGGCCAACGTCTTCCTGTTTCTTATAGCACCAAATATTTGGGTGTGCATAATGATTCCTGGCTCAAATGGTATTGTCAAGTTCAATATATTCACAAGAAAATTTATCACACTTTTAGAGTACTTCGCCTTCTGTTTGCTTCTAAACTTGTGCTCTACACTACTGTAATTCTGCAACAGATGTTATATGCTGCTCCTGCATAGGAATGTTTTGTACAGTGGCCTACAAGCGCTAGCAAGTAGCACATTTACTTTCTTAAAGGAATGACACAGGGTTATCAATAGGAATGTAACTCTCAAGTGCTGGTCATTACCAGTATGAAACCCCTTCCTGCTATTCATGACCAACTGGATGTCCAATGGGATTGATTAATAGTGCAAACAGTCATTTCTTATTTTTAGTGTAAGTCAGCCAAAGCAGTGTTGCCACTGTTAACTAAACCCCTAGAGTAATCCAATAAAATTCTAGTATTACCATTCCATAACATTGTGCCATATAAAGGTGTGTAAGGGGCTACAACACCTGCTATCTCCCTGGGTGCTGCACAGACTTAGTTATCTGCTGTCTCCCAGGATACAATTCACGCACTCGCATGCACGGCATGCCAGCTAGGAACTAACATTTACTAACTGGGGTGCTAATGTGGAACCTGACCACTAACTGCATGAAATCCCGCTTACTAACATAGCACCCTGTCTCCCTAGACACACACATGATTAGTTTACTAACAGCATGTGCATGGGGAGATGACGTAGCCTCTGAGGATGATCGTCACCGGGTGCGGCAGGTGTGAGGCCGTCCCCACTAAAAAAAAAGGAAATAGCTGATTGTCATGCTGTTTGTATGTCATCAAAAAAATATTGAATTACTTCAAATTGTATAAATCGAGCTCAAATGCATGCAAAAATACAACAAAAAGGTGTGTGTTTTTGCCTGGAGAGGACTTCTTACTATGCCATTAAAATACTTACACATGAAATTATATAAAATAGTTTCCCTTGTGAGCAGAACCAACAATGTTCTGTGGGGGGGGGGGGGTCTCATTCAAATCAATTATGTGTGAAGAGTGTATTTTGCTAACAGCATTTTGGCTTAGGTTCAGAGTACAACATGCATTCCTCTTATCCAGTTGGTCCTTCACTATCAGTAACCTCACATTTCCCCATGACTCATCTATCCAACACTTCTCTACACTTAGCCACCTACTGATCAAGTTCCTAGCTGAGAGTTAGGAGCAGGAGCAAGAGCAATTGCTCGCTGACATCACAGAGCATTTATTTGATTGACTCTGCATTAGAACTCCAGTTCTGTGAATATGTTGGGAAACAGGGTGCCTACTGATACTGGAAATGCTAGAAATATATTTGAATTGTTTTTACATACTGAATATATTGGAATGTGTGACTGCATACTGGGAAAAGTGGTTCAAATATCCATATAAAATTTATTTACTTCAGATTGAATTTTAGGCGATTGGTTCATGGAAAAATTTGTTAATCAAATAAGTATATTTTTAAGGTTGCTTTGCGTAATAGTTTCTTTTTTTAATATATCTCATTAAAATGTTTATCTTATGTACAAATGACTCAAACATTTGAATGATCTTTCACACTTAAGTTTCTATACAACATTTCCAGAATTTTGAAGATTGTTGCAGGGGAGGCTAAGATTAGAAATACAAAATCTGCTTATTTATCATTCCTATTTCTGTGAATGTTTGCTACATTGTTGTGAAAAGCATGGGATGGATTTTATGACATTACAGTTCTAAGGGGTAAAGAGTGAGAATTCAGCATAGAAAATTACAAAAAGTAAACTTAATTAAACCATCATCAAAATTTAAAAAGGGTATGGCAGCTAGTACTAAACACACATTACGGCTGTGGAAGCAATAAAACAAGTTGTTAAGCTAGCCACCAACATACATTTGAATACTGCTGTAGTTTTACTGCAATGAGTCGATGCAGTACTGAAATTTTTTCAAAACTTGTATTGGAAATACTGGAATAATATTGGAATTTTAATCCTTCAAGGCAGTAGACAACCTGAGAAAGTAAATGCTCTTTATGTTGTCTTCATTTAATTCTTGCTATTGATAACATGCTGTAAAGTTAACTTGAATATTAAATAAAGTTAGATGATATTGCTACAAGGGACACCTAATAAGGGGTGAGGCAAGAATGCACTTAAGGGACCTGGAGAGTCTTGGCATGCTGTGACTCTGTGTGAATCATACTTATTCACAAAACCTGCAGAGGTAAAAACAAAAAAAGGAAGGATGGGAGAGAGGGAGGGAAGTGAAGGAGGGAAGGAAGGGAGAGAGAGGGAGGGAAGGAGGGAAGGAAGAAAGAAGGAAAGAAAGAGAGAAAGAAGGAAAGAGAGAGAAAGAAAGAGAAAGAAGGGAGGAAAGAGAGAACGAAAGAAAGAAAGAAAAAGAAAAAAAAGCGTAGAAATCATGCCATGCATCAGCTACAGATGGAGAAGCATAGAGCTGCACTATACCAGCGAGTCAGTTTTCTTCACCAATCTGACAATAATGCCCACCTTTTCTGAGTCATATGCCACCTGTGTCACAACACCTACTCACTGTAGAAGTGGGATGGCCATTTTAATAACTGCCGATCACCTTTTTTTCACATTTAATACATCATTGATCATTACTATGCTATTTTCACCTATCCTTATGATCAAATTATGTGGGACATTGTAACAAAATGGTGAACAACAGAAGACGAGGGACTGACGGGGAATCTAGAATTTATATTGGTGCTCTGATTACCAAAAAAGTTTGCACAGACTTTCAAATACCTAACAAAACAAAATTTAACAAATGTTGTACTTCTTAAATTGAAAAGTTTTGATGTTATATTTTGCAATAAAAAAAGAATAAACATTAGGAAGTAAAGTAAAGCGCATACATTACAAAAGCTTGAATCATTTTTGAGCTCATAAGAATTATGCGTGCATGAGTCAGATGAATTTCTCTTTATTTCTGTGTGTCTGTCATTTTTCCCAGAGGAAGAGCTTCTCATATTTAATAGCATTATTTTTATTTTATGTATTTTAACAAATAATAATTAAGTTTGTGAGAGGTAACAGTGTTGATGCAGTTCTTGAAGTATTTATATATAAATATTGGATCAAGCAATATAACTGTGCATGGAATCATAGGACAGTAAATAACACTAAATTATTGCACATTAAAAATCCTTGTGTATATATTTTTACTGATTTCATCTGCTTAGTTTAACATGCCAAATGTTATTACAGTAGCTTATGATTTTGAAAGCATTAAAGCTCTCATATTGTCTCTGGTTACATTGTAATCTCAAAACACAAATTTACAAAATATTTTACATTAAGGATTTAACAATGTTTATACAAGCATTTCTTTTTCTTTCTGGATTAAGTACAATAATTTACATACACGTTATAGCTGATTAAATTTATCTAGTTTTTCCATCATTAATTTTTAATTTGTTTTGATGGAAATTAATGAGATCCATATTACATACTCATTTCTTTCATCAAATTAAGTTGTATCTACCCCATAAATACTTTATTTTAGTGAAAAACAAAACTTATTTGTTCAATATTAGGTATGACACTTTTTAATAGAATAGGCAAGTTACATTTTAAGCAAACCTACACACAACAAAGATTATGTAATTCTTTTACATATAATATATACATGTGTGTTCTAAGAGATAAACTCTTTTCTTGTATAAAAAAAAAAATAAGCACAAAATGTTAAAATGTCAGCCAAAAGCCTTTAAAACTGTACTCAGAACTAAATTCCATGTTTGAGTTTGGATAAAGTGTAACACAACAAATATATAGTGCAAATTATTTATTTAGAACATTGAACAACAAGGTATGGAATTAGGTATTGATTTGCTTTATTCGCCTCTCCCTATTGAACATGCATGGAGCAATTGAATTTAACATAAGGGTTATGTAATATGCATAATAGAAATGTCACGATGAAATTACATTTGTTATTATATTAACATGATTACTTATTTTAATGCACAATTAAGCATTTATTTACTTACATTTTGCTCTATTTTAATGAGTGTATTACTATAATCTTTTTAAAATATTTTCATTTTAGTATTTACTCTTTGCTTTTTAGGTTATTTTTATCATTATAAGCCTGCTTTTATTTATTTATTTATTTAAGCTTTTGGAACTGTGGCACCTTTGTTGTTAGAGTGAAGGAAAAGGATATTTTTATAAACCATACGACTTGCAGCTCTATAACAATGGACTTCTTTAAAAAGCAAATATATTGCTCTTTCTCTTGTAATAAAGAAAATATAACAACTGCAAAGCCCAAATTTAAACATGTATTTGATCTAATAAGTACACATTGAAATTTACTTTAAAATTTTAAATTTTGATAGAAGACTGCACAGAAAAAAATTAGTTTCCAAGATCCCAATATCAAGATTAATGTAATCTCTGCAGAGACAATTAATCACGAATAGATATCCCTTTAACTAAGAGGATGGGATGCAGTGGTGGCAGACTATTCTTTTTCACTCTCAGCAGTACAGTCTTAGAAGAAAATGAGGTCCATTTAGGAGCAGCTATAAGTAACATTCTGTCTCTCCTCCTATTTTCCTCTAAAATATATTGACTGTAAAGGACATTTCTAGAGGACATGCAGTCTCTTAACAATATTTCAAGGTGAATTCTCTCCCTTATGAGCAAATATATGTTCTTGAAATAAAAACCATTTCAAAAGACTAATGTCGTGATGTTTGTTTCAACTTTTAGAAATCTACCATACAATAATTTCTTAAAGATAAGTATCAAAGAACAATGATATTTCTTTTAAACATATTTTTAGAATCATAACACTTTTTAAAAGTTTTATCCATTCTCCTTATGCTTGGAAGTTTATACACCCAGATGCTCATGTCAGCTAACAATCTCCAAACTGATTGCAAAGACACATTCTTTAATTCTTATTTGTTTTTAACAATATAAAGCCTGAGGCTGCATCACATTACTTCCAATTTATAAAATATTATCAAGAATCCTTCAGTTACCTAATCAGGTGGAAGATATCTTTGGGTGTTTTGGCATGCATTGCATTAAGATATTTTTTACCTAACATTATCTTCAAAATACTTTATTGGATTCTACATACCTCCAATTACTTTTCCACAAACCTGTCATTACAGGTCACCAATTTTTACTTATCTTCTTTATAAAACTCTGTTGTCTGTGATGAAAGTCATGTTTGCACCATTTTGAGATCATCTTAAATACTTGACATCACTGCAATCTCTTCATTGAGTAGGTTTTTCATTTGGTTGGGAATAATTTTAGCATCACCCTGCAGCTCTTAACTTGGCACCAAGTGGATTTCATCTGTTTCATGTAAAATTCCTTTAAGGCAGGCATTTTGATTAACATTGCACAGATGTACAGTGTAAATGGATATTCAGACAGTTTTTTTTTTTTTTTTTCGTTTTCTTTCCTTTTTTTATATGAAGGTTATTCAACAAGTTGGGCATATATAAGCTTTTTTTTTTCCTTTTCTTTCCTTTTTTATACAAAGGTTTATACATAAACTGAACAAAAATAAAACAGCAAATGATTGTGAATTTGGGAGTAGCATGAATATTCATAACTTAAAGTGGAATGTAATTAATATGCGCCGCATGCTGATGCTTCATATTTATGTAACTGTAGTAAATATAATTTCAGTAAAATGAATACCTAAAAGGAAAGTAAAAATTATTCCTTGTGCAGCTTTATTATAAGATTCTTTTTACTTTCTCTACTAAGTATAGTAAGTAGGGGAAGTATTGTATTCCACCTAAAAATTCGATACCGAGATTTCACCAGAAATACTGTTTTGAGACCCCCTGAATCCAAAAAAAGCATTTTTGGAAACATGTCCGTGTGTGTGTGTCTGTGAACCGCATAACTCAGAAACGAACAGTCGGATAAACACCAAACTTGGTATTTAGGTTCAGCATCTTCCAGAGATGCGACACAAAGGTTTACAAGAAAATCCCCCCACCCCAGATTACCCTTTACATGGAACATTTTTCGAAAATTTTAATTTTCTCAAAAATGGCTCTAATGATTTTGATTAAAATATCATATGTTTAAGATATTGTCATGACAAATGAAATGTATATCTTGAATTTTCTGGGAATGTCTCCAAAAGTATTCTTCATTGTGAACGACTTTTGCATAACTGATAAACCATAAGAGATAGACAAAATTTTACTACACAAAAAATGTAGATCGCATTAAAATACACAATTTATGTCGTATACATTTTTTTTGTTGAGTGAACCATTTTCAAGATATTGCTTGTTATTCCCTTAAATTTTCCAATACTTATACTTTTTCTCAAATTCGTTATTCATTTTTTTTTGTCCTGACATGCAAGGAGAATGGAATGCGCCACATAGCAACCAGCGCTTAAAATATTTGACTATCGCTTAAAACCTACCATATTCCCCTTGCATCTACAAGAAAATTAGCAATAAGATTGACATCTCGATATCTGGATTAACATGAAGCATATGGAGAATAAGCGTTTGTACAAATAGTTTGTACAAGAGTAGAGAAAGTCATGTGAGTGTAACACATCAGATTTTTTAATGATGTCCTCATTTAAGGATATCCTGGGTTTTATTATCCTATTTATATTTTTATCTCTTTTATCCCTAAAAGAAACTTACATTCTGTAAGATCCATAAATTCTGCAGAATGGGTAAAGCAATAAAGATTAATACTGTGGCTGGTAATACTGTTCAAAGGATTTCTAAATATTGTCCATCTATTACATATCGATCAATAAACTTGTTTATTATTAAAGATATAATTATGTAACCTACTGTTATTACAACTATAGAATTGCATTTTAATATCATATTATGAATATAAAACCAATATTGTTAAAACAGCACATCTGATATTGTTTGACTGGTTGACGATTACAGGCAGCACCCATGTATTACAAACATATGCAGTATTTTGGAATGTGCTTTTGCATTTAAAATCAAATAACCTATTTATAAAATACCCACTGTGTTACTTGGCATAAGGCATTGCACAGATACATTCTCTACGTAAGGGATTCAAAATAAGAAATGGATTGTTTTTTAAAGTAGCCTATAATTTTCACTCTTACCTAAAGCATTGAAAATCTGAACAGAGGTAGCTTTCTGTAGTTGTAAAGTCTCCTGCAATTTTTTCCAAGTCCTTTAGTTCAAGTGCTCAAAACTATGCCCTGATGACCAAATAAGGTCTGGGTACTTTACGGAAGTTATAAGTAAACCTATGATTTTTACAGGTCCTATAGTATTTCCGATCAGATGGATTTAAGAGTGCCGATTTCTGCATAAGGAGATGAAAATATGGTAGGGGTAATATTTGACAGCTATAAGGTAGCCTATAATTTTCATTGGATCCTATAGTATATGTGTACACAATTTTAACTAGATAGACCTAAAAATGTTGATTTGCATATTAGGGTTGGAAATTGGGATTGAAAATAAGGATAGCAAAAGTTTTATAAAGTTGTAGGGTAGTTTTAACAGTTATGCCCTATTCTAAAACCCAAGTGCACCACATTTTGTCAAAATCATATAAAAATATTCCTCGATAATAAGTCAAAACCGGAGGGAAATTTGGTGATATAAACACGATATGCAACTCCAACCCACTTCCAATAACTTAAGTTTAAAATATTTTAGACCTCCCCATTTATCCTATTTGACTGGAATTCATTAAAAATTTGACATGTTCATAATAAAGTGTCAGAAAATTTCTTGTGATATTCATATTCATTGAACTGGGATTGGTGGCATGAATATGAATACCTTTCTAATCTCCCCATTTAATTTTTTTTTGGAAGTGTTTTATAGCCTATGTCCGTCTGGAAGAATAGTGCTTTGCAATGGCAAAAGAAGTATTTAAACTAAGTAGTTTCTGAGAGAGAAAATAAAATTTTTCCCCCTTTCCCATTGAAAAATGTGAAAATGTTTCTATTATGTTTTCTGTCTGGAGTTAGTGTTTAACAAATTATGCAATTAATAATAAGAAACTCTCATTTTCTTAGGTACTCATAACAAAATTTCAAACAGGGTTTGAAACTAAAAACAAATAAAAGGTTTTAAGCCAATATTTTTTTTAAGGAAAACATGCATTACTCAAAAAGATGTATATGTATAATAATACTATATCTAAATTAAATAAAAACCAGTAACCTCTTCAATATTTGAATATCTAAACAATTGTATTTCATTCCTCATCATTAATTAAGGTATGAACACACACATTAGAAAACAGTGTATACTATCACTTGTGAGTACCAATAACAGTGAGTTGTTTATATGTGCATGTTCTGCTTTGTAAGCCAACTGAGACAGTCAAATGTTTAATTCCCAACTCCAAAGCACATAATATATGGATGACTTTCATCACAGGGGCATCATTCTCTAATAAAGGCATATAAAAACTGAAGGTAAAAACAGGTTAAAGATACATAGAATCCAATCACAAGATACCCTAAATCAAGCTCTCAACTTGCTTAAAAGCTTCAAATTTGTTTGAACTTAAGACAGCCAATTTTTTATAAGCTATAACGATGATCAAATATTTTTTATCCTTTCGAAAATTATAATCAGCAAATCTTCCCATAGCCATAATATGTAAGATCAATGAGTTTATCATGAGGCCTGTTATTATTTTTATTGAATGTCAGCCCAGTTATCAGATGTCTACTATATTCTATTTATGGAAACAAATTTATTTATTGAGTTTTAACCTGGCCAATTAAATGCATTTATGAGCTAAGAAATACCATTTTTTTAATTCCTAGATAGTTACTAGGCAATAACTCCTATGGAGGCAGTTCAGAAAGTTCTCGGTCTGACAAGAGATGGTGTTGACAGTACCAAATAGCTCTCAAAGTACAAACTGCAAAAGAAACAAGTTGAAGTTTCTTCCAAAAATTGATTAAACCAAACATTGTGCAGTGATTAAGTAGCTTTTTTTAAAAATTTAATGCCATCCAAAATAAAAAAGGAATTATATTCCACTTTGGTAGATTTTTCACTATCATTTTCTATTGTGAAGAAATCAGTTGTGGAGTTTAAATCGCGATTCTTCCGTTTTGATGATGAATGTCCAAGATATCTGATTAACATTACAACTGAAGAAAACATTGTAAAAATCCACAATGTCATGTTAAACAAGATATGAATCTTAAGTTGCTCTTTTTACGTGCATATATGAAAGTTTATTTTTTATGATAGTGGTTTTTTTATTCACTTCCCTCCCCCCATGCTATCATACGTGAGTGTTGAAATTCCTGCACTCCATGCATTTTGCATTTTTACCATAGATGTTAACAAAATATATTTAATCCTCCAACTATTGATATATTGTTACTGACATGCAATATAATCATATTTGATAGTTGAATTTTGCCATTTAAATCTTCCTGTCTTTACTTTCCTTTATTAGTTAACATTTACTTACAATTTCATTCAAGAAGTATTTAAATATAACTCTTTCAATGCAAGCAGTAATCCCATCTTCAGTTGTTCAGTGGCTTGGTCAACATTAGGCAAGTATGACTAATTGAACACCAGTTGCAGAGTAGCGCGCTTTACCTTGATACTGCTGTTGAACAGTTCATAGCAATCAAATTTACTTTCGCATAACTATTCCTATTATTCACTACCATCAAAGAAATAGTATGCAATATACGTAAATTAAGTCTCTTACAGAAACTCAGAACTGAAAATACTTGACTTCGTCTCCTATTTTCAAACTTCTTCCTCATTCTGCAAAGATGCATTTATCGCAATATACTATTTTCAACAGTGGTTTAATACAGTGTAAAAATGAACAAAATATAATCATAGCTGGAGGAATCATTTTATACAAAAGGCATAAATAAGACAGAATATTATTACTCCAAGTGTATGCAGTTCAAAGGTAATTAATTTAAAAGAATCAATAAATAAAGTTATTATTTTACATTAATATTATATATAATTAATTCAATTAATTATACTTTTTACAGACCATAGCCTGGTCTTGGCAAGATTTTAAATAGAGTCAACTGAAAAATTCAATGCCAAGCCGGGATTTGAACACGGTTCTCCCGCTCTCCGTGCGGTTGCAAGAGCTACTGTGACAACTTGCTGGTGGGGCATTGAATTCCCCAATTGACTCAAGTTGTTTCCCAGACAGACCACCAAGGCATCTCACTCGAGATGACGGTCTCAGTGGCGACCTGCTGTCGCAAGTACTTCAGTGCTGGGTGTTTAATATTATATATATAATTAATTCAATTAGTTATACTTTTTATAGGCCATAGCCTGGTCTTGGCAAGATTTTAAATGGAGTCAACTGAAAAATTCAATGCCACAGCCGGGATTTGAATTTTTCAGTTGATTCTATTTAAAATAAAGTTACCTTAAAAATCTTGTGTTTTCTTTCTCACACTGAGAACTTTCCGAACAACCTTCATATGTTGTCATGTGACAAGTAATGGACAACATAATCTCCCTACTGATGCTATCTAAAATACCGGTATTTTCCTTATTTACATTGGAAGTTAACATGATTATAATCAACAATAGATGAAACATGGTTTGTGTCAGTGAAACTTAGAAGTAAAATGGCATGACTGTATCCTGCTGTACTAATTATACAGGGTGGACCATTTAAGTTGAGACTGTACAATATCTCCAAAACTAAGCGCTATAGAAAGAAATGCCTTTAGTAAAAGTTGCTTGATATTATGGGGGAAAGTAAATGCCATTAGTCATGTTTTGTTTGGAGAACATTATGATAATCATTTTAGGGTAAATTTAATTTTTTTATGGGTACCTACAATTGGGGTCAAATTAAATTTATCCTAAAATGACCATCACAATGTCATCCAAATAAAACATGCTTAATGGCATTTACTTTCCCCCATATCAAGCAACTTTTATTCAAGACATTTCTTTCTACAATGCTTACTTTTGGAGATATTGTATGTCTCAATTTAAATGATCCACCCTGTATACAGCATATCATAACTACATCATTACTTTCTCCATAAACTCATTCCGTGTCTAGGGTTCAACTGTAAGGACAAAGAATATTTGATCACTCTATGTTCCTACCAAAGTTTCAGTACCTCAGTTAACTCAAATGGGTAGTTTCCAATCATTATTCATCATGAGCTTCACAAGAAGCTTATTAACTAAAATTCCTCTCTCTGATCTACTTTGAGCTTCAAATAACCTTGTTTGATTAAGTGAAAAAAAGCAACATGCATTTAACAATCAGAAATTATATTCTTTTTATTTTAATACAAATACTAATTTTCATCAAAAAATCAAAAAGGATGGAGACCCATCATAATAATATGATTTTGGACATTACATTTCCAGTACCAATCTCATCAAGGCTCTTTAAGATTAATAAAAATATTCCACTTATAAAATGCTGTACAAATACATCATGTTTATACAAAACATGTTAAGACCTTACATAATAATTGAATTCTGCACCCTTTTATAAAAACTATATACAACCAGTGGTTCACAATTCTTTTCTGAAACACTATATAATTCTTCAACATAACATTTATAAATACTTAAAACAAGAGAAAATAGTTCTTTGTGCTTATAATCATACGGCATGTTTTGAAAGATTAGTCAACTTGAAGGTTAAAAATGCAGGCAAAAACAAAGAAACACCAATAAACATTGGGTCACATGATCTCTGAGTTGTTGCTGCTGCTGCTTTTATATCAAAACACAAACAACAGCTGTAATTGTATAACAACCTGCTTTGTTGAAACAAAGCATAATTAAGGACTTTCTGAAAAGTTTCATCAATGCATAGCTAAATTCTGTTTTGTAAACAGAATAGTATATAAGTACCTAATTTTTTAATAGTAGTTTAATTCTCATATGTTTTACATTCCTTACATAGGTAGTTTAAAGTTTTGACAGACCTGATTATATTTGGTCCCTTCAACTCAAATCCATAATATTACACTCTTTATATGTTTTGGATGACATCAAGAGATACATCAAGCTCAAGAATACATCATGGAAGAAATAAAAAATTTACTTTGTGTATTTCAACATACTTCATTCATGTCCCCATAGTTTGCACATTTAGAATTGCCAGTAGACAGACAACTAATGATATTATTCCAATTGGATTAGAATCCTTAGATCCTAATCCAATACATCCTTTATTATTTTCAGACAATGTCTGTTAAACGGCTATAAATTTTAACAATGAAATCACAGAAGTGGGAGGAAAAAGTTGAAACACATATACTAATAAAAAGACAAATCTGAGATAACTCCATGCATAACATGCAAAAATGATGGAAAAAGCATAATTCTCCAAACGGTTTGTGCATGACATGCCAAAATGGAGAAAGCATTACTTCCTATAGGGCTGTACTCTGTGGGCAAATTCTGGTTGGAACTGCATGAACATTTTTTAAAAATCAGCCTTAACACCCACAGAATTGGTAAATAGGGTTAGCTCATATAATATCTGAATTGCCAATTACAAAAACACCAAAAGTCACATTAAAACAACTTTAAGCAATAGTTATAGCCTACAAGTAAATTACTAGCATATAACATCCAACTTCAGTGTTTTAATCAGTGTAAAAATACAACCTCTGAAGTGGACTTGAGTTGTTTTTACAATCACACTCAGTTTTATATGAAGATATTAGATTGTACTGTAAAAAAAAAACATTAATAACATTTGCTTACAGTTTAATATCTAGCACAATCATGGCAAGCCCAGTTAAAATTTCATACTAGAAAGATACCCACCTCTGCAGTATAGAGCAGATCTACCTTCAAACCTGAGAGCTCAAGTTCAAATCCCACTTGGGGCAAGTTGCCTGGGTAACTTAAAAGACAAATGTCAGTGAGCTCAGTAAATTCAGGTCAAAAACCCCTTTACTTTAAGAATGTTTCATTCATTTATATTTTCTTAAAAATGGTTCTGATGATTTTCGTTGAAATATACATGTTTGAGATCTTGCCATGGCAAAATGTTTATCCTAAATTTTTTGAGGACAGCCTGTAAAGTCCTCTTCATTCAGAATTTAATTTTGTAGAATCAGGAAACCATAAGAGATAAAAAAAACTTTACTACAGGTAAACTATAGAGCTCATTGAAATATGCAACCAGCAATTAATTTTTATTGTGGCATTAACCATTTCCAAAACGTTCGGTTTGTTCTAAAAATTCACTGCTAGCTTATTTGTAAACACCTCACTACTGCTTAACCCCTATTTCTTTTCCTTCACATGAGCTCCTTACTACAGCTTATAAACAGCTGAATATTATTTCAGTACCTATGCTAAATGTAACCAATCCCATAGTGATTAATTTAAAATCATATCTGGACATACATTTATTGTGAATATCATACCATGGATAAAAGAACACCCTTTTAAATGAATAATATTACAGATATATGTGAATTTGTAATGAGCGAGAAAGTTGTGCTAGTGTTGAACATCAGATTTTTAACAAACACTGACTAGAGCACTTTTACAATCAGCAATTCGTTTTAGAGACATAAATGAGTGTGCCTAAGATTGGAGAAATGCCATAAACAGGCTTAATTACTTTTGGTTATCATTATAATAATGTAACTGTAAGCATTATTTACTTTTTAGCCAACTCAAACCTTGAATTTCCCACTTCAGCATATGGAATACAAAGCAAAATGTATGTCATTCACTACCGTTTGGAAATAAATAGCATATATAAGGTGTTAAATTTGAAAACCACAAATGCATTTAAAGGTTTGTTTAGTTCTTAAACATTAACAGTAGGGCACTCTAGAGGAACCAATAATTAAAATTATTTATGAAAACCTTATGGCTTACTAATACATGGTCATTTCATGGAAACCTGCCCTGATCATCGCTGTTCTTACTCTCAACGTTGATGTCTTCAAGCCAAAGCAAATACTGCTCATTTTCCATGGCTATTTGTGTTTGTCCACATGGTGTGGAGAGTATGAAAATGTATTATCTAACTGGAACCATCATAATTTTGTTTTAATCTTAAGCTGGGATTTGGGTGATACTAGCAGGACTTTCACCAAGTTGTTTGGTAAGAACATACTGTGATGAGCTAGGACCATTGAAGAGCTCACAGGAAGCAACATAAGTGTGATAGTGAAACGAAAATGGAAAAGATGGATACAGTGAGGGCTTCACTAGAGGATTCAAGACACTGGAATATTCAATCACTTTCTAAGCATGTAGGTATTCTAGCTTTGGTGCACAAGATATTGAGTGAAGAAACTCAGAATATGGTGTCCTATGAAATAACCCCAAATCAAAAGGAACATGTCACACTTATTTTTGCATATTTAACTATCATTTGCATCCTATATAGCTGCAACAAACTCTGTACTGGAACCATTTGGGAAAACACTTATCATGATTAATACGAGGGGCACTATTTATATTATGAGCCTTGGCAACCCTGAATGTTGTAGGTGCCATCAATCTACTTCAAACATTTTGTCAATAGAGCGTCATTTGTTTTGTTTACACTAACTTGAAAATTGTGTGTCAACAAAAACATGGAATTAACTCGTGAAAATGTTCGTGCAATGATTTAATATGACTTTCGATGTGGATTATCAAGACAAGAGTGCATCGATCAACTAACTTCCACATTTGGCAATGAAGCTCCATCCTTTGCCACTGTGAAACGCTCAATGATGAAGTTTGTGAAGGTTGTCCAAAATCAGTTGTTGTGCCAGAAAACACTGATGCTGTGCAAAAATTAATAATGAAAGATCATCATGCAATATATTGTGAGATTGAGGCAAACTTAGGCATTAGTTCCACCAGCATATATAAAAATATTGAATGATTATTTAGCCGTGAAAAAGGTTTGCTCTCATTGGATCCCACATAATTTGACGCAATCTCAAAAAGATGCTCGTCTCGAGTGATGTAAAAAAATGCTCAAGAAATACAATGGCGGTGCCTCAAAAGACCTATATAAGATTGTAACAGGTGACGAATCATGGATCTATGCATATGAGCTGGAACGTAAACAGCAGTCAACTGTATGGGTGTTTCAAGATGAAGTAAATCCAACAAAAGTTGTTCACACTTGAAGCACTTCGAAGCAAATGGTCACCTGCTTTTTCGGTAAAACTGGCCATGTGGCAACACTGCCTTTAGAGGAACGTAAAACGATCAATGCCGAATGGTACACAACCATTTGTTTGCCGGAAGTCTTCGGTGAAGTAAGGAAAACCAACAAGAACCGTAGGATTGTTCTTTAAGAGAATGCAAGTGCACACACATCTCATCTAACAACAGAGTATTTGAAGGCTCAAAAAATCAAATTTAGGGTCATCCACCATACAGTCCTGATTTGGCACCCAATGACTTCTGTTTGTTCCCGAACATCAAGAATAAATTGCGTGGACGATTTTCGTTGGCAGAAGAAGCCGTTGATGCCTTCAAAAATCATGTTTTGAAAGTGTCTCAAGAAGACTGAAATAAATGCTTTGACAAATGGTTCAAATGGATGCAAAAGTGTATTGATCATAGAGGAGAATATTTTGAAAAACAATAAAGCAGTTTTCAATCAGGAATTACTTTGTTTTAATTATTAGGCTCAAAATATAAATAGTGCCCCTCGTAAGAGGCAGAAAAGAAGTGTTCTTTACAAATAATTTTCATAATAGATATGGAGGTAAATTATAGTGGATAGAGAACAGTCATATTTTTTAAATACATCAGACTTTTGTTTTAGACAAAATGGAAGCTAAGGGGAATGCCTTTACAAAGATAGTTCACCAAAGCTATGGAGAGGGAGGGTGAGGGAGTTAAATGAATGCAGCTCTATGAATGGTGCAAAACTAGAGGAAAGATGGAAACATCAAATAGAACTTGAAGACTCAAACTTTTAAGAGATGTACGGGTTCCTTCTTTTGATTTCAAGAAATAATTTTTTTAAGACAAGTTTCCTTGAATTAACCTTTTACTTAATATTATTACAATGCATATATGTAAATAAGCTCTTGGTGTTTTTCAAATTTTACTCCAATACTTTGTTACAATTTATCACAACTTTCAGTGCCAATAAAATGGACAGGTTTCACAACAATCATTACATGAATGGCAAACAGGTTATAACATGCTAATAGAAACATATAAAAAGCAAGTAAAACAATTAGAAAAAATACTGTGCAAAAATTTGCTCCAATTGCTTTAACATGCACTTCATTCAGATAAAAAGAAAGCAAGAAAGAAGCACTTAATTTTCTAAGTATTATGCATGCATGTAAGCATTACACTAGCTAAACTACAACAATATATACTATATAAATATGAGTTTAAACAGCTTTGCTAATTATGAAACAATATTTAATGGAAAAAAGGCTGTTCCGATGACGTGTTATATTTTTAATTTCCCAACCATTTCCCTATGATGAAGTACTGAATGCCATACCTAATTTTACCAGAAATACATGTTTGGAGATCTCTAATAATTTTTAGAAAAAGGTCCATTTGTTTTTCTAACAGTATAACTAAAAACAGAAAGTTGGACAAATAGCCAAATAAATACCAAAACTATTTAGGTCTAGCATTTTCCGATATGACATCAAAATTTTTTTCAGAATTCTCCCAACCTGAACTGCCTTTTACATTCTTTTTTCTTTCTTTTCTTTTAATGTCAAAAAAGCTCAAATAGTTTTGATTAAAATATCACATGTTTGATATACTGACATGAGGGATAAATTTAATTTTCTGTAAATTGTCTATGAAGTTCTCTTCATTCTGATTGCAAATAAATATGAATCCATAATTAAACAGTTACTCCAGGAAATATCCAGTGCTCATTATAACACATAATTCATGTTAAATAAAATTTATTTTGCCATTACCCATTTCTGAGCTATTTGTACTGTTGGTTTGAATTTTCCAATACAGTAGACCCTCACTAATTCGAAATCGGATAAACCAAAAACTCGGTTAATCTGTAGTAGCTGCTCGGTCCCTGCCGAATTACATGGAAAAATCTACTGCTTAAACCGAATTTTGGATAATTCATACTACGAACTAAAATTTGGTCTCCTCATTTAATACTTCATATGTTATTCTTCATTTAAACCGAATATGTATGTTGTGCGTGCATTACGATATTTTTTGTTATGCATTTCACATAATTTTTCTCAATTTTCTTTTTCACTGCCCGGCCCCATGCTTCAAAAGAAGGCTCGGGAAATCCCCAAGAAAGAAGGAATTTCTGGGTTTGTGTCTTCTGAGGTTTTCAGAAGAGGTGTGTGGGAAGGCACATAAAGTAAACGAGGAAGATGCCAATGAGTGGGCGTGGGAGTTTCAATCTTAAGCTCTTTCATAATCACCCAAGAAATGTGTTTAATATGGGTGAAGCAAGTTTATTCTATAACTTGATGCCCAAAAAAACACTACGTGCCAAGGGTGGAAAATACCATGGAGGAAACTCCAGCAAGGAGAGACTGACAGTGGTCTTGTGTTGTAATTCAGATGGTTCTGAGAAGCTCAAACCATTAGTGATTGGATAATATAAAAATCCACGTTGTTTTAAAAAGATTAACCTATTCAATCTGCCAAGTCAGTACGAGAATAACAATAAAGCTTGAATGACCAAATCTCTTGAAGATTCAACAACAAATGGCTGCGAGAAAGAGGAACATTTTGCTAACTTTGGACCACTGCTCGGCACATCAGTTCGATGACCTGGAACTTCTGGACATAGAAGTTGTCTTCTTACTAGATAACACCATGAGCCATCTGCAACCATGAAATCAAGGAATAATCGCCTCAATGAAGCGTAATTACAGATGCCGACAGGTTAAGGCTGCCATCAGTGCAATAGAACTACAAGAAACTGTTCCACATTGGAATGTACTGCAAGCAATCTGCAACATATCTGCTGCTTGGGATGAAGTTATACAACAGGCACCATAACTAACTGTTTTAAGAAGGCCTGGACAGCAACTGATAACGCTGCTGATACTGAACAGAAAACCGATGATCCACATCTGAACTTATAATGTGGATACGATTTGGTATTCTGATAATGTTCCTCTATACGCTTACACCCGGTTGGTGCCCTCTTGTACCGTCATTACAGAAGAATGGATGTAGGTAGACAACAACATCTGTGCTGCTGAAGAACCAGTTATCTGCTGATGATGCCAAAGAGAATGATAATTCTTTACTGTCATCTTCTGAGGAGGTACATGAAGATACGACACTGCGACGAAGTTACAGCTGCAATTTGTGTTCTCGAGAGATTTGCTACCACCTCTGATGTCTCCATAGCATTTCAGGCTGGATGAGGTATCTTCAGAGAGTGCCATAATATTACAACCAACAGTCCGCCAACAACAATCAATGATTTTTTTTCAAATTATAGAACTAAAATGTGTAATGGATAAGAGTTTTAACTAAAACATGTGTTCTGATTAAAACTTAGTGTTAAAAGAACGGTATATTTAGTGTTTCTTAAGGTTATTGTTTGTTGTATTATACGACTCACTAATTCAATGAGTACAATATTTTTCCAAATAGTACTGTTTTAAAAAAAATTACAACAAGCACTTGACAGTATGCTTTCTCAATTAAACATATGCCACATATACCGTATACAATAGTTATTTTTACTTTTTCTTAGAAGTTATGCATAACAAGCGAGAAAGTGAACTCAACAGTTGTATTTTACCATTTCAGTTATCAGATTTTTACAAAACCTTGTTAATTCAAACTTCGTTAAACCGAATTGGCTATTTTTCGGTCCCTTGAAATTCAGTTAAATGAGGGTTTACTGTACTTTTATATTTTTTTGAATTGCTAACTCACCATTCTTTTATTTTTCACAATGTATAAAGAACACAGAATTCCAAACCTAAGCTTATAACAACCTGCTTTTTAAACATTTGACTATTGCCTTAGCTTCCTCTAACCCCCTTTGTACCTTCAACAAAATATGTAACAAAAACATTTCTACAAATATTTATCTCATTAATATGAAATGGATAGAAAGATAAGCTTTTGTAAGAATAATTTTTAGAAAATTACAGTGGATAGAGAAAGTCATATGAATGTAACATATCAGATGTTTCACTGTTTGTTTCCAAAACACAACCACCTCATTTTGTAAGTAAATGCAGTCTTTAAATAAAGATCCCTTATCTTTACCAACAATTGGAAATGAAATGCAATTTCAGTGGATATAGAAGAGCAACAATTTTCAAGAATCTTTCCCTGAATTATGTTTTTAAATGCATATTTTTACTTTCTCTACTACCTATAGTAAGTAAGGGAAGTATTGTATTCCACCCAAAAATTCGATACCGAGATTTCACAGAAATACATGTTTTGAGACCCCCTGAATCCAAAAAAAAGCATTTTTGGAAACATGTCCATGTGTGTGTGTGAGTGTGTGTGTGTGTGTGTGTGTGTGTGTGTGTGTGTGTGTGTGTGTGTGTGTGTGTGTGTGTGTGTGTGTGTGTGTGTGTGTGTGTGTGTGTGTGTGTGTGTGTGTGTGTGTGTGAAAAGCATAACTCAGAAACGAACAGTCGGATAAACACCAAACTTGGTATTTAGGTTCAGTATGTTCCAGAGATGCGACACGAAGGTTTTCAGGAAAATCCTCCCATCCCAGATTACCCTTTACATGGAATATTTTTCGAAAATTTTAATTTTCTCAAAAATGGCTCTAACGATTTTGATTAAAATATACGTTTAAAATATTTTCATGACAAATGAAATGTATATCTCGAATTTTCTGTGAATGTCTCCAAAAGTATTCTTCATTGTGAACGACTTTTGCAGAACTGGGAAACCTTAAGAGAGAGACAAAATGTTACTACACAAAAAATGTAGATCGCATTAAAATACATAATTTATGTCATATACATTCATTTTGCTGAGTGAACCATTTTTAAATATTGCTTGTTATTCCCTTAAATTTTCCAATACTTTTTCTCAAATGGGAATTCGTTATTCATTTTTTTATGTCATGGACATACAAAGAGAATGGAATGCGCCACATAGCAAACAGTTCTTAAAATATTTGACTATCGCTTAAAGCCTAGCAATTCCCCTTGCACCTACAAGAAAATTAGCAATAAGATTAACATCTCGATTAACATGAAGCATATGGAGAATAAGCGTTTGTAAAAATAGTTTGTACAAGAGTAGAGAAAGTCATCTGAGTGTAACACATCAGATTTTTTTAGATTATTTTACATTTATAGATGCATTTGAAGGTTCCAGAAGGTGGCAAGAACGTAAGCAACAAGGTTGCAACTTCATCCTTAACACACCTCCACTTTAGAGGTGGTCCAACCTGAGAAATAAAATATACAACTTTGCCTAGTTAAAAGGAAAAACCCTGAACTTCTTTAAAGTATGACGTGATATAGAACACAAAAATGGCAGTAACTATTATCTAAAAGCTGCAAAGAACACAATAAAAACCCTGAGATTTATCACAGGGATGACAAAACAATTAGGATCTGTGGTCTATATTAGAGCATACCTCTGGCATGGCATAGATATTAGGATTTGCTACCAGTATTGGTTGCATAATTATTATTATTGTTGGTGTTGCTGTTTAAAAACTCACCTGGTGACTTTGAAGAGTTATTGTCCATATTTTCAATACAATTTGTGTTGTTCCATAAGGCTATTTTACACGTAAACAACACTGCCAGCGAAAAAGATGTTGACTCAGTTTCACATAACCACAGAGCTAAGGTTAAGGTGTTAAAATGCCTGTTTTAATTAGACTGGGTCCCAAGGAAAATGCCTATTTACTTCCTTTAAGAGGACGTGCAAAATATTTGCAGATTAAGTACTATAAAATTAATTTTTGTCACTCTGACATCACTTTTTTACCAAGAAATAAATGGAAATATTTTGGAGACTGTTGTGGTCATCCTCCATAGGACTCTGCCACATTTCCTCCTGTGTTCTTTAGATGTTTCTTGTTGGAGATGCTGTGTTAGTGTATAGTTTTCATATAGGGCATCAAAATTTAACAAATTATTTTTACTTTTATGTATAAACAGTTTTTCTCAAAGAGAGAGTACAACAATTTTCAAAATGGCTTTTGAAGGCTTTGGTTTTTTTCAGTTTAGGTTTTATATACCAAATGATGCTCTCCTACTGCAAATTTATTACTGTGTATATTTTAACTTTCCCACATTTTCTTTGAATCTTGTCAATGTTTTCCTTTGTAGCCCAAAAATGTGCTGAACACTTCCTTAGGGAAAAACTATTCACTTTATTGTTTTATAACCGAGATGCTCATTGAATCTGGTTTTTAGATAAATCTGTATTAGCTTTACAGTTTTGGAACAGTGGCCACAACATCCAAAATACCATTACTCTATTCAAAGTGTAAAACAATCCAGAGCAAGCAGACAGGAGCTCTTTATAAAGAGAAGGTCATCAGTTAACAAATTTTGAACTTTCCAAAAAAATCTGATGAGTTACACTCACATGACTTTCTCTACTCTTGTACAAACTATTTTTGCAAACGCTTATTCTCCATCTACTTCATGTTAATCGAGATAAACATTTGCAGACTCTATCTTATTGCTAAGTTTCTTGTAGATTTAAGGGAAAAATATATTTACAAGGGCAATATAGAAAAACAGTAGCCTTTAAGCACATACATATCTCTTAATAGCTGGTTGCTAGGTGCAGCACCATTCCCTTTCCCACAGATTATAACTCTTTGCATATCCATGAATAACGAATTCTACATTTTTTGTGTAGTAAAATTTTGTCTATCTCTTATGGTTTACCAGTTATGCAAAAGTCGTTCACAATGAAGAATACTTTTGGAGACATTCCCAGGAAATTCAAGATATACATTTTATTTGTCATAAAAATATCTTAAACATACGATATTTTAATCAAAATCGTTAGAGGCATTTTTGAGAAAATTAAAATTTTTGAAAAATGTTCCATGTAAAAGGTAATCTGGGGTGGGGGGATTTTCTTGAAAACCTTTTTGTCGCATCTCTGGAAGATACTGAACCTAAATACCAAGTTTGGTGTTTATCCGACTGTTCGTTTCTGAGTTATGCTGTTCACAGACACACAGACACACACACACACACACACACGGACATGTTTCTAAAAATGCTTTTTTTGGATTCAGGGGGTCTCAAAACATGTATTTCCGGTGAAATCTCAGTATCAAATTTGTGGGTAGAATACAATACTTCCCCTACTTACTATATGTAGTAGAGAAAGTAAAAATGAATCTGATTAGAGGATTCTTCCAATCATCACTACAAGGAGACAAGAGTTGTAGTGGCTGAAGATAGGTTAATAACACCATGTATGTTAAGTTTTAGTGTGTTTAATTCAACTCGTTTTATCAGTCAACTCACCACTTCAGTGTATAAGATTTCCTTATCTTAATATGAGTATATTATGTGTTATTTTTACAGTAAATGCCGGTAAAATCAATAACATGCATGCCACACCTCTGCAATACATACAACAGCAGTACCTACAGACTCATAATGTTACATACATTAGCAAAACTATAAATATGGTGTCAGTTGTTTCAACGGAGATAAAACTGCAAAAATGCTTCTTAGAGTCTATAAAAATAGCCACATTAGCATGGCTAAAAATAGCCCCAAAAAGCATAAAAGCAATTTACACAGCTGTGTAAATAATTTTTATCAAATCAATGCTGCAGAAAAGAGGTAAAGACATCCATAAGAAGATTTAAAGTAAAATTTTTCATTATACGATTACTATACACAGTTACTCCATGAAGTCTTTTACAGCATTCCATTTTAAGTAAAATGTTTAGATGTTTAAATTAACAAAGCCCATGTTGAAGTCTAACCACTAGTACAATCTTTTTCTCAAATGCATGCAAATGGACGGATAAACATAAAGGCAAAAAAGCTATGTTTATATTTCTAATTGGCAAAACAATTGATACAAAAGCAAGCTAGAATAACCTGCATATCTAACAATATGAACAATCATTAAGGATTTCAAAGCTTAACTATGGAATGTTTGCAGTCTTAGGTAGCTGTTTTCTTTAACACCTATGACACAATAATTTCAAAGAATTTTTAATAAAGAGTGAATACTTAATGCAATCTTAATACCCTTAAAGTGTAACAGATCATATAGTATGTCAAGAAAGGAACCAATATGCGTAGAAAATTTTCCAAATGTCAAATGGGGCAAATATTGTTTCCGTTGATAACGCTTCTTTATGGACAGGTCTGAACTCAGATTGCAACTCCTGCATGTCCTCATTAAACATCACACACTTCCAAATTGAGGACCATTTTGACAAAACTCAACATCTCCAATTTTAGCGAAAATGATTTTTTTAACAGTTTTAGGTACTTTTAATGAGATCTGTACGGTAGAAAGAGAATTTGATAAAAGTTAACATAAACTGTTACTTTTAACCCTCAATATACAAGGATTTCACAAAACTCAACACCTCCTTTGTTTATGTTTTGATAAAACTCACATGAGCACCACATTTTCTTCTGGCAATAATATGTTGAGTAAATCTATTAACAATGGAAAGCTTTTTCCCTCCACTTACATCTAACTTCTTATCTCATAACAGTCACTGGAGTGTTGTACTTAGTCATGCAAAGGTTAAAGTGTTAAGTTTTAGTTAAAGTGGATTCAGAAAATCTTGAGTTTACAGAAAATGTTCAAGAAAGGCCACAGGGAAGGAAGAGTAGAAGTAGAAAAAGAAATTCTCAAAGTGGAAGTATCAAACTCATAGTAATGAAGAAGAAATCAACTGACTGATTTAATATGTTCTCAGATTCATGTTCCTCTGAAAATAAGAACTCAACTAAGATGGCAATGATATATTCCTTTGTTGAAAATTCTGAAGTGTTTACACAAGTTCCCTCCTACTTTCATATTAGGGGTCACAGCTATATGCCCCTGATAGAACATTTGGCAACATACAAAAAGACCTAAGAACATGTGAAATAAGACCTTACCCTCAGGTTATTATAATATATTCAGAAAGAATGGTGTTGAAGTTTGGGGCAAGGACTGGAAATCTTATGACTTAAAGGTGAAAACTAAACAGATACTGAAAAGCAAGCTTCCATTTGAAATGATAGAAGCCAGAGTACTGATATACCAGAAAACACAGGGACGTTTCAGATGTAAATGTCTAGTTCAGAACACATACTCTGCTTCTCCTATTGAAGTTGAAACATTAAGGGCCGGTTTCACCGACTGATGTTAAAAATACTCTAACATCTTGTTTGTTAACAAGCTGTTCAAAGTTTAACATAAGGTTAAAACTTTTGCATTTCATCAAGATTTACCACAAATTGTTAGCTAACATTTTGTTAACGTCAAAGACAACTGCAAACGCTAGCTTTCGAGAAGGCAGTGGCCGAACTACACTGCTTCTGAACGTAGCCCGATGCACTTTTGTCTATGCATCGCCACGCTCTCTGTGTCAGTAACCGACAGCTATTTACATTCATGGCAATGGCCATATGATGTTACCGGTTGTTTGAGGTTAGAATCACAATGTCAATTGAAATAAATGTTTCACCGTTTAAAAGGCGTTAATTAACATCTGGTTAATAAGTATAGACGTATTGCCAAGTGCAAAAAAGCCGACATTTTTACATTAAAGGATAAGATTGCAGCCTGGGACAAAATCCACGAGTAATTTCATTGGAAAAAAATACTGTTTGCTTCTTGAAGCAATTGCTTTGGAAACCTTCCGGATAAACCCACAAATGGTAGCTTTGGAAATTCCAATATTATCACAAGTAAATGAAAAATGTTAGTAGCATAAAATCTAAGTACCTAATTTAGCATAGAAGAAAGAGGCATACTTCTGTTGGTAGTGTTCTAACCTCTCGTATTTCCCATAAAGCCATGCTCATGACCCCTTGGACAGTCTATACTGCTTTAAAAATTCCTCTTTTTGTAGGGTTTCAAATTTATTATGATGTAGACTGCTCTTCTATTAGAAATGACATTCAAAAATGCCAATTGTAGCAAACTTGCATCAACAGCTTGGTTTGCAGCATTTTCCAATTTCTGACATTTGTTAAACGCCTTAACACAGGGGTATGGGGATGTTAACTTAACATGGACATGGACACATTGTTAAAGTTAACATTGATGAAACAGAATTTGTGTTAACTTCAGTGTTAAATCAGTTTAACGTTGTGTTAAAATTTAGCATCTGCTGGTGAAACCGGCCATAAGAAAGGGGGGTTTCAAGTGCAAAAGAAATGAACAGAGCACAGAAGCTTAGATCTTCAAATCACATGAGCAGAAAACAAAGGGAAGGTCTCAAAAAACTACTTTCTTATTTCAACAACACTACAGAAGAACGATGAGTGTTTTATGAAAAAGTCCTGCAGGTAAATAAGAGATAATATGCTGACAAAGAAAGACAAGGGTATAATGAAGAACCTTTACATTAGAAGAAACCAATGCTTTTTTATTAGCATTTTTAAGAAAAATTTAGACATTCTATTACATTATTGTAAAATTTGCTTCTTTTTCAACAATTATATGGTTAATAAAGTGCTTAAAATATAGCTGCATATGCCACAAATAAATACATACATAAAAAAGGAACTTACTAAAATGATAGTGAATATGGAAATGTTGAGAATTAAAAACATTTTTGTAATTTTTTTTCTAAATATTGTATGGGTGCAAAAATGGTGCTTGAAGTTCAAAATATGTATCTAGTTCAGTGAAATAACACACACAAATTCCCTGGTATTTTATTTCATTACAAATACACAAAAACCCTTCTCCTGAAAATGTTTAGTTTTTGCATTTGTTAAGTTTTGGTAAAACGGTCCTCAATTGCTGTTTTGTTCACTTCTAGTGCTGCTCACATTTGTTGGCCAGATTTTAGTTCAGCCACACAATAATGAGTCACACAGCATGCTTTGTAAACCACAACTTGCTCGAGGCATGCAATGTAACTGTCACACACATTATTTCACAATTCTAAACAGATAGATTTTCTAACATCAGTGTGAACTGACATTCCAAACTTGCAGGACAAACCGTTATGGCTTACAGAACAGCTGACATGCACTTGGTGTTAGAGAGTGAGTAGAAATCATGCTGTGCTACTAGATTGTATATGGAACATTATCCACAGCACTATCACTCTGATTCACAGATTTTCAAATGACTGCACCAAGAATTTTTACCTTTGCGGGTACAGACACAGGTCCCAGCTATCAAAACGTTGATGTTTTTTCCTATTTAGCTCTAGTTACGATATGTTATAAATCATGTAGCTATTGCCCCATTTGACTTCTGTATAGAATTATCATGATAATTCCTACTGAACTTCATCACTACAGTAATCCTCTAAACCACCTTGGTTTTTAAAGACAGCATTTAGTATTCACCCTTTATATGTTAAACAACAAATTAATGGCATTTTGAGGTGTATATTTTTTGAGCCAAAGTTTAATTTGACAATATTGTTTCAACCACCTGCATCATGCTGATTGTCACAAAATTATAGAGGCATAATTGAGGTATTTTACCTCAAACAGCTGTGTTTATGATCTCCCTAAGATTGATTCCTTTGAAACCAAATATATTTACCAGATATCACAAATGTGTTAGATAACTAAAATAATAGTTAGGAGTTTTGTCGGGAAAGCTATTCTTTTGTATATTTGCTCCAATCAAACTCCAGTTTTTTCTCTGAGTTTTTGAGTCTCTTTTGCACTAAAAATGACATTTTTGTTGAAGTTAATGTTTTGCTGCCCACAGTTTTTACATGCATCGCTTTTTTTTTTTTTTTTTTTTTTTGAGAATATTGGGCTTTAAGAAAAACTATAATCTGAAATTCTTTATATAGATTTCACATGTACCACAACTCACTTAAAACACCCATAATGGAATATATGATATGATAATTCTATTGTTTCAATTCAATCCATTTTTAATTTTTTAGAGATTGTTTAAATTAATATTTTTTCACTTAAAACAGGTGCAAAATCACAAATATATATTTTCATGTTTTATTTTAAAAGACTGTTGATCTTGGTCCCTGCTCACAAAGAAAACAGTGTACATACATTGGCTTGAAAATAAAAATGTAAATACGAAAAACTCAATTGGAGGGGAAGATTTGAATTTCCCAGATGGCTGAAATCCGGGTGAGGGAGCTAGGAGAGCTTATCCATTCATGTTGATAGTTTATTTAATACAGTGCGCTGTATTCTGCAACCATAGCAGAATTTTGCTGCAAATCTGTATGACTTTATCTGTTTACTTTGAGTTTGTGCACTGTGCACTTTAAGTCCCCTCATGGGGCTCTGGCTTATTTTGTTGCCAATCCTGACTGTTTATGTATATGTCTGTTATGCGTTCCTTTGCTAGATTTCTCATAATTTGCAGGTGTACATTAGCTATGAGTGACGATAGAGTGAATAAAACATAACTCAAAAACAAAATTGCTCTAAGTTTGAATCTAGCTTCTTTCAAATCTTAACACCAAGGTTTTCACAACATTTTAAACTAGCTTTACCTGGAAACGTTTTCATTATTTTAACAAATGTAATAAAAACAATAATATGTTTAAGATACCAACATAAAAGAGTAAAATGCCTGTATTGGGATTTTTTGTTAAATAGACTGCATTTTTTATAATTTTATATATATAGGAAACCATATGAGAAAAGACAGTCTTACTACAGGAAAAGTGTGGCACTTTTATTTGTGTTTAATAAATTTTTTTGCAGCTTTCACTATTTCCAACATATTTCCTGTCGTTTGAATTTTCCAATATTTTTAACAATACACTTCTGAAGTTGTGTGTGCATCTGTTTCTTGTGATGTGATGCAAAGAGTCTGCAATAGCAAAGTCTGCAATATCAAAGTCAGCTTAAAGCAAACTGCTTTTTATACATGTGTCCTAGGCTCCTTTATGCTCCTTTGTAGCTATACAACAAAGTGTGAACCAAAAACATTTTGGGCAAAATTTATCATATGTTTGAAAGGAATAATTTGTAGAATAGCTATGAAAATAAATTGCAGTAAGTAACCATGTAATTGTAACACATCAGATTTTCTTCCTTTTTGTGTTTTAACTAAACTTTTGCACCAAAAAAATGACACCTCAAAACATTATTACGTTGGTTTTAGTACACATTAAATACAGTTTGAAACAAATTGATTACCAAGTGCTAAAGTAAACATTTACCATAACTGAAAATTTTAATTAACTAATGGCATTTGCAATGTATAGATATAAGCTTAACTCTTGGAGCTTATACATGCTTCCTAGTCATTCAGCCAATCCAAAACTAACAGTAATAACATACCATTTGCTAAATAAAAACTGTTTACTAGAAAAAAAATTGGTTAAAGCAGAGCAGCAATAATCTTAGCTAGTACATGACATATAGCACTGCTAGTCTTTGAAACTTAATGCTTAGTAGAGCAAATTACAGTGGATTCAAGTTAATTACCACTTCAAAGAACCTGAGCTTATAAAAAATGGGCAGGTTTTAACATGTAAAAACAGACTGTGCATTGAGAACTATATTGATAATCCACATATCTGCTGATGTAAACTTTAAACTGTAGCATTAAGTTTCAAAGTGTACTTATTATTTCAAACCACAACTTCATGTAATTAGACATATTTTGTACTTATTTCTAATCCAAGCTTCAAATTTTCATTTTGAAGATCATAAAAATTTACACTAAGCTGCCAAGCACACTTATAAATAACAAGCAACAATTATTACTTTTGTACAAATATTAATAAAGATGCATCTTAAGCTATTTTCATGGCTGGTGGTAATCATGTTATTTAAAGTATTCTTTTTTGGGCTGTTGTGTCATGGTTGGAGATTAAAATTTATAACCCTACATTTCCCTGACTCCTGCAACAGCAACTTCAGTGGCAGCATGGGAAATGCACGGAGGGGAAGGATTTAGGAGCATTTATTGTCCTGTTCGGAGGTTAAATTTAATCATCCTGAAGTCAGCATCTTTAGAGGTAGGGCTATGGCGAAAAACAGATAGATGTGAAGTATTTAGGAGTATTTATCACAATGGTTGGAGGTTACAAACTTAACCTCAAACCATGGCAAGTTATCCCAGAAGAGAACATGTTTAATAATAATTTAAAAAAAAAACAATAAAGCGTTGCTCAGAGAATATAAAACAATAGGAGGGAGCATATGGGATAAATCCTGAAAAATACAAAGCTGAATCTAGATGGCAGTGTTGTCATCCATAATTCATGTACTTTTGAGTATCGGAATCCAGCTACTTTATTGTTTAGCATACTGCGAATTTAGGTTATAAAGCAATTTTAAAAACAGATGCTCTTTATTCTGGGTAAAATGTAAAACATTATCAGTAATTCAAAGAATTTAAAAAGAATATCAAGTGAGGATGCTTTAATAATTTGTTTTAAAAGTTGCTTCCTAACTTGGCATAGTTTTAATGCACCATACAAATGTTGCTATGGAATTTAGGGGAGAATATGAACATTGTATTCTTTATTTCCTAAAATGAGAGAATCTGTTTAAAAAAAAAATTATTATAATAATCATAGTTATGAACTTCAGCAATAGTCATCTCTTAAAAACAGCAATCAAGATAAATCTGGATAACAAATCACATATACACTGCATAAAATGCAATGACTGTTAGAAAGTTTATAGAGATTTGGTATCAGACAAACAGAACTTTTTAGACATAATAAAAATATTGACAACTCAACAATAATTGCAGCCTATTTTTTGATAAAAAAATCATACAATAGAAGAAAAAGGATAATTTTTAAAATTATTACACAGCCCAAGACAATTGGTTAATTGGAGAAAAATTGACATTACAAAGCAAAAACTGCAGTTAATGATCTCCACCTTCATGCTCTTCAAAAGTCCAGCAGATGCCAGTAGGCTCTCCAACTATTAAACCTTTGGATCTAATATTATTTGCAATGGAACTGAGGATGTGAACAAAGGTTTGCAAAACATGTTCTAACAAGGCACAAAAAAGTGAATTATTTGAGTGACACTGTATCTCAACAAAATTTCATGAGAGAATCCTGTGTTTGTTTGTACATCCAAGATAAACTTGGAAACCTACAAGACAAACTTTTAACCTGGGATTTAGAAGATGGAGTGCTTCACATTCATCTCACCTTATATCACTCCAATTTTATCAATACTAATGTATACAAAGGGAATACTTTTAGTTGTTTATTGCAAATATGGTGGATTTTTGTGAGAAGAAGTTTAAATCTGGAATGTTGGGAAAATCTCTCACGTTTACACCACCAAATTTCTCTCTGGTTTCACTGAAAATTGATGGGTACGATTGAATATTTTTGTTGTAATCCAAAACCATTTTTGATACCTGTGTTTTAGGACTGGGCAAAAATGACAAGATACCCCACAATTTTCATGAAGTATTCTCTATCCTAAATTAAAAATCCTAACATCAGTTCTTTATTTTATCTATCTAGGATAAACTTTGTATACTATAAAACATAATGAAAATTATAGGCTATCTTACTACTTTCAAAAACTCTCACTCTATCCATATTTTCAAATCTATACACAGAAAAGCATACCATTTGTCTTATAAGGATAAAACTTCCTACACTTTTATCTATTTTCTGCATTTATACCCAGGTATAGCTTTATTTATAACTTTCCATGAAACTGATTTTAATAAATTAAATAAATCTCAGTTTTAAGGTCATTTTTGTAATTATTGTCATTTTTAAACAATTTTATGAGCCATTTTCCAAACATTTTTAAGTCAGCAAAATCCAGGCTCTGCTTTTAACTATAGCAAACAGAAAGAACTTTTTAAAAAATGCTCCCATTTTATTTTCAACCCATGTAAACCTTAACTGTTCAACCAATATGATCAAAAACTTTGGGCAATGCGATTTCAGAAAGCTTACAAAAATTGTTCACCATTCTTTTGCTTCAAAAGCTACACGTTACTTATTTTATACCTTGAAATACCTACAAATTGTTCAAAATAAAAAATTCTATACAGCTGTAGTGAGATTTCATGTCACCGCATGGCATCATAAAACACAAAGACTCTGCTACCTTTCTCTACGGGCAAAAAAATTCTAGCATCTGCTTACAAAATGTCTCGACTTTTAAATCAATTTTCAGTAATAAAAAAACAAAGAAATAAATAAATAAGCAAAAAACCAAACTTTGCTACATTACAAAGGAAATAGTATTGGTTATTATAAACAACTGAAAGTAATAATGGCATAGATCTCTACCAAATAAATAACAATACAGCTCATTTAGATGTGTACCATAATAGCAGCAATTATTTACATTAATACTTTGGATCATACGAATATCACTGTGAAATTGCTATGAATGGTAGGAATTATGATGTAGAAAAAGTGATGTTATAATAAATTTCTGTTTCACCTGATTCCCTAACCAATCAAATGCAATGCTTCCTCCTATCAATTTATATTCTCTGATTCTTTCTTTATCCTTCTTCGTAGTTACAAAATCAAATGTAGTGCAGCGTGATTTACATTTTCAGAAAACTGCACCCATAATTTTCATTATAAATAAGGAAATGCAACACATGAGCAAATATTAGTACAAAAAACTTTTACACAGGGCACATTTTAATACAGCCACCTTCCAGGATTAAATTTTTTTTTTTTTTTGGTCAGTTTTACTTCTTGTGAACAGTAGAACATTGGTTACTCATTTTTCAACCTAATGGATTATTTTAATTTTAGCAATGCTTTTTTTGCTTTTTAACATTCAAAGTGCTTCATAAAGAATCATAAATACCTTTAACTTCCACACCTAAATAGTAGCATAGTATTAGTATTAAAGCTACGCAACTATTTTTTTATGTCTGGCTAACACCTAATGTATGATTAAATGAGGTCGAAAGAAAGTAACAAACAAGTACTGACCAATTTTTGTTTTATTTGCTGGACACAAATGGAGTATCAATGTTCTGCTGTCATTTTAACAATAGTGCTGAAATCATATTTTACTCTGGTTATACACACTATATATACAAGTGCACAATTCTCTTCTTGTATAATCTCTATTTTTTTTTTTTTTTTTTTTACAATAAGTCCTTATAAAAAAAATGTAAACTTCTTAATAGTTTTGCAAGCAATGTGCTTACATGGCCATAGAAATTTTGTTTATTCTCACAAGGGAAGTATCAAACCCTTACATAGATTTTTTTTTTCAAGAATACAAAAGTTAACAACCAATTTTAACTGTAAGGCTTCATAATTGAGTACCAATTATCCATTTATACTTCAGAGAAGTAATATTTGTGCTAATTGACTGGAGTGGATGGCCCTGACTCCTTCCTTGAAGGGGCCACATAGGGAGTGAATTATATGGACACAGCTCTGCTCTACTTCAAGCAAGGCTGTCCATTTGCCATTGTTGGATTTTGGCTTCAATTTCAAGACCTTACAACTGAAACAGGCAGCTATTTTTAAATTTCTCTATCGCTTATCTATGTTAGAGTAAGTATTATACTAAAAAGGACAGTTATTTTTCAATTTCTCTATTGCTTATCTATGTTACAGGTTACTGATATTGAATTTCACTGGAAATATGCTCTAAGATTTTCTGAATCTCCAAAAAGGCATGTTTAGAAAAGGCTTATTTTTTATTTTCTCAAAAACAGCGCTAACAATCTTGGCTAAAATACTGTATGTTTAAGATATTTGCATGACTAATAATTTATATCTTTACTTTTTTGTAAATATCCGGTGAAGTCCTTTTCACTTTCATTGAATTTTGTACAATTCTGTTTACATGGAAAACCATAAAACAGAAAGCTATTACAGGGAAAACGCACATTTCATTGAAGTATACAACTTATATGAAGCAATTCTTTTGTACCGTTAGCCAATTTTGAGACATTCCTGAAGCTTAGATTGGTCACCATGTGTGAACATGTGCTCATGACAAACCTAAGCTTACTTGTAATAGCTGTTATTTGCACATCTCATATAAGCACAGAGGAATAAATGTAGAAGTGTGCATAGCACAAGTTGACATAATTTCTGGACAAACATTTTTATTGTGCTTAGGACAAAGTGGATAGACGAATCACTTTTTAGATCAATAGTATAAAGGTATGGTTATGGATTGGTTATTGGAAGAAAAAAATTGTTTGAGTGCATCACAATTCTTTTTTCACATGACTCATGACAAAAATTGATTTGTGATATGAAAAGCTGACTGTCATCCCCACATCTTAAATGTAATAATGGAGAAATAAATGCAAATAAGTTTTTATACTTAATCTAAAATGAATGTAAACACACATTTTTATTTTAAGGTAACTGGACAGAAGAATCAGTCAATAAGTAAAGCCTTCTATTGTTTTTTCTCCTGAACTAAGTTATGTGAGCAATTTGAATTTGGTGCAATTCCTCAAACCTTATTCTCTACTCCACTGCAATAGCAACTTCCTACATCAACAGTGGCAGCACTGCTGCCTGTTGAAAAATCGCTGACATCGATGTTCATATTAGACAGTGTTCTGTCATTGAATTCTTGAATGTGGAAGGTGAAATGCCAATTCGCATTCACAAAAGGCTCACAAAGGTGTATAGTGATGCAAAAGTGGATGTCAGCAGAGCTAGAAGATGGGTTGTAATGAAGCTGAAGGGCCAACACCATTGGCTGATGAACAGCAGAGCGGCAGACCCATGACTCCACGCAACATTGAGCGAGTGGATGAGATCATTCGAGATGACTGCCAGGTAACAACGGATGAATTGTGTCACATTATCCCTCAGCAGAGGCATGTGGTGACGATTATTCATGAACTTGTGTATTCAAAAGTTTGTTCACGGTGGGTACCCCAAATGTTAATGAACCAGAATAGAGAGACACGAAAAACAATAGACTCCGAACACTTGCAGCGCTTCCATTTGGAGGGAGAGGAGTTCCTGGACGAAATTGTGACTGGAGATGAAACATCGGTTCATTTTTTTAAACCAGAATCAGAGACAGTCTATGGAAGGCATCACATAACCTCACTGAGAAAGAAAAAATTCAAAACTGTGCCATCGGCAGGGAAAGTGATGGCGACCAAGTTTTGGGGCAGAGGGTGTCATTCTGGTTGATTTTTTGAAGCAGGAATGCACAATAAATTCTGTGCAATACATCAGCACCTTCAAAAAGCTTAAAGCACATCTTCAGCAAGTTTGCCCAACAAAAACCATGACGGATGCTTTGCTTTTGCACGACAATGCAAAACCACACACCAGTCGTCACACCACTAAGCGATTGTGAACATTGGATTGGAAGTCGTGCCTCATCTCCCATACAGCCCTGACCTAGCACCATCAGACTTCCATCTGTTTGGGCTGCTAAAGGAAGCTCATTGTGGGATTCACTGTCAAGATGCGGAGGCCATGAATGGCTTCGGAAGCAAGACCGTGCGTTTTACCACACAGGAATAAATGCCCTCGTTAAAAGGTAGACTAAAACTGTGGAAAAGGAACAGGGATTACATCAAAAAGTAATAATTTAATCCTGAATGTTGTGATTTTCATGCTACAGAATCAAAGTTTAAGTTTCTTGCAAATTACAAGAGAAAAAAAAAATAGGAGGCATTAGTTATTGACTGACCCTCATACAATGAAAGGACTACGTGTGAAGTGTAATGTATAGAGAAAGTTGTGAGGGTGTACTACATCAGAATTTTTGAATATGCCTCCTATTCCACATGACTTCCATAGTAGTTTCAAACGAGGTTTTGGCATGAAGGGTGTGATACTTCCCTGTCATATTATGGTCCTACATGGCATTCATTAGAACTGGCTAGTAATAAGCCTGAGCATTTGCGGAAGGAAAACAATTTTTGAGTTTAGGTTGCATATAAACTTAATATTGTTGCCATACTTGATGCAAAGCTTCCTTGACTGAAAACACCTGCTTATTGTGAGGTTTAAAATTTTGAGCAATTAATCCAAAGATATCAAGTCACTAAAAAGTACTATTTGCATACTTCTTTTTGGTCTGTAAAGAGTTATATGCTTATGGTGTCAATATGTTGATTCCTTGCTAATAAAATAGGAGCTAAATGCATAAGAATCGTACTAAATAAAAATACAAAGTGAAAGAGAGCTCTCAGCATGTAGTTATTAACATGCAGAATGTACAAAACTAAACTACCTATCCTCTTTTATCCATTAATTAATCCCAAGAAACACCATTTTATACAAACAAGAGTACCGATCACTAATTTGTGGTAAGTTTATCCATATACATAACATAAAACAGAAGTGAGTCAAAAGAATTGTTAATTTCATATGCTGGTAAGTTCTTTCAGTAACTTAATTGTAATTTATATTGCCCTGAATAAACCTGAGTATAAAGGTAAAATTATCCCAAGGAAAATATCAACTGTATTCAATATGGCAGTTCCAAAGCACACTATAATCTTGACTGGACCGCTAATTTTATCACAAACAGATAATCATCCAATAACAAATAAAAATTGAAGCTAATATCAGTGAAGCAGCTACACAAAATAAAAATTAGTTGTATATATTTTATGATAAACACTTACTTAGGGCCGGTTTCACCATCCAATGTTAAATTTTAACACAATGTTAAACTGATTTAACACTGAAGCTAAGGCAAATTATGTTTCATCGAACAATGTTAGCTTAACAATGCTTTAAACTCAGTATTAAATTTACATTGCTGTTAAGGCGTTTAACAAATGTTAGAAGTTGGAAAATGGCTGCTGCAAAACACTAATGTGAGTTTGCTGCATTTGGCATTTTTGACTGCCATTCCTAACGGAGAGCAGCCATGCCTCTTTATGGAATGCTTTATGCTTATCCAGGTTTCCAAAGCAATTGGTTCAAGAAGCAAACAGTATTTTTGTTTGGGTCTATTTGATCCTTAATCGGTGATAACACACTTTTGTCCACTTTAGTTTCAATGTAGTGTCCACCACCAGCTTTAAACCGTTCTAAGTGCTCTTCACCTATGCTGCAATTTATGCTAGTATAAAATTGCCACAATTGCTCACAGGACCTGGGAGAAATGTGTTTATTCCAATTAAATTACTCACAGATTTTCTCCCAGGCTGCATCCTTATACTTTAATATAAGACCATCGGCTTTAGCACTCGATAATATGGGTATACTTATAACCAGTTCCGTAATTAACACTCTTCAAGCAGTGAAACATTAGTTCCTACATATCTAAGATATTTTCAGCAGACATCGCCATTCTAACCTCAAACAATCACAAACAACACATGGCAATTGTCCATGAATGTAACTAGTCTAC
Source organism: Deroplatys truncata (assembly GCA_030765065.1). Classification (NCBI taxonomy): domain Eukaryota; kingdom Metazoa; phylum Arthropoda; class Insecta; order Mantodea; family Mantidae; genus Deroplatys; species Deroplatys truncata. The sequence goes on along the minus strand of CM060982.1, from coordinate 76,246,701 downwards.
TACTGACACAGAGAGCGCTGCGATATATGCACACAAAAGTGTACTGGAGTGCATTCAGAAGCCGCGTAGTTTGATTACTGCCTTCTTAAAAGCTATCGTTCACTGTTGTCTTTTATGTTAACAAGATGTTAGCTAACAACTTACTGCAAAGACCTGATGAAATGTAAGAGTTTTAACATTATATTAAACTTTGAACACAATGTTAACAAACAAGATGTTAAGAGAACTTTTAACATTGATTGGTGAAACCGACCTTTATCCTTTTAAAATGGAAATTCAGAAAATATGTTTCATAATCATTTGATTGCAAGATCAGCTTCCTTTTCCTTGTTTACTCATTTATTTGCAGCATTAAGGTTACTGCCACTAGCTCATGGATTGTGTACTACAGTGTTGCCATCTACTGAAAATAAAACAATTTTGTTAATGGAATCAATTGGTGATATTTCAAAATTCAATACGTGATCTCTATTCTTTAAAATAAATATTTTCTCCCAAATCATCTAGGTCCATTTAAATGCTTTCATAATAAAAATTCCACTCATGACATTCAAATGAGTAAAAGCCCACCTCAGAGTTCTCAGACTACATGCAGTGGCTGCCTTCCACCTAGTATCATATGCTTAAAAAGAAGTTCAACAAAAAACATTTGGACAGCAAAATTAATGTTATAAAATATTATTCTAAAAGTTAATCAAATAAAACCTGAGGTAAGCTAAATAGCAAGCGAGGTTAACCTATACAACCAAACTAATGAGGTATATTTTACCATAGTAATAAATCCTTGCCTGCAGTTGAGAAAACCTTTTCAGTTCATATCTGGGATAAAGGCAGTTATGGTGATCAGCTGGGAAGGCAATACTCCTAAATATAGCCTTGAACAAACTGCTGACATGTACAGACTCAGAACTAATAAATGCATATTTAGAAGTAGTTTTAATCCATGGATACATGTTATTTTTCATAGATTTTCAGCAGTTACCCTATGAGAGAATGAAGCATATGTAAGTGTTTTGTAACTTTAATTCCAAAAACACTCTTTCTGTCCATCATGAAACGGTGCTGCATGATGTTGCAACCAGGACATGCAAGGATGGACATGTGACAAGGAGGCTCGGAACTTTATGGAACCAGAAAGGCAATGGAAACATATCAATAGGATGTATCACTTTACCATGGTAATGAATAAATCGGATTCATGCTCTAACATTTATTGAAAGAAAACTCAGTCAATGGCAAAGCTATCCCCTCTCTGGTCCCCAGACTGTTACATGCAAACTTTCCACTGATAGAAGCAGTGTTGCAGGTCACCTTGTGTTATGCTGTCCAACAGTTGTGTCAATTTTGGTTTCACTGCATCCACAAACTTGAACCTGGTTCCTTAGAGCACAGACTTGATTTTTGGGAAGAGAAAAACATTGAACAGTGCTATACCAGTTTCACTCTAGGTTCAAAGTAGAAGTACAAACCTTAATGCATCACTCCGCTGAATACATGGCAGCACCATGTGGAGGTATGACAAGAACTAAGCACTCTTCTTTAATGGATTACCCTCCTCTTTGTAGCACTTATAAGCCAATGGGTGGTATTAATAAAAGAGAGCCATGACTTAAAACTCGCAATTTCTGAGCCGTGTCACACTTCCGTATTAATAAAACGCAACGACTTAAGCTTAGCGTGACCTTTGACTTATTGACTCAACCCCTCCTCCTAGCGAGTCACAGCTCTAGCCGTGGTATTAATAAAACGGAACCGTGACTTCACTTTAAGAGCCATGGCTTACGATTTCTTGAAGGCGATGGCTCAGTTGCAAGTGAACGTCAACCTGAGAAAAGAAAAATACTCTAAAATGCACTGGGATTCTCAAGACTGCAATTATTAACAACTTAATATGTTTGAGAAAGAAAACGTAAGGTGGCTCACCCGGCATTTCCTTCCAGAAACTGTGTAGACAAGAGGAAAGGCCCTTACTAGAGATAGAAAAATGAGAATATTTCTACGCTGCATTGGGGACCCCGGATTCCAGAGGACTTGGGCGTTTCACAAGGTACAGTTTAAATATATTTTGGAAAGTTTCTTCTGTCATTAAACAAAAATCGAGAAACTGGATCAAATTTCCAGCAACCACTGCAGCACTAGAACCTGCTAAATTTGAATGGCAGCGTTATTGCAACCTCTCAAAAACAGCAAAAAGTTTTGTAACCTTGAATTATTTCATAAAACAGAGCTTTACTAGTAGCATCAATAAACTGGAGAATAATCGAAAGTCGTCCTTACTATTCTTGCTTCTTAACGAAACTATAGATGGATTTGATTCCCCTTGAATAAGCTCTAAAAGCTTACGTATGTATTGTAATGAAAAGAAGCTAGAAACAGTGATGTGTATTGAATTTATTTAAAGGTGAGTCGAAATTGTTACACTAACATCACTTAAGTTTACTCACTTAACATGTTTCGGGAAACCGTTGTTCCCATCCTCAGAAGGTTAACTCGACCACTTAAGTTTACTCACTTAACATGTTTCGGGAAACCGTTGTTCCCATCCTCAGAAGGTTAACTCGACCATGGTCGAGTTAACCTTCTGAGGATGGGAACAACGGTTTCCCGAAACATGTTAAGTGAGTAAACTTAAGTGATGTTAGTGTAACAATTTCGACTCACCTTTAAATAAATTCTAAAAGCTTGTTTTCCCAGTTTTTCAGGGCTAAGGCCTTGTTGCCTGTCCGTCGCAGATCAGTCTTCACTTTTAGGCGAGTTTTCATATTTCTTATTTTCTTCGCTGTCTGGTCTTCGTTAGGCGAAGATTCACTATTCTCTTTTAGTTTTCGCTGCACTTCAGTCATAGCAGAAGCCTTTTCTGCTTGTCCGCAGGCAGCTGAGATATGCTCATCTCTTTTGGTGTTAAGTTCACAAAAGAAGATACAAACTGCTTTCTTCAGTCATTTCTGATGGATATACTGCCACACTGAATCAAATGTTTACTGCCGCTCGACAATAATGTATTTGCAATCAGGAAGAGGGGAAACACGAGTCAGAGACTCGCAATCATAGAGCCAAGGCTCAGCACGGAGGGGAAGTTTTTATTAATACCAAATCTGTGACTCCCGACTCGCTGCTACCGACAACTCGGTTTTGCTACAAGCCATGGCTCATTAGTCACGGCTCGCTTTTATTAATACCACCCAATACCTTGGGTCAGTAGCCTGTCGAGGATCAAGCAACCTCTGGATCATAGCACATCCAGGATTGGTGATCAGCCCAATACCTGGTATGACGGTTATGATGAAAAAAATGAAATGTAATGATAAGAGGGATGATAGGAAAATTTGCGGATCAAATTATCCAACCCAGCATTTATTCAGTGACCAAGGAAAAATCCCAAAAAAAAATCTTCAGTCAGGTTGGTTGGCCCAGGGGATTTCAACCCGGGAACGGCCCAAATGCAAGTCACACACATTACCATGGTGCCACCTCGCTGCAAGAGGAAATTTCTCCATGCAAATATTGACATTCTGCAGTTTGGGGATCATTAGCTTTTAAACTTTTGCCTTACATCCTAAACTTATAACACATAATATTATGATTAGACAAATAAAAGTGGTACCTGAACAATTTGGCAGCTCTATCTATCTACTATTCCACCTGAGATTAAAGATACTGAATTAAATTCTCTTAACTTGAGGTTTTAGAAATCTTTCACGAGTCAACAGTTAAGAAACTGATGAACACTATAAGTTAAAAAATACTACAGAAAACAAACGCAATGCAAACAATCTGGGCAACAATTCTGCATCACTAACAACAACATTCAATTTTTTAAAATAAAGAGTTGAAGGTTGTTACACTACATCACTAAAATGTTCTTACTTGAACGCGTTTCGGGAGATGGTTTGCTCCCATCGTCAGCATGTCCTCAACTGATTTTGCCGGTCATTGTCTGGGGAATGTGTGTGACTAGTGGTGTTCTCTGGTGCTGGGCTGATGAACCTCCAAAGGCTGTTGGGTGGCGGCAGTTCGAAATTCATTAGGTGATTCCTGTGTTTGACATGTATTTTTTCCCAGATGTTCAATTCATTGCTGCTGTTGATCGGTTTTAAGAGTTTTATATTTGGAGTGATATCATGGTTTGAAGACCAGAAATGATGTGCTACTGCTGATTTATCTGGCTGCTTTTGGTAAATGCATCTCATATGCTCTTTAAGTCTTATTTCAAGATTTCTTTTGGTTCTTCCTATGTATACCAGGTTACAGTCATTACAAACAATTTGATATATACCAGCTGATTTATCGTTGGGGATAGCATCTTTTGTTCTGTTGCATAGTAGTTAAAAAAGTTTGAAAGACAGAAATACATCCAACAAACGACTACTTTACTCAGACAACAATAACCACAAGCATATAGGAAATTCACTTATCACCCTTGGACACATCATAAATTTCAAAGGATTTTCAAGAAATACAACATCACCCTGTCTCCACAGAATAACCACAATATACAGAAACTACTATGCAACAGAACAAAAGATGCTATCCCCAACGATAAATCAGCTGGTATATATCAAATTGTCTGTAATGGCTGTAACCTGGTATACATAGGAAGAACCAAAAGAAATCTTGAAATAAGACTTAAAGAGCATATGAGATGCATTTACCAAAAGCAGCCAGATAAATCAGCAGTAGTACATCATTTCTGGTCTTCAAACCATGATATTACTCTGAACATAAAACTCTTAAAACCGATCAACAGCAGCAATGAATTGGACATCTGGGAAAAAATACATGTCGTCAAACACAGGAATCACCTAATGAATTTTGAACTGCCGCCACCCAACAGCCATTGGGGGTTCTTCAGCCCAGTACCAGAGAACACCACTAGCCACACACATCCCCCAGACAATGACCGGAAACATCAGTTGAGAACATGCTGATGATGGGAACAAGCCTTCCCCCGAAGCGCATTCAAGTAAGAACATTTTAGTGATGTAGTGTAACAACCTTCAACTCTTTATTTTAAATTATGACACATCATTGTTACTAGCTTCTAAATCTTCAAAATTAGTCAACAACATTCAATTGCTGCTAAAAGCAGCTAACCACATTCATTGTCAATTAAAGGTGATATTTTTCACAGAATTTGTTAAAAACATTTAACACAATTTTGTCTTCTTTCCACGTTCATGTTTCTTCACAGTGGCAGAGGATCCTCAGCCATGACACTCTTGAAAGTAATATGTACTTTCTCAACATGTACACCCCGTTTCAAAGCAGTACAATGATGGCTTATTCAGAAACTGGAAATGAACTACAGTGCCTGCACATAGCCTCATAAACCCTCTGCTATAATAGTTGTTCAGTTAGAGGTGAATCTGAACGAACACATTTGGTTTCATAAATTCAACTGTTACAATAATAGGTTTTTTTAATTTCCCTGCACAAGAACAACTACAAAGCATTACGATCTTAACCGATCTATTTTATATAGAGGAAGAGACGGCATGCTAAACGTGGAAATGTTGTAGTTTGCTCACCAGTTTTGTTTACAAATTCTTTGAACTTCCACTTTAGTTCCAATGAATATGGTGGATGCTTATTCACTGGAACATTGTTTTTTTGCCATATAACTCTTCACAGATAGTGCATTGTGGTCTCCTTCATCATGCACATTCATGTAGGGGATTCAAAACATTTTTATAATAAACCTGATGGACAGTCTGACATGCAAGCACCCAATTAAAGTAGATAACACCCGAATATTGAAAAAAACAATCACTATTGTTTTGAATTTCGATTTGCTCATTTCTTCCTGGGGATTAGAAGTTCTCTCAATGCATGGATTGTCACTTAAGTCACTGCATTATATTGGAGAATCCAAGTTTCACTGCATGTAATTACGTTTTTGAAGAACTATGGATTATTTTCAGTTCTTTCAAGAATGTCAATACAGCAATTCACTCGAGTGTTCCTTTAGTGTGGGTGTGAAGATTTTTTGACACCATTTTTTACACACCCAGATCACCGTGAAAAATCTAACACTTTCCTTATTGATGTTGGCAAGTTCAGCAACTGCTCAAATGGCAGTCTCCTTGAATAATTTTAGCAACCTTCTCCACATTCTCTTCAGTTTTTGTAGTGAAAGGACGGCCCGATTTTGGATTGTGCCCAACTTCTTCCCTACCCTCCTTAAATTTCTTAAATCAGTCAAAAACTTCTGTATGAGATAGACATTGATCACAAACTTCCGCCAATTTTTAAGCTTCTGTGCCAGATTTTCCGAGTTTTATGAAGAATTTTATGTTAACACACTGTTTACTTTAGCACTTGTTCTAATAGAACTCAGACACATGATCCACTTCTAACACTGGTTACAGCCACATTAACTGCTGCACATGAGTGAAACTGTGTAGCAGTAGAGGATCAATGATCATCCTTCTTTCTTCTCAAAGTGGCAGAAATGAGTAAAAAATTAGGTCTGGTTTCTTTATTGCCATACCTCATATATCACATTTCTCTGAATACAAGACAATGTATTTATATTTGAAATAACATGTCTAACATTCATGACATACGCTTTCCCAATAGGTCAAGGGAAAATAAGCTTCAAACTGCACTGGAGTTGGATGAGGAGAATAACATGCATGCTGGTAATGGCGAAGGTGACTGCCAAAATCACAGCACATGAGACCATCTGAGTGTGACTCACTTGGCACCAGCAGAAGTCAAACAATATTTGAAGATAGCAAATCTTCCCAATGACCTAAACGCTTTCTTTACAGAACCAAAATAGAAATTATAAGATTTTTTTTCTATTTGGTTTGACCTCCAGTAGCTGTGCAGAAAGATGCAGACATCAATGTGTACTCTCCTCCCTACTCCACCCACTTCATGCGTTTTTGTAGAAATTCATAACAATGTTGTTGTTCACCAATGGCACTGGGGATTAATTGATCTGCAACATTTTCCCTCTGGCTTCCCATTATAAAGTCTGTAAGTTATCACTTTTAAGGCCTTTGCATTTGGCGAGATGCTATTTGTTCAGGATGACTTCTTCACAAAGAGTGCACTTGGGTGTAGGTAGGCATTGTATCTTGTAGAGATGTTCTGCGAGGCAATCGTGGCCAGTTGCCTGCTGTCTTCCTTGGCATTTTTTGTATATCAATCCTATCTTTAATATTCTTATAACCTTTATCTTTTAATTTATCTTCTTCATCCAGTCCTGCTGTCTTTTGAAATGTTGTTTAATGTTATTTAATTGTTTATTTATTTATATTTGTCCTACAGGTTTTATTTGTTGTATTGCGCCTTTCTTTGCTAATTGATCTGCATGTTCATTGCCCAAAAGTCCGACATGAGCTGAGATCCATTGTAAAGTGACATGATTTCTAGTTCCAACTGCTTTAATTAGGCGGCTTATTTCTTTAATATTTCTTGCTGTTTTATTATTGTAATTTACTATCCCATCTATGGCTGATTTTGAGTCTGATAATATGACTATTTTTTGTTTTATGTATGGTCTATATAAAATGTGCTGTAATGCTGCTTTTATAGCTGTTAATTCTTCATCATAATGGTTTGACATTTCATCTAATGTTAGATACTGTGCAAAAAGTTTACAGTATACTCCTGCACCAGCATTTTTTTTATTGATGAGGGATCCATCTTTATATATTCGGGGAACAACGTAGTCGCCTCCACGTGGGTTCCCTGGGTAATGCTAAATGGACAACAACACAGGCATGCTTCCCAAGCCAAAAAAGTTAAAAGAAGAGCACTTCTTAGTGCTATTTTGGAATGCTGGTGGAATGAATCAAAGTAAAAAAAAATTCATAACAATGTACCATAGAGAATATGAATTAAAGCTGGAAGTAATACACAGCGAAGCGAAACCCTATTTGAGTCAGATTTATACACTTAACTAGGTTTACTAGCAAATTGAAATTGTGAGTAGATTGATAGCATTTTAGTTTCACTTACTAAGTTTACATGCAGTGTATGTTTCAAAGATATTCATCTCCATCACCAGCTGTATGTTCACTCACAAACTCAAATTTTCACTGTTTATAACTACTTTCAATAACTTAGCATGTAGCTTTACTAAGCTTAGTTACCATAAACATGTTTCACAGACATACGCTATGTGATCAAAAGTACCCGGACACCCCCACAAACATACGTTTTTCATCTTAGGTGCATTGTGCTGCTATCTACTGCCTGTACTCATTATCCGCGATCTCAGTAGTCATTAGACATCATGAAACAGCAGAATGGGACACTCCGTGGAACTCGCGGACTTCGAACGTGGTCAGGTGATTGGGTGTCACTTGTGTCAGAAGTCTGTATGCGAGATTTGCACACACCTAAACATCCCTAGGTCCACTGTTTCTGATGTGATAGTGAAGTAGAAACGTGAAGGAACATGTACAGCACAAAAGCATACAGGTCGACCTCGTCTGTTGACTGACAGAGACCGCCGACATTTGAAGAGGTTGTAAAGAGTAATAGGCAGACATCTATCCAGACCATCACACAGGAATTCCAAACTGCATCAGGATCCACTCCAAGTACTATGACAGGTGTGAGGTGAGAAACCTTGGATTCCATGGTCGAGCGGCTGCTCATAAGCCACACATCACGCAGGAAAATGCCAAACGACGCCTCGCTTGGTGTAAGGAGCGTCAACATTACACGATTGAACAGTGACAAAACGTTGTGTGGAGTGACGAATCACGGTACACAATGTGGCGATCCAATGGCAGGGTGTGGGTATGGCGAATGCCCAGTGAACGTCATCTGCCAGCATGTGTAGTGCCAACAGTGGAATTCAGAGGTGGTGGTGTTATGATGTGGTCGTGTTTTTCCTGGAGGGGCTTGCACCCCTTGTTGTTTTGCGTGGCACGATCACAGCGCAAACCTACATTGATATTTTAAGCAACTTATTGCTTCCCACTGTTGAAGAGCAATTTGGGGATGGCCATTGCATCTTTCAACATGATCGAGTACCTGTTCATATTGCACAGGCTGTGGTGGAGTGGTTACATGACGATAACATCCCTGTAATGGACTGGCCTGCAGAGTCCTAACTTGAATCCTATAGAACACCTTTGGGATGTTTTGGAACGCCGACTTTGTGGCAGGCCTCACCAACCTACATCGATACCTCTCCTCAGTTCTGCACTCCATGAGGAATGGCCTGCCATTCCCCAAGAAACCTTCCAGCACCTGATTGAAAGTATGCCTGCGAGAGTGAATGCTGTCATCAAGGCTAAGGGAGTGCCAACACCATATTGACTTCCAGTATTACCGATGGAGGGCACCACGAACTTGAACGTCATTTTCAGCCAGGTGTCCGGATACTTTTGATCACGTAGTGTATCTGCATCATCAGCTAGAAACTAGAATACCTCTGTATTCCTGGTTATGCCTTGGAAATTCATTGGTTTGAGAGCAGCAGCTGACTGGCTAATTAGCTTGTTTATTATAATTACGAGTTTTCAGTCTTGCTGTTGTATTGTGTGTCACCACAGGTCTGCATTATTTAGATTCCAGATTCCAAGTATGACACAACCATTGGACTGTTCAATAAGTCACGGTGACTTCTCACAAAGTCTGATGCCCCCATTAATTACAAAATCCCACATAATTTGTGTAATAATGAGGAAAGAGTGATGTATGGGTAGTGGAGAAAGCACAAAATGGTAAACCCACTGTTCTGTTATTTTACTGTAAAGCCACTTCTGGGCCTCCCAACATGTCCATCCTAACCATACCCTTACTGGCAGCCCAGTCCACCAGGCATTGAACATTTTTATTTCTTTCAAATGATAAATAAAGATATTAGTTATGGTGTTTTACTCCATTACCTGAGTGCAATCCCAATGTCTGTGCAGCAAGTAGCCCTTCTTCAGCTACGGTTTATGTCAGAAAAGCTGACCTCGCCACCAAACAAAACAGTATGTAACAAGGGCATTTAAAGAAACAATATTTATGGACTGTTAAAGTTCCTAAATGTTGCTTGAAAAATAATCTATTTTAAAATAAATTTTCTTTAAAAATAATACCTTTTCCATGAGACTCCAAGAATAAAAATTCCTTCACCCTTTCAAAAATATGACATTCTCATTTGGTTAAATCAAATGATTTTGCTATCCACGATAAAGCACCACTTCAGGTAGAAACTGCCTTTATCCAAGAGCAAACATACGTTTTCTACCTCCACTACATACCCTTGTAAATAATAAATATCATACAGTTAAAATGTGAGAACATAAAATTACAAAGAATTATACAAAATCAAGTAGTGGTGTTACTAAGTTAGCACATTTGCTAGCAATGAATCTTAATTTAACGGAAAACAATGTACTGTACTAACTGTTTCTTATTGGTCACTTGGGTCGTATTTTCTCATACATGAACTGCTGAGATCGATCCGCCATGCCCCCATCTTTACTTGTAAGAGTTCTTTTCTTTGCATAATGGAACTGCTCTAATGCATACTCATAGAGTTCATTTTCCATCTGCCAAATGGGTGACTTCTGGATCTCAGCCACTGTTTCTGGTAATGGTGGAACTTTCTGCGATGTGCGACGCAGGTGCGATCTGTTGCCTGCAACATAACATGGTTAATTTTCATTTAGACATTGTCATACACTATGTGATCAAAAGTATCCCGACACCCCCACAAACATACGTTTTTCATCTTAGGTGCATTGTGCTGCCACCTACTGCCTGGTACTCATTATCTGCGACCTCAGTAGTCATTAGACATCATGAAACAGCAGAATGGGACGCTCCGTGAAACTCACGGACTTCCAACCTGGTCAGGTGATTGGGTGTCACTTGTGTCAGAAGTCTGTACGCGAGATTTCCACACTCCTAAACATCCCAAGGCCCACTGTTTCTGATGTGATAGTGAAGTGGAAACGTGAAGGGACACGTACAGCATAAAAGCGTACAGGTCAACCTCCTCTGTTGACTGACACAGACCACCGACATTTGAAGAGGGTCGTAAAGAGTAATAGGCAGATATCTATCCAGACCATCACACAGGAATTCCAAACTGCATCAGGGTCCACTCCAAGTACTATGACAGTTAGGCATGAGGTGAGAAACCTTAGATTCCATTGTTGAGCGGCTGCTCATAAGCCACACATCACACAGGAAAATGCCAAACAATGCCTCGCTTGGTGTAAGGAGCGTCAACATTACACAATTGAACAGTGGCAAAACATTGTGTGGAGTGACGAATCACAGTACACAATGTGGCAATCCGATGGCAGGGTGTGGGTATGGCGAATGCCTGGTGAATGTCATCTGCCAGCGTGTGTAGTGCCAACAGTGAAATTCGGAGGTGGTGGTGGTGTTATGGTATGGTCGTGTTTTTCCTGGAGCGGGCTTTCACCCCTTGTTGTTTTGCGTGGCACGATCACAGTGCAGACCTACATTGATATTTTAAGCACCTTCTTGCTTCCCACTGTTGAAGAGCAATTCGGGGATGGCGATTGCATCTTTCAACACAATCAAGCACCTGTTCATACTGCACGGGCTGTTGTGGAGTGGTTACACGACAATAACATCCCTGTAATGGACTGGCCTGCACAGAGTCCTGACTTGAATCCTACAGAACACCTTTGGGAAGTTTTGGAACGCCAACTTCGTGCCAGGCCTCACCGACCTACATCGAAACCTCTCCTCAGTTCCGCACTCCGTGAAGAATGGCCTGCCATTCCCCAAAAAACCTTCCAGCACCTGATTGAAAGTATGCCTGCGAGAGTGAACGCTGTCATCAAGGCTAAGGGGCACCACGAACTTGTACGTCATTTTCAGCCAGGTGTCCGGATACTTTTGATCACGTAGTGTAATGCAGCAAATTATTTTTAAATTACTGATCATTTGCAAACAACATAGACACGAAAGAATAAATGTACAGAAGCTCAAAAATACTTAAATTTAATGGAACAGAAATTGTATACAGTGTAATAAATAAATTATATGAAATGATTAACTATACACTCAATAATAAAGGAACATGGTGGATGACAATTGCCATACAGATAATTGCATGAAGGGGGAATGGGAAAGGTCACAATCACAAGGTGGCACGGGATGAAAAGGGGAACAATTGATGCACTGCGTAATCATACCACACCTTATTTTTGTCACTGTATTCTCCTTAAGAATCCAAATCCTGAAGGAGTCAACTTATAGCTCTCAAAATTATCAAATTTCATGTTGAACAGCAAGCAGTTTGCAGAATGTGTTCTCAAACAGGCTGCCACCGAATGGCTAGGGAACACAACTATGGCTTGACTATGTCGTTGAAGAACTTGTACTACTGCACAACAGCCTTCATTTGTGTTCACACACTCTAGTTAGAGTTGTAACACTGCACCTCAGCTACTTGTAACAAACACCATTCAATGCCAGTACTGGAAGCTTGGGACTGGCTGGCAACATACAACAGTGTCACCTTCTTGCAGAGCAGCCTATAGAATAAGCACCAGCTGATTGATTTATTGGGAATACAGTTATTATATACACAGGCAATTCTACTGAAAAGGGGAGAAATGTGCCAACTTAGTATGTTTTCCTTTCATTGTAGGTCACAAGCAAAGGAGTAAACCATTACATTTCCTATACAGATTGAGCTCGAAATCACAGGTCATAAAACATGATAATTTTTATTACCCACCATTTAAACCTACATTATAAATTGGAAGAGTAACTTACATCATATAGATCAAGCTTAAAACTACATTTACAAGGGACACTATTTATATTCTGAGCCTAATAATTAAAACAAAGTAATTTCTAATTGAAAACTGCTTTATTACTTTTCAAAATATTCTCCTTAATGATCAATACACTTTTGCATCCGTTTGAATCATTTGTCAAAGGATTTATTCCAGTGTTCTTGAGACACCTCCAAAACATGGTTTTTGAAGGCATCAATTGCTTCCTCTGCCAATGAAAATCGTCGTCTACGCAATTTATTCTTGATGTTCAGAAACAAAAAGAAGTCATTGGGTGCCAAATCAGGACTGTATAGTGGATGCCCCATCAATTCGATTTTTTGAGCCTTCAAATACTCTGTTGTTAGACGAGAGGTGTGTGCACTCACATTGTCTTGATGAAGAACGACTCTACGGTTCTTGTTGGTCTTCCTTACTTCACCGAAGACTTCCGGCAAACAAATGGTTGTGTACCATTCGGCATTGACCATTTTACGTTCCTCTAAAGGCACTGTTGCCACATGGCCAGTTTTGCTTAAAAAAGCAGGCGACCATTTGCTTCGAAGTGTTGGATTTGCTTCATCTTGAAACACCCATACAGTAGAGTACTGTTTATGTTCCGGTTCATACGCATAGATCCATGATTCGTCACCTGTTACAATCTTATATACGTCTTTAGATACACCGCCATTGTATTTCTTGAGCATTTTTGTACACCAATCGACACGAGCATCTTTTTGAGATGGCGTCAAATTATGTGGGATCCAATGAGAGCAAACCTTTTTCACAGCTAAATAATCATGCAATATTTTATATATGCTGGTGGAACTAATGCCTAGGGTTGCCTCAATCTCACAATATGTCACATGATGATCTTTCATTATCAGTTTTTGCACAGCATCAATGTTTTCTGGCACAACAACTGACTTTGGACGACCTTCACGAACTTCATCATTGAGCGAACGGCAGCCACGATTAAATTCATTATACCAGCATTTCAAAGTGGCAAAGGATGGAGCTTCATTGCCAAATGTGGAAGTTAGTTGATCGATGCACTCTTGTCTTAATAATCCACATCAAATGTCATAATAAATCATTGCACGAACATTTTCACGAGTTAATTCCATGTTTTTGTTGACACACAATTTTCAAGTTAGTGTAAACAAAACAAATGACGCTCTATTGACAAAATGTTTGAAGTAGACTATGGTAAAAAAACAGGACCCTCTAGAAACAACGGACCTGACACTGGGTTCGAGATTGAGAAAAATGGCGGCGGTAGTTGGTGGTGATCCCTGAGGTGTTTACACTCGCCAACTGCTGTGTTGTGTTTCTGATGCCTGTGATTTATAGTATTTTAGTAACTGCGGCAGTTTGTAATCACATTAGCGAAGCAATAGTGTTTGAAAACCTTTATTTGAACAATTTGGGAAACGGGAATAATCCCAGTTATGCGTTTTCACTGCCGTGTGCTTTCCAAGTGTTACTTATGTTTACTAATATATTACATGTAGATTATGGCTACCTTAAATGTAAAGTATAATTATACATTTTTTAATTTACCTACTTGAGAATATAGTTTGTGTCGCGGTTACTGTGGTGAAATAAAGAAAATGTTACAGTTTGGACGTATTGGTTATAAATATACTTAACCTAAAACAATACAACGCCATTATGTTTCCGGATGTAAATCGAACTTCGATTACAATGAATAGGATGCAAATAATTGTGATAAATATTTTAAAATATGATATATAGTGTTAATTTGAGTTATAAAATATATTAAATTATGTATATTTGTGAGATACAATAAAACAATTATGAGTATTTGAGAGTGTATGTGTATAATGAGTCCCAGTTATTCTCATATACCGGAGTATTACCATTCATATTTCCAAAATATAAAGATTTAAAAGAAAACGATTAATATTCATAAATCGTAAACACTTTACGCCCTCGAAGGATTCACCTGTATGCATACATCATTGTTTCCGACTTAGTTATAAGAAAAGATAAATTCCGTTACGGTGGTTCTTTTATAACGGTTCCAAGAAAGTGGTTAAACTGCAGAATGGTGCATTTCTGACAGTTCGTTTTAATTCAGCCATCGTATGAATGCTGTTACGCTGTTGCATGCAATACTGTAGATTGCATGAATGTTGTTTTGCAATGCTGTTTAAGGTTATGTATTTCATATATTTCACTTGCAGTGCTGGTTTAAGACTACTTATTTGTTATATTTCAGTCTGTCGGTGTGTACTCTCTGCAAAAACTAGTAAAGGGTGCTATAAGTTGCTAAGTGGTATAGTTTTGAATAATTATTGCAAACTTATAAATGAAAAGCATTCAGTGAAAGCAAAAGTAACCCTAAAGTTTCTAAATTTAATAGCTAATTACTGTAAACAACGCCATTTCGTGCCATCCAGTGTATATTTTGTGCATATAATATTGTGTACGTACAGTGTGATTAACAGTGTAAATAGTGACACGTAATTTTGAGTGAACTCAATCAGTGTCAACCTCAATATCAACAATTCTGTTTCATGCAAGTATTACAGTGTTTGCAGTTTATAAAACTATCCCCTGTGTAATTTAAATAAGTAGCTGTAGTTTAGAAATGATGTTAAGTTATAGCATACAAAACTGTAGACTGCATGAATGTTGTTTGAGGTTACATATTTCATTTAATGTTATAATGCATTTAGTTAACTTAAAAGACAGCGTTTTTATGCACAACAGCATATATCTACACAAAAGACATGTCACTGCACCACATTAATTGTATTTTACTGTGGAGAAGTCATAACTTGTAGACAAGTACTGATTAAGGCATTTCCCAAATTCCCACCACATACGGCCGCCATTTGGAATGTCAGTGTCAGGTCCGGTATCCAGAAGGTCCTGTAAAAAATATCAAACTTTCCATTGGAAACGTCAGATAGCACCTACAACATTCAGGGTTGCCAAGGCTCGAAATATAAATAGTGCCCCTCATATATAGCATTTTTGTTCTGCCAATTAAAATATAACTTTAACACAATACTTCTTTGTTGGAAATATGAATATAAAAGCTGCCAAGCTGCATTTTAGGGAAAAGATAATTATGGTACCTTTGTAGAGAAGCTGCCAAGAATTTGGAAAAAGCCGAAATTGAGCTTGTTTGCTATTTAAAACACGAGACTGCTTGCAAAATATTACTATACTGTAATGTTCAGTTGGATACTTTGCATTATGTAAAATGTTATCAAATACTTTCAGGCTTTTGTTCTCGCCCATGTTCATCTTGCCTCATTTTAGGATACTGTGCATGGAAAATCATAATCCATAAGTTTATTATAATAGTATGCAAACATTAATTTGGACATTAGGCCACAGTTTTCTATACTGCAGTTAATTATATTAGAAACATTATTGCAAATTACCTTATGTATACTTCTGTGAAAAAAGAGGTTTTGGAATATTGTTTCAGAGACTTGGCTATCAAGTTCATGGTACACAAATTTCCTCTTTTATAATTGTTTCTTCTATCATTGTTGATTACAAATATTTCTGATGTGGTTTAGGTCTTGAGTGGTGGAGTATGGGTCAAAATGGCCACCATATGCAGATCAATTGTTCTATTTTTCAGTATCATCCTAGAATTTGATTGTTGTCCAGCTGTCTCCCAGTAAAATACAGCACATATTGTCCTGTCATTAAATGAAGTCATGACTAAGAGCAGAAGAAATGCTAACTAAGCACCAATTTATGTATTAAACTTGACAGCTGATTGTAAAACTCCAGGTTCCGGCACTAGGAGCACTTGCATGCTTTGTCCATGTTTTGGTTGATTTTCCATATTGGTAAAGAATGGTATTTCCATACAATTTACTTAGTTCACGTTTTAAAAATACTTGGTCCCACCTTCAGCTATGGATTGACTGGCAAGCGACTCAGAAATCCTGGAAATTCTAATAGAACGTGAAAAGATTAAAAGATGGAGAGATGATATATGAGACAAAAAATGGGATAATTTAAAAAAAGAAATAGTAGCAGTTAAAATACTGCCAAACCCAAGGGCAGAAATAATTAAAATGATAGGGAGATTTTTAGGAAATGTAAGAGGTAAGTTTAAATTAAATTGAGTTTTATTTATGGTCACTCTTTCAATACTCTGGTACTTAGCGTCCCATTCTATATTGGGCGTGAAAGACCGGTAATTTTGCTCAGAGGCCTCTATCAGGTTTGAGGTTCTTTTACGTGCCGTAAATCTATGACACGGGACCACCGGCTTTACTTCCCTTCCGAAGGAAACCGTGCTAAGGATTTTTACGCCCGAAAAAAGGACAGGACAAGGAACCTAAGACAAGGCAACAGAATAGTTACAGCCTGTAAAGTGAAGAGATGGATTAGTTTATCCCATAGACAACAACCTAGGAGTTAAAGTATGGGAGAAGTAATTTATAGATGCACTAGATTTAAAAATTTTTAAATGTACGTTATACTTGCAATATTGTATCAATGAAAGATGGAAATAAATCTATACCCCCGCCGCTGTAACGTTGCACTTGACAGCTAGCGTTTAAGTTGGTACACTCGCAAAAAAACAGATGAAAAGCTTCAACCGTTTGACTTCCTAAGCCAATCACAAGGCAGCATTCCAGATGGTCGATGACAAAATGGAACCGGAACTAGAATCGGCTCTGTTGCCGGATGTAACTATTCCCTACCACATGCTTCAGTTTATGAATCTCTAGCACAAGCGTCGGGTTGTTCTTTGCAAGTTACATACTGTTTCATTGGATTTATTTATATATGTGGTTATTGTTTGATAGTTTTGTTATTGTTTGTTTATACATATATATTTATTTATTTATATATATATATATATATATATATATATATATATATATATATTTCATTCATATTATTTATTTAAACAAAACTTAAGTGCGACAATGTCTGAAAAACGATGCCGATCGCCGAGTGATGATTCACAAAGTGAAAATACTTTGCGTCGAGGTGTGCCACTTAATAGCCAGACATTGGAACTATTAAGGAGAACCCGGGAATTCTTTGAACAGGAAAAGGAGTACATGAAGCTTCATGGCAATCCCTCTATTCATGCTGATAAAGCCGTACAACGAACTGCAGCAGCTGTTGGACTATGCACGAGAACTGTTATTCACAAGGGAGTGAAACTCCAAGAGAAAGAGGACAAAATTCCTGAACCATCTGGAACGCAACAGGTATTTCTATCAACTCCAGGGAAGAAAAGAAAGCAGCCTCGTCCAGTCACAAATCTTTATGCTTTCCAATTAGACGCCATACTAGACACATTTATGCCTATTATCATAGAAAGGAGTATCCGACCATACCAAAGCTGCTTATATCGCCTATTTTCAATTAACAATAATAATACGAAATAGTTATTATTCATTGACGTTCGCTACTTACGTACACTTTTTTGTATGCGGCTTAGACACGATAGAAAGGAGAACAATCAGCTGTTGTTGTTTACTAGCCACTCTGGCAACGTCGCAACGTCAATGTAGCCAACCTTACGCGAAGCCACACGAACTGTCAAGTGTAAAGATACAGCGGCAGGGGTATAAATCCACTTCTGTTCCAACTGCCACCAAATTTATACAAAGAAAACTTGGAAATCAGAGTCAAGGAGCATCTAAGAAGTATAAAATTCAAACAAACAAATAAATAAATAAATCCGAGACATAGCTGATTTTTGGTCCCATAACCATAAAATAAAGCCAGCCACAAAGCTTTTAAAATCTTTAAATAATCCACTGGAATTATCAATGGTGGAAAATATATACTTTGAAGATCAAGGACCACATAATGAATTTTGAGGTATCTACTCATGACCACTTTAACAAATTGATCATTGCAGTTTCCATGCTAGATGCCTCCATGTCACACAAATTTCTTCTGGGATGTCCTGCCAGTTGGTCCACTTTTGGTTTAGGTACAAAGAGGATAACAAGAGATTGAAGTTATAATATATGTTTAAAAACAGATCATTATAAGCTGGCCTTAAAATTAATAGTGTCTGCATAACATTGCAAGAAGCAACTGAATGGGTATAACACTTCAAAAATGAAAAAGTATTGAACAATTAAAACCAACAATAATGGATATTTCAGAAATAGCTGATATCACAAAATAAGTTATTTGAAATAAGTGGTGCGTGTTATAGAGATCTACATAATTCCAAATGAAGAAACTTTACAGGCTATTCTCAGAAAATTGAATGTATGCATTTTATTTGTCATGTAAATATCTTAAATGTATGGTATTTTAATCAAAATTTTCTCTCTCTCAAACATCACTTTTCTGTTTTTTCTAAAATGCATTTTTCTTTATTCAGACACCTCAAAATATGCATTTTGGGTGCAATCTCAATATTGAGTTTTGGGTGATATGTAATACTTCCTCTACCTATGGGGAAAGTAAAGAAAAAACATACTTGTTACGTAGTGTGCAGATGCTCCTTGGAAGAAGCTGGGAAGAGACACTTCTAGCACTTTAATAAATTCCGCTAGCTCTTCAGTTACTCCCACTAGAAAGTAATGGTTGATAAGATTCCGTTTGGCTTCAGCTAATGCCCATTCATTTCCTGGGGTCCTACAACATAAAATAGGTCAATAAAATTATATTAAATCCATTATATCCAGACAAACTTGTATATGACTAAGTATCTCAAGTGATTTTTTGGGAGAAAATGCTATACAAATTGAGTTATTGAAAATACATTCTGTATTGCAATCTCCAATTCAAGTATTGGCTAATTGCTAACTAGAAGTTGGGTCTAGCAGTTTGTATTATATAACAGTTGCTTGTGGTAGAGATAACTTACCGATAATGTTTTTGCATGACCACCAAAAAAAAAAAAAAAAAAAAATATCTGATGTGTTACACTCACACGACTTTCTCTACCCCTGTACAAACTATTTTTACAAACACTTATTCTCCATATGCTTCATGTTAATCTAGATGTTAATCTTATTGCTAATTTCCTTGTAGGTGCAAGGGGAATATGGTAGTATTTAAACGATAGTCAAATCTTTTAAGAGATGGTTGCTATGTGGCGCATTCCATTCTCTTTGCATGTCCAGGACATAAAAAAAATGAGTAACAAATTCCCATTTGAGAAAAGGTATAAGTATTGGAAAATTTAAAGGAATAACAAGCAATATCTCCAAAATGGTTCACTCAACAAAAAAAAATGTATATGACATAAATTGTGTATTTTACCGCAATCTACATTTATTGTGCAGTAAAATTTTGTCTATCTCTTATGGTTTACCAGTTATGCAAAAGTCGTTCATAATGAAGAATACTTTTGGAGACATTCCCAGAAAATTCGAGATATACATTTCATTTGTCATGAAAATATATTAAACATATGATATTTTAAACAATATCGTTAGAGCCATTTTTGAGAAAATTAAAATTTTTGAAAAATGTTCCATGTAAAGGGTAATCTGGGATGGGGGGATTTTCTTGAAAACCTTCATGTCGCATAACTGGAAGTTTGGTGTTTATCGGGCTGTTCGTTCCTGAGTTATGCCCCCCACACATGCACGCACACATGGACATGTTTCCAAAAAGGCTTTTTTTGGATTCACGGGGTCTCAAAACATATATTTCCAGTGAAATCTCGGTATCGAATTTTTGGGTGGAATACAATACTTCCCCTACTTACTATACGTAGTAGAGAAAGTAAAAAAAAAAAAAAAAAAAAAAAGCAGCCGGCCCCATAACTCAGTCAGTAGAGCGCCTGCTTGCTGTGCGAGCGGTCCTAGGTTCGATTCCTGGTTGGGAATGGGAATTTTTCTCTAGCCAAGATTATTCCCTATCCTTCCAGAGACTGGAAGTATGAATGAGAGTGTGAATATGTGTGTGATTTAATGAATAAAACCCAAAGCTTACCAGTAGTCCAACAACAAGTAAATATAAGTTAACACCATTGCCTAAAGGCAATAATATGTTCCAAAGGAAAGGCCTCCGATAAGATCATTGTAGTTAAAAATGGCATATAAATGAAACTTAAAAAAAAAAAAAGAAAAAAGCCAATAGTGACCTAACACTTGGAATAAAGTACATGAAAATTCATACTAATATCTCAGAAATTGTTAATACCGCAAAAAAAATCTTTGATATTGTAAACTGTGTGCTTTAAAAGATCTAAATTTTTTGTGTAGTAAGTTTCAGAATAAAAAGGATTTCAGGTTATTCCCAGAAAATACAAGATATATGTTTTATTTACCACATAAATATCTTGAACATTTGGTAACTTAACCAAAATCGTTAAGAACCACTTTTGGAGAAAATAAAAACAATGAAAAATCTTCCATCTAAAGATTAGTTTATTGTGGGGTAATTGTTAAATATCTCTCTCTCTCTCTCTCTCGCTCTCTCTCTCTCCTCTCTCTCTCCTCTCTCTCTCGCTCTCTCTCTGTCTCTCTCCTCTCTCTCTCTCGCTCTCTCTCTGTCTCTGTCTCTCTCCTCGCTCTCTCTCTCTGTCTCTGTCTCTCTCTCTCTCGCTCTCTCTCTGTCTCTCTCTCTCGCTCTCTCTCTGTCTCTCTCGCTCTCTCTCTCTCGCTCTCTCTCTGTCTCTCTCTCTCTCGCTCTCTCTCTGTCTCTCTCTCTCGCTCTCTCTCTGTCTCTGTCTCTCTCTCTGTCTGTCTCTCTGTCTCTGTCTCTCTCTCTGTCTGTCTCTCTCTCTCTGTCTGTCTCTCTCTCTGTCTGTCTCTCTCTCTGTCTGTCTCTCTCTCTGTCTGTCTCTCTCTCTCTGTCTGTCTCTCTCTCACTCTCTGTCTGTCTCTCTCTCACTCTCTGTCTGTCTCTCTCTCTCTGTCTGTCTCTCTCTCTCTGTCTGTCTCTCTCTCACTCTCTGTCTGTCTCTCTCTCTCTGTCTGTCTCTCTCTCACTCTCTGTCTGTCTCTCTCTCACTCTCTGTCTGTCTCTCTCTCACTCTCTGTCTGTCTCTCTCTCACTCTCTGTCTGTCTCTCTCTCACTCGCTCTCTCTCGGTCTCTCTCTCTCGGTCTCTCTCTCTCGGTCGCTCTCTCTCGTACGCACACACGCGTGCACACACACTGACCTTTTTCTACAAATCCTTTTTTTGGACTCAGATGGCCTCAAAACCGGTATTTCCAGTAAAACCTTGACAATGAATTTTTTTAGTAGGTGAGTAGAGGAAGCTAAAAAAAAAAAAACACACACACACACGCACGCACGCACCCCCTTTTTCTAAACATTTTTTTTAAAGTTTAAATTTAAAATGTTCGCAATACATTTATTTCTGGTGAAATTGTTCTGCAAAATGTTTCCACTACATTGGGTACAAAAGGTATTTATAAGAATATCCTTAACTCTAAGCATAAAATATAGATGTTACATACCAGCAATCAGCTGCATGGCCACAGAAGAATGGTATCTGGAGCCACATGTTTTCTGGATCACAGTCTGACTGTCGATTCTTTACGCAATCATCGAATGTCTACAGGGTAACATCAGAATACATGCGTTATTCACTGTAACATATAGCTTTATGTTCCTTAAATTTTGTCATAGAATTATCTATGCAGAAATAAGACATATTCAAACAATAATGTTATTATAATATTAGCAAATTAAAAAAAGTTAACATTGTTAACTCTTATTTGTTGTCTAAGAAACTTCCACATTTGCTAATATATGTATCTAATGGCTTTTGGTACATTAAAGTATGTATACACAATTTTCGTGTAAGGAAGTTAATACATGTATGCAATTTAAAAAATATGATGTGTTGCACTCACATGACTTTCTCTACTCTTGTACAACCTATTTTTACAAACGCTTATTCTCCATCTACTTCATGTTAATCGAGATAAACATTTGCAGACTCTATCTTATTGCTAATTTTCTTGTAGGTGTAACGGGAATATGGTAGGCTTTAAGCGATAGTCAAATCTTTTAATTGCTGGTTGCTATGTGGCGCATTGCATTCTCTTTGCATGTCCAGGACATAGAAAAAGTAAAGCATTTATGGAAACATGTCTGAGTGTATGTCTTGTGTGTGTGCGTGCGTGCGTGCGTGCGTGTGTGTGTGTGTGTGTGTGTGTGTGTGTGTGTCTGCCTGTCTGTGAACAGCATAACTCAAAAACGAAGTCGGATGAATACCAAACTTAGTATTTAGGTTCAATATGTTCCAGGGATGCGACATGAAAGATTTCAAGAAAATCCCCCAACCCCAAACCACCCCTTACATGGAACATTTTTCAAAAATGTTTTTCTCTCAAAAACAGCTCTAACAATTTTGATTAAAGTATCATATGTTTAAGACATTTTTATGGCAAATAAAATGTATATCTTGAAATTTCTGGGAATGTCCCCAAAAGTCCTCTTCATTCTGAACGACTGCAAGAGATAGACAAAATTTTACTACATAAAAAATGTATATCACGTTAAAACACACAATATATGTCAAACATTTTTTTTGTTAAGTGAACCATTTTCGAGATATTCCTTGTTATTTCTTTTAATTTTCCAATACTTACACTTTTTCTAAACTGAGAATTCGTTTTTATTTTTTTATGTTCTTGAAATGTAAAGAGAATTACATTTTACACATAGCAACCAGTTCTAAAAATATTTGACTATCGCTTAAGGCGTACTATGTTCCCCTTGTTTTGATTTACAAGGGCAATATAGAAATACAGTAACCTTTAAGCATAGACATATCTCTTAATAGCTGGTAGCACCATTCTCTTTGCCACAGATTAATACTCTTTGCATATCCAAGACAAAATAACGAATTCCCATTTGAGAATATAAATATTGGAAAATTTAAGGGAATAACAAGCAATATCTCGAAAATGGTTCACTCAACAAAAAACAGTATATATGACATAAATTGTGTATTTTAATGCGATCTACATTTTTTGTGTAGTAAAATTTTGTCTATCTCTTATGGTTTACCAGTTATGCAAAAGTTGTTCACAATGAAGAATACTTTTGGAGACATTCCCAGAAAATTCGATACATACATTTCATTTGTCATGAAAATATCTTAAACATATGATACTTTAATCAAAATCGATAGAGCCATTTTTGAGAATATTAAAATTTTCAAAAAATGTTCAATGTAAAGGGTAATCTGGGGTGGGGGGATTGTCTTGAAAACCTTCGTGTCGCATCTCTGGAAGATACTGAACCTAAATACCAAGTTTGGTGTTTATCCGACTGTTCATCTCTGAGTTATGCTGTTCATAGACAGACACACACAGACATGTTTCCAAAAATGGAAATTTTTGGATTCAGGGGGCCTCAAAACATATATTTCTGGTGAAATCTCGGTATCGAATTTTTGGGTGGAATACAATACTTCCCCTACTTACTATGCATAGTAGAGAAGGTAAAAATATGAGCAAAGTGTGTATACTATTCTATACTTCAGAAGAGCTCCTATTCTTGCAAAAAAATTGATTGTGTTACACATGAGTTCCCCCTACCCTCTATCATTAATTTTTATTTAGCTTCTATAAACTATTCTCATGAAAGTTTATTTTTTCTATCTACTTCATATTAGTCAAGAGATATCCACAACCTGATACCTATTCAGAAACTGAATATGAAATCTGAGTAACCTAAAAAGCTAATTCAAGAGGGAAATCGGAAATCCCTTGCTTAAATCCAATCACTCCTCTTAGATTCATGTTCTTTCTTATCTAAGGCTATTGCATATGTTAACATTAAATTATGTGTAAGAAAGTTCTCAATATCCACATTGCATTTTGACTAACATTTATTGATATTTCCTTCCATATATTTATCTCAAATATTTTACAACAGCTGTCAACAAAACTGGTGTCAATTATTTGCTGGAATTTAGGTTTGTTGTAAGCGCAAACATACCTTTACCTCCTAACTAGAACATAAATATGTGCATCATATTACTGTCTTGTCTTTTTCATCTCATGCTATAAAGGTTGGAATTAATTTTGAGTCAACACATTGCACACTGCAGTTGTAAATTCACTTTCAACTCAAATGCTAAAACAAAAAATGAAACTCTAAGTTGGTTCATATCATATATAAATGAAAGAAAATAAGGTGTTGACATAGTCAATGATATTGGATTTGGAAAACAGTAACACATGGAGTGCCCCAAGGTTCAGTCCTAGGACCTTTACTATTTTTTCTCTATATAAATGACCTATCATTTTATATAAAGGATATTGCAAGTATTATTCTATTTGCTGATGACACAAGTGTTCCGGTGACTAGTAAAAACTTGAATGAGTGTGTAATCAAATTGAATTATGTTTTGAATTGTATTTCATACTGGTTTAAAGCTATCAAATTATCTGTAAATCTAGACAAAACAAAGGTTGTTAAATATAACCCATTGATCATCACACACTCCAATAGAAATTGGGATTAATGACATGTTACTAGAACAAATAGACAACATTAAATTTCTTGCTTCCAAGTAGACAGATATTTAGATTGGAAAGTTCACATTACATATATCTTACCCAAACTCAGTTCTGCCTGTTATGCTATCTGAGCACTGGTAAATACCAGTTCTATAGATAAACTTAAATTAGTACACTATGCATATTTTAACTCTATCATGGAATATGGAGTACTATTTTGGGGAAACTCAGTAGAAAATAAACGAAAATTCCTTATGCAAAAGAAGGTTATAAGAATTATTTCCAGCAACCATAGCAGACACTCTTGCAAACATCTTTTTAGAAGACTGAAGATATTAACCCTTCCTTGCATGTACATATTTTCAATCTTAAAATTCTTTGTACGCAATCGAACCACATTTATAACAAACATGGAAATACATGAGATAAACACTAGACAAAAAGTAACATGCATCATCCTAGTACAAAGCTTTCTTGCTTCCAGAAAGGTATATATATTATGAGACCATAAAAATATTTAATGCTCTCCCTAATGATCTTAAGGGAAAAGTTGACAATTTCAATGTCTTTAAAACTGCTGTTAAAGAGTACCTATGCTCAAAAGCATATTATTCTGCACAAGATTATCTGAATGACAAATTATCCTGATGATAATACATATATAGCTCTGCAAGTAGTATTAGTAAATATTAATGACAATTGCCAATTATATTTGATGCCTGCTCTAGAATTAATGAAGCTATTTAAATGTATGTATATTAAGAACTGACAATAAATGCTATGCATTACAAATCATAGAACAAAATGATGAGACAAACAAAAGGTACAAGCCTAGTGAAAGTTAAAATAACTGTTCTTATGTATAAATATGTTAGCCATATAACGGTAGGGAGGTATTTGATTTTGCACAAAATTACGCCTGCTTTATTTCCTTTTGTATATACTAGTCTTTATTTTATTTTATTTTAAATGTTCTGTATTCTATGTAATATTTATGTATATATGGAACTATATTGTACATTTCCTTGACACTCATATAGTATGTCTTTATTCTATTTTAAATGTTCTATATTCTGTGTAATATTTATGTTTATATATAATTTTTGTGCATTTCCTTGACATGTTCTATGTTCATAAGCCTTTATGGCTGCTAGTGAACTCACAGAATGCAATCCAATCTAATCTAATCAAAACAAAACACAAGGTTGAATTACTTAAATTCAAATACTACACTCTAGCTGGCTGCCTGATGTTGCACGAGTAGAGTTTTAAAACTTGAATGATTACTTAATTAATTTTATTTATCTCCCTCCCCTATTCTTTGTGAAATTATTGCACAATGATTTAGGAGACTTATGGTGAATTCTAATGTTAAAATTGTAATTTCATACAGACCCACCTATTTATAATAAACAATGAAAAATCCCCTGATATTCACACAAAAGGATGTGAAACACTGCCGAACGTCTAGCTTCCTTTACTTCCCCCAATAGTGTACCAAATTCTGGAAATGCTGCATAATCTGTGAGTACCCTATGGCAGTCAAAATGGTACAGTAATTTTTTTAGACAATCACAGTAAATGAAATTTTAAACCTTTGTACTTTCTCTTTAGCCCCTTAGTTATTTAATAACATAAAGGCCATATGGTTTTCGCATAATACAGAAATCCTTAACATATACAATGAAATAAAGGTGAAGCGGTGAAGATGCAATCCCTCTCAGGCTACGAAGTTAACGCCTTTGGAAAAGACATTACTCTGTGATCATCAAGAAAAATAATGCTCTGAGTTGTTAAGTATATAATAACTTGACTGATTTCTTACGTTAGCTTGACACAATTTTCTCTCTTTACACAATTATTTAACATACCCTCCTAACGATCTTGATCACAGTATAGAAAGTAAATAAAGCAAAACTTTCTTACTTGAAGGTTATTAAAATATGTTGGCATTGGTATTCACATGTTTATCATACCATTATAAACAAATTTGATTATCTTTTGTTTTGCTGCATCTTAGTTGCTAAACTGTGACTGTCCACATATATTGCTTGGAATTAAATATCCACAGCATTTGTGTTATTTCACATGCATATTCTGTGGAGTAACAATTTCTTTCTGGGGAACAATGTAGTCCACCTCCACGTGATGTTCCCTGGGTAACACTAAATGGACTACAACACAGGCATGCTTCCCAAGCCAAAACTAAATAACATTAAACAACATTTCAAAAGACAGCAGAGACTTGAAGAAAAAGAAAAATTAAAAGATAAAGATTATAAGAATATTAAAGATAGAGTTGATATACAAAAAATGCAAAGGAAGGCTGCAGTGGCCTTATTTAGGATGGCAACTGGCCGTGATTGCCTCGCAGAACATCTCTACAAGATGCCTACCTACACCGATGTGCACTCTCTGTGAAGAAGATGTCATCCTGAACAAACAACATCTCACCAAATGCAGAGGCCTTAAAAGTGATAACTTACAGACTTTATAATCCCCAGTGCCATTGGTGAAAACAACAATTTCTTTCTACTTCATGGCCTTCTTTGCAAGCATGTTCTGTAACTCCATTGTGTTTGTATTCAAGTACAAAGACTTTGTAAATTCTTTTTAACCTTTTAGTGGTTTATAAAATTAAATCAGGCACTTTATAACCCCTGTCCATCAGAATAAACTGAGCTTTTCAATGGTGAAAGAATTATAAAAATTGGTTGTGGTTTTTGGGATTATGCTACATACACATACAAATTTTCTCTCTTTATACATATTATCTTACCATTTTATCACCATGCTTTCTTCTAATTAAATGTGGCCTGAAGTCATCTCCATGACGTAGAAAGTAATAATAAGACACTAATCTATCTAGAGGTTTCCGAATTATATTAATATACAGAGGACGCTGTACAGCTCCAAATCTGAAAAATAAAATATAATTTCATTCTGCAGTTATATGAAAAAAGTCAAAATATTTTAATTTCTTAAGTATTTTTGTTTTAGCTGTTTGGCAACTATGCCAAAGCTTTCTCTCCAACATTCACAATGACCACATGAAAGAAAATAACAGACTCATAGTCATAGTTGCCAATGCTTCAAATGAAGAGAATTAAGAAATAGCAGCATATAAACAAAACATTTATATGAAAATCCACTGATATTTTCTCTGTATGCAAACAAAAATTGAAAAAAGTATTAACTTAATATGTTTACCTCGAGAATTCAACAAATGCCATGTGCCCATGATAAAGTGCTGGCTTCATTGTGTTCCACTGTGAAACATTCTGAACAAACCGTAGCTGCAATATTAAAGAGTTAAATTAATTACTAATACGTTCTATGCCACTGCAAGCAATGGTTTGTTTTCCTCTATCTTGTTGCACATTATTACCTGGTTAGCTAGTGATAACGCATGCATGTTGCCCGTAATGTTAATATGAAGTACATGGAAGCCATTTTGTTTGCACAAGTCGTATGCAACCCCAACAAAACTTGTGGAACCTGTCTTTGGCACTCTGTTATAGATGACTACCAAGTTCTGAGTGTTTATGGTGGAAGAAGAAGAAGAGCTCCTGCGATGCTCAACTTCTCGTAACTGCATACGGGCAATAGCTAATTCTGGCAATAAGAAACAAACCATGAATTAAGTAGGCATATAGTTAAGTGAGTTGAGACAAACATAAATACATAGCTGGTTATTAAGGAATTAACACAAAACCACATTATTAAATCTGTTGCTAGGAGCACTGATTTTAAAAAAGAAATTCTAACCAGTAACTTAACTTAAAACTCTTAAACTTCCTTAAGCACATTAGATAATTTTCTGTAAGTAGCCAGATAAATAACTTAAGGGATAAACGACACACACAATAAATTAAGAACATGATACAAACTGATGGAAGTTTTATAAAGTGTTTGCTTGTATTGCTACTAACTTTGTCATTACTTGACAATTAAAGCTCTGACCACCCTGTTCGAATGTAATGGACCATAAAATGATAAAATACTCCACAGTTCATATTTACCGAGTTTGCGCTTGCTGTCTTCTAAGCGCATTACGCGCATTTCAAAATATACAATGAACATAACACATCCTAGTAGCGTTATAAAAAACCACTTTCGAGGAGCCAGGAACCTCAAAATCATGTTCTGCACACAAAATTTAAAAGTATTTTCCTGACAATGCGTCAAAATATATACATAATGCTTAATAAATGCACTGGAAGTTAGGTTAACTTAGTCAATGTAAAGGATTTACAACTTCCAGGGTTGACATTACTATAATTAAACAATACAAAATATGGAATTCGCAGAGAACTTTGGCTATTAAAACTATACTTTAACTATTTCCATAGCCTCATTCATTAATGTCCACTTGAAACCATGTAGTGTTCAACTTCAGTCTGACAAATCAGTATATTTAGATTGGCGGTAAATTTCGGTCGGTAGATTAATCCGACAGAAAAATTTCCCTCGTTCAATTCGCTTTCCTTTTATTCCACTTCTGTGTAGTATACAAAAATTCTTAGGGGTATCGCTTTTGATACTAAATTCACGAAACTGATTTTGCTGGAAGCCATGGTCGATTTATCTTGTAATTAATTATGTCATATTAGCTAATTTGGTTTACATATCACATTTTTGGCACTAAATTCAAATCTTACGAAAAAAACAGATTCGGAATACTTTCATTATGTAGTAATTGGATTCTAATTTTTTAACCCATATAGTAAATAGGCTTCTTGACTTTCCATAAATAATATTTGTTTCTCTTTTGTATTTTCACTGATAGTATTTGTTCTTTTAATTCTTGCCCTTCACTATCTCATCTCAATTTTGAGATCTCTTGATATGATCACAGATCAGTACATGAAAATGCATTCATCTGTGACTGGTTGGACTCCATGCAAACAGTTCACTTACTGTAGCAATCACTTAACTCTTAACTGGTATCATGGTGTCTCGAAAGGGCTTTCACTATTCGTTGTACATTTATTTTTCAACGTTCAACTATGGACACTTCCATTCTATGTACCTTATCCAGTTCAGTTGTGTTTTGGGCTTTATAATGTCAGGTCACCTATTTGTTAGCTCCTGTATTTAGGTGATATACATGCATTGCTGTCCCAGCAATGTATGATACCAGTAGGCTGCCCTTTTCTACTATTGTATATGTCTTTAATTTATCACTCTGCATGCTTTTTGTGTGGATGTTTAACAGATTTATAAAGTTTAATAACATTTACTGTAAAAATTAAATTTTACATATTAATTTAGAATAGTATGACCTAAAATACATAGTATATAATACATGTACATATTTATATAAGCAAATTATTATAATTATGCATTTACAGATATGGAAGATAATTAGGGCCCTTCTAAGAACAAAAGACAATTAAGTTCAATCCTTATTGTATGAGAGAATGATCCATATTTTCAATAAAAACAACTTCTTCATGATGGAATGTCCCTTACTAATCAAGAAAAGAAAATCAGCATTGTAACACAGGCTGTACTAAGATTGTTGAGAAAAGAATGACGTGCCAGAATGTTGGAAAATAAGTATGGTGGTACCAATCTACAAAAGGAAGGGAGGAGCAAATAGACCAGAGAATTATAGGGGAATAAGTTTATTATCAATATTAGGAAAAATATGTACAGGTATATTGGTTCATAAATTAAGAAAATGGTTGGAAGAGGAAGGAAAACTGTCAGAATACTAAGCAGGATTTAGAAAAGGTGAACAAACAATAGATAATGTATTAATAATAAAGACTTTAATAGATAAGTATCTGAGCAGGAAAAGGGGAGGATACACATGCTTTTTGCAGATTTTGAAAAAGCATTT
Organism: Deroplatys truncata; assembly: GCA_030765065.1. Taxonomy (NCBI): domain Eukaryota; kingdom Metazoa; phylum Arthropoda; class Insecta; order Mantodea; family Mantidae; genus Deroplatys; species Deroplatys truncata. The sequence goes on along the minus strand of CM060982.1, from coordinate 76,215,704 downwards.
GACCAATAAATAGAGAAGCATTAGCTTATAACTTAAGAAAGAAAGGGGTAAGCAAACATTTTATAAAATAAATTAGGAAGATTTATAAAGATATAAAATGTTGTATAAGATGTGGAAATAATGGAATTACAGAAATGACTAGCAAAAAATAGGATTAAGACAAGGGTGCAAATTGAGCCCTATATTATTTAATATATTCATAGATGACATATTAGAAATAGTGAAAGAAAAAAATCTGCACCGTTCCATAATAGCAAATAGAGAGATACCAGGTTTACTATACGCAGATGATCTTATCGTTGGGGCTATAATGGTAATTGGGCTACAGAAAGCAATCGATAATTCTGCGAAGAATGGGGAGTTAAAGTAAATATAAACATAACAAAAGTTATAGTATTTAAAAGAGGAAATAAATTAAAAAAAGAACAGAAATTGCAGAAGGGGGGTTTAAAGTTAGAAGTTGTCAAGGAGTTTGATTATTTGGGGGTGAGAATGAGCAGTAATGGTGAATGGGTGGCGCATAGCAGGAAGATTATGGCTAAAGAAAAGGTGGTAATGACAGGAGTAAGGATGTGCAAATACAAATTAGAAATGTTGACTAAATAATCGTTATTTCGAACTGAAGCTGTTTGTTAGCTGTCGTTAATTTACCCTGAGCTTCAGACCTCCCTAAAATGGATAGAAAGAATGAATGAGGCACTGGTAGAAACAAGAATGCTATATGCAGTTGAAATTTGGGGGGGGGGATCTGAATTAAGCAGAAAAATAGACCAGAGCTACAGAACATTCTGTAAAGAGCTATTAGGGTTATCAAGATCAGCACCAGGGAAGTAACGTTAGTGGAATTAGGAAAAACAAGAAGAAAGGGAGTGATACTGGAAAGGATATTGAAATTTTGGTTTAGATGCCTGAAAAAAGATGAAGGGGAAATCTTAAGGATATGTATGGAACAACAAAAGAGTATGAAAAATAAAAATAGCTGGTGAACAGGAGAAGAAAAAATTATGGAAAGATAGGAATGGGAGATATTTGGAGAGCAGGAGAAAGAAATAACAATGGAGGACAAAGAAAGACAAGAGATTTGGGGAAGCTTAGAGAATAAAAAATCACTAAGGTTCTATAGGTTAGTAAAAAAGGAAATGGGGAAGAGAAGGATATGTGGATTATTGTAATAGAGCAGAAAAAAAGTGTTTGTATGGATGAGAACAGTTTCAATGTACTGAGAGGGCTAAGAGGCAGAAAAAGCGGAATTTGTGAACTATGCAGAGGCAGTGAAAGCACAGAGACAGAATGCAAAGAATTAGCGGAATGGAAACAAAAAGTATGGGAGGAAAAATGGGAATAAATGGATGAAAAAATAGAAGCAATTAAAATGTTGACAAGAAAAGAAAAAGAAAAATATGGGGGAGTTTTAAAAAAGTAAAGGAGAAATGAATTAGAAAAGTAAGATAGATAAGAAAGGTAGAAGGGCAAACAGAGGAGGGAGAGGATGGATCTTAAGTGATTAAGGTAGCAAGGACTGCTCAGTCGAGCCACAAGGCCAGGGTGCCAGGTAAAATGAGCAGTATAGGTAAAACATAGCTGGCAAGAAAATTTGTATATAGGTTAAGTTAGTTTACAAGTGGAATATTCTAAAAAAAGGATTGTGTATAAACAATGTACAAATAAAGTTAATTCATTCATTTAAGATTGTTGAAACCAATTCAGAAATCATGAAGAAATATAACAGGCAATAGTTGGTTCACTTCTATTGAACTTGAAAGTGAACTTCTGCATATGGATCTTACTTATGTTGGGACCATGAAAGAAGAGAAAAAATCTGATGTGTTACACTCACATGACTTTCTCTACTCTTGTACAAACTATTTTTACAAATGCTTATTCTCCATATGCTTCATGTTAATCGAGATATCGAGATGTTAATCTTATTGCTAATTTTCTTGTAGACGCAAGGGAAATTGGTAGGCTTTAAGCCATAATCAAATATTTTAAGAGCTGGTTGCTATGTGGAGTATCCCATTCTCTTTGCATTACCAGGACGGGAAAAAAAAATGAATAACGAATTTCTATTTGAGAAAAAGTATTAGAATTGGAAAATTTAAGGGAATAACAAGTAACATCTCGAAAATGGTTCACTCAACAAAAAAAATTTATATGACATAAACTGTGTATTTTAATGCGATCTATATTTTTTGTGTAGTAAAATTTTGTCTATCTCTTATGGTTTGCCAGTTATGCAAATGTCCTTCACAATGAAGAATACTTTTGGAGACATTTCCAGAAAATTCAAGATATACATTTCATTTGTCATGAAAATATCTTAAACATATGATATTTTAATCAAAATCATTAGAGCCATTTTTGAGAAAATTAAAATTTTCGAAAAATGTTCCATGTAAAGGGTAATCTGGGGTGGGGGGAGTTTCTTAAAAACCTTCATGTCGCATCTCTGGAAGATACTGGACCTAAATACCAAGTTTGGTGTTTATCCGACTGTTCATTTCTGAGTTATGCTGTTCACAGACACACACACACACACACACGGACATGTTTCCAAAAATGCTTTCTTTGGATTCAGGGGCTCTCAAAACATGTATTTCTGGTGAAATCTCGGTATCAAATTTTTGGGTGGTATACAATACTTCCCCTACTTACTATACGTAGTAGAGAAAGTAAAAAGGGAATTTCTTCAGAATTTCAACCAAGTAGTTTGCATGGACTAAGCGCAAAATATTTGGTTCCACAGTATGTCTATGAATATACTGAGGATATGACTTTAATGTCATATATGCAACAAAAAGAAAAGTCTAAAAGTAGTCTAAAGTATTAGTATCATCAGTATCAAAATCTGCATTGGGGAATGGACTTAATAAAAAAATGTGCAAACCACATCTTTAGCCAAAGAACTCGCAGAGGCCCAAGGCAATAATCTTCATGTTGGTGCCAGTTGTGTAAATGCATTTGTTCATCAAGCGTTTCTAAAGAGCAAAGAAATGAAATGAAGTTATTTCCTGAAGAATCTAGCAAATTTTTCCACAAATGTGACTAAAAGTAAACTACGAATAGCATGCTAAAAACTTGAATCGGTACTGTGTGGCCACGTGATCACATGTCGCTACCAATGGTGGTGGCTGACTATATTGTCTTTTCCAAAAAGGTTAACTTGGTGGCCTGGGAGTGCAGAATCTATGTATTCACCACCAGCTTCACCTCTATTTTGTTGTATATGTAAAGGGTTTCTGTATAATGTGGCCGTTTATGTTATTAAATAACTATGCAACCAGAGACGGTACAAAGGTTTAAAATAGGGATGGGACCTCGATACTTGGTGGTATCGAAATATAATACTTTGGGATAAACCTTTGATACTTTTAAATTTTTAAGTTTTGCATTATTGAAAGTTGTTGCATTTAACTTTATGTTACATAAGGAATTAAAGGAGTTGAGACTTCATGTTATTGCCTCACGCATGACCCCAAAGAGTTGCTGGACTATAGTTCTTGATAGACCTCGAGGCTACATTTCCTGTTGGTGAATCAATGCAACATTCCATAGACTCTTGTGTATAAATGAAAACAATGGGGGAAGGAGTAGAGGTACTGATCATGCCACACGCAGTATTAACTGAGCTGTGAGTGAAGCTGATGCATAATCACGTTTCTGCAATAGCCTAGCTTTATGACCCACTTTCAAGTAGGTATTAATTTACCTACTCTGGTGACCAAAATTTAGCAGAAACAAATCAGAACTTATGACTTAAGATAATGCAGCGCATGGAAATATTTGTTCTTTCCTTGCATCTGTTAGTTTGTGTTTATGCAAGCCAAACCTTTGTATTACATGTGTATATGCTAATGTAGGAAGGTGGGTACTAGAGAGGCTTAATCCACAACTTACTATGTTTCCAAGTGTTATATGGCCAATTGCTTATTACCGAAAGAAAAAATACATGTTATGTGGTTGTTATGAATACTGGTGGAATGTTACAACACACACATTATTTTTAGTTGAGTTTCTGTAAAATGTTAACGTTTTCAAGATTGCTTAATAAAGAATTCTTATTATTTGTTTTTCTATTGATAGAAAATCCTTTTAAAAGAAAGTTTCCAGCACAAAATATAGTAACATAAAAAGGGTAGCAAAGAAATTATTATTATTATTATTATTATTATTATTATTATTATTATTATTATTATTATTAATAGGGGATGAGTAATTCCACATCAAATCAAACACCTAAAACATCACTTTCTCTGAATTTTAGTTTGCATGTTCCACACAAAATAAATTGACACATATTCAATATTTTGCAGAAAATAAAATTGTTTTAGGATTTACAGCATACATAACATTTTTCTTATACGCGCACATTACACAACAGCAATTTATTCTCGGAATACAGAATGGTCAGGGATAAGAACAATACCTCGTTTTGTGGATAAAAAGTGATTTTCCTTATTCAAAGTACTATTTATTCAGAATAAAAAAAAATCATTTTTTAAAGTATGAATATTTTAAACCACAAATCATATTTAACCCTATAGTACAAAAATCTAGGAAAAAAATACAGAAGGAAGATATTTTATTTTAAATTGGTTAATATCAGGATGGGTTCTTCTTAGAAGTATGCTTTTCAACAGTTTGTGTTAAGAGCGTAGGGTTTTAGAACATAGACTGCTGACCGAGAGCTTTACACCACAGTAGCACGCAGCACCAGCCGATGTGTTACACAGTACAAACCCAGTGTTCTGTGTAACTTAGCAACTGGAATCAGATATTCTATGAAGCCTCTGCCGTTTCATTTTAAATGTAACTTGTGTTCAACTTTTTGCATTGCAATTTCATTTTTAACTCTGTGATTTCTGAAAGTGCAGTGAGCTAAAGAAACGTAGCTATGACTATTGCTTCAATCCATTTGATGTTTCCAAGCATAACACAAAACAGAAACTATAGCTTAGTTACCCACAATATGCTTACAAAATTAAAAATCGAGAAATTAACTTTGTTATCGGACCTAAATCTGTATGAATGTCAAAAAAAAATTCCCAAAGTACCAACCACTGATAACTGATTGTGTACTACAAAGTACCAATGCCGTGAATAATCCAGAAGTGGTTTTGAACAGTCACCATTTTAAGGCACGATACCTTAGAGGCTAAATTCATTTATTCCATTAAGCAATAATAATCAGATGGTATTCATATGAGCCTGTAGTAAAAAAAGTGCACATTTAAATGATAAATAAGTTTCCTCCCATAGGATGAGATTGAAAGTTTCTCAACTGTATGACAAATTTAAGGTTACATGTGAACAAACTATTGCCGATGACAGACTGCTACTGCAGCTACTCTCCAGCCATGCCATGCTGGAATCCCATTACACACTGTTTTCTAAGTTATTTTATTTAAAATTAATTATAGAGGATCCCATCTTTGTTTTATGCAAATACGGGTGTTTCAGAAATACTTTTACAAACTTCGGGTATGGGTTTCTCACACCAAAAGAAAAAACGTTCATATGAACATATGTCCCATAATCCTGGGTTTTCGCGTTATTCCTGTCACAATGAAAGTGTGAGTTCAACAGCCTTCGGGGTCCAACCTCAAAACTTCATTTCTCTATGCTTTCATAGAAGGCATTGACCCATTGTACTATATACGGTAGATAGCGAAGTGTTGCCATGGAGACTTGTTTGTCATTAGTCTGTCTTCAACATTTCAATTGTGTACATGTAGTGAGTTAACTGCTCATGTTTCGTTCCACCATGTCTGGATATTCATTTCGTGAACAGGCATACATGATTTTTATGTATGGTTGCATGAATGGTAATGGACGCGAGGCTGAATGGCTCTATTAGATGGAGTTTCCACACCGAAAACAACCGAGTCATCCAACTTTTGTCACTGTTTATCGTCGCCTTGCTGAGACAGGAACCGTTGCACCACGGACTATTGATCGAGGAAGACCAAGAGTTGTTCGTATGCTGGAACGCGAAGAACAGATGTTAAAGCATGTCAAAGACGATCCAGGTATCACTACAAGACAATTGGCTGTGGCATCTGGTACATCACACGTGACAGTATGGAGGGATAGGCAGAGGAGGACCAGTTCCATGGCCTGCACATTCTCCTGACCTCAATCCTGTGGATTTTTACTTCTCGGGGCATCTTAAATCACTGGTTTATGGAGCAGCCATCCCGGATGCAGAAACGCTTTATCAACGTGTCATGGAAGCCTGCGAAACCATTAGACACCATCCCGGAGTTTTTGACAGAGTGCGACATTCCATGATTTGACAAGTACAGGCAGACATAAAAGCAAGAGGAGAACATTTCGAGCATTAATTATGAGTTTTGTGTGTTATAAGTGTACCACTGTGTTGAACACCTCCTAACGAGAAAACAAAGGATTATCATATGAACTTTTTTCCTTCTTGTGGTGTAAGGAACCCATACCTGAACTTTGTAAAAGTATTTCTGAAACATCCTATATATACAAAAAAGACTACAAGGAATTTATTTATAATTTTCATAGAAATTTAAACATGCGGTTTAATAGGGACATGTAGTTTTCAAATGTTTGAATTTTAAAAATTGATGTAAATAACTCAATTACAATAATATTAGTTAAAAGATTGCATATTAAGCTTTGCATTGCACTTTATTTTATCAGTAATCGCCTGTGAGATATTCTAATTTAAAGGTAGAGAGATTGCCACTTTTCACAAGTTGGATTGCAAATCTTATTTAAGATATTGTAATTAAAAAAAAAAAAAGGCATTTAATACATAATTCACTTTGCTTTTGTAATCCATGAACAAAATTTTGAAGTGAATAGGAGACATGGTCAAATTTTATGAAAATTTGTGAGACATATGGCATGGAATGACTCATATGTAACCCATGGAATTATCAAGATAGAAAAAGTTGCCATTTTGAAGAATGTCAAACAAAAACAATTTCAGAATTAGTATACAATACAAAAGTGATAAAAGGCGTTTAAACACAGAAAAATTACTAATAGGAACATAATTCAAAGAACAAGCTATCACCTTTGCAGTTTTTTTAAAAAGTATCGAGTAGCAGTACTCAAAAATTACTATTGGTATCAAGTATCAAGAAATAGTGGTATCATTCCATCACTATTTTAAACTACTAACAAGTTACTCACCATTCCAAAGATCTTTGTTCTGCCATCAAAGGATGCTGGTAGGCTGTATAGCATTTCTAGAACCACTTAAGAGTCGGTGGTAGGTTAAAGAAGTCAAGATGTTCCACTGATGTTTCACATCCTTTTGCACGTATATCAGATTTTTCATCCATTATTAGGAATAGCTGGATCTGTATTAAGTTACAATTATAAGGGGTAAAGGGGATCACCATAAAAATCTTATAGATCATTGCACAATAATTTCATAAAGAATGGTTGAGATATTTAAAATTACTCATTTGGGTTTAACATGGGTACAGTCAGCTAGTTTTGTTATGTAGATTGCATTAATATTTCGAGGTTTTACCGCTTTTGTTATTAATATTATCATGAATTGTTGAAACAGTATTTGTTCTAATTGCTTTGCAATCACAATGAACTCGTATTTTGTGTACAATTAAAGCTTTTTCTTAATAGTTTCTAGCATTTTAGATGTGGTGTTATTACCAGGTTTCAAAACAAGAACCAACATGGAAAGGTAGGAATAGAGTCAAAGAGGGTGATAGAGGGCAATAGTGGAATGGAATGGGAGACTTTACGTGCAATGCTGCAGACTGAGAAGCCGCGCACTTGCTTTATTCAGTCCAGAATAGTCAGATTTTTTAACTGCTGACTTGCTACTGAAATCTCATTGAATTTTTTAATTTGTAAGAGAGTGTGATTTTCAATAATGGGCAGGTCAATAAACTGGATAGTCCCCAATTACTCTATCCACCACTGGCTGAGGAAAGCAAGTAAAATTTCTTCCACCTCCTTTAAATAGGAAATATACATGGATCAGGGATAAAGTAATCTGTTCAATAAGTAATTGTTCATACAATTCACAGAAATAATTTATTTTTGTAGTATCAAATGCCATTATAAATTAGGTATTTACATTAAATTTCAAGCTTCATTTCTAGCACCACATCTGACTAATGGATGAAAGCATGTCAACTTCCATAATATTTATCACACAAGCTCTCAATCTTGAATCTATAAGAAGCTTCCGTTAGATGGTAGAGTAATTTTTGCCTTCTCCAGAAATTAAAACGTTCTTCCACTTTCCAGTTCTATCAAATGATTACCGTCCAACCACACATAGGACAAATCAAATATGAGTGCTTGGATAGTAATTTCACCTGTACATTTTATGTTTACTTCAGCAGATGGAGAGCTTGTGTGTTTCCACATGAACTTTATGCTCAATTCTGGTTTCAAGTCAATTCTGTTTTCTTAACAATGTACATGGAGGATCATTCTTACAGATGCTGTTAATGGTTAAACCATCAATGCACATGAACTGCTAACTGTACGAAAATGTTGATTGAAATTGTTCATGCAACGTTAAGGTCTAGCTTGGATACTTTTACTATTTGATTCCAAGCGGAAAACCTTGTCCCAGTCTTACCATACAATTACAGGAGTTTGGGTTCAACCTGTTGCCATCTTTGAGTGGGAAAATATCAACAATTATTTGCAAAAGTGAAAAACTTGGAAGGTTCAGCATGGTTATCCTAACTCAGGTTAGATTCAAGGCCTCTTCTTCAGCAGGGTTTTCTAGTTGCAAAATGATCATTATGCTCCATTTTTCATTTGAGGAAGTAGGGGGGAAAAAATTAAACATCAGGTTAAGTTTTAAATTCCAAAACCTTTTCTCTCCTCAGATCTTCACTGCGCTTGCATCTGGACTGTTGCCACATCTTAACATTTGCAGTGTTTGTCAATTTTATACCTTAGGTTATCTATCCCACATTTTAAGGAGGAAAGTATTGAATGCTGTCTGCTATATTTGCTTTTAAATAATTCACAGAGGTAAAGATATAGTTGGTTAAGCTGATTCAGAATATCCTCTCATAAATAGGTTTATTTTGGTCAAGATGGAACTGATTGTCAGATGAGAAATTTTAACCTACATAACAAGTAAGATACATCTCAGCTTGTAAAATCTGTGGTTAACATCCTTTGTTAAGCCACAGCTGACCAAACCGGCTGCCAGCCTCATGTCCATGTGCACATGGCAGTTGGCAATCATCCAGGTAATGCAGACAAATGGTGTGACCAGCACCATGCAGAATGTGGGTATCCACAGATTGCTACTTATCACATTCTTCACAATGCTGGGTAGGTCGTAGTTCTAGACAGAAAAATTCTCACACTCATGGGTGAATTCCAACCCATGTACATACATTTGTTTATGAATGGGTATTAACCCTATATTGTAGGGATTCCCCCCTCCAGATTTTGTTGTTAGTGTTATGTAAGACAGCATATCCAGTGCAGCCAAAATAATTTACTCTTGTACAAGTGATTCCAAATCTACATAACCTCATTTCCAGATCACAATCATCGTCTATAATTCAATAATGATGATTTTAAAAAAAAAAAGGAATTTCTCTTATTTTTAAATTTAAAATAACTTGGCAAATACAACCAACGTAACTAAACTTCAAAAAATTATTTTTTGCATAGTAATCCCGATTATTTTGTATAGGTGCTGTGTCATAAGACACAACTTAAAACTTATTATGTATAGGTTCCAAAAGATATAACTTAAAACCATGTTTTAAACCCACCAAAAGGAAAGTTTAACTGAGATGCTAGTTTAAACCTCCTGAACAGTTTAAACTAGCTTGAGGAAAGCCATTTCTTGTTTTAAAATCCTCTCAAACAGCTTAAACTAGATCTAGGTGTAAACGTATTTTGAGAAAATGTCCCTTATTACATTCAATGCAATTACAACCTTTAAAGCTGGTTTACAACCGCCCGAGAACAGTCACCAAAACAGAAATGAGAATGGAAAGGCAAAATACAAATTATTGGTTCACAACAGCCCGGTAACAAGAATGGCAATGCATATTGATGATCATATCAATCACAAAGTGAAAGTCAATTTTGCACATTGGGATTTCATTTGTTTTTAACTGACCAATTATATTTTTTCACCTACTTCAATCCAGCCAACATAGTGCAGTTACCCGTCAAAATTTGATAAGAGTAAACATTATTTAAATGCATATCCATTACATTTCCAATCCCTCAGTTGCACCCAGCTTTCAAGGAAGGTCCAAAGTTACAGGGTAAATCAACGACAGCTAACAAACAGCTTCAGTTCAAAATAACATTATATCCAAAACAAGTAAGTAAAACATTCCTTTATTTAATGGCATACATTAAAGTTGTTTTTTTGTTAACTTCCACGGTTTTTCCTGCTCTTTGTAGCTTTTGTCATTGTTTTTAGGCAATAGCCAGTTTTGAGTTGCATATAAACAAACTACAGATGAGCCTTTCACCAGAGGAACCAATGCTCAATGGATATGCAGGTGTCAGGATCTAGGTTAGGAAGCACATTTACTACTAATTTCTACCAGTTTCATGTTTACAGCTTGTGACTACAGAGAGCACTAGCAGCTGTTTCATGTCATGACCGCCTAGATTAACCTCTATAGTGAAGAGTCTAATATGCACAGTATGATCTAATATGCCGTGCCCAGGAATGAGAATGTAAAAACGTGGGCAAGTCTTATTTTCTGTTACTGGGAAGGCTTCCCATTGATTGTGAATGATCCCATTTGAATACATGTATTTCAACTTTCTTGTTCTCGTTCTGATTATCATTCCCATTGGTTGTGAACCAGCCTTAAGGATTTTCCAAACTACAGGCAAAGTCATTCCTTATTTTTACAGTATAGTTACTCTTTTCATTCAATTCCAGTTATTCACTCAATTCTTGCAAAGTATCACTGGAAGAACAATCCTCCCTGTATTTACACAACAAACTTCATAACAAATGACTGCTTAAACTGCATGATTCTGTTAAATAGAAGCAATAAGCGTGAATGGATTTGATTAAGGTGCATTCATAAACTGTAGAATATTGGTTCACCAAGTAACACTATGTCATGGAAGCTCTAAAGGTCAAGCATTTAGGTTTCAAGCCAAAAACAACGCCTTCAAATTTGACTGCTGATTACAACAGAAATGATTTACAAAATATGCTGATCAGTATTAAATATTTCGCTTCACTGATTTTTAATTCTATCTAGAAAACAAAGGATTAACTTAATGAAATATCATCCATATATCAGCTCTTTATATACATATCCTTTAAGGTACTAGAGGTTCTTGATACATTAATATTGAAAATAAAGATAATATTTAAAAAATAAAGAGGTGGAACTTCAAAATCTAGAATGTGTTTCCTGGTCTTTGGTATGAAAATCATTTCATTAACCATTGGAAACTTCCACAGGAAAACCAAAATTTGATGATAAAAAGTGAATTTCCATAAAATACAGGATTTAAATTATTTCATGAGCTTACAAAATTTCAAATTAAGGTGCCTTCAAATATAAAATTATTTGGTTTATATGACACATAAGCATATTTTGTAAATCTGTTACTCACAGACACTATGTATCAGTAAACATAAATAAATAGCAGATATTTGAAAAAACATTTCACGATACTGGTCTCTAAATAATTAAAAGCAATGCAGAGCATAAATAGGTAGTACTGACTAATATTGGCTTTCCTGCTACTAGTTCCTTGTTTTATTTTATAATAATATACTATCAGTAAATATTGTAACTATATTTACTGACTTTTCATAAATGACCAATATGCAGTGCCTAAGGTAATTAAAAGCCATAGTTTTTCTTGCAGACTTAAAATGTGTTCACAGCTCAAGAATGAAGATGATGCATGTAATTAAGTCCACTTTCTAATCAGCCTTTTGAACACTTTAAAATGAGATCGCTCTTATTCTTATAGGAAATCAATTTCTGGAGAGATGATGCAAGCATTTCATTCTTTTGCAGGTTATTAGGATGGGTTTTAGGGTGTATAATGTTGACTTTCTCAAAAACACAGCAATCCATGGCTAAAAAATTCACCCCTACGTTAAAGCTAATTTCTTCAATACACATTTAAGCAACCAATTTAGAGAAGAATTTTTGTTTTACACTCGCAAAACCTCCATTACACATTCTTACCTACAAAACAGTTGCAACTAAAATAAGTTATAAACATATAAAAGAAAATAAAAATATATATAGCCTGTTCCACCATATCCAGTTGATTTGTTTTGTCCTTTTGCAATAATGACTGGAAATGGTTTCGGCTATATCAGTACCGTAAATAAATAAGTTCAGTACCTAATTTATCCACCTGAATTACTGCCATTCCTTGAGTGATTCTTAATTAACAACCTATCAGTCTTTCACAGCCAATGAACAAGCAACAACTATGTAATTCAGCCCAACTTTCTCCTTTCATTAAAATAAAAATAATAGATAAAAATGGTGAGCGGGAAAGGCTTTTTTTACACCTTTAATAAAAGTCAATAATATCCCTTACGTGCAAGTGGAATGGATGTTTTATCATCATCCAAAATACTTAGGAAATGAGGGAATAATTAAAATCTAAAAGGAATTAACAAATGCTGGATGTTATGCACAACCCGACTGTTCACCACAATCGTGCCAGGATATGAACAGAATGGTTAAGATGGCCTAATGGAGAAAAAAAACCATCGTTAATAGATGATATTCTACTCCTAATTCCACAGAAACTTCCACCTCAAAAAGTGTTCTTTGAAGTCTTTTCAAATTCCCAAAGGCAGTTATGAACTAACTGCCTGGAATTAATGTTCGGCGATTTACACTCATTTCTGCACTATCTTCATGCCACCAGACTGACTGCAGATATGACAAGTGTAAGAAGTGAGATGGTTACAGCAGCAGAACCAGATTCTGGTGGTAATTCCATTGATGGCTCCTCATTCAAAGGTGCCTCAAGCGTCTTCTCATCGCGACTCTCCAGCTCACGAGGACAGCCCATCCAGAATGGTGCTGACAATGTCTGTCTTTCATTCTCCACTCGCATTCTCAGGTCATTGAACTTCCAGAAGCCTTTTCCTTTGAAGAAATATGTTTTACCTTGAACAAAAAAGATACACTTGATAGAACATCATTTGTGTGAAACCTTTGGGTACTTAGTTCTTATGGGAGTGATTTTTACTTTCTCTACTACGTATAGTAAGTAGGGGAAGTATTGTATTCCACCCAAAAATTCGATACCGAGATTTCACCGGAAATATATGTTTTGAGACCCCCTGAATTAAAAAAAAAAGCATTTTTAGAAACATGTCCGTGTGTGTGTTTGTGTGTGTGTGATTCCCCACCCCAGACTACCCTTTACATGGAACATTTTTCAAAAATTTTAATTTTCTCAAAAATGGCTCAAACGATTTTGATTAAAATATCATATGTTTTAAGATATTGTCATGAGAAATGAAATGTATATCTCGAATTTCCTGGGAATGTCTCCAAAAGTATTCTTCATTATGAACGACTTTTGCATAACTGGTAAACCATAAGAGATAGACAAAATTTTACTATACAAAAAATGTAGATCGCATTAAAATACACAATTTATGTGATATACATTTTTTTTGTTGAGTGAACCGTTTTCGAGATATTGCTTGTTATTCCCTTAAATTTTCCAATACTTATACATTTTCTCAAATTCGTTATTCCTTTTTTTATGTCCTGGACATGCAAAGAGAATGGAATGCGCCACATAGCAACCAGCACTTAAAATATTTGACTATCGCTTAAAACCTACCATATTCCCCTTGCATCTACAAGAAAATTAGCAATAAGCTTGACATCTCGATATCTCAATTAACATGAAACATATGGAGAATAAGCGTTTGTAAAAATAGTTTGTACAAGAGTAGAGAAAGTCAAGTGAGTGTAACACATCAGATTTTTTTTTTTTTATCATAGGGATGATGTTATGAAACATTTCTTTGAATAATTTGCTATAAACCTTTGAAAGAGAACATTCATGTTGATATCATATAGTTTATTAAGTTTAAGTGAATGGTAAGCAAGTGACATAATAAATGAGTCCTTCCCAAAGTCTGATGAGATCCCAGTTCTTTGAATTTACCACTGGAAAGACTTATTAATGCACTTATTCTGTGGAAATCCCAGCTATTTGCGACACAGTATTCTACAGAAATTAAATAAATTCTCCCCCTTTTTATTTCCAAAATCTAGGCTTACTGAATGCTATATAATTACAATGCTCAAGCACATTTCATAAATAAGTTCAATTTCACATAGAAATAATTACCATCTTTCCATTGGAATACTGCATCTATATTGTACCCAACACCATTCCACATGGACATGTCTCTTGGGTAATCCAGTTCCACCTTGCCAACCTCCTCGTCAAACCTTAAAAATAACAATAGGAAAAATATATTACTGCTAGTGGATTGAATGTCACGGCAACTTTCATTGGAGAAATGCTAGACTTCAACATAAGTTAAACAGCATTGCATCTACAATAGAGATGGCCTAAAAGTAACTTAATAGTTATAGAAATGTGAACAGAGAGTAATTAGTTCCAAGAAATGAACACAAAGCAACAACATTCACTACGCACATAGAGCTACTAGACCCTATTTATTAACACTGGTATGCCATTTTGTAGTATTGCACAGTGTCATTCTATTAAACCAGAAAGAAATATCAAATTAGCTGCCTTGTGGCCATGGTCAATTGAGATTGCTTACAACATTTAATGTAAATATTTATGAATTTTAAAACGTGTAGTATTTCAAACACAAAAATTAATTTATGGGAAAGAAAATACATTTGCATAATATTACATCAACGAATACAATATAATGAATGGGTAATATTTTTAATCTTATTCCTAACGCGCAATGTTTGTGTATAGTTTATCTTGCAAACATGGTCCATTTATAATAAGCTTACAGAACATGGAGGTTATCATCTCCATTATTATCCTAGATTGAATGCCATATTTCCAGGTACATGCGATGATTTTGTAATACCCTGCACTCAGTCTCAAACCAGTGACAAGGAAATAACACAGCGTTATTTCATTGTGTGTTAAAGTGAGTGTGTTAAAACCAGAGCAGGTTGGCAATCGGTTACAGTAGAATGCTAAAGCAAATATAAGCTACCCCTAAGTGAGTCACATATGCTAAGTACCCCTTACTTGCTATGTCAGTTGCCTGTTGCTGTCACCCACATTGCTGAAGTAATGTAATATTTTAGTTATTAACCAAAGAGCTCTCACAGGTACATACATTTGTTGTTTGTTGAAGTGGCCAGATTAGGTCCTTAGGGCCAATGAAATATAATAAACCTCTTGTACATATTAGATGGGTTCAGTCATAGTCACTCTGCTTTCCATATCCTCCCCCTTTTGTGCACTTAGCAAACCCCTGCAGTTACCCCTTCTGTGCAGGATCCAGGCTTAAAACAACTCTCTGGTTGCTACCATATATTGATACAGTGGATAAGAAATTAGCAAGTAATGCAACACACTACTAAACCTAAAAGATAAATTAGTGAAACTTGCAACAGAAACAGAAGGCAATAAAATATTTCCATTTCTGGGCATAAAAACCATGAAAAATCAGACCTCATCGCTGGCATCCATAGAAGAGACGCAAATACAAATAATTACATTAAAAATTATATTCACAACCCCAGAGAACACAAAAATAAAATAATAAACAGCCTCACTTTCAGATTTGCAAATACCACTTAGCACAGAAGAGTATGAAAAGCGTATAAGATGATCCTAGATACAACACAAAAAAATATAAAAGAGAATGGAAAAGAAGAAATAAATAAAAGGAATATCCACACTGGGTAAGATAAAAGAAGTTCAAAATATTAATATTCCACCTTTCTAATTTCCAAAAATTTCATACAATATTAAAAAACAGCAGCATAAAACCAGCCCTGGTCAATAAACATAGCTTGAAAAATATGCTCAGGACCAACTCAAAGGAAATATTCTAGCTCTGAAAAATTTGGAAATTTATGATATTGCATGTGAGGACTGCAGGCAAAGAGAAGCATGTAAACAAGATCTAGAAATGTAAAATTCAAGCAGGCAGATAAATCGGCAATATCAGAGCATTTTTTATACAAATAGCAAAGGCATACTGACCAACAAAGCATTTTTTTTTAAACATATATTTCAAACCTTAGTCTTTTATTCCTGTAAAAACTGTCAATATGAAGTAGAAGTAAACAAAATCTCCATTGAAATAAAGTATGATATTAGACCTTGTACACTGCAGTGAAATAACAGGAGAATTTGAGAATAGCAGAGGTGTAATGATCCACCTGGCCGCCTGTTCTCAATGTTGAATAGACTGTTCCTTATGTCATTCACACATTTAAACAAAAAAGCAAGGGAGTTTATGACAGCAACAAAACATATGCAGCCCTTGGTATAGTATAGTATAGTATTATTTAGGAAGCAGGTTTCCTTTAAGCACCTCAGCCTAAAAGACCTTTTGCTAACTTCCTGGTTTCCAATTTAGGGATCAACATCTACATTTTTACTTTCTCTACTACGTATAGTAAGTAGGGGAAGTATTGCATTCACCCAAAAATTCGATACAGAGATTTCGCCGGAAATACATGTTATGAGACCTCCTGAATCCAAAAAAAGCATTTTTGGAAACATGTCCGTCCGTGTGTGCGTGCGTGTGTGCGTGCGTGCGTGCATGCGTGCGTGCGCGTGCGTGTGCGTGTGTCTGTGAACAGCATAACTCAAAAACTAACAGTCGGATAAACACCAAACTTTGTATTTACGTTCAGTATCTTCCAGAGATGCGACATGAAGATTTTAAAGAAAATCCCCCCACCCCAGACTACCCTTTACATGGAACATTTTTCGAAAATTTTAATTTTCTCAAAAATGGCTCTAACGATTTTGATGAAAATATCATATGTTGAAGATAATGTCATGAGAAATGAAATGTATATCTCGAAATTTCTGGGAATGTCTCCAAAAGTATTCTTCATTATGAACGACTTTTGCGTAACTGGTAAACCATAAGAGATAGACAAAATTTTACTACACAAAAAATGTAGATCGCGTTAAAATACACAACTTATATCATATACATTTTTTTTGTTGAGTGAACCGTTTTCTAGATATTGCTTGTTATTTCCTTAAATTTTCCAATACTTATACTTTTTCTCAAATTCGTTATTCATTTTTTTATGTCCTGGATATGCAAAGAGAATGGAATGCGGCACATAGCAACCAGCGATAAAATATTTGACTATCGCTTAAAACCTACCATATTCCCCTTGCATCTACAAGAAAATTACAAATAAGATTGACATCTCGATATCTCGATTAATATGAAGCATATAGAGAATAGGCATTTGTAAAAATAGATTGTACATGAGTAGAGAAAGTCATGTGAGTGTAACACATCGGATTTTTTATATTAATTGTAGTATTTGTCTCGCTAAATTAGGGCCTGTTTCTAATTTTGTGGTAGCTCCAAGAACTTGGTATCTTGATCGTTCTGTGGCTTCGCATTCTAATACAATAAGGTTTCACTGTTTCATTGGCTTGTAGACATAGATGGCAAATGGATTCCATATGGTATAATCCCATTGTCTTCAGGAGTTTTCTAACTTTTCATGTCCAGTAATGAAGCTTATAACTCTTCTGTGTGAGGGTAAGTAAATTACTTAATTTTTCTCTAGCCTTATTAATTAATCGCTTATAGTGTTTGTTTTTGGGTATGTTTTTCCATTTCTTTTGGATCGTTTTCTGAACCCATAGTCTTGTGTTTTTCGTATTTAACATGCTTATTCCACAGGCAGAATCTGGTCCTATAAAAGGAGAGATGCTCCCTTCTTTACTAAGGAGTCAGCCTTTTCATTTTCCATGGCACCTATGTGTCCAGATACCCAGCGCAATGCTACTGTATTGTGGGTGGAAAGTTTTGATAAATATTGATAACATTCCCACATTAATTATGCACCTTATCTTCCCTTGGGTTTGCTTAGATCTGGATTGCATTTTAGATGCTTATCTTCATTTGGTTATTTCTGCGAGGGCGAAGTGTATATGAACATTTAGTTTTCTTTCAGTCCTTTGCTTTACACAAGTATTATGTGCATTCTCAGTGTCTTTTAGCCTTCTTGCTGTCTTAGTTTTGTTGCAAGGTTTTAGTGTTTAAAAATTGCATTATTACTTTAAATATTGTTACTTCTACACAAAACAGTATGACACATAGTGATTAAAGTTCTGAATATATCAGTCACTCCAGGAAACGTTCTATTGAAAAGAATAAATGAAAAGTAAATGTGCTAAGAAGAAGAGAAATATATAGTAAGAATATTTAAAAGTAAAAGAAGTGGGGGTATCTTGTAGATGTGGTTGTTTTAAAGTGGGGATAAAATAGAAGAAATATAAAAATAATTTGTTGAATTTTATGTCCCCTATCTCATCACAAAGTGTGTGCAGCTAACAAAGTGCCACCTAAGTACCAAAGGAAGAAATGCAGCACTAAATCTGGGCTTATGATAGAGGCAACATCATGTCCTGCAAGTTTATTATAAATAGTAAAGCTAAAGCATCAAAATTCAATTTCAGGTACTTAATGAGGTAAATAATGTTTACAAGTGTAAAGTATAAAAAAAAAGTACAAAAGTGACAGGAGAGAGCAAAGGGCTAAATCATTGAAATCTGAATTGTATACTTTAGCAATTGAATCCTCCATATTCATTGCATTTGCAGTCATCACAATCAACATCTTAAAAATTGTTAAGATTCAAGAGATTATGGAAAGAAGGTATGTAACATCTGTCCTAATATACCTTTCAATGGATAATAAAAACCTCATTTCTGACCCAATGTAATTATTCAGCACCATATTTATTTTCTGTGTACTGAATAAAGGTGTGTAGATGCAATACTTATAAAAAACACAAATTTTGATCAATATTATTAAAAAAGGAGTACCATGTGCAATCACAGAGCTATTTTTCAGCACTTGTACAAAAAAATCAATATAAATTTGTCCAGATTATGAGGCAGTATTTTATATCTAAACACTGTAAATGCCAGAGTGATTGTAGTGTAAATTAACATTATTGTATGACAATGATTTGAGATGTTTGTTAATTATAAGCATTGTTAAGAAATAAGTTTCCACGGCCTCACTGAAACTGACAATAGTAGCGGGTAACGATGAGCAAGGGGGTGAGTTGTTAATCAATTAGAAGAGACAAACAAATGACATCAGGGTAGAAATGGAGGGAATATTTTCCCTAGAGCATATGTGTTCGTAATTTTGATTGGATATAAAAATAGACACTAATGTTGGCGCGCTTTATTAACCAATAGCAGCTCGATTATAATCTTTAGGCATATCGGGGTGAGGGAGTATAAATTCCAAAGCCAGAGATAAGTATCGCACAGTTTAAGAGAATCATTCACGCGTTACACGTCGCACAGTTCAACGGAATCATTCACGGGTTACACGTTACGCAATTCTACAGAATCTCTCGCGTCGTAAAGTTAGTTACAAAAATGTGAAATATGCGAATTAATAATGTGCGGCAAATAAATGATTATAGTTACATTCGAAAATATAACAGTTTCAGTCGGGCATGTAACAAGAGTAAATATGTGAAATTAATGAAGTGTGACGGCAATAAAAGTGTAAAAACAAATTCTTTTATCAGTGTTATCTTTTAGTAACAACTCCTTTCCGTTTACACACCCTGTTCAAGAGATTTGCTGGACTGAGTAATAATAGCTAGCCGGAGGACAAAGAACTCAAAATTCAAAATAATAAAACAATAACAGGCACTCAGCAAATAAGATAACAAATGATACCGCGACAATTATTAAGAATAATACATGTTTATGTGAACTAATGAAAGCAAGAATGTAATAAATAACTTACCATCATGCCTGTTGAATAGTTTTTGATTCTATATAAATCTGTTTTTGTTTAAATGTAGAAAGCCATGCATTTTTTATTGGAATGTGCTGTAATACACAAGCAGCAAATGAGGTATTTATGTTAATAATATTAAAATACACACAATCTGTGGAATCTATATATAAATGTATAATCACTTCTAACATTGCTATGTTTAGATAGCATTATTTTTATTCCATTGTTTCTTTAAAAAAATAAGTTTTATGCTCTACTTGGGTACTCAGTATATACACAAAATAGCTTTATAAAAGCTTTCAAATGTAGCAACTTACTGTAAACAAGCCTAAGCATGTATGGATGAATGTCATATAGGATGTTTCTTGAAACATGGCCTACATTCATTCCATTACTAGTTGTTAGCTGTAAAACATAATGAAGTACTTACTTCCAGTACATAGTTCCACTGAAGAAATAAGTTTTCCCATTGTGGCCCCAAACCATAGCGCCATCAATTTTATCTAAAGTATCTGGTAGACCAAGATCTGAGAGAGGCTTTGGATATCCTGGTTCCAGCAGATTGCCAGAATAAAGGTAATATATCCTTCCTGTAATGCAATTATTAGGTTTTAGAGTTCATTCCAAGGAATCCAAAGCAACAGAATCTTCTCATTTGTACATGCTTACCTATGAAGAAAACTATCTTCTTATCAGATCTTTCATAAACAGCATCCACATTGGTGAAATTCTTAGGTAAGTTGTACCACATTCTGTCAGTTTCTACTGGGTATCCAGGTACTAGACCCTTATTTCCTATTCTCCAAAAATACTGCAATAAACACAACACTTGTTAGCATTCAGCTCATTCACATTTGTGACATATAACCCACCAGCTGTAAAATTACATATTCAATGATACAACGGCAGTTCCAGAGTACCCAGCCTGATGTATATATAGAGGTTGTTGTCTCTAACAAATGACTATGGTAGAAAGTACCACCCTTATAAAGCTTAACTTTGAAGTCTGACGATGCTACGTTGTTTAGTAATTGTTTGGCAGCCATTAATAGTGCTCTCTCTCAGCAAATTTGTAAATGTGGATAAAACTGGCCACTGTTATGTGATACAATACTTTCATTTGAAAGGTATTAGTCCAACTAATATTAAAGCTGAGCTAAATTCTACTCTGGGGCAGTCTGCTCCTTCGTTTACAACAGTAAAATATTGTGTGGCAGAGTTTAACCAAGCTATACGAGCTGCCAAGATGAACATTGCAGTGATCAACCAAATGAGGGGACCATGCCAGAAATTGTGAAGAAAATCCTCAAAATGGTATTGGATGACCGTCGACTGAAAGTGCACAAGCTAGCAGACATTGTAGGCATTTCAAAAAGTGCTGTACATCACACAATAACTGAAAATTTAGAAATGAGAAAGCTGTGCGCAAGATGTGTGCTGTATTTACTCACAATGGAACAAAAGCAGCATCTTGAGGATGTTTCAGTTGAGTGTTTGGCGATGTTTCGCTGCAATAAAGCCGAGTTTTTGCATTGATTCACAACCATGGATGAAACATGGGTCCATCATTTCACACCTGAGACGAAAGAACAGTTAAAACAGTGGATTGAAAGGGGAGAATTGGCTCCAAAAAAGGCAAAGACAGTTCCATCTGCAAGTAAGGTCATGGCATCAGTTTTCTGGGATGCGCGTGGGATAATTTTCGTTGATTATCATCTTCAAAAAGGAAAAGCAATCAATGGCAAATATTATGCAAACTTATTGCAGCATTTGAATGACGAACTCAAGCAAAAACTGCCGTATTTAACAAAAAAGAAAGTTCTGTTTCATCAAGACAATGTACCAGTTCACACATCCATTATCGGCCATGGCCAAAATTAATGAGTTGAAGTTTGAATTGCTTCCTCATGCACCCTATTTGCCAGACTTAGCCCCCTCTGATTATTTTCTGTTACCAAAGTTGAAGAAATGGCTTGGTGGTAAAAGATTTGCCAACAGTGAAGAGGTGGAGTTTGCAGTTGATGGCTATTTTGCAGAACTCGACGGTTCTCACTATAAAAAGGGTATCGAAACTATTGAACATCACTGGGAAAAGTTGAAAGGAGTCTGTGTAGAGAAATAAAGATGTTTTTTCCCAAAATGTTTGTGTTTTCTTTGTCAGGTCAGGCACTTCTGGAACAGCCCTCATATATCAAACATTTATGTACGGTTTACTCATTTCTTTTCAATACTGGGTGTTCAAATATTTTTTGGAACCTAAATTATAGCAGTAGGCCTGCAGCAAGCTTCACTAGGTAATTTGTGATAAAAGCAATTATGTTAGAACAATGTATGCTGCTTTAAGAGAAGGATGGACGCACATTTTACTTCTAAAATTTCACTGTTGCGAAGAAAACAGTGATAAGTAGAGTGGACTCCATTCATTATAAAAAATTTAAAGCAATTGAAATAAAACTAGAATATAACAATAACAAAGGAAGTAAAAGAAAATTTTTATCACAAGCAGATAACAAATGCAGTGAGATTAAGGGCCTATAATACAATTGTTAGATAAATGTGTACTATGATACATAATACGTCATACATGGCCCATAATAGGTCCGATTATTAGTGGTTATCTCATGGAAAATGAGCTGCCATCACTGCTCTGTGTTCAGGATAGCTCACATATACTACATTTTTCAGATAGTCCCAAAGAAAAAATGCTCGGTAGTCATTTCCATTTGAGTTGAGCTGAACAAATTTGGCTTAATATGTTAAGAAGTATTGAAACTTAAATAAAGTGGCTTATTTCAATGGCAAAAGGTATGTGAAATGGTAGAAAAATTTAATCTATATTCAATAATCACAATAGTAAACCTTTTAACAAACCCTAGCTGAGGAAGCATGACAATAGGAAGACTTCAAATATATTTGAACACCCAGCATTCTTTGTTTTAAATAAGCATATGTTTTGTATGAAAAACACGTGAAGTACACACTCAGGATTTTTTCTACCCATTTACAAACTTGCATACATCCCTTACATACTAAACATTTAAAAAGTTACCCTTTGAACTAGCTATTTTATTCATGACACATTTTTGATTGAAATTTAGGAATAAAGTGCTTAATTCAAATCAATTCAATTTATTTTCATCCATAGTAACATGTACATTTTGTCAGAATACGTCAAAACATTAATACAAGTATATACAATTATTTGTAATCATAATTCATCCAACTAATACATACACTTTTGTATTAGAAAATTCTTTTTTAAATAGTTCACCTTTAGCTATCTTGGTAGTTTATTAAACAATATTTTGCCCATCATTAAGGGACCTTTATCTGTTATCTTTTTATTTACGTTTATTCTGTGTTGATTATTTTGTGTCCTTGTTTCATACTTATGATAGTTCTTATTGAAGTTATCAGGTCCCTCATCATTTATTTATAATATGCAGAAACAACATTCAAATGTTTAAAATGGAAGCATGGAGAAATAAATTTAGAAGTCACAAATTTAGCTCTTGCAAAGGAGAAGGAAAAAGAATTGTTAACTTTCAAGCATGTTGGAAAATTGTAAATATATATGGAAAGTTTTGGAGATGGTAAGTTATTAAAATAAAGTTAAGTTTGTCTGCTGTAAGTTTATGACTACCTCACAGTTCCACAACATATACAAAAATTCTATCAGAAGTAAGATGACTTCACAGAGTATTTACAGAAAATTTAAGATGCAGATTTTATTGCTTCATGTCAGTACCTCAAACATGCATTTTAATTAAAATGGTAAGCCAATTTTTGAGAAAATAAAACTAACTTTGTAAGTTTGCAGCAGGGGGGGGGGATCTGTTCAGAACCTTTGTGTTGCATCCTTGGAGGATACTGGACTTAAATATGAAGTTTGGTGTTCATTTGATCTTTTGGGGTAAACTTTCTTGGGCCTGCATTAGCGATGAAATTGATGTCTTATATGTCCAACAGATGTCACTGTATGTCATTCTCTAATGCTGCCAAAGCCGGTAAGATACTCAGCCTCAAGGCGTAGCCGAGGGATTGAGGGCCCTCAGCCTTAAAGCGTAGCCAAGGGATGTTTTGGCCGCAACTGCGAAGCACCAACAGGGCGTAGCCAAGGGATCTGCGCATCTAAAACTCGAATGATTCACGTTTGCAGAAATTCCTTACTTCGCAGATTTCACTTCTTATTTAGGTTGGCACTTCCCATTCAGCGTCTGTTATAGCAGGAAGATGGCTACGTTTGTTGTGTTCATATCGCAATTTTCCTATAAAAGTAAAACACCTAAAACGGGAGGGTAGTTAGGCACCAGGTGTTGGCGAGATCACATCTACAAGGTTATTCATTCCATTGTTTCTTACTTCCTTCAGCATTTTTCTAGGTGGCCCTAAGAAAGGCAATTTAGCCATCTTTTGTTTCAGAGTTTTGCTGTTCGTATGCACATCACATCTTTTAATACAAAATTGAGGGTTTAGGGACCTCAAAACATATTTAGATATTAAATTATAATGCTACATTTTTGGATAGAATACACTACTTTCCCTACCTATCACATGAAAGTGGTAGAGAAAGTAAAAAGGAGGAATTTGAATTAATACTAGTTCCCCAGATCGTGCCATTAGGAATGCCAATGAGGAATTTCCAACTTGATATGGAGAAAGCACATACTGTTCTGTATTTCCTCCATTTTGTTTGTCTCACAGAAAACACGCTTTTGGGAGAGCTTTGAATTGAATCTTAATAAGCTACATGATTTAATTTAAAGGTGAGTCGGAATTGTTACACTAACATCACTTAAGTTTACTCACTTAACATGTTTCGAGTCGAGTTAACCTTCTGAGGATGGGAACAACGGTTTCCCGAAACATGTTAAGTGAGTAAACTTAAGTAATGTTAGTGTAACAATTCCGACTCACCTTTAAATTAATTCAATACACATCACTGTTTCTAGCTTCTTTTCATTACAATATCAACGAAGCTACATGATGTTACTTCAATTATAAATGTTATTTAATGCAGGCATGAGAAGCTTCCTTTCCCATTTTGAATAGATTTTCATAAAGAAGGGCACACGTAAACTAGATTTAAAAATATGAGCAAATAGCAGAAATAGTATTCTATTCAATTTGCCTACCCTTCCTTTGAAGATGAATGTTTCCCCTCGAATGACAGAAATAGCATCATAGCTCGTATCGCAAGTGTCTGGTTTTCCTGGTTTCTTGCGATGTGGTTTCTTTGTTGGTTTCACCGGCTGCTCAGGGCGTGCTGGATATGTCCTAGGAGTTGTAGTTGTTGTAGTAGTTGGTGCCTGTGGTGGTGGTCGAGGTCTAGTTGGTGGCGGTGGAGGTGGTGGTGGGGGAGGAGGCTGTGTAGGTGGAGCAGGTGGTGGCGTGGGCTCATGATGAGGACGATGGGTTGGCCTTGGTCTTGGTGGATATTCAGGTATCTCGGCCCACTGTCTTTCTTTTACACCTGGGTAAGAGAGGAGAAATTATAAGTGTTTACTCAACTACTTATACAAAACCACTTGTGTACAAATAAATAAATTGGTTATTATGTGAATTCAGAGTTAATATGTCAATTTGTATCCATAATCCTCTGAGCACAAATAAGTGTCAATAGTTATGCTCATTACAATACACATCTCACACAGAGTTATATAATTTAATTTCAATGTATACCAGTTCAGTGTTGCATTGATACATAACTGCACCAGTCAGGATATAATATTAATAATATAGATTTCAATAATCATACATTTATAAAATACCTATAAGATATGAGGTATGCTCATACACAAATTTTAACATGATCTCTGTATCATACACTTGCCCAGAGGCACTCCTGAGATGAGCAAGCTGGTAATTTATGAATAACTGAACACATAACCAAGCATGCTGACAACCATGCACTAAAACAAGGAATGCTTCTTATAGAAAATAATAAATTGCAGCACGTCCATACAGCATACATTTAAACATACTGTAATATTAGATACTTTTAAGTTAGGAGTATCAGAATTTTGAAGAATTTATTAGTAATAAATTCTATAGCTCTTCTCATCATAAGCATACACTAAACTAATCAGAATTATTTTTCTTACTTAAACATTTTATTAACACTTTAACTGTCGGAGCTAGTTATATACTTAAAACTGCTGATGCGGTTAATTTGACTGCTGCTTTTAATACATAGATGATTAATAAAATAGTCATTCAATACAATTATGCATGACGTACAGAGAGAGCCAAAAAACTATGAACTGGTTGCACGATGTTTTTCCTGTCTGCGTCCTTGGCGCTTGTTGCCGTCTGCCGCTATCATAGAAAGGAGCAGATGAAATCATACAACATTTTTAAAACTACTTTTAAAGGCTTTACTTACCAACTTTATGAAACGAGATGCTGAAACTGGCCACCGTCGTTGTCCATACGTTTTTGGCACCTCTTTAGAAAACTATCCATCACTCACCATAGTTCACGTTGAGAAATGCTGGCAATTTTCTGGCAGATATTTTGGTTTTATTCTTCCAGGGTGTGTGGGTTTGTCTTGTACACTTTGGTTTAAGTTACCCCAGAGATAAAAATCACAGGGGTTTAGGTTGGGGGACCGAGGGGGTCACAAATCTCTACTAATAATTCTGTCCTTAAACACACTTTCATGAGGTTGTTAAGCAAAACCTTTAAAAGTAGTTTTAAAAATGTATGGTTTTATCTGCGCCCTTCTATGATAGCGGCAGACGGCAACAAGCACTGAGGACGCGGACAGAAAAAACACAGTGCAGCCAGTTCGTAGTCTTTTGGCTCTTCCTGTATATTGAGTAATAGTGAGAATTCCTGGTAATTAATTACATGCATTTTATTATTATTAAAGATAGGTCTAGATTACAAATTTAATTCCTTTTCCCTCAATTTATTTTTTTTCCACCACTTTGAGAATATTTAAAGTATAATTGCTGACTCCACAACACTCAATACATAGCTGGGGTATGTCGGTTCACATTTCATTAATTAGTAATGAAATGACAGGAATGGAAGTGATAAAAGTTAGTAATATACTGTACAGATGTTTGAATAATTAATGTGTAGTCACACTGGAATACATTCCAAAAATATAGGGTTTTTACTTCTTTCTCTTTCTGGATATTATGTATTATTATCTAAAGCTTAATCAAGCTGCAATTGTTTTGACTAGTAAAAGATCTAATTACAAACTGTACAAATCACTTCCTTTACTTTTTTTTATGCACATCAACAGACATGTTTTGCACCTGATACAAGTTACCATGGTCTTATTTCTGCACTTCTTCATTTGGCACTGCTGTCTTGATTTCTTTCTTCTTTCTCTTGATTGTTTGATTTCTAGATTGCATGTATTCTGTGTGTACAATCTACGCTATTTTATCTCTGGTCCTGACGTTTCATGAGGATAAAGAAAGAGATAGGTATATATCAGAATGGCCATCTTTAGCAATACTAGTGCTGTGAATTTTCATAGTAAAGGAAGTTATTCTGATTTGTTTCAATAGATAAATCAGAACTGTAATTTGATTTCTTGTATGTTTGATATAAATATAGTTTACTGTTGTTGCTTAGAGCTTTGCTACATGCAAAACACAATATGAAAGAAAGGAATAAAAAATCTGGCAATGTTTGCAGGTCTGTGTTGACTCGCACAGCAAAGGGTGCACAATTTGTTTTCTTGGCAATGCAATATATTGGATGAGATGTTTTCCTATTTTTATTGCAAAAGTGGTGGTGTTGCACACTAAGCCTAAAGCCGGATACCAAAAAATTAGGAAAGTGTAAAATGTAGGTTTTTTTTGTGACTATTTCCCACTACAATGGAAGGAAAAGTCAAGTTAGCTACTTCTGATAAATTGTAGATTCCAGATTCCATTGTCTTCTACCAAGCAAAACACATCACGTTGTTTCACTCTCAAAAGATATTATAATTTGATCTAAAATTTATGTTATGGGTGTTTCTTTTTAATATTGCTTCAAAACGTTTTCCTAGAAGAGTTTTTGCTATTCTCTAGAATATCACACTATTTGATTCTCATTTAGGGGTTAATTATTGCAATAGTTAAATTTTGGAGCTGTACTTGTTAACAAAATCCCAGCATATGTAAGGATTTCATAATTAACAAACTAAGATAAAAGTTAAATGGTGAGCTAGTGGGCTATTAAGAGCCATTACATCCCCATTGCTATATCAGAAATAGTAACAAGAATAATAATAAACCGTAGGCAATATTGAATAAAACCGTTTATCACCCCAAAAAAATGTTTCTGGGGTGTTGAGTTCAAATATAGTAAATATCACTGACTTTTATCTTTTCGGCCTGGACGTTTTCATTTACCATAAAATTATGGACAGTCTGCAAAATCCATGGCATATGGCAACCCTATGTACATATGTATTTTTCAATTTCAGGCTATCTTAATATTGACAAAGTTATTTTATTTAAAAAGTACCAATTCTCTCCAAGAAGCTTAGAATTTTCTTTAACAGGAGCTTTCTCTTTATATTTTTTTCCTTTTTTGTACACTGTATTAGATGTTCTTACATATTCTGCTATTAGTTCCTTAGATTAGTATAATTAGTATGTTTTTGTTACATTTTACCCATCTGGCAATCTGTAGAATGAAAACACAGCTTTTAAAAGCTAATTAAGTAAATGTTTAAAATAAAGAGAGTTGAAGGTTGTTACACTACATCGCTAAAATGTTCTTACTTGAACGCGTTTCGGGAGACGGTTTGCTCCCATCGTCAGCATGTTGTCAACCGAGTTTGCCGGTTATTGTCTGGGGAATGTGTGTGTGGCTAGTGGTGTTCTCTGGTGCTGGGCTGATGAACCTCCAAAGGCTGCTGGGTGGCGGCAGTTCGAAATTCATTAGGTGATTGCCGTGTTTGACGATATGTATTTTTTCCCAGATGTCCAATTCATTGCTGCTGTTGATTGGTTTTAAGAGTTTAATGTTTGGAGTGATATCATGGTTTGAAGACCAGAAATGATGTGCTACTGCTGATTTATCTGGCTCCTTTTGGTAAATGCATCTCATATGCTCTTTAAATCTTATTTCAAGATTTCTTTTGGGTCTTCCTATGTATACCAGGTTACAGTCATTACAAACAATTTGATATACACCACTGATTTATCGTTGGGGATAGGATCTTTTGTTCTGTTGCATAGTAGTTTCTGTATATTGTGGTTATTCTGTGAAGACATTCTGTGATGTATTTCTTGAAAATCCTTTGAAATTTATGATGTGTCCAAGGGTGATAAGTGAATTTCCTATATCCTTGTGTTTTTTGTTGTCTGAGTAAAGTAGTCGTTCGTTGGATGTATTTCTGTCTTTCAAACTTTTTTATCTTCTTATCTTTTTTTTTTTTATCCATTCATAGCGGCTATGTAACACATGTAGTAACACATCATTGTTACTAGCTTCTAAATCTTCAAAATTAATTAATTAGTAAATGTTTGTTCTTTATAAAAGTTTATTTTCTTCAAACACACAATTAAGATGATTCACTTCATAGGCCCATTTGCTTCAGATCTCTTCCTATAGCTTAGTTTACACTAATTTTCTTGGTTGAATCTTGTCTTACAACACAAAATATGCTCATACAACTTAAATAATATGCTCCATTCTACCTGTTTTATTCCGATAGAGGCAGAGGCCTCTTTACTCCTACCCCAGCACGTCTTTACTACTGCCTAGTGCTGCCCCTGTGCAGAGTTCAATACAGCAGACTGTAAGTGGACTCTTTTCCAAAATACAGTTAATTTAGACCTGTGCTTTTTGACTTAGTTCTTCTATGGATGTTAAGATGTGAAATACATACCATAAAGTTGCTGGATGCCATGGCGATCATCATCTGGTAGTTGGAAGTTGGGCTTGATACCCTGGTACCATGGGAACATAAGAGCACCAGGCACAGAAGAGTGAGAAAGACCAAGAGAATGCCCAAACTCATGGGCTGCCACTGCAAATAGACTGGTTCCTATAATTGAAAAGAAACAGTAATTCAACTTTATTGATGTTAACAGCTCAAATTCTGATTAGTGATGGTGTTAAGCAACTTAGTTCTGAACACAAGTTATATTTAATGAGCAAATTGGAATATTTATACTTCGATGCAGTTATTTTACCTTCACTTGAGTCTAATGGGTGATGTAACAGCCAGTTCTCCTCTAGATCAAAATGGGCATCCCCACCACGACCACTGCCTGGAAAGAAGGCATGAGCAAGTATCTGCCCTGGTCCATCAAATGGATATCCGTCACCATGATATCGCCTGTGAAGAAAAACACACAATATGTTTGTGAATGTGCACTTATCATCAAAAGTATTACTACAGTTTCAGGCTATTTTAAATCTCTTTAAATGCTTTCATAAGTAAATAAAATGCAAAAAGTACTTCTTTAGGCTTAGGTATATCAATTTAAATGAAACTCAGCATCTCTTCTAACATTATTATCTTTAATCACAACTATTGGAACATAGACCTGTTCATGAGGGGCATAAAAAAAATTTTCAGCATGACCAAGAACAAACAAGAGTTAAGAGAGATCTCCCTCCCATAACACAGTCACCTTGTAAATCAATACATTTAGGTCCAATAACTCTCCAGTAATTTAATACCCTCCGAAAAAGAAGATTTGTTCAACTGTACAAAATAAGTGTCTGTCTTAGTTTTGATTTCATCATTTGATGTGAATCTTCGTCCACCCAGCCATTTCTTCAGGGAACAAAAAGTCACTGCTGAGTAAGCAAATGTAATACAGTTTTGCAGCAACAAATCGAGATGAGTATGATGGTGCATATCATGATGAAAGAAAATAGTCTTTTTAAGGTTTGGATATTCAGTCTGAATAGCACCCTCCAATTGGTCCAGTAATGAAGTAAAATACTCTCCAGTGATTGTTCTGCCCTTCTAAAGGTAATCTATGAGCAGCACACCATGAGAATCCCAGAAAACTGTGGCCAAGACTTTTACTGCGGATGAAGCCATTTGCTGTCTTTGGTGCACTTTCACAGACTGTTTGGACTGCTCCTTCATCTCTGGCATGTAGTAATGAATCTGTTTCATGCACTGTTATGAAACATTGGACTCATTGGAATTGCATTTAAACAACTCTAAACACCCTTAAAAACTGTTCACATGCAATGAGTTAACAAGCATGACAGCCATCGAGCACAAACCTTTCTTATACCCTAAATTTGGTGTATATTGACATGACCTAATTCTTTGACATCTTTGCTTGTCACCTTGAATGGATATACAAACATGCTTAAATTTAGCAGCCATCGAAAACGATGGGGTAGAATCTTTTATGTTGAATCTTAACTTGTTTTATATTTTTGTTGGAATTAAACCATAACAAAATACTTATCACAGTAGCTGGTATTTCAGTTTTATGAATTTCATAGAAAATAACAGTTTGTTCACACAATCATTGCAACTTGTCAATACTACTAACATATCTAAAACTTTACAATGCACTATCATAGTAATTTGTAATTTGCTATAGTAAGTTGGCCAATTTTGAATTATTTGTTATGTTATTAGTATTGAATTACCACACAAATAGGTGGATAAATGTGAGATTTGAGGTACCCTTGAATGGATGTAATAAATTTTATTTGCCATTTTGAAGCCTACTCTGTAAATTGTTTGACAACATATAACGTGAATGAAGAAAAATTGTGTTAACATTTCCATGTTAATATGTCAGAAGCTCAGAGCTTTTTCTTACCTCTCAAAGTAGACTAGAATATCAGCTCGGTCGTCGTTGATCTCTTGGAAGGTGAGTTTGGAATGCTGCGCCCAAACATCTAATGCCCTGTACAATACCCCACGTACCATGTTTGGGTCCAGGCCGGGGATGTACATAGTTCGTAAACTGGAAACACACATCAATCATAATCAAATTAATATTACGTTGCTGTTACTATAGCTAAAGTGTAGTTACAATTAGAAAGTTAATTCTTTAGGGCAGATCACACTATGAGAAAGCATTTATTCTACAAATGAAATGTAGATTTAAATGTTCAATATGTAGAACAGATAAAAATAATGTTTTGCCGCTTATCTCTTTTTCCATATGCATAAAAATAAGGGGTTTTATACGTAAGGTGTGGTTTATCTTATTTTTATCCAAGAGTTTCATTAATATGGTATCCATAGGTTTCTGTGAAATTCCTACTAAAATTTATAAAATCTGATGTGCTACATTCACATAAATTCCACTCTATGCATTAAATCATGAGAAATGAAAGAAAGATGCCTTAGCACTTCAGTAAAAGTGTGATGAAGTATTGGAAAATTAAAACCATTAGGAACAAATATCTTAGAAATGGTAAATGTCATCAAAATTTGACATAAATTGTACTTTTAAACAAGATCCAGATCTTTCCTGAGTAAGCTTATGTTTATCTCTGATGTTGGTCAATTGTAATACAGAAGAACCGTTGATTTTTCCCATAGGCTTTGCGGGCTTCTTCTTCTGACCATTTGAAAGCCAACTGCGAGGCCCAACATGAAGCTTTAAAACTTGATTTCCTCTTTATCTTGCTTTCTTGGATTTTCTGCAACTTTAAAAGATTCCTCATAATGCAGTATTTCTTTCGAATTTCCTGTTTTTTTTGGGGGGGAGGTAGATGAAATATGAAGCCCTTTCTTGTAATCCGAGTTTTGGAATACAGTGTTTTATACCTAATTCAATACATAAGTGATTTTTAAGAATTCCTTAAAGTTTTACATACTTTTATTATTTTTACCCAAGAGGAGTTTAATTTAACACAGAATTTAATATGATTGTAAGAGAAACATATTGTAAAATTATAAGAGTTTAAAATTTTCAGAACTTCATTACGTGGGGCAACTCACATATGACTCAATTTTAATTTTTCGAAAATTTAATGGGCGATGAAAACTGATTACAATGTTGAAAAAAGCTGTAATAAAACCCACAGCTAAATTGGATGGGATTTTTAGAAATTAGCTTCCTTCGAGGGAGCCATGGTAAGGATTTTTACACCCGAAAAAATCCATCGCCTTCCGCCGGTTTGAACCCGCGACCTCGGGAACTAGAGGCTAGCATAGTAATCATTACACCACGGAGGACGACATATTAATGCTGCATTAGCTACTTTATGCTCTCTGAAGATGACAGCATGGGTAACAGACAACAATAACGATGACGCCACAAAGCGCCCAGCGGGTAAATTAAAATAAGCTCTTCGAAAATGATATCCCTTATATTGAAAGTATGCTACATATCCAGACCTCCAGTTCTGCAGTAATAATATATTGCGATACAAGTGCGGTAAGTGCATCTTTGCAGAACGAGGAAGAAGTTTGAAAATACGAGACAACGTGAAGTCTTTTCACTTCCTTTATTCTGCAAAGCACTTAAAGCATGTCCTTTGCATACTATTTCTTCGCGAATAGTGAATAACAGAAATTATCGTACGCGATAGCCTCTGCAAACTGCCGATGCCTGGTAGTGATGAGCAATTCAACTGGTGACATGGCTGCTTGCGCCGAAAGAGTTATATCTAAATGCTGCATAAATTAAATCCTAAGTAAATGTTAATAAAGGGAAGTAAAGACAAAATTTGAATGGCAAAATTCGACTGTCTGCAACAATAAATATATAAATATCCATAGTTGGAGGATTGAATAGGGGAGAGTTGGATAAAACAGGGTAGTCCTATGAAACTTATCTCGCTCCCATTTTCTACTTTCAAATCCTAACTCGTCCAGTCTTCCAAAATGTAAACAACCTAACTCGGAACCGTTTTCCCAGATGTATACAATCTAAGACTTAGGACCTACACCAGACCTATGGTGAGTGCAAAACGATGTTTCACCACAAAATCAGATGTTATATTAAAAAGTTTTCTCTACTAAATAATGTAAGTTTTACAAACTCCGCGCACTAAATAATTGAAAAGTCTGTAATAACGTTTTTCTTTTATGAAGAGCTATCAGCAATGTACTACTTGTACTCAGTGTCTCTACCGATTTTTTGTTAACAGGAATAGCACACTACTTTACACTTCACTATGCTTTATTACGGTTTCGTATTAAGAATATGCAACGAGACAGTTGGGTTGTTCACATTTTGCTCACGAAAATAACGAGCCCCAGAGTATGCGCTCGGATAGTCTGCTAAAACCAGGTACCTGGTTTTTCTCGCTTTGTAGGTACCGACATCTTTCGTTGAACACAGCAAGTTCTTTGCTATTTGAGGGTAGCAACAAGCTGTTGTGTCAACATATTATATTCTCCGAGTCAAAAATATTTTAGTGTTGTAATGTAATTTCCGACTCTAAAAGGTGTGTTTATATTTGGAAGACTGCGAAGTAAGCATTACATAAGTCCAGTTTGCACTACATAACCATGTGTGTTTCAGAATGTATATCCTGCTAATTTTCCGTTTGATACATAACTGTTCATTACGTGACACTGTTGAATAAAACGGGGTACCAAAGTAGCATAAAACAGGACAATACCCCATTTTATCTGACAGGCTTAAAATTGCATGTTGTAACCTTTGAAATGCTTACTTTGAGATTATCATTATTACAATAATTGTAATTCATAGGTCCTGACAGCTCTGCTATCACCCCTGTGCAAGGAAGACTAGCGGAAGGGGAAGAGAAAAACACTAAAAGAAGAACAGGAAAGATGCCATCCTAAGTTCTTCCCTGAAGAACTGGAAGACTGCAAAAAGGAGCCAAATGCAAAATCTATTGCAACAAAAAATGGAGGAGGAAAGAAGAAGTCAAAGAAAGCTGCTAAGTACAAGACTGTAACACATAATCAGAAGAATCGGCGAAGACAATAACACAGCTTGCATTTATTGTTTAACTACAGTGCCTTCGTTTTATACCAAGGCAGAGATCGCGCGAATGCGTGCTCCGCTAACAGTCTACTACACTGCGGGGTTCTTCGCTCCGTAACTCCCGCGGTACTTACAAATGTTATGTAATGAGTACTAATCTTATAATAACTTTATAAGCGTAATTGAAAGTGGTGTCAATCTGCGCGAAGACATTCTTGGCATCGTCGGATGAAATTACCATTCACACGTATAATTTCTGTTTTTATATCTCTTAGTTCGTCTATGGTGTGGGGATAGTTCTTATAAACTTTTATTTTTCACCGTTTAGAGATCCTGTTTTAAATTTATTGACCAAACATTTAACAGTGTCTACCTGAAACTGGATAACCCGAAATTGCTGCTAAAACTGTCTACATGATTAAGTTTTCACGTGTGTAACGCACATAGATATACGCTGTTCCATTTGTTGGCAGGCATTTCCGTGGACTAATAAGAGAATAACATTCCTAGGGGAATCATACACAACACACGTATTGCCGAAACACTTCACAACACGAAGACAAAGCAACGACAGAGACTTACTGATAAGCGTACCCTTGACACGTTCTGCGCCGCTTCTGCGCTGTGGCGTAATACCGAGGTCACTGCCGTCTCGGCCGATACGCATATACGGCGGTTGTGGCCTTGTCATAAAACGAACACACTGTATTTTTTAATTCTAAGTCTGAAGAGGCATGGGTGATATGTTATACGTGTAGTGAATGGGCTCACGAAGAGTGTGTGCAATAATGAGGATGACGAATCTTATACTTGTAATTTCTGCATGTAAAGTGAATTTTTGAACATTTCTAAACTTTTCTACTCTGAAATTCACACTATAAAGTAGTTTTATGCAACTAGTCTGACAAAACGAGGTCTTTTACATAAATTCAGAAGAAGAAAAAATAGACTACGGTTGTGAATATTATAAAACTATTTTATCATTACCAATTTGAAGTAGAGATCAGGTTAATCATTACATGATAAAGTAATCCTGTAACATTTATAGGATATGCGAAGTTATTTAAGTGCCCTGTTATGTCCGACTTTCCCCTACATTTTATTGACGTCTGTGGTAAAAATCCAAAACGCACGGAGTGCAGGAATTTCAGCTTCCCACGCATGATAGCACGAGTGGGAAGTGGATAAAAAAAACACATATTATCCTGAAAAAATATATTTTAACACCCAGCGTAGACAATGCTTTGGATAATTCTGTATAGGTTTTCCGCTACGATTTCGTTTTCCTGTATTGCTGTGTTAACTACATTATAAAACAAATATAACATTAACCACAATGGACATTATCGCAATAAACAACGCTTCAAAAACACCGGATTTATCGGCATTAGCATTTGAAATGCAGTTTACGGGAGTTAGGTCCTAGGGGGAACGATATATTGTGCTCAGGAGGATCTGCATTATTCCCGAAGCTCCGACCACAAGTCTAACCTACAAAACCACACACAAGAACGGCTTCTTTCCCGAGAGACTGTACCCCCAGCGGACCAGTGACGCCGTATCCACAAACACAGGCCCCTTCATTTTGAGTGTGGGGTGTTGGATTGTGTTTACACTGCGTCTAACTTGAGACAAAACAGATCACTTCATTGGAGGGTCGAGCTCTGGTCAAAGGAATTCATCGGTCACGCATTGTGGGGTATGCTTCGTTTCATTTCACGGATCCTTAAAAAGCAAATAGTTGTACCCAGAAGTAATAGTTCACTATCAAGTGTTTGTCTGCTGTTTGAGGCAGTATTTTTAACACTTAAATGATTTCAGTTAAATTATATAATATAAAATATAATAACAGCCCGCCTTAAAGCAATGTATTTATAATATAATTATATTATGCACATGTTCAATAATGTTATGTGAATGTATTACGTAATTTAATAATGTAGGAGCTGTGAGAATAATAGGTTAAAAGTTGCTAACAATGAGGCAGCCTTGAGGCAATAATGAATTAGAAGTTTAAATAATACTACTAGTCATTCTTGGAATAATGTAATTTTTTAGACAGTTTATAAATAGTCGATCAACAACCAGAAAGAAGCTTAAGTTAAATGAAAGTATTTTATTGGAGTAGGATTTGCTAATCAGAAACTGAAATGGAGCAAATTGTACAAATTCAGAAGTCAGTTGCTAGCAGACAGCTTTACTAACCAGACGCGAAACGCGTCCTCGAGAAGTTTATACTTATTCAGTGTAAGACGAAAATAGTTTACGTGTTAAAAAGTGCAAGTAATTAATAAAAGAATCTCACAGCTCTCTATATCAGTGAAGTGTTATTTTAATCGTTTAAAGAATTAATAAATGGAGTGAAGTACAAATTAAAATCTTTGTAAGCCTACATTCTTCAGCCGCACCACGCCTTAAGATATTCATGTCTCTACAAATTAATACTGACGCAGCCGAGGCAAACATAAATATATAATATTTAAAGAAACAGTAAAAATACAAAATTAACATTTTTAAACTTGGGGCGAAGGCTACCGGGTACCATACGTGCGGTTGCAACTACTTTAAGTTCGGCTCCTCCTAAAATCAACCTTCCTCAAATTGGCTTCCATACGTGGGGCAGAAACTACCTTCATTATGTTGAGACTTTAATGGCTTTTCTGATGATCGTAAGGATGCATAGACGGGTTTCATAAATTTCCAGAAAATATAGCGATAGTTTAACATATACAAGATGGTAATACAAGAATAGGCATCGAATGTGTATGTACATGCATATTTAGTTCGTCTTTACTTGTGATATGGAATTGTTTTGCAATAGTTTCATATTCTTGTGTGTTCACTTGTTAAGTTTTATATTGCATAGATACATTTCTTAATTTTCCCATGCATTGAGCACGTAACACATATTGTTAAACTTTTAATTTTAAATTAACATTTATCATTAGTGACAAAATAATAAAATCCGTACTATGGAGACACTATTTGGAAAGGGACTTGGCTACAGCCAAGGAACATTTCAACTCGGAAAATATGGCTTGTCTTCATATGAATATCAATTCTCTTTGAGGCCCAAAATTAACTTGAGTACTCATGTAAAGTACACAGGAAAATTAGGGGTAAATTGTGCAATGTTTTAGGGAGAAATCCTGGAATTAAAGTTTTGTGTTCTGTAGATAAATATCCTCAAGCTGAAAATGTAGTGCTTCCTGAAGGAACTTCCCTAGTGTTATTAAAAGCTTTCAAAAGTTGCCCTATAACTTCTGTTTGCATGTAAAGATTCTTCTAAGCACATAAACTTGTGTTAGCCGATAAACATTTGGAGAAAATGATCATTGTATACTGCATATCAAATCACAGCCACTGAAATTATGTCTGGGGAAGAATGTAAATTGTAACAAAAAGCAAAAGCTGAATTCCATGCATGCTTAGTGCATATTATCGAAATTATAGAGCATATCATAGACTTTGATAATATAAATGCATGTGTATTTCAGATATTTTTATGCATTAAAATATGTCTAATTATGAATGGTTAGTACAAGGTACTGTTAATTGTTAATTTGATTGCTATCTGTTGCAATAAACAAATTAATGCATTTTCAATTAACGTAAACTGGGTCCTTTTTCCAAACATAATCGTGACAAGTGCGTTTACAGTTAAATAAGTTATGCAAAGATCAAGAAGCAAACGGCATCTGCAAGAACGGTTTATCTACTCTAATATTAAAAATCAAAGCCAACAAACATTACTTCAGTGGTCCGGATTCGATTCCCGACTGGGGCGTAGGAATATCTTAATGAGGATCATTCCAACCCCACAGTCTGGAAAAGTAAATGTGAGAAGAATGTGAGGTTTTTTGAAAATTATAAATTGTAAAACCGAAGTCAAAATCTCACTGTTAACGACGAATGTTTTCTGTTAGCAAAACCGCCGATATGATCATATTACTCGTAAAACCGGCTAGATAAGTGTTAAACAAAACAAACAAAAGCATTGTTTTTAAATAGAAATATGGCCAGGTAGTTTAAGGCGACTATGATTTTTACTTTCTCTACTACGTATAGTAAGTAGAAGTATTGTATTCCACCCAAAAATTCGATACCGAGATTTCACCGGAAATACATGTTTTGAGAACCTGAATCCAAAAAAAAACATTGTTGGAAACGTGTGTGTGTGTGTGTGTGTTGGTGTGTGTGAACAGCATCTCAGAAACGAACAGTCGGATAAAGACCAAACTTAGTATTTAGGTTCAGTATCTTCCAGAGATGACACAAAGGTTTTCAAGAAAATCCCCCCACCCAAGATTACCCTTTACATTGAATATTTTTCGACAATTTTAATTTTCTCTTTTGATTAAAATATCATATGTATAAGAAATTTTCATGACAAATAAAATGTATATCTTGAATTTTCTGGGAATGTCTCCAAAGGTATTCTTCATTGTGAACGACTTTTGCATAACTGGTAAACCATAAGAGATGGACAAAGTTTTACTG
This sequence comes from Deroplatys truncata, assembly GCA_030765065.1. Lineage (NCBI taxonomy): Eukaryota > Metazoa > Arthropoda > Insecta > Mantodea > Mantidae > Deroplatys > Deroplatys truncata. Next base: position 76,176,377 of record CM060982.1, on the reverse strand, counting down.
CACAAAAAATGTAGATCGCGTTAAAATACACAATTTATGTCATATACATTTGTTTTGTTCAGTGAACCATTTTCAAGATATTGCTTGTTATTCCCTTAAATTTTCCAATATACTTTTTCTCAAATGGGAATTCGTTATTCATTTTTTTGTCTTGGATATGCAAGGAGTATTAATATGTGGCAAAGAGATTGGTTCTACACATAGCAACCAGCTATTAAGAGATATGTCCATGCTTAAAGGCTGCTGTATTTCTATATTGCCCTTGCAAATACAAAACAAGGGGAACATAGTAGGCCTTAAGCCATAGTCAAATATTTTTAGAAGTGGTCGCTATGTAAAATGTAATTCTCTTTGCATGTCAAAAGATCGTTTCTGCAAATGCTTTTCTCGATTAATATGAAATAGATGGAGAATAAGCGTTTGTAAAAATAGTTTGTACAAGAGTAGAGAAAGTCATGTGAGTGTAACACAACTTTTTTTAGTGTTCTGTAGCAAATCTATCATTCATGCTTCAACTTCTACTAGCATCTAGAAAGGCAGTTTTGTTGGTTTTGTAAAGACAGGTTTCAGGGAGGCCAATGAAATAAAAATTTAACTGTTAAACATGCGGAATGAAGCATAGGTACATATATGATGAAATACACAGAAAAAAATGCCTGCCTGTCTGCCTGGTCACAAAAACCCCATGTTTGGTTTTAGGATAATCCATTAAACAACTAGTAAAATACTTTACATCCCAAATCGAAAATAAACGAGTCATTTCGTACAGCACTCTGTAACAAGGAGACCATTACTTTAGACTGATCAGGATTAGTATTACCTCTCGATGCCTTTGAGCTGGTTCCGTGCGAGGCTCGATAGAATTGACTCGTGATGGAGGTTAAAGGTCAAAGGGTGACTTCAATATCCCGCTTTCACACAGGTTTTATGCTTCACTTCAACAATAAGGTAACACAATATTCCAAAATTATATTTAAAAAAGCCTTGTTTACAATCAACGTCTGATACGATGGATTAAAACAGAAATTCTTGTCAGAATTTGTGCAAAAATTTAATTCAACTACGCCATTTTTAATTAAGAAGACATTAAAAATGTTGACTGCTGTTATCACAAGGTAATGGCTCCATTTTGGTTGATAATAATACAGTAAAAAGCACCCTCAATGAAGCATTTTAAGGATGAGATTACATCGTATATTCCACGCTTAAATAGATAAGTTTTATTTTTATAGCTACCGAGGAAGTTCGGATATGGGATCATTACGATACGAGATCCTAAAGCAGCTCTGATGGAGTTTCCATGGAACTTAATGTTTCTCGGTGAAATGTCTGATTTTATCGCCTGTAGTATATTAAATAATATGTATGACTGCCTCCGTAGTCGAGTTCTGGCTTCTCAACCCAGGACCTGCCTGTTACTCATTCACAAGAAATGGTTTAAAACATTTATATCACAGTTTGCTCGCCGAGACTGCTAAGAACCAAGTCAGTGTACTAATTATGCCGACGCCTACAGCACAGAATCAATTATCCAAATTAATCTGAGATCTACTGCATCCGAAAAGCAGATATTCTGGACGATCATTACTATTTGGAACGAAGCTCCAAACTGAATCATGGTACATATTTTCCATTTATACGCGTGTTAAAAATGCAGTATTACATAGAACAATCATCTACTTTTTAATTTTTTTTTCTCTCCTACAATACGTCTTCAATTAGCAAATCTTTCGGTATTTTCACTGATGTCAGCCTTTCTGGTACTTTACAGTGCCGCCTAGCATACTGCTAGATTTTTAATTATAAATGTCGTTTAGTTCTTTCCTAATAATCGTCATCTAGAGGTTCAATTTTAAGATAATTGATGTAATTGAAAATGTTTACACAAATTTTGCGATAGGTCAGTGTATAAAAGAAATTTTGCGACAAAGGTTAAACCCTAATCTAATGACTTTGCATTCATGTTTAATGGAAGGGAAACTTCACGTAACACGCTACGTAATGCAAGAGACTGTAAATCTCAAGCTTTTCGCTCGCGTTGCATGCATAGAGGAAGAATTCTGCAATTGTTTCTTCCTGCAATGCCAACTTCTGAACAGAACAGAACAGGATTGAATGCGAGATTTTACGCTATCTATTGCACAATCATGGTACTCTCTTCTGTTCCGTACCACGCCATTTTAATTGCTTGACGCAAGATGCCGTGTTGTTTGCCTTGTTCAGCACGTAATGAATTTTCATACTCGATGTTAACGTTATTCAATTTGAAACTTACGATATTCTCGGAATACTGCGATAAGCTTAGGTACATCTTCATTGTGAATGGCGCATTAGTCGGGTCGTATGGTCATCAAAGGCGAGAACAGATCGTAACACGTAATATATATAGTTGATCTCGAAAACAAGCTGTATTATGACAAGGATGTGGACAAATGGCATTTAAGGACAACTTCTACCAACAAGGCGCATTCAGGTGATCTTTTGAGATGTAACTGGAAAATTCTGTTAAATACGGTTATCTGTGCGGTAATACATGTTGAAGAGTTTTAAGAGGAATGGATAATCACTAAAATCGTTAAAGGAGACAAGTTTCGAAGCCTAAAATCACCTCTCCACCCTTAAAAGTAACTTTTTCCTCTCTTTCTTCTCACCCCTCCCATGAGTATCACTCAAATTGCTCCTTGCGGTGCTAACATTTACCAGTTATTTTGAACATTTCTTCAGGGAGCATTTAGAAGATAATAAATAAAAGTTATAAAAATTACTAACTACATGCGTTTAGAAATTATTTTTATTAATAAAAACAAGATGCGTATACTTTTGAATTTGTTTTCAAAAGTATTTCATTATGATTTGAAAATCATATTAGTAAGATATGTTAGGAAATGGAATTTGGCTCCAAAATTTTGAAAACTGTCGCAAGGAAATTTTCTTGGAGATTATTTAGTGATTTTTTTTTTCAGGGAACTACTCAAGGAATATATCTGAAAATTCGAAGTTTGTTATTTAATGTTAGAAATATCTGGTCTAATTGCTTAAAAAATGCAGTTTCCAAATTTCCAGGTTGCTCCCATAAGACCTGTTAGTGAAACATTTACATTTGCTTTTGAGGTTAGGTACTGTCTCATGACAGCAGCTGGCAATAATGCTAAAATACGTACGAAGTTTTGATTTTGTTTTTTCAACAGACGTAAGTAAAAATTGTATTTAATACTTTCTGTGATACATACAATAAGTAGAGAAAGTATTCTATTTCACCCTAGAATTCCATGTCGGGATTTTACCAGAAATGCATGTTTTGAGAATCTCTGAATTCCAAAAAGCAGTTTTAGAAAAATATCCGTGCATGCGTCTGTAAAGAGCATGGCCGGAAACGAAACGTCCGACAAATACCAAACTTGGTATAAAGTCACATCTTCCAAAGATGCGACACGAATATCAAGATGAAAATCTTCCCACCCTACCCCAAGCTACACTTTACATGGAAACATTTTCGAAAGTTTTTCTTTTTCTCAAAAATGGCACTAAAGATTTTGATTAAAGTGCATGTTTAAAATACCTATATCAAAATAAAATATTTATCTTGAATTTTCTGGGAAAAGCCTGTGAAGTCCCCTTTATTCGGAAGGAATTTTGTATAATTTAGAATAACTGGTGAACTGTAAGAGATAAGGCAAATGTACTACACAAAAAATGTAGATCCCTTTTAAAACACACATTTTATTTAAAATGACTTTTTCGTGGCATTAGTCATTTTCGATTTATCCTTTGTTATTGGTTTCAATTTTTCAATACCTTTGTAATTTAAGTGCTGTCGCTGTTCAATTGTTTCTCGCTGTGTCATGGAAAGAATAATGAACTTCTAGGCCTGCATATAAAGACTTTTTTTAATACAACAAACTATTCATTCGATTTTCTCTATCCCCTTTGAAATGAAACTATTCTGCAAACGTCTATCTCGATTAACATGTAGTACATAGAAAATTATGCTTTCGTAAGAATAGTTCGTAGAAGATATAGGAAAGTCATGCGAATGTAACATAAGATTTTTGTGCATATTGTTTTAAATGACATTGATGAAGACTTTTTATTTGCGAAATGATCATACGAATATCGTAGTACACTCGTCAACTTATTGGGTAATCTCAAAATCTCATGTTATGTTAAGAGAATTTCCTGCCAACAGACGTGTTCCTCATTCGTGGAAGAACATTGCATCAACACGTTTATTACAAGCCCATTCCCAGAAATTGATGAAGACATCTGTTACTACTACTGGGGTGTAAACGTGAGAACTTCAACACAAAGATTCCGCCTGTCTCAAACATCGAACAAGGACCGTGTAAATGTACCCGTATAGGCACTTGGCAACGCTGTACCCCCTTTCTTTACTATTTCTTCCTTTTTTTTTCCCCGAGGAAGATGCATTTGAAAGGCTTCCTTGTTCAAGTGAATGAGCTTCCTCCTCTCGGCTAAAACTAGAATAGGCCCAGTATAATCTTCCCGTTTCCCAAATCCAAACTGTCAAAGGCTGCCTTGGATAATCGGAATAACAGCTGACGCTCTAATGTTCGGTTTTCTGAAATCCGCCAGTGGTTTCCAACTGGGTTTTGTGCAATAATATTCGTAAAATTAGGGCACCAATGCAGGGCCGTATTTAGAGGTTTTTTTTGGTTCACTCCCCCCCCCCCCGAAACTGGTAAGGTGACCATACATCCTGGTTTTCGAAGCAGTTTCGATGTTTTGTGCTGTAAGGTATCTGTCTCTATAATGTCTCCAAGCAATTTTCTTATCTACGTAACGTCTATTTACTAGTAGGTACATGGTAACTGTGTGGGGTACTGTTAAGTTTAGAGCTAGTTATGGAAAACCCTCCCCGATTTTTTTTTTCTGATTTGTGGCTAGCAGATCCCAGGTCTCCTCGTGTTATTGCGTTATAAACGGATTTTTCTCTTTTTCCCCTCCATCTCTGCCTTCCTCTCCCTCTCATTATTGTGTCTCCCTCTCCCTCTCAATCTCACCCTCCATCACTCAACCTCTTTCTCTTCTTTATGTGCAATTAATATGCATGTGATATCTTGAAAACCGCTAATTCAACTGGCTTTTCTGGACTGTTACTAAAACAACTTTACACTGCCTGTCAATGCGTCAGGGACTATATCTTTCCACATTTTTTTTTTGTGGTAAACGGCTTACGCACCCTAGGAAAACAAAAGAAGGCAATTGCGATTATCTTAAAACAAATGAATGACCCTGCAGAATTAACGAGAAGTGTGACTGTGATCGGTTGAAATTAACATTTGATTACATTTCATTGGTCGAAAGTGGAATGACTTCGTGTGAATCAACAGTATTCTTAGAAGAGCTTTAGATTTATCTAGTGAAAATAAAACTCGGGTGGGATTTAACTGACTGACTAAATCACGGTTAGAGGTATACATAGGGTTGCGCTGGTCTCAAATGGTTTGGCTCTTTTGGTTATAAACAGAAATATGGTTTAAAACCGTTTAATATGCAGTTCAAGTAGTTCAGTTGGTTGAATTGTGATATCAAAGAATGGACAGAACAAAAATACGGAAAGGGTGCAATTTTATTAGACCTGTATATCAGCTGCAATAGAATGTTTTGAATTGTTTGAAAAGCTACAATTCTCTTGCAACAAAAATGTATCACTAATGAAATGTTAAAGATAATGGTAATACTTGGTGGCACAAACAAGTTGATTTTGAAGAAAAACATAATAAACACATGCCTTCGAATTACACTCATCATGAATGTGTGATTATCAGATTATCGTCACCATTTCATTTGCAGGACAAACAACAGTTGATTCCTGTTCACAAAAGTTTTAATACCTTATGTAGATTCCTCATCCTTATGAAAAGGTATTCCAGTGCACCGAAACGAGTTTTTCTGTTATACTGCGACTGGCTGCTGGCAGGCTAAGTTTTAGCCTGAGTGAATTTGCTGCGTACCCACCCTCAAAGGGTTTTACCGCAGGGAGACTATTATAAGGAATGATGGTTTAGGATGACGAATTTCTTTTTAGATTGTGTAGAAAGAAGGGAAGTAGCGCATAGCTCCTCGACAGCTGAGTGTTAGGGTGCGGCAATCCTTCTGCACCCTGATGTATGTGTATTTATATTTTGTCAGTTTTCTTTAGTTGGTTGGGCATTAATTTTTGAGACCAATAATCTCTTGGATGGGATTACAATGGAGGTCAGCTTTTGCTGCTGTCGGTGCTTCTCCTCGGTTATCTGATGTGCCCGCATGCCATGCGGGGAACCCGATGACGCCGAAGACGGCAGTTCTAGGGTTGTAATCCCAAACAGATCTGACCAGGATGCTCTAATGATTTGGTAAACATGCGTAGAATTTTGTAGCCCGGCGCCTAATTTCATCTTCCACAGATGGGAGCGACGAGGCTTCATGCAGTAGTCTCAAGGGGAAGGAGCGGCCGACAGAATAGATGGACCGGAGTCCCCCATTCTGCGCCCGTTGTAGCCATAGCAGCCAGCTGTCTGCGGCTATACCACAAACCTGACGCAGCCACGCTACGTCCTCCAACAATGAAGCATTACCTTTGCCTCACGATTGCTGCTTTTCTCCTCCTAGATGTTTTTTTCTATACTTCACCACGGCTGCTCGAGCATGAGATCTTAATCACTGGGTATGCGTGAGTGTATGTACATAGAAACACGAACGCTTTCTTGGAACACTTTTATTCACCATTAAAATAAGACTTCAAGATTTGCCGATCACTTTTAAATTCTTACGATGTTACTGTGTCTTTTCCAAGACCGAAGATTATCAATTACAGCTGAACGTTCGATCCTCTTGCAAGTTCACACCCAGAGAATATTGTTCGGCACCCCAAGAGGGCCCCAACGAGCGTGTGTCCTCACCACACGAGCGTCCCAGCGAGATTGTTCTCCCCACACGCGCGATACAACTTCCCCTCTCTCCCCTTAAACATTTCGTACCAAAAACTCAGCGTCATGAAGCTTCTAATGAACTTCACATCCTGGCCAGTGCAACTGCACCCATTAATTCCAAGAGAAACTGGCTTCAGCGGACTTACCCATTATACCTGGGGCTGGTCCCTAATTAGCTAAACTGTGCCTGTCTGGCCTTTCTGTCACTTTTAACAGTCAACAATTTTCCCAATGCTTCTCCTTTTAATACATGCACTGATTTTAAATATTTCATTATTTATTTTATTTCGCTATCCTTCCCAGATTATGATAATTATTGACCTTATAATTTCGGCTTCAAACCTCGCAGGCATACAGCTTAAGGGGGATTATCAGCGTTCGGTAAAGGTGTAGTTTTAAGCGAACAGGCATCCCAGATCTCTGCATCAGGTATAAGGAGGCAATTGCCTCCTGCGCCCGGGCCGAGACATCATGGATGTGCTCACGAAAAGTTAAGACCCTTATCCAACTTCACCCCCAGGTAGGTAATAGAATTTCTCCACTCAATCCTTCGGCCTCGGAATTGAAATGTGGGTCAGTCTGCGGGGATGTGGCGCTTAGTAAGCAACATGGCGTGGCTCTTGTTCGTTATCCGTTATAACTGGGGACAATCTGTTTATTACCTTAGAGTTCTGTCATGGGCGGACCAATTACGTTCACTGGCTGCCGACGACGGTGGTAATTCGTGGAGACAGAGACGGTTGCTTTCGCCGCTCCACAATGTGGCTGGAGAGATGTGTTGAGCAGCAGACAAAGTTTGGAAACTTACACGTACTCTAAGATTCCGCTAGATTAAGCACAAGAAGCCCAGTGTCAAGTTTAAACAAATAACAGAATGTTTTTATGTACTCCAATGGTTCACATTCCTCATCAACATTTAGAACCGCTCCTTTGTATCGGGGATCTACAAGATTTTCTGCCGTATGAATTACCTTGCATGTGAACACTTTCCTATCTGCCATGACAGTTCTAACACAATCCTTCAACACTGAATTTACTTATGTGTAAAGTTCAGAAAACAGCTCGTGCGCGTCTGACAAAAGCAACGTTGTCCCCTTCCACTCTTAATACAGCTTCAGCCTTAGGTTTCTGTAGACATAAAGCTTCTAATTTCTGCGAAGTCTCATCCGCCAGTAAGGAACTCTTAACACCTGTGTCGATCCGAACGCTGGGCTAACAACAGCTTCCAGTGGAACTTCTTTGTTCTTAAGCAAACTATCGAAGTATATCACTACAGCAGCCCACCGCGTTGGAGATGGTAGTTTTAGTGTGAAGGAAGAATTGCCATAGCTTTTTCTCTTAGTCCCAGTATTGCGTTTGGAACGTGGCTATACTTAACATACTAATTATTTTCTTGCTTAGGTGATGTACTTCTTGAAGAACTAAAAATACATCTTTAATCAGTCGATTTATACTAAGGGTGTGTGTGGATACTGGCTGTGTGTAGATATGTCGTCCTCAGTGGTCTAGGGGTGCCGTGCTAGCCTTTAGTTCTAGAGTTCGCGGGTTCAAACCCGGCGGAGGGCAATGGATTTTTTCGGGCATGGCTTCCTTCGGAAGGGAAGGTAGTCCCGTGTCGTAGATTTACGGCACGTAAAAGAACTTCAAGCCTGATAAAGAGGCCTCTGAGCAAAATTTTTGCTTTTTCAAGCCCAATATAGAATGGGACGATAAAAACAATAGTAGTTAAAGAGCGTGTGGATACCTCTCGTGTAGCGTTTTTTCCTGTAGGAAGCATACTTCGGGCATTGTCTGTGGTAACAGCGAAGAATTTGTCATTACCAATGTCGTCGATAACATCGATGATACTTGATGCAATATACTGAGCGGTTTCCCGCTACTCTCCAGTCGAATGTCCTCCGCGGTGTAGTGGTTATCATGATAGCCTCTAGTTCCCAAGTCGCGGGTTCAAACCCGGCGCAGGGGATGGATTTTTTCGGGCGTAAAAATCCTTAGCATGGCTTCCTTCAGAAGGGAAATAAAGCCGGTGGTACCGTGTCGTCGATTTACGGTACGTAAAAGAACCTCACGCGCAATATAGAATGGGACGCTAAGGATCACAGCAGTTAAAGAGCGTCCATAAATACAACTCAAATTTATTTTCATCGAATGATCTTGTAAAATATAGGGTCTTGTGTGGTGATAATGAAATCCACACTGTTGTCTGAAATATCTGTCCAACTGTCCGAAATTAAGGCAAGCGAATTTGACTTGTTAAGCTTCTGCATAATCACTACTTGCACATGTTGGTATTCTCTCAAGAACATGATTGTAGGTGACATAACCAGGACGGATCTTCAGAAGCATCTCGCCAGTATTTTGATTCTAAAATAGAGGGACACATGAAGCGTAAACAGCCCTGGCAATACTTTCGTCTACTCATCATCAGCTACCGCACTTGATGGAATTGTTGGCAGCACCTCTGGAAGATTACGCGATTCACTACACAATGCAGCGGACGCGAGTCCTGATGTCGAAGGTATAGGGCTAGTACTTCCTAATGCAACTTGTGATGGCTACTGCTTCTGCACAACATTATTCTGCGAAGAAGGCATGCGTTTTATAGACTGTGGACATAATTTACGCACATTGAGATTATTATGCAGTCTTAATACCACTGTAAAACTATATATCCTCTCGCAATATTTTCAACATGCTCTCCTTTTCCGTCGACATTCCGTATTTCGTACAGACCCCACACACCGTGGACTAGTGGTACCGTGCTAGCCTCTAGTTCCCAAGGTCGCGGGTTCAAACCCGGGTTTTTTAGCGTAAAATCCTTAGCACGGCTTCCTTCGGGAGGGAAGTAAAGCCGGTGGTCCCGCGCCGTAGATTTACGGCACGTAAAAGAACCTCAAGCCTGATAAAGAGGCCTTTGAGCAAAATTACCGGTCTTTCATGCCCAATATAGAATGGGACGCTAAGAACCGTAGTTGTTGAAGAGCATCCATAAATAAATCTCAAAAAAAAGAGGAAAAAGAACAGAAAAAAAACCGTCACGCTTTAAGAGCTGGAGAACTATGTTCGTGTTCAACCAGATGCGAGCTTTAAATACACATGCAAAGAGATTCCAGAATGTTCAGTTCGACGTTTCTGTGCATGTGCGTAATCATTTGTTGCTTACTAACCACCTTCACGAACAGCGCCTGATAGTTATACATCTCTCAAGAGTCGATCAGTAATGCGGGTTGCAGAAATTTATACAAAATAAGAATCAAGTTAAAAATCCTTTTACAACCTCACTTAATGTAATAAATCCGTTTAGAACGTTTGATTACATTAGGTATAATGAACTATTCCATAGGAGAAGGGTTCCCACCCCTTCAGCTGTCGTGGTGCGAACACTGCGTGCCCCTAGCACTCGTGATATTTCTAACGTTGCCAATCCAATCCGAGCAGTTGTTCGGATTGGATTGGTCTCGACGGGACAGTGGCTCCCAAAACCCAAGTGAGATTCAGTACGTCTCCAGGCGGGGTTGTGAGACACCTTAAAGTCCTCCATTATCATCCTGGAGAGCTGGGAGGTGTAATTAGTTCATTGTCGGACCTTCCGAGGTTTTTCCGTAGTCTTTCCCTCTACGGTTGACGCGAGTAAGTGTCCATTTCCGTCCCTGCGAAAGCGGGGGTGAGATTCACATCGTGGCGGTAAATTAAATGCACGTCGCGGCAGTAAAGGTTTTCGTAATTTCACTGTGATATCCGAATGCGATTGGTCATAATTCAACATTTTCTTTTATTCCATTTTCTTATGACGTCATAAATTAAGCAGCCACTGAGGCTTTGTCAAATGAGTTTGTCCCACCTACTTCGCAGCTTGAAATTTAGTTGTAGCCCCACGTATGGAAAACCAATTTGAAGTTGTATTATATTTCCACTGTTGGGGAGTCAAACTTGAAGTAACTACCCCACGTATGGTACAAAGTTTCCGGTGGTCTTCGCCCCAAGTTTAAAAATTAACTTTGTATTTTAATGTTTCTTTAACTATTATATATATTTATGTTTGCCTCGGCTGCGTCAGTATTAATTTGTAGAAGCATGTATCTCTTTGCAGGCTAAAGAATGTAGGCTTGCACAAATTATAATTTTTACTTCACTCCTTTTATTAATCCTTCACCGATTAAGTAACACTTCACTGATATAGAGAACTGTGAGATTACTTATTAATTACTTGCAGCTTTTAACACGTAAACTTTATAATATTCTTGCTGTAATGAATTTTCGTCTCACACTGAATACGTATTTAACTGCTCAGGAACGCGTATAACGTCCGGTTGGGAACGCTGTCTACTAGCGACTGCCGCCTGAATTCGTAAATTTTTCTATTTCAAGTCTCTGATTTACTAATTTTACTCCAATAGAATACTTTTATTTAACTTTCAGCTTTTCTGGTTGTTGATTGGGTATTTATAAACTGTTTTAAATATTACATTTTTGTTCCAAGAATTACTAGTAGTATTATTAACCTTTCCAATTCATTATTGCCTCAAGGTTATCTCATTGTTAGCAACTTTCGGCCTCTATTCTCACAGCTCCAACATTATTGAATTACTTAATACATTCACATTACATTATTATACATGTACACAATAAAATAAACATAATACAGTGACTGTTACATACATTTTAAGGCGGGCTGTTATTTTTTTATATTCTATAATTAGACTGAAATAATTTTAGTGTTAAAAATACTGCCTCAATCTGCCTGGAAATTGTTGCAGCTGATTGGCAATTATTTTCGATTTGTATGCTGAGGAAAACTTTCTTAAATGACATAAATGGCTATCTTACAGTATGAAATTGGTATGCAATACATTCAATTAAATATCATAAAATCCGTGTATATTAATTTCACTAATATTGATTATTGAACATTTCATTCAGTAAACAAATAGGTTCATGAAATGCCTCATTTCCTGTCATGTTGCAACAATGGCTAACAGTTATTTCAAAGAACAATACGTAGCCTTCTTTTCCGATATGATAGTATACTGTAGCATGCTGCGAATACTCTTATAAGCTGAAACGGGGAATTCATATGGCTATCGGAATTGTGAATAATAAATTGCCACTATTTCTTCCAGCTCAATCGCCTCAGTTCTCATAACACTACAAACAAAACACTATTCAGGGTAGCAATATGTGTAGCTTATTTCAGAACGCACTGTTGGCGTAGAGTTTGCTACGCCGCCTATGTAATTTCCATTTAGCACCACAGCAGGCAAGCACAATGCAATGTTCAAGACGACGAAGGAAGACCTACAACGATCCATCAAACACAAAGTGCCCAGGGTCATAGTTATGGATGAAATAATAAATTCTATTAAAACTGGCTCCTCGCCCGACCACAGCCACCTAAATAATTCAGAGCTGCGGGCGGAAGCCCAGGAAATGACTTCAGTAAACGATTTTCACGTTTTACTGTCAAACGAGAAGGGCTCGCCTGACAGTCTCGTCTTCCTCCGCCAATCGCTAAGGATACAAAGAGACTTTTTAAATCAGAAATGACAAAGAAACGTCACTCGCGAGAGAGCTCATTTTACCATCGCGGTCCTACTGATGCCTCATGGGCAATGGAAAACTGAACATTGTGGACCAAGAAAAAAATACGTTTCTTAAAATTCATATATGAATAGCGCACTTCAGAAACACGTTAGTAATCTATATGCAACACGTGCTACCTGCTTTTTCTCCTTACTCCTTTGGTAGCGGCTTCCAACCTCACGTTTCAATAAGTTTAAATACTTGAAAGTGTGAAAACACTTGTACCCGAACATTTGGCAGGTATCCCTTAATTAATAACATTAATATAAGTGATTCTTCTATTTAAAAGCTACCTGCCTAAAGGTTATTTCAAATTAATCATTATACATTGACTGAAACGACTCAACAGTTGACGCGCGTACATATGTGAAAACAATTTTGCCCTCCCCCCTTTTTTTTAGAGAGAATTAACAATCAGGAAGTGTGATTTTGCCTGTTTTCAACAAGACTCTGCAACGCTTATACGGCCAATATTTCGATGAGAATTGAAAGCGCGTTTGAGGACAGGAAGATGTGGCCCCCTCGGTCCCCCTAACCCCCTTGCAATTTCTATCTCTGGGGTAACTTAAAGCATAAAAGTATACAAGACAAACTCACACACCCTGGAAGAATTAAAACAAAATATCCGCCAGGAAATTGCCAGCAATTGCAATTCTCAACGTGAACTACGGCGAGTGATGGACAGTTTCCTAAAGAGGTGCCAAAAATGTATCGACAACGGCGGTGGCCAGTTTCAACATTCATTCATTATCTGTTTACCCTCCTCTTATGTAGGACTTACACCCCCCAGGACTTACAAGCGGGTGCCTGGGGTCAGAGGCCCGTCGAGGAGCAGACACTCATGGAGCAGACAGAGCATCCAGGATGGGTGATCAGCCCGAAGGGGTGAAGGGGTGGTATGGGATGAAGGAAGTAGATGAAACGAAATGTTGGTGAAATGGATGAAAGGAAAGGTGATGATGGAGCAGTTGGTGGAATGAATGGCGGGGGAAACCGGAGAACCCGGAGAAAACCCGCCCAGACGCCGCTTCGTCCGCCACAAATCCCACATGCGGGTCCCTGGGATTGAACCCGGGTCGCCTCGGTGGGAGGCGAGCGGTCTAACCACTCGGCCACAGCGCCGCCCCAGTTTCAACATCTCCTTTCATAAAGTTGGCAAGCAAAGCCTTTAAAAGTAGTTTTAAAAATGTTGTATGGTTTCATCCGCGATTTTCTATGATAGCTGCAGACGGCAGCGAGCGCGAGGAAGCGGACAGGAAAAACACCGCGCAGCCAGTTCGTAGTGTTTTGGCTCTCTGTACGTTATGCTCACAATCGTGCATGATGGTCTTTCTAGCACGGGTGTCAATGGTTGCTCAGCAACAATTACGTAATATGTTGAACTGTACACAAATATAATCGATCCCATTCTAATTCCCTCTAAGCGGCAACATTTTAATGCCATCGGTAACATAGTTCTATTGACTCATTATTTCAGATGGGTTGAGTATGTATTGCGTTTGATGCAGTAATTTGTGTCACAAATTATTTAAATGTAAAGAGTGATTATAGTATGAATATGCATTATTATGTGACATTGATTTGAGATGTTTGTTGATTGTAATTATTGTTGGGAAGTAAGTTTATACTGCCTTACTGAAACTGACAATAATAGCGTGCAATAATGCAGCGAGGGGGTGAGCTGTTTATCATTATTGGAAACGAGGAAGTTACGTAATGTTGGCGCGTTTTATTAGCCAATTGCAGCTCAGTTATAATCTTTAGGCATATCGGGGTGTATGAGTATAAAAAGAGTAGGTTAGAGGTAAAGTCCTTCAGTCAGTCAGTTCATCTAAAATCTTTGTACACTAAACGTCGCCTTCGGTGTCCGTCAGTTCGTCGAAAATATTTGTATGATACACGTCGCCTTCAGTCCAGCAGAAATATTACAGGTCGGCTATCGATTCGCAAGTTACGCGTATAAGAGTTATGAAAAATCTCAAGTATGGTAAAGTTAATTATACAAAAGGTTGAAGTACGTGGATTAAAAGTGATCAGTAAGAAGTTGTTATAACAGTTTCAGTTTGGCGAGTGTCTAGATCAATGTTTAAATGTGATAGTGACTGTGTTTCGACAATAAAAGTGTAAAACAAATTCCTTCATCAGTGTTATCTTTGGATAAAAGATTCCTTTCCGTTTACACAACCTGTATAAAGAGAAGTGCTCGACCCAAAAAGATCATAGCTAGCCGGAGGACAGTGAAACAAAAAATTAAATAAAATAAAAGTAACATTCTTTCAAACAAAAACTAATACTGCCGCAAATTGCTAACACCAGATGGAGCTACAAACCTAACAAAGAATCACGTCACAAAATGGCTTCACCACATGAAGTAAACACACATACACAAATAACATTATAAATTTACCATCGCAAATTGGTTCCCAAATGTGGGGCTCAATAAACAAATTAAGTATAGCATTAAACCACATCACGTTTTATCTCAAAGATCAAACATTTGCCTTATATCATTATCTGCTACTGTATCTTTTTTCGGGATTTTCCTGTCCTAAAACCTAGGAATCCCGGACCTATTTGAGCATTATTTAAACAATTTAATTCCTTCACCGTCCGATATGACCTACCCGGTTAGACGACGAACTAAAACGTCACTAATCAATATACTAATACAAAACACTTATCCCAAGTGTTAGGTTACTTATAGTTTTTTCTTACACAACCCTTTCATTCTTGTCTGAATCAATGAAAACAAGTGGAGTAGCTGCAAACGATGTACAAAGATCAGAGATTGATTTTATAAGTTATCTACTTCATACAGGTTTATGGTAATCAGTAAAACATTTGCTATAACCATATTCGTTTTGCTCTGCTTCACTCCCAAAATTTATAGTAATCTTATGATTGTTTACATTTCTGTGGAATTAGGTGTGTTAAAACTTCCTCAGCTCCCTTCAACAAATTTAAAAACCACACATTTTTTCGGTTAACAAGAAAAAATTAATTTAATTTTTACTACTCTACCACTGCCTAATAAGTAGTTGGAGAAGGTACCTATTGCATTTCATCCAAAAATTCGATATCGAGATTTCACCGGCAATAGATGTTTTGAAGTCCCTTGAATCCAAATAAAGCCTCTTTAGAAAAAGGCCGCGCGCGCAGTCAAAAATGAAAATTTGGATAAATACCGAACTTGGTATTTAGGTTAAGTATCTTCCAAAGACGCGACACGATGATTTTCAAGAGAACACTCCAAACTACCCTTTATATACAACATTTTTCGAATTTTTTTTTATTTTCTAA
The DNA here is from genome assembly GCA_030765065.1 of Deroplatys truncata. Taxonomy (NCBI): domain Eukaryota; kingdom Metazoa; phylum Arthropoda; class Insecta; order Mantodea; family Mantidae; genus Deroplatys; species Deroplatys truncata. The sequence continues at coordinate 76,160,562 of CM060982.1, read as the reverse complement.
AAAATAGTTATAAGGATTTAGATTAAAATAACATATATTAAAGATATTTACATTACAAATAAAATGTATACCTTGAATTTTCTGGGAATCGCCTGTGAAGTCGACTTCATTCAGAAGGAATTTTCTAAAATCTTGTATACTAAAGCACACGATTTATTATAAACTTTTTTTTGTGACATTAGCCATTTCCGAGGTATCCGCTATTAATGACTCAAATTATTCAATACGTTGTCATTCTTTATAAGTCCTTTCGATATTCAGTTGTTTCTCACAGCACGCAAAGAGCATGGAATTTAAGGCCGGCATATAGCGTCCAGTTCTTAAACATTTGACTATCACTATTCCCTTTGTATCTATAACGAAATGTGTAATGCAGCTATTTCCGGAAAGGTTTATCTAGATTAAAATGAAGTAAATAGGAAAACAAACTTTCGTAAGAATAATTTGTATACCCACTAATAAGCGATAGAGGACACAGAAACTAGTTTGAATGTAACCAGAGTTTTTTCGCTTAACAAAAATTAAAATGAAATTTAATTATTTAATTTTGGATTATATCATCAGTTTATAACGTTACGATTGTATAAAAGCATGCAATTCGTATATATCCTCTTTTTATTCCACGCTCATGAAAATAAACACATTTTTCGCTGATAACTAAATATTCGCTTGTACCACAATCTAAAGGATTATGCACTTATTGCACAAATAACCGTTATTTGTTTATGGCTATATACAAGATATGAAATGAAGTTAGCTGAAAACAGCAATAGCATCAGCATCCATACGATGGATTTTTTGTCTCTAAGTTTCGCGACTGAGACGACGAGCTCTTGGGCAAACAAATGCACATTACCCTATTATCTTAGTGCCAAGATGAAACTCAAATCTTAGAAATTAATAAAAGGAATATTTCGAGAGCGACTTTATGGGAATACATTACTGAAAATGCTATCTTAAAAAATGTTCAATCCATTTAGCTGAAAATGTGTGCATGCATGTGTGTGCCCTAACCATCAATGCACAGCTACAGAATGAGCCAAAATACTCCGAAACCCCTGCGCGGTGTTTTTCCTGTCCGTGTCCTCGGCGCTCGTTGCCGTCTGCTGCTATCATAGAAAGGCGCGGATGAAGCCATACAACTTTTTAAAACTACTTTTAAAGGCTTTACTTACCAACTTTATGAAAGGAGATGCTGAAACTGGCCACCGTCGTCGTCCATACATTTTTGGCACCTCTTTAGGAATCCGTCATGGAATTTTTTTGGGGGGGGAATTTTCCAAAAGATGACCGATGTCTGTTTCTTCGGTAAGAACCGAACGCTGTCTTTTAGATTTCTTAGCCTGAAATTTACTGTTAAGTTCATGGATTGTTGTACTGCCTAACACATACGAATCATAAATAAATACACGCTGTGCAGTAGAAAACATATACTGAGCCATAATATACTTTGAGACTAAGTACAGGACAAAATAATAAATGACTCGTAATAACTGAACTACATCACATCACCGTCAACTCAAAACTGCACTTCACACCGCACAGTAAAACCACAACAGCGTGACTTTGTTTATAGCAGCAGTGCGTTATCATGTTTTTATCACATTTCCACACGCCAGTGGAAAAACACCGCGCAGTCGGTAATATTGTTCATAAAATACCCTTCCGGGTAACTTAAAACAAAGTATACAAGACAAACCCACACACCCTGGAAGAATTAAAACAAAATATCCACCAGGAAATTTCTCAGCGCGAACTACGGTGAGTGATGGGTAGTTTCCTAAAGAGGTGCCAAAACTGTATGCAGCATCTCCTTTCGTAAAGTTTGTATATGTATTTATTTATGATTCGTTTGTCTTCGGTCAGCTCACCAAGTGAAAGTACGATTTGCAGAAAGATTTCCAGGTGTAAATGTTCCAGGCGTACAACAATCCATGAACTTTACAGTAAATTTCAGGCCACAGGAAGTGTTCAGGCTAAGAAATCTAAAAGACAGCGTTCGGTTCTTACCGAAGAAACTTTAGAGGACATCGGTCATCGTTTGGAAAATTCCTCCCAAAAATTCCATGATGGATGGTTTCCTAAAGAGGTGTCAAAAATGTATGGACAACGATGGTGGCCAGTTTCAGCATTTCCTTTCATAAAGTTGGTAAGTAAAGCATTTAAAAGTGGTTTTAAAAATGTTGTATGGTTTCATCCACGCCTTTCTATGATAGCAGCAGACGGCAACGAGCGCCGAGGACGCGAACAGGAAAAACACAGTGCAGGCGGTTCGGCGTCTTTTGGCTCACTCTGTACCTTAAATACATATAAGCGATTAACTGTGGGATTTTCAAAAAGTATGTTAATCAAACATAGTTCAAAACTTTCGATTAATATGGAATAATAAATTATATGAGTTGTAAAACCAGTGAAGCCCAACCGTTCTCTTAAGAGCTAAGGTTCAAAATCCATAGTTCACTCACCTACTATATTTGAAGATAGTTCTCTTAAGAGCTAAGGTTCAAAATCCATAGTTCACCCACCTACTATATTTGAAGATACTGACAAGCTAAATCAATCAAGTTAGTTCTTGGCAGTCCTAGGTAGCAGGAGTGGAAATAAGCGCGGAGGGAAACCCCCTTCAACCCCTCTCACTGTAAGGTTGGACATCCCTGAGTAAAACAAAAGGCGGTTGTAGCTTCCGTTTAATTCGGAATAATAAAACAAAGAGGTGTCGTTCACCTCTCTTCTGCTTTCATACGATAACGTACAACTGATACGAACACGAGGCTAACGCGGAGGACTACAGAATGTATTGCTTACATCAAGTCGGGTTCTAAAGGCTGGATCGACTATAGGTCTCACATTATGCCCATGCACGGTATTGTATGCCTACCGCTGACTATTAGTGACAAACAGAATAATTATTACGAATAGCGATAAATGAATTTCCCTACTCTTGTACGAACTATTTTTACAAACGCTTATTCTCTATATGCTTCATGTTAATCGATGTTAATCTTGCTGCTAATTTTCTTGTAGATGCAAGGGGAATTGGTAGGTTTTAAGCGAGTCAAATATTTTAAGAGCTGGTTAGAGTATTCCATTCTCTTTACATTAGCTGGACAAAAAAAAATCTGATGTGTTACACTCACATGACTTTCTCTACTCCTGTACAATCTAATTTTACAAACGCTTATTCTCCATATGCTTCATGTTTATCGAGATGTCAATCTTATTGGTAATATATGGTACCTTTTAAGCGATAGTCAAATATTTTAACGCTGGTTGCTATGTGGCGCATTCCATTCTCTTTGCATATCCAGGACAAAAAAAATGAATAACGAATTTGAGAAAAAGTATAAATATTGGAAAATTTAAGGAAATAACAAGCAATATCTCGAAAACGGTTCACTCAACAAAAGAAATGTATATGACATAAGTTGTGTATTTTAACGCGATCTACATTTTTTGTGTAGTAAAATTTTGTCTATCTCTTATGGTTTACCAGTTATGCAAAAGTCGTTCACAATGAAGAATACTTTTGGAGACATTCCCAGAAAATTCGAGATATACATTTAATTTCTCATGACATCTTAAACATAGGACATTTTCATCAAAATCGTTAGCCATTTTTGAGAAAATTAAAATTTTCGAAAAATCTTCCATGTAAAGGGTAGTCTGGGGTGGGGGGATTTTCTTGAAAACCTTCGTGTCGCATCTCTGGAAGATACTGAACCTAAATACCAAAATTGGTGCTTATCCGACTGTTTGTTTTTGAGTTATGCTGTTCACAGACACACACACACAGACACACACACACACACACACACACACACACACACACAGACACACACACGGACATGTTTCCAAAAATGCTTTTTTTGGATTCAGGAGGTCTCAAAACATGTATTTCCGGTGAAATCTCGGTATCGAATTTTTGGGTGGAATGCAATACTTCCCCTACTTACTATACGTAGTAGAGAAAGTAAAAAATGAATAACGAATTCCCATTTGAGAAAAAGTAAAGTACTGGAAAATTTAAAATGGTGCACTCAACAAAAAAGTATATCACATAAATTATGTATTTTAACGCGATCTACATTTTGTATGTAATAAAATATTGTCTATCTCTTATGGTTTATCAGTTATGCAAAAGTCGTTCACAATGAAAAATACTTTTGGAGACATTCCGAGAGAATTCGAGATATACATTTCATTTGTCATGAAAATATCTTAAACATATGATATTTTAATCAAAATCGTTAGAGCCATTTTTGAGAAAATTTAAATTTTCGAAAAATGTTCCATGTAAAGGGTAATCTGGGGCGAGGAATTTTCTTGAAAACCTTCGTGTCGCATCTCTGGAAGATACTGAACCTAAATACCAAGTTTGGTGTTTAACCGACTGTTCGTTACTGAGTTATGCTGTTAACACACGCGCGCGCGCGCGTTTACAAAAATGCTTTTTTTTTTATTCAGGGGGCCTCAAAACATTTATTTCCGGAGAAATCTCGGTATCGAATTTTTGGGTGGAATACAATACTTCCCCTACTTACTATACGTAGTAGAGAAAGTAAAAAGTTAAATGTAAATCAATACAGTGCGGCCTTTGCACACAAATTATCTCAACGCTGTTACATTTGTTGCATATATGGTACTCCTCACGGTGTGGCTGTGGTCATTCTTCTCGTGACGATCCCTGATGATAGGGCCACCTTAGTCGCTCACTCAAGGAGGTTGTGACGGTCTCAAAAGGACATCACACCCAGGTTGAGTGAGTAACCAAAATGGTCCTTTCGCACGTCTTCTTTCCTGTCTTCAGCAGCAGAAGCAAGCTAAAAACACTGTTATACAAACTGGATTTAAAATAAAGGAAAATCGAAAAGACACAGGTACAAGGAAAAAACCAAAAGGAAAAGGGAGATGCAAAATCTAAGCACGAAAACAACGGACAGTTACGGCTGGTTCACAACAACCCAAGAACTGAAACCAGAACGAAACGACAGCGGGAAGCAACTAAGCATACAGCATTTTCGTTCACAATACTCCAGGGAACGAGAACGGGAAAGCGTATCGATAGCAAAGTGGAAAGCAGATTTTGCATATTGGGACATCACTTGTTTGTAACTAACCAATGATACTCTTAATTCAGTAATCATAATGCATGTTAGGTAACGTCAAAATTCTATAGACTAAACATTTTCTAAATGCAATTTCTGATCCCTCTATATACACTACCGTTTGTGAAAATTGCAACACCAAGAAAGAATTTCCCGAATAACTCCAAACTTAGTGGAAGTGTAGAGTGTGCAAGCAATTTTCAGAGAGATGGGGTACACGTAGGCCGGGCAGAGCCCTCTCGTGTCGCTCCGACGAGGTCAGTGTTGCGCCCAGTGTAGTCAGTGCAGAGCTATCAAACAAGGTGGAAACAATAAAGTGAGAGCCAGTATACCTCGTCGACGTCAAAGGTAGCCATATCGTCATGTGAGTGAGTTCGAACCGGGCAGAATGATCGATCTCCGTGACATTTCGGCACATGCCGGGCATGCTGCTACGACAATGATGCGTGTGTGGAAGCAGTGGATAGATGAAGGTCGTACTCAGCGGAACATGACCAAGCACGGGATGACCGTCATTTTGTCTGCATGGCCATAACGGACCGTACAGCTTCATCTACAGTGTTGGCTCGACGCTGGAGCAATGCAAGTGTGAACTTGTCTGCATCAACGGTTCGTCGCCGTCTACTGCAGGTTGGACTCGTTGCATGCATGCCATTACGTCGGCTTCCATTATCCAGATATCTCAAGCTCCTCCGACTGCAATGGGCACGTAAAACCCGTCACTGGGGAGCTAAGTGGCAAAATGTAATATTTTCGGACGAGTCCCGCTTCAACGTGTCCTACAGTGTAGGCCGTATACGTGTCCGCGGTACCGTGGGGAGCGCAACCTGGACGGCTGCATTGTTGAGCGGCATAGCGAACAAACACCAGGTGTGATGATTTGTGGCGCCATTGGTTCGCCTCCTACGAATTGAGGACACTTTGAACAGCAGCCGGTACCTAACTGTGGTTGTAGAGCCTGAGGTACTACCCCTGCTTCAGGCTCTCCACAGGTCACATTTCAAAAGGACAATCCCGGCCGCATACTGCGAGGAATGTACAAGCCTTCTCCGAAGAGCGACGAGTACCATTGCTTCCCTGGCCTGCACTTTCACCTGACATGTCGCCCATCGAACATGTCTGGGATATGGTTGGTCGGCACCTGGTGCGTCACGGTCCTCCAATAACCAGTATCACGGATTTGTGGGCACAATATAAACTGCGTGGAGAAAAATCCCCCCAGGAACCTATTCAGAACCTTTTTGATTCAATGACACGGCGTATAGCAGTTCTAATTACAGCGCATGGAGGCCACAAAAAATACTAAATATTAGAGCTCAAAGGTCATGTAAAGATTTGAAAAGTTATCATTTGTTACCTGCATGTATCTAACCTGTGGTATTAAATTCATTGAATTCATGCGTTTCCTTCTTGGTGTTGCAATTTTCACAAACGGCAGTTTATTTAGTTGTACCACAGATTAATACAAAACGTATTCCTTTATTAATATTTCATTAAGTTATATCTTCTTTATTGTTCTGCATTACTTCCCCGTTTTTGCCGTTGTTTGTAGTGTTTGCTATTGTTTCTTTTTAGGCAATGGCCAGTTTTGAGTTGCATATAAACAAGCAGCAGATGATGCTTTCGTAGGAGAACCAACCATCAATACTGAGGGAGTCAGGACGCACACTTGTTTGAATTTCTTCCGGTTTTATTTTCCCAGCTTGTGACTAGAGAGAGCTCTAGCGGCTGCTTCATATCACAGCCGTCTTGAATAATTTCTACAATGGAGAACCTAATATGCACAAAATGGATCTAATATACTACCCCGAGAACGAGGAAGTTAAAAATTTGATTGTGTTCTTTCCCGTTCCCGGAACTCCAGGAAGGCTTCTCGTTAATTCTGAACGCTTTATATTTTTTTAAGTTCGTCGTTCTCTTTGGTTTTCGTTTTCGGTTGTGAACCGACCTCTAAGAATTGTCACAAAAACTATTAGACATGCATTTTTTGAGTAATAAGTTTTTGTCTATCCCTCATGATTTACCAATAATACAAAATCACACAAAATTCATTGAAAATGACGAGGACTTCATGTGCTATTCGCAGAAAGTATAAGACGTACATTTCATTTGCCATAGAAATATCACAAACGTGCGATATTTTAATCAAAATCGTTGGGACATCTTTCTGAAAATAAAAAATAACGAAAACTCTTTCAAATAAATGGTGCTTTGGGATGAGAAATTTTCTTGAAAATATTCGTGTCGCATATTTGGAATATCCTACCAACTTTAGTGTGAAACAGACTTTTCGTTTTGGGGTTAAGCTGTTCACAAACGCGGGCGGCGCAGACCCTTTTAAAAGAAGCCAGCACCTTATGTTTGGGGGGAGGCATGGGGGAGACGAGTAATATGTCATACTGATATATAACTTCTAATATACTCTGCGATACTGGTTTCTACAAGAGCGATAAGGTTGTCTTCTACAACTGACCAGAAGCATCAAGAATACACAATGAGACAAAACAAAATCGAACTTCTTGCGGCTAACAGTACAAATGTATAATTTTACTTTGAAATACTTATTTAACACGTTAAGACATTATGAGTTTCAAAGGTCTATTCATAAGGAAATATTTGTATGTATTTTCATTCTTATTTATTCTGGAAATAATTGAAAACTGCAGTCAACTATTTGCCACTTTACTGACTTTTGCAACGAGCATGACAACGTCTGATGTGTTACGTTCGCATGACTTTATCTAGCCATTATACAGGGTGATTTATGCAGAACTGGCACATTTATTTCTTAAATTGTTTCAAAACGAGTTATGCTAGCGACAACTTATTATACCTGAAATGCAGAGGAATTTTCGGGAGATTACTTACCTCTATAGCAAATGTTGAAAAAGTCCTCCATCCTGCATAAGGCACAACTCAAAACGTCGTTCCATGTTACTGGCCACTAGTTTGAGGACTTTCTTGCCAATAGCTTAAATCTCCTGTTTAATGTTGTGCTTCAGATGTCCAATGTCTGGGGACGTGTGGCATAAACCCTGTGTTTTAAGTAACCCCATAGGAAAGAAGTCCGGCGATGTCAAATCCGGAGATCTCGGTGGCCACAGGTTCTTGGAAAGAAACTTGCAATTTGTGCTATGGATTTATTTCATGTATGCATGTAGCGCCGTCCTGCTGAAAATATCCTTGACTCAGCTCTACTTCGTCTAGTTGCTCAGCAAAATCCATGAAAATCCGTCGGTACTCTGCAGTGTTCACATTGTTTTAAAAAAAATGGTCCCACTATTCTCTGTGCGGTTATTGCGCACCAAACTCCGATTTTAACTTTAATTGAGTTTACATAGCCGGATAATGGAACCATGCTTCATCTGTGAACCATGTGATGGACAATATGGCAGGATTTTGCACAATGAAAGCCTGAAACCAACGACAATAATTCAGTCGTCTATCCTTATCTGGTTCCCGTAACTGATAAGACAACCCTAATCCTATACGGCTTTAGGCTTGCACTTTTCACAGCTGACACATTGAGTAGCTGTACTGTGTCTCCTGCGACAAACGTACGATTTTTTGGGTAACTATTCCAGTCGCTCTTACGTCAACAACAACCGTGGGAAGCCTAGATGAACGAGTTTTGCCTTTTACACTCACCAGAGATCCAGTTGTTTCCAATGTGTTTACCAGTCCTAGTATTGTGTTTCTTTGGGGAGGATTCCGAACGACAATTCTCTCTGGTATGCCCTTCGAGTAGCTGTAATTGAATTTGTAATCCAGTATTGCTCAACAAGGAAGAGTCGTTCATTTAATGCGTACTCCATTTTCACGTTGACTAGAACAAAATCTCAAAAAAAGTTGCCGACAATAAAACTAACAATTATGAATAAAACATGAACATCTGCGCATCTAGTGACAGGCAATCGAAACTCCGGAACAGAATTTCGAACAGAATAATTAAAGAAAGAAAATGTGCCAGTTCTTCATAAATCAGCCTGTAACTTGATCTCATGTGCTTCTTCAAATTATTCTTACGAAAGCTATTTCTTTTCTGTGTGCCTTATGTTAATCCAGATAAATGTTTGCAGATCTGATTTCATTATACATTTCGTTATAGGTATAAGAGTACAGGAGATTGAGCCAAGTCAAATCTTTAAAACTCGCGCCACTATATGCCGACTATGAAATTGTATATCCTTAGCATAAGGCGAGAAATAAATGGTCACCTAGCACTTCAAGAAATGTAGGTTAAGTATTAAAACTCGAAGCAATAGCAAGCAATAATTGTGATCTGGTTAGTGCAGGACTATTCCATGGAGAGAAAAAAAAAGGTACGACAGAAACTGTTTTTTTACTTTCTCTAACAGAAACTGTTTTTTTACTTTCTCTACTACGTATAGTAAGTAGGGGGAGTATTGTATTCCACCCAAAAATTCGATACCGAGATTTCACCGGAAATACATGTTTTGAGGCCCACTGAATAAAAAAAACTATTTTTGGAAACATGTCCGTGTGTGTGTCTGTGTGTCTGTCTGTGAACAGCATAACTCAGAAACGAACAGTCGGATAAACACCAAACTTGGTATTTAGGTTAAGTATCTTCCAGAGATGCGACACGAACGATGCAATATTCCACATAGCAACCAGCTCTTAAAATATTTGACTATCGCTTAAAGCCTAGCAATTCCCCTTGCATCTACAAAAAGAATTAGCAATAAGATTAACATCTCGATATCTCGATTAACATGAAGCATATGGAGAATAAGCGTTTGTAAAAATAGTTTGTACAAGAGCAGAGAAAGTCATGTGAGTGTAACACATTACCATTACTTTTAGCAATAATTAGGAAATTTGTACATTATTTGAAACAGGTGTAATTATTTTGATTACGTAACCACTGAGTGAAACGCAAGAATATTTTTGTAGAATAGATCCTTCTCTGCCCATACGTGATACCCACGTCTAAAACTGTGTACTCCGAATATCACAGCTAAGGTTGGCTGGCATGACGAACCATTAATTTCGTCAGTGACGCTGAACGAAGGGTAAAACATCGTATAAGGAACTCGAGACACCGAGGGATCGACTTGTGGACTTGATGGTATGACAAATGGTCAGATATTTATAGAGGGGGCTTTCCCTACCGAATGCGAGCAGACACGGGTGTTAGATGTTCTAAAAATAGCGACGGCCAACGGACAACTCCTCCATCAGCCGCCGCGACGCGATTCCTCAAGTGTTGTTTACACTCAAAACTTTCCATGACCTCCTTCAATCTATCCCCAGCTATTCCCCAAAAAATCGCGATGTTAACAGGAGACATAGATCTCCCAAAGTGTATGGCCTCGCTGGCACCATTCTTATCCTAGTCCTTCACGTGGTTCTGCTCTTTATTGAAGTGGGTGCCTGAAAAGAGCTTCCTCCAGTGATTTGAAAACACGAAAAAAGTATGCGAAATCAATCGTAAGTTTTCTACCAGCACCATGATATTAACAGCTTTCACGAGTAGCATAAAAATGTGCCAATATTTATTTTCGTATCTCTTCTGCCAACTATTTATACAAGAGCTTTGCCCCTTACCTAATTCATGTTAATCTAGATTAAAAGTTTACAAAAATGGTTACACTGAACATTTCCTTATACATAGGTACAAAGAGGATGTGTGGGGGGGGGCAAACGAATGGCGACTTAGCACTTAAGAAATTTAAGTATTTATTTATTGTTCTGAACATAACAGGCATAAACCCAATTACAATGTTCGTTACAAAAATATAGTAACATACAATCATTTATAAATATAACTTATACAGAAGTAACAAACAGAAATTATGAATACAAAATATAAGGTTCTGAAGAAGTGGAACGAAATAAAAATAAATCTGATGTGTTACACTCACATGACTTTCTTTACTCTTGTACAAATTATTTTTACAAACGCTTATTCTCCATATGCTTCATGTTAATCAAGATGTTAATCTTATTGCTAATTTTCTTGTAGGACAAAAAAAATGAATAACGAATTTGAGAAAAAGTATAAGTATTGGAAAATTTAAGGGAATAACAAGCAATGTCTCGAAAATGGTTCATTCAAAAAAAAAAGTATATAACATAAATTGTGTATTTTAACGTGATCTACATTTTTTGTGTAGTAAAATTTTGTCTATCTCTTATTGTTTACCAGTTATGCAAAAGTCGTTCACAATGAATACTTTTGGAGACATTCCCAGAAAATTCGAGATATGCATTTCATTTGTCATGAAAATATCGTATTATATTAATATTTTAATATATATGATATTTTAATCAAAATCGTTAAAGCTATTTTTGAAAATTTAAAATTTTCGAATAATGTTCCATGTAAAGGGTAATCTGGGGTGGGGGGATTTTGTTGAAAATCCTTCGTGTCGCATCTCTGGAAGATACTGAACTTAAATACCAAGTTTGGTGTTTATTCGACTGTTCGTTACTGAGTTATGCTGTTCACACACACACACACACACACACACACACACACACACACACACACACACACACACACACAGAGAGAGAGACAGACATGTTTCCAAAAATGTTTTTGGATTCAGGGGCTCTCAAAACATGTATTTCCGGTGAAATCTCGGTATCGAATTTTTGGGTGGAATACAATACTTCCCCTACTTAATATACGTAGTAGAGAAAGTAGTAAGAAATATAAAACAACCAGAAAAAGAAAAGAAAGAAAAGAGAAGGTGACATGGTAATTATAAAACTATTTCTATTTTAAATATTTGTATTAATCTACGAAAAAATGATAATTGACTGTTGCATTTTTTAACTGAGTTTCACAGACATGTTGAAAATATCTACATCCAAATAATGTTTGTTATACAAATATACAATTCTGTTTAATAGTGAATTTTTTATAAATCTGAGTTTGCTCTTGGGGTGAGAAAAAGCTTCTTAAATCTACTCATTTTATTTGGTACATAAAATAATATATTTGCGATAATATTAATATCATCAATAATAGAATGTAATACTTTATACAGAAATATTAATCCCGTAATGTCTCTTCTGAAATTTAAAGCTTTAAATTTAAATATATCTAAGAGGGTTTCGTAATTTGTGTACATTGGATAACATCCTATTCTTTGAAATAGTATATATTGTATAATAGTATTGAACAATTCAAACCGAGAGACACAAATATCACGAAAATGGTTAATGCCAAAAGGTCCTGAGCCATGGCATGATGGGTCGCAGCGTGGTGTTACTGTTCGCAGCCACGAAATGCGTGTGGGTTCGATACCATCCATGGGGATTCAATCTTTTTGACCCCCTCAGCATCGTGAGGAATTAGAGGTAAGATGGGTGGTGATCTATTGGTGATGGAAATCAACATTCCGGCTGGGAGGAAGCATGGCACTGACCACATCATCTACCCGTATTGGCTGGACGATCGTCCAACTCTGTAGTGCGCATATGAGCGTGAGGCCGGCTGTCGGATGGAAGCCCAGGTTTGTACATTAATGCCACAAAGAATGTATACAGGAAACAACTCACGATCACTATGTGTAAGGCGTTGGAATCTGCAGAAATCCATCCGTCCACAGATTTGAAACTTGGTAGAAATAAGTAAACAGTTAAGGGTAACTCGAATATAAGTTCCAACCTTCTGGAAAGTGGACTGCACCAAATCCTTACCAACAGGCTACACGTAACACTCATGCATATCTGAAACTGGTTTATTCATTTCTTTGTATTAACTCTTACAAAAATGCATGCTTCTGGCTTATTTACAGAGCAATGACGATCAATCTGGCAGCTGTTTTTTCTTTTAATTGTTTACATCTCGTTGCTATGATAATCGCAAGTCAACTATTCAACTGTTTTAACATGTTAATGCATCTCTCCCCTCAATAATAGCTCTCCCACTAAAAACACTAATTATGTATGTTAAGCGCGCTTAAACATTGCGCAAGCACGTTTTCTAGCATTTCGGAACGTTTCTCCTTACTTATATAAGATCACCAAGGCGAGATTTTTCCTGTCTGCTCACAAAAGTATTTACCAACTGAGATTATCATCTCAGGTGTTGCAATAAATAGTATGAGACGACTTCAGTTAATCTTCTGAATATTATGTTCCAACAGACATTTTTTCCTCAGCCTAAAGTCTGATAGTTCCATAGAATCCATTGAATTTACGAGAATAATGGCATTAATTTATGAATAAATAGAAATTTCCTAGTCTATGCAAATTTTCTCTCTATATAATGAGTGTTGGAGAAATTATAAAATATCTGAATCCTGGACAATTGCCGAGATAGTTCCAATATTTAAGAAAGGTCAGAGAAATGATCCAAATAACTATAAAATTTTGAATTCCGCTTATAAACTTTATGCTAAAATTATTAATTATCATTTGAAACCAATAACCGAAGAACAGACCGTATTTTAGAAAAAAGACGAGAGGTCAATTTAGACTCATATTGCTTTTATTGGCTTTTAAAATCATTTGGCCTGATGGACAGAACTACTTTATGCAAACTAATGGACAATCGGGGATATCCTCCACACATTCTAGAGGTAATTAAAAGTATATATACAAACACTAAATTTTTAATAAATTTAGGCACTAAAAATCAGAACCAATAAAAACAAATCAAAGAGTACGACAAGGATGTAGTCTTTCACCCACTTTATTCAACATAAATATATATATATATATATATATATATATATATATATATAGATGATCTTAAAAAAACATGGAAGAAGGATGTGCATCCAGGAATACAACTAAATCAGAATGCATATTTAAATGTTATATGCAGATGATGTAATAATACAGAGTTGCGAAGATAACCTACTGCGCTCTATTAATAAGATGTATCAACTGGGAAACAAATATAATTTAAAGATTTCTTTAAAAAAGATCAAAGTAATGGCTCACCAAGGAAAATACCCAGTGAGAACAAAAATATGCATTAGAAATAATATCCTGGAACAAGTCAAGAATTTTAATTACTTGGGTGGATGTGGATAGGCATATAGATAATAAGATAAATAAATTTCAACAAATATGTGGAACAATAACAACAACTCTACAAAATAAAACAAGGAAAGAAACAAAGGTGAAGTTCTACAAGACCATGGCAGTACCGGTGATCATGTATGACAGTGAATCTTGGATAATAAAAGAAAAAGACAAAAGTAAAATTCAATCGACAGAAATAAGATTTTTACGAGAACTAAAGGATGCACTAGATTAGACTTAATAAGAAACGAAACAATTAGAGAAGAATAGAATATTTATAAATTATATGATTAAACTGAAGAAAATAAACATTATTGGAAAGAGCACATGAACTGCATGAGTGAAGAAAGAATACCATTATTAATTAATAGATATAAACCGCCAGGAAAAGAGACATCGGACGCCCAAGAAAGAGATGGTAATAAAAAAATTCTGATGTATTACACTCACATGACTTTCTCTACTCTTGTACAAACTATTTTTATAAACGCTTATTCTCCATATGCTTCATGTTAATCGAGATGATAATCTTATTGCTAATTTTCTTGTAGATGCACGGGGAATTGGTACCAAATTTCAAGTTATGTAGGCTGGCCCCATAGCTCAGATTCTCGATTGGGGATTTTTCTCTAACCAAGATTAATCGCTATCCTCCCCAGAGTCTGGAAGTATGGATGAGAGTGTGAATGTGTGTATGATCCAATGATTAAAAACCAAAAGTGCAAGAAAACCAACGACAAGAGTTACACGAGTTAACACCATTGCGCCAATAGGCAATAAGTTCCAAAGGAAAGGCCGTTGAAAACACCAATGTAGTTAAATGGAACACTTGTCAACAACCAATGCGTCCAGTTATGAGCGCTGGCTACAAGCAACTGACTTGATTTCTACCGCTTAAAATTTATAAATTTCTGTATTTCCTGTCTCTGATTGGCTATTCCTAATCCAATAGAATACTTTTATTTAACTTAAGCTTTTTCTGGTTGTTGATTGCCTATTCTATAAACGGTCACAAAATATACATTGTTGTTACTCCAATAATGACTTAGTAGCATTATTACACTTTCTTACTCATTATTGCCTCAAGGTTACCTCTTTGTTAGCAACTTTTAATCTATTATTCTCACAGCTCCTACATTATTAATTACGTAATACATTCACATAACATTGTTACACATTTATACAATAATATAAACATATACAATGACTGTAATATACACTTTTTATATATATTGTTACATACACATATTGCTTTAACGCGGGCTGTTATTATATTTAACATTACATAATTTGACTGAAATCATTGAAGCCTTAAAAATACTGCCTCAGGAAATAAATATAACGAACCTTTTTCTAAATAAAAGGTGGTTTGGATGGGGCGATATCGTAAAAATCCTCGTGTAGCATTCTTGGAAGTTGTTACACTTAAATATTTTTGTTTCCGAGCACACACCTTTCTAAAAATGCAGTTTTGGGTTCAGGAGACTTCAATACTTGTGTTTCCAGCAAAATCTTCACATCGAACTTTAGATAAAGTACTTTTCTTCCACTTAACAGAGGTAAGCTATAGAGAAACCAAAAATTATTTTAATGCATTCATTACATGCACTAAGTAAATTTTAGTCTAATTTCAGCTCCGTTTGCTTTTAGCCCAACGATCCAAGCTATAGGTAAATTCACTTCTAACTGAATCAGATTGTAATAATTTACATTTTCAATATTTTCTGAACGAACTTACGAGGGGCACTATTTATATTTTGAGCCTTCGCCACCCTGAATGTTGTAGGTGCCATCTGACGTTTCCAATGGAAAGTTTGACATTTTTTACCATAATCTACTTCAAACATTTTGTCAATAGAGCTTCATTTGTTTTGTTTACACTAACTTGAAAATTGTCTCAACAAAAACATGGAATTAACTCGCGAAAATGTTCGTACAATGATTTATGACGACTTTCGATGTGATTATCAAGACAAGAGTGCATCAATCAACTAACTTCCACATCTGGCGACGAAGCTCCATCCTTTGCCACTGCGAAACGCTGGTATAACGAATTTAATCGTGGCCGCCGTTCTCTCAATGATGAAGTTCGTGAAGGTCGTCCAAAATCAGTTGTGCCAGAAAACAATGATGATGTGCAAAAACTAATAATGAAAGATCGTCATGCGACATATTGTGACATTGAGGCAACCCTAGGCATTAGTTCCACCAGCATATATAAAATATTGCGTGATTATTTAGCCATGAAAAAGGTTTGCTCTCGTTGGATCCTACTAATTTGACGCAATTTCAAAAAGATGCTCGTGTCGATTGGTGTACAAAAATGCTCAAGAAATACAATGGCGGGCCTTAAAAGACGTATATAAGATTGTAACAGGTGACGAATCATGGATCTATGCGTATGAGCGGGAACGTAAACAGCAGTCGACTGTATGGGTGTTTCAAGATGAAGCAAATCCAACAAAAATTGTTCGCACTCCAAGCACTTCGAAGCAAATGGTAGCCTGCTTTTTCAGCAAAACTGGCCATGTGGCAAAAGTGCCTTTAGAGGAACGTAAAACTGTCAATGCCGAATGGTACACAGCCATTTGTTTGCCGGAAGTCTTCGGTAAAGTAAGGAAAACCAAAAAGATCCGTAGGATCGTTCTTCATCAAGACAATGCGAGTGCACACACATCTCGTCTAACAGAGTATTTGAAAGCTCAAAAAATCGAATTATTGGGGCATCTGCCATACAGTCCTGATTTGGCACACAATGACTTCTTTTTGTTCCCGAACATGAATAATAAATTGCGTGGACAACTATTTTCGTTAGCAGAAGAAGCTGTTGATGGCTTCAACAACCATGTTTTGGAGGTGTCTCAAGAAGACTGGAATAAATGATTTTTACAAATGGTTCAAACGGATGCAAAAGTATATTGATCATAAAGGAGAATATTTAGAAAAACAATAAAGCAGTTTTCAATCAGAAATTACTTTGTTTTAATTATTAGGCTCAAAATATAAATAGTGCCCCTCGTATAAGCAAACGTTTCCGAGAAAAATGAAGTCTATTTTCTGTTTCAGTAATACATTGCAAGTGTTTAGAACACCATTTAAAATACAAAGGGTCGTATTTGGTGTTTTTATGATCGTATTCGAGGCGCAGTAAAATAATTCACAGCTACAGGATCCTTTATCTTTTACTCAGTCAAGATAAATTCACGCCATTTGAGTCAGGTTGGCCAACCCTGAGTTACGTAGCACTTGAATGATCCTCCGCGAGAGCAATGAGAAAATTCGGAGCATTAAATAGATTGAAGTAAGGACTCTGCAATGTGTCTTGATTCGGAAAGCCTGTTAAAAATTGAAGATTCTTTTTCCCTCGACAGGTAAAATACGTTCCAGCGCATCAGAAGTCTATTTAGGAATGCTGCTGATGTTCTAAAATGGGAACTAGATGCCGAAATCTTGGGTGGATGAATTGAACTGTTTTGAGGGAAGTGAAAATGCCTGAATATCCGAAAAGAACCCATTTCGCTACACCTCTGGGGAAAAAACAGAATTTCAATATAACTTAACCTACGGTGCGTCGAAAATATAACTTCAGTAGTTAAGAATGTTAATGATCTTATGTGTTACGTTTACATGCCTTTCTCTACTCACTTTTTAACAAGTTATTCTTAGAAAACTCTTATTCCATCTACTTCGCGTTAATCGAGAAAAACGCTTTCAGAAATCGTTTCATTACACATTTCATTGTTGGTATAAGTGATATTGGAGGCTGAAGCGGAGGAAACGTTGTACATTTTTAATGACATTATCACAAACAAAATATATGAGTAACATTCTCGAGCTCGCTGTTTTAAACCCGGCGGAGGGCGATAGATTTTTTCGGGCGTAAAAATCCTTAGCATGGGTTCCTTCGGAAGAGAAGTAAAGCCGGTAGATTTACGGCACGTAAAAGAACCTCAAGCCTGATAAACAGGCCTCAGCAAAATTACCGGTCTTTCACGCCCAATATAGAATGGGACGCTAAGGACCACAGCAGTTAAAGTGCGCCCATAAATAAAACTCAATTTAATTTATGAGTTAGCAACTTAATGTTAAAATTCAAGCAACAAACAACGAATATCCATAAATGGTTAATGCTACAAAAGTTTGACATGTATTATGTTTTAACGTGACCTACATGTTTTGCGTGCTAAGTTTGTGGTTCACCACTCATTAATTAATAGTTAAAACCTAAACAAAATTAATCCAGATTGAAGAGGACTTCAGAGTTATTCACTGAAAATTTAACATACCTACACATTTTATTTGTCAGACAAATACACTGCCTTTTATGAAAACAGCAACACCAAGAAGGAGACGCATGAATTCAATGAATTTAATGCCACAGGTTAGGTGCATGATCAAACAACAAATGATAAACTTTTGAAATCTATACAAGAACTTTGAGCCCTAATATTCAGTATTTGGTGTGGCGCTGCAATTAGAGCTACTATACGCCATGGCATTGAATCAAAAAGGTTCTGAATAAGTTCCTGAGGGATTTTCCTCCACGCACTAAGTGCCCACCAACCATATCCCAAGACATGCTTGATGGGCGACATGTCAGGCGAACGTGCAGGCCAGGAAAGCAATGGTGTCGCTCTTCGAAGAAGCCTTGTACATTCCTCGCAATATGTGGTCGGGCATTGTCCTTTCGAAATGTGGCGTGTGGAGATGACAAGCAGGGGGAGTACCTCAGACTCTACAACCACCGTTATATACCGGTTGCTGTTCATAGTGCCCTCAATTCGTAGGAGGCGAGATGGGTTGTTGTAACCAATGGCGCCCCAAACCATTACACCTGGTGTTTGTCCGCTATGCCGCTCAACAATGCAGCCCTCCAGGTTGCGCTCACCACGTTACTACCGGACACGTATGCGGCCATCACTGTAGGACACGTTGAAGCGGGACTCGTCCGAAAATATTACATTTTGCCAATCAGCACCCCAGAGACGGTGTTCACGTGCCCATTGCAGTTAGAGGAGCTTGTGGTTTCTGGAAAATGAAAGCCGACGTAAAGGCATGCATGCAACCAGTCCAACCTGCAGCAGACGGCGACGAACCGTTGATGCAGACAAGTTCTCGCCTGTTGCAGAGCTCCAGCGTCGAGCCAACACTGTGGATGAAGCTGTACGGTCCGTTATGGCCACGCGGACAAGATGACGGTCATCGCGTGCTGTGGTCATGTTCCACCTCTTGTTTATTTTCGAATTACTGTGTTCATAGACATACTCATACACGAAAATCACTAACAACTCTCCGTAGTAATATCAGAAGAAATGTACTGCATTTAAAGATTGGTGTAATGTTAAGTAGCGTTTCTCTTGTAAACAAGATATGATACTGACTTATTTACAAGAAATTGAGAACTTCACTCAATGCTTAAAACTGCTTTGTATTTAAAAGAAAATATTGATATCAAACATTTTTGTAAGGTAATCACTTTTCTTAAGCGTAATTCTGATTAAAAATCTTGTTAAAATTGGTATGATTTGTTACTGCCATCTGGATTTTCTTTATTGCGCCGCTTAAGGTTTCCATGACGACTTTAGCGGCGCGTTAAGAGCCGACAAGCAGCTGTTTTAGAGAGCGGTACTAAAAATATATTTATTACGCAACTGCAAAGAAAGTGTAGTTTCCTAACTTCGACCTCGCCTCCAATTTCCCAAGAAAAAGCATAATTCCATATTCTCTAGGGATGAAGAGATTGAAAACCATTAATGCATATGCATATGCTGTTTCATTTTGCCTCTGGGAGTAACATCATTAAAATACAATTTTTCATTGTTTCTTAGTTTAATGCTAGCTGTCTAAGACTTCACCAGCTTTTTTTTTGGGTGGGGGCACGATGTCAAGTTCTTAGTTCGCGGCGCGACTGGCGATTATTCTTACTCAGGATCACAGGGATATAGAACACCGCTGCGTGTTGTGTCTGTGCATGCCGATTCCAGCAGGCAAAACAACCGTGCAACCGTGACTTATCGTAACATGACCAACTCCGACCATAAATTCTGCGATAAGGTAATTCAACACCTGCGACCACCAAACAGAAACACCTTTGGGCTGCAGTTCATGTCTCGTGTAACTTTGAAGTAACCTGCTTTCCATATGCAGCACCGAAGTTTCAGCTTCCAACAGGGCAGGGCCCTATTTAGAGGGGGGTTAGGGTTCAAACCCCCGCCCTCGAAACTTTTGAGTTTTAAATTTAAATTTATAGCAAACCAATATGGGAAAATGTTGGATAACATGAGGCAGTATTTTTAACACTTAAATGATTTCAGTATAATTATGTAATATATAAATTCAATAACAGCCCGCCTTAAAGCAATGTGTATGTAACAATATATAAAAAAGTATATTACAGTCATTGTATATGTTTATATTATTGCATGCATGTGTAATAATGTTGTGTGAACGTATTACATAGTTTAATAATGTAGGAGCTGTGAGAATAATACGTTTAAAGTTGCTAACAATGAGGTAACCTTGAGGCAATAATGAGTAAGAATGTATAATAATGCCACTAGTCATTGGAACAACAATAATGTAAATTTTGAAACAGTTTAAAAATAGCCAATCAACAACCAGAAAAAATTTTAGTTAAATGAAGGTATTCTATTGGACTAGAATTAGCCAATCAGAGACTTTAAATACAGAAATTTACAACTTTAGGCGCAAGAAATCAAGTCAGTTGCTTGTACACAGTGCTCATAACTGGACGCGTTGCCTGCAGACAGTGTTTCTAACTGGACGCGAGACACGTCTTCGAGAAGTGTGATGCGTATTCGTGTGAGACAAAAATAGTTTGTGTTAAAAAGTGCAAGTAATTCATAAAAGAATCTCACAGCTCTATGTCAGGGAAGTATTATTTAATTCGTATCAAGCATTAATAAAAGGAGTTAAGTAAAATTATAATCTGTGTAAGCCTACAATCTTAAGTCGCACCACAACCCTGCCAAGACATCCATGTCTAAAATAAATACTGACGCAGCCGAGGCAAACATAAATATAATATTTAAAGAAACAGTCAAAATACAGAGTTAATATTGTTTTAAACTTGGGGCAAAGGCCACCTGAAAGTACATTTGGGGCGAAGCCTACCGGAAACTGTTTACTATATGTGCGGTTGCAAACAAAGTTCGGCTCCCAACAGTTGAATAACAATACAACTCCTACTTCAAACTTTTTACCATACGTGCGGTTGCAACTACCTCAAATCGGCTCCCCAACAGTCGAAATACAATAAAACTCCTTCAATACAACCTACTTAAAATTGACGACCAAAGTGTGGTGCAAACAACAATAATATTTCTTCAAACAGTAGGTCTATTGATAATAGCACATTTACAAGAAAAAGGAAAACTTAATATCGTCGCCTTACATAGGTAAGGTGACCATAAATTCCGGTTTTCGAAGCAGCCTCCATGTTTTGTGCTGTAAGGTGGAATATTCTTATTATGGTGAGTTTTTCTTGTCTATATAATGTCACCAAGTAATTTTCTTATCCATGTAACGTCTGTATACAGAGAGAGCCAAAAAAACTTCGAAGCAGCTGCGTGATGTTTTTCCTGTCCGCGTCCTCGGCGCTCGTTGCCGTCTGCCGCTACCATAGAAAGGCGCGGATGAAACCATACATTTTTAAAACTACTTTTAAAGGCTTTACTTACCAACTTTATGAAAAGAGATGCTGAAACTGGCCACCGTCGTTGTCCATACATTTTTGGCATCCCTTTAGGAAACTATCCATTATTCGCCATACTTCACATTGACAAATGCTGGCAATTTCCTGGCGGATATTTTGTTTTAATTCTTACAGGGTGTGTGGGTTTGTTTTGTACACTTTAAGTTACCCCAGAGATAGAAATCGCAGGGGGTTAGGTCGGGGGACCGAGGATGCCACAAATCTCTACTAATAATTCTGTCCTCAAACACACTTTCAGTTGTTTTCATCGAAATATTGGCCGTATGAGCTGTTGCAGAGTCTTGAAAAAAGGCAAAATCACGCTCCCTGTCTGTTAATTCTCTTACAACAGGGGCAAAATTGTATTCACGCATGCACGGGCTTTAACTATCGACTCGAGAAAAAAAAATCCAATTTTTTTCTATTTACCAACAATAAAGTTGGTGAGTAAAGGCTTTAAAAGTGGTTTTAAAAATGTATGATTTCATCCGCGCTCATTGCCGTCCGTCTATGATAGCGGCTGACGGCAATGAGCGCCGAGGACGCGGAAGGGAAAAACACCGCGCAACCGGTTCGTAGTCTTTTGGCTCTCTCTGTATTACGGAGTAGGTACATGGTGACTGAGTGGGGTACTGTTTAAGTTTAGATCTACTTGCGGAAAACCCTCCCCGAAATTTTTTGTGGGTACTAGTCATGCAACAGGGCAAATGCACTACTGGACAAACGTTAATCACCTACCTTTCTTCCTGGAACCAGATGGGCCAGGCATTCAATATTGACCAACCAGTTCACAGTCCGTGTCAGTTTGAGCCAATCACGAAAGACTATCATTGAAATATTGTCGAAACGAGATTCTCGTACCTGAAATTGTTTGGAACTTTTCGCAGTTTCTGTTATTTTGTAAGTTAAAGAAACGAAAAGTTTTCTAGGGTATAATGTTGGTAAGCAAAAAAACTCAAATTATATAAAATATCAGCTATTTCCATAATAATATTATTTATTAAATATTTCATTCAGTAAATAGCAAATACTGCTCGCGAGTTGATATTAGTGCATTATTATTGAATAACTCACTCAGGTATTACTTACACTTTGAAATATATCTGATGAGCTACATTCACATGGCTTTCTCTAATCCTCTTCCACAAACGTTCCCTACGAAACCTTATTCTTCTTTCTACTTCATGTTAACTGAGATACATGTTTGCAGAAATGAATACAGGAGGCTGAGCGATATGCTGGCTTTGAAATTTCATTCTTTGCATGACCACGTGGAGATCTACATCTTAAACGCTTGGTTTTGGCACTTAATTTCTTTCGCGATAAACAAGTGAAATATGACGGCACTTCAAAAACGACAAAATTATTGAAAAAATCTGGTGTTACACTCACATGACTTTCTCTACTCTTGTACAAACTATTTTAACAAACGCTTATTCTCCATATGCTTCATGTTAATCGAGATATCGAGATGTTAATCTTATTGGTAATTTTCTTGTAGATGCAAGGTGAATTGCTAGGCTTTAAGCGATAGTCAAATATTTTAAGAGGTGGTTGCTATGTGGAGTATTCCATTCTCTTTGCATTACCAGGAAAAAAAATGAATAACGAATTTGAGAAAAAGTTTAAGTATTGGAAAATTTAAGAGAATAACAAGCAATATCTCGAAAATGGTTCACCCAACAACAAAAAATGTATATGACATAAATTGTGTATTTTAACGCGATTTACGTTTTTTCGTATTAAAATTTTGTCTATCTCTATTGGTTTACCAGTTATGCAAAAGTCGTTCACAATGAAGAATACTTTTGGAGACATTCCCAGAGAATTCGAAATATAGATTTCATTTAACATGAGAATATCTTAAACATATGATATTTTATCAAAGTCGTTAAGAGCCATTTTTGAGAAAATTAACATTTTCGGAAAATATTCCATGTAAAGGGTAATTTGGGGTGGGGGGATTTTCTTGAAAACCTTCGTGTCGCATCTCTGGAAGATACTGAGCCTAAATACCAAGTTTGGTGTTTATCCGACTGTTCAGACACAGACAGACACACGGAATTGTTTCTAAAAATGCTCTTTTTTGGATTCAGGGGGTCTCAAAACATGTATTTCCGGTGAAATCTCGGTATCGAATTTTTGGGTGGAATACAATACTTCCCCTACTTACTATACGTAGTAGAGAAAGTAAAAATGTGCAAGCATTTAGCTTGAAAAGTATTAAACGAAAAGACAACTAACGTTTCAGTAAGTGCTACAGAAAGTAATTACCATTTTTACCAGCTTCAGTACTTAGTGGCATCTCAAGTTATACTACCTGTATCTCGGCGAGCATGGAGACATTCTTTTACAGGGAGACCCAATGAATTACGAACCGGCTGCGCGGTGTTTTTCCAGTTCGTGATGGCGGCACGCGTTGCCGTCTGCGGCTATCTACAGTGGCGCTGACCAACTTTTTCGTCATGTAGGGGTACTTCATGAACAATATTATATTTAACAGAGCCCCTATAACGAATATTTCGTGTACACACACACACACACACACACACACACACACACACACACAAAATCATGAAGGTGGAACCAGGCCTCGCCCGAGAAAAATATTAAATATGGGTTTAGTTCGCCATTGTATACACTATTGAGACTCCACTCACAAAACGCCTACTACAGGATCACCTGGTTGAAGAGCTTGTGCCACAGTTGTTTAATATGGTTTTAACTTCCAATTTAGCAGCTCTTTACACAGAGCCATAAAAAATGCGTAAGTTTATTTATTTAGATTATGAATTGTAGTACGGCGTGGGACCTTTACAGGCGGGAATCGTTCTGCAAATCAATAAGCTGACTGCGTTAACACACACGAATTATACATAAATACACGCTGCTCAATAATAAACATATACTGAGCCATAATTGTGACTAAATGCTGGACACAATAATATATATAACTTAACAACTATACTACAGCGACTCTCACTGAACTACGCCGCCTCACGGTCAACGCAATACTACAGAGCAGAGCAAAGCCAGCGTCAACAGCGTGACCTTGGTTGCAGCAGCGGCGGGAAGCACGTGTCCACACGCCCAGTGGAAAGACACAGCGCAATTGGTTCATAGTTCATTGGGTCTCATTTACAGGCCATTACAAAAGTGTAGTCTCATTTACAGGCCATTACAAAAGTGTATAAGAGTCTTGCGAAAACAAAAAGGAAAACATAATACGAGTTTAGGGCGCATATTGAGCATAAGACACTAAATTTAAAAAATCTGTACTTCTCACAATTCTGTTTAGTATTACTGTATTTTTTATGGTGGTTGCAAATAAATAATTTGTATTCAGTCAACTTCTAATGCCTGCTGGTGGACTTTAAGAATGCCTGAACTTTTCAAAACATCAAAAGAACTTAATTTGTAATTTTTGAATTTGAAGAAATGTTTCCAAATTCTACAGGTTGATTCCCTTCGACTACATTGTTGCTAGCAATGCTTTAACCTAGCAAAAAATGATACAGGTGTTTATTCCTGAAGTTAGGCAACACGCAGAGTAAATTAGTTAACGACGCTTCGCCTAAAGTTTTTAAATTCATTACCGCTGTGCTCCAGGCGAGGAAAACAGGGAACCTTCTGTTTTGTAAACTTCGGGCTATTTTCACTTTCTCTACCTGTTTCCTATAGCACGGCCAAAAAGCCTAACTCCAAGACATAAAGTCTGGAAAGGGGTTTGACGAGAATAGGCATGGGGTCAGTATGGCAAAGAGTTGAAACAAATGACAAAAACATATGGAAAAGTGTCAAAAGAAGACTAAGAGACATCAACAAAAAGGAATTAGAATCGGATAGTAAAATTAAACCTTCTCAAGTCCAGCAAATGAAATAAAATTGAACTGGGGTAAAGAGGCAAATATACTTAACTTAGGAAGAAAGGAAAGATCTGGAATGGCATGGTTTAGACTGGGGGGGGCTGGAGGTCACAGAAAATGACTGACGATTCTGGCAGGAGAATCTGCCCATTCTGTGATTTGGATGAGGACTGGGTACATATTTTGGCGGAATGTGCACATGGGAGAACCAGCGAACAATTAAACTCAAAGAAAAATTCTTAAAGTCCCTCAAGAAAGAGAATGGCATGTTGGGAACTACTGGATGACCAGAGGAACTAGCAAACTATGGGCAACTTCTTGGCTAAAGTGCGCTAAGCTAGGTAAAATTTGTTCAGTTAGACAAAGCTAATTTTTCTCTATTTTCCTTTTTCTTGTTCTTTTTGTGTTGTTTTGTTTTTCTGTTGTTTATTTTGTCACCATATTGTATCTTAAATATGCATGTACGGTCAATGACCTATGCACTAAATACTTGTGTAATAACTTCAATAATTTTGACATAAAGTAATAGAAATACAAACTGCTGTATTTAAATCGCATACCTTCAGAAGACGTAAGGAGAATTTTTCCTGGAGATATTTCCACCCTAACTGATTATATATGATTTAATTTCGTTTATCTCTGTCCCTTAGAAATGCAGTGAACTATAACTGTGATGTTCTTAAGAATGGATGAAAATTCCCCTAATTTTCACGGAAATGTATATGAAATATCGGCACATGTGTTTCTGATTTCGTTAACCTCCCTTGATAGTCTTCCAAATCTTGTAAATGTTGTGCAGCCTGTACTTTCAGCGAGTAATTTATAGGTAATCACAGTAGAACCTTTCAATTGTTGTACCTTCTCTTTAGTCCCTTATATACGAGCGAGTCACCTAAAGCTTCCAGCACAAATATCTCTGAAACCAAAGCATGAATTGAGAAACTACTTTCGCAGACATGAAGGTAGAGAGGTGCTCATTAATGTAGATATTGCAAATATGATTTTCAACATACACGTAGCTACAGGGTGAGCCAAAAAACTAAGAACCGCTGCGCTGTTTTTTCTGTCCGCGTCCTCGGCGCTCGCTGCCGTCTGCCACTATCATAGAAAGGCGCGGATGAAATCATACAACATTTTTAAAACTACTTATAAAGGCTTTACTTGCCTCCTTTATGAAAGGAGATGCTGAAACTGGCCACCGCCGTTGTCCATACATTTTTGGCACCTCTTTAGGACACTATCGCCGTAGTTCACATTGATATATGCTGGCAATTTCCTGGTGGATATTTTGTTATAATTCTTCCAGGGGTGTGGGTTTCCCCAGAGATAGAATCGCAGGGATTTAAGTCGGAGGACCGAGGGGGCCACAAATCTCTACTAATAATTCTGTCCTCAAACACACTTTCAATTTTTCTCATCGAAATATTGGCCGTATAAGCTGTTGCTGTTGAAAAAAGGCAAAATCACGCTGCCTGTCTGTTAATTCTCTAAAAACAAGGGGGGCAAATTTGTACTCACGTAGCACGGGCTTCAACTGTTGGCTCGAAAAAAAATTAGCGAGCGATGGATAGTTCCCTAAAGAGGTGTCAAAAATGTATGGACAACGACGGTGGCCAGTTTCAGCATCTCCTTTCATAAAGTTGGTAAGTAAAGCCTTTAAAAGTAATCTTAAAAATGTTGTATGGTTTCATCCGCGCCTTCTTATGATAGCGGCAGACGGCAACGAGCGCCGAGGACGCGGACAGGCAAAACACCGCGCAGGCGGCTTGTAGTTTTTTGCCTCTCCCTGTATTACTTTCTCTACTACGTATAGTAAGTAGGGGAAGTATTGTATTCCACCCAAAAATTCCATACCGAGATTTCACCCGGAAATATATGTTTTGAGACCCCCTAAGTAAAAAAAAAAAAACCCACATTTTTTTAAACATGACCGTGTCTGTGTCTGTGAACAGCATAACTCAGAAACGAACAGTCCAATAAACACAAAACTTGGTATTTAGCTTCAATATCTTCCAGAGATGCGACACAAAGGTTTTCAAGAAAATCCCCCCACCCCAGATTACCCTTTACATTGAACATTTTTCGAAAATTTTACTTTTCTCAAAAAGGCTCAGTCGATTTTGATTAAAATATCATATGTTTAAGATACCTTCATGACAAATAAAATGTATATCTTGAATTTTCTGGGAGTGTCTCCAAAAGTATTCTTCATTGTGAACGACTTTTGCATAACTGGTAAACCATAAAAGATAAGATTGCATTAAAATACACAATTTATGTCATACACATTTTTTTGTTGAGTGAACCATTTTCGAGATATTGCTTGTTATTCCCTTAAGTTTTCCAATACTTATACTTTTTCTCAAATTCGTTATTCATTTTTTTGTCCTGGACATGCAAAGAGAATGGAATGTGCCACATAGCAACCAGCGTTAAAATATTTGGCTATCGCTTAAAAGCTACCATATTCACCTTGCATCTACAAGAAAATTACCAATAAGATTGACATCTCGATATCTCGATTAACATGAAACATATGGAGAATAGGCGTTTGTAAAAATAGATTGCACAAGAGTAGAGAAAGTCATGTGAGTGTAACACATCAGATTTTTTTTCGCTGTTATCAATTACGCTGGATGTAACAAATTTCCTTTGTTGTATCGAAAGCGTCAAATTTACGTTACAATTTCTCTGGATGCAACTGACGTATTGCGAAAAAACAATCGCCATCCTTAATGTTCTTTTTCATGTTATCAATTGCGCCAAAGATGTTACGAGGTTTCGTTTAAAAAATCACATATGAAAAACATATTTGCTTACATTTTAATGACTTATTTGAATACTTTAATGAGCCCCTCCCCTATGTTAATGGCTGTGAAAGTCGCTTTTCAATTCCTATTTGTGTTGCGGTGGTAATTTTAGGCGATTCACTTTGTATACAGAAATCCGTCAGCAAAACAGAGGCGAGATTGGAGACTCCCAACTCCCCTCTTAAGGCAATAATTTAAACTTTTTGGACATGACACAGATTGTAGCCATCGAGAAAAATATTGTCAATTGATAATTATAAAAATCATCGATTTAGGTTTCTGGTGTTAAACCTTCTTCCTTACAATACACTGGAAATGAATTCAGAGAAAATACATCAAAACGTTCCTGCATTAAGGGTTATTTAAAAGGTTTAGCATCCAGAATCTTTGTAATATATACCGTGCATCCATAGAATTTTTTAATGGTGCTTAACGCCCGTTTTTATTACATACAGCCCACAGGTAATGATACATGAAAATAAATGATAATTGGGAAAGGAAATTGGGAACGTTCCAGACCTAAGTTTAGGGTAACTCCCAGGCATTGGCCAGATTTGAAGACTGGGCGAAAACATGGAAAAAAAATGTCAGAAGACGGTCGTGGTAAGACATGCCTTACGACCTCGGTCACCCGTGGAGTATCTGTAGAATTGAATAAAGGTTACGACAGTAAACATAAGAGGTAAATAAGCATGGAATGAAACATTCGCGGCTTTTGTCTTATATTTACTAGGGATGGGCAGAAAATAATATAACGGTTACATTGTAATGTTACCAAAATAATTATAGGGTGAACCAAAAGACTACGAACCGGCTGCGCAGTGTTTTTCCTGTCCTCGTCCTCGGCGCTCGTTGCCGTCTGCCGCTATCATAGAAAGGCGCGGATGAAACCATACAACATTTTTAAACTACTTTTAAAGCTGAGGATCTAGAGTTAGAGTCCTCCATGGGTATAGGTGCTTGTGTCTGTGTTCTAAATGTGTGTATATGCAACAATAATTGCAGTAATAAGCTGTAAAAAAATAAAATAAATGAACCCGGAAAAACAGGGATAACAAAGAAAGAAGAAATGAGATTTCAAAAAAGAAGAAGAAAAAAGAGAGGCGCAATTACGGCGCGAATAGCTTAGGCAATAGGGAGAAAGCTATGTGTGAACTAGTACATATATATTAGTACGTATGTATCTGCAAGAATGTAGAAGTTCGAATGCCTTTTGTGATTATAAACCAACCGTAGTAATTATAAGTGTTGACACGGCTAGAGAAACTAGGTTGCATCAAATAACAAAGTATGACTGTACCGACATAGTTCATATTGAAACGTAGTTATAGCTAATCGTTATTGGTAACCGTTAATGTAATGTACCTGGGAACATAATAAAATCTTAACCGTTATATGTAACCGTTAACACATTGTAACTGCGACAGTTATAACGGTTACTCAAAAATAACTGTTTGTCTTACCCCCTAATATTTACCGCAGTTTCTGTGTAGTGCAACCACGAAATGTTCTCCCCTTGGAATTCTCAAAGTAAAAACCCCCTCTCAAGTATAATTTTTTATGACTCCAGACTTTGTAAGCGTTGATTTGTCTCGGTCACGTAGGGGTTCAAATTAGAAGCTCTAGGTCCATCGGGTAAACAGCGATGATGAAAGTATAATAAAAACCGATTAAGTCGCGTTCTTAATTATCCTAAACGTAGATTTTTTACTCTTAATAATGTTAGCATAGATTACAAATTCGAGATGAAGTGATACTTGGAATGTACAGTAACTTGTGGCACGAGCTGTTGCGAAGAACACCAACGGCTAACTACGCTTTTAATCTTTTGTAGACCCTGGAAGTATGGACTTGGGGGGAGCTGACATTGCGAAGAAGTGAGACAAGACTGGAAATTTGATATGTGGACATAGAGAAGGGTCGTGCTGTAAATTAGATAAAGCTGAAGCCGTTTCAGAAGGAAAGAGCATAAGACTGAACTTGACCAAGAAGTGGAAAATACATTTAGAGGAACACACTTTCAGAGGAATCTGTTTGGTAAATGATCTATGACCACGGTACCGAGGGACACCTCGAACCAGGGGCGGCTGATGACTCTGAACTTTGGTTTCTCACTATAGGCTGATTAATTTACGCAAATAACAAGAAATGGGAATTCACAGTATATAACACATGCACATTTCATTAAGATGCTACAGATCATTCACGCCATGTTTTGTCCATGTATCTTCACCACCAAACAAAACGCAAGGAAAGCAAAACAGGGCGTTTTTAATATCACAACTACTTAACCAATCATATTTTTCATATACATCGCTGTTAAAATTCCTGTTAAAACTTCTTGTTTTTGTTTGAACTACCTGAGTGATTTTTAGGTAAGGTGTGGGCCTGCCAATGCGTTTAATTTCATTCTTTTCCTCCAAGTTTAGCGTTGAAAACGGTTGCATTAAAAGAGACTGAATGGAATTCATTGTTTCTCCTTATAGCAACGTTTACCTGTATTTAGCTAAATAAACCACTTTGATTCATAAATTAAAACCCGATACACAAAACATGGCACAAACCACGTGGCATACACGCAACGTAATTAACAGAGATGCAAGGTAATTAGAGTAAGAAATGCAGTTCAGTAGAGAGAAGACCGGAAGGGAGGTAAACTTTTACTGTGAATTCAATAGATGGCTCTGTGTATGGGTCGAAACAAAAAGTATTGCTCCTGTTGATATCCTATTCTATGCTCTCTGACTACTAGGTTAACCAACATGCAGGTTATGCCCCTCACTTCCCCCCCATACACCTCTGCGCTCCCTTGGTTAGTCATTCCCTATACTTCACCATTATACCATGTGGGTTGCAGCCGGGAGTGCACTACTTGGCACCTGCAAACAATACAACGCTTGCCAAAGTCCACTCCACAAGATCATGTCAGAATGATAACCGAAATGTATGAATCGTATACGTTATTTACATTAAAGGGAGAGCCAGGACTTTTGTTGTAGCGCAAACGTGCTACCATATTAAGAAGCCGCCCCTGCCTCGAACCTTGACCCAACTCGGATCTTAGCACTCCTAGGAGGAACGGTTGAACCGCACGCAGCCAGGCAGGCACCCGCAGAGACGCGCAGAGGTCCGTAACGATTCCAAACATGATGACCCGATCACGCCGGCGAGCTACTCAAGTGAAGGCTTTCCTCTGGCGGAAACCAGGGAGAACTCGACCCGCCTGAAGCGGTTCAGTTAAGGCTGCTCTCTGGCAGCACCGAGAACTACTTTCCAACAGCAAGCATCTGCGTCATCTGTCCGACTCCGACCGGCCTTACAGCCCTTAGTCTACCTAAAACATGAAAGGGAAAGCTAAATTATATGAAATGAGGAAAAGAAAATTCGTGGTAGAAGAGAAACCACCCCAGATTCATCTTGTTCAACCAGGGATAACGACGAAAAACCCATTCAAAGTGGTCGGTCCTAGAAATCGAATCCAGGTCCTCCCGAATGAGGATCCCGTGCTTTACCGCGGAGTCATCTCACTCGGTGTCGTCTTTTGCGACACGTTAAAGAACCTCAAGCCTGATAAAGAGGCCTCTGAGCAAAATTATCGCTTTCACGCCCAATACAGAATGGGACGCTAAGGAGCGTAGTAGTTAAAGGGCGTCCATAAATTAAATAAAATTTATCACTCGGTATCTGCTAGGTAAAAAATGTAACAGAAGAATTTAACTTTAACGTCAGTTATAATAACCCAGATGCGCAAAGATAGTGAATGACATTCAAATAAGTGTCTTTTGAGTTGAACAGTTGCCTGTCGTTTGTCTTTTACGAAAAGAGAAAACCAAGGGGGAAAAGCCATATTGGAACTCAGGCCCTCCAGGTTTGAAGCCGACACAAAATTAAATCACGGAGGTGGGCACGCTAGAAAACGTGTACAAAGCAGTTTTGGAGCATAAATAGATGTATCTCACGCAATTTTCTCTATCCATGACAAATTCACATATATCCATTATACAGAGTTAAAAAACTACCAACAGGCTGCGCGAAGTTTTTCCTGTCCGCGTCCTCGGCGCTCGTTGCCGTCTGCCGCTATCATAGAAAAGCGTGGATGAAACCATAAAACATTTTTAAAACTACTTTTAAAGGCTTTACGTACCAACTTTATGAAGAAGATTGTACCGTCGTTGTCTATACATTTTTGGCACCTCTTTAGGAAACTATCCATCACTACCCATAGTTTACGTTGAGAAATGCTGGTAATTTCCTGGCGGATATTTTGTTTTAATTCTTCCAGGGCGTATGGATTTGTCTTGTACACTTTGTTTTAAGTTCCCCAGAGATACAAATCGCAGGGGGTTAGGTCGGGGTACCGAGGGAGCCTCAAATCTCTATTAATAATTCTGTCCTAAAACACGGTTTCATAAAGCTGTTAAGCAAAACCTTTAAAAGTAATTTTAAAAATGTTGTATGGTTTCATCCGCGCTTTTCTATAACAGCAGCAGACGGCAACGAGCGCCGAGGATGCGGACAGGAAAAACGCCGCGCAGCCGGTTTGTAGTCTTTTGGCTCTTCCTGTATATTGCTGTATTCATGCCAGCCTTTACTTCCTGAGGTCGCAGGCTCAACCCCGGCGGAGGGTGATGGATTTTTTCGAGCGTAAAAATCTTAAGCATGGCTTCCTTCTGAAGGAAAGTAAACGTGGTGTCATGTCGTAGATTTACGGCATGTAAAAGAACCTGAGACTGATAAAGACGTCTGTGAGGAAAATTTCCGATCTTTCAGGCCCAATAGAGAATGTGAGACTAAGAACCACAGTAGTTAAAGAGCGTCCATAAATATAAAAATGAAATTAATAAAAAAAGTATTCATACAAAGAAGTAATAATTCTATCCACATTACGTTATTCGCATATATTTTTGCATAGGAACCATTTCAAATGTTTAGTTGCGGAAACAAGTTCCTGCGATGGAAATAAAAAAAGAAGAATCGCATATGCGACAAATGACATACATAATTGAAAAAAATGTAACCATTCCACGCAGAATATTTAGAAAAATACTACGGCTACGTAAGGATTTTACTCAAATTGCGTATTTTAAGGAACTCTACAGTTTTCCTGTAGCATGTTTTGCTTATCTTATGATTTCCCAGTAATATAAAACTATATGAAATTCAATCAAAATGAATTCTCAGGATATTCTCAGAAAATTCAAGGTGTACATTTTATTAATCATATGGATATCTTAAACTATACGCCCCCTCAAGAATGTATTCGTCTGCACTTTAAAAAATTCTAGTAGCCAAATTAATGAATGGAAAAATCGAATTTTATTTGGACATAAAAATCAAATGGTAATATAGTTTAGACGTTTTGGCGGTTTTTCAGAGTGTTCATTATCAGTTTTATAAATTTTTGAAAAAATGTCAAAATTGCAACTCTTTTGTACGTGGTGTTTTCAAAATTCTTACGCTCATTGAGTAAACTTTTGTTTTTGTTTTACATTATTTTGCGGTGAAAATAGGGTTTTATTTGACATGAATAAAATGTCAAAGTTTGAAATTTTCAACGTTTTTGTCTTAATTCATTTTCGACGCACTTTTTACTTCACGAATTTATTTCTCTACCAAATTAAGTCACGTCGATAAGGGTGTGGATGTATGTGGGGGGGGGGGAGTAAACTTTTTTTGTTAGTTTCATTCAACTGTTCCTCCAGTTCTCAAGGAAATCGCATTTGACAAATGAACCACTTCACATGTCTCCTTGGCCTCGAATATATTCCCCGTTTCTGGGCTGGGGTCAGCCGCTGCCAGGACGCAAGCGCAGAAAGAAATAACTCACCACGTCATTCTTGCCGTTTATACACCACTTGTAGCAATCAACATGAGTGACGTGCCGAGAAGCGAAACATTCTGTTACTTTGAACTGTCTTCCCGCTAGTTTTGTAGAATTCTGAGGCAGTATTTTTAACACTTAAATGATTGCAGTCTAATTATATAAAATATAAATTCAGTAACAGCCCGCCTTAAAGTAATATGTGTATATTACAGTCATTGTATATGTTTATATTATTGTACCCATGTGTAATAATGTTATGTGAATATATTATGTAATTTAATAATGCAGGAGCTGTAAGAATAATAGGTTAAACGTTGCTAACAATGAGGTAACCTTGAGGCAATAATGAGTTTTAAGAGTTTAACAATACTACTTCTGATTCTTGGAAGCAATATGTAATTTTAGTGACAGTTTATAAAATAGCCAATCGACAACCAGAAAAAGCTTTAGTTAAATGGAGGTATTCTATAGGAGTGAAATACAGAAATTTACAAGTTTAGACGGTTAAAATCCATTCAGTTGCCGGCAGACAGTGATTGTAATCGGATGCAAAAAGTGTCCTCGAGAGATTTAATATGTATTCGTGTGAGACGAAAAATAGTTTTATGCGTTAAAATGTACAAGTAATTAATAAAAGAATCTCACAGCTCTATATCAGTGAAGTGTTATTTAAATCGTATCAAGTATTAATAAAAGGAGTGAAGTAAAATATATTCTGTGTAAGCCTACATTCTTGTCGCATCACGCCCTGCTAAGAGAAACGTGTCTCTTAACAATAATACTGACGCAGCCGAGGCAAACAAATATTTAATACTTAAAGAAACAGTCAAATTACAAAGTTAATATTTTTTAAACTTGGGGCAAAGGCCACCTGAAAGTACATTTGGGGCGAAGGCTGCCGGAAACCAGGTACCATACTTGCGGTTGCAAACACACTTCAAGTTTGGCTCCCCAACATAAGAACTATAATACAACTGCTACAAAAATATAACATCTTCAAAGTGGCTCCCATACGTGGGGCAAACAACGTATGGACAATAACCTTCTAAAATTGACGCCCAAGCGTGGTGCTAAAAAATAAACCTTCTCAATTCATGACGAAAAATGTATTTCAAAGAACTTGAAAACCTGCCTACCCTGAACCTGAAACACGTTCCCCATTCCCTAATAGTAAAAATAACCTGTACTTCTTCAATTCCTTAAACGAATTTGATTTTCATGAAATGAGTTCAGAAGTCAAAAAGGATCTCTTCAAGCTTCAGCCTTTCTAGAATTCCATTCTGTGTACTGTAACTTGAAATTGTAAAATGCCAAAGTGGAAATCCTTTTCAGCAAGTGAAAAATTGCATCCGCCAATAAGCCGAAAGCTCTACGGTGAATCAAAAGGAATATCAGAATTTTAGGAATAGCCCCAACCAGACTGAAAACTATTGACCTTTCTTTAATTTAAGCTCCAAACATGTGTCTTAGAAATTTATCACTGTTTTAACTATGTTTTACAAAATCAAACATTTCGAAAATGTTACGTTAAATCGTTATGTTATTGAGGTAAGGTTTTTCATACATATGTTGGTGTGAGCTTATATACCAACCTTGGTACCCATTCCACATTTTGAGTTATGCTCTCTCTCTCTCTCTCTCTCTCTCTCTCTCTCTCTCTCTCACACGCGCGCGCGCGCGCAAAAACGCGCCCAGACTTTTTCTAGAAACATTTTTTTTAATCTCTGTATACAATTTTTGGGTGGAATAGAATACGTTTACCTCCTTATACTATAGTTAAGTGGTAAAGAAAGTAAACAGGTTAATGCCACAGTTTTAATTACGTCACTACATACAAACGATTTGCTATTTTACGTGCATTTGATTGCAAATTCATAAACAGCGCGTAAATACGCAAAATAGATTAAAATTCTCCGTACCTCTCGAAGTGTACAATATATTGTCGAACCGTGGAGAGCAGTTTTTTTACTTCTTTACTACGTATAGTAAGTAGGGGAAGTATTGCATTCCACCCAAAAATTCGATACCGGGATTTATCCGGAAATACATGTTTTGAGGCCCCTGAATTCAAATAAAAGATTTTTGGAAACGTCCGAGTATGTGTGTCTGTGTCAGTGTGTGAACAGCATAACTCAAAAACGAAGGTCGGATAAATACCAAACTTGGTATTTAGGTTCAGTATCTTTCAAAGATGCGACACGAAGATTTGCCAGAAATTCCCCTCACCCCTGACTACGGTTTACATGGAACAGTTTTCAAAAAATTTCATTTTCTCAAATATGGCTCTAATGATTTTGATTAAAATATCATATGCTTAAGATATTCTCATGGCAAATGAAATGTATATCTTGAATTTTCTGCGAATGTCCCCAAAAGTGCTCTTCATTCTGAATAACTTTCGCATAACTGGTAAACCTTAAGGGATAAGACAAAATTTTACTACATAAAAAAATGTAGATCTCGTTAAAACTTAATTTATGTTATGCTTTTTTTTGTCAGGGTGAACCATTTTCGAGATATTCCTTGTTATTTGTTTGAATTTTGTAACACTTATACTTCTTCTTAAATGGTAATTCGTTATTCTTCCTCCCCCCTGGACAAAGAGAATGGAATGGTCCACATAGTAATCAGCTCTTAAAATATTCTTAAATACTACCATATTTCCCTTGCACCTACAAGAAAATTAGCAAATGTTTAACTCGATTAACACGAAGTACATGGAGAATAGGCGTTCGTAAAAATATTTTGTAGAAGAATAGAGAAAGTCATGTGAGTGCAGTACATCGGATTTTTTCCTAAACAATTCCTCCTAAAATAAATTTGCTAATAACCATTTTTTATAATCCACTTTTCCTAAATCAGTTTTCGTAACATTGTTATTTACTGTTTGTTTTAGTAATGGGGCAGATGAGAATTGTTTATAGCGGAAATGCGATGTTATGATATGCAATTATAACAGCACTTCATATAAACATACACACTAACCCTAACCTCGGGTTAAATCTAGAAACACTGCTATTTGCTACGTACTAACCCTACTCCTCTCGCTACCTACTCATTTTTGCAAGCATGCGCAGGTTGAACCTGCATCCAATATTCCTGTACTGAAATGTTATTGTAATTACGAAATGTTGTGTGTTGGTGAATAGTCCTTGGCAAATATTCCTGTTGACTAAAATAAATGAATGCTTTGTCAGTTGGCTTATGGCTCTTGACGAAACCCCCTGGAAGCGTGAACTGCGGTTTTTCCTATTGTTCCGTTGGGAACAGAAAATAAACAAATAAAATCTGATGTCTTACACTCACATATTTCTTCCACTCTTGCACAAATAATTTTTACAAACGCTTATTCTCCATCTACTTCATATTAATCGAGATAAACATTTGCAGAAATTATCTTATTGCTAATTTTTTTGTAGGTGCAGGGGAATTCGGTAGGCTTTAAGTGATAGTCAAATGTTTTAAGAGCTTGTTGCTATGTGGAGCATTTCATTCAAACATAAACGAATAACGTATTCCCATTTGATTAAAAGTATAAGTATTGGATAATTCAAACAAATAACAAGAAATATCTCGGAAATGGTTAAAGGGCTTTTGGATACATTCCCAGAAAATTCAAGATATACATTTATTTGTCATGAAAATATCTTAAACATATGATATTTTAATAAAAATTGTTAGCCATTTTTTAGAAAATCAAAATTTTACAAAAACATTCCATAAAAAAAGGTAATTTGCGGTGGGGGAATTTTCTAGAAAATCTTCGTGTCATATCTTTGAAATATAAAATTTGATATTTATCCGACTTTTCGTTTTTGAATTATACTGTTCACAGACTTACACAGGGGCCTTTTTCTAAAAATGCTTTTGGGGGGAATTCAGCGGCTTCAAAACACGTATTTCCGGTGAAATCTCGGTATCGAAATTTTGGGTGGAATGCAATACTTCCCCTACTTACTATACGTAGTAGAGAAGGTAAAAAAGCAGCATTTTTGTGTACTCTACGTGCACTGTACTACAAATACACAGCTGATAATTGTTCTCTTGATGCACGACCTATAAATCTACTGACAAGTGGAGTGAATTGCAGTGATCATTACCCTCCTCTTAATAAGACTTACGAACCAATGCCTTGGGTCAGTAGCCTGGCGATGAGCAAGCAAACTCTGGATCATATGATAACCAGGATGGGTGATCAGCCCAATGCCTGGTATGGTAGTGAAGAAGGAAATGAAATGTAGGATGCGTTTATCGGAGGGGGACATCTCGCGTAATGTGACCATCTTGGTCTATTGTGGCTACCCCCTGAGACAGTACGTTCTGCGTAGCTGAATATAAAATTATAACCAAGGGAAAACAATATTAATAACAGTAGGAATGGTACTATTAAATAAGACTGGGAAGTGAGTATTACATGTAAAGGTGAAAATGGGTTGAAAAGACAGTGCCAGCAGCAGACAGGAAACGGGGTTAGTTTTTCCTATATTCTAACCGAGTGAGAAGATAATACGCTTTGTTAGTGTACCGTAAGGTCGCCTGAAAATCAGATGTATAGAAAAAGGTCAGTGCTCTCAAAGCCGTAGGTAGAAATCATGTGATAGTGAAATGGGGAGATAGGAAATTTGAAATAAAGAAACCGGAGAGTTTAGAAAACACTTCTTCTTTGTGGTATTTTCTTGGAGGTTGTTCTGAAAACAAGTGAGTGCCGTTGGATAGGGGCGATAGTATGAAGGACAGTAATAAAGAAATGCGCGCGCGCGCGCGCGTGTGTGTGTGTGTGTGTGTGTGTGTGTGTGTGTGTGTGTGTGTGTGTGTGTGTGTGTGTGTGTGTGTGTGTGTGTGTGTGTGTGTGTGTGTGGCGAGGTAATATCAGGAGTCAGATTTTAAAACTGTGACGGAAAATAAGCGGGCAGGAAAATGAATCAGTCTATTAAACACCGAACCAATATCCATGCAAGTCCCTGAGCTAGCATCGAACCCGGGACCATTCCTGCAAATGGTGCCGCTGCAACCCCCCGGGAGGCAGGGATGAGGCGAGGGAGCCGGATGAGGTCCAGGTCCGCAGGCAGTCAGGGACGCCCGGAAGTCCCTAATACTTTTGAACACCCGCGCACCAGTGAGCGAGAAATCCTCAAGAGGCCACTGGCGGGACAGCTCACTCTGGTGTACGCGGAGATAAATCTTTCCAATTCCCAAGCATCCACGCCATCTGCCTAGCACCGTCAGCACCGCAGGACCTGAATTACAACTGAAACGTGAAATGGAGAAAGATTGGGGGAAAGGAGAGATCGTAGTAGATTAAAACCGCCCCGGGAATCGAACCCGGAGATCCCGAATGCGGGCCAGTCACCACCTGAGCCATCCCGCTCGGTGGAATGAAATGTAATGATGAAAGGGCTGATAGAAAAATTCGAGGATTTGCCAGCATTTGCCTAGCGACCAAAGAAAATTTCGAAAAACCAGTCAGTTTTGTCGGCCCCAGGGGTTTGATCCCGAGATCCCCCAAATGCCGGCCACAGACGATACTGCCTGAGCCATGCCCGTACCCAGAAAAAAATTTCGAGGAGGGTTTTCCATAACTAGATCTAAACTTAACAGTACCTCCACAGTTACCATGTACCTACTCTATACTAAATAAACGTTACATAGATAAGAAAATTGCTTGGAGACATTATAGAAACAGGAAAAACTCACTAGAATGAAGATATTCTACCTTACAGCACAAAACATCGGGACTGCTTCGAAAACAAGGATGTATGGTCACCTTATCTATGTAAGGTAACAATATTATGTTTCCCTTTTTCTTGTAAATGTGCTACTAGCAGTAGACCTAC
This sequence comes from Deroplatys truncata, assembly GCA_030765065.1. Taxonomy (NCBI): domain Eukaryota; kingdom Metazoa; phylum Arthropoda; class Insecta; order Mantodea; family Mantidae; genus Deroplatys; species Deroplatys truncata. Next base: position 76,120,400 of record CM060982.1, on the reverse strand, counting down.
TGTCATCTAACGACATTTTCGCATATTGGTTAGATATGATTGTTCATTCATTATCTGTTTACCCTCCTCTTATGTAGGACTTACACCCCTCAGGACTTACAAGCGGGTGCCTGGGGTCAAAGGCCTGTCGAGGAGCAGACACTCATGGATCAGACAGAGCACCAGGATGGGTGATCAGCCCGATGCCTGGTATGGGATGAAGGAAGTAGATGAAACGAAATGTTGGTGAAATGGATGAAAGGAATGGTGATGATGGAGCAGTTGGTGGAATGAATGACGGGGGGGGGGGGGAAACCGGAGAAAACCCGTCCAGACGCCGCTTCGTCCACCACAAATCCCACATGCAGGTCCCTGTGATTGAACGCGGGCCGCCTTGGTGGGAGGCGAGCGGTCTAACCACTCGGTCACGGCGCCCCGGTTTGATATGAATTTAAATAAATAAAACTGTCAGAAGTTTCGGGAGGGGGGGGGTTGAAACCTAACCCCACCTCCAAATACGGCCCTGGCCTGAACATCCACCTCGATGTGAACAAATAGGTGCACTTTGTGTATTCTGCGTGTGTTGTATTACGTATCCATGGTGACTAGAGCAGTGGTTTGCAGAGTTTCGTATCCAATGTGTGTAAACTAGTAAAATGAATCTTGGCCTGCAGGTTTTCGTACTCCACGCTGTACATCCGACCACCAATCCATCGCAGTGGGATGCAGTTTTTTGGGCGAGAGTATTTAAGACAAGTGGGTCGATAAACCAATTCCAGCAAGGCCTGCCGCATTGATCACCACGCGTAAATTAAAAAACGCGAAAATGGAACATGAGTTACCCAAACTAACGCTTCTTGATCTTCGTCTTATCTTTACTGCTTACCAAACAACATTAAGCCTGTGCGACGGCTAGAACAATATTAAACGTAAATGTGCCTTATCGTTGTAATGCGCTTCAAGGAGAGTCCTTATCACAAACAGGTCGCGGCAACTCCCTGCGTTTGGTGAACTTTCTGCAACTAACTCAAGTCTCCAGGTGGGGTACGAAATAACTAGCAAACAATACACACTACTCTTTCTAACTTTAGCACTTCGTACACATACATACTGAAGCATATTGTTCCATCTACTTCAAGTTAATCACCAGAATTCTGCAGAGACTCCTTTAAGCATTCCTCTCAACTTTAAAAAAAATTCTAGCAGCCGCCTAGTTAAAAAAAAGAGACTATTTTTATTTATTTTTACTTTCTCTACTACGTATAGTGAGTAGGGGAAGTATTGTATTCCACCCAAAAATTCCTTACCGAGATTTCACCGGAAATACATGTTTTGAGACCTCCTAAATCCAAAAAAAGGATTTTTGGAAACATGTCCATGTGTGTGTCTGTGCGTGTGACTGTGTATGTGTCTGTGAACAGCATAACTCAGAAACGAACAGTCGGATAAGCACCAAACTTGGTATTTAGGTTCAGTATCTTCCAGAGATGCGACACGAAGCTTTTCACGAAAATCCCCCTACCGGCTTTACATGGAACATTTTACGAAAATTTTAATTTTCTCAAAAATGGCTCTAACGATTTTGATTAAAATATCATATGTTTAAGATATTTTCATGACAAATGAAATGTATATCTCGAATTTTCTGGGAATGTCTCCAAAAGTATTCCTCATTGTGAACGACTTTTACATAACTGGTGAACCATAAGAGATACACAAAATTTTACTGTACCAAAAATATAGATCGCGTTAAAATACACAATTTATGTCATATACATTTTTTTTGTTGAGTGAACCGTTTTCGAAATATTGCTTGTTATTCCTTTAAATTTTCCAATACTTAATACTTTTTCTCAAATTCGTTATTCATTTTCGTATGCGCTGGACATGCAAAGAATGCACATGCGCCGCATAGCAACCAGTGCTTAAAATATTTGACTATCGCGTAAAACCTACCATGTTCCCCTTGCATCTACAAGAAAATTAGCAATAAGATTGACATGAAGCATATGGAGAATAAGCGTTTGAAGAAATAGTTTGTTCAAGAGTAGAGAAAGTCATGTGAGTGGAACACATCAGATTTTTTTGTATGGACGCTCTTCAACTACTATGGTCCTTAGCGTCCCATTCTATATTGGGCGTGAGAGACCGGTAATTTTGGTGAGAGGCCTCTTTATCAGGCTTGAGGTTCTTTTACGTGCCGTAAATCTACGACACGGAACTACCGGCTTTACTTCCCTTCCGAAGGAAGCCATGCTAAGGATTTTTACGCCCAAAAAAATCCATCGCCCTACGCCGTGTTTGAACCCGCGACCTCGGGAACTAGAGGCTAGCATAGTAATCACTACACCACGGAGGACGACTTTAAAAGAGAGAAAATTCTCATTTTTAATATAACAACAAATCGTATTACACCCAACTTGTTCTGTCATTTTACAAGATTTTATAGTTAATTAGCTACACACACACACACACACACACACACACACACACACACACACACACACACACACACACACAGGGAGAGCCAAAAGACTACGAACCGGCTGCGCGGTATTTTTCCTGTCCGCGTCCTCGGCGCTCGTTGCCGTCTACCTCTAACTTTACGGAAGTGTGTTTGAGGACAGAATTATTAGTAGAGATTTGTGGCCCCCTCGGTCCTGCGACCTAACCTCCTGCGATTTCTAACTCTGGGGTAACTTAAAACATAAAGTATACAAGACAAACCCACACACCCTGGAAGAATTAAAACAAAATATCCGCCAGGAAATTGCCAGCATTTCTCAACGTGAACTACGGCGAGTGATGGATAAGTTTCCTAAAGAGGTGCCAAAAACGTATGGACAACGACGGTGGCCAGTTTCAGCATCTCCTTTCATAAAGTTGGTAAGTAAAGCCTTTAAAAGTATGTTGTATGGTTTCATCCGCGCCTTTCTATGATAGCGGAAGACGGCAACCAGCGCTGAGGACGCGGACAGGAAAAACATGACGCAGGCGTTCGTAGTTTTTTGGCTCTCCCTGTAGTTTGTTTTAATCCAGATGATATGCAGAAATAGCTTCATTACACATTTCGTTATAGATAAAAATAAATAGCGATAGTCAAATGTTTAAAAACGACGCTATATGCTGCCGCTTAACATTCCATACTCTTTCCATGCAATCGCCCGAAACAAGTGAAAACCGACAGGCCTTGTAAATAATGACGAAGTATTGAATAATTCGAATGATTAATAAAGGATATCTCTGAAATGGCTTATGCCACAAAACAAAACTTATTTGAAATAAATTGTGTTTTAAAGAGATCCACATTTTTACTTTCTCTACTACGTATAGTAAGTAGGGGAAGTATTGTACTGCAAAAAAAAATCGATACCAAGATTTCACGGAAAATACATGTTTTGAGACCCCCTGAATCCAAAAAAAAAAGCCTTTTTGGAAACATGTCCGTGTGTGTGTGTCTGTGAACAGCACAAGTCAAAAACGAACAGTCGGATAAACACCAAACTTGGTATTTAGGTTCAGAATCTTCCAGAGATGCGACATGAAGGTTTTCAACAAAATCCCCCCACCCCAGACTACCCTTTACATGGAACATTTTTCGAAAATTTTAATTTTCTCAAAAATGGCTCTTAACGATTTTGAATAAAATACCATAAGACAACTTTATAGCAAATGAATTGTATACCTCGAATTTTCTGGGAATGTCTCCAAAAGTATTCTTCATTGTGAACGACTTTTGCATAACTGGTAAACCATAAGAGATAGACAAAATTTTACTACACAAAACATGTAGATCGCGTTAAAATACACAATTTATGTCATATACATTGTTTTTGTTGAGTGAACCATTTGGAGATATTGCTTGTTATTCCCTTAAATTTTCCAATACTTTTTCTCAAATGGGAATTCGTTATTCATTTTTTTATATCCTGGTCATACAAAGAGAATGGAATACTCCACATAGCAACCAGCTCTTAAAACATATGACTATCGCTTGAAGCCTACCAATTCCCCTTGCATCTATAAGCAAATTAGCAATAAGATTAACATCTCGATTAACATGAAGCATATGGAGAATAAGCGTTTGTAAAAATAGTTTGTACATGAGTAGAGCAAGTCATGTGAGTGTAACACATCAGATTTTTTGTGTAGTACTTTTCGTCTATCGCTTAACATTTACCAGTTATAACTGAGTACAAAAATTCCCTCCGAATGAAGAGGACTTCCAAGAAAATTCAATACATATATTTTATTATGTAAATATCTTTATATTATATTGTGTTTTAATCAAAATCGTTTGTCACTTTTTAGAAAATATGTTCCATGTAAAGCGTAGTTGGAGTTAGGGGGTATTTTCTCGAAAATCGTGTCGCTTCTTTGGAAGATACTATATTCATTGATATCTCGCTATAGAATTTTTGGGTGGAATAGAATAATTCTCCTACTTACTACACCTAATAGAGAAAACAGAAAGCCATACGAACTATCGACCAGAGCTATGGATACTGAAATACATAAAATGTATTGAAGAATGTGTTACATTGTTCTCTATGATAAAACATTAGATTTCACTTATCCCCTCCGTTATTTATTCTCCATGATTGCAGACTACGTGTCATTTCCATAAAGTTTAGCTTGGTGATCTGGGAAAAGAAAATCTTCATATTTAGCAGTTTTGCCCCATATTTCGCTGAACATGTATTGGTGTGAGGAGTTTCTTATTAAGTGGCAACCTTTACGTCGCTAAATACAGAGAGAGCCAAAACATTACGAACCGGCTGCGCAGTGTTTCCTGCCGCGTCCTCGGCGCTCGTTGTCGTCTGCCGCTATCATAGAAAGGAGATGAAACTGGCCGCGGTTGTCCATACATTTTTGGCACCTCTTTAGGAAACTATCCATCACTCGCCGTAGTTCACGTTGAGAAATGCTGGCAATTTCCTGGCGGATATTTTGTTTTAATTCTTCCAGGGTGTGTGGGTTTGTCTTGTACACTTTGTTTTAAGTTACTCCAAATCTGTACTAATAATTCTGTCGTCAAGCACACTTTCATAAAGTTGGCAAGTAAAGCCTTTAAAAGTAGTTTTAAAAATGTTATATGGTTTCATCCGCGCCTTTCTATGATAGCGGCAGACGGCAACGAGCGCCGAGGACGCGGACAGGAAAAATACCGCGCAACCGTTTCGTAATCTTTTGGTTCTGCCTGTAACTATGGGAATAAATAGAAGCTTTATCAACCGTACAATCATCTTCAAAATGCTCGACCATTCAAACAATTCTATCTTCACTAAAAGTTACCTTGTAACAGTTCAAGAGTTTCCTCTCTCGGGCGAGGTTACAGAAATCAGATATACATTTCACATCCATTTCCGTAAATATAAATTTTTCATCTGTTATAAGGAATATCATGTGGGCTTTATTAAAAACGAGATTCATTATAAAAGTATTATACAACATTGTACAATAATTTGATAAAGAATGCGGGAGTAAATGAAATTAAATGGTTATGGCAGCTGGTTATAACGACATTTGCATCCCTGTTTGGAAATGATTGTGAAGCAAAGATCCGTTTCCCTTGGCCTGTTGTCAGCTTCCCCATTTCATCCTTGGAATCAATCACTGCACTGCAACATACACACACACACACACACACACACACACACACACACACAGATTGCTACGCCAAAAGAATGATCTCGTTCGTTCCTTGCTGGGTGCTGAAGTAGTCGACTTATCGTGTCTTCTTTGTTCTCGAGGGACACTAGCGACCCGATGACGGAAGAAGACAAGTCGGTGGGAACACGGCTCTTTAGCTGCACCCTCCCTACTTGACACCCGATCGATTCCCTCTCACACACACTGCAAATGTCTCCTTCCACGACGTTGGAGCACACACGTTTTTCGGCTCTGATAAATGATGCGAGCAAGACCTGTGATTTTCAGGCGTCCTCTGCAGCGAAGTATGGAGGTGGAAAAAAAAACACTAAAAATGGTACCCGTAATCCTGGCTGAAAACACACGGTATTTTCGTATTCAAATCAATAACTTTACTGGATAAAAATTCTTAGCTGTGCTTTCAGTAGTACTCAAAGAATGCAAGCCCATGCGTATCAATTTGTTCTTTCCCTATCCCCATTTCAGGTCACATTAAATTTAAAAATTTGAATTAATTTCTCTACGCCGTCTTCCATAAACTATTACCACAAGAGTTAATCTTCTGTTTTATATTCATTGAGATAAAAATATACAGAAATTACACATTTGATTGTAGGTAAAAGGGGAATACATTAGGCTAAAGCGATAGTCAAATCTTTAAACAAAACGTGCCCATCTGTGTTGGCTTTGAAATTTCGTTCTCTTTGCACGACTACGGCAAAAAAAAAACCAATATTGCACTTCAAAAAGATAAAGTGTGTGACAATTAATCCAATAATAAAGAATATCTCGGAAACGATTAATGATACAAAAACCACAATGGCATATGTTTGTTTTAACGAAATCTACAATTTTAATAGATTGTTAAAAGGTATTCTTGAGAAAAGTAACATTTTCGAAAATGTTTCATGTTATGGGTGGTTTGGGGTGGGGGCTTTTCTTGAAAATCTTTGTATCTCATCCTTGAAAGGTGCTGAACTTAAATATGAAGTTTCGTATTCAAGCAACTTTTAGTTTTCGAGTTGACACACACACACGCACGCACGCACGCACGCACGGTCTTTTTGTATTTTTTCTTTGGATTCAGGAGTCTCAAAACCTGTGTTTCCGGTGAAACATTGTGTAGAATATTTGGGTGGAATACAATACTTCCTCTACTTACTAGAAGAAGCAACAAATGGATATCGAGGTGTATTTTAATTCCACTTAATAAAAAAATTGCTCTCATTTAAAATATTCTCCATGCTTATCATTGAACATAAGATGAATCTAATGAGTAGCAGTTGATTTTCTTTACCAATTACCAGTTCTAAGACATTATTTATATCCATTTTAAATTATTTTTACTAATTGTGATAAATTATTGTCCTAAAATTGTTTCATATTAAGCAATATGAAATTTCCGAAACAAACACACTAATGTCATAACACTAGCTTTTTTCGTTCAAAATGAGCACATAAGAAGTCACGTTAAGTGGGATACAAAAAAGTATTTAGTTTGGGAACAACGAATACTAATCCAGAAGCCCGTTCGATTCCCGTTAAGACTTTTTTTTTAATCTAAAACACTCCCTCTGTTTTAGATGCATGTGTGTGAAAAACCCAAATAAACATTGCTTCTCAACTCAAAGCCCCGATACGATCAATAATCATAGTTAAGGAGATTGAGCAAATTTATTTATTTATTTATACATACATACCTAATAATTACACTGTAACTGAATTTCTGGCAACTTTGGATTTTGAATTATGGGCTACACTGAAGCCGAGATGGCATTCTTCTTTTTTTTTCATATTTTTTAATTTATTCTTTGCCATCTGTATAGCTTTCTTTAAATTCTAGGCTATCTCAAGATTTTCACTTGAGAAAAAATGGTGTTATAATTCGCTGAACTAAATTTTGAACATTCATTTTATTTACATTTACTATGGATCACATTCCACATTCAAACTTCCAGACTTTATGGAGAGTTAGCGATGCTTCTATTTAAATAGAAATGTCGCCGCCTCAGTTCAGGAATCGATTTCAGGCCTTTGGGTTGAGAGGGCAGAAGCCCTGGTCACTGGAACACAGAATGCTGGTCGCTGGACCACAGAAGTAGTGTAGAATGTTTGTAGGTGTATAGAAAGCTATATTTTACCGAAGAAAGGTTTCTAATGGGGCGCAAAATTTTAAAAACCCATATATCTCGCTTATTGTCTTGAAAATTCTAAAACAAAAGTTCGCAAGCATAAAATTCCAACATATTACTTACAAAATTCTGATTGAGACAGTGTAGTTCCCATAGCATTGCAAGCAAAAGCCACAAAATAATGTTATAATCTTTACTAACACACAACAAAAGTTTTATTGCCTGTTTATCAAACATTTTAGTTGTACAGAGAGGAAATAAGATGGAGGACAATGTAAACGGAGAGGGTGGAAAGGCAAAGACAAAGGCAGAAAGGAAGAAATAGTGAAGGGAGAGAGGGGAGGGGTAAACGGTGGGAAAAGACTCCGCATTACGAATATCTCGGAAACTGCAAATACTACGAAAAATTATACGATGCATTCTATGAGTTACACGCTTTTTCTGCAGAACATTTTAGAATCTCTCATACGGTTTCCCGGTTACAGAATACTCAGTATACACTTATGTCGTGACATAGTAGCTTTAATCATGACATTTAAGTCATTTTGGAGAAAATAAAAAATAAAAAGGTTCCATGCCAGAATTTATGTAGGCCGGAGAACTCCTTGAAAACCTTCTTGCATCCTTTGAAGCTGACTGACCTGTCTGCTCAACTTTTCATTTTCTGAAAGTTTTCTACTTCTCCAATACACACACAAAGTATTAGAAATTTCAAAATGTAATTTCCAGATGGATATAGGTATTTTTTGATCAAATGCAATGCTCCTCTACCTAATGTAAGTCGTAGAGAAAGCAACAGCTTTAACATCCAAACTCAGACGAAGCACCGTCTCGTTCTTGGGTCCCTGAACCCTTGTGTTTGCTCGAGTACCATCCCTCAAATTAATGAGGGGTCAGCACTATTTATTTGCCTGCGGTATGACCCCAGATTCATCAACGCTGTCAACGCTTGCAACTCAAACGGTTGAAAGACGAGTTTTCATTTCCCTAAGATGTGGGTCATACATCCTTCAGTTGAGACCTCGGAGCTGTGCGATTTCTTCGTTTAAAACCATGGAGAGAAGGCATAAAATGCCTTGAGCTTGGATAAGATGAGGTACTGGACAAGCCGATTTATCATATGTCTCTATAGAACTGTGTCCAGAGAGTTTTAATGACCGTTTTATCCACTGAGAGATAGCATAAGGCAGACACGTTTGAAATGTTAAATTCAGTAAAAGAATATTTATAAAAGCCTAGCAAACTGTACAATATTGAGTTACGCTTCATACACTCAGGATTTTTCTTTCTTCCCTCCCATTTATATGCCGCCTTTAATATCGGCGGCTTTGCCTTTCGAACAATTTGCTCATGACAATGGTGTTCACTCGTTTACTGTTTGTGTTAATCTTTGGGTTCTCTCTCTTTCGCTCCCTCTCTCACACACACACACACACACACACACACACACACACACACACACACACACTTTCATACTTTCAGACTCTGAAACTGTATTCACTCTTAGGTTGATCCGCGCCAAAACAAACCCAGCTGACCAGTGCACTGTTATAATGTATCCTTCCGCCATTCGCGACAGAAATACTATCACGACAATGTGGCGAGTACACGCGGCACGTAATGCAAACAGAACAGAGCCCATATTCCGATAACTTAAACGGTGACTAGCATATTCTGTTACTGTTAAAGGTGATAAGATTGACAGTTACAACAGAATGAACATTTGCACATATAATAATAGCTAATTCTAAAAGAAACTTACGAAAAGTAAAGTAAACATATGCAATAACTCACATTCATTCGCTCTCTGGGCCACTTTATCATTATTGTTGGCGGCTGATTTTTACTTTCTCTACTACGTACAGTAAGTAGGGGAAGTATTGCATTCCACCCAAAATCTGATACTGAGATTTCACCGCAAATACATGTTTTGAGGTGCTCTGAATGCATATAAAGCATTTTTAGAAACATGTCCGTGTGTGTGTGTGTGTGTGTGTGTGTGTGTGTGTGTGTGTGTGTGTGTGTGTGTGTGTGAACAGCATAATTCAGAAACGAACAGTCGGATAAACACCAAACTTGGTATTTAGGTTCAGTACCTTCCAGAGATGCGACACGAAGGTTTTCAAGAACCCCCCCCCAGATTACTCTTTACATGGAACATTTTTCGAAATTTTTAATTTTCTCAAAAATGGCTCTAACGGTTTTGATTAAAATACCATAAGTTTAAGACATTTTTATGGCAAATGAAATGTATATCTTGAATTTTCTGGGAATGTCTCCAAAAGTATTCTTCATTGTGAACGACTTTTGCATAACTGATAAACCATAAGAGATAGACAAAATTTTACTGCACAAAAAATGTAGATCGCGTTAAAATACACAATTTATGTCATTTACATGTTGTTTTTTTTATTGAGTGAACCATTTTCGGTATATTGCTTGTTATTCCCTTAAATTTTCCAATACTTATACTTTTTCTCAAATGGGAATTCGTTATTCATTTTTTATTCTTAGATATGCAAAGAGAATAGTGCTGCACATAGCAACCAGCTATTAAGAGATATGTCTATGCTTAAAGGCTTCTATATTGCCCCCCTTTTTTTATGGGTCGAGTGAACTATTTACGAGATATCCCTTGATATTTGTTTGAATTTTGCAATACTTATACTTTTTCTTAAATGGGAATTCGTTATTCCTTTTTTTTTAATCTTGGACATACAAAGAGAATGGAATATGCCACATAGCAACCAGCTCTTCAAATATTTGACTATCGCTTAAAGCCTGCCATATTCCCCTTGCACCTACAGAAAGTTAACAATAAGATAGTTTCTGCAAATGTTTATCTCGATTAACATGAAGCAGATGGAGAATAAGCGTTTGTAAAAGTAGTTTATACAAGAGTAGAGAAAGTCATGTGAGTGTAACACATCAGATTATTTAAAAAGAAATTGTGCACTGTTACGCGAATTGCATTCTTCAGAAAATCCTCACACCCTTGAATGATGTATTTCATACGTTCACCCCCCCTTTTTCAGGGTGTAACCACTTTTCTCGCTTCTGATTTTTTTTTTACGAGCACTGTTTATCCTTGTACTCGAAACAACAGTGAACTCAGGAGTTAATTTCACCACTTCTGTTGGATATTTCTCACACAGCATATACTAAACATTCAATAATATTGTTTTTCAGCATAGTCAATAGTTTGCCCGGCTTATGCTTTACGTAAATCCACGAAGACGTAAGAGCAAATTCACCGTCCGCCTGATGTTAAACAGAAACGCTGGTAAACCTGCGCACCCGGATGTCAGGTGACTCATACGAATTGCAACTTGGGACTTGTAGTTCTGTTTAACGATATAAATCAGGGCTTATTAAACGCGTAGATATTTGTATGGAATATTATACTATTTAAGGATAAATTCATTCTAAAATTTAGATTACTAGCATTGGACTACTTTTCTGCACGCATTGCTACTATGTTATATCACGGTGCACTGGTCACGTGGGTTTGTTTTGGCGCGGATCAACCTAAGAGTCAATACAGTATAGGGGGGATAAGGAATAGTTCTGTCTAAAGAAAAATTCCTACCATCCAGCCGCGAATCGTACCTGGGACTTCCGGATTTGGAAAGTAGCATGCTAACCGTCAAAACCCCGAGTATTTGTTCGCTGGTTAGTTAGTATTTACACGTACTTCAGATCAACCCCAGAAAGAAACTTGAGCGTTGAGCGGACTCCAATGTTTAAACAATTAGGTTTAAACATACAAAGGTGAATTTCGTTATGTGCACCACATAAAGTAGAAATTGAATGCAAAGTTTACTACAGAATTTCTTCACATAAAACTGTCAAGGGAAAAACAAGTAATGCTTTTCAAAATGTTACCTTAAACTGTTGTTTCCAAGTATAATAATAAGTAACAAAAAACGAAGACTAAGGCCTTGTCTTAATTTCAAAGTCACTTTGAAAAGAGGTTGAGGACCGTAAAAAAGTTTCACTGTGGCTTATGAGTGGGTGAACAAAGTAACGATCCCAAAGGCTCCAGCTGTTCTAAATTTAGTTTCAGAGAACAATGGTATAGAAACAACTAAAGAAAACAAGAATATGCGAGGAAATACTCAAAAGCCACGGCCGCTCAAAACGAGTGAAGTGCAACACTCTTAACTTGTTCTACCATTTTCATTTGTTACCTGTCCACTAACGCAGTTTCCCAGCCTGTGACACGCGGAATTAAAGATAAAGAAACAAACATTTGAATCCGTATTTAAGAAAATTATAAACTGAATTACAAATTTCGCCCAGTTAAATTCCTTGTCTCGCTTAGCAATTGATTTATCCGTCAGTCCTGAGTCATGGTAGCAAAAGTAGATGAAAAAGGCTTCTATGCAGTAAAAAGAGGATTAATACGACCAAAAAGAGAAGTTGGGCTTGGAAGGGATAGGGCTAAGAGGTAAATGCTGTTGCTGCTTGTTGGTGGCGAAGTGAAAGGGCAATGAAAAAGTAAAGTAGTATTTTCGCTAGGACGCAACCTTGCGGTTGCGTCAATGTGCTTTCAGGATAGCGGGTCACAGCTTAAAATCCACAATTATCGCAACATGAGGCAGTCGACAAGGCTGAGCAAGGAACAGGCCTGATTAATAAGCATTTCTAAGATTAGTATCAGTATTTCAGTTCAACTGTTTAGGTAAACTGTAATAACTTGAGTTTATTATACACTGTCGTTGCTCTGTCAGTAATGTAATATCTGCTGTGAAATAAATGGTTTGATTAGAGCTTTGGATAATCTTTTATGTAATGTTGCGATGGTGATGATAAATTGAATTATTATAAGAAAGCTTTTTTCCTCGGAGTTTTAAAAATATGGCGCAAATATTTAGGTACCTTCCTTCCTGATAAGGACTTAAGGGCTGCGCAACAAGAACTGACTCCAAAAAGGGATCCACTAAGCCAAAATGTTAAGAATGTCTGCACTAATGATTTGTGCTTATTCCTCTATTCATTATCTATTAATAAGAATATACTTCTTGCATCAGAAGACTTGAGACAACATTCAGCCGCTTGCAACATAACCTAGTTTTACAAATTGATCAGGAACTCCAGAGGAAAAAAACAACAACAAAGAAAGAATAGAATCGTAAAGTTTCAATGTTCAATATGATATTAAATCCGAGGAAATATTAGATATTAAAAGCGTCAATATACACCTATGCTACAAAAACAATAGGATATAAATTATACGTATGTTCTATTGAGATGTAGCTTTGTTGGCGTATATATACGAGGGGCAATATTTATATTTTGAGCCTAATAATTAAAACAATAATTTCTGATTGAACACTGCTTAATTGTTTTTAAAAAGCTTCTCCTTTATGATCAATACACTTTTGCATCCGTTTGAACCATTTGTCAAAGCATTTATTCCAGTCTTCTTGAGACACCTCCAAAACATGGTTTTTGAAGGCATCAACTGCTTCTTCTGCTAACGAAAATAGTTGTCCACGCAATTTATATCTAATGTTCGAGAACAAAAAGAAGTCATTGAGTGCCAAATCAGGACTGTATGGCGGATGACCCATCAATACGATTTTTGAGCCTTCAAATACTCTGTTGTTAGACGAGATGTGTGTGCACTCGCATTGTCTTGATGAAGAAAACCTACGGTTCTTGCTTTTCCTTACTTCACCGAAGACTTCCGGCAAACAAATGGTTGTGTACCATTCGGCATTGACCGTTTTACGTTCCTCTAAAGGCACTGTTGCCACATGGCCAGTTTTGCTGAAAAAGCAAGCGACCATTTGCTTCGAAGTGCTTCGAGTGCGAACAACTTTTGTTGGATTTGCTTCATCTTGAAACACCCATACAGTCGACTGCTGTATATGTTCCGGCTCATACGCATAGATCAATGATTCGTCACCTCTTACAATCTTATATACGTCTTTAGAGGCACCGCCATTGTATTTCTTAAGCATTTTTGTAAACCAATCGACACGAGCATCTTTTTGAGATTGCGTCAAATTGTGGGATCCAACGAGATCAAACCTTTTTCACGGCTAAATAATCATGCAAAATATTATATATGCTGGTGGAACTAATGCCTAGGTTTGCCTCAACCTTACAATATGTCGCATGACGATCTTTCATTATTAGTTTTTGCACAGCATCAATGCTTTCTGGCACAACTGATTTTGGAGACCTTCACGAACTTCATCATTGAGCGAACGGCGGCCACGATTAAATTCTTTATACTAGCGTTTCACAGTGGCAAAGGATGGAGCTTCGTCGCCAAATGTGGAAGTTAGTTGATCGATGCACTCTTGTCTTGATAATCCACGTCGAAAGTTCTAATAAATCATTGCACGAACATTTTCACGAGATAATTCCATGTTTTTGTTGACACACAATTTTCAAGTTAGTGTAAACAAAACAAATGTCGCTCTATTGACAAAATGTTTGAAGTAGATTATGGTAAAAAATGTCAAACTTTCTATTGGAAACGTCAGATGACACCTACAACATTCAGGGTTGTCAAGGTTCAAAATATAAATAGTGCCCCTCGTAGTAAGTTTAATGTCCAGGTTTCGTGGTTTTCAAGTTATGTGAATTCCATAAAAAGGAAGATGCCTTAGAAGACATTTTAAGAAAACTTCACCTAAGGCATTTACAGTGCAGACAACATTACTTAATTAAAGCACTCCCAATTGAAAATGAATTGTTTTCAGACTTGTATTTGAGGTTTTAAAAAAAAAAAAAGAACTTTCTGCCTCATGTCTCACTCTCAATGTGATCCCCTTTCGTAAACTAAGCACGACTCTAAACCCAAAGGTGAATAAATAGCATTTTCCCTTGGATTATTCCTTCATCCTTTAAATGTGTCAGGCAGATATAAACAAATCCCTCTCCCAAACTATCCTTTGATTGGAAATATGTTCGTTATTTTAATTATAAGAAAAAAGCTAGCGATTTTGATTTAATCAACAATTTTTATTACAATATAACATGTTTGAGATATAAATTGACAAACGAAATGAATTTCTTAAATTTTCTGTGAATTGCTTGTGAAATCTCTTCATACCGACTTAATTTTTTATAACTGTGAAAAACATCAGAGAACATAATATACACAATTTGTGTCAAATAGAATAGAATATTTGACAGCGCGTTTTCTAAATATTCCATGTTAAATGTCCAGACTTGATCAATTACATCTGGACATGCCTGAAAGTCTACGATTCTTCTTTCTTTCTTTCCATCGCTCGACGACTAAACATTTGAATGCTATACCAGCATGTTATATGTAACTAAGCATTTCTTGCTTAACTTGACATTAATCTTGGGAAAATGTGTCGTTAACAACGTACTGCGTAAGACAAATATTTTTTTGTGAATACCATAATATACAACGGATATGCTTGGATTTGTTATGGGCAGAGATACTCGTTGAAGTCTTGCCTTAAAACTTTTTACTTTCTCTACTATATAACTATGGAAAGTAAAGAAAGTATTATAGGTATTGAACTCAAAATTTCGATTGAAATTTACCAGAAATACATGTCTTGAGGTTTCCTGAATAAATAAAAGAAATAATAACTTTTTAGTAATCTATCCGCGCGCGCACGTACATGTGTGTGTACGTCTGTGTGTCAATATAGGGCTTTAACGATTTTGATTACAATACCGCGTGTTTAAGACATAATTTACTAATAAAGAAGGAACAGACTTTAAATATTCATTTCTAATCAACGACAATAGATGGCGATACATCACTAAAAAGAGAAAAGTACAAAATTTTATTTTGTGTGTTCCAAATGAGCATCATTTGTTATGCGAGGACGACCAGTGCTTTTCCGTTTGCATACGCAACCATCTTCTACGAATTTATTATATCAATTGTAAATTTTTTATGACAAGGTGGTTCTTTGTTGAACTTACAACGAAATGCACGCTGCAATTAAACAATGGATTCACTCTTTGTATACTGCAGCACACAAAACGACTTTTTCTGTGGCGTTGCCATTTTATCGTAAACAAACCCAGCGCCGCTGCAGGCACTGAATGGAACTAATAGGTGGGGGCTTAAAACTTTGAAATTTCCTCTATTCAATGATGTGTCGTATGCGTTGCTTTCTATTGTCGTTCATTAAAAATGAATATTAAAAATCTAATCCTTCTTTTTTAGTAACCCTGTAGACAAAAAATATAGATCTGGTTGAAACACAGGATGTAGCTCTCTTTTATGGTAATAACCATTTCAGAGATATTCACTGCTATTGGCTTAAATTTTACATTTTTTTAAAGGAATAAGTCGCCAATACTTTGTTTCTCGCGATGTTGTGCAACAATGGAATTTCAAAGCGACCCGCTTATTTAAATATTTCATCTCAGCCTCTTATATCTGCAACGAAATGTGTATGAAAGTATTTCGGCAAACTTTTACTCCTAGATTAATAAAAATTGGATACAAGAGCAAGGTTTTGTAAGAATAGTTTATTGAAGAATAGGTAGAATGTTGTTTATTACAACTTACTACGCATGTCAACTCGCCTCCTTCTAAATAGCATTCGCGCATGCGTAACTATTATTTACGCCTGCCTAACGATTAATTACTGCAGGAAGGTGTTGGCAATATTCTCTGTTGTTTACGAAACAAATGAACTGCTGAAATACGGACAGGGTGGTAAATAAGGCACGCCTAAACCATGGCGGAAGTGGTATCGAGTTTCCATATTCATAAACGATTTACCACATGATCGCCTTTTTCCACGCGTTGTGAACATTCTCTTGTCATGGAATGTAGCCCACAGATCCGTCGCTCTGTCGATAAAACGACAGCCTCTTTCGTAATGCGAAATATGTGAATGCTTTCAAAGTAGTTTAGTTATTGTTTCAGAAACGCTTTTTGTTTTTTCTACCTACAGATATAAGTGCAACCCATTTCCTCTCTACTGTATATAATCCGATATACGAGGGCTGATCAATAAAGACTGAGACTGATTTTTTTTCTGTAGTTTCCTCGATAGTTATATGTCTCTACCACGAATTCTTGAAAAGAGCAGGTTATCATGTATAATGTACATAAGCGACAGCACTCTCGTAACGGTAGGTTGGTAGTAATGCTGTATATTGTTGACCCTACTTGAATTTCGCATACGACAAAATGGAGGTGACACGAGAGGAGCAATGCAGCGCAATAAAATTTTATTTTCGTTTAAATCATACAGCCTTGAAACTTTCGAAAAGCTGAAGCAAGCATACGGTGAAGATGCACTACCTCGTGCAACGGTGTTTAGGTGGTTCAAGGACTTCAAAGAAGGGCGAGTCCTCTGTGCTAAGCAAGATGGGCCTGGTGTTTCGGAATGGAATGATTTACCAGCATGCAGTCTCCCCCCCTCACACTACTGTTACAGCAGCTACTACACGTCAGTATTGGCTACACTGAGGAAGCACATTACAAGGAAACGTCCAGAACATCATCGGAATGGGTGGCGACTTCATCACGACAACGCGCGGCCTCATGTTGCAAATCAAGTCCAGGAATTTTTGGCTAAATTCAACATTACCTGTGTGCCGCATCCGCCTTAAAGCCCCGGTCTTACCCCCTGTGATTTCTTTTTATTCCCATTACTAAAGGCAAAGCTCCGGGGCATTCGATTTGAGAGCACTGAAGCAGTGCTAAAGAAAAGTGAGGCGATTCTCAAAGACCTGACAAAGAATGGCCTGCACCATGTGTTCGAGGACTGGCAGAGACGCCATAAAAAGTGCATTCAGTTAGGAGGGGACTACTTTGAAAAAGATCATGTCAACATTGAAATGGAGTAATAAAGTGAACAAAAATCAGTCTCAGTCTTTATTGATCAGCCCTCGTATACGATGTATTTCAATAAATTATTCATAAAATATTTTGTTTTCTAATCCATTCCCTGCCAATTGTGATTAATATTGGCAGAAATGGTTTCAATGCCACTTTGTTACAGATACACATGAACCATCCAGGTACTGTGTTTAGTAAAAGCCTGGCTTGATTTGGTTCAGGAGGAAGAAAACAAAACCGATGTTACCTACATTCACATGACCTTCTCCACCCTCTATCGGTCATTTTAATTGAGATAAACCTTTACAGAAATAACTACATTACAGATTTCATTTTAGATACAAAACGAATAGGATAGTCAAATGTTTGAAAACTGGACGCTATACGCTGGCCTAAAATTCCACAGTTTTCATGACATCGCAAACAACAGCTCAAAATCGATAGAACTTTAAGAGCAAATATTGAACAATTCGAACCATTAATAACTCTGAAATGGCTGATACCACAAAAAAGTTAATTGTGTGCTTTAAAGAAATCTACATTTTTTTTTTGTGTGTGTAGTAACATATATTTTGTCATGTAAATATATTAAATATATGGTATTTTAATGAAAATCGTTAGAACCATTTTTATAGAAGCTTTCCAAAAAATCTTCCAGGTCGCAAATATACCTAGTTGCGTATTTATCCAAATTTTCATTTTTGAATTATGCTGTTCTCACACACACACACACACACACGAACCTTTTTTTAAAATGTTTTTTTAGATTCAGAGGGTCTCAAAACATGTATTTCCGTGAAAATTCGGAATCGAATCTTTGGGTGGAATGCAATACCTTGTCTATGTACCATGTACGTGTTAGAGACAGTAAGGGTAAATTGTCATACTGTTTCCCTCGTTTGTGTCACTTTTGCCCGCATTAGCAACTGCGGTTGTATCTTAAAAATACAACAGATGGCACTGTGTCTCATACAGATGGCACTGTCTGTCATTCTCTGACTTCAACGCAATGCGACCAACATCAGAAAAATTAATGCCGCCAATCGCACAGATACATCCCCAACTTACTCCCTTTGGGGTTTTTTGGTGTACAACCTTACGGTCTGAATTCACGGAACGTAAACGTCAGCCATTTATCTTGGGAAACATGTCCATCTGTGAACAGCATAACTCGGAAACGAACAGTCGGATAAACACCAAACTTGGTATTTCGGTTATGTATCTCCCAGAGATGCGACACAAAGGTTTTCAATGAAATCCTCCCACGCAAGATTACCCCTTGCACGGAACATTTTGTTGAACAATTAAAAGCGTACCAATTCCGCTTGCATCTACAACAAAATTAGCAATAAGATTAACATCCCGATTAACATGAAGCATATGGAGAATAAGCCTTTGTAAAAATAGCTTGTATAAGAATAGAGGGCGAGTGTAACACATCACATTTTTAATATAAGTTTAGGTTTCTGAATTCATGCAATGTTAGGTTAGGTTTTTTTTTTATGAGGTTAGGTTAACTATCTGCCAGTGTTATGGTAAAGTAACTTTATTAAATCTTTCACAGTAACATCCTATATAAAACTTTAAATCTTTCACAGTAACGTCCTATATAAAACTTTAAATCTTTCACAGTAACGTCCTATATAAAACTTTATATCTTTCACAGTAACGTCCTATATAAAACTTTAAATCTTTCACAGTAACGTCCTATATAAAACTTTATATCTTTCACAGTAACGTCCTATATAAAACTTTAAATCTTTCACAGTAACGTCCTATATAAAACTTTATATCTTTCACAGTAACGTCCTATATAAAACTTTAAATCTTTCACAGTAACGTCCTATATAAAACTTTAACACTTTTAACATTTACACTTCTGGCGGATAGTCTCTCGCTGCTTCTTTTAGCAGATGGTGCAGCCTGTCTTTTTTCTGATACCTACGTTTGAATAAGTATTCAGCTAGGTAACCTGCAAAATGTTCCTTTTTTCGTCCGAAAACAGGAATTGAATATTTGCAGTCTTTCCACTTGGACTCTATGGTGTTGGTATGGATTGAGAGCTCCTGCCCTCCTAGCCTTCGTGTATTAGCTGCGTGGACTTCTCCGCTGGCGTAGCTGCTGACAAATTCCACGGAGTGGTTTACTCGAAGGTGCCGGAATCCTTCGTCTTGGAGTGTATCATATGATTTCCAGCAGTCTGATATTATTGTTGTTCCGGGTAAAATCCAGTCTTCAATTATACGCAATAATGTGTCCTTATCCCTGCGTTCCACTGGAACAAGGAAGAAGTTCGTCTTCATGTCTCGTTGGACACCTCCGAACACCCATTGGCCTTCGATGTGATGCCCACGGTTGTACTTTCTTCGTCCGAACTTGGATTCATCGATTTCAACCACTGTCCCGATTCCTCCAATTCGCCTGCGGTTTTGTAGGGCCCAATTCAGACAGATTGACCGGCAATAGCTAGACCAGTTTACTACGGTGTGCGAGTTTACATCCATCTCGCACATTATTGTGCTTGTTCTGGGATTTTCTAGTATGCACCACAGTATACAAAAGTGCATTATTTGTTGTGGAGAGAGATGTGAGTCACCAATAAAAGTACCCTTTTTAGCACTTACTACCCTCCTTGGGTGACCCTTTTGGCATATGAAAAATATCCGCCTTCCTTTCCTCCATTTTAATGGAACAATTTCGTCGCATACTTCGCAGATGCATATTTCGTTAATAATTCCATGCTGCACCAGGAATTCCTGCAGTACCTGCAGGTTTTCTATACCCGTTAACTCCCTCATCACTTTCTTCACACTTACTTGGCACCCTCTGCAAGCCATTTTCTACTCAGAAGTATTCTCAGCTGACTGATGAATCATTCCCGCTCTTATTTTAAGCGGCTATGAAATTAACAACAACAACCAGCAATACCAACACATTCTTCACTTAGCGGATTACCTAATTCGTACTGCAGTTGGCACTTCCGAATCTGCTGCAGTCTTACCGTGAAGATGACCGCGTTTACTCTAGTAACTTTCCTAATTACACCATTTCAGTGATATACAAACAATTCGCTTTCCAAACTTGGATTTATGCACCACCGACTTCATATACAAGTACTGCAACAACTCAGGTAATTACTTTCGTGAATCCTCAGTTTACTTCACGTATAAATGCGGGGAAACAGTATGACAATTTAGCCGAAAGTAAAAAGCAGAAGAGGGGAAAAAAACAAAACAAACTACTACTACTATTGAAATGATCAATTCCTTCAAAAAGCTGTTCTTATGATTTCCTAATTATTTATAAAATTCATCAAGAATGAGCACATCTCATTCTATTCACAAAAATTCAACATTTACATTTCATTCAGTAGCATGCTTATGTCTCAAACACGTGACTCTATACAATAAAATGTTAAAAGCAATTTCGGAAAATCAGAAATAACTAAACTTTTGCATGTAAAAGGTAAATTGGGTTGGAAGGTTTACCCGTAAATTTGAATTTCCAGTAAAATGTCATGCGGAATTTTTGGGTGGAACACAATACTTCCTCTACCTAGCACGTAATCCTTTACGAGATGTATAGGCGGTAAAAAGTAAAATAGACTCTCTAACCACAAAAATTTATTTCCATATACAAGTCTAGAAATTCTTCACAGAGAATGTTTTGCTTTCTCTACTACGTATAGTAAGTAGCGGAAGTATTGTATTCCACCCAAAAATTTGATACCGAGATTTCACTGGAAATACATGTTTTGAGACCCCGTGAATCCAAAAAAAGCATTTTTGGAAACATGTCCGTGTGTCTGTCTATGAACAGCATAACTCAGAAACGAACAGTCGGATAAACACCAAACTTGGTATTTAGGTTCAGCATCTTCCAGAGATGCGACACGAAGGTTTTAAAGAAAATCCCCCCACCCCAGATTACCCTTTACAAGCAACATAGATCGAAAATTTTAGTTTTCTCAAAAATGGCTAACGATTTTGATTAAAATATCATATGTTTAAGATATTTTCATGACAAATAAAATGTATATCTTGAATTTTCTGGGAATGTCTCCAAAAGTATTCTTCATTGTGAACCACTTTTGCATAACTGGTAAACCATAAGAGATAAGACAAAATTTTACTACACGAAAAATGTAGATCGCGTTAAAATACACAATTTATGTCATATACATTTTTGTTGAGTGAACCTTTTCGAGATATTGCTTGTTATTCCCTTAAATTTTTCAATACTTATTTTCTCAAATGGGAATTCGTTATTCGTTTTTTTTTTGTTTTTTTTTTTTTTTTTTTGTCTTGGATATGCAAACAGAATGATGCTGCGCCTAGCAACCCGCTATTGAAAGATATGTCTATGCATAAAGACTACTGTATTTCTATATTGCCCTTGCAATTACAAAACAAGGGGAACATAGTAGGCCTTAAGCGATAGTCAAATATTTTTAGAACTGGTCGCTATGTTTAAAATGTAATTCTCTTTGCATGTCAAAAGATCGTTTCTGCAAGTGTTTATCTCGATTAATATGAAATAGATGGAGAATAAGAGTTTGTAAATATAGTTTGTACAAGAGTAGAGAAAGTCATGTGAGTGTAACACATCAGATTTATTGGATTCAGGGGGTCTCAAAACATATATTTCCGGTGAAATCTCGGTATCGAATTTTTGGGTGGAATACAATACTTCCCCTACTACTACACGTAGTAGAGAACGTTAAAATTGTTACAACCATTTTAAATAGACCATATTTATAAGATGTTCCAATTTTCTCTGAACGTCTCATAAGGTCTCTTCACTATGGATTAATTTTGTAATTAATGTTAAACCTAAGACATAGACAAGAGCTTATTACACAACAGTAAAACTTGTTAAAACGCCCAAAATATGTCTTTTGTGGCAATAACCATTCCCAAGATATTCAATGTTAATGGTTTCAATGTTCAAATACTTAGCATTGTTTAAGTAATAAATCTCCATTCGTCTACTTCTCGTGGTGAAATAAGAATGGGATTTCAAAGCCATCACCACATGGCGGGCGACACGCTAATATTTAACTAACGCTTAATTCTTTTGTATCCCTCTTGTAAAGAAATCTGTAATGAAGCCATTTCTGCAAAAGTTTATCTCGAATAATATGCTTTTGTAACAATAGAAAACAAATAAAAGTAAATGATAGTGGGTGGTAGAGAGAGTAACATTTTATTTTTACTTTCTCTACTACGTATAGTAAGTAGGGGAAGTATTGTATTCCACCCAAAAATTCGATTCCGAGATTTCACCGGAAATATGTTTTGAGACCCCCTGAATCCAAAAAAAAAAAGCATTTTTACTTTCTCTACTACGTATAGTAATTAGGGGAAGTATTGTATTCCACCCAAAAATTCGATACCGAGATTTCACCGGAAATATATGTTTTGAGTCCCCCCTGAATAAAAAAAAAATCATTTTTGGATACATGTCCGTGTGTTTGTCTATGAACAGTATAACTCAAAAACGAACAGTCGGATAAACACCAAATTTGGTATTTAGGTTCAGTAACTTCCAGAGATGAGACACGAAGGTTTTCATGAAAATCCTCCCACCCCATATTACCCTTTACATGGAACATTTTTCGAAAATTTTAATTTTCTCAAAAATGGCTCTAACCATTTTGATTAAAATCGTATATTTAAGATACTTCATGACAAATAAAATGTATATCTTCAATTTTCATGGAATGTCTCCAAAAGTATTCTTCATTGTGAAAGACTTTTGCATAACTGGTAAACCATAAGAGATAGACAAAATTTTACTACACAAAAAATATAGATCGCGTTAAAATACACAATTATGTCACATACATTGTTTTACTGAGTGAACCATTTTCGAGATATTGCTTGTTATTCCATTAAATTTTCCAATACTTATACTTTTTCTCAAATTCGTTATTCATTTTTTTTTGTCATGGTAATGCAAAGAGAATGGAATACTCCATATAGCAACGAGCTCTTAAAATATTTGACTATGCTTAAAGCCTAGCAATTCCCCTTGTATCTACAAGAAAATTAGCAATAAGATTAATATCTCGATATCTTGATTAACATGAAGCATATGCAGAATAAGCGTTTGTAAAAATAGTTTGTACAAGAGTAGAGAAAGTCATGTGAGTGTAACACACCAGATATTTTGTGTACACAACACACCCACTTCATTTCTTTGCATCCAATTGTCCAACACAAGTCCTAATACAAAAAGCTGTGGTAGGCCACAGTAATGCACGCACATTTGTGTTGCCTAGGAAATGGGCGGGAGAGGTTAAGTATAGAGAGAGGGGGGGGGGAGAGAACATCACACTCTACAGTTGTTTACGACAGGAAGTGTGGTGACTGCTTTGATGCATTTGATGGTCATGATGATTACATATCCTCAATAACAACAGGCGAGCATGCGCACAACGACACATATCCGGAAATATCATTTAACAACAAAAAAGTAAAACCCATCTGTATCCCGGAAACGGATCAAGGTAACTGTGCTATTTCATGACTAAAAATACGCAGGAATGGGTCCGGCAGCAACGTAGTTTTTCAACTGGTATAGGTGCACTACAGTCGTTTAACAACCCGCATCGTTTACTATACAGTTATGCCCGGATTACGATAAACTTTAATTAAAGTGACTTAACGTGACGGGACGTAACCTAAGTTAAGAAACACTGCTCAACTGAAGGTCTAATTATGAGAATGACTCTTTGTAGCTCTTTTATTACTTCATACTACTGCTTCACGCCGATTGGTTCTAATTACCATATGACATCAAACTTGATGTAAAGGGAAGGAAAAGTTCAACACTGCCAAACTCTTAAGTTACGTCGCGTTAAGTCACGTTACGTTAAGTTCATCGTAACCCAGGCTTAAGGGTTAGATGTGAAACTTTATCTGTGATTTTCAATAGATGTACATTAGATGTGTCGTCCTCTGTGGTGTAGTGGTTACCATGCTAGCCTCTAGTTGTGGTCACGGGTTCAAACCCGGCGGAAGACGATGGATTTTTTTCGGGCGTAAAAATTCTTTGCATGGCTTCCTTCGGAAGGGAAGTAAAACCGGTGGTCCCCTGTCGTAGATTTACGGCACGTAAAAGAATCTCAAGTCTGATAGAGAGGCTTCTGGGCAAAATTATCATCTTTCACGCCCAATATAGACCACAGCAGTTAAAGAGCGCCCATAAATAAAACTCAATTAAATTTTTTACATTAGACACGAGAAAAATACCATACTCACAGAACTTCTATCCATCCTATTCAACTATAGTTACACAAGTAACTTCTATCCATCCTATTCAACTATAGTTACAAAAGTTTTAATATCCTATCTAGTTTATGTTGATCGAGAAAAACGTTTGCAGAAATTGCTTAATTAAGTTCTTCGTAGGTACAAGACGGTCTCTATATGCTGACCTATACATTTTACTCTTTGTAGGACCACGAGAAACAAATGAACGGTGGCTTAGCCCTTCAAAAAGTATTAAATATTCAAACCAATAACAAGATAGCTATATCTCGAAATGACAGTGCCACAAAAAACAAATGGGGTGCATTTTTGAATAGAAATGTTTCTTTTTTTCTGATGGTTCAGAGTAATGGGGATTTCACAAGCTATTCGCAGAGACTTTAATGTTCCTTTGTCATACATACATAAACATGTGGGGTTTTAAACAAAACCGCAAACCCTTTTGCTAAAATAAAAAATTCTGATGTGTAACACTCACATGACTTTCTCTACTCTTACACAAACTATTTTTACAAACGCCTATTCTCCATATGCTTCACGTTAATCGAGATATCGAGATGTTAATCTTATTGCTAATTTTCTTGTAGATGCAAGAGGAATTGGTAAGCTTTAAGCGATAGTCAATGTTTTAACAGCTGGTTGCTATGTGGAGTATTCCATTCTCTTTGCATTACCAGGACAACGAATTTGAGCAAAAGTGTAAGTATTACGATTTTGCGCTTGTAATCTTATAAATGGCCAAACACTACGTTTTAGATGGGCATGTGCTGGAGTAAGCAAGCAGCATACGTAATGTTTGAACTTTATTTTTTCGTAATCTTATTTCCTTATATTTTTGACACTTTAAAATGGTGCAATAATTGCTTAATTTCTTGAAATTTTTCAGTAAACGTTGCTTAAAGCTGGATGAAGATACCTTAAACAGCCTTTTCGTAATATAACGCTTAGTTTTGGAGTTTGGGTCAATACATTATTGATTTCAGGTAACCTTTTGAAAATTTTGTTACATATTTTTTTCCCCTACGAAAAGTTTTTAATGTTGCGTAGGCTTTAATCTTTACTTGGAAAAAAAAAACTATACTCAGCACCTAGCACCTATTTATGGTAGGTAGAATGGTGATTTCACCGAGAAAAAGATTTGCGTGTGTTTAAGAGAGAGAGAGGGTGGGGGGCATAACTCAAAACTATCAAAATTGATACTGTAGGTTCAGCATCTTCCAAATCTTCCAGAAATCCTTCACCCCAGACTACCCTTCATATAGAAAATTTGTTCTTAATTTCTGGATATCTAAAAATAATTCCAACGAATTTTATTAGTGCAATATATTTTTAAAGATATTTTTACCAGAATTTTCTGCGAATAGCCTGAAAAGTTGGTTTAATTCTGAATTAACATTGAAATCTTTTATAAAAGTGGAAGATCGTAAGAGACAAAAAACTACTACGAAAAATGTTGATCTAAAACCAATAATCATTAATGATTTTATGATATTCGATATAATTTTTAAATTTTAAAATAGATGCTTTAAACCTTTTGAAAGTGTCATTCCTTTGTTTCCGTGGTCATGCAACGAGTGGAATTTATAGGCCATACAGCGATCCGCTTTAAAAAGATCTGATTATCGCTTCAGCCTCCTGTATTCCCTCTTGTACATGCTACGAAATGTAGAATGAAATCGTTTCTGCAAAGGTTTATCTCGATTAAAATGAAGTAGTTGGAGAAGAAAACTTTTGTAGGAAATGGTTTGCAGTCGATATATAAAAATAAACGATAGGAGGTAGAGAAAGTCATGTGAATGTAACACATTAGATAATTAGAAAATTATTTTCGTAGAAATAACTTATTGGAGCACTATAATTTTATCCCATAATTTGTAGAACAATATGTGATCATTTCAGCTGAACTGGTTGAAAGTTGTACACATCCAGAGTATCCTTAAAACAAAATGCAAGGAGAATTAAAATATTCAAGTGATGCCAAAACCTAAAATTGATAAAAATCACCCAAGTTTCCTCCTTTGAAGGTGTACTCATATACTTGCGCAATTTCGCAAATATAAGCTGATTTAAATGCCAAGCTGCTAATTAGTTCGCATAGCTTTACTTCGATACAACGATGTTTTAAACATAGCCGAAATATACGACCAAATATAATACAAACTATTTCACTTACACTATTTAAACATAAACACAGCATCTTTTCGGAGCAATGATGTAGTCTAATTTCAATGGATGTTCAAAATACACCTTTCGGTAAATCACTTTTACTATAGTCGACCTAAACAAAGTATTCAGACTTTTGAAGAGAAACTCTGCAACTAAAATCTGTCCACACCAAATGCAATAGAAAACAACTTACCCGAGGAAATTTGCTCTCTTGCTTCCGCAACATTTTCACACGTCCCCTGCTCCCGAAACAATTGAATGCACACAACAAGACGTTTTACTCACATCTGTCACTGGAACAGAGCGACCGCGGCTATCTTAATATGTCGGTCGCAGCGCCTCTAGCGGAGGGCAGGGTGCGCTGTATGCACATGTGCATGGCGTCTCTGAACACGTGTGAGGGGGTGGAGCCAGCTTGCTTCTTCCCTCCTAAACTAAAACTGTGAGGGAGATTTTTATACTTATTCCAGAAACACATACAGTGTGTCCAAAAATATTGTCAGCTAATTTTCAAGTCTTCGAGTGAAAAAGCGTTGCTTAAATATTTCCATATTATTTGAAAGTGTTTTTTAGCATGCGGAATAACCAACCACTCACAGAAAATTTTAAATGCTTTCCTCGATATCCAAAATGCTCCCATATAGGATGGCGCCTCCATAGGCGAAGAATGAGAGGCAAGAGTGCAAAAAACAGGCATATTGAATCATAATTCTAATGTATTTTTTTGGTTGTAAACAACAATTATTTGATTATACTGATACAGTTTTAATTCTTTTACGCAATATAACAAGAACTTTTCTAAAAGCCTGATGTGCTATGTTCACGTGACCTCTACATTTTTAAGGGGCATACAGGAGCCTGAAGCGATAGTCTTATCTTTAAAAAATGAGTCGCTATATGTTGGCTTCGAAAATTCATACCCTTTCCATAACATCACAAGAAACAAACGAATGGTGCCTCAGCAGCTCAAAAAAAGATAAAGTATTGAACATTTCAAATCAATAACAACGAATATATTGGAGATGGTTAATGCCACAAGCATTTTGACATAAATTGTGTGTTTTAATGTGATCAACATTTTTGTGTATAGTAAGCTTTGTCTGTCTTGCGCTATGGCGTAGTGAATTGGAGCGTTGAGTTCGATTTGGTTATAGCCCTCTCTAAAGGACCGGGTCCAGAATCCATTCAGCATCGTGCTCAAATTTTAGGAGCTATAAATATATAATGATCTGTAGGTTACGGAAACCAACGTTCCGGCAGGGGAAAGCATGGTGCTCACCACATCATCTCCCTTTATCGACTGGATGATCACCAACCTCTGCTGTGCGCATGTGGGCAAGAGGTCGGCAGTCGGACTGGTCGGCCACGGTCATAGATGATGCTTTATTTATTTTTTTATTAATATTCGAAAAAGGCTATAGAAAAGGAGGATTACAATTGAAACATGGAACTTAAGGGAATATGTAATAAATTTGGAGAGATGTGTAAAGAAGTAGAGATTAGAAACCAAGATACCATGATATTAATCAGAAACAAAAAACAAAGGAAATGCCGCGGAAAATACAGGATCTTTCATGCATTTTTATAGTGGAGCGTCTAAAAATCAAAGAGCCAAACGTAGAGTATCTATATCAATAAAAAATATCTGATGTGTTACACTCTACTCTTGTACAAACTATTTTTACAAACGCTTATTCTCCATAGCTTCATGTTAATCGAGATATCGAGATGTCAATCTTATTGCTAATTTTCTTGTATGTGCAAGGGGAATTGGTAGGCTTTAAGCGAGTCTAATATTTTAAGAGCTGGTTGCTATGTGAAGTATTCCATTCTCTTTGCATTACCACGACCAAAACAAAAGAAAGAAAGAAAGAAAGAAAGAAAGAAAGAAAGAAAGAAAGAAAGAAAGAAAGAAAGAAAGAAAAATGAATAACGAATTTCCATTTGAGAAAAAGTACAAGTATTGGAAAATTTAAGGGAATAACAAGCAATAGCTCGAAAATGGTTCATTCAACAACAAAAATGTATGACATAAATTGTGTACTTTAATGCGATCTACATTTTTTGTATAGTAATATTTTGTCTATATCTTATGGTTTACCAGTTATGCAAAAGTCATTCACAATGAAGAATACTTTTGGAGGCATTCCCAGAAAATTCGAGATATACATTTCATTTGCCATGAAAATATCTTAAACATATGAAACTTTAATCAAAATCGTTAGAGCCATTTTTGAGAAAATTAAATTTTTCGAAAATGTTCCATGTAAAGGGTAATCTGGAGTGGGGGGATTTTGTTGAAAACCTTCGTGTCGCATCT
This sequence comes from Deroplatys truncata, assembly GCA_030765065.1. Taxonomy (NCBI): domain Eukaryota; kingdom Metazoa; phylum Arthropoda; class Insecta; order Mantodea; family Mantidae; genus Deroplatys; species Deroplatys truncata. The sequence continues at coordinate 76,091,069 of CM060982.1, read as the reverse complement.
CTGGAAGATACTGAACCTAAATACCAAGTTTGGTGTTTATCCAACTATTCGTTTCTGAGTTATGCTGTTCGTAGACACACAGACAGACACACAGACAGGGACTTGTTTCCAAAAATGCTTTTTTTGGATTCAGGGGGTCTCAAAACATGTATTTCCGGTGAAATCTCGGTATCGAATTTTTGGGTGGAATACAATACTTCCCCTACTTACTACACGTAGTAGAGTAAGTAAAAAAGATGAATTTTACAATAAACTAAATGGAGTAATAGAAGAAATTGGAAACGCAAGGGAAATTAGAATTGCAGGAGATTTTAATAGTAGAATAGGGAAGGAAAAACAAAGTAAAGTTGTAGGTCCACAAGGAGAAGGCATAGTAAATGGCAATGGTGACGGATTAAACGAATGTGTGAACAGAATTCCTTGAGAATATTAAATGGATATTATCAGCATAAGAATATCCATAGATTTACAAGGTATCAGGATACACTTCACAAAAATCAATTATTGATTACAATGTTCTTAACAACAAATGAAATTAAAGGTGCAAGTTGTGAGAGCGTATAGAGTAGCAGCATTTGGCGACCATTTCTTAGTCAATTCCAAAATCCTATTTCCTTTCATAACAGTGAATGGAGGAGGAATTCAAACTGAGGGTGATAAGCAAGGGGGGAAAAAACAGAAACAAGCGCTCATAAATGCGATTTGACAAGTCTAGAAGATGAAAGCACCGTTTATCTGTATAAGAAAAGATGAATGAGAAATTAACAGAAACAGCATTTGATTCTACACAAATTTAATACCAGTACATTTTGGATAAAATATATGAAGCTGCAAAAGAAGCTATTGGTGGAGAATGTGACAATCAAAAAGGAAATAGGTATTCTTATTGGAATGAGGAAATTGGAAAGGAATCTAAAATGCCTAAACACAAAGAACATAGAAGATAAAATATAACTCAGAAAACAACAAGCAAAGATTAGGAAGAAAATATCAAAAACAAAAGACAACAGTTTGGAAATACAGTTAAAAGTAGAAGTGTTCATTGCAGGAAAAAGGAGTACAGACGCTTGGAAGATTTTAAAAAATGTTAGATGGAATGACAAAGAAGTATTAATTTTAAATCATGAGAAAAGTATTTTAAGGACTTGTTAATAGAAAACGGAGAGAAATAAAAGAGTACAATGGAGGAAGAGGCTAATGAAAAGTTTAATGAGTTTATGCACTTAGAATTATAAATAGTAAAGAAAGCAATAAAATCGTTAAAGTATGGATAAGCACCAGGGATTGGAGTCATCTGGCTGAATTGTTAAAGCATGGAACAGATAAACTTTACGAGCAACTGAGAGATTTATTTGAAAAATCTGATGTGTTACACTCACATGACTTTCTCTACTCTTGTACAATCTAATTTTACAAACGCTTATTCTCCATATGCTTCATGTTAATCGAGATATCGAGATGTCAATCTTATTGGTAATTTTCTTGTAGATGCAAGGGAAATATGGTAGCTTTTAAGCGATAGTCAAATATTTTAACGCTGGTTGCTATGTGGTGCATTCCATTCTCTTTGCATGTCCAGGACATAAAAAAAAAATGAATAACGAATGTGAGAAAAAGTATAAGTATTGTAAAATTTAAGGAAATAACAAGCAATATCTCGAAAACGGTTCACTCAACAAAAGAAATGTATATGACATAAGTTGTGTATTTTAACGCGATCTACATTTTTTGTGTAGTAAAATTTTGTCTATCTCTTATGGTTTACCAGTTATGCAAAAGTCGTTCACAATGAAGAATACTTTTGGAGACATTCCCAGAAAATTCGAGATATACATTTCATTTCTCATGACATTATTATAAACATATGATATTTTCATCAAAATCGTTAGAGCCATTTTTGAGAAAATTAAAATTTTCGAAAAATCTTCCATGTAAAGGGTAGTCTGGGGTGGGGGGATTTTCTTGAAAACCTTCGTGTCGCATCTCTGGAAGATACTGAACCTAAATACCAAGTTTGGTGCTTATCCGACTGTTCGTTTTTGAGTTATGCTGTTCACAGACACACAGACACACACACAGACACACACACACACACACAGACACACACACACACACACACACACAGACACACACACGGACATGTTTCCAAAAATGCTTTTTTAGGATTCAGGAGGTCTCAAAACATGTATTTCCGGTGAAATCTCGGTATCGAATTTTTGGGTGGAATGCAATACTTCCCCTACTTACTATACGTAGTAGAGAAAGTAAAAATGAATAACGAATTCCCATTTGAGAAAATAAGTATTGACAAATTTAAGGGAATAACAAGTAATATCTCGAAAATGGTTCACTCAACAACAAAAAATGTATATGATATAAATTGTGTATTTTAACGCGATCTACATTTTTTGTGTAGTAAAATTTTGTCTCTCTCTCTTATGGTTTACCAGTTATGCAAAAGTCGTTCACGATGAAGAATACTTTTGGAGACATTCCCAGAAAATTCAAGATATACGTTTTATTTGTCATGAAAATATCTTAAACATATGATATCTTAATCAAAATCGTTAGAGCCATTTTTGAGAAAATTAAAATTTTCGAAAAATCTTCCAAGTAAAGGGTACTCTGGGGTGGGGGGATTTACTTGAAAACCTTCGTGTCGCATCTCTGGAATATACTGAACCTAAATACCAAGTTTGGTGTTTATCCGACTGTTCGTTTCTGAGTTATACTGTTCACAGACAGGCACACACACAGACACACAGACACACACGGACATGTTTCCAAAAATGCTTTTTTTGGATTCAGGGGGTCTCAAAGCATGTATTTCCGGTGAAATTTCGGTATCGAATTTTTGGGTGGAATACAATACTTCCCCTACTTACTATACGTAGTAAGAAAGTAAAAAGCACATGTATATGTAACAGTGGGATTTGTTGTTAATAAAGGATTACGAGAGGGATACTTGTATCTCCTACATTATATAAAATAGAAAAAGCTATAGAAGATTGCAAAAATAAGTGTAAAAATAAGTGACTCAACAATATACTCCCTGTAATTTGTGGATGGCCCAAGAATATGAAGACGCAGAATATCTTACAAGGAAGTTGATTCAAGAGTAAATAAATGGGGCTTAAAAGTAAATATGGATAAATCCAAATATATGGCCACTGAAATGTTCATCAAGATTTGGCACTGGAAGACGAAATGGGGATAATGAAATACACAGAGGGGAATATGAGTACCTGGGAGTAAGGATTACATAAGATGGGAAACAAGAAAATGAAATAAGACCAAAGATAAACTCAGGGAAGTATGCTATATCTACTTTGATTGGGAAATTGAGGAAGATGGTCCAATAGGCAAGAATGGGGAAAAGTTAGAAGATGTTAATAAATGCATACTTGGGTGCCGGAAAAAGATTTGTACATTGTAAAACAGGAAATATATTATTATTAAAATTTTTGTCTATTTTTATGGCTTATCAGTAATATAATATTATAAAAAAATAATTTAGATTAAGAGGACTTCAAGGTATTCATAGAAAATTTAAGATATACCCTTTATTCACCATGCAAACATCTTCAACATATGGTACTTTACTCAAAATCATTATAGCGATTTTTGAGTGTATTAAACATAACAAGTATTTTTCATAACTCCACTGGGGTGTGGAGGATTTTCTTGAAAATCTCTGTGGCGTATCCTCAGAATATGCTAACGTAAACACCAAGTTTGGCACTTTCCAACACTTTTAGTTACGCTGTTCACACAGATGTTCAAAGACACAAGTACCCATGCCCAAGGCTGAACTGGAACCCATAGCCATTTAATTCCATAGTTAAGTGCTCCCGAGCATAGCTACGGTAGCAAATTGAGAACTTCAAGTACAGATAGTTTTATGGAAAGAAAATGCAAATGAAAGGCACTAGTCACAGTAGGTTACGTAAAAATCAAAAGATGGGTGTACTGTATATCTTTGAGTAGGTACGGTTAACAACAATCATGGTAATATTTATACTATTGACGATAATAGTCTGTTTATTTAATGACACTTTCTGACTACTAGGGCCACGTTACTAGCATTACGTAACAATAACAGCGATAATAATATATTCCAAATTCTCAAAGATGATATTTTTCTACCAGCCAAGAGAGTGTAGGCGCAGTGGAAATTTTTAACCAGATGGCGCAGCTAGTTTTATTATTTTGAAGTTAGAATACTAGTAGATCAGAGGGCCTAATATTTGTCGAATAATTATTGTTATATTTAAATGATTGTGGTTATGAATTACTGAAATTGACAAATATTCGAAATAAGCTCTTGGCAGCAACTAGCGATAATAATTATAGACTTTGTTCCCATTTCTACTTCAGAAGAAACGTTTGATATAAATATTAGGCTGTAGTGCATTTCAGCGCTGTACGTAAATAATTCAACCACCCTTCCTTCTACAAGTTCGAGTAGCTAAACGTGTTACATTAGACGAGCCATCTCTACTTGTTTACACGAATCAGTGTAGAGTTAATTAAGAGAACCTATTCCTGACACATCGCCCATAGGCTCATACTTGTTTCTCGAGATTTGTTTCGAGGGCTGGTGTGCGATAAATGTGGATATCTCAACGGAAGAAAGAAGGAAAGAAAAAAAAAAGAATCACTACTGCGATATACAGGAATGGGCCATTTTTCTGCTCCCAATGCAGCGAGCATTGACATATACCCCAGACACCGATTAGCAACGGCGGCTGTTGCACAAGAGTACGTGAATACCCAACCTTGCAGACTATTGTTTCTTTGAATGATGTTAAACGTAACACATATGCGGTAATTTAAAATCTAGGCATTTAATCTACCGCGTATCTCCTCTATGAACTCGGCGAGGCATGGCAACACAGTCGCTAGCACGTCTTAAAATTTGCATGTTTTAAGGAGCTTATGTGCATGCACAACTGGTATGACGTAAATTACCTTATGGGGCCAGATATACGGATCGTGCACACGAAGAAGTGCTCTATTCATACTGTCACTAGTTTTACGCCAATGCCACTACGTGGTAGCATACTACGCAGAAGTTAGACACACTGTAGCAGAAGTAAGTAAAGTGCACCAGCTCGGAAACTTCTACCAGTTTCTCCATACCAACCATAATCTCAACTACAATTTAATTTAACATTACTTCGTTTTTTGCCCTAACACCGCGTACTTAATTGTGTATACAATAACAAACATCCTCCCAAAACACACTTTCTTTTGTCAGACAACTTATGCATTGTTGTTATTATTGTTGTTGATGTTGTTGGGAGCAGGCAATTGTATAAATTTGTTCACATCATAAGTAATATGCAGTAGATAGCATTTCACATTTTCAAAGCTATCTTACTAATTTTTACTTTCTCTACCACGTATAGTATGTAGTGGAAGTATTGTATTCCACCCAAAAATTCGATAACGAGATTCCACCGGAAATATACGTTTTGAGACCCCCTGAATCCAAAAAAAAAGTATTTTGGAAACATGTCCGTGTGTGTGTGTGTGTGTGTGTGTGTGTGTGTGTGTGTGTGTGTGTGTGTGTGACCGTAAACAGCATAACTCAGAAACGACAGTCAGATAAACACCAAACTTGGTATTTAGGTTCGGTATCTTCCAGAGATGCGACTCGAAGGTTTTCAAGAAAATCCCCCCGCCCCAGATTACCCTTTACATGGAACATTTTTCGAAAATTTTAATGTTCTCAAAAATGGCTCTGACGATTTTGATTAAATATCATATGTTTAAGAGATTTTCATGACAAATGAAATGTATATCTCGAATTTTCTGGGAATGTCTCCAAAAGTATTCTTCATTGTGAACGACTTTTGCATATCTGGTAAACTATAAGAGATAGACAAATTTTAATACACAAAAAATGTAGATCGCGTTAAAGTACACAATTTATGTCATATACATTTTTTTTTTTTTTTGGTTGAGTGAACCATTTTCGAGATATTACTTGTTATTCCCTAAAATTTTCCAATACTTTATCTCAAATGGGAATTCGTTATTCATTTTTTTGTCCTGGACATACAAAGAGAATGGAATGCGCCACATAGCAACTAGCTCTTAAAAGGTTTGACTATCGCTTAAATACTACCATATTCACCATGCACCTACAAGAAAATTAGCAATAAGATTAACATCTCGATTAGCATGAAGCATATGGAGAATAAACGTTTGTAAAAATAGTTTGTACAAGAGTAGAGAAAGTCATGTGAGTGTAACACATCAGATTATTTTATTTTAAGTTGCTTGAACTTGACTACATATATTAAGCTTCTAGATAGATTTGTACACGAGATTTTACAAAAGTGATAGCATTTTTACATAAAGTTACACATTTTGTGTACGCCCAAAATGTATACTTACGCGCCACTACTGCCGATTAGTGAATCCAATTTTGCTCTTTGGGAAATGCTGCTAAAATTAATTGAGTTGTATTTATGGACGCTCTTTAACTGCTGTGGTCCTTAGCGTCCCGTTCTATATTGGGCGTAAAAGACCGGTAATTTTGCTCAGAGGCCTCTCATCGGGCTTGAAGTTCTTTTATGTGCCGTAAATCTACGACACGGGACCACCGGCTTTACTTCCCTTCCGAAGGAAGCCATGCTAAGGATTTTTACGCGCGAAAAAAAATCCATCGCCCTCCGCCGGGTTTGAACCCGCGACCTCGGGAACTAGAGGCTATCATGGTAACCACTACAACCCGGAGGACGAGAAATGCTGCTGCCACATGGTCAGTTATCACAAAAGTTTTACAATGCAAGCCGGAAATGTATTTCTTGTGGCTTATGTAGCTTTAAGGTCATTTTATTAGCACGTTATCGTTTCATAATGCAATAACTCAAGTACTGTAACGCCTGTAATCCTGATCGTAAACCCAGGTAAGGATGAGTTTAGCTTGTGCAATCAATGTTTTCTTCATCCTTCTCATGGAGACATTCTGTCTCATTTGAAGCCATTGCTGATATATTTGCAATAGTAGGTGCACTGTCTTTTGTTTGCTTCTTATGAGCTTGCCACTAAAATTATCGAATGTTTTAGAAACAGCTGACTGATATCTCTGCCTTGTGCATATTGCACAATGTGAATTAACCACCCGAAACCGTATTCTTTAAGCAGATATTTAACATTGTTAATCAAAGTGGATGAGAAAAGTAAGTTTATATTAAAAGTCCGCAAAATTGTTAAACCAGCTGATACAAGTTCATAGTTATCTTACGAACATCGGTCCCAGTTCCCGTCGAAAATTAACAGAATCATAATATACTTAGATTAACGGTCTAGGACTTGGTTTCTCAAGCTTTTCTTGGGTCGTGCCATGCATTCAACGAATATTATATGTACAAGTAAGCAAATTTTACAAGGGAAATACTTGATTCTTTTGATACAAGCGTCAAAATAACAATTTCCCTGCATTTATGACAATACTATTGATTTATTTAGTTATTTCTTGTATGTTATGTTTATAATTAGATATATACAAGAAATAAGTCTAAACTGCACATTACAGGTCATAAAAGAACCCTATATGAAAAAATCTGATGTGTTACACTCACATGACTTTCTCTACTCCTGTACAAACTATTTTTACAAACGCTTATTCTCCATATGCTTCATGTTAATCGAGATATCGAGATGTTAATCTTATTGCTAATTGGTAGGCTTTAAGCGATAGTCAAATATTTTAAGAGCTGGTTGCTATGTGGAGCATTCCATTCTCTTTGCATTACCAGGACAAAAAAATGAATAACGAATTTGAGAAAAAGTATAAGTATTGGAAAATTTAAGGGAATAACAAGCAATATCTCGAAAATGGTTCACTCAACAAAAAAAGTATATGACATAAATTGTGTATTTTAACGCGATCTACATTTTTTGTGTAGTAAAATTTTGTCTATCTCTTATGGTTTACCAGTTATGCAAAAGTCGTTCACAATGAAGAATACTTTTGGAGACATTCCCAGAAAATTGGAGATATACATTTCATTTGTCATGAAAATATCTTAAACATATGATATTTTAATCAAAATAGTTAACCATTTTTGAGAAAATTAAAATTTTCGAAAATGTTCCATGTAAAGGGTAATCTGGGATGGGGGATTTTCTTGAAAACCTTCGCGTCGCATCACTGGAAGATACTGAACCTAAATACCAGGTTTGGTGTTTATCCGACTGTTAGTTTTTGAGTTATGCTGTTCACACACACACACACACAGACACACACATGGACATGTTTCCAAAATGCTTTTTTTGGATTCAGGGGTCTCAAAACATATATTTCCGGTGAAATCTCGGTATCGAATTTTTGGGTGGAATACAATACTTCCCCTACTTACTATACGTAGTAGAGAAAGTAAAAAAAAGTTAAAACCCTAACAGTCTTCATAAAAGATTTAAAAAAATTCCTAATACAGGGTTGCTTTTATTCAGTGGAGGAATATCTAGAAATGAATTAATTTATAAGCTTTGTTATGGAATATACTATGTTTACAATTCCAAAATATAGTTTAGGTATCTACTGAACTAATAAATTAGGATTTCTGTATTTGTGCATTACATCTAATTAGACCTGTTCTTTTTGCACTAATAACTGTATTGTTGATGAAGCCAATACTTCTGTATTGAAATCAAACGGTGAAAAAATTTGAATTATTGGAGAAAAAACAGTTCATTATGTTTCTGTTTAATGGATTGTTCTGTAAAATACCTTAAAATAAGTTTTTTAAGGTTAAAATACCTATAGTGAATGAATGCGTAAACAAACTTAGTCAAACTTATATACCTGATACTGGTGCTCCGTTTCTCAGACTTAAATCAGCACAAGCTATTAACTTTACAAATTTAACTAATTTCTAATTCACAGTTTCGTTTCTGTGCGAACGTTTACGTACCACCCAGCAGTAGCTACGTACCATAGTTTGAGAATCTCTGGTCTGGGAGGTTGAAAGATTTGATAGTGCCCGTTTAAACTCTTTTACATTAACACTTTAGTATAATTGGCGCAACAGTTCTAGACATGTGAAAATCTTAATGGCAGCTATGAAGCGAGTTACGTACCAGATCAGGAGGTGACGGTCGTCTGCATGCTGCTGGAGTGCGTGGGACAGTCATTGTGAAATATCCGCACACCGGTAATGCACTGCACTGCACTGATAAATTTATAGTTACATACAGTATATTTAAACCCACCGCTGTATAAAGCGCTTAATATAAAACTCTGTCAATCATCTTGTAGGTAGAGTTAAGAAGCATTGTCGATAACCAGAACGCATCCAGCAGGCATATTAGGTATCAACATAGTATTAATCCACTTCATGTAATTTTCTGATTTCATTTCTTGATGAAAATTTCCTGTTTTTGTTACGACTTGTAAAAGAACGAAGCCGATCTTTCCAACAGCATGAACGATAAGAGGCAAGAGGTGCCTGCAAACCTAATTTGCTATCGTCACTCCAACTTTTAGATGTTGTATGACTGCTGTGTATGTATGACTCATCTTCATACACTACAGTTTGACCCTCTAATTTGTACCTCTGAGTAAGGTACTCTTCCAGCTGAGATCGTATGTCATGTTTTTCTGTTGGAACTCTATTTGATCTCGTTTTCTCCCACTTGAACCCTAAATCATTTATAATTTTTCTGAGATTTGTAGCACCACCTTGAAAATGTATGTTGTCTTTCAGTTTGATGAGCAATCTGCTTATTGTTGGCACAGTTTTTTCTTGCACATAGAAATTGTGAATCCTGCGCCGAATGACGCATTTGTCGAAATCGTCTATTTCTGTAACACATTTAAGGGCCTTATGTTTCTTCCCAGGTGTGTCAAATGGTACTCCTTCATTCATGTGTTTTTTCTTATCTTTGAGAACTCTGGAAACGGAACTCAGTGGAACAGCAGTTGCTTTGGCTACTCTTTCTTTCACTCTCTTAAGGCCTTTGGAAGCTCGGGTGAACATATATTTTCTTCCTTCATCTCTGCTTCTTGCTTCATGAACTCGAGGACATTTGCAATTATTTCCGTACTTTGGCTATGTAATACCTTACCACTTAACTTTGAAAACGTAGGAGTCATGTTATAAACATAACATATATAAAATAAGCACTATTTAGGTACTGCTCTCTTTGAAATTACAACAGATGCAGAACACTTTCTATGCAGGCTGTATTTGTTACGTACTGTGAGTAAGCAAAGGTATTATATCGCTTTCATTGAGTAAGCTAAACATAAACCATTCGTAGGCTCGGCAGCTGGGGTGGCAATCAGAAGTTTTGCGCCAGCTATACTATATAACTTCCACAAACTACTATTGCAAAACTTTTTTTCCATGTATTTAATGCTAACCGTTAACACAGAGTGTTTCGTTACACATTTCCTTATAGGGATAAGGCGGATAAAGGAAGCTGAAGTGATAATCAAATCTTTAAAAAGCAGTTCGCTATATGCTGGCTTTGAAAATCCATGTCCTTTGCACCACTACAGGCAAACAAAAGAATCTCGACCAAACATTTCAAAAAATGCATGTAAAAGTACTAGAACATTCACACCAATAGCAACAAATATTTCGGTAATAGTTATGCCCCCCCCCAAAAAAAAACTTTGCTTTAACGAGATCTACTTTTCGTGTCGTGAGCCTTCCCCAACCTCCTGCTATGGTTTAACAGTTTTATGCAACATTATACAAAATTAATTTCGGTTGCCTCCGTAGTCGAGTGGTCAGCGTTCTGGCTTCTCAATTCAGAGGTCTCGGGTTGGATTCCCGGATGGGCGGGGGGAATTTTTCTTTAGCTAGAACCATTACCTACCCTCCGCAGAGCCTGGAAGTATGAATTTGGGCGTGCTTGTTAATGAAACCCAGGAAAAGTCAACAGTTAAAATACCTACAGCCAACCTGAAGCCCCGATAAGAACACAGAAGTTAAAGGAGCTATACAAATGAAACAATTAAAAAATCATTCAAAATGAAGAGGACTTACAGGCTTTTCGCACAAAATTCAAGCTATACATTTTATTATTCATGTAAGTATGTTAGACATGGTATTTTAATGAAAACTGTGAAGAGTTATTTTTGAGAAAATAAAAAATGACTAGCAAATTTCCAAGTAAAGGGTAGTTGGTTTGGAAGATGCTGAACTCTAATACCATTTGATATTTATCCAACTTTTCGTTTTCGAGTTAAGCTGTTCATAATCAGATAAATAAGCGAACCTTTTTCTAAAAATCTTTTTGTATTCAGGAGACTTCAAGACATGTATTTGTGGTGAAATTCCCATATCGAATTTTTGCCTGAAATGTAATACTTCCTATACTTGCTATGCCAGAGTAACGAGAGTTATTTTTACTTTACTACGTAGCGGAAGTGTTGTATTCCGCCCAAAAATTCGATACCGAAATTTCACCGGAAATACATGTTTTGAAACCCACTGAATCCAAAAAAAGCATTTTTGGAAACATGTCCGTGTGTGTGTGTGTGTGTGTGTGTGTGTGTGCGCGCGCGCACAGCATAACTCAGAAACGAAAAGTCGGATAAACACCAAACTTGGTATTTAGATTCAGTATCTTCCAGAGATGCGACACGAAGGTTTTCAAGAAAATCCCCCCACTCCAGATTACCCTTTACATGGGACATTTTTACAAAATTTTAATTTTCTCAAAACTGGCTCTAACGATTTTGATTAAAATATCATATGTTTAAGATATTTTCATGACAAATGAAATGTATATCTCGAATTTTCTGGGAATGCCTCCAAAAGTATTCTTCATTGTGAACGACTTTTGCATAACTGGTAAACCATAAGAGATAGACAAAAGTTTACTACACAAAAAATGTAGTTCGGGTTAAAATACACAATTTATCTCATATACATTTTTTCTTGGGTAAACCATTTTCTAGATACTGCTTGTTATTTCCTTTTTTCCAATACTTATACTTTTTCTCAAAATGGAATTTTTTTTGTCCTGGTAATGCAAAGAGAATGGAATACTCCACATAGTAACCAGCTCTTAAAATATTTGAATATCACTTAAAGCCTACCAAATCCCCTTGCATCTACAAGAAAATTAGCAATAAGATTAACATCTCGATTAACATGAAGCATATGGAGAATAAGCGTTTGTAAAAATAGTTTGTACAAGAGTAGAGAAAGTCATGTGAGTGTAACACGTCAGATTTCTTACTTTTAATTTGCTGCCAGAATCAAGGATGCGACACGAATATTTTCAAGAATATCCACCCTTTCAAAACTACAGTTTAACTGCAAAATTTTCATTAATTTTTTATTTTCTTAAAAATACCTCTAATGATTCGAATTAAAATGCCGTACCTTTAAAATATTTGCAGATAAATAAAATGTATATCTTGTATTTTCCGGAAAAAGATGCGAAGTCCTCTTTATTCGGAATGAATTTTGCATACTTTTTGGTTAACCATAAGAGAGAGACGTAAGCTTATAACACACAAAAAAATGCATCTGATTAAAATGTATATATAATTAAATTTATGTGTCATTAACCATTGGCATTTGCTTGAATTTTCAAACATGATATACATTTCTGAAGTGCCACGTCGCCATTGTTTGTTTCGTGCGATGTTAGGGAATGTGGAATCTGAAAACCAGCATACGACCACTCGCTGTATAAAGGTTTGACAATCGCTTCAGTCTCCCGTATACCTCTTCAACAACGAAATGTGTAACGGAAGTACGGGGTGATTTGTGAAGAACTGAAACATTTATTTCTTTAATTGTTTCAAAACGAGTTAAGCTAGCGACAACTTATTATGCCTGAAATACAGAGAAATTTTGGGAGATTATTTATCTCTATAGTAAATGTTGAAAATTTCCTCCATCCTGTATAACTCAACACGTCGTTCCATGGCCGCTCGTTGGAGGACTCTGTTGTTAATAGCTCGAATCTCCTGTGTAGTTGTGCTTCAGATCGTCCAATGTCTGGGGACGTGTGGCATAAACCCTGCCTTTTAAGTAATCCCATAGAAAGAAGTCCGGCGATGTCAAATCCGGAGATCTCGGTGGCTCTTGGAAACTATCCGGTCGTCAAAGAAACTTTCAATTAGTGCCATGTATTCATTTGATGTATGACGTGTAGCGCCGTCCTGCTGAAAATATCCTTGACTCAGCTCTACATGTCTAGTTGCTCAGCAAACTCCATGAAAATCCGTCGGTACTCTGCAGCGTTCACATGGTTTTAAAAGAAAATTGGTCCCACTATTCTCTGTGCGGATATTGCGCACCAAATTCCGATTTTAACGGGTGCCTAAGTGCTTCATGAATAACATGTGGATTTTCGCTGGCCCAATAGCGTGAGTTATTTGAGTTCACATAGCCGGATAAATGGAACCATGTTTCATCTGTGAACCACGTGATGGACAATGTGGCAGGATTTTGCACAATGAACGCCTGAAACCAACGACAATAATTCAGTCGTCTATCCTTATCTGGTTTCTGTAACTGATGGACAACCGTAATCCAATACGACTTTAGACCTGCACTTTTCACAGCTCTCTGACACATTGAGTAGTTGTACCCTGTCTTCAGCGACAAACGTCTTAATGGTTTTTTTTTGAGTGACTATCCAATCGTGCTCTTACGTCAACAACCGTGGGAAGCCTAGATGAACAAGTTTTGCCTTTTTCACTCACCAGAGATCCAGTTGTTTCCAATTTGTTTACCAGTCCCAGTATTGTGTTTCTTTGGGGAGGATTTCGAACACAAAATTCTTTCTGGTATGCCCTTTGAGTAGCTGTAATTGAATTCGTAATCCAGTATTGCTTTACAAGGAAGAGTCGTTCATTTAATGTGTACCTACTGCATTTTCACGTTCTCTAGAACAAAATCTTAAAAACAGTTGCCGACACCAAAACTAACAATTACGAATAAAACATGAACATCTGCGCATCTAGTGACAGGCAATCCTGCTTAATTTGGTGCTAAAATTGGGGCACTGAATGAATTTCGAACACAACAATTAAAGAAGGAAATGTGTCAGGTCTTCATAAATCATCCTGTAATTTGTAAACGTTTATTTCGATTAACAAGAAGTAGATAGAAAAATACGCTTTTGTATGAATAGTTTGTACAGGGAATACGAAAATAAAGATAGTGGCCAGAGAAAATCATGTGAATGTAACACATTAGATTTTTGTCCTTAATAAAATCCCATGCCTTTGCTAATTATTTATGAATAGCTGCAGCACACAGATACCAGCCGGGTATGGAAATCCTAATCTTCTGGAGGCGGATGTTCGACGCCCCCTGATATGCGATCCTTTGAGCAAAACAACATGGCGACGTATCCGTATAATGAGCATGTGATAACGACTTTATCATACACACGCCCTCTGCCATAACGGGAAACAATAAGGCCTGCTTGCTATCTGAAGAACAGTTACTGCAAGATTGCTCCTTACTTCGTACCAGCCACCGAATAGTACGAACAATAATATGCTCCAGATTATTTCATATAAAGAATCGGCACAGTGTCACTACTGTCCATTCCAAACCAGAGTGCCTTTCACTGAAAACAAACCCTTTGTATTATCCGCGCGAAAGTAGTTCGCAATCCCCGCCCCTAATGGCTGCTTGATCCCCTCTCACGTGCTTGTTGAACAGTTTAAATCTATAAAAAGGCACCCTGCGTGAGAATCATAGTTCAAAATGCAACCTGAGGTAACAATCAATTTTATAAGTATGCGGTAATGAACATTTTACTTACGTTAATCACAATCCTCGAGCAAAAGTGCAACACCCAAATCTGAATCCTCCGAAGATGACTCAGCTGCCATATCACAATCAGAACTACTCTCCAAAATAATGACAAGCTTATTCACAATTCCACAGCACTGTCGCACTTAAGACAAGTTCCCATATTTTATCCACTTCTATATTCTATTATGTCTGTATATATTCCCTACACGCTTTAGTTACACTTCTCACTGAAACGCCTGTAAACTATTAGTTTCGTAATATACACTAATGCAAGTGTCAGGTATTTTTGTAATAGTGAGTTGAATATATGAAGTATTGTTTGTTTTTAGCCGCTTTTTAACTGTTTCCTGCTTTTGTGTTTGAACAGTTTATTCGCACCACACGCACTTTCCTCTGGCATGTGAACTCAAATACCAACTGATTAAATCACAAGATTTGACCTGAGCTGAGCATATGTGTGCTAGCGTATTAGGAATGACTGTTCGCTTATCATATTTCTGTGTTACGCAAAGTGTTTATTCGGTACCCAGATAGCACCTCTGGGAATTCATTGCTGCATTTCTTGTGTATGTAAGAGAGTGGCAGTCATACATACAGTTGGTATTAACAAGCAAGATGCTCTCGGCGTTAGCTCAATAACAGACGAAAATCATATCTTGTAATCTCTTAACAGCTAGTATATATCCATTACCTTTAACGACGAGTTCTTATGATAACCGCAATAAAATGTGCAGTTCTATACCTTTCCTGCTCTAATATTTCAGGATGCAATACATGTATTAAGGAACTATTTACTTTGGCGTAAGAGTGTGTTCTTGGGTTCGTGACAAGCAGAAGCACGTGCTTCTGTTTACATCAGAAGGAACTCTGGTTTGGAATGGACAGTAGTAATGCTCTCAAGCAGTCACTGTGTAAAGCAATCAATGATATCCCGGTGCGGTCGTGGGCTTCATGTACGACTGAGAAAAATCTTATATTTAACACTTCAACTACTTTCTTAGGTGTATCTTATTATATACTATTCATATACATGTATGATCGCCTATCCACTTGGCGCTAATCACTAAAAACATTGCTGGAATGTAGGCAATGCGTAATTTATGACATACGTCCATCCATATATTATAGACTCTGTCAGGAACGAAGGCGGTAAATGGCAGTTGCCGAACACACAGCTGTATGCTTGGAAAAGGGAAGTGGTCATAAACACATGGAGATTTTGCGCGAACTGTGCGACACATTATGTTGTTAAATGTTAATGTACTACATAATTCCATATCTAATTTGCTCTTCGTCGTTGGATTCTCCTTCAGAGTCAGAATCCTGAAAATGTCCGTACAATGGAGACGATCTTCTGGTAGTTTTCGATTTTGGTTCAATAACTCTAAGTAAGGTATACAATGGGTCACCTTGAATCCAGAAATAGATTTTAAAAATATTTTGTTTGTACCTACAATGTGTGTAATGTGTGTACAGCATAACGTAGAAACGAAACGTCGGATAAGTATAAAACTTGGTATTTTAATTCAATGCCATAGCCGGGATTTGAGCTACGGATCTCTTAGTCTCCGTCCGGTTGCTCCAACCACTGAGCTACCATGGTACGAGCCGGTATATACGATATTAAATTCCCCAATGATTCGCATGTTTCCCGGTAAACCACAAGGAGATCTCAAATTGTATTGAGATGACATACCCCAATGGCGACTTACAATGTTGTAAGTACTTTAAGTCCCGGGCTTCATAGTTTCAACCACTATTAGCTCAATTAATGGAATTAATTATTCTTCCACTCAAGCCGTGTGTTGGACAGGGTTGGAAAGGTAGAATCAGACGGCTGAAAAACCCGCAAGGTGCCATGGTATCTCAGTGGTTAGAGCAACCGGACAGAGATCGGGAGATCCCGGCTATGGCATTGAATTTTTCAACCGTCTGATTCTACCTTTCCAACCCTGACCAACACACGGCTTGTGTGGAAGAACAATTAATTCCACCATTGGTATTTTAAGTTTAGCATCTTCAAAGGATGCAACACAATATTTTCAAGAAAATTCCCCTTCCCCAGACTACCTTTTACATAGAAAACTGTTCACCTGTTTTATTTTCTCAAAAAATGCCTATATCGGTTTTGATTAAAATACCATGTTTTAAGATATTTACATGACTAATAAAAAGTGTATTTTCAATTTTCTGCGAATAGCCTTTGAAGCTTCCATTCTAATTAATTTTGTATATTGTGTAATTGGAAAACCACAAGAGATAGGTGATAACTTGCAAGACAAACAGACAATTTATGTAAATTTATTTTGTGATATTAACCATTTCCAAAATATAAATTGTTATTGGTTTTAATTTTCCAATACTTTATCTTCTTCTTTCTCTGTTTAACCTCGTCATATGTAGGATTTGCACCCCCCAGGACTTACAGGCGGGTGCCTGGGGTTAGAGGCCCATCGAGGAGCAGACATTCATGGAGCAGACAGAATAACCAGGATGGGTGATCAGCCCGATGCCTGGTATGAGATGAAATGAAATGATGGTGAAATGGATGAAAGGAAAGGGGATGATGGAGCAGTTGGTGGAATGAAGGGCGGGGGAAACCGGAGAACCCGGAGAAAACCCGCCCAGACGCCGCTTTGTACACCACAAATCCCACATGCGGGTCCCTGGGATTTAACCCGGGCCGCCTCGGTCTAACCACTCGGCCAAGGCGGCGCCTCATTACATTATCATATATTTTAAATGCTAAGACGCTACGCTTTTGTTTCTCGCGATTTTATGCAGAGCACGGAATTATAAAGCCAGCTCATAGCGACCTGCTTTTTAAATAAATCTTTTGTAGAAATAGTTTGTATAATATATATATAAAAAATGATCGTGAGCAGAGAAAGCCATGTCAATGTAGTCATGTAGCTGAAAATGAAGTCTACGTTTGGTTGGAATAGACTGGTCACCTCACAGCAACATTGTCGGCGACTGTACCGTGACTGACCCGTGAGTTCACGCGACTTACAGATAATATTTCTACGCTAACACTAAAATAGTGTAATAAACTTCTCTCTGTATATGCAGAGGTTTAATGTCGCACGAAGCTCGGCTGACTTTGACGAACTGAGACCAAGCGGAAGGAGAAAACGGAGCCAGCAGTTATAAAAATTAATTGGTTGGAGTGTGACGTCACCACTATGTGGCAGCTGTGTACGAACCACAAACAATATTTGTCCTGCTTAACATGCTTGAGTTTGGAAATTAATTATCCTGCAGGTCACAGTTTCACAGAGCGGAAAAGTCGATCTCAAAGAAAAGGGGGGGAGGCTCTTTCCTCTTCGCCTTCTCGTTGACTTTGCTGAAAGTACGAAATTCGAAACAAAAATCCGATATCGAAATTTCACTGTAAACGCATGATTAGAATATATCACCTTAAATACAAAAATCTGATGTGTTACACTCATATGACTTTCTCTACTCTTGTGGAAACTATTTTTACAAACGCTTATTCTCCATATGCTTCATGTTAATCGAGATATCGAGATGTTAATCTTATTGTTAATTTTCTTGTAGATGCAAGGGGAATTGGTAGGCTTTAAGAGATAGTCAAATATTTTAAGAGCTGGTTGCTATGTGGAGTATTCCATTCTCTTTGTATTACCAGGACAAAAAAAAAATGAATAATGAATTTGAGAAAAAGTATAAGTATTGGAAAATTTAAGGGAATAACAAGCAATATCTCGAAAATGGTTCACTCAACAACAAAAATGTATATGACATAAATTATGTATTTGAACACGATCTACATTTTTTGTGTAGTAAAATTTTGTCTATCTCTTATGGTATACCAGTTATGCAAAAGCCGTTCACAATGAAGAATACTTTTGGAGATATTCCCAGAAAATTGGAGATATACATTTCATTTGTAATGAAAATATCTTAAACATATGATATTTTAATCAAAATCGTTAGAGCCATTTTTGAGAAAATTAAAATTTTCGAAAAATGTTCCATGTAAAGGGTAATCTAGGATGGGGAATTTTCTTGAAAACCTTCGTGTCGCATCTTTGGAAGATGCTGAACCTAAATACCAAGTTTGGTGTTTATCCACTGTTCGTTTCTGAGTTATGCTGTTCACAGACACACACAAGAACATGTTTCCAAAAATGCCGTTTTGTTTTGATTCAGGGCGTCTGAAAACATGTATTTCCGGTAAAATCTCGGTATCGAATATTACTATACGTAGTAGAGAAAGTAACTAGTACAGTTTCTGTAGGTATAAGAGTGTTACAGGGTACTGAAGCGATAGTCAGATATTTAAAAACCGGTCGCCATATCATGACTTTGAAATTACAAACAGTGATTAACAACATCGAAATGTTAAACTTCAGCAACAGGGTTTTGTAAAGTAAACACTCTTACAAAAATGCATTTCAAATAATCCTAGTAAAAACTGTCACAGGAAATAAGTTTGGAGCATACAAAGATACAAGCTTCGCTTAACCTTAATTTCGCGTTATCTCGATCAGTAAATAGGAAAACGTTTGCGTTTCAAAGGCAAGCAAAGATTCTGTTTTATGAACAGCGCTTCCTGTAGCAGCAGAACGCAACCAAACTAGGTAAACATAGCGAATCTTGCAAACAAATGAAAAACAGTACCCACTTACTTTTGTTTAAAACGAGAGTGTACAGGCAGACAGCGCTAAGGAGGTAATTCTTTGCGATAAAATGAACAAATATATTTGCAATATGTCACATTCACACTATTTTCTCTACCTTTCTCTCTTACACAGAGTGTATCTTTATTGGTGTAATATATTTGCGGGACGTGTTCGTGACATCAAAACAGTAATAAAAGTTCATATGTACAGGGTCTCAAAATCAACCGTTTCGTTGTTATAGGTCAAAGAAGATGTATTCCATGAGTGAACAGACGAATATGCACTACACGCATGGCCGTGCAGACGGCAATGCAGCACGAGCACGTGAACTTTATGCAGAAAGGTACCCTGACAGGCAGTTACCGTGTGCAAGAACATTCACACGAGTTCACCAACGCTTGAGAGAGAATGGCGCGTTTGAGACGAGTACAAAACACGTGACAAGACAGCACCTCATTGGCTGGTGGGCAAATTGCAAGCTTTACCGCTTAGCATGTCGTCTCTTGCTCTACAAAAAACAGTTCGGTTCATATCGTAACATATTTTGGTTATTCTCGTGCAGAGAAATTTAAAAAACTCATTATTGTAGCAGTTAAATTTATGAAACTATATGAGTTTGTTCGATTCACCTATAACTACATGAACGGTTATATCAGAGGGTTTAAGAGGCTATGCGCAGGCGCTGAAGTTCGTTTCCGTTTCCGGCTGAAAATCTTCTGCCACTGTAGAAAACATAAACGAGGGAAACGGAAAGAAGACAATTGTGTTAAATGCTTTTAATAAATTCTGTGAAAAGTATCCACCTTTAATCGACAATGAATATGGTTGGCCATTGTTTAGCAATAATTGAACTTCTTTGTTAGTGATGCAGAATTGTTGCTATGATAGCTTGGGTCGCGTTTGTTTTCTGTTGTGTTTTAACCTATAGTGCTAATCGTCATTTAACTTATTTGACTCATAAAACGTTAAAGTAAAGGTGGTATACTGATGTTAATTATTAAATGAATGACTTCTAAAGCCTGAAGTTAAGAACAGTTTAATCCAGTACCTTTAAAACATAGAAGCCGAACTGTTCAGGTAAAAACTTTTGTTTGTCTACTCTTAGTATTGTATGTTATAAGTTTAGCATGTAAGGCAAAATATAGGAATAAGACATACAATGTTTAAAAGCAAGTGATCCCCAAGATGCGCAATATACTGTATTCCCATTCTGTTTGAAACAATTTCCTCTCACGGGTCTTAGTTCCCGTCATCCTCCACGTGGTGCTGTCATGTGCTCGGCGGAGTGATACATTTAAGTTTTGTTTACTTATCCTTTCAGCTTCTAGTGAAAACGGTATAGGGATGTTGGGAGACCAAGAGCGGTACGAGGCATTGAGCTTGAAGAACAAGTTCGTGCTGTGGATGCAGACCCATCAAAAAGCACAAGACGTGCGACTGTAAGAGAAAGAGTTAATCATACGACTATCTGGAGAATTCTGCATGAAAATCTTCTGTACCCGTATCAGCTTCAACGAGTGCAAGAATTAAATGAGCCGGACTTTGAGTCAAGAAGACGTTTCTGTCAACGCATGTTACAGCGGTGCGCTGTGTTCATCAATTTCCTAGCCTGAATCTTATTCACGGATGAGACTGGTTTTACTCGCGAAGGCATCTTCAATTTCCATAACACTCATAACTGGGCATTTGAAAATCCTAATGAAGTACGACAGGACAACCATCAACAGTGGTTCTCTCTCAGCATTTAGGGTGGAATCATTCATGATCACCTTTTTGGTCTCTACTTCTTCCCTCCGCGTCTGAATGGACAAACCTATCTCGTTTCTTAGAAATGAGTGGCACCACTTAACTGATAATGTGCCTCTGGACATTATCCAACGAATGTGGTTTTTACACGATGGTGCTCCAGCTCATTTCAGTATGATAGTTCGTATGTTTTTGAATTATCAATTTCCGCAAAGATGGATTGGTCGAGGGGTACCCATTGCATGGCCTACTCGATCGCCTGATTTGAATCCAATGGATTTCTTCGTCTGGGGACATTTTAAGTCCTTGGTTTATGCGGCTCCTGTACCTGATGTTGAAATTTTGAGAGGACGTATCCAAACTGGATTTGACCAAATACTAGACACACGAGGAATTTTCAACAGAGTACGCCAGAGCATGGAACGCAGGCTTACTGCATGCATCGAAGCAAGTGGAAGCCACTTCGAGCAATTTTTGTAACTTTCGATTTTGTGTTGTAACTCTGAAATAAATAATTTTCAGACCCATGTCCATATGAACTTTTTTATTGTTTTGATGTCAAGAATGCGTCTCCCAAATATATAACACCAATAAAGATACATTTTGTATATTACAGCATTCATATACAAAGTGGTTATTCTATTCGTGCTACGTTACTCACGATAGATGACTATAAAACTATAATCTCAAATTAAGTAATATGGTCTTCGATACGTACATTATACACAAAACAAAACACAGCTGATTGCACATCGTTAGTCAGTTTTTAGACAGCCGGCACAAAAAATAGGGTTTTTAACATGAGCCACTAATACTAGAAATTGAAGATAATACTCACTGGAATACAATTTTTATAACACTCCATTGTTACTACCCTCATTTCTTGTAATGGAAATTATATGTATATAAAGCGGAGGCTTGTATGGATTAAAGTAATGGATTATTTGAATGATTCGGAAATGGATTCGTCCAATGAATTCAACTGTTTCCAATCCAAACAATGTAATCAAGCATTATCAATACCATTGCTACTTCCTCTGCACAAGGAATTGGATATTACAAACTGTAACAATTCCATAATCAGCACAATTACATCAAAAGGAATAATAACATATTAAAAAGCATTTATTGTTACACTTATTCTGTTGATTTATTTTTGCCACAGTATTCTATACATTATTGAACGTTATGATGGTGTGAGTATTTATGTTATCAGCATTGATGCTATGCAGGTCAAACAATAACGAAGGCCAAAGAAGAACAACAAAGTAGAGCTTCATTGTACTCTGCGAATGTATACTGCTATTTCTACACATATTTCACCTGGATACTTTATACTTTAAATTCAGGACTGTCTAATGCTCATAGGATTACTACACTTGGCTCTCAGGATCATTCCGCAAACATTCCTAATTGCAAAATAAAATCCCACTTTTAACACTTGTACGATATATAACTATTATACATGCTTGAAGAAGATGGCTGCTTCACGTATGGAAAGTCAGTTTGAAGATGTATTATATTTGGACTGTTGTAGAGCCGAACTTGAAGTAGTAGCAAACGCACGTATAGGACCCGCTTTCCGGCAGCCTTCGCCCCAAATGTTTAAAAATAATTAACTTTGTAATTTAACTGTTTCTTTAAGATTATATATTTATGTTTGCCTCGGCTGCGTCAGTATTATTTTTAGAGTCATGAATTTGGTGATGCGGCTGAAGAATGTAGGCTTACACAGATTATAATTTTTAATTCACTCCTTTTTATTAATTCATGACACAATTTAAATAACACTTCACTGATATAGAGAGCTGTAAGATTCTTTTATTAATTACTTGCAATTTTTAACACGTAAACTATTTTCGTCTCACACGAATACGTATTAAATTTCTCGAGGACGCATCTCGTGTCCGGTTAGGAACACTTGTCTGCAACCAACACGTCCAGTTATGAGCGCTGTCTACAAGCAACTGACTTGATTTCTACCGCCTAAATTTGTAAATTTCTGTATTTCAAGTCTCTGATTGGTTATTCCTAATCCAATAGAATACTTTTACTTAACTTAAGCTTTCTTCTGGTTGTTGATTGGCTATTTTATAAACTGCCACAAAAATTACATTATTGTTGCTCCAAGAATGACTAGTAGCATTATTACACTTTCTTACTCATTATTGCCTCAAGATTACCTCATTATTAGCAACTTTTAACCCATTATTCTCACAGCTCCTACATTATTAAATTACGTAATACATTCACATAACATTATTACATGTATACAATAATATAAACATATACAATGACTGTAATATACACTGTAATATATTATTACATACATATATTGCTTTAAGGCGGGCTGTTATTATATTTTTACTTTCTCTACTACGTATACTAAGTAGGGGAAGTATTGTATTCCACCCAAAAATTCCTTACCGAGATTTCACCGGAAATACATGTTTGAGACCCCCTGAATCCAAAAAAAAGCATTTTTGGAAACATGTCCGTGTGTGTGTGTGTCTGTGAATAGCATAACTCAGAAACGAACAGTCGGATAAACACCAAACTTGGTATTTAGGTTCAGTATCTTCCAGAGATGCGACACGAAGGTTTTCAAGAAAATCCCCCCACCCCAGACTACCCTTTACATGGAACATTTTTTGAAAATTTTAATTTTCTCAAAAATGGCTCTAACGATTTTGATTAAAATATCATGTTTAAGATATTATGATGAGAAATGAAATGTATATCTCGAATTTTCTGGGAATGTCTCCAAAAGTATTCTTCATTGTGAACGACTTTTGCATAACTGGTAAACCATAAGAGATAGACAAAATTTTACTGCACAAAAAATGTAGATCGCGTTAAAATACACAAGTTATGTCATATACATTTCTTTTGTTGATTGAACCGTTTTCGAGATATTGCTTGTTATTCCCTTAAGTTTTCCAATATACTTTTTCTCAAATTCGTTATTCATTTTTTTATGTCCCGGACATGCAAAGAGAAAGTAATGCGCCACATAGCAACCAGCGTTAAAATATTTGACTATCGCTTAAAACCTACCATATTCCCCTTGCATCTACAAGAAAATTAGCAATAAGATTGACATCTCGATATTTCGATTAACATGAAGCATATGGAGAATAAGCGTTTGTAAATAATAGTTTGTACAAGAGTAGAGAAGTCATGTGAGTGTTACACATCAGATTTTTATTATATAATTTGACTAAAATCATTTAAGTGTTAAAAATACTGCCTCATGCTATGTTCTAAAAATAATACATATATAATATTCACAAAAGAGACGCCGCTTTCACTAGCAAATGAATAAACTATGGCTAACGTAATTGGTAATTTTACAAGTAAACAGGGGAAAGTTGCAATTATATGGACAAATCCTCCTTATTTACTTGCAAATTATTTTATCGCAGTCATTTAAAAAGTTGGCACATTCCGATTATGAACTGTTCGTGCATATATGGCGCCGCATGCGTAGTACGTTCATCGTTACGTACACAAGATACACGTGTTAAAAATAATCCAATTCAACATAGTACGAAATAAAATATTACATTACGAAATTTATCCCAACTCATCCATAAAACCCCACTTTCAATCCTTGTCATGTAAGTTACTGCTACAGATGCAATGTGACATCAACTGAGAAAACTTAAAAGATATAACGAATATTTCGAAAATAGCTAGTACTACAGAAAACGTGTTTGACACAAATTGTACACGTATGATGGAATAAAACCTACATTTTTCATGCAATACGTTTTTGTATGTCTCTTATGGTTTACCGATTATACAAAATTATATTAAATTCATTCCGAATGAAGAGGATCACAGAAAATTCAGAATATGAATGTTATTCGTATATCACATATATTGTAATAAACATCATTACAGAAGTTTAGGAGAAAATAAAAATATAACATGTAAGGGTTGTTTTGGGTATAGGATATCCTTCTTCGCCTTGCTTCTTTGAAACGTGCTAGGTCGATACGACATTCTTGGGTGGACTGTAGTTTCAGATTCACTGCGGGAGAGTTGGCAAGCCTAGCTACAGGTTTGAGAACCACTGTCTATGAGAAGGAAACTCGACGCGCTTGGAATGCCACGTAGATGGTAAGTTGGCTGTTTACAAAATGGCGTCTGTATCTCACAGACCCAGCACTTTTACAAAGACTGCATCATCAAGAAGACATTCTTCCAGGCCATTTATAGTCTCATACAAAGCATGAAATTAAACGCCATGCACTACACGGATTCCTTTTTCGTCAACCACTACAGTAATACACACTTGGTGACAAAACATAATGGCGTTCTCTCATCCCACGTCATTAGAACAGTACTTTTTTGTCACATGAGAAAAATATTTAATATAAAACAAACATGTGTTACATGCAGGTGATTTTTGCTACTAACTCTTCAGCTGCCAGATAAAGTAAAAATCTGATGTGTTACACTCACATGACTTTCTCTACTATTGTACAAACCATTTATACAAACGCTTATTCTCCATCTACTTCTGTTAATCGAGATATCGAGATGTTAATCTTGTTACTAATTTCCTTGTAGGTGCAAGAGGAATATGGTAGGCTTTAAGCGATAGTCAAATGTTTTAAGAGCTGGTTGCTATGTGGCGCATTCCATTCTCTTTGCTTGTCCCTTAACATAAAAAATGAATAATGAATTCCATTTGAGAAAAAGTATAAGTATTGGAAAATTTAAGGGAATAACAAGCAATATCTCGAAAATGGTTCACCCCCCAAAAAAAATGTATATGACATAAATTGTGTATTTTAATGTGATCCACACTTTTTATGTAGAAAAAGTTTGTCTCTCTCTTATGGTTTAGCAATTATGCAAAAGTCGTTCACAATGAAGTATACTTTTAGAGACATTCCCAGAAAATTCCAGATATAGAATTCATTTGCCATAAAAATGTCTTAAACTTATGGTATTTTATTCAAAATCGTTAGAGCCATTTCTGAGAAAATTAAAATTTTCGAAAAATGTTCCATGTAAAGGTTAATCTGGGGTGGGGGGATTTTCTTAAAAACATTCGTGTCGCATTTCTAGAAGATACTGAACCTAAATACCAAGTTTGGTGTTTATACGACTGTTCGTTTCTGAGTTATGCTGTTCACAGACACACACACGGACATGTTTCCAAAAATACTCAAAACATGTATTTCCTGTGAAATCTCGGTATCGAATTTTTGGGTGGAATACAATACTTCCCCTACTTACTATACCTAGTAGAGAAAGTACAAAAGGGAACTTTACAGTCTACCTTTAAATAGATAAAGCAATTAAAAAATCTGATGTGTTACACTCACATGACTTTCTCTACTCTTGTACAATCTATTTTTACAAACGCCTATTCTCCATATGCTTCACGTTAATCGAGATATCTAGATGTCAATTTTATTGGTAATTTTCTTGTAGATGCAAGGGGAATATGGTAGCTTTTAAGCGATGGTCAAATATTTTAACGCTGGTTGCTATGTGGCGCATTCCATTCTCTTTGCATGTCCAGGACATAAAAAAATGAATAACGAATTTGAGAAAAAGTATAAGTATTGGAAAATTTAAGGAAATAACAAGCAATATCTCGAAAACGGTTCACTCAACAAAAGAAATATATATGACATAAATTGTGTATTTTAACGCGATCTACATTTTTTGTGTAGTAAAATTTTGTCTATCTCTTATGGTTTACCAGTTATGCAAAAGTCATTCACAATGAAGAATACTTTTGGAGACATTCCCAGAAAATTCGAGATATACATTTTTTTTGTCATAAAAATATCTTTAACATATGATATTTTAATCAAAATCGTTAGAGCCATTTTTGAGAAAATTAAAATTTTCGAAAAATGTTCCATGTAAAGGGTAGTCTGGGGTGGGGGGATTTTCTTGAAAACCTTCGTGTCGCATCTCTGGAAGATGCTGAACCTAAATACCAAGTTTGGTGTTTATCCGACTGTTCGTTTTTGAGTTATGCTGTTCATAGACACACACACACACACACACACACACACACACAGACATGTTTCCAAAAATGCTTTTTTTGGATTCAGGAGGTCTCAAAACATGTATTTCCGGTGAAATCTCGGTATCGAATTTTTGGGTGGAATGCAATACTTCCCCTACTTACTATACGTAGTAGAGAAAGTAAAAATATGCCATACTTTTCACAGCAAATATTTATCATTTTTAAGGAAAACAATTATTAAAACTTACATTTCCTTCATTAAAGTTATGTTTTCTATCCTGCGTTTGCAGCCATCTCGACATTTTATAATTTGGAGCAGCTTGGATACAAACTTTTACAACCTTCCAGATTTTAGTGGCGTTTGATGTCGTTTTTAACCACAGAGGCACCAAGGGTGGTTAGCACTTAAGATGAAATGATCAATTTGGGAAGCAAAGTGTCTGGACCTAATTAGGAGGAATCCCTTTTTCTTGGAACTGCTCGTGCTCCAAGTGGCAGTTTTATGGGTCGAGGTTAATCCAAGTTCACCGCTCACTGTAGCCCATATATTTGCCTTTAATGAGAAATGACAAAAAGTGGCGCCCATGTTTTGAATAGCAAAAAGTTCGAAAAAAACATACAATAACTTTGTAGTAATCAAGAGCTCATATTTCGCCAAAATTGAAAATCTTTTCGCACTATGGTTTCTAATCTATACATCTATTCCTATCCTTTGCACGGAAACATCTTTATTAGGTTCTATTTTCTCAAAAATGGCTCTAAAGGATCATATACATGAGGTATTAGCACGACAACTGTATACACGAGATACACTTAACTTTTATGAAGGTGGTAAACATTAACAGACACGCAGAAACTTACTATAGGACAAAAAATGAAGATCTGATAAAAAAATGTACAACTTAGGATAAATTATGCATTTTCGTAACATTGGTTGCTTTGGCAACATTTGCTGTTGTTCGTTAAATTTTCTAGTGTTTTAAATCACCTTGAAGTGCCATTTGTTTAATGGTTTCATTTATATATCTCCCTTAACCTCTTTGGTCGTATCGGGGGCGTTGACTTGAGAAACAACTGATAGTGTTATTGCTCACTGTATGTAGGGTTTCTTAATCTTGGTTTTATTTCTTTTTACTATAAACACACTCGCATTCACTCCCACATTCATAACCCCAGAATCTATGGCGAATAGGAAATAATCCCGGTTAAAGAAAAATTCACCGCCCCTGCCGGGAATGGAAACCTAGACCTGTGGGTTGAGAAGCCAAAAAATGCCACCACTCAACCGCAGAGGTAGTCCGTTTGTTTTTTTTTGGGGGGGGAGGCACGTCGAGTATGCATTTTTACTTTCTTTACTACGTATAGTAAGTAGGAAAAGTATTGTATTCGACCCAAAAATTCGAATTCGCGATTTCACCGGAAATGCATGCTTTGAAACTCCCTGAATCCCAAAAAAAGCATTTATAGAAAAGGGTCCTAGTATATAATAATAAACTTAATATAATATATTTCTCTTATTGAATTAACTAAAAAAATTGGAATACACCTCTATATGTATTTATTATTAAAACCTTTTCTCTATTTCCCCATATAGGTTATTAATTTAAGCCCCGGATTCTTAGGTTCTGATCTATTTTATTCCTGACCTCCTACACTCGAAATTTCGGTTTAATTTAATGGTTTAGTTACCAACGAGTAATATACTTCAATTTTATAGAGCCTAAATTGACCTAACTGTACGTTAGGACCTAATAAAACCTATTTTTCGTGATAGAACCTAAAAGTGCCTAATTCGGTTATTTAAGCAAATAAGAGTAGATTTATGAATATAAAAGTATTTTTAAAACGAAGGGAGACCATTCGATTAAGGAAACTATTAAATAATTGGATTATGAAATCTTGCGCAATACCTTACAATAATAAACTTTAATTAAACCGTCCGCCACAATAATAAAGTAATTAAAACGTTCGCCGCCTTCAGTTATCATTTTCTAGCTATTGTCGAAAGAGGTGATCAGTGGCACGCGGCATTTCTGAAACCTGTGATGTTTACATGCCGCAACAATAGGTGAAAACTAGAGGCAAACATTTTAATAGCGCTGTTGAGTAATATGCATTATTGCTTCTTTCGTTATAGGGAGTTTCTAACACAACATTTTTTAATTTGGTGCTTTCAAATACATACTAAAGTTACAGTTAATTTAACTTTTTACAATTTAAAGTTAGTGTTTTAAACAAAGTGCCCAGTGACTTGCATGTATATATATATGCCAAAGATCCTATAAATTCCTAAATTCAACATATAAGATCCTATAAAATCCTAATACACTGATACATAGAACCTAATTTTAACTTTTTAGAACCTAAAAATCCGGGGCTAAGTTATAATACCTTATATAAATATAGATGTTAATTCATACGAATAACATAAATAAATCTTCCTTGATAAGATTTTATATATTTAAAAGGTTATACTTACTATAGGTTCTTATTATATTATGAGTAAGAAATCTACTTAATTTAATATTTTTAATTAAACATTCAATAAAATATTTTATAAACCCAAGGAATTTAAAATTTCTTTAAATGAATAATGTAAAATGCCTGATTAAAAAGGAGGAGGCGTGAATATTATTACAACTATTATTAACATAAAATCAATTTACTTAAACAAAACTCAAGTACCTTTATTTGTTTGATCCAATAAATGTTTTAATTAATATAGACCTTTTTCTTGAATAAGATATATTTTTGAAACATATAAGTTAAATAATGGATTACAATAAATTTTATTTATTATGAATAATTAATGTAAAATAATTTGAAAGTGGATTTAATTGTAATTTTATGGTGTGTGTGCGTGTGCGTGTGCGTGTGTGTGTGTGTGTGTGTCTCAATGTGGAGTGTGTCTGTGAACAGCATAACTTATAAACCAAAGGTGGGATAAATACCAAACTTGGTATTTAGGTTCAGCATCTTTGATGCGACACGAAGACTTTCAAGAAAACCCCTCCACCCCAGACTACCCTTTACATGGAACATTTTTCGAAAATTTTGATTTTCTCAAAACATTGCTATAACGATTTTGATTAAGATACTTTCATGACAAATGAAATGTACATCGTGAATTTTCTGGGAATGTCCCCAAAATTCCTCTTCTTTCTCAATGAATTTTGAATAACCGGTATACCGCAAGAGAAGACAAACTTTTACTACACAAAAAATCTGATGTGTTACACTCACATGACTTTCTCTACTCTTGTACAAACTATTTTTACAAACGTTATTCTCCATATGCTTCATGTTAATCGAGATGTTAATCTTATTGCTAATTTTCTTGTAAATGCAAGGGGAATTGCTAGGCTTTAAGCTATAGTCAAATATTTTAAGATCTGGTTGCTATGTGGCGCATTCCATTCTCTTTGCATGTCCAAGTTATAAAAAAACTAAATAACGAATTCCCATTTGAGAAAAAGTATAAGTATTGGAAAATTTAAGGGAATAACAAGCAATATCTCGAAATTGATTCACTCAATAAAAAAAAATGTATATGACATAAATTGTGTATTTTAACGCCATCTACATTTTTTGTGTAGTAAAAGTTTGTCTATGTCTTATGGTTTATCAGTTATGCAAAAGTCGTTCACAATGAAGAATACTTTTTGATTCATTCCCAGAAAATTCAAGATACACATTTTATTTGTCATGAAAGTATCTTAAACATATGATATTTTAATCAAAATCCTTAGAGCCATTTTTGAGAGAATTAAAATTTTCGAAAAATGTTCCATGTAAAGGGTAATCTGGGGTGGGGGATTTTCTTTAAAACTTTCATGTCGCATCTCTGGAAGATACTGAACCTAAATACCAAGTTTGGTGTTTATCCGACTGTTCGTTTCTGAGTTATGCTGTTCACAGACACACACGGACATGTTTCCAAAAGTGTTTTTTTTTGGATTCAGGGGGTCTCAAAACCTATATTTCCGGTGAAATCTCGGTATCGAATTTTTGGGTGGAATACAATACTTCCCCTACTTACTATACGTAGTGGAGAAAGTAAAAAACGTTTCTTACAATTTGCATTAAAATTACAAGATGTTTAAGGTACTTGTACGACTAATAAAAGGTGTATTTTTATTTTTCTATGAATAAGCCTTTGAAGTCCTGTATATTGTATATCTTTGTTTAACTGGTAAACCATAAGACAGACACCAGCTTAGCACATGAAAAATGTAGACCTCGCCAAACACACAGCCTGTGTCAATTCTTTTGTGTCATTAACAGTTCTCGGTACTGATACTATTTATTTCTAAAATCTCAACCGATTTATTTAACATTTTATCACAGATTTGTTCAATATAGTTATAATAGAAAATTGATATTGTGGTTCTATATACCTGCGTTCGCAAGGAAATAATGTAAAACAATGAGAATTATGATATGTCAATTGCCTAAAGTGGTGGAAATTTTGAAACTTTTAAACTTTGCTGCATTATAATCAAAGATTAAATTCTTAAAAAATTACAACTTTTCCCGAAAATCACGATAAAATATTTTATACTTTTAATTTTCTAATGATAAAAATTAGGCTATATGAAATTACAAAAAACTAAGGTTAAACTTGATATCAAAAGTCTGTTTAAACTTCTTCGTTGATCTTCAAAGGACGTTGCTGTAAGGCTTCATCACGAGGAACATTTTAAAACAGAATAAAGTGTAAGAAAATATGCTAACAAGACATCGGGTTTTAAAATATCACGTGCTATTTGCACACACCCGCGTATGTCCATTTAAACGTCGCGTTTGAACATTTAAATGCCTGGAAAGACGAAGACACATCGTATGAGGATTTGAAAAAAACAAAAAAATCGAAACTTTGTCGGAAATATCATATATTCTTTTGCTTCTCGTGATTTCATTGCAAGAGTATAAATTTTCAAAGCCAGCATTTTATTTTCTCTGCCAGGTCCTTACAGTAAGTAGAGGAAGTATTGTATTCCACCCAAAAATTCGATGTCAAGATTTCACCGAAACTACATGTTTTGGGGCCCCCTGAACCCAAAAAAAGCATTTTTAGAAAAAGGTACGTGTGTGTGTGTGAACAACTTGTTGATTAGGCTCATTATCTTTCAAAGATACAACACGAAGATCTTCAAGAAACTCATCCTCTCAAGCTACCCTTTACGTGAAAGATTTTCCGAAATGTCCAATTTCCTCAAAAATGGCTTGAACGATTTTGATTAAAATGCAATATGTTTAGCATATTTATGTGTCAAATAAAACGTAAGTCTTGCATTTTCTGGAATAGTCTGCGAACCTTCACTTACAAGAAATTTTGTATAATTTTGTGTAACTGAGAACCATAAGAGCTAGACAAAAGCCTACTGCACAGAACGTGTAGAACCGTTTAAAGCCCACAATTTATTAAAAATAACTTTTGTGGCATTAGCCATTTCCGAGATATACGTTATTGGTTTGAATTTTTCAATACTCTGTAATTTTTATAAACTGCTGTTGTTATTCAGTGGTTTCTGGCGATATAATGCAAAGAGTATAGAATTTTTAGGCCTTTTTACAATAAATTGTAGAAGAGATATAAAAACAATGGATACTGGGTCGAGAAAATTTTGAATGTAACACACATGTTTTTATTTTATCGCTTCAACGAACGAAATGTGTGATGCATTAACATGAAGTGAACAGAAATATAATTTTTGTAAGAATAGTTTGTTGAAGAATGGCTAGAGGAAGAAGTTCTGAGCACGTTGATGGAACATCTCGACAACGACGCTACGTCAAGTACTTTATGACCGTCACATTCCTTAAGTCCGAGTATCGCACAACATTTCCTGGCGCCTGTTATCGTCCTTCCCACGCCGTTATTGAACTTCATTTCCTTTCTGCCTTGCTCTATTATCTCTCGCTTCAGGATGTAGTATGTGCAACTGTTGCCAATTGCATGGACAACAATTATTTCCCTTTCCATGAACGCTTCAAGAGACTACACGTTTATCTTCTTTCTTGTATTTAAACATCACTCGCACGATTGCTATCATTTCAAAGCTATTCCACAAACGATTCACAAAATAGTGACAATCAGAAGGGGAAGAGTATTGACATTTAACACGCCTTCCACCAAAAGCCCTTAACGTCAATGTGAAGAATGACGACATAGCACTTGAAAAACCGAGCGGGAAGGATCAAGCGGTAGCGTCCAAGGCTGGCCAGGTTCGATTACCGTACTGACCTTAGATTTTTATGCTCATCGGTATGTGGTGGATGCACTTTAAGGAAAGAACTGTCTTCTGAGGCAATATTTTTAATACTTGAATAATTTCAATTAAATTATATTATATATAATTTCAATAACAGCCCGCCTTGAAGCAATATGTATGTAATAAATTGTAAAATGTATGTAACAGTCATTGCATATGCTTATATTATTGTAAACATGTTTAATACTGTTATGTGAATGCATTACGTAATTTAATAATGTAAGAGCTGTGAGAATAATAAGTTTAAAGTTGCTAACAATGAGGTAACCTTGAGGTAATAATGAGTTTGAGAGTTTAAATGCTACTAGTCATGATTAGGGCAGCAATAATGTAAATTGCGTGACAGTTTAAAATTAGCCAATCAACAGCCAGAAAAAGCTTTAGTAAATGTAGGTATTCTATTGGACTAGGATTAACCAACCAGGGACTTGAAATACAGAAGTTTACGGGTTTGGACGGTTGAAATATGTTAGTTGCCTTCAGACCTTGGTAGTAACCGGATGGAAGATGTGTTCTCTAGAGAAATATTACGTATTCGTGTGAAACGAAAATTATGTATACGCGTTAACAAAGTGCAAGTATTAAATTAAAAAATCTCACAGCTCTTGATATCAGTGTAGTGCTATTTAATTTGTGTCAAGGATTAATAAAAAGAAGTGAATTAAAACTTAAAATCTGTGTAAGCCTACATTCTTGTCGCACCACGCCCTGATTAAGAGAAACGTGTCTCTAAAGTAATACTGAAGCAGCCGAGGCAAAAACAAACATAAATAATATCTATAGAACCAGTTTAATAACAAAGTTAATATAATATTTAAACTTGGAGTGTAACAACAAAAATACATCTTCAAATCGGCTTCTCATACATAGTAACTATTACGTAACAAACAATCCACCTCAAACTGGTTCCCATATGTGGAGCAAAAAATAAACAACTCCAACGTAAAGACAATATCTTTCTTCAAATTGGCTCCCATACGTGGGGCAGTTAAACAACTCTTACTTCACTTCTCTGGCACGAAACCTTCTGCCCGCGAGGATAGGGGTTGGGCATGGAAAAGGCGTCCTGGGATGATGAAACTGGAAACGTTATGCAACCCGCTGCGCTGCGCCTGCCTTCCTTCGTGCTATCTCACTCCATCCCCTCCTCCCGAAGGTTTAGTAGGCCTAACAGACCTAGCCATTGTCAAAGTGCTGAAATCCTACTGTGCTTCTAGCCTCTAACAAGTATGCAAAATATTTGGAAATTGTAAACAATAAGAACGAATATGTCGGAAATGAATAATACCACTAAACTTTATTCCAACCAAATTGCGTGTTTTAAAGAGATCTACATTTGTTTTTCCTGCAGGTAGTTTTGCCTATCTCTTACAGCTTACTTGTTATACAAAATTATGCTATATTCAATCAGAAGAAAAGAGCAGCACATGTTAGACAGAAATTATAAATATATATTTTATACTTTAAGATCGTAAGAGCCATTTATGACAAAATAAAAAACAATGTGAACATTTTTTTCACGTAAAGCGCGGTTTGCATAGAGGTGATTCCCTAAAAATCTTCGGAAGATGCTTAATTAAAATACTAAGTCTGGTATTTGTAAGACATTTATTTTTTTAACTGTTCACAGACAGGTAGAGAGGCAGACACACACGAGGATATATACTTCCGGAATTAATTGTTCTTTCACACAAGCCGTGTGTTGGACAGGGTTGGAAAGGTAGAATCAGATGACTGAAAAATTCAATGCCATAGCCGGGATTTGAACCACGGATCTCCCGGTCTCCGTCCGGTTGCTCTAACCACTGAGCTACCATGGCAACATGCCGGCACGACATTAAATTCCCCAGCTGACTCGCATTTTCCCCGGTAAACCACAAGGAGATCTCATATGTATTGAGATGTCATACCCCAATGGCGACTTACATTCTTTGTAAATACTTAAGTCCCGGGCTTTTAGTTTCAACCACTACTAGGCAATTAAGAAATTAATTGTGCTTTCAAACAAACCAGGGTTGGAAAGGTAGAATCAGATGACTGACAAATTCAATGCCATAGCCGGGATTTAAACCAGGGATCTCCCGGTCTCCGTCCGGTTGCTCTATCCACTGAGCTACCATGGCAACATGCTGGCACGCCATTTAATTCTCCAGCTGATTCGCATTTTTCCCGGTAAACCACAAGGAGATCTCAAATTGTATTGAGATGACATAGCCCAATGGCGACTTACATTCTTTGCAAGTACTTAAGTCCCGGGCTTTTAGTTTCAACCACTACTAGGCCAATTAAGAAATTAATTGTTCTTTCACACAAACCGTGTGTTGGACAGGGTTGGAAAGGTACTTCCGGTTAAAATCTTGATACCGATTTTTTGGGCGGAATGCAATACTACCCCTACTTTTATAAGTAGGTTTGAGAAAGCATAAAAAGTAAACTTAATGGTGTTTAAAGAAAAATGTCACAGAAGAAATACAATTAAAAGTCCTTAAAATAATGATAACTCCAGTTTAACTGTTGTAGCTGAAACTTGGGCATTTACGAGAGGTTTCAATAAGATTTAATGCTCCGAAATTAAATTTGTAAGATAGTCAGATAATAATGTTGATATAAAAATACACAAATAATGTTGATGTTTTGTCAGATTTCGCTCTTATGCAGTAATAGGTAAAGTAGAGATTGAAGGAAAGCTGGACATTTCCTGGAAAACATCTATAAAGGAAATTAGACCTTCAAAACGTATTAGTTATTTATGTAAATGTATAGGAAAGTGATTTTTTTTCAGGACGATTAAGACTCGTCGGATATCCAAACGAGCCCTGAAATAAATAAATATTAAAAAAAACTACAGTTACGTGCAATATTTTGTTTCACACTATGTTGAAATACTTTTTTGGTTAAATATTGTACCGCAAACTATGTTGGAAATGGGCACAGTCATATGTTTAAGTTGAGTTGTTGATTAAAAGTCGCAGGGAATACTAAAAGAAGGTTGGTGTTGGAGTACGGAAAGAAATTGTACAGAAAAGTGAAGTAGATAGTATCTTTACGTTATTTGCCGCACGTTGGGCGCCAATTTGAAATAGGTTGTATTGAAAGAGTTGTATTATATTTCAACTGTTGGGAGCTGAACTTGAAGTTCGTTGCAACCGCACGTATAGTACCCATTTCCGGTGGCCTTTGCCCCCCCCCAAATGTTTAAATATATTAACTTTGTAATTTGACTGTTTCTTTAAATATTATATATTTGTTTGCCTCGGCTGCGTCAGTATTATTGTTAGAGACATGTTTCTCTTTGCAGGGTTGAGGTGCGACTGAAAAATTTAGGCTTACACAGATTATAATTTTACTTCATTATTAATGCTTGACACGATTTAAATAACACTTCACTGATATAGAAAGAACTGTGAGATTTTTTAAATTAATTACTTGCACTTTTTAACATTTAAACTATTTTCATATCACACTGAATACGTATTATAGTTCTCGAGGACGCATCTAGCGTCCGGTTAGGAACACTGTCTACAACCAACTGAATTGATTTCTACCGCCTAAATTTGTAAATTTCTGTATTTCAAGTCTCTGATTGACTAATCCTACTTCAATAGAATATCTTCATTTAACTAAAGCTTTTTCTGGTTGTTGATTGGCTATTTATTAAACTGTCTCAAAATTTACACTATTGTTGCTCCAATAATGACTAGTAGCATTTAAACTTTCTAACTCATTATTGCCTCAAGGTTATCTCATTTTTAGCAACTTTTAACCTATTATTCTCACAGCTCCTACATTATTAAATTACGTAATACATTCACATAACATTATTGAACATGTATACAATAATATAAACATTTACAATGACTGTAATATACACTTTTTATATATTGTTACATACACATATTGCTTTAAGGCGGGCTGTTATTGAATTATATATTATATAATAAGATTAAAATCATTTAAGTGTTAAAAATACTGCCTCTAAAGGTAAATTTCCCATACTGGTTTGGAGTCCGGATTGCATGAAACAAAATGTATTTCATAATGCGTTTCATTATGTGGTTTTCACTTACTTTGTCCACTCAAAGCTGGGTCTCAAGTTTCGCCCATTGGTCCGTAGGTACGCACGAAACAACTTACCAGCCGCTGTGAGTTGATGCTTTATGTAAACGAGCCTGAAGAATTATTCGACACATTTCAAATTTGTTTGAAACTGGAACATATTAAGAATTTAGTTGGAGAGCTCCCTAAAACTTTTTAGTCTTGGAAGTGTGAAACATTTATTTTCAATTTTTAGGTGAACCACTGGACTATGCAGCTTATCCAAGACTGAAAAATCTTGCAGAGGTGTTTCAAATTTAGTTGAAACACATACAAAATTAAGGGTATTCGTTAATAAAATTTATAATTTCTACAACTGTTCAATCATCTTATTGAACTGTTATCACACTTTTGTTTAACATAATTATAATATGCACTTAACTTTTCAAGAAATCATGAAAAAATGAAAATTGATTCTTTTGAACTGTCTCACGGACAGGGATTTGAAAAATATAAAGCTTTAAATTTTGCATATTGTTTCTCGATGTAGTTATTTCATTTTGTGTAACAAACCTGTTCCTGAAAAAAAAATAGGTACAGTATGAATTAGTTTAAACTTTGCAAAAAATAAAAACATGTGAAGCTATTAAAATCTTATATCTAAAACTCCTTTTGATATCAAGAAAAGTCTCTTTATGTCCCTTCATCTTCAATCAAATTGAGAGGAAATGAAGAAAAGTGAATCACTAGGAATACTTTAAAGTAGTAAAAATTTAAGGAAAAAATAAATGCAAACAAACAAACATTAAGTTTTAAAATTTCACATGCTATTTGCGCACACCTGAGTACATCCATTTAAAAGTCACGTTTGAGCATTGAAATTGCCAGAAGGGAAAAACTGCAACTATAATGTTTGTGGACCTTTTATGTGAAGATTTTAAAAACGTGATTTAATTTTGCTGAAAAATCAGTATCGAATACGGTTAAGGCTAGTTTAGATGAAGAATCTTATAAAATTATTTCCTCCCAACAGCAACTTTAAATGTTGTTTACCTTAGGATCCCAAAACGTGCTTTTGCATTGAAATCTCGATATCCAATTTCTGAATCCTATGTAGGATGTGTTTATCGGAGGGGGACACTTGTTACTGCGACCAGCTTGATCTATTGTGGCAACACCCGCAGGGAAGCAGGGATGAGATGAAGGAGCCGCAGAAGGTCGCAGGTGCGCAGGCAGACAGGCCCACAGGGATGCGCAGAAGTCCCCAATAGTTTCAATTTGAACATCACGCACCATTAGGCGACGAAGCGAACCTAACGGGGTTACAACGCAGCCTGGCCTTCACGGGGAAAAATCTTTCCAATGCGCAAGCAACTATGCCATCTGCCCGATACCGTAGGACCCGAAGACACACCTGAAACATGAAAGGGAGAGATGAAATGAGAAGAAATGTGGGAAAGGAGAAATCGTGGTAGAATACACCATACCGACATTCGCCTAGGCGACCAGGGAAAACCACGAAAAACCCCATGGTAAGAGTGGGCGGCCACCGGGAATCGAACCCGGGACTTCTCGAATGCTGGCCACAGACGTTGCCGCCTGGGTCATCCCGCTCGATTGAGTCGTGTGTAATCCTCCCTCTACGTTAAATACCTAGACGATAGTGAAAGTAATACATGATAAGAAGTTTTAAGGATGCCAAACTGTGAAATTTAGCAATTCAGTGTTTCTTAAGAAATTAGTTTGATTTTTTACCAGGTATTTGTGATACATTCTATACAATTTTTCAAATTTACGGATCCATTCCTATGAGCATCCCTGGAATTAGAGTATTTAGCTTGTTTATTGAAATATTTACATTAAAATCTCCTTGCGATGTAGTTTTCAAAATGTTGTAACCGAATTTCAATGTTGTGTTCCAAACATATTTGCCTTACAAACTCATCATGTGAGTTACAAGTAACAGAAGAATTGCTTTAGGAAAAAAATCGAAAGTACGAGGGCTGATCAATAAAGACCGAGACTGATTTTTTTCTGTAGTTTCCTTGATAGCTTTATGTCTCTACCACGAATACTTGAAAACAGCAGGGTTTCATGTATAATGTCCATAAGCGACAGCACTCTCGTAACGGTAGGTTGGTAGTAATGCTGTATATTGTTGACCCTACTTGAATTTCGCATACCACAAAATGGAGGTGACACGAGAGGAGCAATACAGCGCAATAAAATTTTATTTTCGTTTAAATCATACAGCCTTAAAACTTTCGAAAAGCTGAAGCAAGCATACGGTGAAGATGCACTACCTTGTGCAACGGTGTTTAGGTGGTTCAAGGACTTCAAAGAAGGGCGAGTCCTCTGTACTAAGCAAGGTGGGCCTGGTGTTTCGGAATGCAGTCCCCCCCCCCTCACACTACTGTTACAGCAGCTACTACACGTCAGTATTGGCTACACTGAGGAAGCACATTACAAGGAAACATCCAGAACATCATCGGAATGGGTGGGGACTTCATCACGACAACGCGCGGCCTCACGTCGCAAATCAAGTCCAGGAATTTTTGGCTAAATTCAACATTGCCTGTGTGCCGCATCCGCCTTAAAGCCCCGGTCTTACCCCCTGTGATTTCTTTTTATTCCCATTACTAAAGGCAAAGCTCCGGGGCATTCGATTTGAGAGCACTGAAGCAGTGCTAAAAAAAGTGAGGCGATTCTCAAAGACCTGACAAAGAATGGCTTGCACCATGTGTTCGAGGACTGGCAGAGACGCTGTAAAAAGTGCATTCCGTTAGGACGGGACTACTTTGAAAAAGATCATGTCAACATTGAAATGGAGTAATAAATATCTGTGAAAAAAAATCAGTCTCAATCTTTATTGATCAGCCCTCGTACTTATTTTGCGGCTTTTAATTAAAAAAAACAATTTCTAAAGAGTCCTTTGGCAAAAGTTTGCATTCCAAGGAACAATTTGAGTGATAAGCAGCATTGAAAATGAAGATAAAACTACTTTTAAAGTTAGGGAGCGATTTTTAAGTTTCAAAACTCCACTTCTGTGTTGGCTGCTACTTCAATGATTTTGTTGTCTACAATATTCTATAACCGCCCCTCTTAAGAGCACTAAAATTTATTACTGCACAAAAGTATTTTTCAGAATTTTCGACGGTTTGCACAGGTTGGTATTCTTAAAGCACTACAGTGCCTGGGAACGCACCTAGCTTGGAGCCCAGGATTCCTAGGTTAAGATGCATCCAGCGGAGTTTACAGTATTTCTCGTAACAGTCGAGGCTCAGTTTCGCTAGTATGAGAGGTAGAGGTAATGAAGAAGACTACTACGCAAGTCCCCCTCACCCCACCTCACCCCCTTGTGACATGTATGACCCTCCAGAAGGTCAGGACGCCACTCCAAGCACTGAGATGAATGGCAAAGTACACTACTCCCTCTCCTTGATACCGTGCGGTTTTAAAGAGGAACGACAGGGGGTGCTGCACCGTCCGTCCTGGGTAATTGGGCGATCCCACCCCTGACACCAAACTGATAGACAAAACAACAAATACCAAACGTACACACCATTTGCGCTTTGTCCGTCTTTAGACATGAAACAACCAACGAATTGCTACACGTTTATATGGCTTTGGAGAAAATTTGAATGGAATAGGTACAGCATTAAGGGTAATTTAAATGGAGAGTCTCCTAAAACGTTTCAACTTTAAGGCAAATCACCGCACGTACGGAGCTGAAACTTTATGAGCGACAATTTAAGACAATTTGACAAATCAAGTTTGTTTGGAATGCATATAAAAAAATCTGATGTGTTACACTCACATGACTTTCTCTACTCTTGTACAATCTATTTTTACAAACGCCTATTCTCCATATGCTTCATATTAATCGAGATATCGAGATGTCAATCTTATTTGTAATTTTCTTGTAGATGCAAGGGGAATATGGTAGCTTTTAAGCGATAGTCAAATATTTTATCGCTGGTTGCTATGTGGGGCATTCCATTCTCTTTGCATGTCCAGAACATAAAAAAATGAATAACGAATTTGAGAAAAAGTATAAGTATTGGAAAATTTAAGGGAATAACAAGCAATATCTCGCAAACGGTTCACTCAACAAAAGAAATGTATATGACATAACTTGTGTATTTTAACGCGATCTACATTTTTCGTGTAGTAAAATTTTGTCTATCTCTTATGGTTTACCAGTTATGAAAAAGTCGTTCATAATGAAGAACACTTTTGGAGACATTCCCAGAAAATTCGAGATATACATTTTATTTGTCATGACAATATCTTAAACATATGATATTTTAATCAAAATCGTTAGAGCCGTTTTTGAGAAAATTAAAATTTTCGAAAAATGTTCCATGTAAAGGGTAGTCTGGGTTGGGGGGATTTTCTTGAAAACCTTCGTGTCGCATCTCTGGAAGATACTGAACCTAAATACCAAGTTTGGTGCTTATCCGATTGTTCGTTTTTGAGTTATGCTGTTCACAGTCACACACACAGACACACACACACACACAGACACACAGACACACACACAGACACACACACAGACATGTTTCTAAAAATGCTTTTTTTGGATTCAGGAGGTCTCAAAACGTGTATTTCCGGTGAAATCTCGGTATCGAATTTTTGGGTGGAATGCAATACTTCCCCTACTTACTATACGTAGTAGAGAAAGTAAAAATTAACCGTTGTGTTACATTCACATGCCTTTCTCTACCCATTCTTCTACAAACTACCTTTTACCTGCTTCTTGTTATCGAGACAAACCTTTGCAGCAATGCTTAATTCATTGTAGGTACATGCAAGGAGAATACATAAGGCTGAAGTGATAATCACATGGGGGAAAGGTCGTTATTTATATAGTGCTTTTGAAATTCTATATTCTTCCCATGACCAAGAGGGAAAAAGAATAGCGTTTTAGTACTTAAACAAAATATAAAGTATTTGAAAATGGAAACCAATAACAAACCATATCTCGGAAGTAGCTAAGGTCACAAAATATTATTTGACAGAAATTGTGTGTATTAACGAGATATACGTTTTTTATGTACTAAGTTTTTGTCCATGTTTTATGACTGACCACACAAATTATACAACTTTCATTCAGACTTCACAGACTATTTGTAGAAAATTCAAAATACACATTTTATTTGTCATACAAACATCTTAAACATATGGTATTTTAATGAAAGTCGTTAGAGCCATTTTTTAGAAAATAAAAAATTACGAAGAATTCTTTCAATGTAAAGAAGGGCTGGAGTAGATATGTAGATTTTCTTGAAAATCTTCGTGTCACTTTCTTGATAGGTGCTGAACTTAAATGTCAAGTTTGATATTTATCAGAGTTTTCATTTTTGAGTTATGGTGTTCTCCTTCGCCTCTCTCACGTATACAAGTATTTTTCCTGAAAGTGTTTTTATTTTTTTCTGATTATTTATTTTGCTTTACAATTATACATTATGCTCATGGTAAATAGTTATACTTTAGTTTTAAAAATATTTTAAAGTAGTCATAAAGAAAAAATGTTATTAAAATATAAAAAATGCTTAGTTTTCAATGCTGAATAAATTCTAACATTGAAGCTTTCTGTGTTAGAGAGTAATTTTGCCCATTTCTACGTTCGTATTGGAAGTATATTTAGCAAATGTTTGCTTACACCAAGGAAACACGACATATTTTCGTAAGAATTTTGGTTAGCTATACTATATTTATTATTTGTTTACTTTTCTCAAAAGTAAGATTTCCTCTGTAAATGTTACATTTTTTCCAGAAAATATTTAACATAGAATAATGAAATTTATAAATTGATTAGACAATTTTGTAATTTCAGTTAACACAAGTAACAAAAGTAAAAGGATATTCCCACTGAAATTTTGGATAAAGTTGTGTTAAATATAAAAACAATAGTTATCAATTGCAATACAGCATGATACATCCTTGTGTCTATTTCAGGTTAACGATTC
The DNA here is from genome assembly GCA_030765065.1 of Deroplatys truncata. NCBI lineage: Eukaryota > Metazoa > Arthropoda > Insecta > Mantodea > Mantidae > Deroplatys > Deroplatys truncata. Next base: position 76,047,632 of record CM060982.1, on the reverse strand, counting down.
AATAAGCTGTGACCAATAGATAAGAAACTGCTACATAAAATGCTAATTTTAACATTTGTAACACACTTATCCGGTTTCCTTGAGAAAGTTCATCCAGACATTTCAAATTACCTTGAAATGTATAACTGTATAAGCAATTAAGAGTAATGCATAAGCAAGGGCCTGCTAAAAGTATACGACTTTTAGGATTGTTTCACGAAATGTCCGATAAGAACAAGAACGTTCTTGAAATTTAATGTTATGCATGTTTTCAAAGTTTGTTAAATGTATGTGGTTGTAAAGAAATGATACACAAGTGGGTGGATGTATACACCTAGTTCTTATTAAGTTCGAGCTGTTTAGCTGCAATTACTGGACACCGTAATATTTACTTTCTCTACTAGGTATAGTAAGTAGGGGAAGTATTGCATTCCACTAAAAAATTCGATACCGAGATTTCACCGGAAATACACGTTTTGTAGCCTCTTGAATCCAAAAAAGTATTTTTGGAAACATGTTCGTGTGTGTGTCTGTGAACAGCATAACTCAGAAACGAACAATCGGATAAACACCAAACTTGGTATTTAGGTTCAGTATCTTCCAGAAATGCGACACGAAGGTTTTCAAGAAAATCCCCCCACCCCAGATTAGCCTTTATATGGAACATTTTTCGAAAATTTTAATGTTCTCAAAAATGGCTCTAACGATTTTGATTAAAATATATGTTTAAGATATTTTCATGGCAAATGAAATGTATATTTCGATTTTCTGGGAATGTCTCCAAAAGTATTCTTCATTGTGAACGATTTTTGCATAATTCGTAAACCATAAGATACACAAAATTTTACTACACAAAAAATGTAGATCGCGTTAAAATACACAATTTATGTCATATACATTTTTTGTTGTTGAGTGAACCATTTTCGAGATATTGCTTGTTATTCCCTTAAATTTTCCAATACTTATACTTTTTCTCAAATGGGAATTCGTTATTAATTTTTTTTATGTCCTGGACAGCAAAGAAAATGGAATGCGCCACGTAGCAACCAGCTCTGAAAAGATTTGACTATCCCTTAAAGCCTACCATATTTCCCTTGCATCTACAAGAAAATTAGCAATAAGATTAACATCTCGATATCTCGATTAACATGAAGCATATGGAGAATAAGCGTTTGTAAAAATAGTGGTTCAAGAGTAGAGAAAGTCATGTGAGTGTAACACAAGATGTTTTGCTTTAACAACGCCTGTATTTGTTCCAAAAGCTTCGTCATTTGTTTATGAAGGTAATTTACTCATTGACTTCGAAAGCTGTGGGAAATAAACAGTTGACAGGCTGAACAAGGAGCGTCATTCTTTCGTTTCGCGGAAGGAAACATAAATACAGTACTGATGACAGAACGTGGAATTGCAGATGTGTGTTTGCATCTTGGTTTATAACGTCCGGACTGATGCAACAATTGCTGCGACAGATGACCAGGGCTGGTTATTTTTCGCAAGTGATTTTTTGAGGGATATGAATATTTTCATTCCCAACTGCTAGAAATTATGCTGGAAATATTTGATGTGTTGCATTCAACATTCTCTTCTGTAAACTTTTCCCACAAAGGCTTATTATTCCAATTACTTCTTGTTAATCCAGATGAACTTTCAGCTCAGATTTAAAGATTTTATTGTAGGTAAAACAATAGTCAGATTTTTAAACAGCGAGCCACTATTGATGGCTTTGAAATTCCATACTCTTGGCATGATCACGAGAGAAAAATGAATAGCAACTTCTCAATTGAGAAAAGTATAAGTATTTGAAAATTCAAACAAATAACAAGGAATACTTCGGAAATGGTTAACGCCTCAAAAAGTTTTATTTGACTTAAGTTGCATGCTTCAATGAGATCTACATTTTAGTAAAGTAAAATGCCTATCTCTTACGGTTTACCAATTATATAAGTCAATTTTCTGCGAAAATTCAAAATACATATTATTTCATTTTTCATGCAAATATCTTAAGTTTCAGAAAATATATAATTTTCAGGGGTTAAGAGGTTTTTAAGACATTTAAATGCTAGTCTGCATTCCTTTAAAGCTGTCATGCAACGTTCCTTTTTATAACATTTTTGTATCTTTAAGCAACGAACGACTATATCATGCCCAGCGAACAGTTCAGCAATTAACAAAAGAGGCCAGGACCAAGAGAAGGCAATCAAAAAAGCTGCAGTAATCCGGGAATGAAGGTGCAGATGGATGGAATGTACTGAAGTGTGTCAGAATTTTAACGTTCAAAAGTTTAAATTCAGTTTTCTCAAAACAACATTTTTGGATACTTATGTACCTTTTTCTCAAAGTATGAAAGGTAGAGAGCTCAAATTTTCAGCACATGTATACAGCACATAGTTAAACTTCCTGAACCACAATCATAATTTTATAATGTATATTTAGTGATATTAAGAAAGCAAGCAAGTTTTCCACATTTCTACTTTGCAATTACCTTTTTTTAATTTCTATTGAACTGATATGCATAACTAAACAATTGAGGTTCAAAATATAGCTGATTATACTAAGAAGAAGCATGCAAAAGTGTGATTCTGTATTGAAAGTAGTATCAGAGAAAAAGGTACTTGAATTTATATGTTTTAAGGGTAAATTTTATTATTTTTCTGCTGAATGAAATAATTTTTACGGACTCAACTACATAAGCTATCAATGCAAACAACCAATTGAAATAACTGTCATGATCTATAGAGTAATTCATAAAAAGTTCAGGAAATACCACTGACAGCTTTAAGAGCAGTGGTAATTTAACACACTTAGGACCGGTTTCACCAACCGATGTAAAAAATACTCTAACATCTTGTTTGTTAACAAGCTGTTCAAAGTTTAAATAAGGTTAAAACTTTTGCGTTTCATCAAGCTTTTACCGCAAATTGTTAGCTAACATTTTGTTAACGTCAAAGACAACTGCGAAGCTTTCGAGAAGGCCGTGGCCGAAGTACACTGCTTCTGAACGTACCCCGATGCACTTTTGTCTACGTATCGCCGCGCTCTCTGTGTTAGTAACTGACAACTGTTTACATTCATTGCAATGGCCATGCGATGTTCCCGGTTGTTTGAGATTATAATCACAATGTCAACCGAAATAAATGTTTCACCCTTTAAAAGGCGTTAATTAACATCTAGTTAATAAGTATAGACGTATTGTCAAGTGCGAAAAAGCCGACGTTCTTACATTAAAGGATAAGATTGCAGCCTGGGACAAAATCCACGAGTAATTTCATTGGAAAAAAATACTGTTTGCTTCTTGAAGCAATTGCTTTGGAAACCTTCCGGATAAACCCACAAACGGTAGCTTTGATAATACCACCCGCCAAGTAAATGAAACATGTTAGTAGCATAAAATCTAAGTACCTAATTTAGCACAGGAGAAAGAGGCATGCTTCTGTTGGTAGTATTCTAACCTCTCGTATTTCCCATAAAGCTATGCTCATGACCCCTTGGACAGTCCTTATTGCTTTAAAAATTCCTCTTTTTGTAGGGTTTCAAATTTATTATGACGTAGACTGCTCTTCTATTAGGAATGACATTTAAAAACACCAATTCTAGCAATCTCGCATCAACAACTTGGTTTGCGGCAGCCATTTTCCAATTTCTGACATTTGTTAAATGCTTTAACACAGGGGTATGGGGATGTTATAACTTAACACGGACTTTAACACATTGTTAAAGTTAACATTGTTTGCTGAAACAGAATTTGTGTTAACTTCAGTGTTAAATCAGTTTAACGTTGTGTTAAAATTTAGCATCTGTTGGTGAAACCGGCCCTTAAGGTGTAATTTCCATGTGTTCAGACTACCTTGTCCCCTTAAACATATCGCATTTTAATCAACATTATATGAAAATCAAAGACAATGAAAAGTTATCAATTTAAAGGGTAGTTTGGAGTGGGGAGATTTTCTTGAAGCTGTGTTGAATTTTCTGTGTACACCTATGTTTGATTGAATTTTGTGTAACAAGGAAATCTTAACGGATAGACAAAGATTTACTGCAGGAAAAAGCGCAGAGCCCATTAAAATACACAATTTCTGTCATGTTAGTCGTTTTGAAATATTCCATGTTGCACATTTACACTTTTTCCAAGTTAGTTGCGTCATCTAACAGATATGCTTGAAAGTTTGCGATCCCCTCCTCCTTTCTTTGTTTTCCAAAGCTATTGCTTGTTACACGAATTAACATTTCGATGCTGTTTCCACGTAAGCACCTTTAGCTTAATTTTAAATAATTTCTTGAATAACTTAACGAGGATAGAATAGGTTTTGTATGAATACTATGATATATAAGGTATATTTATGCGTGAATTTGTCTTTGTTAGAGAAACTCGTGTGAATGTATGACAGAGTTGTATTGCAAGAACAGGGTATTTGAGAGCAATACGACTCCAGCCAAAGTTAAGTGACACGTATTCTGAATTAAACAAATAGAAGCCAAGAAGCCGTGAAGGATGTTCGATAGGGAAGCGATCCGACAGACATGCCTGGGGCTGCTAAGGGATGATGACGTGGGGAGGTTTGAGGGTCCTCAATGCCCCTACCCATGGCGCAATTAGCACACAACTGCACGCATTGTTTCGCCTTCCCGCAGAGCTTCGTTTGCCTGATCACGTCATGGCAACTAACTGTAAGGCAAGTGCGAAGAGAACATCAGTTCTAGGTTTTGAAAACATAAAATGTTTCTAGCATTTAGTACCTCTTCTTAAGGATACTCGCTACTGAAACTGCTAACTTCTACAACTTTCAACCTGCTGAAATTTTAATTATAGATTTGATCAATATAATTACAACGGAAATTAATTTTCATGCTTTACAAGAAAATAACTTCAAAAAATGAAAATAAAAGTTCACGTAATGGCCCGTGTAATAAAAAACTGTACATTTTAAACTTTTAAATTTTGCATATTGTTCTTCGAATATAGTTCTTTACAATCAAATTTTGTGAAACATTAAAGCTTTTTCTGAAAACACAATAAAGTCTATCAAATACTTTTAATTTTCTGAAATAAATAATGTAGTAATGTATTAAAAACCTAAATGCCTAATTACATAAATTTGATGTTAACAAAAGGCTCTTTAGTTTCGTTTATTAACCTTGAAAGAGCGTCTACTGAAAATGTAAAAGAAACTAGACATTTGCATGCATCATAGCGAACATTTTAAAGTGGCAAAAAATGTAGGAAAACTATATTATTAAAAAATTAGGTTTTAAAATTTCATGCACGATTTGCTTCCTACTACACAAACAAATCTAAATTCCATTAAAACTTAAAACACACAATTTGTTTGTAATGAATATTTTTGTGGCATTACCCATTTCCGAGACTGAAGCAGTATTTTCTATCATGACAAGGATAAAATGATATAATAATTAAACATGTAAATAGTATGTATGTGTCTACATTTATTACAGTGCTTATTAATAATGTACACTCGTATATGTTTGTAACATGTAACATGTTAGAGCTTAGCTACAAATTTTTCCACTGATGCATGTGGCACAATAGCGAGGGCGGACCTGCAGGAGTTTGTTAGATCTGAGCGCTAGGAGGAACAAGTAACTCGAGTTGTGAAAATCCTGTCTAAATTCGGAACTCGGGGATTTCTTATTGTGTAATACCATGTGACGGTCCAAGGAACCAATGGCAAGAAACCACATCCTTAAATTTAATAAGTCGCTTTTGGCGACAGCCAATCAAAATATTTTACTAAATCTCGAACCGCCAAATTCTAAGGATATATAAGCCTAGATTCTGGTGGTAAAGTTAGTCTCTTCGGAACTCGGTCCACGGCAGAATTCGCGTCACTCTGCATAATTATTCCGCGCCAAAACTTGCCAAGTAACGGGAGAGCCAAGAAACTACGAACCGGCTGCGCGGTGTTTTTCTACTGGGCGTGTGAAAAACATGATAACGCACTGCTGCTATAAACAAGGTCAGGCTGTTGACGTGGTTTGCTCTGCAATGTGCAGTGCAGTATTGAGTTGACGGTGATGTGATGTAGCTCAGTTATTACGAGTTATTTATTATTTTGTCCTGTACTTAGTCACAAAGTATATTACGGCTCAGTTACTGCACAGTGAGTAATTATTTATGATTCGTATGTGTTAACTCAGTCAACTCGCAAGTGAAAGTACGATTTGCAGAAAGATTTCCAGGCGTAAAAGTTCCAGGCCGTGCAACAATCTATGAACTTTACAATAAGTTTCAGGCCACAGGAAGTGTTCAGGCTAAGAAATCCAAAAGACGGCGTAGGGTTTTTACCGAAGAAACACAAGACGACATCGTTTACAGAATTCCCCCAAAAATCACGTTGGCGTCTTTCACAACAGGCAAGCATTTCTTATGGCTCTGCGCGAAGAGCTACCAAACTGCTGAAGTTAAAACCGTATAAAATAACTGTGGCACATGCTCTTCAACCAGGTGATCCTGTAATTAGACGCACATTTTGTGATTGCAGTCTCAATAGTGTACACAATGGCGAAATATACCCATATTTAATATTTTTTCACGGACGAGTTCGATGAGAACAATTGAAAGTGTCTTCAAGGAAAGAATTATTAGTAGAGATATTTGGCCCCCTCGGTCCCCCGACCTAACCCCCTGCGATTTCTATCTCTGGGGTAACTTAAAACAAAGTATACAAGACAAACCCACAAACCCACACACCCTGGAAGAATTAGAACAAAATATCCGCCAGGAAATTGCCAGCATTTCTCAACGTGAACTACGGCGAGTGATGGATAGTTTCCTAAAGCGGTGCCAAAAATGTATGAACAACGACAGTGGCCAGTTTCAGCATCTCCTTTCATAAAGTTGTTAAGTAAAGCCTTTAACAGTAGTTTTAAAAATGTTGTATGGTTTTATCCGCGCCTTTCTATGATAGCGGCAGACGGCAACGAGCGCCGAGAACGCGGACAGGAGAAACATCGTGCAGCCGGTTCGTGATATTTTTGCTCTCTTGTATTAATAAACAGTGCGCGATGTGAAGTATTTCTAATCAACGTTAAGTGTTGAATATACGTGGATATAAATATCAGAAACAGTCTTTACGAAACTCATTCGATGGCAAAACCCGCGGCAATCCGCGTAATCATTCCGCGCCAAAACTTGCAACGTGTTAACACAGACAAGTGATAAGTGCGCGATGTGAAGCATTTAAAATAAAAGTTGTCGTGTGCGCTAGTTAATTTGACGCGGTACTGACATGAAGGCCGGTGGAAATATCACCGAGTCTACATAAGGCAGAACTAAAGCTTAACAATGGAATTGCGTCACTCATATGTAACTCATATATCGTAATTCTTATTTAATATCAATCACCGAGATCATATAACATGTCTCCAATTCAATTAAATAAGCTAAATCAGCGTATTTATTTTAGCTTTCTTCTTATGTCACACGACCTGGGATCTCCGATACTGCTCATGCTCTTAAGTAAATTTTATAGCCCAGCAGCAGCCAACGACCCACATCAGATCATCCACTACGATGCAGCAGTGTTGCCAACACTGCCTCGGAAATAATGGATAGATGGTATCTTTAGAAAGGCATTATTTAACAAAAAATCTGATGTGTTACACTCACATGACTTTCTCTACTCTTGTACAAACTATTTTTACAAACGCTTATTCTCCATATGCTTCATGTTAATCGAGATGTTAATCTTATTGCTAATTTTCTTGTAGATGCAAGGGGATTTGGTAGGCTTTAAGCGATATTCAAATATTTTAAGAGTTGGTTGCTATGTGGGGTATTCCATTCTCTTTGCATTACCAGGACAAAAAAAAATCCCATTTGAGAAAAAGTATAAGTATTGGAAAATTTGAGGAAATAACAAGCAATATTTCGAAAATGGTTCACCCAACAAAAAATGTATATGAGATAAATTGTGTATTTTAACGCGATCTACATTTTTTGTATAGTAAACTTTTGTCTATCTCTTATGGTTTACCAGTTATGCAAAAGTCGTTCACAATGAAGAATACTTTTGGAGACATTCCCAGAAAATTCGAGATATACATTTCATTTGTCATGAAAATATCTTAAACATATGATATTTTAATCAAAATCGTTAGAGCCAGTTTTGAGAAAATTAAAATTTTGGAAAAATGTTCCATGTAAAGGGTAATCTGGGGTGGGGTGTCGCATCTCTGGAAGATACTGAACCTAAATACCAAGTTTGGTGTTTATCCGACTGTTCGTTTCTAAGTTATGCTGTTCACAGGCACACACACAGACAGACACACACACACACACGCGCGCGCGCGCGCGCGGACATGTTTCCAAAAATGCGTTTTTTGGATTCAGGGGGTCTCAAAACATATATTTCCGGTGAAATCTCGATATCGAATTCTTGGGTGGAATACAATACTTCCCCTACTTACTATACGTAATAGAGAAAGTAAAAAAAAGCTTGCAAAAGAGGGAGTAAAGAAGTGACGGGAATGTATTACATCAGCTTTTTCTAGATTTGCTGGAAATTAGCATTGAGGGGTTATATCTGCAGCAGCAAAAGGAGTGTTGACGAAACAGGTGCACTTGCGAAGACGCATTCCTGTGTGAAAGCTGTTCCAAATCTGAGAAGCTGGACGTTGAAAATGCTTTATGTTTCGTTTCGACCCTGACGGTTCACGAGAGCAAACAAGATTTATTTTGGAGCCAGAGCGAGCGTTAAGTGTCGGGCGGAGTGACGTCACGCCATCACAGGAAGTGGCGGGCAGTCAGTCGTCAAATGTTATTGACGGCGTCATTTGTTTTGGTAACGATAGGTGAGCACAGGAAGACAGACAGGCATCTGTAGTTAAAAATCTGACACGTAATATTCAAATGATTTCCTCTGCTATATAGTTAGGACTGCATACCTAGAGATTATACACATTGTTCATGTCAGGATTGAATTATAAATGTTATTCGTTATAAAGTTCTACATAGAAATAGCTTTAATTACATAACACGCAGGGATCGTGGGGGGTTGGGCTTCCTTCTTTCGCCCAGTGGTATCTTAGGCTCACAATAGAGCTATTTCTCCCTGCCATGGATAAATTGTTACCTATTAAGGTAACCTGGGGCTTGAATTACGAATTCCTGTAATTTGGCACATGTTTAGCTTAAAATTTATATTCATTCATGTTTGTTTTCTTTTTAATGAAATCGGCGTGCAACATTTCAGTTTCATATAATTACCCACCGAGATATTAAATATTTTAGAAATGCAGAAATTTGAATCCTTACAACAGGAAAACCTGAGCCTGAACAAAACAATTCTTTCTTGTCTTTTAAGCTTGAAAGAATAATCTTTATGTTCTCTAGCACTTCCCTATCACACGTAGAGGAAATAATATATTCCAACTAAAAATTCGATTACGAGATTTTATCGAGAAAAAAAGAAGAAAAAAAGACTGAACGCAAAAAATGTTCCTGTGTGCCTGCACGCATGTGTTTGAACAGCGTAACTCGAAAATGCAAACGCCATTAAATAAAACTTACTTTGTTCCGTATCTTTCCAAGGACATCGCACGAAAATTTTAAAGAAAATCCCCCATCCCAAAGTACCATTTACATAGAAAATTGTTTCTTACTTTTTATTTCCTTGAAAGCTGTTCAAGGTGACCCGCTTTTATACATCTCGACTATTCATTAGGTTTCCTCTATACCAGTTGTACCTTCAGTGGATTGTGTAATTAAAGTCTTTCATACTATTCTCTCTTGCCAGAAAGTTTGATTGGACCCTTAGTAATGCGCTTTTTAGTTTTGCTATTCCTTACCTGAAGTCGGTAGAAGAAGTATTGTATTCCCCCAAAAATTCGGTTTCGAGTTTTTACCAAAGGTAGGCGTTTTGAGGTGCTTGAAATCACACCGACCTTCCTTAATATCCATTTTTGCGGGGTGGAGAGATCGTGGCACCTCAAAACATGCATTCTAGGCAAAAATTCTATATTGAATTTCTGGTGGAACACAATAGATTTCAAAACGGAGGGCGATACCTCGTCCAATGCAACCTACAGAGATCTGTTGTGGCTACCGCGCCATCTGTCCAGCGCCTACAAACGTCACGAAACCTACTCTGTATTCACTCTTAGGTTGAACCACGTCAAAACAAACCCCAGGTGACCAGTGCACCGCTATAATGTATCCTTCCGCCATTCGCACTTGAAATACTGTCACCACTTTCAGACCATGAGGCCAGTACAAGCGGCACGTAGTGCAAAAAAGAACAGAGTCCTTATTTCAACAACTGAAACGGTGACTAGCATATTCTGTTAAGGGATAAGATGATAAGATTGATAGTTTTCTTTGCGGGTGTAACCACTTTTCGGGTTTCAGATTTTTCTGCACAGCACTGTTTATACTTGTACTCGAAACACGGGTGAACTCAGAAGTTAATTTCACCATTTCTTTCGCGGAAAGTGTTGGATATTTCTCACATAACTTATAATAAAGATTCAACACTATTGTTTTTACACCACTAGTCAATGGTTTGCGCGGTTAATGCTTTACGTAAATCGACGAAAATACAAGAGCAAATTCATCGTCCTGCATGATACTAAACACAACTGCTGGTTTCTGGCTGTAAACAATATTTACGCCTACTCGGATGTCAGGTGACATACGAATTGCATCATGGGACTTGTAGCTCTGTTTTACGGTATAAACCAGCGTTAAATAAAACCTTGGGTATTTGTATAGAATATTATACTATTTAAGGATAAATTTATTCTAAAATTCAGAGTATTAGCATGGGACTACTTTCCTGCGCGCATTGCTACCGTGTTGCACCACGGTGCACTGACCACGTGTATTTGTTTTGCCGCGTATCAACCTAAGAGTGAATATGTGTAGAAGCACACCAGAAAGATGGAAACGGGATGAAAGGGAAATGATGGAAATGAAATCGTGGTAAATGAGAAAGCACTCCAGCATTCACCTATCGACTAGGGGAAACCACGAAAATTCGAGGTCAAAGAGGGCGGTCGACGGTAATCGAACTCGGATGGCTGAATGCGAGTCTCTCACAGTGGAATGCAATGCTTCCTCTACCTACTACAGTAAGTAGTAAAGAAAGTAAAAAATGCCCTTGGTAAAAAAGAAGAAAGCACGTGTTCTTGGAAGCGACGTTAAAGTAGGCCAAGAAGGAAACGTAATATTCTTCGTTTCTTTTTCCAATTTGTGGTAAAGCATGGTCGGAGCAATTCGTGACGGTTGAACAGGTTCCGTCATAAAACTGGAGCTACGCTGGCGGGTTACGCTGGGCATATCTTTTTTGTTTGACATGTGCCTGTATTTTAATGGCTCTCACCGCCCCCTTGAAACTCGACACCGTGTCCGACTGCGCTACGGAAAAAAAATCTTCCCCAGCAACGTTTATTTCTAATAAAAATGCAGACCACCTTTCGTGCTTTTTGCTTCACTGTAGTTCTCACGCAGAAGACTATTAATTCCTTGTGCGAACGTCGCAAACACTATTCACGCAGAAATACTTAACATTTAACTATCACAGAGCGTAGAGAATTGTACAAGATTACATTTTTAATCTCTCTACTACGTATAGTAAGTAGGGGAAGTATTGCATTCCACTCAAAAATTCGATACCGAGATTTCACCGGAAATACATGTTTTGAGGTGCACTGAATGCATATAAAGCATTTTTGGAAACATGTCCGTGTGTGTGTGTGTGTCTGTGAACAGCATAACTCAGAAACGAACAGTCGGATAAACACCAAACTTGGTATTTAGGTTCAGTATCTTCCAGAGATGCGACACGAAGGTTTTCAAGAAAATTCCCCCACTCCAGATTACCTTTTACATAGAACATTTTTCTAACATTTTAATTTTCTCAAAAATGGCTCTAACGATTTTGATTAAAATATCATATATTTAAGACACTTTCAAACAAATAAAATACATATATTGAATTTTCTGGGAATGTCTCCTAAAGTATTCTTCATTGTGAAGGACTTTTGCAAAACTGGTAAACCATAAGAGATAGACAAAATTTTACTACACAAAAATATAAATCGCGTTAAAATACACCATTTATGTCATATACATTTCTTTTGTTGAGTGAACCGTTTTCTAGATATTGCTTGTTATTACCTTGAATTTTCCAATACTTACACGTTTTCTCAAATTCGTTATTCATTTTTTATGTCCTGGACATGCAAAGAGAATGGAATGCGCCACATAGCAACCAGCGTTAAAATATTTGACTATCGCTTAAAACCTACCATATTCCCCTTGCATCTACAAGAAAATTAGCAATAAGATTGACATCTCGATAAACATGAAGCATATGGAGAATATTCATTCATTATCTGTTTACCCTCCGCTTATGTAGGACTTACACCCCCCAGGTCAGAGGCTCGTCGAGGAGCAGACACTCGTGGATCAGACAGAGCATCCAGGATGGGTGATCAGCCCGATGCCTGGTATGGGATGAAGGAAGTAGATGAAACGGAATGTTGGTGAAATGAATGAAAGGAAAGGTGATGATGGAGCAGTTGGTGGAATGAATGGCGGGAGAAAACGGAGAACCCGGAGAAAATCCGCCCAGACGCGCTTCGTCCACCACAAATCCCACATGCAGGCCCCGGGATTGAACCCGGGCCGCCTCGGTGGGAGGCGAGCGGTCTAACCACTCGGCCACGGAGAATAAGCGTTTGTAAAAATAGTTTGTACCAGAGTAGAGAAAGTCATGTGAGTGTAACACATCAGATTTTTTTAGTATGGGTTCGTTACTGTTACTTATGATACAAATATTTGAATTGTCTCTGCATGTTGTATATAATTAAGCCAATACTGATTAATTTGACCTTATTTTTAGACATCAGTCGTGGATGACGTAACGTGGATAAAGGAATCACAGGTATGTAGTATACTGAAAGTTATGAGAGTGTTGTACATCAGATGCATAACATGTACTTACTTTGTAGGTAGGTATTTTGAAATTTGCGATTTTTAAGATTTTCTTTAATAATGGACCGAATGACACGTGTTCTAGTTGTACTATTTCACATAAAGAACAGAACTGTGTGTAAGGACTGAGGAAGGGAAGTGTGGTGTATGGTCTGAGAGAGGCAGGAAGATCCCAGTATTCCACTGAAACACGAACATTTACCCTGAGGAAACAAAAAACAGTACATGTTGCTAGGATACCGCACTGGCCCAACTCGTATAAAATGACTAGGGTGGTAATGGTGATGGCCTTTGTAGGAAATGCCAGCTCCCATCATTGCAATGGTATTTCCCAAATGTCAGTTCCCTCAGGACTGTAACAGCCTCCTTAATACCAGACATCGCCCTCTTTGTCTCTCATTACACGCTTGGGGGTTTGAACCCACGAGCTGCTTAGCACCCACAGATGTAGGTTCACTCAGTAAACTAGTTTAACACAATACTCATAGTTTTTAAATCAAACGAAACTTGAAGTATAAGAGTGGTAAGTTATAACAGAATCGTGGAAAAGTTTGAAAATGCGAGACGAAGCCGTTATCTACTTAGCAGCGTTAAGTTACTTGAGGTATCAAAATGGCTGGCCAGTACCAACCTTAAATATACTACATATGAATGCCTATTCCATGACCAACTTTATTTTCAAATAAACGCCAGATCGATTGAAGCCGAGTCGCCATAGTTATTGTTATCAATTACTTTCGCTTGGTATTAGGTGAACATTAAGAATCATGGCGGAAAACAGTGAGTGGAAATGTTAACCGGCAGCAAATAGGATGTGCTTCTTTGGTTCATAATAAATCCAAATCAAGGTACTTATGCTATATTGTGTTAGGTGAAAAGAACGAGATAAAGGTCATTCGATGTGTGACCTTCTTGGTATGGTAATGTGAAAATGCACATGATGAGGGCATTAAATGTATATTAATAAATAAAATCACAAAAGACAGGAAAGATTGAAATGGTAAAAAGAATCTGATGGGATACATTCATATGTCTATCGTTTATTAGTGGGTATACAAACTAGTCTCACTAAAGCTTAATCAGCTTAATTTTAATCCAAATAAACTTTTGTAGAATAAGCTACATTACACATTTCGTTATAGATACAAAGAGAACAGCGATAGTCAAATGTTTCCATACAATCGCGAGAAACAACTGAATATTGGCAGGACTTTAAAAATTAAATTAAATTGAGTTTTATTTATGGACGTTCTTTAACTACTGTGGTCCTTAGCGTCCCATTCTATATAGGACGCGAAAGACGGGAAATTTTGCTCAGAGGCCTCTTATCAGGCTTGAGGTTCTTTTACGTGCCGTAAATCCACGACACGTGACCACCGGCTTTACTTCTCTTCCGAAGGATGCCATGCTAAGGATTTTTACGCCAGAAAGAATCAATCGTCCTCCGCCGGGTTTGAACCCCCGATCTCGGGAACTAGAGGCTAGCATGGTAACCACTACACCAAGGAGGACGACAGGCAGGACTTTAAAAGAATGGCTAAATTTTTAAGAATTCGAACCATTAATAACCGATATCTCGAAAATGGCTGATGCCACAAAAGAAAGTTATTTGAAATAAATTGTGTGTTTTATATTATACAAAATTCCTTCCGAATGAAGAGGACTTCAAAGGTATTCCAAAAAAATTCAAGGTATACATTTTATGTGTCATGTAAATATCTTTAATGTAAAATAATTTAATCAAAATCGTTAGAGCCGTTTTTTAGACGTGCAAGATTCAAGATTTTCTCCCCCAACCCCCAGCGTTTCGAGAATGAGCAAGGATAAATATCTGTGAGAACCCTCGGTTTGCATCCATCTTAATTATGAAGATCTATTAACCTGACTTTTCATTTTGAGTGATGCTGTTTAGATGCATACACCAAACGGATGATTTCCTAAAAATGGTTCTTTTTGGATGCAAGGAGCCTAAGAACATGTACTTCTGGTGAAATCCAATAGCACATTTTTGTATCCAATCCAATACATTGGAAATTTACCAATATTATTTATTAGTTAAATCCATGGATTTTGGCTCCTAGCGAAAGCAAAATAAAGGCTGCGATCGAGTCACTTACCAAGCCAATCGAATGAAGAGACAGTGCGACGTAATGTGTTAGCTGTATCAGCTTGATTCACCACACACAATGCTGTAGGTTACACTAATATATTTCCCTATCCCTCATTGTTTTGCATGGTTCATACAGATGACCCAATGGCATGTTACATTGACTCACCAACAAGATCTGCAGTCAACTCAGGGGCAAAGTGCGGTAAAACCAGTTCTAGTACTTTCCTTCAAGTTAGGAATTGCACAGCGAAGAGTAATGCTTTCGAAAACTATGTTTGGTAATGCAAGTAAATATACCTATTCTTGCTGGTCATTTAAATTTCTGAAATATGGCATTTAAAGAAAGCTGAAACTCTGACATTTCTACAGCCTCTGAAATTACTCTGAAGGTCGGAAGGAGATCACAGAAAGATTTTTTGGCTAATTATGTAGAAAGATGTAATTTTTTTTATTTTCTTAAATATTATTCTTACAAGCTCTACTTTCTCCACTACTTACCCGTTAGTAGATAGAGATGTTTTGGGTCCACTGAACCGAAACAAAGCATTTTTAGACAAAAGTAGTTTGTGTGTGTGTGTGTGTGTGTGTGTGTGTGTGTTTTAGCAGCATAACATAAAAATTAAATGTCGGATAAATACCTAATTTCCAAAATTTTCAAGAAAATATCCCCACCTTAAACTACGTTTCCCATTACACTTTTTCGTAACTTTGTATTCTCTTAAAATGACTACTATTAATATAACTATTTTGGTTAAAAACTGATATTGGCCGGATTAATACAATTTAGTTTTTTAATTTTCTGCGAGTAGCCTTTGAAATCCTCTTCATTCTAAATAATGCTGTATATTGTGTATTACTGGTCAACATAGGAGATAGACAAATGCTTACCACACGAAAAGTGTAGATTTCCCTTAAACACCCATTTATGTCGGATTATTTTTATGTAGATCTCCATAAAGATGCAATTTATGCCTGATCCCCCTCCCCCACATTAGCCATTTCCAAGATATTAGTTGCTTTTGGTTTGGATTTTCGCATTACTTTGCATTTTTTGAAAAAAAAAACCATTTGTCTATTTTTCGTGGCAGTACAGGAGCCTGGAATATCAAAGCCAGCATATAGAGACCTGCTTTTTAAAGATTTGACTAATAACGTCAGCCTCTTGTATTCCCCTTGTACCCACGACGAAATGTGTAATAAAAGCATTTCTGTAAACGTTTATCTCGATTAGATAGAAAAATAAGAATAGTTTGTAAAATAAACGATAGTGGATAGAGAAAGTAATGTAAAACAAGATTTTTATTGCACTAACCAGAGTTTGGAACGGTAAATGAAACATATTTGGGCTACCTTTAATATTTAGTCAAATGTTTATGAAGACCAACCTTGTATGACTGGAAACACCAGAGATGGCAGGTTTTCGACGATGGTAATGATCACTAGCAAGCAGCTAATAAGGCAAGACCGATAGCAGTTGTTTATCTTCCTGCTTCCGTTGCCACGCGCCTGCACCAGACCTACTTCCGTTCTCTCAGATATGAAATGTGTTCATACTCGGTTAATAGCTTTGTTGTTCACTGTTCACCTCTATCGGCGTCGGCTGTCTGGCCAGTATCTTGAGACGTTTTAAGTCACACAATGCAAAAGAAAGGTTACTGAACTACCATATAGGTATACCTATGATTTTCTTAGAGCGGCTGCTAAGAACAGTGTAGGCGGAAAATGGTAATAATTTTATTGAAGATGAATCGGACACTCATCAACAATAACGAGAGAATTTATCTAAGCAAGCCCAAAATAACGAGTAGATGAATACTATTTAATAAATAAAATGTAAGTGTATATGTTGCAGGCATTTTAGAGCCCGTCATTTCGCGAAGCAGATCATGAAACGCGGCATATGCCTGAAAACATGCGAAGGTACACTTCTACTGCTGTAATGACGGAACCTGTTAGACATACGGTACAAATTTAATCTAACTTAAATTAACCTAACTTAAACCTTTTGCTATTTTCCGGCTTTTTGAGATCCTATCAGATGTATACAGAGTGAGCCAAAAGATTCCGAACCGGCTACGCGGTGTTTTTCCTGTCCGCGTCCTCGGCGCTCGTTGCCGTCTGCCGCTATCATTAGAAAGGCGCGGATGAAACCATACAATATTTTTAAAACTACTTTTAAAGGCTTTACTTACCAACTTTATGAAAAGAGATGCTGAAACTGGCCACCATCGTTGTCCATACATTTTTGGCACCTCTTTAGGAAACTATCCATCACTCGCCATAGTTCACGTTGAGAAATTTCCTGGCGGATATTTTGTTTTAATTCTTCCAGGGTGTGTGGGTTTGTCTTATACACTTTATGTTTAAGTTAACCCGGAGGGGTATTTTATGAACAATATTACCGGCTGCGCGGTGTTTTTCCACTTGGGTGTGGAAATATGATAAAAACATGATAACGCACTGCTGCTAAAAACAAAGTCACGCTGTTGTGATTTTGCTGTGCGGTGTGAAGTGCAGTTTTGAGTTGACGGTGATGTGATGTAGTTCAGATATTACGAGTTATTTATTATTTTGTCCTGTACTTAGTCACAAAGTATATTATGGCTCAGTATATGTTTTCTACTGCACAGCGTGTATTTATTCATGATTCGCATGTATTAACTCGGTCAGCTCGCCAAGTGAAAGTAAGATTTGCAGAAAGATTTCCAGGTGTAAAAGTTCCAGGCCGTACAACAATCCATGAACTTTACAGTAAATTTCAGGCCATAGGAAGTGTTCAGGCTAAGGAATCTAAAAGACGGCGTACGGTTCTTACCGAAGAAACATTAGACTTCATCGGTCATCGTTTGGGAAATTCCCCCCAAAAATTCCATGATGGATAGTTTCCTAAAGAGGTGCCAAAAATATATGGAGAAGGACGATGGCCAGTTTCAGCATTTCCTTTCATAAATTTGGCAAGTGAACCCTTTAAAAGTAGTTTTAAAAATGTTGTATGGTTTCATCAGCGCATTTCTATGATAGCTGCAGACGGCAACGAGCGCCGAGGACGCGGACAGGAAAAACAACGCGCAGACGCTTCGGAGTCTTTTGGCTCAACCTGTAGAATGAAGTTACACTATATGCTGGCTTTTTATGATCTGCTTAGGATCTTCACGAAATGATGATTTCAGCATAAGCCTATGACATATACCTATTTAATAAAACTTCAACCGAAACGTTCTTGGTAATGTTCGATTTCCAATGAATAATCGACACTAACTATATAATAGGAACACTCAGTCTAGAAATGTATATCTTCTTAAATTGTTAGTGTGCGAATGTGTCTGTCATACAACAGGCAAGCTGATTGTTATGAAACCATTTAGGTTCAATTAAAAAAAAATTTGATGTGTTACACTCACATGACTTTCTCTACTCTTGTACAAACTATTTTTACAAACGCTTATTCTCCATATGCTTCATGTTAATCGAGATGTTAATCTTATTGCTAATTTTCTTGTAGATGCAAGGGAAATTGGTAGGCTTTAAGCGATAGTCAGATATTTTAAGAGCTGGTTGCTATGTGGAGTATTCCATTCTCTTTGCATTACCAGAACAAAAAAAATGAATAACGAATTTGAGAAAAAGTACAAGTATTGGAAAATTTAAGGGCATAACAAGCAATATCTCGAAAATGGTTCATCCAACAAAAAAATGTATATGACATAAATTGTGTATTTTAACGCGATCTACATTTTTTGTGTAGTAAAATTTTGTCTATCTCTTATGGTTTACCAGTTATGCAAAATTCATTCACAATGAAGAATACTTTTGGAGACACTCCCAGAAAATTCGAGATATACATTTCATTTGTCATGAAAATCTCTTAAACATATGATATTTTAATCAAAATCCTTAGAGCCATTTATGAGAAAATTAAAATGTTCTAAAAATGTTCCATGTAAAGGGTGGGGGGATTTTCTTGAAAACCTTCGTGTTGCATCTCTTGAAGATACTGAACCTAAATACCAAGTTTGGTGTTTATCCGACTGTTCGTTTCTGAGTTATGCTGTTCACAGACACACAGACAGACACACACACACACACACACACACGGACATGTTTCCAAAAATGTTTTTTTTTATTCAGGGGACCTCAAAACATGTATTTCCGGTGAAATCTCGGTATCGAATTTTGGGTGGAATACAATACTTCCCCTACTTACTACACGTAGTAGGGAAAGTAACTATAGTTTATATTGCACCTTAATAGCTTTCTGCAAAGGGGTTGCTGTACTAGGCGTAACATTCAAACATGCATATCTCTCGTATGTTACTTCTTTTTAATCTGCTAACAAAAGCAATGCATATTAGTTGCGGCCGAACTAGTAATTACTGGCTGAGACGGGTTAGTTGCGGCCATACCTTTTTTATACGTATTAGTTGCGGCCCTGTTCCATTTACATTGTTTGTTGCTATTTCTCTTTATTTATAGTCGCTTTGACTACTAGGTCATATCACGATTTATAGCCATATATACATCTATACAATAATACATTGTATACTTTACATTGATTAAATAATACAATCATTGTTATACATTGTTGTAAAGTATTTTACATTATTAAGTCTTGAACATAGCCAGAATAGTATAACCTAATAGCTATTATACATTTTTATTTGATATGTTATGTTTAAATATTGTTAAACAGTTTGATGTCTTTCAAAAAAATTAATATTTTTGAAATGAGTAGGGTTGTTTAAAGCTAAAAATATATCTTCAGGGATGTTATGTTTTCTTCTCTCTGTGGTATAACGTCTGCATTTAGTGATGAGGTGTTCGATGGTGATACGGAAATTGCAGGTCTCGCAGTGAGGAGCATTTTCTTTGGTGAGTAAGAAGGAATGGGTTAGCTTGAATGACTTATTCGTAAACGTCATATAATCAGTTGATCTTTTCTTTTTAGAGTCTGCAATGTGCAGGGTTTTGTGGAGCCTTTCCTAATTATGTGGAGTTTGCTTGATGTTTTAATGGCCCAGTCTTGCTTCCATTTGACATTAAGTTCGTAGAATATTTACATTCTTAGTAGCAGTGTGATTAGTTCAGATCTCCTCATGTTGTAGCTTAAATTTTCAAATTATAGATCCATTATGATTACAATAGATGCTAAGTGCTAATGTCTAATGCGATTCAATGTACGAATCAGCGTACCCTAACTATATCATACTGCGTATCGTACCGAAATTCCTAAATACTAAGTACATTTTGCCACCACTAGTAGGACAACCAATAGCTATGAAAGCTTTCACGCAAAACTGAATAGTTCGTATTACACTTGCAATCCCAGTACAGTAGAAACGATGGTTTTGTGCCGGTGACCTTGTTTCCTCGCGCACTGAAGCGAGTCTATGTCTAATGCCAGGCAGCTCTCTGTAAATGTGGTGTATGGAAACGGTAAACAAACAGTAAAACAGAAAACCCGGGAAAATAAACCGGCAAAAGAATAACTAAGTAGTATACTATCATGTGACTCACCGTATTGTTGTTCATTCCTAGAATGGCGGGTGCGAGATCGCGCTGCTCACAGAACAATGTATTGCACTTCGTCTGTAAACTTTTTAATGGCACCCAAATATGACACGCGCCAATCTCTTATCTCATGTCTCTCCTGTAGCAAGACCTTATTGTTCCTTGTTTTCTTCCACGCGAAACCCATGTCACGTAAGATAATATTTAAACTAGTGCTTCCCCCTTTAAGGTTAATGGAATCCTTAAGCTTCAGGAGCAGATTTCTGACAGTGGGCACGGTTTTCTCCTGAATATAAAAATTGTAAATTGTTTGCCGAATCACACACCTATCAGTCATCAATGTCTGTGATCCATTTTGGTACACGATGTACCTTTCCAGGTGTCCCAAAGGACACCTTTGTCCCTGTTCCTCACATGTTCCCCCTTCTTTAATTATTTTACGTATTGTCCTCTCAGATACTTTTGTTGCTGCACTCACCCTCTCTTGCACTTTCTTCAATGGAATTAGAATATCGCCAGAAGCTGCTTCCCGTTTCATGAAGAAATGGACGTTATTAACAACTTCACGTGTTTGGCTGTGCAGTGTTTTTCCACCAAGTTTGCTTTGAATGGGAGGCATTTTAGTCTAAATAAGCAAATACATACACACCCGCACACACAAGACACAAAACACTAATCACGAATACGATTAATAATCACTTTCTAAAACTTGTAAAACTTAACGTGCTGGCACCGAAGCGGTAGAAGACTTATGTTGCACGGTCAAAGCTCTCCACGATACTGGCCATTTCAGTATACTGCGCATGACCGAGAACATAGGCTCGGCAACTGGGCTCTAAACGATTGCGCACCCAGTCTTCACCGGCACAAATCCATCGATCCTGCTGTACCTACAATGTTGTTGACGTACTCCTTGACATTCAGACGGAGACATACGTCAAATGCAGAAGTCGAATGTCAAGAGAGACGCGAAAATTTTCATAAGGGAACAAATGACAAGTTTGGAAAGAAAAGAGGTAGTGCGGTCTGAATTTGGGAAAAAGAAGAAGAAGAAGGTTAAAATTTTTACCGTAAACAGTGACACTGTGTTGTATCCAATATTTTAAATTGACTACAAGCACAGATTTTTGAGAGACTTACCAGCCAACCTCCCCACACAGCGTCTCCTGAGTAATGCTAAAATAGGCTGATCAACACCTAATTTACCCGGACGCAACTTAGACGTCCCTCTCAATAGGCTGGTCCGCAATTCGTACGGGATATAATTAGTACGGACCGTGACGCTGACCTTTGATACATCTGTGTTGTTCCTTGCTGTCGCTTCAGGAGACTCAGAGTCCCGGCTTCGATTGTTGGATGGCAGGGATTAGGAATTTGTTTTGGCAGAGCTGAGGTTCTGGTTTTCAGGGGTGGTGACACTGCCTTGATGATATTAATAATGCTGCCGGCGAAGATTGAGTTATTTCTTTATTTTGTTACGAAGATTCCTATCTGGTCGACCCGCCACCTTCGTCGTCGAAAACCACTGTTATTATTGTCGTCACTTTCGAAGTCGCTACTTATGTGTTCCTCCGACTATCCCTTGAATTGCCTAGATTTCACAACTTCATTTTCACAGTATAAACTTTCTGATTATTTTCTTCTTATTTTGTTTCTTCAACCGTCCTCGTGGTTAGTTTGTACCGGAATGTGTGTTTGGCGTTTCTTTTCTTTTTTCACACCTTTCGCCAAACTTAGAATTTTTCCCCACCTTTCTTATGTTTCGTTCCGTTTTAAGTTCAAACGTATCATGTGATGTATACGCGATCTTTGATTGGCTATCATTTTTGTTTCATGATTTTATTATTGGCTACCCCCAATTGACAACTTTCACGTCTGCTTCTTACAACTTATTTTGAGTTTAAAATCTTCCCACGAATATTCTTAGATCAGTCACGTATACTTTCTGACCCTGCTAAGCTTTGAAACCATTGTAAACTACACGTCCGAGCCAAAGTACAAAAGCGAAACTTCCGGTAGACTTCTTGTCGCCGATAGCAGGTAGATACATCTGCTTTCGTTTCGAGGAAAACAAAAATGGTTTTTCTGCCTTTTCAACAAAACCCATTCCTAATATGAATTTACAGAGCGGGCGTCTTTTTATTTTATAAATTGATTCTCTTTATATCCTTTATCTCTTTTTGGCATGTTTTTGTCGTTATTTTTTATTTCGATCGTATATTATTATTATTATTATTATTATTATTATTATTATTATTATTATTATTATTATAATAATATTATTATCTCTCCTGGGTCTCCATAACCGGCTTCAGCCGCAATTCATACGGGAACGTAATTCGTACATAAATTTGAGACAGGCCGCAAACTCAACCTTACCGAACCAAAATTAGTAAGCATTATGTTTTATTTGAGAAATAATAGCAATTTTTTGAAACTCTCATATACTTATTCTTTCTGTTATATAGTTAAATACTAAGAAACTAGTAAAAGAACCTCAAGCCTGATAAAAAGGCCTCTGAGCTAAATTACCGGTCTTTCACGTCCAATATAGAATGGGACGCTAAGGACCACAGCCGTTAAGAGCTGAGGTCAATTCTACTAAGAAACTATAAGAGAGATACAGCAGAATCTCTGCATTTAACGCGAGCAGAGCCGCGGGAGCTGCTACTATACAGTAATAAAATGGATGCTCACTTTTAAACAGAAGCTCTGTTGTTTAAAAACAAATATCTGCAACAAGTAATACCAAAAGAATGAAATGACAGCATCTCTAACCTTGGAAGTAAGGGAAATTAGAATCATTACAACAACAAAAAATCTTATGTGTTATATGACTTTCTCTACGCTCCATCTTTATTCGTGGGCATAAAAACTATTCTTAATAAAGCTTAGTTTTCTATCTACTTCATTGTCATTCGAATAAATCGTCGTTATAGATAAAAAGGGAACAGCGATAGTCAAATGTTTAAGAACTGGATGCTATGCTGGCCTTAAAATTCCATACTGTTTCCATGACATCGCGAGAAACAACTGAGTGTTGAAAGGACTTTAAAGAATGGACAAGTGATGAACGATTCGAACTATTAATAACGGATATCTCTTAAATGGCGTATGCCACAAAAAAGTTATTTGAAATAAAACGTGTGTTTTAAAGAGACATACAGTTCTTGTGTAGTGCGTTTTCGTCTATCGCGTAATGTTCATCACCTATACATCATTATACAAAATTCGTTGGGAATGAAGAGGACTTTCAAGTCTATTCCCAGAAAATCAAGATATGCGTTTTATTTGTCATGTAAATATCATTAATAATAATCGTTGGAGCCATTTTTATAAAATAAAAACATTCGGAAAATGTTACATATAAAGCGTAGTTTGGGATGGGGATTTTCTTGAAAATCTTCGAATTGCATATTTAGAACTTGCTGAACCTAAATAACAAGTTTGATGTTTATCCGATTTTCGTTTTTAGGCTCTGCTGTTCACAAAAATTCTATTTTTGATTCAGGGGACCTCAGAACATGTATTTACGGCGAAATCTCGGTATCGAATTTTTGGGTGCAATGCAATACTTTTTCTACCTACTATTTACGTGGTAGAGAAAATAATAAATAAACACAAACGTTTCATCTACTGCATAATCTGTGTCGTGTAAGTCACCGACTAAAAACAACAGCAATAAAGATTTCCACATGTGATAGGGTTAAAAACGAAACAATAGTTAAACAGCGCAATTTTTCAGTGAATCACATTGGTGAATATCTAACGCATTCTTACTCGTGATTGGTCCATATTGCATGACGAAGTTATGCGTAGAAGTGTTGAAAACAACGTGTTTGCGAGAAAAGAAATTTGAACAATTTCATTGGAAGGAAGGGGTAGGGCGAGGGACAATGCCATCAGTTGACGTTATCGAAGTCTTTTTAAAAGTCAATTTTTATTGGAATCGACATTTTTGAGCAGATTTTTACTCTACGAAAAAAAAGTTTGTAAGCACCGTTAATCAAACACATTTTTACGTATATAGATAATATTTTTGTAAATGAGAAAAATTTACATTTTTTTTCTTTCATTTCAGTGCGTTTAAAACTGCACTGAAATAAGACTTGAAATGTTAATACGCTTTAACATAAAGCACAAGAATTTCTTACTTCGGCGAAAAGTAAAGTCCTAATAGGTATTTTTTTCACCTAAAACTCCACTGTGCAAAATGTATTGAAACTACAAATGTAAACATTCGTGCTTTTTATTTATTAATATATCCAAAAAGTTTAAAAATGAATATACGAGTTTAACTTGCCCTCCCTTCTCCCGAGTAAAATATTCTAATTTACTACTCGGGAGTAAAATATTCTCTATATTCTTGCATAATGATTTTTGTTCACATATTTTCAGAAAGCTATCCCCGTTATTCAAATCACATTTCTATTTTTTCTGCAATAGTTTTATGTAGTAATCTGCGTAATGCGATGTGTTTCTCACAGAGTTTAATTCTTTTGTTAAGTCCAAGCTGTATTTTGATTAAAAGCAGAAGTCTCTGGGGCCGAGGACGAAGCGAAGCAAAGCAAACAAAACAAACAATGAAAATGTACGAGCTATTGATATTACCGTCCCATGAATATTCATGGAAGTTATATAAAACTAACTAACCGAAAATAATTGTTTTGTTTTTCGTATAGTGCATATATGTAGGTATTGAGAATAACAAAAGGGTAATTTAAACACACTCACAGAGACGTTTTACGTGTTTGTGTTTACAGCAGTGAGTGGATTTCCAAAATATTGACAGTCGGTATTACCTATACCTCACAGACTCAACTATTACTGGCAGTGTTTATGAAGGCTAAAGTTTGTTCTCTAATTCCTCTATGTTCCTCTTCTAGAAAATGGAAGATCACGACTTGATATGCAAGTATGAGTCATTAATCTCTCTTCTCTCTTTTATTCTTCTGTCATGTTTTCTTCTCAGTTGTGACTTATTTTCTCTTCTCTGCTGTGCTCTTCTGTTGTTCTCTTCTCTTTTCTTTTGTTCCACGTCTTCCCTCCTCCACTGTCTTTTTTTTCTGCTCTTTACGCCACCGTTTTCTTCCCCTATCTTGTCTTTTCCGTGTATCTATCTTTCTGCCTTTTCATCCTTTCACATACACCTCTCTTCTTTGTTCTGAATTATTTTTTGTTCCCTCTTCTTTATTTTCTCATTCCTTGTTTTCGCTTTTCTTTTACATTCGTCATTCCTTTCTGCTACTTTTCTTTATCTCCTCTTCCGGTCCTATTTCTTGCTCTTCGCCTTCTCCTACTCCCATTTATGACCTAGTTTGCCTGCTCTTTTCATCTTTCTTTCTTTTTTTGGCATTTCTCTTCCTTTTTTGCTTTAGCTTTCTCCTTTTCCTCCACTTCTTACCTTGTCTTATTTCACTTATCTTCTCTCCTATCCTTTTCTATCGTATTCATTCTCTGCCAGTGTGTCCTAATCTCTTCCTTCCTCTTCACCTACTTCCGCCCTACTTTTCTATTCTTCCTCTTTCCTTCTGTTCTTTATTTTTTCTATTCTTTTTCTCTCCTATTTCTAGCTCTCCTCTTTTCTCCTCTTATTTCCCTTTCCTTCTCTTCTTTCTTCTATGTTTGTTCTCTCGCCTCTTCTATTCCTTTACCTTCTCTTTTTTCTGTTATCTTATGTTTTCTCTTCTTTCTCATCTCTCTTTGCTTTTTCTCTTTCCTCATCTATTACTACTCTTCCATTTTCCTCTTCTTGCCTCTTTCTTTTACTCCCCTATTCGCTGTTAGTCTATTCTTTCTTTACTCTTTTCTTCGTACCACTTCTCTTTTTCTCTCCTGCTTTTCCCTCTTCTCTCGTATTTCTTCTCTGCTTCTCTGTACTCCTTGCCTCTTCTTTTTCACGTATCTTCTGCCCTCTCCTTTTCCACTCTCTCTCATTCTATTCTTTTCCCTTACTTCCTCTTCTACCTTTCCTCCCTTTTCTCTTCTGCTGTGTTCTTTACTCTCTCACCCTTCGGCACTACTCTTTCTTCTCTTTCCTCCTCTTCTATTTTCCTCTCTATTCTGCTTCCTGTCTAATTTCTCCCCACTTCTTCGCTCCTCACTCATCCTTTTTATTAGTTTTATTTCCATTCTCCTTTCTCTCATTAACCTTCCTTTTTCACTCTTCCTTATTTTTATTTTTTTTTTTGTCTTTTCCTTCTTCACCTCTCTGTTCCCCATTAGAACACAAGCTCCCTACAGCCAAATATCGCGACGTACGCCTACATAGCACGTGTCCATGTTTACGACTGCCGCGCAAGTTTTGATGAATATCTTGAACAATCCATTATAAAAAGAATGGAGGCGACCCGCGGCGGTTTTCTATTCCTGGATAGTCTCTCATCTCGAGACAGTCTCACCAACCTCATAGCTGCACGTCGCTCCTGGTATTCAACTGTCTTCCTCAACTCTTAATATAACTAATGTTACTAATATCGCGTTTTACAACTCGGCCTTCTTACTTTCTGTTTGATAAAAGCTACCTACCGACACAAACGCTGCAAGATAGAGAGAAGGAAAGGTAAAGAGAATGAAATATTAGTGGAAGAGTGTACTGGAAATGGGTTTTATAAATTCTATGGAAACTCAAGGGTTGGTAATTTACATAAGTATAACGTAATATTTTATCTACTATTTATCAAGAGATGTGTGTGCTAATTGTTACGACCCTCGGAATGATTCCGCTCATTTGAATTCACTAAGGTTGGTAAGGGAGGTCTTTTCGTCACTCACTACGCTCCATTAAACCAAGCTAGATTACTACTTAACCGTTTTACATTTTCAAACCTTAAAATAGTGTACAACGCACGAATGTGAACTAAATTAGAAAATCTCGTAATTAAAACCTCGCATATGCTTGTTTTTCAAACTTTTTATTTGAGTCTCAAAAATCTCACATACCAAGTTTTATTAATGTATGCCATTAAAATTCTCCTAAATACGATAGAGCAAAAATTTGAGTTGTAACAATCAAAAGACAATCTCTACCTATTATTTATTTGAGCGGCTGTTCTACAAATTATTCACACTCAGGGGCGCGTGCCCTTGTGCCATGGCACTAGTGAAATTGCAGGTTTTAAAATACACATTTTTTATTTTTTACAGGTTATGTACAAAAACAATACAACAATATTTCCTAATGGGGAAAGCAGCGATACGCATAATGGTTCTGCTTAGAGAAGCTAACGAAGAAATTGCACTGTAACATTAATGTTCTATGGATTCGTATCTGTGTAATAGTGGCACTCACAAAGTAAAGAAGAATTAGGACTTCCTCTGTGGGTGTCGAGGGGTAAGAGGACAGCACATATATCAGTGCCAATTACTACCTGAAGCGTTCCAAGCGGCAGCACATACAAGTAGAGGTGTCAACATTATATAAAAATATTTGATGCATTGCGAATTTGAAGCAGTGTTTTTAACACTAAAATAATTTCAGTCTAATTATAAAATATAAATTCAATAACAGCCCGCCTTAAAGCAATATGTGTATGTAACAATACATAAAAAGTGTATATAACAGTCATTGCATATGCTTGTATTATTGTAACCATGTGTAATAATGTTATGTGAATATATTACGTAATTTAATAATGTAGGAGCTGTGAGAACGATAGGTTAAAAGTTGCTAACAATGAGGTAACAATGAGGTAAGCTAGAGGCAATAATGAATTGGAAAGTTTAAATGTTACTTGTGATTCTTGGAAGCAATAATGTAATTTTAGTGACAGTTTATAAAAATTAGCCAATCAACAACCAGAAAAAACTTTAGTTAAATGAAGGTATTCTATTGCATTAGAAATAGCCAATCAGAGACTTGAAATACAGAAATTTACAACTTTAGGCAGTTGAAATCAGTTCAGTTGGTTGCAGACAGCGTTACTAACCAGACGCAAAAAAATTTAATACGTATTCGTGTGAGACGAAAATAGTTTTATGTGTTAAAAAGTGCAAGTAATTAATTAAGGAATCTCACAGCTCTCTATATCAGTGAAGTGTTATTTAAATCGTATCAAGTATTAATAAAAGGAGTGAAGTAAAATTATAATCTATGTAAGCCTACATACTTACTCGTACCACAACCCTGCCATGATATCCATGTCTCTAACAATTATACTGACGCAGCCGAGGCAAACATAATATTTAAAGAAACAGTCAAACTACAAAGGCCATCTGAAAGTACATTTGGGGGGAAGGATACCGGAAACTGTTTGCTATACGTGCGGTTGCAACTACTACAAGTTCCGCTCCCCAACAGTGAAATACAATACAACTCCTACTTCAAATCGGCTTTTCTATATGTGAAACAATACAACCTACTTCAAATTGACGCCCAAAGTATGATGCAAATAACGTAACAAAAAACCTTCTTCAAATTTGCATTGTAGAAGTTAGTGTAAAATCATAGTTTTCTTGTTTCATATTTTGAACAAGTACGGCCCAGTACTTCTAATCATATTTTAAATTAACCAGAAAGTCGTTTCAAATAATGTTGTCGGTAGAGCTTTCCAAAGATGGGTGTTGAGATAAACCAAGAGAATTTAAATCCTCGCAATTTCTGCAAGCCTTCGTAAAAGTAGAGTGAGGAAGTGCACAAAAATAAGTATGTGCTAAATTTAATAATAAACTGCGCGCATTTATCTGTGAAGTTAGAACTTGCCTTTTGGAAACAAAATGAATCACATGACTCTGATACTGTTTAATTTCCAGAAGGTAAATAAATCATTGTTGGCACGACTGGTGCGTCCATGTTTTCGACTGCTGTTGTTCAAACTAAAGTTTTATTCTTTTTATCTACTCAATATTAAAATGTTCGATAAATATTCACAGGAAACAGTTTTATTAAGCTAATGCTACACTAATATAAATGTTGTAGTTGAAACAATACTCAATGGTTAAAAAAGAAATGATTGCTAAGGCTACCTACGATATTACCAACTCTTTAAACGAGCTGAGGAGGCACAAAAGAGCGGGAATTTCACATCGTACTATATATGAAAAAAAAAATTCTGATGTGTTACACTCACATGACTTTCTCTACTCTTGTACAAACTATTTTTACAAACGCTTATTCTCCATCTATCTCATATTAATCGAGATAAACGTTTTCAGAAACGATCTTTTGACATGCAAAGAGAATTACATTTTACACATAGCGACCAGTTCTAAAAATATTTGACTATCGCTTACGGCGTACTCTGTTCCCCTTGTTTTGTATTTGCAAGGCCAATATAAGCACAGACATATCTCTTAAAAGCTGGTTGCTAGGTGCAGCGCCATTCTCTTTGCCACAGATTAATACTCTTTGCATATCGAAGACAAAAAATGAATAACGAATTCCCATTTGAGAATAGTATTGAAAAATTTAAGGGAATAACAAGCAATATCTCGAAAATGGTTCACTCAACAAAAAAAAATGTATATGACATAAATTGTGTATTTTAACGCGATCTACATTTTTTTGTGTAGTAAAATTTTGTCTAACTCTTATGGTTTACCAGTTATGCAAAAGTCGTTCACAATGAAGAATACTTTTGGAGACATTCCCAGAAAATTCGAGATATACCTACATTTCATTTGTCATGAAAGTATCTTAAACATATGATATTTTAATCAAAATCGTTAGAGCCATTTTTGAGAAAATTAAAATTTTCGGAAAATGTTTCATGTAAAGGGTAATCTGGGGTGGGGGGATTTTCCTGAAAACCTTCGTGTCGCATCTCTGGAAGATACTGAACCTAAATACCAATTTTGGTGTTTATCCAACTGTTCGTTTCTGAGTTATGCTGTTCACAACACACGCACGCACACGCACGCACGCACGCACGCACGCACGCACGCACGCACACACACACACACACACACACACACACACACGGACACACGTTTCCAAAAATGCTTCCCCTACTTACTATACGTAGTAGAGAAAGTAAAACACCCTCAGATGAACAAGAACAATAGGTTAATAAGGCGTAGGTACATTTTAAACTGGCAACTTTGGTTGGTACTCACACACATCGGAAAAGAACTAAACAATTTCATATGTTGGCTGTCTCGTTGACAACCTCAAATGCTGCTTTATTTTAAAGATTATTTAAAACGCTTCAAAAACATGTACCGTAAAATTATTTTATGTAGTCACATAATTCGATGAAAGTATGAAATATTTTAAATACTAAGCTTATTTGCCTTAAAGTACTAGTACACATATATCTATATTATATTTTTAATATTTATCAGCTATATAGTGTCTTAGGGATGCATTGCTCTAGAAAATGCATGATGAATATAGTGTTTGTAAAATATGTAGCTTTAATGAGTTGATTAATTTATCGTTTTACATTGTTGAATTAGTTTAACCTTAATTTGTTTATAAATGTTTTATTTTGGGATGTCCGTTAATGTGACTAGATATCATAGTAAAATGTGTAACTTAACTCTATTGTAAAGAAATTGAGCGAAAAACAAACCTGGAAATTAATAACACATTTTATAAGCAAACAGATAATTTGAATTTTTGAAAACCATGAAACAGAAAAACACGTAATTTTTTACTACCAGTACTGCAGTATTTGTTCAGCTTTCATTTAAAGTAAACAGTCTTGTAATTATCCGAAAAATTACCAAAGCTATCTATGTTTAAAGAGAATAAAATGTAGAATAAAATGCATCTGAGAAAAATAACATTAAAATTTAACATTGTAACTTAAAAATAAAGCAGGTGTACATTAAAGGGACGCAACTCAATAACCATACAAGATAATTAACACGAAAAAGTACATATGTTTAGAAACAATAGAAAATGAACGTTTTAATAACTCTTTCTTCTTCCAAAATTTTGATCTAACCCATCATGTAAAGTCTATACGAGTACGAGTAATGAAAAGACC
The DNA here is from genome assembly GCA_030765065.1 of Deroplatys truncata. Taxonomy (NCBI): domain Eukaryota; kingdom Metazoa; phylum Arthropoda; class Insecta; order Mantodea; family Mantidae; genus Deroplatys; species Deroplatys truncata. The sequence continues at coordinate 76,016,152 of CM060982.1, read as the reverse complement.
CCGTTACCAACATAAATTGATGCTATAACGAATTCAAAGAAATCATTCCGAAGGCCGTGCTAAGCGTCATACAAAGAGTGGGTTATTATAGCATCATTGTGTAAATTGGTAACCCTGGGTTTTCTACAGCATTTGTAAAATATGATTCCAAGTGTATAATGAAGTTGCTTAAATAAATCTCGCACAGGTGCAGAGAGGATATAAATACAACATTTGGTGCCTAACCGAATACTTACGTTCGTATGCCGTATTATTGGCAGAAAACAATGTTGCGTACAAAGACTTTAGAATTAGGCACATAAAACACAAGTATGCTACATTCAGTTTCAGAATAGTGTGATATACAGAGAAAGACTTCACCAAAGTTGACCTGAAAACGGCACATAATGTTTAAGCTGCGCTAGGCTTCCTGTAATTTTATGGAGCCATAAGAATATCTTCGCCCAGAGTACTCTTAACCAAAGTGGTTGTGATAGCATCGTAAAACAAATGGAACACAGCCATTCCACCGCCATGACAACGGCTCTTTCACAAAGTGTTTTGTTATGGTAACGCTGACTGTGAAGCCTTCGGAAACATTAATATTATTTAGAAGCTGTTCTTTGTATTTCTGTCAGTCGTTTCCTCGCCAGTGTTAGGTTACCATTTCCTAAACGCGTGTGTCGGTTTTTAATGCTATTTACTTACTAAGACATTAATTCGATATGGAGATTTCTCCGAAAATAGGAGGTCGCCAGGAAAAGGAAAGAAAAAACAACAAATAAACAGATGCATGTATATTTGTGGCAGTTGTGAACAGTGCGTATAACTCCAAGAGAAAAATCGAATAATTATCACATTTTTTGAAGTTGGTTTCGAAGAACTTTTAGGAAATTCCTCCAAATCCAATTACACTCACACGAAAAATGTTTCAGTATTTTATTTTTACAAGTGTTTCAAGCGATTTGTAATAAAATAACGTACATTAGGAATTATGAATAAATTGTACATATGTCTTAATTTCTTTTTAATAAAAAAGCCTTTGAAACCCTCTATAGTTATTATTATTATTATTATTTTATTTTTATTACTCTACTTATTTAGACGCTTTAACTACTAACAGTATCGCGATAACTCTTAGATCGAGGTGTGGTGGGCAGCTAGCCTTCTAGGTCTCATCCCTGCAACCAATCACTTCGACGTGTCCTAGAGACCCTAGTGCACAGCAACAGGATGTTCTGCTTCGTGCCGTGCAGATCGCATTAGGGTGCCGTCCAGTCCAACCGTCGCCCTCACACAGAAAGGCGGGCAGTTAGCCTTCTAGGTCTCATCCCTATTGCCATGCCACCCTGCTTCGTCACGCGTCCGTAGAGACCCTAGCGCATAACAGCCGGATCTTCTGCTTCATGCCGTGCAGATGGCATTAGGGTGCCGTTCCAGTCTACCTGCTTTCATTGTCTGTGGATAGATGGCACAGCATTCGCTATTACCACCTAGTTATCAGTTTTACTATTGTTTTAGACTTATTGTGGAACTTTGGGTTGTGGTATTAAATATTCAATCCGGTAATTATCTTTGCTGCCGAGGGAAACCACGAAAAAAACCTGTCAGATTGGTCGGCCCATGGAATTTGAACCCGGGACCTCCCGAATGCGGGCCACAGACGTTACCGCCTGAGCCATCTCAATCGATTCTTTAATTATGTAGGACTTTGTACACCTGCGAAGCCGTAAGACGTGTCAGTCAATTATATGCTCTGTGAATCAGAGAGCATATCTCACCCCTCTCCCAGCTCTGATAGAGGAAAGTGTAGGGTAGTTGAGGCAAGGGAAAGAAATAAAGTTACTTCTGGGGAAAGAATGGCGGGGCAAGAAAAAAACGTAACTTGTTCTTTGCACCTATGTGATTGAAGGACAAATCCTGCATTTCCATTCCCTCCGCAGCCCTCCTACAAATTTCCGAAACTATGTTACGTTACACGACTGTAATACGTCACACATAATTGTGTTGGCTGACTCTGCCATAAAATGAAAACAAAGCACTTAAAGCTGTTCGCACGTTAAGCAATACAGTGAATGTTTTTGCTAGATTATTGACATTCCTCTACATCACAGCTTTACTGCACGTATACACATTATAGCGGCAACCTGAAGGTTACTCGATATTGCACTTTCAACAAAATTCCGATAAGAAAAATCTGATGTACTACTCACATGGCTTTCTCTACTCTTGTACAAACTATTTTTACAAACGTTTATTCTTTATATGCTTCATGTTAATCGAGATATCGAGATGTCAATCTTATTGCTAATTTTCTTGTAGATGCAAGGGGAATATGGTAGATTATAAGCGATAATCAAATCTTTTAAGCGTTGGTTGCTATGTGGCGCATTCCAATCTCTTTGCATGTCCAGGACATAAACAAAATGAATAAACGAATTTGAGAAAAAGTATAAGTATTGGAAAATTTAAGGGAATAACAAGCAATATCTCCAAAATGGTTCACTCTACAAAAAAAAAAAAAAAATGTATACGACATAAATTGTATATTTTAACGCGATCTACATTTTTTGTGCAGTAAAATTTTATCTATCTCTTATGGTTTACCAGTTACGCAAAAGTCGTTCACAATGAAGATCACTTTTGGAGACATTCCCAGAAAATTCGAGATATACATTTTATTTGTCATGAAAATATCTTAAACATATGATATATTAATCAAAACCGTTAGCCATTTTTGAGAAAATTAAAATTTTCGAAAAATGTTCCATGTAAAGGGTAGTCTGAGGTGGGGGGATTTTCTTGAAAACCTTCGTGTCGCATCTCTGGAAGATACTGAACCTAAATACTAAGTTTGGTGTTTATCCGACTGTTCGTTTCTGAGTTATGCTGTTCACAGACAGACACACACACTGACACAGACACGGACATGTTTCCGGAAATGCTTTTTTTTTGGATTCAGGGGGTCTCAAAACATGTATTTCCGGTGAAATCTCGGTATCGAATTTTTGGGTGGAATACAATACTTCCTCTACTTCTATACGTAGTAGAGAAAGTAAAAATGTTTAAATCTTCATGTAAAAAATCCTCCAACCTTGTAGGATCATGATCCAGTTTCTGGTCTGGTCATTGAAATGACCAAACACGCCGTTTAAATCAACGTGCTTAGTGTAAAGTGTGTGCAAATAACGCCTGAAAACTCAATTTTGCTTACTTAAGTTTTTAGCACTTTAAAATGCTGCCCACTTTAAAATGAGACTTTTGTTCAGTTTCTTTCACATTTCCAGTATACGTTCTTTGAAGTTTGAAGAGCTCTAATTCTTGATATGAAGTATGGTTTGGATTTAAGGTTTTAATAATTTATTGACTTTTAGAAATTTAAAAGTTTTATAAACATTATTGATATTTCCGTTTGAAGCTTTAATCCTACACAAAAGTTAATCTTTGATTGTAAAGAAGAAATAATACCCAAATTTAAAAGTTTAAACTTTACAAATTTTCACTACTTGGGGCAATTCACTTGGGACTCGAGTTTTATTTACTGAAAATTATTTCTTGAAATGATATGTTTATAGGACAATGAATAATAATTTTATTCAATAATTGCGCTGATCTGTGATAAACTTTCAGCTAAACTCGTTGAAATTTGTAGAAATAAGCAATTTCAGTACCGAGCGCCTTTAAATAACAAAATGTGTGTGTGTGTGTGTGTGTGTGTGTATGTATGTGTGTGTGTGTACTAGTGGTGATGGTGGTGGTTAAAAATTTTACAAACCTTCCTTACAAATACGTCTTCGCGAATACTTTATTTTTGACTTTTCTAGTTAATTAATAAATATTCCTTATCATACATCTCCTATGAATTTTGGAATTATTTTTTATTTTCACTCGTTTAGGATCAACGTAACAAAAGAAGCAATGACTGCAACATGACAAAACCTTCAAATGTTCATAACGAAACACACATATACCAATGTGAACTCATTTCAGTAATTACTAGGATGAGATTAAACGATATCAACGTGACGTAGCACACTATTATTCTCACTCGCCAGAAATTAGACCACTCGAGTTTTAATATCTCACTCAACAGCAGCCATTAACTATTTTAGTTGCCATCGCAGATGTTTAGAAGACATTCCATGTATACCCTTTGTTATTTATTCTACCTATTGAAGATTGAGGAAGTATTACATTCCACGCAAAAATTCGATATGGAGATTTCATCTGAAATACACGCTCTAGAGTTCCTTGAAATAAAAAAGGAAGAAGAAGAAAGAAACGCATTCTCTAGAAAAAGGTACGCGCGCGCATAAAAAAAAAATCTGATGTGTTTCACTCACATGACTTTCTTCCCTCTTGTATAAACTATTTTTGCAAACGCTTATTCTGCATCTACTTCATGTTAATTGAGATAAACATTTGCAGACTCTATCTTATTGCTAATTTTCTTGTAGATGTAAGGGGAATATGGTAGGGTTTAAGCGATAGTCAAATATTTTAAGCGCTGGTTGCTATGTGGCGCATTCCATTCTCTTTGCATGTCCAGGACATAAAAAAAAACAAAAAAAAACGAATAACAAATTCCCATTTGAGAAAAAGCATAAGTATGAGAAAATTCAAGCAAATAACAAATCTACATTTTTTGTGTAGTAAAATTTTGTCTATCGCTTACAGTTAATCAGTTGCGCGAAAGTCATTCAGAATGAAGAGACTTTTGGGGACATTCCCAGAATATTCAAGGTATACATTTCATTTGCCACGAAAATATCTTAAACATATGATATTTTAATCAAAATCATTAGAGCCATTTTTGAGAAAATAAAAATTTTCGAAAAATGTTGCATGTAGAGAGAGTCTAGGGTACGGGGATTTTCTTGAAAATCTTGTGTCGCATCCCTCGAAAATACTAAACTGAAATACCGAGTTTAGTACTTATCCGACTTTTCGTTTTTGAGTTATGCTGCTCACAGACAGACAGACAGATAGGCAGACACATTCGGACATGTTTAAAAAATGTTTTATTTAGATTCAGGGCACCTCAAAACATGTATTTCCGTGAAATCTCGGTATCGAAAGTAGAGAAAGTAAATAATAATAATAATAATAATAATAATAATAATAATAATAATAATAATAATAATAATAATAATAAAACAAAAAGTCAGGTAAACACCAACTTGTTATTTTTTTATTTAAGTTTAGCATCCTCCAAGGATGTGACATGATTTTCAGGGAAATGTTCCCTTTCTAAACTACCTTTTACATTCAATATGTTCCATTATTTTTTGTTTTTCCAGAAACTATTGTTGCGATTTTCATTAAAATCGCACAAGTTTGACATATTGACAAGAGGAACAAATTATATACCTTGAATTTTCTGCGAATAGCCTGTGAAAACCTCCTGTTACTGAATGAGTTTTGTATACTTATAAAATCACATGAGAGAGACAAAAACTTGCGAAAATTTGCAAAATATTTTAAAATACGTCAATTTGTATTTTATCACTTTTGTTGTAGCTTTAGCAGTTTATGAGATATTTCCTGTTATTGAGACGAAATATCTAAAGCCAGTCCCTTCTGAAAATATGCTGTCTGTTCTTTTATTTCTTATCAGGTCATGCAAAGAGGATACGAAATATTAAGTCCAGCATGCATAGAGCCATATCTTTTTAAACATTTGACTATCGTACATGAATTCTGTATGCTGCTAAGTAGCTACAACGAAACGTGTACTAAAACCATTTCGGAAAACATTTATCACGATAAAAAAATGTTTACCCACTAATAATTTGCAGCATAAACATGAAAGTAAATTATGGTGGGTGGAGAAGTCGTTGTGATTTTGTTTCTAACAATGAAACGTTTACAGATACATAAGTATATCACTTGGTATATCAATGGCAATTTACGAACTATTTTTTGTGCAGGTAAGCATAAATGGATACTCTGCTGGGCAGCAGAAAAGTAATTATAATATATTTTCATAAAATCTAGTGTAATAATAGTAAATGAAGTAGTCTTCAAATTGGTTTCTCGCAAAGAAAACTGGATATCACGCTGTACACCCCTGTGAGGTACTATGTCACTGAAAGGTGTTACCGGAGTAGTATCTGGTTTCAGAAGCTCAAGCTGTTCGGGCACCATGTCTCCCTTTACTGACGGTGTGGCTTACAACGCAATCTGCTTTCGGTGTTGCTCGACATTGTACAGAACTGCCTGCCTTTCCCTGTTAAAAATACTCATTCTGTTTCGCTTCACTTTCTGTTGTTAGACCAACGTCCGTCACGCTATCGTTTTGCTTGTGTTCTTCCGAGGATATATGTAAATCAATTCAGCGTAAATGATGTAACGCTTATAGTGTAACCATAGCCAGAATTTTACTGGTTATTTAAGGATTTGGGTAAATAATAGGTGTGTGTATGGGAGGAGGGAAGTACCTTTAACCTAAAAGTGACTGAATATTGCTATGAATATGTCGTCAAGAACGTCCTTAGTAAAATTTTAAAGGCAACACATTTTTAAAAAGCAGTTGATCGTCAAAACTATAAAGCTTGTGAAAAAAATAACAAATGCTTCAGAGAAACACTATACCTACAAATTAATGCCCAGTAGCTTTCGTTTGAAGAGATCTCTTTGTTTGCGGCAGAGAACAGCATCGAAAGGTCAGATAAATACCAAACGTGGTGTAAGTTCAGCATCTTACACGTCCTCCCAAACTGTCTTTGAATATTTATTTTCATTTCCTTAAAAAAAGACCCCAACGATCTTATTAAAGCCAGGTGTTTAAGATATTCCAGATAAATAAACTCCACATCTTGAATTTTATGGGAATAGCCTTTAAGTCCCCTTCATAACTGGTAACGCATAAAAGATAGATAAAGTCGTATTAGAGGAAACATGTAAACTCATTAAATTACATATTTTGGGTTAATTTTTTTCGTAACATGGATGAATGTGTTATCAAGAGAGAGAAACGGAATGAGGCATATATATAAGCAGAAAGAGTGGGAGGGGAGAGAGAAAGCGGTAGGGAGAAAGAGGAAGAATGAACCGCCGAAGTAAACAAAAGAGAGGGGTTATGATGTAAATACTGTATTTTTATCACATGTTTAAAAATAAAATTTCCAGTAAAAAATTGGGTTATATTTTAATGCTAAAAATAATTCGTACACATTTACATAATAAACTAGAAACCTTAATAAGATGCCCCACCCATAAAAAAACTCCTCTATGATATCAGAGTGCAAAGAATCTAAATAAAATACTCAGTTTTTATGTTTGAATTCGTTTTTTAAAATTAAATTACTAATACAGCTTTAATATTCAATCAATATCATCCTCTAAGTACTTCTCGCTGCATTAAAATTAGTACGAGGTTTGCCCTATCAAATTGAAAAAGACACACGAATGCACAATATTTTTTTCCGCATGCAACCGGCCAAGAGATAGTTGAAGTGTCTATCTGTAGAGTGCGCAGGCATCCAGCAGCACTTTTGGAGTTCGCAGTCTGGCCGCGAGAGAGTAGCAGCGCTCATTGGAAATATGGTGCTGCCAACCCAACGGAAATTACGCGCTAGTTTTCAATTATAAGATTTGATGACAGCGATTGTTGGTTGTGACCTTGAAAAATGCGCTTGCTATTAGACTTAAACCTACATTATCGCTTGGTTAAATCCGTAAATAAACGAATAGGTAACGGACGATGGTTGGGAAACCAGTTTAGGAGTATGGTTTTTTAAGTTTTCCCACTATTCAGTACTACTCACAATGTCGTGGAAAGGCTTTCGAATTTCAAAACACTTTTATAACGCACTTTTTAAACATTTGACCACCACATTATTAACCTCTATATCTCGATTAACATGAATTAGATAGAAAAATAAAATTTTGCAGGAATAGTTTATGGAAGCTACATAAAAATAAGAGAAAGTCAATCCAATGAAACAGATACTTTTTTTTAACGAAAAGATTAAGCCGTTTGAAATAATTTTGAAATGAGGTGTTTAACATAAATTAGTTCATACAAAATAGGCTTTTAAATTGTGTGAGATTACTTCTTAACCATATTAAGACATGTTTCTAAATAACATTATACTGTAACATAAATTTTAAGAGTAATCAAGTTGTATTTCACAACATTAGCTTGAATATTCTACAAAAAGTGTAAAAACTTGTATTAAAATTGTTTAAAAAATCGCATGGATGAACCTTTTTGAAAATGCTAGAGTATTGCTTTGGGAAAATTGCATGTTTCATTAATGTCATGCAATGTATTACGCTGGACTGCTAGATACTAGAACTATTGATTAGGTCCAACAAGGGAGGTTAGGGCAAGAATTCTACTGCTCTAATCAAGGTTAAAAGGTATACTTTTGCGTTAAAAAAATTATATTTTTCCCCTGCAAATCACCGAAAGCTCAGCCCACAACATAAAAAAATCTGATGTGTTACACTCACATGACTTTCTCTACTCTTGTACAATCTATTTTTACAAACGCCTATTCTCCATATGCCCTATGTTAATCGAGATATCGAGATGTCAATCTTATTGCTAATTTTCTTGTAGATGCAAGAGGAATATGGTAGCTTTTAAGCGATGGTCAAATATTTTAACGCTGGTTGCTATGCGGCGCATTCCATTCTCTTTGCAAGTCCAGGACATAAAAAAATGAATAACGAATTTGAGAAAAAGTATAAGTATTGGAAAATTTAAGGGAATAACAAGCAATATCTCGAAAACGGTTCACTCAACAAAAGAAATGTATATGACATAAGTTGTGTATTTTAACGAGATCTACATTTTTTGTGTAGTAAAATTTTGTCTATCTCTTATGGTTTACCAGTTATGCAAAAGTCGTTAACAATGAAGAATACTTTTGGAGACATTCCCAGAAAATTCGAGATATACATTTCATTTCTCATGACATTATCTTAAACATATGATATTTTAATCAAAATAGTTAGAGCCATTTTTGAGAAAATTAAAATTTTCAAAAAATGTTCCATGTAAAGGGTAGTCTGGGGTGGGGGCATTTTCTTGAAAACCTTCGTGTCGCATCTCTGGAAGATAATGAACCTAAATACCAAGTTTGGTGTTTATCCGACTGTTCGTTTTTGAGTTATGCTGTTCACAGACACACACACATACACACACACACAGACACACAGACACACACACACACACACACACACACACACACAGACACACACACGGACATGTTTCCAAAAATGCTTTTTTTGGATTCAGGAGGTCTCAAAACATGTATTTCCGGTGAAATCTCGGTATCGAATTTTTGGGTGGAATGCAATACTTCCCCTACTTACTATACGTAGTAGAGAAAGTAAAAATCTAATGTGATGGATTCTACCAATGACAAATTCAAATATTTATATTCATTATATCTCATACTTCTTACATAATAAGTGATTTTTCTATACTCGCTACGTTATCTCAATATATTTTTACCTAGGAAGTGTTTCAAATTAAGCAAGAAGATTTCAACTTACAGTAACACCATTCAAATGTGTGATAACAAGCCCTTGCGATGGAAAGAAAGGTATGACAAAACCAAGAATCACAACTTTCAAGTATGTCCGTTAGGTGACGCTAGGGAAAGTCCTAAACTTGCAACATGGAAATTTCCAAAAAAGCCATACCTACGAAAAAAATTGACACACATTTTGCAGGCTAATGAACTCTACATTTTCCTGTAATAAGTTTTGTCTTTCTGTTGAGATTTCCTTGTTATATAAAGTTCAATATCTGGCTAAGGGCACCATTTGTGGATCAGGTCTTATGCAGAGATTAAAGCGTCGACGTTTTAATTATTGCAAATAGCGGTAGATGGTGCCAGCACTTCTAACTTTCTGACATTCTGAACTCTTTCGAATGTGGTGTCGCCAGTATAAACTGATTGTAGTAGAAGAGAATGTGTCCTGTGTTCCTTTTGTGAATGTAACAAGAAATTCAAGAGGAAATTAAGGTAAGTTTATTTGAAAGTTGTTCTAACTTATACGTATAAAGTTTATAACATATAAATAGGTCAGAATAAAGGGGAAGGTATAACGTATCAGGAAAACAACAGAACATACAGATCTGTGCACCTGGCCACGTTTGCGGCAGCATTGCTCATCCATTGTTTTACGTTGCCAGGTTACTCGAGCGTGGGGCTCAAGATCGTGGTGCGTGGAGTTTAAACATTATTTTTTCTATTAAAATTAAAGACCTGACTATATTCCTGTGTTATATTAGTAATTTTGATGTGTTATTACTAACAAATTTATCAAATAATTATTATTTTGTAAATGCAATGTAGTCCTTCCGCTTTTGCGTCAAGCGAAATTTAAAATGTTGAATAATTATCAATTTATATTAAGTTATTATTCTTATGTTAACATAAATAATTATAAAATAAAGTATTTTATGTTTAAATGAATACATGTATGAAAATTGCAATAAAACAAAAATAACATTCTCTTCTGTAGATGTCGAAGAACTACAACAAGGATTTTGAGATGGCGGTAGACGCTATGAAGTTTGGAGGTGTGAGCATTAGAGAAGCGAAAGAACGTACATTACAATACGTACTGATATTGTACTGAATATATATATAGTACAATGCAGCCTTCAGTACAATACGGAGGAGAATGAATGGATCTGTAGATCTTAACTTCATCAGACGAGGTCCAAAACGTGTATTGGGCGAAGACTTGGAAACAGAGCTGCGCGATGCAGTAAATGAACTACTAAAATGTGGTCATGGTCTTAGCAGGAAAGAAATAATCGAGCTTTCTGAGGAAATAGATGGAAGAAATGATGTTAAAGTCTTCAAAAATGCAGAGCCCTCAGAAAAGTACATGTACTTCATGTCACGGCACAACTTAGTCCTAAGATAGCCTGAAAATCTATCCAGTTCCTGAGCAAAAAATGTCACTGTGAAAACAAAGTAAGATTAATTCCGTAATCTAGATAAGATAATCACACGTTTGAAGATCACAGGATCAAGCATATACAATGTCGACGAATCTGGATTGACAATAGTCAATAAAAGTGGAAAAAGCATTGCACCAAAAGGCAGTAAGACAGTGTACATCAGGAAAAGTGAGGAGAAAAGAGAAAACATCACTTGTTGCTGCATGTAACACTACTGGCACCTTGATACTATCAGCCATGGTTATTTTTAAGAGGGTAAAGATTACAGGGATATTTGATGCAAGAAGCATCGGAAGACACGCTTTTCGGAACCTCACCGAAGGGCTACATTGATTAGGAACTGTTCTATATATGTTGTTTGTTCGCTTTGTGAATAAGATTCCTCCGAAACGTCCGGTTCTTCTTCTGCTAGATGGTCACACGTCTCACATCTCCAGAGAAGCATTTCTTCTTGCTAAGGAAAATAGTGCTCACTTCCTGTTCTTCCCTTGTCATTGCACTCAACTCTTCCAACCACTGGTTGCCGGACCAGATGGAGCTGGTACATCGAGGACATCACCAGTAATTGATACGATAAGGGAACTTCTGAAGTCTGTAGAAGAAACCCGAAGTACAACTTGGCGTGTCACAACTACAAGGTGCATAACCTCTGAAGAATTCCTCAACGAGTTGCAGGAAAAGGAGAAAGACAAGCAGAAACAGAAGAGGAAACGGGTTGACTCCTCGTCGTCAGATGATGAAATGCCATACGATCCTAGTCCGTCAATGCAGATAACGAAAGCGATGGTGAAGCCTGCGGCCATTGTGGTAGATATAAAAATGACCGTTATGGGGAGTCCTGGATGCAATGTTGCAAGTCAAAATGTAAACTATATCATCAGACATGCCAAGGACTTCCAAACAGCGCAAAGCCAAAAATGTTTGTGCGCTTGAAATGTAAGAGGCAGCAATGATCATTGTAATAGATATATTATGCTTGTGTTTGAGTAAATGATTTAATTTTTCATATAGTACAATAAAACACGTTCTTGTGTTTGGACAAGTAAATGTTATTTTGCTAATTTCATTCGTTTAACATATTGATCAGTATTTGGTTCCTCATACCAGTTGTGGATCGGTTGTCATAACTTTTTCTGTTTACTATTACATGTAAACGACTGTTCTTAGCGTCGTCCTCCGTGGTGTAGTGGTTAGCATGCTAGTCTCTAGTTCCCTAGGCCTTCTTTCTCTGTTTAACGTCCTCTTATGTAGAACTTACACGCCCAGACTTACAGGCAGATGCCTGGGGTCAGAGGCCCGTCGAGGAGCAGACACTCATGGATCAGACAGAATATCCAGGATGGGTGATCAGCCCGATGCCTAATATGGGAGGAAGGAAGCAGATGAAACGAAATGTTGGTGAAATGGATGAAAGGAAAGGTGATGATGGAGCAGTTGGTGGAATGAATGACGGGGGAAACCGGAGAACCCGGAGAAAACCCGCCCAGACGCCGCTTTGTCCACCAAAATCCCACATGCGGGTTCCTGGGATTGAACCCGGGCCGCCTCGGTGAGAGACGAGTGGTCTAGCTACTCGGCCACGGCGCCGCCTAGTTCCCTAAGTCGCGGGTTCAAACCCGGCGGAGGGCGATGAATTTTTTTCGGGCGTAAAGATCCTTAGCATGGCTTCCTTCGAAGGGAAGTAAAGCCGATGTTCCCGTGCCATTGATTTACGGCACGTAAAAGAAACTCAAGCTTGATAAAGAGGCCTCTGAGCAAAATAGCGGTCTTTCACGCCCAATATAGAAGGGATACTAAGGACTATAGCAGTTAAAGAGCGTCCATGAATAAAACTCAATTTTTTAAGACTGTTCTTGGTCCATATACTGTAAGCTGTAAGGAGAGATCCACAACTGGTCCCTGGGGTCCAATTGTGAACAAGCGCAACGATCCATAACACTGTAAAGGCGGTGGTGAATAATAGTTTTACTGAAAAAGTATAAACAGTGGTAAATAGGATAATGTTGAAATGAATGCACAGAGAAAAAAATTAAAATTCCCGGCTTTATGGTAATGATATCAAATTATATTTAAGCCGATCCATAACTGGTACCATTACATTATATATTATTTCATATACCACTATTCATATATTGTACTAATATACACACGCTTACACATACTCAAACACATACACAGCTCTTTTTCTTAAAAATGCTGTTCTGGCTTCAGGGGACCTCAAAACACGTGTTTCTGGGCGAAATCTCGAATTCGAATTTTGGGGTAGAAGCAATATTTCCTCTACCTACTAAACGTAGGTGCTAGAGAAATCAAAAAGGAAATAAAACAGGAACACTATTGGGCAATTGAAGCAGGTTTCTATATATCCAGACAAGGTGAGACTGTTACAGATATTAATTCTTTATACACTATGTGATCAAAAGTATCCGGACTTCCCCATAAACATACGTTTTTCATCTTAGGTGCATTGTGCTGCCACCTACTGCCTGGTACTCATTATCCGCGACCTCAGTAGTCATTAGACATCGTGAAACAGCAGAATGGGACGCTCCGTGCAACTCACGGGCTTCGAACGTGATCAGGTGATTGGGTGTCACTTGTGTCAGAAGTCTGTACGCGAGATTTCCACACTCCTAAACATCCCTAAGTCCACTGTTTCTGATGTGATAGTGAAGTGGAAACGTGAAGGGACATGTACAGCACAAAACCGTACAGGTCGACCTCGTCTGTTGACTGACAGAGACCGCCGACATTTGAAGAGGGTCTCGTAAAGAGTAATAGACAGACATCTATCCAGACCGTCACACAGGAATTCCAAACTGCATCAGGATCCACTCCAAGTACTATGACAGGCGTGAGGTGAGAAACCTTGGATTCCATGATTGAGCGGCTCCTCATAAGCCACACAATACGCAGGAAAATGCCAAACGACGCCTCGCTTGGTGTAAGGAGCGTCAACATTACACGATTGAACAGTGGCAAAACGTTGTGTGGAGTGACGAATCCCGGTACACAATGTGGCGATCTGATGGCAGGTTGTGGGTATGGCGAATGCCCGGTGAACGTCATCAGCCAGCGTGTGTAGTTGCCAACAGTGAAATTAGGAGGTGGTGGTGTTATGGTGTGGTCTTGTTTTTGCTGGAGGGGACTTGCACCCCTTGTTGTTTTGCATGGCACGATCACAGCGCAGACCTACATTGACATTTTAAGCACCTTCTTGCTTCCCACTGTTGAAGAGCAATTCGGGGATGACGATTGCATCTTTCAACACGATCGAGCACCTGTTCATACTGCACGGGCTGTGGCGGAGTGGTTACACGACAATGACATCGCTGTAATGGACTGGCCTGCACAGAGTCCTGACTTGAATCCTATAGAACACCTTTGGGATGTTTTGGAACGCCGACTTCGTGCCAGGCCTCACCGACCTACATCGATACCTCTCCTAAGTTCCGCACTCCGTGAAGAATGGGCTGCCATTCCCCAAGAAACCTTCCAGCACCTGATTGAAAGTATGGCTGCGAGAGTGAATGCTGTCATCAAGGCTAAGGGTGAGTCAACACCATATTGACTTCCAGCATTACCGATGGAGGGCGCCACGAACTTGTACGTCATTCTAGCCAGGTGTCCGGATACTTTTGATCATGTGGTGTATGTATACAGACAAGGTATGATTGTTATAGATATTAATTCTTTATATATTTGATGCATGTGGTTAAAGTTGTTATAATTTCTGTGTATGTTTTCATAGTCATAGTTTTATTAATTAATTAATTTGTAAATCTTTCATGTCCTGTGTTGTCGTTTTAAATATAATATAAATTGAATCTTATTTAAGTATAATTTAAAATTGCACTAGATTATCACGGCCTTCTGTACATAACATTTCATCAGTGTAATGAACATTTTCAGTTTGTTTCATATCTGGAAAGAGCAAACGACTTAATTAGTATTTTGTTGTTCCAAATACTTCGAATCTAGATGAATAAGTAACCAAGAAGAAAAAGAAAATTAATTATAAATACTTCGCATGCAACCGCCATCGTCATAGCGATCGGACATATTATTACTTTTATACTATCGATCCTTCATCGCGATCGGATGTGTACCTAATAACAGCCAAACAGCAACACATACATATAAGCGAAGATAGTACATAAGAATGATTGTTCAGTTAACTGAAATTAAACTGTATTTGACTAATTACTATATTAAAATCTTCAGAACTTGCAGACTTCAACATAAAATATCTGGTTCTTGTAGTGACCACGCCCAAAATAGTTTCCAACTTCCGATCAACCCCAAATGACTTCCACTTCTACTTTATTTTCCTACTTCACAACTTAATCCGATTATGGAAATTCTTCCGGGCTACAATGACGTATATAGGTAAAAAATCATGGGTTTCCTTCCGTTGACTGTTTCCATTGAATGAAATGCGTATACCACAAATATGAATTTTAGTGTTCATATCTAGCACAAACAAGATCGTAAACGCACACAGTGTTATATTTCAGGGCTTTCACAAAACATAGGACTTTAGGGGGGGGGAAATTCGATGGGTTACATTCACATACCCTCTGTCGTTTATTAGTGGGTATACAAACTATTCTTATGAATTTTTCTATTTATTTCATTTTAATCGAGGCGAACATTTGAAGAAATAGCTGCATTATACTTTTCGTTATAGATACAAAGGGAACAGCGACCGTCAAATGTTTAAGAATTGGACGCTATATGCTGGTCTTAAAACTCCATACTGTTTCCATGCAATCGCGAGAAACAACTGAATATCGATAGGACGTTTAAAAGGATGACAAAAGTACTGAACGACTCGAACTATTAATAGCGAATATCTCGGGAATGGTTATGCCACAAAAACTTATTTGAAGTAAATTGTATGTTTTAAAGAGATTATGTTGTGTAGTACGTTTTCGTCTAGCGGTTAGCGTTTACCAGTTATACAAGGCTTTTTCTGAATGAAGAGGACTTCAGAGGTTATTCCCAGCAAATTCAAAATATATATTTTATTTGTAATGTAAACATCTTTAGTATTTGGTATTTTAATCAAAATCGTTGGATCCATTTTTGAGAAAATAAAAAAATTTGAAAAATTGTTTATGTAAAGGGAAGTTTGCGGTGGGGGATTTTCTTGAAAATATTCGTGTCGTATCTTTAGAAGATACTGAATTGAAATACCAGGTTTGGTATTCAACGGATTTTTCGTTCTTGAGTTATGCCACCCTCCCACACACACATACATGCCCGCGCTGACCTATTTCTAAAAATCCTCTTTTTATTCAGGGTGCCTCAAAATATGTATTTTCGGTGAAATTTCGGTATCGAATTTTTAGCTAGAATACAATACCTTCTTTACCTACTAAGTACGCAGTAAAGAAAGTAAAAATCCTAAAATGGAAGGAAGAAAAAAGGACGACAGAGAAGTAATCATGAAATATATTAAAAACTGTGATATGATGGTTTCACATACTTTTTCTGCCAATGACAAATTCACATTTTATATACGTTATATATTATAGTATACATACAAACGTGATTCTTCTGTACACCTTAGATATAAGGTGTATTCATGCTTAGGAATAATTTCAACATTCTAAGTTACACATGCGACAACAATATTTAAATGTTTATTCGTGGTAACAAGTTTTTGAACCTCAAACTTTCAAGCATATCCATCAGATGAGGTGCTTAGGAAAGCGTGTACATAAGACAGAAAAATAGCTAGAGTTACTAAAATGATTTGACATAACCTGTATACATTTCAACAACTTTTATAGTTTTTCTATAGTTAATTTCTGTCTCCTATGATTTCCCAGTTCTTAAAATTGTACAAAATTCAATTAGCTGGTTATTCACAGATAATTTAACATACACACTTATGGTCGCATTTATATGTCAAATTTAGGCTACACATGGTTTGTGTGGAAGAACAATTAATTATAATTGATTGACATAATAGTGGTTAACTATGAAGCCTGGGACTTAAAAACATTTACCACACTGTAAATCGCTATTGGGGTATGTTATCTCAATTTCAGATCGCTTTGTGTGTTGTCGGGAAAAAATGCGAGTATTGGGGAATTTAATCCGGCATGTTGTCATGGTAGCTCAATTGGTTAGAGCATCGGCACATAAAGCCGAAAATCCGTGGTTCAAATCCCGGTTATGGTATTGCATTTTCAGTCTGATTCCACTTTTCCAACTTTAGCTATGTCATATACAGAAGACCAGCTAATTAACATGCTATATTTTTATCAAAATCGTTCGAGTCAAATTTGAGAAAATTGAAAATAACGAAACATTTTCCATTTAAAGGATAGTTGGGGTGGGGAATTTTCTTGAAAAACTTCACCAGTTATGTTTAAACAGTGATTCAAACTTGAACTTTGGTATTTGTCGATTTTAATGAATCATAGGTAGGTGTTGAGGGCAGTAAAAATGAAGACAAACCAGGGATGATATTCAGAGAGATAAAATATGGAGAAAAGCTCTGAGGAAAGGTTTCTAACAGAAAAATAATAAAGAAAAAGGTATAAGTAACAAAGATGGGCATAAAATTAATATTTTCTAAGAAAAAACCTGCTTTGAAACAGCTGTTATAACAAAAAAATATCTTGCCATGCTTGCTTTCTTCTTATTCTATCTTAAAAATAAAAAAATAAAAAAAAACTATCATTTGTCTCTGCAATAGAAAGTAAATATTTCAACAAACAAAGGGCTTACGTTATAAAATATACTTCTTTTGTAGCACAAAATTTCAAAGGGGTTTTCTCTTAGAAATATGAATTTTAGATCAGTTTTTGTTCGAGTTCTTTTTTCCTTATTTTGGTGCGAGAAACTTGCCCCTACAGTTTGTCCGGTACTTTTTTTTATTCATCCTATATAGAGAGAAAATAAGAACGGCGTAGAAGTAGAGGACCGAAGACAAAGGGAGGAAAGAAACAACGAACTTAAAAGACGAATCACAAAGAACAGGGTGAGGGGAGGCATGAAGATGTAAGAGAATATGTAACAAAAGAATAAAGGCAATAAGGCTCCTAAGAAAGATGATTTGGACACGCGCAATTTAAAAGCACAAAAGAGTAGACCAAGAAATGAGCATGTGAAGAGAAAGATAAAAACTATTACATTTTCACTCATACACTAACCATTAGAGCTGTGCTGAACTCTGGCGGGATGCTGATATATGACTGTCGCTTTTCAAAACTTCTGAAGTGCAAGAAAATGACATAAATATGTACTATTTTTAAACAAAATAAATTGTCATTCTTGAACGACCTACCTTTGTTCTTAGTTAGAACGACAACACTATTTTTTAAACCTCTAGTCGGGAGAATTGTTTTTAAAAAAAATCTGATGTGTTACACTCACATGACTTTCTCTACTCTTGTACAAACTATTTCTACAAACTTTTATTCTCCATCTATTTCATATTAATCGAGATAAACATTTGCAGAAACGATCTTTTTGACATGCAAAGAGAATTACATTTTACACATAGCGACCAGTTCTAAAAATAGTTGACTATCGCTTAAGGCGAACTATGTTCCCCTTGTTTTGTATTCGCAAGGGCAATATAGAAATACATACATATAGAATGCCTTTAAGCATAGACATATCTCTTAATAGCTGGTTGCTAGGAGCAGCACCATTCTCTTTGCCACAGATTAATACTCTTTGCATATCCAAGACAAAAAAATGTATAACGAATTCCCATTTGAGAAAATAAGTATTGAAAACTGTAAGGGAATAACAAGCAATATCTCGAAAATGGGTCACTCAAAAAAAAAAAAAATGTATAGGACATGAATTGTGAATTTTACGGGATCTACACTTTTTGTGTAGTAAAATTTTGTTTATCTCTTATGGTTTACCAGTTATGCAAAAGTCGTTCACAATGAAGAATAATTTTGGAGACATTCCCAGAAAATTCAAGATATACATTTTATTTGTCATGAAAATATGATATTTTAATCAAAATCGTTAGAGCCATTTTTGAGAAAATTAAAATTTTCGATAAATGTTCCATGTAAAGGGTAATCTGGGGTGGGGGGATTTTGTTGAAAACCTTCGTGTCGCATCTCTGGAAGATACTGAACCTAAATACCAAGTTTGGTGTTTGTCCGACTGTTCGTTTCTGAGTTATGCTGTTCACAGACAGACACACACGTACACATACACAGACACACACGTACACATACACACACACGGACATGTTTCCAAAAATGCTTTTTTGGTTTCAGAGGGTCTCAAAACATGTATTTCCGGTGAAATCTGGGTATCGAATTTTTGGGTGGAATACAATACTTCCCCTACTTATTATACGTAGTAGAGAAAGTAAAAATTCTTACGAGGTCGTGTGAAAATTGCAAGCTACTCAATTACAAAAATCCTCCATATCCTTATTTTTAGCCTTTTACTTACAGAATTATGAGTATACGTGCAATGTCGGTGAGATTGAATATAAACGATTATAAGTTACTTATGTGAAATGTCATATATAGGTTACTAAACAAGCACTAATATCTTCCATCCATGCTGACTCACCTCCAGGTTAGGTTGCTGTAATGCCATTTCTGACCCTGCAGGGCGTAGCGCTTGCTCCGGAAGTGGTTGGAAGCGATGTCAGGCAGGCCACAGCGGGGTTTCTTCATCAGCTCCCGGGTCGTATCGTCCAGCTCACCAGTAGCTGGGATGTTCCCAAATGTCTGTAACCAGGTGTTGCACACATCAATCACTCCGAGGTATTGGAAATAAAATACAAAAGGTAAGTAAATTAGTGTCAAATATTTTGGAGAGTGTTCCTAAGAATAAAACTTCCGCTTTAAATGCGAAAATTCTTCCCTGTGTAGCTACCACTCTCACTTTCTCATACACCACCCTCTAACTCCTCCACTTTCTCACTCTCTTCCTTTCCACTCTGTCTATTATTCCCTCAGTATTTGTAGCGTGTTCCTCCCACTACTTCGCTGGGTATGTTACCTGCGTCGTTGTACGTGTAGTCTTCAGAACTCGAAATCGCCGATGTCAGTCAGGAAGCACTTGTCGCATCTCAGGGTAACTGAGATTCCCTACTGTTACTGTCAGGGTAGGACTGCGGGAGTGGTGACACCAGGACATTGTCTTGAAAGAAACACTGTTTTCACTTTTCTCACTCTTTATGCTAGAAGTCCTGCAAGATTCGTTGGTATTCTCTAACACGTGTGATTATTTTAACACTGTCTTCCCACTATTGTCTCTTGGAATACTAAAGTTTGCTGCGGATAGTTATTTCATATCTCGGTGCTCTATCCCCGTTCTTTAGATTCGCGCAAACATTAAGTAGTCACTTGACTAACATTAACTCGTTTATGAGCTAGGATATAATTATATCCAAGAATACCGTTAGCACGTTATATAAATATTTTAGCTACATCACTTTATAATTGCATAATTGCGCGGCACTTAGCAAATTTTGGAACTTAGCATCCTTTTCTGACCCGGAGTCCTACGTGTTACCTTAACGAAGAATCATACAAAGTGTCCCAAATCCACGCTCGCGTTCAGATATCAGTCACTGCTCGCCTCCAAATGTTGTACATGTCACTGCGTCTTCCTATCTTTTCATTGGTTCTAATACTTATCCTCTACGCTTATTGGTTCCCTGGTTGAAAACTCAAAGCCTAACTGTAAGAAACGTTGCCTTATAGTGTCTGTTTACTCTTAAAACTTGCCTCATCCCCACGAAGTACAAAAGAAGCTTTCGATTTGTATGGCCCTACGCTCGGAAAACATAATGGACAGTCTGAAACGAAGCTACTGTTATTTTTACCTAAATCTTGCAGTTTTTCTTAGGCGATTACGCCTTTATTTATTTAACAATATTATTGAAGCTTAAAACATATTTACAGCTTCAGAAGGGCTTTCGATTAATGCAGTTTTGAATCAGATTACTTTAAAATCATGGAAAATTATCAAATTGCATGTTAATTATCAATAATTCCTAAATTATAATTATTACAGAGTTTCTTTTTGTGTATGTGTAATTAGGCGGAAATATCATACATCTTTCTCACTTCGTCGCCTTCGCCACATCTCTTCCTCTCTTCCTGCAATGCACATGTTGTGGGAAGCTTTGAAAAATTGCAATAAAACGGATTTTTTTTGGGGTGTTGATAAAACTTAAAACATAAGTAAAAGGTTTAATAGTACACATACTTGTGTCACTTCCTTGTTTGCAATGCGATAGGAAGTATCTGTTTTTTATGGTAACCAGTTTCCGTGTATGAATAATAGTGACGAAAAATCTGATATGACACATTCACCTGACTTTCCCTACAAATGACAAATTCACATATATTCATTACAATATATATATATATATATATATATATATATATATATATTTGTTTACCTAGGGATTGTTTCAAATTAAGCAAGAAGGTTTCAAGATGCGGAAACAGCATTCAAATTTTTACTTTCTCTACTACGTATAGTAAGTAGGGGAAGTATTGTATTCCACCCAAAAATTCTATACCGATATTTCACCGGTAATACATGTTTTGAGAACCCTGAATACAAAAAAAAGCATTTTTGGAAACATGTCCGTGTGTGTGTGTCTGTGAACAGTATAACTCAGAAACTTGGTATTTAGGTTCAGTATCTTCCAGAGATGCGACACGAAGGTTTTCAAGAAAATCCCCCCACCCCAGATTACCCTTTACATTTCGAAAATTTTAATTTTCTCAAAAATGGCTCTAACGATTTTGATTAAAAAATATATATTTAAGATACTTTCATGACAAATAGAATGTATATCTTGAATTTTCTCGGAATGTCTCCAAAAGTATTCTTCATTGTGAACGACTTTTGCTTAACTGGTAAACCATAAGGGATAGACAACATTTTACTGCACAAAAATATAGATCGCGTTAAAATACACAATGTATGTCATATACATTTTCGAAATATTGCTTGTTATTCCCTTAAATATTCCAATACTTATACTTTTTCTTAAATGGGAATTCGTTATTCATTTGTTTTGTCCTGGTAATGCAAAGAGAATGGAATACTCCACTTCGTAACCAGCTCTTAAAATATTTGACTATAGCTTAAAGCCTACCATATTCCCCCTTGCATCTACCAGAAAATTAGCAACAAGATTAATATCTCGATTAACATGAAGCATATGGAGAATAAGCGTTTGTAAAAATAGTTTGTACAAGAGTAGAGAAAGTCATGTGAGTGTAACACATAAGATTTTTATTCGTGTTAAGAAGCTCTTGTGATGGAAAGCAAAGAGAAGAGCAAACAATCATGAATCGCAAAGTTTCAAGTATGCCCGTTAGGTAACGTTTAGGAAAGGCCTAAACTTGCAATATGGACTATTTCTAAAATAATTAACGCTACGAAAAAATTTACAAGAATTGTGCATTTTAGTGAATTCTACATTCTTCTTGTAGTAAGCTGTGCCCATGTGTTAAGAGTTTGTTATACAGAATTATAAAGTATTCAGTTAAATAAAGATAAGATCTCAGGATATTCATAGACAATTGAAGATATACATTTTATTTCTTATGTTAATATATTAAACCTATGATTTTTAAATAAAACCGTTAGAGCCGCTTTGAAAAAGAAATAAAACAAAAATAACGAAACATTTTTATGTAAAGGGTAGTTTGGAGTGGGAGGATGAAAATGTTTAAAAATTGAAAAACGTGGTCCTGTAAGATGCTGAACTTAAACTGCCAAGTTTAGTATTTAAACGTGTTATCGTGTTTGAGATATTCTATTCACAGATAGACAAACCCGCACGGTCGCTAAAAATTGCTTTTTTGTTTTTTTATCACAAAACTTGCATTTTCGGTGAAATCTGGAATTTTGGGGTCGAATACAATCCTTCCTCTTAAACTACTAAATGTACATAGTAGGGAAAGTAAAACGTTAGTATAACTTCCTAAATATTCATCCTATCGAAAATTTAGAAATAGCAACGTTTGTTAAAAACACGAGATATAAAGCTCTATAATGAATCGTTTATAAAAAAACTCAAAAGGCCAGATTTTTCTTTCTTTTATTTCATGCCCCATTGGACTCGTCCCCTTTTGGAAAATTAATTAAGATAACCATATGATCTATTTTCAAATTTGAATCTCTAAAGTATGATATATTGAATTTCATAATAATCGGTTCGGTTATTCTTGCTAAAACGTAAAATACAAACATTTTGGAATGATATTTTTGTATCATTATTCACGATAGCATCAGTTAGTTATTCATCCAAAATGGAAAAGAGACAAACAAATAAATGTACATATACCTAACAGGTAAGCTTCATGACGAAGATAACATCACAATTATGATTGCTTATAATATTTCACTCTCGTTATTTGCGCTTTCTTTATAACTTCTCAAGCAGTAAAATAAACTATTTGGAAAAACCCTACAAAATCCAGATATATGTCTGCTTCGCTTCCAGTACGTTATAGTGCATCGCCGCCTGTCATTCAAGTCGCTAGGCAACTCATCCGTGCGATGTGTAAGAGAGTTGCAGATCTGCCAGGCGGAACACAAGCTTGTATAAGCAAGGCTAAGTAAACAGCTTGTGATGTGCGACAAGCTAATCTATAGCAATGCTAATGCACATGTTAATATCAAGCCTGGATTTTACTATGACTGCTTCGCTGTTACTACGTCATACTAGTTTGGAGCAATGAAACTGCACGAAAGGATATGTTTCAACCAATCATGGCTGCTTATCCCCACTATTTGTATTACCTCCCTAGCATCTGTTTCGGTGTTTGCCATACACTACTATTAAACAAACTCTGCTCTCGTTATTTTTTCGCATATAGATGAAAAATAAATATTAATTAAAAACATTAACGACACAAAAGATAAGTTTTGAACTAACCATCATCCAGTTGAATCAATTTTGTTCGAACTAACATTCTTAAAGATGTTGCCCAACACTCCAATTCAAGCTCCGAAAATAAAATATCATATTCCAATATCTTCATGATTTGTTGACAATAAATCTCTGTGAAAATAGTCTTTAGTATTTTATAAGTCAATTAACATATTATTGTATTTATTTCTTCTAATTTTCATACACGGTGGGTCGAGTCACACTTGGACCCAGAAAGTGGGAGGGAGGAAGCCGGTAGAGCGCGAGGTAAACAGCGGCATTCTATACTTCTTTTATTTTAGGTACGCTCTACACTATGTTTATTAGAATGCAGTCAAATGGTTTTTAAAGACTGAAAATGCACATCCTACAGATTTTAAAGGATAAGTTTACTTTATCTACCACTTGCCTATAGCAGGTAGAGGAATTATAGTATACGTATATTCCCAGAAATTCTACGACTTCACTGGAAGAATGTGTTTTGATGTCCCGAGTACAAAATAAGTATTATTATAAAAAGATATGTGTCAGATATATAGGCTAGTTAAATTATATTCGAACCCGCCTGCAGCCTCTCTCTACTGCGCGAGACAGCCGGCAATCGCCGGGAAAATAAGCCGGTAGAGGCGGACGAAAATCGTTACCTTATAATAGATGCTGGAAATGTTGACCTTGTGCTCTCAAACAGGCAGTATATCTCGTGTAAATATTCTCATGCAATAAGAGAGGTGTTGATGACAGAATAATTAGTGTTGATTTGTGGCTTCCTCTCCTGACCTAACGAAATGTGATTTTTATTTATGGGGTCCTTTAAAAGACAAACTGTACCGTTCCAATCCTCGCCACTACAGGAACTTACAGAAAACATTGTGCAAGAAATGACAAGAATTCCTGCTGCTGAGCTTCGGAGAGTGAGAGAGAATATTTACACGAGAAATATTGCCTGTTTGAGAGCAGAAGGTCAAAATTTCCAGCATCTATTATAAGGTAAGGATTTTAGTCCGTCTCTGCCGGCGTAATTATTTCCCCGGCGATTGCTGACTCTCGCACAGTGGAGAGAGACCGCGAGTGGGTTCAAATATAATTTAACTACCCTATATATGTAGGATAGTATAGTGAAACGACACTTCCATGTTAAACTATCAGTTTTCGTTAAATTTACAAAACATAAAAAGCACCTTCACGTGGAAGCATCTGAACCTGAGGCCTTCACCACTGAAGGCCAACGGGCACACCGTTGCGCTACGAGTGTAAGTTACTGCACGCACAGCGGTGCAAAGCAGTCATTTCGGCCGAAATTGATACGACAGTGTTTACGGCAAAGCCTGTACAACACCGGGACTGTATAACTTCTCAATCCGCAAGATGAGAAGACTCACCCGCTATATATATATATATATGAGAGAGAGAGAGGGCGCGAAAGTTAGAAGTCAAAAACGAAACGTTGAATAAATACCAAATTTTGTATTTAAGTTCAGCATCTTCCAAGGATGTGACATACACTTGCAAGAAAATCCTCCCCCCAAACTAGTCTTTACATGGGAAAACCTTTATTATTTTTTATTTTCTCAAAAGGCATTTTGATTAAAATGCATATGTTTAAAATGTTTACGCATACATAAGTAAAATGTATATCTTGAATTTTCTGCGGATATCTTGTGAAGTCTCTTTCGTTCGGAATACATTTTGAGTATTTTTGTATATCTGCTCAGTAATAAAATATAGCAAAAACTTACTGCAATGATTGATCCTGTTAAGACACAATTTATGTTTTTTTGGGGGGGGGATTCAAACAATTTTCAAAGATATTTGTTTCTATTGGTCTGTTTTCTAATACGTTATCATACATGTTTGAAGCGTAAGTTTCCATACTTTTGTTTATCTTTATGTTATGCAAAGAGTGGGATTTCAAAGCCAGCACATGGCGACCCGCTTTTTAAAGATGTGACGGTCGCCTCTGCTTTTGTGTCCCTCTCTTTTACCCACTATAAAATGTGTAATGAAACTTATTCTACAAACATTTATCTCGATTAACATGTACTATGCCGAAAAGTAAGCGATTGTGGGTGGAGTAATTCATGCGATTGTAACATATTATGTTTCTTATTTTCCTCTCATTTTAAAAATTAATATCATTAAGTGAAGACACAACTCTTTTTTTATTTAACACACATTTTTATATAAATAATTTGATTTTCTAAAAGAAATTACTTGATGAAGGTAATTATTTTTTGAATGGCCTAATAATGCATTGAAATACTGTCTCTGTATTTTATACTATATTATTCTGATCCTAAATAATTGACTTTATTTTATTGATACCTTAGTTACACTAGTCTGCATTTTCAAACTTTTCGTCAGATGATTTCTTAAAAGTAGGTCTTCTTGAATCAAGTTTTTATGCTGATTCCAGAAATAACTTCCGTTTTATTTCTATCACGCCAGGTTTTTACACAAAATAAGAAGTAATGTTTTGACAATTTTACTAATGAGCGTAGAAAAGTATTCAAATACCATTTCACACAAGGTAAGTTTTTGTTCAAGAAACATTTTAAGAATACTCTCAAGAACTCCCCTAATTTATTTAATGACTACTTTTTAACAAAACAAGAAGCCAACGTGTTTAATTTAATTTTTTTCAAACTTTTTCTTCTTTGACTTCCTTGCAGATCCGTGAAGATGACTGTCCCTCCTCAACATCCAACAGTAGTCGGCCATCATAGTTTCATTCCATCTCCCCTGGTACCTCCTCTCCATTTCCTTAATATCTTGGTGAAAACGTTCACCCGGCTCTTCACTATAATGTCCCAGATTTTCTGGAAAGTAGTCGATATGTGAATGCAGAAAATGTACCTTTACACTCATGTTACAACCCATCTTCTTGAAATGTTCCAACACTGTTTCGACAATGGCCTTGTAATTAGGATCTTTGTTATTGCCTAAGATGTTTTGAGTAATTGATCGGAAGGCGGTCCATGCTTCTATTTCTCTCTCATTCATTGTCTTCTCAAAATCTTCATCCTTCATCAATTTCTTTATTTGAGGACCAACAAAAATTCCAGCCTTTAATTTGTCTTGTGTAATAAAGGGAAATTTCTTGGAAAAGTACTTGAAGCAGGGTGCATCCTGTGGTAGAGCCCTTACAAATTGCTTCATCAAGCCCAATTTTATGTGTAGTGGCGGAAGCAATATCTTTATATCTCTATATTTTTGAAGTGAAATTGTGAGAAAAAAAACTGTACGTAATAGAAAAAAACTAAAAGCAGTTCTGGAATCAGCATAAAAAAGTAAGTCAGAATCACTTATTAGTTATCATGCAGACTAGTGTTATTAAACTCGCAGAGAAAGATGCCGTATTAATCTCTACACGAATTACTATTTCATAGCAAGCAAGCACGTTTATTGGTTAACTTTTCTGTTCTTATAAAATGATGAACTATACAATGCAAAATTGATTTTTTTCTTTTTGTTTATATATTTGATTTGTTCGCTTCAGTCTAAAAAGTCTTTATTTTTAGGATCACCTGCCATTCCTAAAAAAATTTCATGATTTGTAATTCATAAGATGTTAAAAGATACAGAGAATATGTGATGAATAATTCATCACAAGCACGAAGCTTAAACAGAAGTTATTGATCAGCACATTTGCTTGCAAACATCTGAGAAAGAAGAAATACTTTTCTTTTTACCTGGAGCGTTTTGATGGCGTCTCTGAGTTGATCATGAGATCTCAGGTTCCCCGTTTCAAGATCCGACTGTGGTAAATACCCGAAGTCCATCAGGTAGCGTTGCTGAAACAAAAGAAGCATGGAGTTAGAATAATGTTGTTATATTCCACTCAATAAGGGCACAAACCTGCAATATTTAAAAAAAATTCCTCAGTTCTTTATAATTACTGCATTTTTACCAGCTAAACTTCAAAATATTCAGGCCAGTTCAGATCATTGATGACCTACAGGAAAAATTCCACGCGATGCAGTTGTCAATATTTTGAAGAAAAAAATTAAATTTGAGTTCCAAACGTATCTTTCTTACAGATTTATTGCAAGCAAAGGATGAATTGCTTCAGAAAAAAAATCAAAATGTCTTGTTTACCAGATTTTTAATTAATAATTTCTAAAGACTTGTAATCCGTTAATTTTACCTTAATAACATTTATTTATCATCTTAAGAACATCTGGTAATACTTCAAAATAATTTATAAAAAATGATACCACAAGGAGCAATTTGAGTGATAAGCACTGAAAAAAATAATCAGACGGTAGAGAAGTGACTTTAGAATTTAAAAATTCATTGTCTTCACTATAACATACTCTCACTAAATTATTAAAGCACAATATCTATACTTTTCAGAATTTTCGAAAATTTTCGTATGCTGGTCACCTTAAATCTCACTATACACATATGGGGGATGAGGTATAAATACTAATATTCGATAAAAGCAAATATAACAGAATATTTTATAAATGGTTCCAACATTTTAGACCTAAAGTGTTGTGAATGTTGGATACAAAAATGTCTGGTATTTTACACTATCCATAAGTCCATCTCCTGCAGGTGAGGGGTACTACTGCTACTATCGGCACCTAGGAGAGTGGAAAGCAGTCCCCAAAACATATATTTACATAGAGCAAATCACTTTCAAAAAGTCGAAAAATGTATAGCTATATTTGTTAATCAATTAGTTCTCAGTTATTGCTGTAATATATACACTTATATCATTAACATACTGTCTTTATAAACGAATAAACAGCGCATCTGAAATCACCAGAAATAGTAATAATTGAATAACAGGATTAAATAAAAATGTATATGTATATCAACACTTTAGAGGTACACTCCTTTTGTATTGCAATTCTATTTACATTGCATGGTGGACAGGCTATGCAATTTTTGTGTGGATTGGCATTGTAGCTATTGTGTAACAACAACCCCAAACAAAAACAAGTAGATGCTCAAGATTAGTCAAAGGATTGGGATGACGGTTAGACCGTGTTTAGGTTCACTGTTTGTACTATTTTTTTCCTAACCCTACTGTTATTAAATACATTATCATGCGACGTATGCCATTACTTTATTAGTTCCGGGATTATACATTCTCCAGGGACACATCAGTGCATCCGGGATTCAATGCGACAGCGGATTGATGTATATGTCCACGCTAACGGGAAGCATTTGAGCATTTCCTTCAAACCAGATATGCAACCTTTATTTCATAATATTTCGTATCACACACTGTAAAGCTGTAGAAAAGTATCTGTTTACAAAGTAACAAAGTGTTTGCGGCATGTTCACATATTTTGGTATTTTCCATGAGAGAACATGATCCTAAAGCCTCTGCATACATTTCTGTTAGGGGAATAGAAATTAGAAACGGGGGAGCTCATTAAACCTCCGTGAGGAAGACTTAAGGTGACAGAGCACGAAGGGTGACCAGATCTGATGGCGGTAGACACAATGGGATATTTAACATTTTCAGATTAAACATTCCCGATTGACCCTTCGATGCCCTTTATATCTTCACTGACAGGTTCGGGCAGAAGATTTCATGACAGAGAAGAAATAGTTCTCTCCACAAAGCACATACACCGCATACGCCGCACACCACCGTCTGTGTCCATCCCGTCTGACCTTGCAATCCTGAAAAATGGAGAGGGAAATGAATTGCGTGGAAATTAGGGACAGGGATATATTTCTGTTACTTCCCGTATATTCGCAAAACATAGTTAAATGTACTAAATATATTATACTACGGCCTGCATTATGGCACAGTTGGTTGGAGCCAAGTGCGATTTTCGGCCACGGAATGTGCCAGCCCGTGCATGGGACGTGCGGAGTTTCCCGCCCAGGTGCAGGAACATGAGGAATACGAAGTGCTACAATTGGTGCCATCTGTTGGTCAAAGAAAACAACATCTCTCACCTCTGTCGTGTGCACGTGATCGTGAGGTCGACAGGTTGGAAGGCTCGGCTCTTCATATCATGCCTCATATTATTATAATAAAACATATGACATTTTTACATAACATTTTGATCTCATTAAAACCGCTTAATACATAATTATAGTATGCTGAGCATGTAAAGTCTTGTAAACCACGCATTAATAATACCTTTCACCGAGAAACGCTTCTGGTGCTAAGACAATTAAGTTAAAGCCAACTTCTGCTAGTTGAACTTAATTAGGGGGGGGAATCACCAAGTTTTCCTTATCGCTCCTTCCTTAACTAAGGTTTGTTTTAATTTCTCCTTGAACATTTTTCTCAGCGTGAGTTTTTCACTTTTCTTTTTTCTTTCTCGCCTTCTTTCCTTCCCCTAACCTCCTGAAGTTCTACAAATTTTAAACTCTTGGTTTATAACGTAGTTGTTGAAGATAGCAAATCACTATAACACTCTCACCTACCCGCCTGCCTGCCTCATACATAAAGCGCACGACGTATAATCACGTAACGTGTGTTTGATTACCTTTCGTACTTAACCAAGCATTAATATTGAGCATAGGGAGCGCAGGGATTTCGTTTGCGGCTCGCGTACTGACGGTGCATCATTTCATTCCTGACTATGGGGTGACGATTTTAAGTCACTTCTATCCAGGGCTTCACCTCTGACTAGGTGAGGTATCCCTAAGGTCCAAAGTGGTTCGGAGTCCAAGGTAAAATATGTAAACTGTATTCACTCTTAGGTTGATCCGCACCAAAACAAAACCCAGGTGACCAGTACACCGTTATAATGTATCCTTCCGCCATTCGCACCAGAAATACTGTCATACTTTCATGACCATGTGACGAGAACAGGCAAAGAGAACATGGTCCGACAACTTAAACGGTGACTAGCATACTCTGTTAGGGTTGAAGGTGACAAAATTGATAGTTGCAACAAAATAAATATTTGGACATATAATAATAGTTAATACTAAAAGAAACGAGCGAAAAAGAAAGTAACAGGTACGCGATATCTTACATTTATTCGCTCTCTGGAAGCAGCGCTTTTGTCAGCTGTTAGCGGCTCATTTTGAAAAAAGAAATTGTATATTGTTACGTGAATTGCATTCTTGTCCCATTCTTGCATCGCGTATTTCACACGCTTACTTTTTTTCCCGCGTGTAACGACTTTCCCGTTTCAGATTTTTCTTAACGAGCACTGTTTGTACTTGTACTCGAAACAGTGATGAACTCAAGTTAATTTCACAACTTCTTTCACGGGAAGTATTAGATATTTCACACATAACTAACAATAAGCTTCCAACCCTATTGTTTTTTCACCACTAGTCAATAGTTCGCCCGCTTATGCTTTACGTAAGTCGACGAAAACGCAAGAGCAAATCACCGTCCGCCACGACACTTAACAGAAACTGCTGCTTTCTGGCTACAAACAATATTCTGAGCATACCCGGATGTCAGGTACAAACATGAATTGCAAATTGAGACTTGTAGCTCTGTTTTACGGTACAAATTAGCGTTAATTAGAATTTTAGGAGTTTGTATAGAATATTATACCATTTAAGGATAAATTCATTCTAAAATTTAGATTATTAGCAAGGGACTATTTTCCTGCACGCATTATTACAGTGTTTTACCACGGTACGCCAGTCAGGTGCGTTTGTTTTGGCGCGGATCGTGAATGCAGTATAGGTCCTTTCATTCCATCCCATTCCCCTGTCATCCTACCTTCGGAAGCAACGGACACCGCCCGCTAGGTGCCTCCAGCCTACACATGTTATTCCAGTGGACCATCGACTCTTTGGGCGGGGGAGAAAGGAAAAGAAAAAGAGGGTACACATCGACATTGCTTTGGTCCAACGTGGCGAAATTCATAAGCTTGCACGCGTCGATAATGTAGCTCTGACAACCTGGTGGCGGAGTTCAGAAACTTGTAACTGTCGATAATGCAGCACTCTTCCTAGTCCTTCCACCCACACCTTCTTTCATAATTCATGTTTTCATTCAGCAGCGAATGCATATAAATTGCTGTTCTTATTTATTATTCTAAAGCATTTAGCATGAGTATTTTATCGAGAAAGGGATTCTTTTTAAGGATAAAGGATAAAGAAATAGAAATCATATTTGCCCACAATATATTTTGGAATAGAAGGTATATACATAAGATCTTTTACCTCAATACAATAAACTAGAATAGTAAATTCTACTGCAATAATCACTCAAATAATAAACGCGCTTGTAAAAAAATTAACTAACACTAACGCTGATAGTTAATGTAGAATTACACATTATTACTGCTTCAACTACGAGCACATTTTCTCTTTAGTAGATCCTCATGTTAAAACCAAACTTCTTCTTCTTTAACGGATTACCGTTTGTATATTAATATACAAATATCTCTCTCTCTCTCTCTCTCTCTCTCTCTCTCTCTCACACACACACACACACACACACACACACACACACACACACACCGACTCGCGCAATAAAAATCTACAATGAAAAGTTTGATTTGATATAAAAAGATCTACACAAAACAAAATGCCCAAAACGTGACAGCTCAAACTGTGAGGTACGTGAGTGGCCAGTAATGCCATCTATCATCACCACTAAGCATTAAAGCCAGGAAGGAAAGAAATAAGGCTAAACTGTCACTGAACTCTAGGCAGGGACATTGCAAACTACTCCCATCTCTAGTACTGTTCTTTGAAGTTTGCAGACAGCACTCGGACGGTTTTTACCTGTCTTTCAGGGAACTTTGACCTGTGTTTTTTAAATTCTTGAGTGTAGATAATTTGAAGCCAACTGCTTAAGAATTCATATGCCTGTTCATCACTAAAGAAACTTCAGTTTCTCTCTTGATCACTACTGGGCTTTCTAAAAGGTAAAGGTATGGAAGGCCACTGGAACCGGGTCAGAGTACTGCACGCAGGCTTCCAACGTCATCCCTGGGAGGGAAGGATGGAGGAGGGGACAGACCTAAGGGCGACCAGATCTGGATGCCGACGGGCGCAAGCATGGACGTGGTTCCTAACGTTTCCAGGTAGAGCGCATCCGACGCCGGATGGTCCCATAAGCCAGGGGTCCTACGGAGCGGAGCCCCACGCTGAGGAGAGAGCTAACTGAGCGGTACCGCAGCGACGCCAGGGAAGAAACCTTTACAGAACGCAGCCACCGCCCATCCGCAACCCGCTGAACACCGTCTCCTGGTCCTACAACCCTGAAACAATGACAAGGGAGACGAGGGTACAGGAAATGAGAGGAAGGAGAGTCGTGGTAGAAGATGAATTATCCCAGCATTCGCCTGATGACCCGGGGAAACCACGAAAAACCCATGGGCAGGAGTGGGCGGTCGCCGGGGATCGATCCCGGGACCTCCAGAATGCGGGCCACAGACGTAACCGCCTGAGCCATCCCTCTCGTTTTGGGCTTTCTAACGCTGTAATCCAATTTTGCAATACCCAACGCGCCATCTAGGTTAAAGCCCGTCACTCCTGCTAAGACGGGATGCATTCATAGTAATAGTAGTTTATAGAAGATCTATAAATATAAATGTGGGTAGAGAAAGTCATGTGAATGTAATATATATGTTCCTTAGGTAAATTTTCAACTTCTTATGTGGCGAAACTAGGCTAAAGATAGGACTGGTTTTGTAGGATCTCAGTATAAACTATCCTTAATTGCTCTGATTTCTACAAAATGTGAAACACACCGATATATTTTCTCTAAAGTTAAAAAAGAAAGAAAAAAACGAAAGAAAAAGAAATAAAAACAAAAAGAAAAAATAAATCGACTCCATATGTACTGCGGCTTGTTAAAAAATCGAACATTTTTATGAGGTTCTAAATATAAATTACTTTTATACTTGTACTCATTTTAACCAAATTTGAAATATGTGGACAAATTTTCTCCAGCCTTAATACTGTGGGCAAAGTGACACTAATAAATGTTGTTGCAAAATATAGATATTATTTCCTAATTGTAACATTAGATACATGTATTTAATCTATTACAAAATATAATCTAACCTATGCCAATCTTACTTATGTCTTTAAGCGCTTGTTCTCTACAGATGCTTGCCTACACTTATTGGTCCCAGTACAACACTTAACTTAAGATTATTCGTGTATTGATGACCATAGTAGTTTTTATTACTACTTTATACTACTCCTTTTTATAATTATTTATTACCCTACAATTTAGTGTTTTTCTCTCCGTTTTCAGATAAAAAATTTCTAGTTAATATTTCCCCATCTAAATTATTCCGTTTATGTTGCCATGCCTGTTCTCACCATAGTTTTGTTTCATTGCAAACAATGGAAATCTTTGTTTGTTTCCCTACACATTGGACATTTTACTAAATCATTGTGCTGTCTTAAATTTAATTCGTGAGTTAAGTTCATAACTGCGGATCTATGCAAATCCTTCTCAACCCATTTTATTACATACACTACTCAAGTAAGTAATCGTCTACATTTTAAAAAAAATCTAGCAGCCAAATTAATGGGGGGAAAAGTCTAATTTGTTTTGAACATAAAGACCAAATGATAATAAAGTTTACGTATTTTGGCGGTTTTTCAGATCCTTCATTTTATAGTTTTAAATGTTTTAAAAATATGCCAAAATTGCAACTCTTTTGTACGTGTTGTTTTAAAAATTATCTTATATGCATTGAGTAGAGCAATTATTTTTTGTGTGTGTATTACTTTATTTTGCGGTGAAAATAGGATTTTATTTAACGGAGGAAAAAAATGTAAAAGTTGGAAATTTTCAACGTTTATGCCTTAATTCCTCTTTTCGGCTGAATTTCTACAACTTCACGAATTTATTTCTCCATCAGTTTGAGTCACATATCATGAAAGTGTGTGGATATATGCACAAAAGAATTCTCTACCCAATGCATAAAAGATAATTTTGAAAACACCACGTACTAAAAATTTGCAATTTTGGCATACTTTTAAAAAATGTATAAAGCTGTTAAAATGAACATCTGAAAAACCGCTAAATCACAAAACTGTATTACCATTTGATCCTTATGTTGAAAAAAATACATTTTCCGTCCATTAATTTGGTTGCTATAATTTTTACTTTCTCTATTACGTATAGTATTTTTGGAAGCATGTCCGTGTGTGTGTCTGTGTCTGTCTGTGAACAGCATAACTCAGAAACGAACAGTCGGATAAACACCAAACTTGGTATTTAGGTTCAGTATCTTCCAGAGATGCGACACGAAGGTTTTCAAGAAAATCCCCCCACCCCAGATTACCCTTTACATGGAACATTTTTCGAAAATTTTAATTTTCTCAAAAATGGCTCTAACGATTTTGATTAAAATATCGTATGGTTAAGATATTTTCATGACAAATGAAATGCATATCTCGAATTTTCTGGGCATGTCTCCAAAAGTATTCTTCATTGTGAACGACTTTTGCATAACTGGTAAACCATAAGAGATAAGACAAAATCTTACTACACAAAAAATGTAGATCGCGTTAAAATACACAATTTATGTCATATACATTTTTTTTTGGTTGAGTGAACCATTTTCTAGATATTGCTTGTTATTCCGTTAAATTTCCCAATACATACTTTTTCTCAA
The DNA here is from genome assembly GCA_030765065.1 of Deroplatys truncata. NCBI lineage: Eukaryota > Metazoa > Arthropoda > Insecta > Mantodea > Mantidae > Deroplatys > Deroplatys truncata. Next base: position 75,980,796 of record CM060982.1, on the reverse strand, counting down.
ATGGGAATTCGTTATTTATTTTTTTTTTTGTCCTGGTAATGCAAAGAGAATGGAATACTGCACATAGCAACCAGCTCTTAAAATATTTGACTATCGCTTAAAGCCTACCAATTCCCTTTGCATCTACACGAAAATTAGCAATAAGATTAACATTTCGATTAAAAATAGTTTGCAAAAGAGTAGAGAAAGTCATGTGAGTGTAACACATCAGATTTTTTTAGAATGTAGACGAATACCTTCCTAGGGGGTGTATGTCTTTATATTTTTCCCTGCCCCATTCTACGTTTATCTCCCTGTACAGCCTCAGAAAAGTATTTTCTCTCATACTAACAAATATTTCCTGTCGTTCAATATCCTCCAGTTTTAGATTTACTTTTTTCTAGAAACTTGTGTTTATTCTGCAGTAACGAACGCACCTACAAAAGAGCTGCTTACATTCATGTACTATTTTGTGGTGATTAAGTGGGCGAGCCTAAACACACACACCTCTGTAAAGGACATCTGAGCAGTGAACCGCAGTATGCAGTAGCTGGCGAAGAGGAATTCAGAGTGGGCCATGAGCCAAGCGACAGTCTACCCGACACTTTGTTGCGCCGCACATTTTAATGCTTGTCACCTTGCAGCGGAAGTTTCCCGGCCTATTGTGGTCCAGCATAGCCGCTCTGTAACTTGGTGGGTAAATTGTGGAGCCTTCATTTACAAATCTCTTTAAAAACACTAGATAACTCTTGACCTTTATGCTGCTACATAATTCCACTACTAGCGATCGCGTGATTCTAACTGGACTTATCGACCTATTTCCTCTCTGCTAAATGCTTTCGATGTGAGACCGCACTCTTGTTTACACTAACTAGCAGCTCTGCTGAATGATTCCTATGAGCTTTCTGCGAATGCAGGACGGGCACTGCGCAAGTACCACTATAAGTAAAATGTTCCATATAACTTTGTAGGTTGTTGTGCGATACAAAGTAGTTCATTATCATTTATCTTAAAGAGTATTGTCAAATTTACATTTTCATGACCGCATGAATTAAATACATTGCGTAATAGAGTTAATAATCTAAAATGCATATACATACAGTGACCGTCAGAATTTTTCGGACAGGATGGTCTGTAGATGTATTATATTTCTACTGTTGGGGAGCCGAACTTGAAGTAGTTGCCACCGCACATATGGTAAAAAGTTTCCGGTGGCCTTTGCCGCAAGTTTAAATGTTAACTTTGCAATTTGACTGTTCCTTTAAATATTATACATTTATGTTTGCCTCGGCTGCGTCAGTATTTATATTTTCTAGAGACATGAATGTCTTAGCAGGGAGTGGTGCGACTGAAGAATGTAGGCTTACACAGATTATAATTTTACGTCACTCCTTTTATTAATGCTTGACACGATTTAAATAACACTTCACTGATATAGAGAGAGCTGTGAGATTTTTTTATTAATTACTTCATTTTTGAACACGTAAACTATTTTTGTCTCACACAAAATATGTATTAAATTTCTCGAGGACACATCTCGCGTCTGGTTAGTAACGCTGTCTGCTAGCAACTGACTTCTGAATTTATAAATTTTGCTCCATTTTAGTTTCTGATTGGCTAATCCTAGTCCAATAGAATACCATCATTTAAAGTTTTTTCTGGTTGTTGATTGGCTATTTTATAAACTGTCTCAAAAATTACATTATTGTTGCTCCAATAATTACCAGTAGTATTTAAACTTTCTTATTCATTATTGCCTCAAGGTTACCTTATTGTTACCTCATTGTTAACAACGTTTAAGCTATTTTCTCACAGCTCCTACATTATTAAATTACGTAGTACATTCACATAACATTATTAAACATGCACATATTAATATAAACATTAATACAATGACTGTTACATGCATTTTTATATATTGTTACATACACATATTGCTTTAAGGAGGGCTGTTATTGAATTTATATATTATATAATTAGAATGAAATCATTTAACTGTTAAAAATACTGCCTCAGTATAATATCACTTTTATTAAAGAAAATGCGGACAAGAAATTTGAAATTGCTAAACTCTGAATTCTTTGCACTCCATAGGTACTGTAAAAAAGCAATTGCGATTTGTAGATCGTTTTACAAAGAAGTAACACCTGTTTTTTGCTTGAGATACGAGAATGTGTCCAATATTTTTCAGACAGGAGATCCTTAGCAACTCAAGGCTTTGCACCGTGTGGGGAGGTCTCAGTGCCTTTCGCATGCACAAAGCAGACGCAAGCATTCATTAGTAAAGTGGGACGCAGAGGAAAGAACAGTACATTTGAACAAAGACAGTGATATTTCACCACGAAAAAGGAAAAACATGTCGACAAATCGCAGATTTGTTGAACATGAAGAAAAGTACTGTTAACGACATTATCTGCCGATACAAACATCAAGAAAGAATTGAGAACTTGGCACAGACAGGTCGACGGAAGGTGCTTACTAGGAGAGAAGAGAGGGCAGTAATAAGAAAGGTAAACAAAAATCCACGTCTTACTGCAACCGCTATTGCTGCTGAGGCTGACAGCGAGTTTGGAAAGACCAGTGCAAGTACATAGGGATGATTTTCACGGGCGTACTGCAAGAAGAAAGCCCTATATCAATAAAATAAATAGGATAAAAAGGCAACGATTTGTTAAGGAGCATCTTAGCAAATACACGCACTGGTGGAAGACGGTAATTTTCTGCGATGAATAAAAATTCAACGCTCTTCTGGCCCAGATGGGCGCATCATAGTTTGGAGACGGCCCAAAAAAGAGTTTGAAGAAAGAAATATGCAGGCAATAGTAAAACATGTAGTGGCATGTTACGGTTCGGGGTTGTATTTCGGCTCAAGGTGTAGGTGATCTCGCTTTTACAGACGGAAACATTGACCACCACCAGTATCTTCAGATTTTAAAGAATAACCTGAAGGAAAGTGCAGAAAATGGGTATAAGAGACTACTTTAAATTTTATCAGGACAACGACCCCAAACATAGGCATATAATGTACGTTGAGGCAGTATTTTATATCACAACATTGTAAATGCCAGAGTGATTGTAGTGTAAATTAACATTATTGTATGACAATGATTTGAGATGTTTGTTAATTATAAGCATTGTTAGGAAATAAGTTTACACGGCCTCACTGAAACTGACAATAGGAGCGGATAACAATGAGCGAGGGGGTGAGTTGTTTATTAATTAGATGAGACAAACAAATGACGTCAGAGTAGCGCGCTTTTCTTTAGAAATGGAGGGAATATTTTCCCTAGAGCATATGTGTTCGTAATTTTGATTGGATATAAAAATAGACGCTAATGTTGGCGTGCTTTATTAACCAATAGCAACTCTGTTATAATGTTTAGGCATATCGGGGCGAGGGAGTATAAATTCTAAAGCCAGAGACAAGTATCGCACAGTTCAACAGAATCATTCACGGGTTACACATCGCCCAGATTAAGAGAATCATTCACGCATTACACGTCGCGCAGTTCAACAGAATCTCTCGCGTCGTAAAGTTAGTTATAAAATGTGAAATACGCCAATTAATAATGCGCGGCAAATAAGTGATTATAGTTACATTCGACAGTTTCAGTCAGGTGTGTATCAAGAGTAATTATGTGAAATTAATAAAGTGTAACGGCAATAAAAGTGTAAAAACAAATTCTTTTATCAGTGTTTTCTTTTAGTAACAACTCCTTTCCGCACCCTGTTCAAGAGATATGCTCGACTGAGTAATAATAGCTAGCTGGAGGATAAAGAACTCAAAATTCAAAATAATAAAACAATAACAGGCGCTCAGCAAATAAGATAACACGAAAGATACCGCGACGTCTATGGTTGCGTACAACTGTCCTAAAGTTGTGAATCCTTCCCCACAGAGTTCGGATACTAACCCGATAGAGAATTTATGGGATATACTGGAAAGCAGCGTAAGAAACGTTCTCATAAATTACAAAGCTGATGTCAGGAGACGACTCATGAGGAGTGGAACAAATTTTCCCATTCTACCACGAGCAAACTCGTGGAGAGCATGCCGAGACGGCTGACCGAAGTGCTTCGAAGGAAGGGAAGAATCACGAAACACTAATATTCCTACATAGGCTCCATTCTTTCTATTTTTGTTGTACTTATATGTTTTGTCCGAATATTTTTGTGAACAGGTAGTTTTATATCATTGTAATTACATTCATAATAAAATGTATCTTTAATTCATCATGAAATGAATTTTGGTACCTGCATGAGTAACTGTTCATTCTGGAGTAAGTAAAATGCAACAATATATGCTTGTTATTATTCTTCTTATGTTAAATATGTCCGAAAGACTCACTGTACATTCTTAACAAAAGGTAGGAGGTTCCTTCGGTTTAAACTCTGGATGACGAAAGCACTACATCTATAATCACAGTAGTTTTATCACCTGAGCTTGCATTGCACAGGGCTTGTTTGTCAAACATCACCATTGAAAGCCGTACATTTACCAGAAAAGGGAGCACAAGAATATATGTTAGCGGCGCAAGGCTATTAGAAACAGGGATTAGGATACCGAATTATAACGGACACATTAAATTGCCAACAAAACATCCAATAAAATCTCAAGTCATAACTAAGGCTTGGGTCTTGCGTGCCTAAGTGACCTGTACTCAACGTCAACAAACATCTCCTACCATCACAGGAGTACTGTCAGTGAGTACACGTTGTGATAGCCTTGTTTACGTTAGCCTGTAGCCCCAGTTGACGGCAGGGCACACCGGGTCCCAAGTTCCGAGTCTTAGTCATAAGCAGGCTAAGAGTCAGGAACAAGTTAGTAATTAATGTATGTGCAAACTTACTATAGAGTTCCATGGATACCGTGCTCTTGGTGTAAATAAAGACGCCAGTGCGCTGCCTTATTTACTACATAAACAGTACAGTCTACTGATGTTGGAGGGAGGTCGTTGGTCCTATTCCCGCGGTCGACCTTCCTGACCCATAGGTTTTTTCGGAGGTTTCCCGGGTCGCCAGGCGAATGCTGGGAAGGACCATTACATCTCCCGAATTTCCTGTCCCTCCATTTCATCTCCATTCTCATTTCACTTTACCTTTCATTTACTTGATTTCTTTCAGGGTTGCAAGTATCGGCGGGAGGTCTCGGCATGTGCGTGTCAGGGGAAAAGGATGCTCTGAGGAACTTTATCCCCCGGACTGCGAGTAGTCTCCGGGTCCCGGGCACCCAGGAGATGTGGGACCCCACAGGGGAAAGGGGCGCCGGCTACACCAGCCAGCACCCGGAGAATTCAAATCTGTAAATAGTAGAAACATTGCCCTCTGTCTATCATGCCTCCTGGTCCAGCCGCCCTCTATCTCCTTTCACCTCATCCCTCTCTCCCGGGGCGCCCCGCCAGGGTCCTGGGTACAAAAGATCTCCGTAGGTCGAGGCTAAGTCCCCCTCCGCTTCTAGTCCTATCCTATCTTTAACTGCTATATTCTTAGCGTCCATTCTATATTGGGCGTGACCGGACCTTTCGCTCAGAGGCCTCTTTATCAGGCTTGAGGTTCTTTTACGTGCCGTAAATCTACGACACGAAACCACCGGTCGGAAGACGACCCATTCTACTCGTGTAAGTTGTCCCGGACCCTTAGCCTGGTCATAAGACTCGTAAACCTTTATTAGATGGAAACAACCTGAATGAACAATGTTTTGAGAATAGTACTACAGGCAACATTTATCGTGAATGTTGAGCGAAAATTGTCCGCAAGTTAAAGAAAGTATGGGTGACGGAAGGCGGCGAGTTTTGTAACAAATGAATAAAACGGTTGTGTGCTGCAGTCACATGGTTTTCTCAATTCACTCTTCTACAAACTATGCTCACGAAAGCTTATTCTTCTATATATCTACTTCTGATAGTCGAGATAAGCTCTGATTTCACTTTTCGTTATACGTATAAGAAGGATACAGTAGGCTAAAGCGATAGCGATTTTTAAAAAGCGGATTTAAACTTTCAAACCAATAACAAAGAATATCTCAGAAATGCTTAACGACACAAACATTTTCATTCGATATAAACTACGAGCTTTAATGGGATCTACGTTGTTTGTGTAGTAAGGTTTTGTCTCTCTCTTACAGCTTGCCAATTATACTTGTCATTCAGAATGAAGAGGAATTTACAGCTATTCCCAGAAAATTCAAGGCACCTGTACATTTCTTTTGTCATGCAAATATCTTTAACATATAGTATTTTAATAAAAATCTTAAAAATCCTTTTTGAAAAAAAATAACGAAATGTTTCCAAGTATCTAAAAGGAAAGTTTGAAAATCTTCGAGTCACATCCTTGCCAGATCCTAAACCTAAATACCAAGTTTGGTATTTAACCGACTTTCCGTTTTTGAGTTATGCTGTTCACACACACACACAGATCATTTTCTAAAACGGCTATTTTTTAATTCAGAGAGTATCAATTGTATTCTCGGTATTGAAAATTTTGGGTGAAATGCAATGCTTCCTCTACTTACCACAGATAAATAGTAGAAAATAAAAATAGATAAAATTAAATGGCAGCAGGAAATAATAAGGTGATGTTTAGACCAGGTGGTATTTTAATCGAAATTTGGCCATTTAAAAAAAATAACGATACGTTTTGTATATTAACAGTAATTTGTAACAAGGTGATTCTCTTGAAAAAATAGTGTCTAGCCTGACTGACTTAATATGAAATTTCGTATTTATTAGAACTTTTTTTTTAAGTTATGCTGTTCAAAAAATGACAGACACGTGCGCGCGGATCTTTTCCTAAACATCCTTTTTTTCTGAGTTCAGTGGACTCCAAAACTTGTATTTCCGGTGCAATCTCGACGTCAAATTATTGGGTGGAATAAGACATCAACTCTACCTACTGTAGGTAGATGACAGAGAAAGTAAAACACAATATTACTCGTAACGAGCGGCAAATTTCTGTTCCATGCAACTGCCAAAACTCAACTGATAAACGCACGCGTTTTTTGCCGCAAGTTTGTAAACGAACCTAGCTAAGCTTAATCTAATTAAGACTCATGATAAAAACGCTACAGAATACGGACGTTTAGTTCTTCCAGGCTACAGGGTGGCTATAAAGTCTGGAAACGTAGGATCGGTCAATACAAACATATTTTATAGTTATCCTGAACAAGTTCAACACATAACAAGAAAGAAAGAAAGAAAGAAAGAAAGAAAGAAGACTATGTTATAATATTCAGAGTACAGCCGCATAATGGTTCACATTAATATATGAATACGAATTACTATATTTGGTCTCTCTATGTCTACCCTTTTCAGTCATTACGCAGAGAAGAAATTTACTACAGAAACCTCCCGTATATGGGAATTAAGGTTTTGCATAAAGCAAAAACATGTAATCGAGGAGAGAGTGCATCCACAACAACCCAGAATGATTAAGCAAGGGGCTAGACGCTATGTTGCCCAACAAAAGCAGCTAATCTACCCACGCTTTTTAGCGACAACACTTATATAGGGGGAAACTGACGCCATTTTTAGATGGAATAGTAAAAGACCGCTAAAAGAATCGGCAAAAAGTCACTTAATCAATGTTGCCAGATTTGAAAAATTTACGAAAGTAATGCAAACAATGAAGATATGGTAAAATTCACGGGATTAAACGTGATACTTCACCGTGAGTTAAAAATGGCCTGCAACGACTTCAGCACCAACTTCGATATTTTTCAATGAGAATGCATCCTTCCTACATGCAGCAACTAGCCTGTATCCACCACCAGAATAAAAGGTAAGAATATACACATCCTCGATCATTAGGGTTTAACTTCACAGATGCTACGGCTACGCTCTGTGCTGTCTTTGTTCCGCAGTTGCGGCTGCCATCACTCCTAGGGGTAGTTTCTGAGGTCGTGGATTCAAACCTGGCGGAGGGCGATGGGTTTTTTCGGGCGTAAAAATCCTTAGCATGGCTTCCTTTGGAAGGGAAATAAAGCCGGTGGCTCCGTGTCGCAGATTTACGGCACGTAAAAGAACCTCAAGCCCGATAAAGAAGCCTCTGAGCAAAATTACCAGTCTTTCACGCCTTATACAAATTGGGACGTTAAGGACCACAGCAGTTAAAGAGCGTCCATAAATAAAACTCAATTTGAATTTAAATCAGCGGCAACGATCCGCTTCGTTGTTTATAATCTGTTTTTATTTCCGTTTCAGATGTTGGCTACACTCCCAGGTGTTGGCAGCACTCCGTACCTTCCGCTAAGTTCGGATTACCATTGTTGGCAGCGGAAGCAATGTTCCATAATGCCTCGGACATGTGTGTAATTTGGTTATAATGAACAGAAGTGTGAGGCAGTGTTTTTAACACTTAAATAATTTCAGTCTAATTATATAATATGTAAATTCAATAACAGCTCGCCTTGAAGAAATACGTGTATGTAATAATTTGTAAAATGTATGTAACAGTCATTGCATATGCTTGTATTATTGTATCCATATGTAATAATGTTATGTGAATATATTACGTAATTTAATAATGTAGGAGCTGTGAGAATAATAGGTTAAAAGTTGGTAACACAAGGAACCTTGAGGCAATAATGAATTTGAAAGTCTAACAATACTACTTGTGATTCTTGGAAGCGATAATGTAATTTTAGTGACAGCTTGTAAAAATAGCCGATTAACAATCAGAAAAAGTTTTAGTTAAATGAAGGTATTCTATTGGATTAGGAATAACCAATCAGAGACTTGAAATACAGAAATTTACAAGTTTAGGCGATTGAAATCAGTTCAGTTGCCTGCAGACATGTTTGTAACCGGATGCGAGATGCGTCCTCGAGAGATTTAATACGTATTCGTGTGAGACGAAAAATAAGTTTACGTCTTAAGAAGTACAAGTAATTAATAAAAGAATCTCACAGCTCTATATCAGTGAAGTGCTATTTAAATCGTATCAAGTATAAATAAAAGGTGTGAAGTAAAATTATAATTTGTGTAAGCCCACATTCTTAAGTCGCACCACAACCCTGTTAAGACATCCATGTCACTAAAATAATTACTGGCGCAGCCGAGGCAATGATAAATATATAATATTTAAAGAAACAGTCAAATTACAAAGTTAATATTTTTAAACTTAGGGCGAAGGCTACCGGAAAGCGGGTACTATACGTGTGGTTGGAACGAATTTCAAGTTCGGTTCCCCAACAGTTGAAATATAATACAACTCCTTCAATACGACCTACTTCAAATTGACGCCCAAAGCGTGTTGTAAACAAATTACAACAAAATACCTTCTTCAAATTGACGCCCAAAGCGTGATGCAAATAACAATACAAGTGCAAAATGCACTAAACCATGCTATCTATAGTGTTAATCTGTCATCAAATTTATTGAAATACGCATATTTGTGTTATATAATAAAATAATTATGGATATGCGTGTGTATTATGTGTAACTATAGCAAGTCCGAGTGATTTTCACATATGAGAGTGTATCTAACCTATGGCAAAGATTTCTAAACCCAACTCGTGGAAAATAAAAACATCATGACATTCATATGCTTTCAGGTTTACATTATCGTATAACGAAGGGTATGCCTGCTTATAACTTCCATGCAAATTTCAAGATTCAACTAAGATAATGTAGTTTCTAAATACTGTAGAACTAAATATACCTACTACACGTTGCTAAGATAGTATAATTTCCTTAACTGTATGATGCTTTACCTTCTTTATGTGTTGCAAGGTAACTAATAAAGTTGATTGTAGAGTCAGCATTATATAGAAAATATAATTTTCTGTCCAGTGACTGCCAAAAACAAAGCCAGCATTTCGCGAAAGTAACAACGCAGTTGTGTAACAAAGGCTAAATGAAACATGTGCACGCCATATTCGGTTTCATCCAAAATCCACACGCAATTACAAAATGTCAAACAGCTTGGTGCTAAAAACTCCTATCACTTTCCGTTGGTGGTGTTATTTTTCCAAATGTTGGGAACCGCCATATGCTTCCCATATGCTGCAGTCATATGCTTCTGGAAACAAAACAACACCGCGGCTTCGCCTTTCTTTTGTCTGGGAGGTCTTTCAGTAATAATTAACCTGCAAGATCGTAAACAAATAAAAAAGGCATTGCTTTAGGGATTTAGCTGCATCGAAAAGCACTCTACGATTAATGCTGCGTGACCGAAAAAGAAAAATGTTCGGTCACGTCCATCGGGCATTTGAAAGAAGAAAATAATTGCGCAGTACAGTCTCGCACAGGCTTTCCTTCTTTTGTTTCCAAGATACTTTCGCTCTTCTACGAATCAAAACATTTTAACAAAAAATTCTTTATTAACGACAGCCTATCATTACAGCGAAAGCCCTAACTCATCGAAACGTGCAAATCATTTCAAACATTTTCTTATTTGTGTAAATTTTCTTAATATAGTTAATACCCCTCTGTTACCAGCTTACCGGACAGATCGTATCCGATGATGAATGAATTGAATGTACAACCACAGCAGAAGGCCAAATTAATGAAAAAAAATCGGATGTGTTACACTCGCATGACTTTCTCTACTCTTGTAAAACTATTTTTACAAACTCCTATTCTCCATCTATTTCATATTAATCGAGATAAACATTTGCACAAATGATCTTTTGACATGCAAAGAGAATTACATTTTAAACATAGTGACCAGTTCTAAAAATATTTGACTATGGCTTAAGGCCTACTAAGTTCTCCTTGTTTTGTATTTGCAAGGGCAATATAGAAATACAGTAGCCTTTAAGCATCGACATAATATATCTCAATAGCTGGTTGCTAGGTGCAGCACCATTCTCTTTGCCACAGATTAATACTCTTTGCACATCGAAGACAAAAAAAAAAATGAATAACGAATTCCCAGTTGAGAAAATAAGTATTGAAAACTGTAAGGGAATAACAAGCAATATCTCGAAAATGGTTCACTCAACAAAAAAATGTATAGGACATAAATTGTGCATTTTTTGTATAGTAAAATTTTGTCTATCTCTTATGGTTTACCAGTTATGCAAAAGTCGTTCAGAATGAAGAATACTTTTGGAGACATTTTGCGACAATTTTAATGTTATTTGTATTTACTTGTGTTTTGCCCCACGTTGTGAAGCCAAATATGCGGCGGTTTTATGTTTATTTATGTATTTATTTATTGAGCCCCACGTTTGGGAGCCAAATATGTGACGGTATTCTTTGTTAAGTTCCACGTTGTGGTAGCCAATTTACGATGGTATTAGTGTTTGTTTGAAAGAATGCTACTGTTTATTTGCCGCACGTATAAAAGACAATTTGTCGCGGTCACTTCGTGTTATCTTTTAGTGAGCGCCTATTATTGTATTTAATTTCCAGAAAATTCGAGATGTACATTTTATTTGTCATAAAATATCTTAAACATATGATATTTTAATCAAAATCGTTAGAGCCATTTTTGAGAAAATTAAAATGTTCGAAAAACGTTGCATGTAAAGGGTAACCTGGGGTGGGGGGATTTTCTTGAAAACCTTCGTTTCGCATCTCTGGACGATACTGAACCTAAATATCAAGTTTGGTGTTTATCCGACTGTTCGTTTCTGAGTTATGTTCACAGACACACACACACGGACTTGTTTCCAAAAATGCTTTTTTTTTTTTTTTTTTTTGGATTCAGGGGTCTCAAAACATATATTTCCGGTGAAATCTCGGTATCGAATTTTTGGGTGGAATGCAATACTTCTCCTACTTACTATACGTAGTAGAGAAAGTAAAAAGGTTGTCATTTTTAATATCTACATATCCTGGCAATTTAAAAAGTAATTATTTAATGAGTTGCATAAAATTGTACCCATTTATATTTTTTATGTAAATGATTTTCAAAACTAAATTAGATGCCCTTAGTAGAGCAGATTTTTGCGAGTAATACCTGAAAGTGAATCGAAACGTTATTCGACTGTCTGGTTAAGTATTTCAGTGGTAAGACGCAAATGGTAGAGACACAGAATATTCGTGTATAGATTGCCCGAATTCTTGAATAGCCACGACCTAATATGGCGCACAAAATCACAAAATTAAGTAAAGCAGACAAATTCTTGATTAAAATTTTAAAATTCCTGTCCAAAATTGAAGATTAAATCTGCTTTAAAACCCACATTTAATTTGATTTTATTTAAAACAGCTATAAGCTATTACTGCTATAAGGAAATCTGTCATATTTTTACTTTCTATGCTATGTACCTAGTAGGTAGAGAAGGAATCGCAATCCATCCAAAAATTCGATATCAACATTTCACCGGAAATGCATATTTTGACTTCTCTGAATTAAAAAACGGCATCCGACTATGTATGTGTGTGCGCGCGCGTCTGGAAACAGATAGCTCAAAAATGTAAAGTCCATAGATTTTGGATTGGATTGTGAAGCGGAGGGGATTCGGCACCGATCCAGGAATGAAGATATTGCATCGACGCCACACGAACAAGGGATGAGGTGTAGGGATATACCAGGCGGCCTGTAAGTTCCACCACTAATTCATTTAGCATGTAACCTATACCTCAATCCTCTTAGCATGAGCATGTACACCTCTACTAACCATAGGTCCCTGGTCCGGGCCATCGCCAAGGCCAGTACCTAATCCCCACTCTGTCTGCATACTTCCTTGTATGTAGGCGCCTTTTTAGTAATCACCCACTAACATTCGGTTTGCTTCGGCGGTACCGGACACCACCTTACCATCTAATTCCTTCCATCACTGTAGTGTAGCTAGTGCATAGTAGGGGAGACGATGTAGATCCCTTTCGGATGATCGTCACCTGGTGTGGCGGAGGCGGGGCCACACCATAAAAAAAGGCGGCCGGAACCAGCAGTGACGTCACAGAAATTACATAGTCCCTACAGTTTCCAGATATACACACTCCGGCAGTCGAACAGGTAGACCGGGGTCCCCACTACCATTAGGGTCCAACGTCCCCCTTGCGGCGGTCCTTATACCCCGGCAACCAGCCGAAGGCCGATGACAGAGAAATTTCACAGAGAGCATCCTTTTCGTTCCACGCTGCACCGAAACACCATCGCCGTACTTCCAACCCTGAAACAGGCCAAACGGGTTGAAGGATGAATGAAATGATTAATTGAAGAAATGAAGGGACAGAAATTCGGGGGGGGGGTGAAAGAAACCACTCCAGCATTCGCCTGACTTCCCGGAAAATCCCCGAAAAACCCCATGGGTCAGAGAGGACGGTCACCGGGATCGAACCCGAGACCTCCCGAATGCGCCTGAGCCATCCCACCCTGTATAAATATCAAACTTGGCATTTAAGTTCAGTATCTTCCGAAGAGGCGACACAAACATTTTTAAGAAAATCCCCCCTCCCAAACCACCTTTGCATGGAACATGTTTCGATATATTTTATTTTCTCAAAAACCTCTAAAGATTTTGATTAAAATACAGATATTTACATGGCATATAAAATGTATATATTGAATTTTCAGCCAATAGCCTGTGAAGTTCATTTCATTCGAAAGGAATTTTATATAATGGTATTACTTAAGAGGTGAATGAAAAAAAGAAAGAAAAAAAAAAACGGATGTGGATGTCTAAAACACACAATTTATTTTCAGTGACTATTTTGTGGCATTAACCATTTCCGAAATATCCGTTAATGTTGGTTTCAATTATTCAATACCTCGCAATTGGTTTTCCGAGTGTTGTCAGTATTCACTTGTTTCTCGCAATGTCATGGAAAGAGTGTGAAATTTTAAAGTCATAGTGAGTCGCTTTAGGCATCGACTATCGATTCGGTTTTCCCTATCCCTCTTGTACCTACAGCTAAATGTGTAATGAAAGTATAGGAAACTGCAAATGTTTGTCTTGATCAAGATGAAGCAGATAGAAATATAAACTTGTGTAAGAATAGTTTGTATAAGCTAAATTCTAAATAGTAGAGAAATTATGTGAATTTATCACATCAGATTTTTATACAAATGCTGAGAGGGTAGAAACTGGGCAGTTATTACGGTATGGTCATGTGAAAAGGATGGAAGAGGAAAGATGGCCCAAACAGCTGTGAATTGTAATCCAGGGAACAGAAGGCGGAGAGGAAGATGGAGAGCAGGAATTATGCTCGATAGGGCTATTGGAGAAGATAAATGGATGCTAGAGAGACATGGCGATCGAAATGTGGGATGCAGCAAACAAAGGTTGTAGGACCCTGCTAAACAAAAATTCTGTGTTACACTCACATGACTTTCTCAACTCTTGTACAAACTTTTTTTACAAACGCTTATTCTCCATCTACTTCATGTTAATCGAGATAAACATTTGCAGACTCTATCTTATTGCTAATTTTCTTGTAGATGTAAGGGGAATATATATTTACAAGGGCAATATAGAAATACAGTAGCCTTTAACCACACACATATCTCTTAATAGCTGGTTGCTAGGTGCAGCACCATTCCCTTTGCCACAGATTATTACTCTTTGCATATCCAAGACAAAAAAATGAATAACGAATTCCCATATGAGAAAAATATTGAAAAATTTAAGGGAATAACAAGCAATATCTCGAAAATGGTTCACTCAACAAAAAAAAGTATATGATATAAATTGTGTATTTTAACGCGAACTACATTTTTTGTGCAGTAAAATTTTGTTGATCTCTTATGGTTTACCAGTTATGCAAAAGTCGTTCACAATGAAGAATACTTTTGGAGACATTACCAGGAAATTCAAGATATACATTTTATTTGTCATGAAAATATCTTAAACATATGATATTTTAATCAAAATTGTTAGCCATTTTTGAGAAAATTAAAATTTTCGAAAAATGTTCCATGTAAAGGGTCAGCTGGGGTGGGGGGATTTTTTTGAAAACCTCCGTGTCGCATCTCTGGAAGATACTGAATCTAAATACCAAGTTTGGTGTTTTTCCGACTGTTCGTTTCTGAGTTATGCTGTTCACAGACACACATGGAAATGTTTCCAAAAATGCTTTTTTTTGGATTCAGGTGGTCTCAAAACATGCATTTCCGGTGAAATCTCGGTATCGAATTTTTGGGTGGAATACAAATACAACACTTGCTTTATGTAGTAGAGAAAGAAAAAAAGGAAACAAAAACAAGGAATTTTTTTATATCACTGATGTCAATTGAAATGGAAAGAGCTACCCAATGTTAATTTATAACCTATTTAAGACACGTGTTTCAGCAAACTATGCATAGACATTTAAAACCAGCTTTTACACTTTTTAGGGAGCCAGTAAACTGCTTTTGAAGATGGAGGAGAAATGCGAATTAAAGATACACTCTTTAAACCATGTATGGCATACTCCACGAAATTAACAAAAGAAAAACAAACGCTACCAGTTAGATCTGCCGCAGCAAACAAAGGCATGCTGGTGGTGCTCTTGTCTGTTTTGTTGCGTTGTTACTGTAGTTTTCGTAGTGTTGCCAAACCATCATGTGCATTAAAACTTAACAGCACACAAAAATCATCACGAAACTCAGGCTACTTTGTGAAGAACCTTTTTACTTTCTCTACTACGTATAGTTAAGTAGGGGAAGTATTGTATTCCACCCAAAAATTCGATACCGAGATTTCACCGGAAATAGGTTTTGAGACCACCTGAATCCAAAAAAAAGCATTTTTGGAAACGTCCGTGTGTGTGTCTGTGAACAGCATAACTCAGAAACGAACAGTCGGATAAACACCAAACTTGGTATTTAGGTTCAGTATCTTCCAGAGATGCGACACGAAGGTTTTCAAGAAAATACCCCACCCCAGATTACCCTTTACATGGAACATTTTTCGAAAATTTTAATTTTCTCAAAAACGGCTCTCACGATTTTGATTAAAATAGCATACATTTAAGATATTTTCATGACAAATAAAGTATATATCTTGAATTTTCTGGGAATGCCTCCAAAAGTATGCTTCATTGTGAACGACTTTTGCATAACTGGTAAACCATAAGAGATAGACAAAATTTTATTACACAAAAAATGTAGATCGCGTTAAAATACACAATTTATGTCATATACATTTTTGTTGTTGAGTGAACCATTTTCGAGATATTGCTGTTATTCCCTTAAATTTCCCAATACTTATTCTCAAATGGGAATTCGTTATTCTTTTTTTTATGTCCTGGACATACAAAGAGAATGGAATGCGCCACATAGCAACCAGCTCTTAAAATATTTGACTGTCGCTTAAAGCCTACCACATTCCCCTTGCAACTACAAGAAAATTAGGAATAAGATTTAACATGTCGGTTAACATGAAGCATATGGAGAATAAGCGTTTGTAAAAATAGTTTGAACAAGAGCAGAGTCATGTAAGTGTAACACATCAGATTTTCCAATCTGTAAATTTTTAGATAATAAAGATAAAATTTCGCAAATTGAGATACATTTTTCAAAATCTGCAATGCACACTCCCACTGTTGCAGTGCGTATGCTTTTATTCACTTTACTGCAGTTGGTATTAATGAACGTTTTCGTGAATTTTCCGAATGCTTACTTACAGGTTAGTTGAAATTTTCAAAATTTAGAAAAGCATCAGAATGACACGGGTTTAAGGAGATTTGGAAGCGACATCTGTTAAAGGAAAATCTTTTAAATCAGTTTACGTAGCCTTTATGTCTAAATAATGCAGGGACTAGTGAAAGTAACAAAATCACCATTCGGAGTTTAAAAATTGCTCCACCAAATTTAAAAATTACTCTAGCACATTAACATATATATAGTTATATATTTTATAACGGTAAATTAACGTTTACCCTTGCGACGTCGCTAAAGGCATATTTATACGCTAGAAATAGACATATTATTTTCCTGACTTCATTTGTTTCAAACCAATTATCGACACGAGCTATCTCGTTTCTCGCAAAAAGCACAGAAAGAAACTTTTTTACACGCTAGGGGCTTCTGCTACGTTTTTTTCTGTAGTTATTTCTTTGTGAATATTTGGATCAGCAAAAATAATGTCCCTAAGGCAACAAACAGCATGTTCCATCGTTCATTTGACTGTGATCTAACGGAGCTTGATGCGTTTCCACCGGAAACGCGACGTATGGCTTTCCTTTCATTTACTGGCGTGACTGATCATTGCGGCCGGATATGTATGTTGCATCCAAGAGACTTTGCTGCAGTGGCGGCTACTGCATGGGTCTTGAACTCATGAACAGTTAACCTGTAGGAAAAGATGCTGATAATTCTTATACAGTATATAGGGATTTCTCCCAGTTGCTGAGAAAAAGTATGCAAATTAAATTCTTTTATGTGCACACACTTGCAGTGCTGGTTTTGTCTAAGAGCTAAACTGGTCGTAGACCAGTTCATTTCCCTTGCCTTTTTTACGACCACCTGCGCTGCATAACCATGTTTACCTGACATTGGGCATTGCTCTTTCTATTGGAGGTTATTTTCGCGTCTTTTCTTGCCAGAAACTTCATTTTTAAACGAACAAAATAGAATTTAAAGGCACATCTACTGAAATATGAGAGAAAAAAATGCCAGTTTTCTAATGATTTTGAATTTTGCCATTAAAATATGTCTGAATCCACAAAGAGTTTAATGTAATTCAAATATCCATCTAGAAGCGACTCTATTTGATATATTTGCTATGCAGCTCTGGCTTAAGCCATCCACCAATCTGTTTTTAACAACTTTATGTACCATAATTAATTTTTTCCTAAACCATGAAATAAAAACTTTGTCTTAAAATTCCCCTGTCCTTTAGAACATGTAAAACTAGGGAATTGCGCACTTATTTTATCCTACCTCGGAAAATAGGGCCACTTTTTTACTTTCTCTACTACGTATAGTAAGTAGGGGAAGTATTGTACTCCATCCAAAAATTCGATACCGAGATTTCACCGGAAATACATGTTTTGAGACCCCCTAAATCCAAAAAAGGCATTTTTGGAAACATGTCCGTGTGTGTGTGTCTGTGAAAGCAATACACACTTTATGTCATATACATTTTTTTTTGTTGAGTGAACCATTTTCGAGATATTGCTTGTTATTCCCTTAAATTTTCCATTACTTATACTTTTTCTCAAATTCGTTATTCATTTTTTTGTCCTGGTAATGCAAAGAGAATGGAATACTCCACATAGCAACCAGCTCTTAAAATATTTGACTATCGCTTAAAGCCTACCAATTCACCTTGCATCTACAAGAAAATTAGCAATAAGATTAACATCTCAATTAACATGAAGCATATGGAGAATAAGCGTTTGTAAAAATAGTTTGTACAAGAGTAGAGAAAGTCATGTGAGTGTAACACATCAGATTTTTAAACACGGAATACAGCATTTTGTTTAAAAACTAAAACGTATCCTTTATTTATGGTACCTGAACCACTAAAGCTTCATTAATTCAATCCAAAATTCCACATAATAGACCTTTGCCTAAACTGTAAACTATGAAAAAATGAATAATTTGATTCCTCAGTAATTTATGAATTTTTACTTTCTCTACTACGTATAGTAGGTAGGGGAAGTATTGTATTCCACCCAAAAATTCCGTACCGAGATTTCACCAGAAATACATGTTTTGAGACCCCCTGAATAAAAAAAACATTTTTGGAAACATGTTCGTGTGTGTGTCTGTGAACAGCATAACTCAGAAACGAACAGTCGGATAAACACCAAACTTGGTATTTAGGTTCAGTATCTTCCAGAGATGCGACACGCAGGCTTTCAAGAAAATGCCCCCACCCCAGATTACCCTTTACATGGAAGATTTTTCGAAAATTTTAATTTTCCCAAAAATGGCTCTAACATTTTGATTAAAATATCATATGTTTAAGATATTTTCATGACAAATAAAATGTATATCTTGAATTTTCTGGGAATGTCTCCAAAAGTATTCTTCATTGTGAACGACTTTTGCATAACTGGTGAACCATAAGAGATAGACAAAATTTTACTACACAAAAAATGTAGATCACGATAAAATACACAATTTATGTCACATGCAGTTTTTCAGTGGTGTGAACCATTTTCGACATAATGCTTGTTATTCTCTTAAATTTTCCAATACTTATACTTTTTCTCAAATGGAAATTCGTTATTCATTTTGTTTTGTCCTGGTAATGCAAAGAGAGTGGAATACTCCACATAGCAACCAGTTCTTAAAATATTTGACTATACTATTGTATTAATTCTTATATAATCATAACAATAATAATAATAATAATAATAATTCGAAGTAATCAAAGCATTGTATTATTAAGGGTACGCTCCATTGAAATTTCTAGCCTCCCTTTATCAAAACATCTTTTTTCTACCATTCAAATCAGTGTGTTGTATATGCTGCCAAATTTATTTCAGCTACAGTAATTATTTATTTTAATGAACTATGGAATTTAGAAATCTGATGTGTTACACTCACATGACTTTCTCTACTCTTGTACAAACTATTTTTACAGTCGCTTATTCTCCATATGCTTCATGTTAATCGAAATATCGAGACGTTAATCTTATTGCTAATTTTCTTGTAGATGCAAGGGGAATTGGTACGCTTTAAACTATAGTCAAATATTTTAAGAGCTGGTTGCTATGTGGGGTATTCCATTCTCTTTGCATTACCAGGTCAAAATAAAAATGAATAACGAATTCCCATTTGAAATAGTATTAAGTATTGGAAAATTTAAGGGAATAACAAGCAATATCTCGAAAATGGTTCACTCAACAAAAACATATACATGACATAAATTGTGTATTTTAACGCGATCTACATTTTTTGTGTAGTAAAATTTTGTCTATCTCTTATGGTTTACCAGTTCGCAAAAGTCGTTCACAATGAAGAATGCTTTTAGAGACATACCCAGAAAATTCAAGGTATACATTTTATTTGTCACGTAAGTATCTTAAATATATGATATATTAATCAAAAGCGTTAGAGCCACTTTTGAGAAAATTAAAATTTTCGAAAAATGTTCCATGTAAAGGGTATGCTGTTCACAGACAGACACACAAGCAGACAAGCAGGCACACACACGGACATGCTTCCAAAAATGCTTTTTTGGATTCAGGGGGTCTCAAAACATGTATTTCCGGTGAAATCTCGGTATCGAATTTTTGGATGGAATACAATACTTCCCCATCTTACTATACGTAGTAGAGAAAGTAATAAGACAGTGAGTAGAGAAATTCATGTGAATATAACAAGGTTTTTCATGTAAAGAATGTGTAACTTTAATGGCTCCATGTTTCGTTTGGAAGTGATAAAGCACCTTTCCGATGTTTTTATACGTCATGTATCCTTGACCAAAATTTGCTACAGTAAAGTAGCCTGTCTTCCTCAAGCCTTAATTTGTTTTGGCAGCTAAATTGACGTCCTTGGCAAGTGAATGAGCCCGTTCACAGGGGAAATTAACCATCTCATAACGCTTTAACAAAGAAAACTATCGATCAGATGCTCGAGCGGTAGCCAGCGCTTGTTATTACCATTACAGAGGCCCTGGTTCAAATTCCATGTACACAGAGCGCCAAAGAAAATCTTCGGCGGATTTTGTATCGTTTTCTGAGGTCTTTTGAGGCGTGTCCTTCACCTCACCTATCGCAGAGCGTGGTGGCTTGATAACACAGAAATAAGGGGGAAAGAGGGGAGGTTTGATGCCTTTACTTTTTCTGGTGTTATTGAAACCAAAACATGTTTATTGTCTCAGAACCAGTAACGCCGTATACTAGCGAAATTAGTGGACATATCTTGGGTATGTGGGAGCTTGGTCGCACTGCTACAGCAATTGCAACGGCAGTACATAAAAGTGTTTTATATAAAAAATATAAAAATATTTCAGGAAAGTGAGAAAGGCGACATACTCGTCAAAAAATGGGCACTCCCCGTAAAACATCCGCAGATCATGATATTCGTTTAGTAAATGCAAATTACTCTTTTGTTATAATTGAGTGATGATGTTTAGAAACTAGAGATAATTATGTGTATGTATATAGTTTACCGAATACGACATATATTATGGCAATAAAATTGGGTTATATTTCTGTCTATAATCCTGTTGTATTCCTATAATCAGCAATATGTTAGTAATTAGAGCAAAACATGCTACTTTATTTATTTATTTATTATTTAATTATGTTTGCTTCTATGCAGCAACAAGCATTGATATCACTGTGAGAATAAGTTCTATTTATTTTTTGTTATAAAGTGCTGCCTTGCTATGTGTTAATGAATACCATTCAAGCTTTAATTTGCACCCCCTGAAAATCTTCTCACACTACACATTCTACATTCCGCTAACCTGGGCGGTCATCAAGTTTTCTCCTTAGCTTTTAAACCTTTTAAAGGCGTGTCCTGCACTAGCCGATAAGATATGAGCTACCAGTCACGAAAAGAGGTCTGTATGACAAACTGAATGCACTCACTCTACCTCTTTCTCTTTTAGCCAATACGATCGAGAGCGTAAAGATATATTTGATTTCTACGCCATTTTGTAATCTTTGTTGTGGTATTGGTGTAATGGAATGGCGCACCCTTGCACCGTGGCATAAAGCAACCAATGAAATGGACATTGTTTCGCAAGGCCACGTACAACGATAAATAATGTGACAGACGCGAGGTGCAGTGAGATTTTCTTTGCCACTCTTTGTACAGGCCACGGTTGTTGTCTCCCCGCCATAGGTAAATCGGATTGGGTATTGCAGTACCACGACCTGATGCCACAACTATAGAATTGAAATGCAGAGCTGTTGAGAGACTCGAGAGCATCAGAAGTAAATGATATTCTCTTTAAAAATTAATTTCTCCGTAATTTAAACATAATTTCAACAGCATACACGTTTAAACTATGCATAAAATTATATGAATGGAATGTTACAGTAGTCAACCGATAAACGTTCAGGGGTTATAGAGCGATGGTATTGAAAAACCTTGATATGGGTTACCTATGGTCTGTGAAAACAACTTTGAAGCTACGTAATGATTTTTCATTGAATATTCGTAATGATAAATGCAAATACATAATACGAATTCGGTACTGAATTCCATTCTAAAATATTTAATTTCTCTTCCACAAGCACGAAAAAATTACCATTACGATATTTCCAAAATTATGAACTTTGCTTATTTCCGGAAAAAGCTTCACTAGCAAGGGGCAATGCATCACTGATACTTCCACTTTCACTTGGAGAATTGTACTATCAAAGTGACAAACAATAGTTAGCTGTAGTAAGTTGTTAGTGTGCTTGGCGTCATGCTGTTGGTGCTGAGTTCAAACTCACAAAAGAAGCGGTTAAACATTTTTTTCACCCCAATCAGATGAATGGATTGGTTTGGAGTGAATCCAATTTTAATTTATGGCGTTTCTTTCAAAGTTTAAGTGCAGTAATCAGATGGAAATGTTAGAATATAGTATGGCAACGAGTACCTGCAAACAGCGGAAACACAGGAATTTTCAGTGGCGTACTGACTCGTTATTGATTTTTTTGCAAACAACCATGAACTCACAGACTATAAGTGTCCTATACAAAAGTGTTCGCTTAACTCACCTCTGTAATACCCGAAAGCCTGCCTGTTAAATTCTGCAACATCTTGTAAATATTTCTTACCTTCAAAGTCGCAGGTTAAACAACAGACAGTCTGTCGAGTGTTAC
Source organism: Deroplatys truncata (assembly GCA_030765065.1). NCBI lineage: Eukaryota > Metazoa > Arthropoda > Insecta > Mantodea > Mantidae > Deroplatys > Deroplatys truncata. The sequence continues at coordinate 75,958,225 of CM060982.1, read as the reverse complement.
ACGAGGCCCGACTGTAACCACACCATTTACAGCGTATGTAGGCACTAACAGCAGCTGACTTTCCTGCACGGGTACGCTTCTGCGAATGGTTTATGCAACAAAGTGTCAGCTCTAATTTTAGCGCAACGGTGCTGTTCATAGACGACGTCGTTTCAACGAGATCAGATTGTAAATTATCACAACCGGCATGTATGGGCTGACATCAATCCTCACGCCATTATTGAAGCAAGTCATCAACAAAGATTTGTTGGTGACTGTTTGGTAGGGCCTCATTTTCTTCCACCGGGTTACCATAATTTCGTCGAGAATGTTCTACCTGATCTGTTAGCAGATGTGCCTTTAGCTGTGTGGCAAAACATGCACTTCATGCACGATGGAGCACCTTCTCATTTTAGTATTACTGTCCGTCGGCTTCTAACTAACAGATTTTGTGACAGGTGGATAGGTGGAGGTGGACCAATTGCCTGGCCTCCACGCTCCCTGGACCTAAACCCACTGGACGTTTATTTGTGGGGTGATTTGAAAGCTCTTTTGTATCGAACCCCAGTACCAGGTGTTCAGAGTCTGCGTGTCCGTATTATAGAAGGCTGCGGAACCATACGCAATACTCCAGGGATACATCAGCGCATCCGGGATTCACCACGACGGCGGGTTGATGCATGTATCAATGCTCACGGAGGGCATATTGAACATCTCCTGTGAGAAAGAGTTGCATGTGGTATGCTGGTACGTTCTATTCTTGTGTGTTTTCCATGGTCCATGAGTTGGAGAAAATGAGATATAACATGGTAATAAAGCGTTTCCAGACCAATGTTCATATAACATAATTTATTCGTCTACGTGTGAGGAACGTGTCCTGCAATTTGTGCTGTGCATTTTTGTTACACTGTGTATAATTCGTGTCTTTTATTGTAATAAATAATTTATGTGCAATTATTAAGTGTTGAGAAAAGCTATTTAGCTCCCTTGCATAAAGCTGTCCCTCTCAGAAAGACATTTCCTATGTGTCTAGTCTGCTTCCAATAAAGCAAAGTGTGGCTGTATTTCTACCTCCACTTTCCTTCCGTAGCCGGCTTCTAATGCCTCTTGGACAGACACTTTGCCATATGTGTACCTTCAGTAGTGCTCAGAGCGCTTAATTTTAACAAAATATGTAATAAAACAATTTCTGCAAATGTTTATAAAATTGTTATTTAAGGACGCTCTTTAACAACTGTGGTCCTTAGCGTCCCATTCTATATTGGGCGAGAAATACGGGAACGTTGCTCAGAGGCCTACATCAGGCTTGAGGTTCTTTTACGTGCCGTAAATCTACAACACGGACCACTGGCTCTACTTCCCTTCCGAAGGAAGCCATGCAAATGTTTATGTCAATTAATATGAAGTAGATAGGAAACAAATCTGATGTATTGCACTCGCATGACTTTCTCTACCCTTGTACAAACTATTTTTACAAACACTTATTCTCCATCTACCTCATCTTAATTAAGATTGCTAATTTTCTTGTAAGTGCAAGAGGAATATGGTAGGCTTTAAGCGATAGTCAAATCTTTTAAGAGCTGGTTGCTACGTGGAGAATTTCATTGTCTTTGCATGTCCAGGACATAAAAAAAATCCCATTTGAGAAAATATGTAGGTATTGAAAAATTCAAAAAACTAACAAGGAATATCTCAGAAATGGGTCACTGAACAAAAGTGAATGTATAAGACATAAATTTTTCGTGTAGACGATTTACCAGTTATGCGAAAGCTATTCAGAATGAAGGGGACTTTTGGGGATATTCTCACAAAATTTAAGGTATACATTTCATTTGCCATGAAAATATCTTAAATATTTTAATCAAAATCGTTGGTCATTTTTGAAAAAAATCAAACTTTTCGAAAAATGTGCCACGTAAAGAGTAATCTGCAGTGGGGGAATTTAATGATAATCTTCGTATCGTATCCTTGGAAGATACTAAACTCAAATACCAAGTTTGGTATTTATCTGACTTTTGTTTATGAGTTATGCCAGTCACAAACAGACACGTTTCTAAAAATGCTTTATTTGCATTCAGAGCACCTCAAAACATGTATTTCAGTTGAAATTCTCGGTATCGAATTTTTAGGTGGAATGCAATACTTCCCCTACTTACCATACGTAGTAGAAGGAGTAATAAGCTTTTGGAAGAATAAAAATAAAAATAACTTTATAAAAATAAAGGATACTGGCTAGAGTAAGTCATGTGAATATTGAAGAAGGTTTATTTTATGAGGAGTAGTATTGTATTGCTGCAGTTGGAGAGCCAAACCTGATGTAGTTGCAACCACGTATGGTACAAAGTTTCCGGTGGCCTTCGCCCCAATGTTCACCTTCCGGTGGTCTTCGTCCCAATGTGTAGGAATCAACGTTGTATTTTAATGTTTTCTTTAAATGTTATATATTTATGTTTGCCTCGGGTGCGTCAGTATTAATTTGTACAAAACATGTAGGCTTAAACAAATTATAATTTTTACTTCACTCCTTTTATTAATCCTTGACACGATTAAATAACGCTTCATGATATATAGAGATGTGAGATTATTTATTAATTAATTGCACTTTTTAACACGTAAACTTTATAATATTCTCGCCGTAATGAATTTTCGTCTGAATATGTATTAAACTTCTCGAGGACGCGTCTCGCGTCCGGTTAGGAACGCTGTCTACTAGCAACTGACTTCTATCGCCTGAATTTGTACAATTTGCTCTATTTCAGTTTCTGATTGGCTAATCCCACTCCAATAGAATATTTTTATTTAACTTAAGCTTTTTCTGGTTGTTGATTGGCTATTTATAAACTGTCTCAAAAACTACATTATTGTTGCTCCAAGAATTACTAGTAGTATTATTAAACTTTCCAATTCATTATTGCCTCAAGGTTACTTCATTGTTAGCAACTTTTGACCTATATTCTTACAACTCCATAATTATTAAATTATGTAATACATTCACATAACATTATTATACATGTAAATAATAATATAAACATTAATAGAATGCTGTTACATACATTTTATATGTTATTTATACACATAATGCTTTAAGGCGGGCTGTTTTATACTTTATATTATATAATTATACTGAAATCATTTAAGTGTTATTAAAAAATACTGCCTCAATGTACACATCAGATATCTTTTTAATCTTCGGCCACGATATCCTAGTCCGAAAGACATGTTTTACTTAATTATTCCACCATTTGGCTGATTCTTTCATTGCTAAAATAACAGGCTGTACAACATTTCAAGAATTTGGAATATTGTCGGGGGCAGGAGTTAAGTTCAGAAATGCAACATCCGCCAATATTTCACTCCTATTTCTGAGAATATCAGAGGATTTTTTTATTTATTATTACGAATGTCATAGGGAATTACAAAATTACAATTTTAAGGGATAAAAAGAGTAAAAACATCTTAATCATCATTCGAAGTTTAAAAAGTCACCCGTAAAATTCCAGGCAAGCCAGTTGTCGCAGTGTCGTTCGTTATCTTATTTGCTGGGCGCCTGTTACTGTTTCACTATTTTGAATTTTGAGTTCTTTGTCCTCCGGCTAGCTATTATTACTCAGTCGAGCAAATCTCTTAAACAGGGTGTGTAAACGGAAAGGAGTTGTTACTAAAAGATAACACTGATAAAAGAATTTGTTTTTACACTTTTATTGCCGTCACACTTCATTAATTTCACATATTTACTCTTGATACCCGCCCGACTGAAACTGTTATATTTTCGAATGTAACTATAATCACTTATTTGCCGCACATTATTTCGCGTATTTCACATTTTTTTAACTAACTTTATGACGCGAGAGATTCTGTAGAATTGCGCGACGTGTAACCCGTGAATGATTCTGTTGAACTGCGCGACGTGTAACCCGTGAAAGATTCTGTTGAACTGTGCATTATTTATCTTTGACTCGGAATTTATACTCCCTCACCCCGATATGCCTAAACATTATAACAGAGCTGCTATTGGTTAATAAAGCGCGCCAACATTAGCGTCTATTTTTATATCCAATCAAACACATATGCTGTAGGGAAGATATTCCCTCCATTTCTAAAGAAAAGCGCGCTGCTCTGACGTCATTTTTTGTCTCTTCTAATTAATAAACAACTCACCCCCTCGCTCATTGTTACCCGCTCCTATTGTCAGTTTCAGTGAGGCCGTGTAAACTTATTTCCTAACAATGCTTATAATTAACAAACATCTCAAATCATTGTCATACAATAATGTTAATTTACACTACAATCACTCTGGCATTCACAGTGTTGTGATATAAAATACTGCCTCACAGTTTAGTATAATCTTAATTACACAATCTGGAAGATGGACGGACTATGTTCCGCTTGGCTACAGAACATTTTCCCAAGTAAACTATGGACGCAATGCTTGGCCCTGTGAGGTCGCACAATTTAACGCTACAGTTCAAGGCCAAATAAGTCTTGTTATTTATAGTGGAGGCCATGTCACACGTTCATAAAGCCTGCCATGAGCAATTACAAGACGTGGGTGCCTTGATACAAACCACAGCCATTTGCGCAAAGTAACTATCAGATGTTATGTATTTATAGTTCAAAACTTTCGTAACTTCGTATTGCTGACCTCAAAGAAAACACGCAGGTAAATTACTAATTTGGTATATTACTGATTAAAAAGTCTGATGTATTCACACTCTTCCCTCCAGTAGTGGCTCGTGAGTATACATTTTGGTTGTTAACAAAATTTTAAGAGACAAGCAGCCCTGAAAATGAGAAATAGCATCTGCTGCATAATAGTTATAATTATGAACAAATTGGTAAAACTGCAGCCACTCCCAATATCGACAATAATGATAATGATTAATAATAATAATATAGTACTAGCCACGGATAAACTAATACGATAACTCATTAATCTAATAAGATATCTAATTCACAGCTTCTCAGCATCAACACATTAAATAATTTCTTTCTTTAATGTTTTGTTCTAAGTTTTACGTGTTATGTATTTTCTTTGTTAATGCTGTACGTATAAAAATTAAGAGGATTTGAAAACCACATATATTCATAATGTTCACATGGTAGAGAACAAGTATATAACGTTATAACATAAAACATAACATGAGAGGGAAAGGCCATTGTTAGCTATATAACCAGTAATAAAAATTACGAGAAATGCAGGAGTATCTACATAAGCATGTAACGAACCTTGGATTCATAATCAAGACAATGGAAATCTGTATATACACTACGTGATCAAAAGTATCCGGACACCTGGCTGAAAATGACGTACAAGTTCTGGCACCCTCCATCGGTAATGCTGGAAGTCAATATGGTGTTGGCCCACACTTAGCCTCGATGACAGCGTTCACTCTCGCAGGCATATTTTCAATCAGGTGCTGGAAGGTTTCTTGGGGAATGGCAGCCCATTCTTCACGGAGTGCGGAACCGAGGAGAGGTATCGATGTAGGTCGGAGAAGCCTGGCCCGAAGTCGGCGTTCCAAAACATCCCAAAGGTGTTCTATAGGATTCAAGTCAGGACTCTGCGCAGGCCAGTCCATTACAGGGATATTATTGTCGTGTACCCACTCCGCCACAGCCCGTGCAGTATGAACAGGTGCTCGATCGTGTTGAAAGATGCAATCGCCATCCCCGAATTGCTCTTCAACAGTGGGAAGCAAGAAGGTGCTTAAAATATCAATGTAAGTCTGCGCTGTGATCGTGCCACGCAAAAAAACAGGGGTGGAAGCCCCCTCCAGGAAAAACACCACCACACCATAACACCACCACCTCCGAATTTCACTGTTGCCACTACACAGGCCCAGCAGATGCGTTCACCGGACATTCGCCATACCCACACCCTGTCATCGGATCGCCACATTGTGTACCGTGATTCGCCACTCCACACAACGTTTTGCCACTGTTCAATCGTGTAATGTTGACGCTCCTTACACCAAGCGAGGCGTCGTTTGGCATTTTCCTGCGTGATGTGTGGCTTATGAGCAACCGCTCGACCGTCGAATCCAAGTATTCTCACCTCACGCCTAACTGCCATAGTTCTTGGAGTGGATCCTGATGCAGTTTGGAATTCCTGTGTGATGGTCTGGATAGATGTCTGCCTATTACTCTTTACGCCCCTCTTCAAATGCCGGCGATCTCTGTCAGTCAACAGACGAGGTCGGCCTGTACGCTTTTTTGCTGTACATGTCCCTTCACGTTTCCATTTCACTATCACATCAGAAACAGTGGACCTAGGGATGTTTAAGAGTGTGGAAATCTCGCGTACAGACTTCTGACACAAGTGACACCCAATCACCTGACCACGTTCGAAGTCCGTGAGTTCCACGGAGTGTCCCGTTCTGCTGTTTCACGATGGTTAATGAGTACTGAGGTTGCGGATAATGAGTACCAGGCAGTAGGTAGCGGCACAATGCACCTAAGATGAAAAACGTATGTGTGGGGGTGTCCGGATACTTTGATCACATAGTGTATATATATACATATATATGTAACATAAGCTGTTATTGGATAGTAGCACCAGTCAGGTACATTGATACATACCTATATTTCAAATACGTACGCTAAGAAAACGGTTGAAGGGAACGCTAACAGAAGCTTTTCAGTCTTCCAGCAGGAAGGTAGTGCATAAGCTCGTCTTTAAATAGTCGCTAAAACTACGTATTTAAGGTCTACCAGTTATACATGTTTTAATATGACAAAGGCAATAGTGATGTGTGAATATATACATGTGGTGAAATAGTAAAGAATAAGTGTGTGCAAAATATTTTAACATTCTCCGTACCTAACCCTGACAAGATACAATTGCTCTTCGACACAAATGCAGTAGTCGTGGAATAATTATAAAATAATAATTGCAACATACTAACACACACACGCGCAAGAAAACAGATATACAATCATCAGATTCCAGTCTACGAGAACGTAGTGATACGTCACAAGAGTAAGGGCATCAAGACGACCTACAGGTACGTAACACAGCATCCATCATCTTCCAATGGTCCATCATCAACAACTTAGTGGGTCTACCAAGGAGGAACCGCTACAAATAATCATAATGCATAAGTTGTCTGGCGAAAGAAAGGGTTGTTTTGTGGACGTTTGTTTTTGTGTACATAATTAAACAGCATTTTAGGCCAAGAACGAAGTAATCTGTAAACAAAGTATTAAAGTTGAGACTATGGATGGTTTGGAATAAACGGGAAAAATTTCTACAATCGTGCACATTACCTAATTCTGCCGCAGTGCTACCATCTAGTGGTATTAACGTAAAATTGTAGTAATAGTACGGAAACTGAGAAGGTTGTTTATTTTAGGAGGAGTTATATTTCGGCTGTTGGGGAGACGAACTTGAAGTAGTTGCAACCGCACGTATGGTACCCGGTAGCCTTCGCCCCAAGTTTAAGAATCAACTTTGTAATTTGAATGTTTCTTTAAATATTATATATATGTTTGCCTCGGCTGCGTCAGTATTAATTTGTAGAGACATTAATTTCTTAACAGGGCGTGGTGCGGCTAAAGAATGTAGACTTACACAGTTACTTCACTCCTTTTATTAATCCTTGACACGATTCAAACAACACTTCACTGATATAGAGAGCTGTGCGATTATTTATTAATTACTTGCACTTTTTAACACGTAAACTATTTTTTGTCTCAGAATGAATACGTCTTACACTTCTCGAGGACGCGCCACGCGTCCAGTTAGGAACGCTGTCTACAAGCAACTGACTTCTGAATTTGTAAATTTTGCTCCATTTCAGTTTCTGATTGCCTAATCCTACTCCAATACAATACTTTTATTTAACGTTTTAGCCTTTCTAGTTGTTGATTGGCTATGTATAAACTGTCTCAAAAATTACATTATTGTTGCTCCAAGAATTACCAGTAGCATTATTAAACCTTCCAATTCATTATTGCCTCAAGGTTACCTCATTGTTACCTCATTGTTAGCAAATTTTGACCTATTATTATCACAGCTCCTATATTGTTAAATTACCTAATACATTCATATAACATTATTAAACATGTACATAATAATATAAACATATACAATGCCTGTAATATACATTTTATATGTTATTTATACACATATTGCTTTAAGGCGGGCTGTTATTGAATTTATATATTGTATAATTAGAGTGATATCATTTAAGTGTTAAAAATACTGTCTCAAAACAGTGCGGGAGAAGCTTCGTGCACGTCTTCAAGTGTGCACGACCCGTATATACTTGCCTATAAGGTAATTACGCCATACCAGTTGCGCATGCGCAGAGGCTCCTTAAAACGTACAAGTCAAGATGTGCTACCGACACTGTTGACACATTTAATCGAATTTAGAGTAGTAGCGTGGTAGGTTTAAACGCCGTAGGTTTTAAATTACCTCATATGTGTTACGTTTTATAGCATTCAAAGAAAAAATAACCAATATAAAAAATTAGGGTGTTCACGTGCTCTGCTCTTATTCAACACCCGCCACTGATTCCCACTACATAATTTTATATAGCTACGAACTATTCTTTTGAAATCTTATTTTGCTTTATATGGGCAATGATAATATTCTATTACATTCTTTTCTTTCATCGCATTTAAAGAGCTATTGAAAATTTTGAAAAGTGCTTTGAAACCCTCTATGTTTCTCGTTAACCTGAGAAACAATCAGAGAATGCGGTTTTAATTTTTACCTCACTGTTTAATATTAATTGAATAAACAATAGACGTATCAGTAATTTGTATGGTACTATGTTAATTATAATTGCCTTAATAGCGTAACTGCACTTGTCAGGCTAACAGATCCGACATTACATGTATAAAGCTCACAACATAGCACTTTGGCCACTCTTCCACTCAGCTTCCACTCTTCGGCACAAGGAGCGCTGTAAAGCAACAAGAGTATTGCCAATAGTTCGAGAATGACGCATTCATCTGCGAATTCTAATGACTTAATCATTTTTTTTCTTTTTTCTGCAACCAGGGAGGTCAACAGAGCTTCCTTGACCCTCTCAGCGGGCTCACAACAAATTTCCTGCTAAACTAAACACCCAGAATGTTGACCTCCCTGGTATGTTTATGTTTTCTTTCTTTTTCTCTCCGCGTGAGTCATTTTATAACATTAAGTAAACCAAACACAGCAGGAAAACAGCCTTGTGGCACTAACTGTACATGTTCTTTTTTTCCGTTTTAACCCTGGCGTTTATGGTAAGTGGCGGAGTTTTAGTTTGTATTCCATTTATCGTGTGTGTCTGTGTACATTATTCTGTGCAATGACATAGCTAATAGCTTGCGATTGGCGCGACAGACGCCTGCATGTGTTACTTATGTTATACTTCCGCCTAAAACAACTGAACGCCTGATTTAAAACAGATAGGTTTTTTCAAGTATTGTGCAAATATATTTCTGACAGCCGTCTTTCAAGTAAAACAAGACACCACACAGTTTTTTACTGTAAACTTGTGTATTATTATTATTATTATTCATCTGTTTATTTTACGTCACTTTAGGTACATGGTCATATCGTGACGGATCTGTTAGTAGATAACTCGTGGATCGAGTGTGGCGGACAGTTAGCCTTCTATGTCTCATCCCTGTAACCATACCATCTTGCTTAGTCACGTGACCACGTATACCTTAGTCCGTGGATAGATAGCACAGCATTCGCGAATACTATCTATTTTTCATGTTTACTATGTTGTAGACTTAATGTGGAACTTTGGGTCGTGGTATTAAATATCCAATCCGATATTTACCTTGGCGACTGAAGGAAACCACGAAAAAATCTTAGATTGGTCGCCTCACGGAATACGAACCCCGGAACCCGAATACGGCTCACAGACGTTACCGCCTGAGCCATCCCGCTCGTTGAAACTTGTGTGTTTAAGGTCACACTGAGCGAAAACTGAAATTCCTCAGCTAATGAAGCTACAGTTATCAACCTTAATGCAAAGATTAGAAGTCCTAAACAGTAGACTATTATATATTTTAAGTTAAATTTGTTAATATTATTTTAAGCTTGAAGCCCTTCCGTTGCGACAACTTTGATGCCGCTCCCTGCTTCAAATTTTTATAAATTTAATGTTACCTGCCCTGTTGACGAGTTTTAAGATGTCATATCGTAGCTCGTGCCTCAGCTGCTCTAGTAGTATAGCTGTAAGTTCTTTATTTAAGGGTATGCGTGAGTGTATTTTGAAAAGATAACACCAGTTTAGTTAGGTAATACACTTTAATGTTGACTAAAATGTTCAGTTTGAGAAGACCCGCGACTGTTGAATTTACGAATTAATTACCGTAGTTGCCGTATGACGCAGAAATGTTGCTCGGTAAGATCCCTCCCAATAGCCGGTAAGTCTTTCTAACGCCAGCCGGTCATGTGCGCTACACAACTTAAAAATCTGATGTGTTACACTCGCGTGACTTTCTCTCCTCTTGTACAAACTATTTTTAGGTGCAAGGGGAGTTGGTAGGCTTTAAGCGATAGTCAAATATTTTGAATTCCCATTTGAGAAAAGGTATAAGTATTGGAAAATTTAAGGGAATAACAAGCAATATCTCGAAAATGGTTCACTCAACAAAAAGAACATGACATAAATTGTGTATTTTAACGCGATCTACAATTTTTGTGTAGTAAAATTTTGAGTGTCTCTTTATGGTTTACCAGTTATACAAAAGTCGTTCAGAATGAAGAATACTTTTGGAGACATTTCCAGAAAATTCAAGATATACATTTCATTTGCATGAAAATATCTTAAACATATGATATTTTAATCAAAATCGTTAGTCATTTTTGAGAAAATTAAAATGTTCCATGTAAAGGGTCATCTGCGGTGGGGGTATTTTCTTGAAAACCTTCGTGTCGCATCTCTGGAAGATACTGAACCTAAATACCAAGTTTGGTGTTTATCCGACTGTTCGTTTCTGAGTTATGCTGTTCACAGACACAGACACACACATACAGACATGTTTCCAAAAATGTTTTTTTTTGGATTCAGGGGTCTCAAAACATGTATTTCCAGTGAAATCTCGGTATTGAATTTTTGGATGGAATACAATACTTCCCCTACTTACTATACGTAGTAGAGAAAGTAATTACACACGAGAGTAAGTCACAGAAGAGTCAAGAATCTCAGGAGAGTCACGAATATGTACAAATGTATGCACGAATGTGTCTTTGATTAAGAATGCATGAAATTTTCTTAACTTAAGCTCCGCCCGCATTCGGTAGAGCAACTGCCTGCTATATTATGTGTTCCGGGTTCGATTCCCGACTGGACTCCAGAAAGTTGTCTTTAAACAAAAGCATTTTACGGTATGCCAGTTTATTTTTAATTCGAGAGTATTTGTGTGTGTGTGTGTGTGTTTTTTTATCGGTTATTTAGTAACCAATTGGTGCCGCAAAGTTAACAATATTAAACAAAATTCTATTTTTATTATATTTATGTACTCTTAGGAGTGCGTTAAAATTAAATTATCCGCTATTAGCGCATTATTCATAATAAACCTTTGCAAAATCATACACGCCTTGGTGGACGTATTGATATAAGCGTCTCTCAGGATAAGACTCCGGGAAACATTAGTTCGACGCAGATAAGTCTTTCCACAACACGTTGTTTGGAATGATCCATCATTTCTTTAAAAAAAATCTGATGTGTTACACTCACATGACTTTCTCTACTCTTGTACAAACTATTTTTACAAACGCTTATTCTCCATATGCTTCATGTTAATGGAGATATCAAGATGTCAATCTTATTGATAATTTTCTTGTAGATGCAAGGGGAATATGGTAGGTTTTAAGCGATAGTCAAATATTTTAACGCTGGTTGCTATGTGGCGCATTCCATTCTCTTTGCATGTCCAGGACATAAAAAAATGAATAACGAATTTGAAAAAAGTATACGCATTGGAAAATTTAAGGGAATAACAAGCAATATCTCGCAAACGGTTCACTCAACAAAAGAAATGTATGACATAAATTGTGTATTTTAACGCGATCTACATTTTTCGTGTAGTAAAATTTTGTCTATCTCTTATGGTTTACCAGTTATGGAAAAGTCGTTCACAATGAAGAATACTTTTGGAGACATTCCCAGAACATTCGAGATATACATTTTATTTGTCATGACAATATCTTAAACATATGATAACTTAATCAAAATCGTTAGAGCCGATTTTGAGAAAATTAAAATTTTCGAAAAATGTTCCATGTAAAGGGTAGTCTGGGGTGGGGGGATTTTCTTGAAAACCTTCGTGTCGCATCTCTGAAAGATACTGAACCTAAATACCAAGTTTGGTGTTTATCCGACTCTTCGTTTTTGAGTTATGCTGTTCACAGACACACAGACAGACACACACACGGACATGTTTCCAAAAATGTTTTTTTTGGATTCAGTGAGTCTCAAAACATGTATTTCCGGTGAAATCTCAGTATCGAAATTTTGGGTGGAATACAATACTTCCCCTACTTACTATACGTAGTAGAGAAAGTAAAAATGAATAACGAATTTGAGAAAAAGTATAAGTATTGGAAAATTTAAGGGAATAACAAGCAATATCTAGAAAACGGTTCACTCAACAAAAGAAATGTGTATGACATAAATTGTGTATTTTAACGCGATCTACATTTTTGTGTAGTAAAATTTTGTCTATCTCTTATGGTTTACCAGTTATGGAAAAGTCGTTCACAATGAAGAATACTTTTGGAGACATTCCCAGAAAATTCAAGATATACATTTTATTTGTCATAAAAGTATCTTAAACATATAATATTTTAATCAAAATCGTTAGAGCCATTTTTGAGAAAATTAAAATTTTCGAAACATGTTCCATGTAAAGGGTAGTTTGGGGTGGGGGATTTTCTTGAAAACCTTCGTGTCGCATCTCTGGAAGATACTGAACCTAAATACCAAGTTTGGTGTTTATACGACTGTTCGTTTCTGAGTTATGCTGTTCACAGACACACAGACAGACACACACACGGACATGTTTCCAAAAATGCTTTTTTTGGATTCAGTGAGTCTCAAAACATGTATTTCCGGTGAAATCTCGGTATCGAATTTTTGGGTGGAATGCAATACTTCCCCTACTTACTATACGTAGTAGAGAAAGTAAAAATGATTAACTAATTTGAGAAAAAGTATAAGTATTGGAAAATTTAAGGAAATAACAAGCAATATCTCGAAAACGGTTCACTCAACAAAAAAATGTGTATGATATAAGTTGTGTATTTTAACGCGATCTACATTGTTTGTGTAGTAAAATTTTATCTATCTCTTATGGTTTACCAGTTATGCAAAAGTCGTTCATAATGAAGAATACTTTTGGAGACATTCCCAGAAATTTCGAGATATACATTTCATTTCTCATGACATTATCTTAAACATATGATATTTTCATCAAAATCGTTAGAGCCATTTTTGAGAAAATTAAAATTTTCGAAAAATGTTCCAAGTAAAGGGTAGTCTGGGGTGGGGGGATTTTCTTGAAAATCTTCGTGTCGCATCTCTGGAAGATACTGAACGTAAATACCAAGTTTGGTGTTTATCCGACTGTTAGTTTTTGAGTTATGCTGTTCACAGACAGACAGACACACACACACACACACACACACACAGACACACACACACACAGACACACACACACAGACACACACACAGACACACACACGGACATGTTTCCAAAAATGCTTTTTTTGGATTCAGGAGGTCTCAAAACATGTATTTCCGGTGAAATCTCGGTATCGAATTTTTGGGTGGAATGCAATACTTCCCCTACTTACTATACGTAGTAGAGAAAGTAAAAATGTGCAAGAAAGACAGATGGGCGTCGGAAAAAGTTCAGAACATAGCCTTCGGGCCTCAATTGTATTTCGGTGTATCTCCGTAAAGATCGCAACCATATCCGTGAACATGTTGACTTTCTGTCTGAATAACGTGGTTCGAACTGCATGTAGGTGATCACGCGATGTTTATCAGTACAAAACTACTAAGTAGACATATGCGGAGAACAGCACCACCTAAGGGGCTTTTCACTTCGTACCTGCAGTGCCCATTAGAACCTCAGTGACGTCAATTTCTTTTGCACCATGTAACTGCAAAGAACAGCTTGCTTGGGGCACTTGGTGTATATGTATGTGTGTATATATGTTGTGACTTTATCCAGCTTTTCAACTGTTACTGTTTAAAGTTCTTATCTGTACTGTTTCGTTTTAATGTAGTTCATCTTCACTGGGAGTTTACTTCACTAAGGTGAACTAGTTCAATTCTCCGCCCCTTCATTTCCTTCGTGATGTAGCCTCTTCACGTCGGACAGTTCACTTCACTCGGGAATCGAACACAAGACCTCCAGAATCCGTCGCTCAGCAGTAGTACTCGCTGCACGTTACAACAGTCTTCACCAGCTCGCTCGGAGAATAGCTCTTGATGTCGTACTAGAAACGCAGTCGCTAACTCGTTGGCATAATGACTCAACAACTCTCTCGCACTCGACTCTCGACTAACTAACTGCGCGAGAACGCTCGCTTATATAGGCAGTGGAATCTTCCACATAAGGTTCTCGAACGTTCTAGAACTATTTTGACACACTTTCTGAGGTGGGGGAGATGAAGCTTCCATAAAATTCTAGTTATCTCCCCATAGCGCGCCCGGTGTTTATTTTGATTACTCCGACTGCTCGGCGCCGACCTCCTGATAATCTTAGAAGCTAGAGAAAGCCGTGTGTATGTAGTACATTAGACTTTTCACCTAATGTCAAAACTTGATCGGAATCGGTGTTTTTTAATCGTTTTTACTGCCCGTCCTTACTACATATGATACCACAGGTGGTGGACGCTGATTGTTGATACATGAAATTACATAACACTAGTCTGCATTTTCAAACTTTTTGTCAGATGATTTCTTAAAAGTAGGTGTTCTTGAATCAAGTTTTTATGCTGATTCCAGAAATAACTTCCGTTTTTTTTCTATCACGTCAGGTTTTTACACAAAGTAAGAAGTAATGTTTTGACAATTTTACTAATGAGCGTAGAAAAGTATTCAAATACCATTTCACACAAGGTAAGTTTTTATTCAAGAAACGTTTTAAGAATACTCTCAAGAACTCCCCTAATTTATTTCATGACTACATTTTAACAACACAAGAAGGCAAAGTGTTTCATTTAATTTTTTTCAAACTTTCAATTCTTTGACTTCCTTGCAGATCCTTGAAGATGACTGTCCCTCCTCAACATCCAACAGTAGTCGGCCATCATAGTTTCATTCCATCTCCCCTGGTACCTCCTCTCCATTTCCTTAATATCTTGGTGAAAAAGTTCACCCTGCTCTTCACTATAATGTCCCAGATTTTCTGGAAAGTAGTCGATATGTGAATGCAGAAAATGCACCTTTACACTCATTTTACAATCCATCTTCTTGAAATGTTCCAACTTTGTTTCGACAATGACCTTGTAATTAGGATCTTTGTTATTGCCTAAGAAGTTTTCAGTAACTGATCGGAAGGCGGTCCATGCTTCTATTTCTCTCTCATTCATTGTCTTCTCAAAATCATCCATCCTTATTTTAGGACCAACAAAAATTCCATCCTTTAATTTGTCTTGTGTAATAAAGGGAAATTTCTTGGAAAGGTTCTTGAAGCAGGGTCCATCCTGTGGTAGAGCCCTTACAAATTGCTTCATCAAGTCCAATTTTATGTGTAGTGCCGGAAGCAATATCTTTATATCTCTATATTTTTGAAATGAAATTGCGAAAAAACTGTACGTGATAGAAAAAAAACTAAAAGCAGTTCTGAAATCAGCATAAAAAAGTGAGTCAGAGTCACTTATTAGTTTTCAGTCATCCGTTATCATGCAGACTAGTGTAATTAATTGCGAAAGGAAACATGGTAAGGAAGCCTTCCAGGCCTAAATTTAGGGTACCTACCCGACATCTGCCAGGAAAAACTTCAGCCAGGAAGGACGACCCTGGCGGGATTTGAACCGCAGACCTCAGTTTACGTTAACGGCGATCTTGGACATCCGTGTCGGTGTGAGCAGTATGGATTTGTATTCTATATAAACAAGCAAATCCTCATACTTTGAGTTTAATGCACATATTAGTTTATGTATTAATCTTTCATAACGGCAAGTGCTAGAGTAGAATAAAGAGCGTTAAACTTATATGACTGTCATGCGCTGTAATTGACCACTATCCCCTAAAACTTCACCACCAGAGTGCAGGGGGATCCAGGAGGTGCCAAGTCGATATCGGTTCCACCTGGCAGGCAGAACGGTTGCAAGGACACGTGTCCCAGAATTGCAAGGCAGCAGACGGAAGCAGGGTACCGCCCACTTGGCGTCTTTCCGGTGCTCTACGGCTAACGACCCCGCTGTTTACTTCTGGCCACTTTGTGTGAAAGTGCGAACTTTTTCTCTTAATCTCTCGCCAGCTCATGGTATGGAAAAGTGGAGTGTCTCTGCTTTTAAAGTCGATATGACTAGAGGGCATGTCAATACTATACAGTCTGTCCAATTCTCTACAAGCCGGTTCATTAAAGAACTTCTGTTTATTGTTAATTGCTTTGGAATTTGAATCTCTTAATACACAGAATCTTTTTTTTTTTACGTGACAGAAAGAAATACTTCTATAAACCTACATTTTATCAGCAGATTTTTGTCGCACTGACTGATGAAATACTCTCTCTCACTCTCCCTTTTTCTCCCTTCTTCATCAACGATTCCCATTCTTCCCCTCACTCACAATTTCCTAGTTTCCCAATCTCCTTTTCACTCTCTACAACGCAAAATTCATATTATGGTCTCACCTAGGGCAGGGCGTGGTTACGCCGTCGTCCATGTCGTTGGCTGGAAAAAGGAAGGGCAAAGTGCTCTAAGCTTGTGTAAGCATTCCGAGGTCTAATCGGGATGAAAGTAGAAACCTGCAAATCCTACCACCGCCTTCTGACTTCGAGTGAAACTTCTAAGAGAAGAGGCCGATCGAGTACATAAAGAGACTGACAGCGGGCTCCCTGTTCGATTTCTATACTGCTGTTTCTTCAGCGAGTTATTGCAGCGTGCGGGAAGGTAGCAGTTGTCTACATGTATACAGTTTTCGATCTACTCCTGCCTACGCCTGCTTACATAGGCAACACGTACGAGATTTCGTTCTGACGTGAAAGGAGGTAGTATTTTATCTTCTCCAACCCTCCCCTCCAAACTGCGCATTGTAGTCAGGACCTACCAGTTACTGTGGTATGCCTAATAGACCTGGAACTTTGCTGGATGGATACGTTGACTAAAATTATATTTACTTTGAAGATACATTAGGAGTTAGTGAAGCGCAAACAATCCTATTATATTAATTGACCTAATATGGTTGCAACTATAAAGCCCGGGACTTGAAGTACTTACAATGAATGTAAGTCGACATTGGGGTATGTCATCTCAATATAATTTGAGATCTCCTTGTGGTTTACCGGGAAAAATGCGAATCAGTTGGAGAATTTAATCAGCGGGCTGGTGAATGTGGTGTCAGCATCTGCATTTCGTATCATAAGTAAAATGAAGGGTTGCCTAGTTACCAATCCGCAGGATGAGAAGACTCACGCCGTATGTATGTATGTATGTATGTATGTATGTATATATATATATCTCATAGTATGAAGATTATTGAATTCGCATAGTTATTAAATTGTTATTAATTTACATTTGTTTATTATTGAAATTAAGATAATTATTATAATAAGTAAAAGCAAGAATAGAGGGTAAATTAAGCTTTAATTTGATACCAAGAGCATTGAGATCCGTCTAAAAATAACAAAGACGTGAAGGCATTTAGCTACAGTTCGGAAACTTTTCAAAGCCATGTTATTGACGGTGCTTAAAGAAGAAAGAAATGTAAATCAAGCCAATAAGCAGACGGCTAAACAATACTTTTATGAGATTATGCATCATAATATCAAGGGCGGCTGCAAGGGTAGTGCCCTCGTGCCACGACTGTACGAGTAAATCAAAACAGAAATATATATTATTTAATTTACGTCATGTAGAGATTGCAGGAATATATTTCCTAATGAGGAATGCAACGACATGCGCGAGGGTAGCTACTTAATATTACTATTCTATGGATTCGTGCCTGGATCAGGGTGCCACGTCTCGAACATGTGCAGAAGAATTCAGGGCTTCCACTTCCGGGCTTGTACGGGCGTGGAGAGGTAAGAGGATGGCATATATTCGTGCCAATTATTACCTGACACATTTCCATGTGCCAGCATTTTACAACAGTTGCTGAAATGCGAATTAAGGCATTCATTGAAAACTTGCATTGTAAAATTTAGCTCATAATTGTATTTAATTTCATATTTTG
Organism: Deroplatys truncata; assembly: GCA_030765065.1. Classification (NCBI taxonomy): domain Eukaryota; kingdom Metazoa; phylum Arthropoda; class Insecta; order Mantodea; family Mantidae; genus Deroplatys; species Deroplatys truncata. The sequence continues at coordinate 75,939,881 of CM060982.1, read as the reverse complement.
ACAAGTGCACTTCTGTCTGTTTAATCCTATGCAAAATTAAACAAAAGTAGTTTCCAATAATTTTTCTGAACTGCCTACAGGGCGCTACAAAGGTAGGAGTGGCGACAAACCTCAATATTCGCAATTTCTGCAATTTCATAATGGCACAAAGAGGAAGCAGACACCGGAAACACACGCATGTTTAGACAAAGGTCGATGTGTTGTAGCAGGGATATCGTTGCTCCTCTTGGTTGATGCCCTCTGCTGCAGTGTTCTGGTCTCCGGCTACCTCTGCTCAGCGGCTGATGATTTCTCCATTCCTAATAAATTACCTATCTAACTAATTTCACGGATCTCAGGGTTTTCGTTGATGAGGCAAATTAAAATACACTGCAATTCCCTTTAATGTGGTTTATTATCAAATAAATACTCATGGGCGACTAGCTTTTCCCATCCGTAACAATTCCCACCATAATAATAAATTAGGAGCCCAGTCTAATTGCACACGCTTCCCACCCATATACACACACGTGCATCCATAGTACACCGAGTATCACTGAGTGTCGAAGGGATTCTATAAGAGAGTGAAAATCTGGAGCTTTCTTCCCCCTTTTATACGCAAACCTAGTGACGCTCACCTTCGCGCCTTAGAATGTAACGACATTTCTAATTGGTCCTCAGACCGCGTTACCTTATTACGAGGGCTGATCAACAAAGACTGAGACTGATTTTTTTTCACAGATGTTTATTACTCCAATTCAAAGTTTACATGATCTTTTTCAAAGTAGTCCCCTCCTACTTCAATGCACTTTTTATAGCGTCTCTGCCAATCCTTGAACACGTGCTGCAGACCATTCTTTGTCAGGTCCTTGAGAATCGCCTCACTTTTCTTGAGCACTGTTACAGAGTTCTCAAATCGAATACCCCTAAGCTTTGCCTTTAGTGATGGGAATAAAAAAAAGTCACAGGGTGCAAGATCGGGACTATAAGGTGGATGTGGTACACAGGTAATGTTGAATCGAGCCAGAAACTGCATGACTTGATTTGTGACCTGAGGCCGTGCATTGTCATGATGAAGTCGCCACCCAGTCCGAGAAAGCTCTGGTCGTTTCTTTGCAATGTGCTTCCTCAGTGTAGCCAAAACTGACGTGTAGTATGCTGCTGTAACAGTAGTGTGAGGGGGAACTGCATGCTGGTAAATCATTCCATTACAGTAAAAAAATGTGATCACCATCACTTTCCCTGCAGATGGAACAACTTTTGCCTTTTTTGGTGTTGGAGAACCTGGCGATTTCCACACTGTGCTGGCTTGTTTTCCTTCAGGATCATAATGATGCAGCCATGACTCATCACCTTGCTTAACACTGACAAGTCGGCCTTCTTTGAAGTCCTTGAACCACCTAAACACTGTTGCACGGGATAGTGCATCTTAACTGTACGCTTGCTTCAGCTTTTCATAAGTTTCGGTGGCTGTATGGTTTAAACGAAAACAGAATTTGATTGCGCTGTACTGCTCCTCTCGCGTCACCTCCATTGTCTGGTATGCGAAATGCACGTAGGGTCTACAAAATAGAGCATTACTACCAACCTACCAATACGAGAGTGCTGCCGCCTACCAACATTATACATAACAACCCGCTCTTTTCAAATATTTATGTTACAGATACGAAACTATCACGGAAGCTACAGGAACAAATCAGTCTCAGTCTTTGTTGATCAGCCCTCGTATGTATGAAAATATTCTGCTCCAAAACTTTTCGCACACGCTCTCCCCTGACACGTCCGGAAGCAAATTAAATATCTCTGTCTCTTTCCTTTATATATCTGTGTCTTTCTATTTATTGTTATTGCTTCAAGTTCCTTGCTCATTAGCTTGGTGAAAGGTGGTGGGCTCTACCTAGAATTACCTTTTACCTGGAATTAACTTAGTTATCTAAGTTACAATCTGCTTTGTACGTTTCTTGGCTGCTAAATATTCTAACATCTTTCTTGGTGAATTATATTAGTATGTACAATTTTTGTTTGATATTGATGTATATGTCTATATATGTGTGATATATACTCTTTCAGTGTCTGTATGTATGTGTGGGTGTAGGTGTTAACAGTGTCACTCAAAAAATGAAAAATCGGATAAATGCCAAACTTGGTATTTAAGTTCAGTATCATCCAAGAATGCTACATGAAGATTTTTCAATAAAACTGTATAACTTGAAAAATAAGATGCATATATTTCATTTTCTGTGAATAGTCTGTGAAGTTCCCTTTATTTCATCGACTGTATAATGCTGTATAACTAGGAAGCTTTAAAAGATAGACCAAAAACTTGCTAAAGGAAAAATTTAGAGGTCCTTAAAGTAAAGAATTTGTGTCGGATACATTTTTTGGTGGTGTTCACAATTTTCGAAGTATTTAAAATAGGTGTTTATCCTTTACAACGAAACTGGGGTAGAATTTATCATAGATATAGAGTCGTACGAGTGTTACATATGGGATTAACCTCTTCTTGAAATGATGTGTTTTGTTTATTTATACCAGAATTCTCCCATAGTTTTGTTTTGCACGAGATTTTTGATGTAGATTTGTTTTTAACACAGTCGTCTGCCTTAAAGTAAATGGAAAGCCAGGAGTTAGCAAACTTTCACGTTTACGTTCATGTTCTTCTTAGGTTTGCGGATAACTCTGAACGTTAATTGCCACCGACATCCTGTAAAACAGTTGAAGGAAGAGCTCTGCTGCCATGGCGACAAATGTTTTCCTTTAAAGAACCTGAAGGGGAGTCAACAACACAATAGGCTGTACTGTGACGAATGAATGAAGGCCACTAAAAACGTAATTACGTGATGGTTACACAATACAGCTGCAGTTAGCGGCGCTCTTCATTCCAAATAGATACTTCACATTTAAAATAGATACATCACGACCCGCAGCACATTAAAATACTCTTAACACTGCACTGGGCCATTTGTGATGGTAATAATACTTCTTTTGTTCTGTTCTTGGGCTGCAGCACAAGGAAAATGTTTCTGGCTTCTTTCCTGGCTTTGTTCTCATAGGAACAAATTAGTTCTTTTTGGCTACTTTATTTTCATCAAATTATTTACCTTATCCTTAGACTGTTTATGCACTTCTGTCTTTTGGGACCTCCGGATTCTTGAAGCAAAATCATTATTACCTACTGAAGTTTCTTAACCCCGTAGCGTAATCCCTCAGCTTTGGGGGAGCGGGCAAAGTAAGTGAAAGTGACATATTAAAACACAGAATAAAATTATTAAAAAATCTGATCTGTTACACTCACATGACTTTCTCTACTCTTGTACAAACTATTTCTACAAACTCTTATTCTCCATATGCTTCATGTTAATGGAGATATCGAGATGTCAATCTTATTGATAATTTTCTTGTAGATGCAAGGGGAATATGGTAGGTTTTAAGCGATAGTCAAATATTTTAACGCTGGTTGCTATGTGGCGCATTCCATTCTCTTTGCATGTCCAGGACCTAATAAAAATGAATAACGAATTTGAGAAAAAGTATAAGTATTGGAAAATTTAAGGGAATAACAAGCAATATCTCGCAAACGGTTCACTCAACAAAAGAAATGTATATGACATAAATTGTGTATTTTAACGCGATCTACATTTTTCGTGTAGTAAAATTTTGTCTATCTCTTATGGTTTACCAGTTATGAAAAAGTCGTTCATAACGAAGAATACTTATGGAGACATTCCCAGAAAATTCGAGATATACATTTTATTTGTCATGACAATATCTTAAACATATGATATTTTAATCAAAATCGTTAGAGCCGTTTTTGAGAAAATTAAAATTTTCGAAAAATGTTCCATGTAAAGGGTAGTCTGGGGTGGGGGGGATTTTCTTGAAAACCTTTGTGTCGCATCTCTGAAAGATACTGAACCTAAATACCAAGTTTGGTGTTTATCCGACTCTTCGTTTTTGAGTTATGCTGTTCACAGACACACAGACACACAGACAGACACACAGACAGACACACACACGGACATGTTTCCAAAAATGCTTCTTTTGGATTCAGTGAGTCTCAAAACATGTATTTCCGGTGAAATCTCGGTATCGAAATTTTGGGTGGAATGCAATACTTCCTCTACTTACTATACGTAGTAGAGAAAGTAAAAAGCATTCAGTCGCTTCTCAGGGAAATACAACATCGTTTACCATAATGATAATGCACAACACGTTAAAGATGTTGGGCGCCTACAAAAACGAAATGCTGTTTTCGGTTTAACATCGTCTAATCGTTGTCTAAAATCCATGTCTTGGTATTTAATTAAACAGCGTTTAAAGCGCCTTCTGGCAAGAGAATGGACGCGGCAAAAGGCATTTTGAATCTTTCTTATCTGGATATTGCGGGCGTTTCCTGGAAGTAGCGAAAGAAAGTTTTGGGAAATTCAGATGTTTTTTTTTACCAATGGCGTGCAAAGCAAAAATTTCAATTGCAGTTGCTCTATTGAACCTGAAAATTGTAATATGAATGTGGTTATATTGAGGCAGTATTTTTAACACTTAAATGATTTCAGTCAAATTATGTAATATAAAATATAATAACAGCCCGCCTTAAAGCAATATGTGTATAAAATAATATATAAAATGCATGTAACAGTCATTGTATTAATGTTTATATTATTATGTACTGTTCAATAATGTTATGTGAATGTATTACGTAATTTAATAATGTAGGAGCTGTGAGAATAAAAGGTTGGCAGTTGCTAACAATGAGGTAACAATGAGGTAACCTTGAGGCAATAATGAGTAAGTAAGTTTAATAATGCTACAAGTCATTATTGGAGCAACAATAATGTAAATTTTGAGACAGTTTATAAATAGCCAATCAAAAACCAGAAAAAAGCTTAAGTTAAATGAAAGTATTCTATTGGAGTAGGATTAGCCAATCAGAAACTGAAATAGGGCAAATTGTACAAATTCAGAAGTCAGTTGCTAGTAGACAGCGTTCCTAACCGGACGCGAGACGCGTCCTCGAGAAGTTTAATACGTATCCAGTGTGAGAAAAAAATAGTTTACGTGTTAAAAAATGCCAGTAATTAATAAATAATCTCACAGCTCTCTCTCTATATCAGTGAAGTGTTATTTTAATCGTTTAAGTAATTAATAAATGGAGTGAAGTGCAAATTATAATCTGTGTAAACCTACATTCCTAGCCGCACTACTCCCTGCAAAGAAATCCATATCTCTAACAATAATACTGACGCAGCCGAGGCAAACATAAATATATAATATTTAAAGAAACTGTCAAATTACAAAGTTAATATTTTTAAACTTGGGGCGAAGGCTACCGGAAACTTTTTACCACACGTGCGGTTGCAACTACTTCAAGTGTTCGGCTCCCAAACAGTGAAAAACAATACAACAAAATAACTTCTCTTCAATATAGTGCCAAAATGTAAATGCAGGGCTTGGTAGTAAGCACATCGGGCTTGAGAATGCTACAATGGATTTTCAGCATTCTGTCTGCTGGTGTTCACATTAACTTAAACGTCTGATTCATTCTCCTTTGTCATACACTTAGCTCTATTTACTTGAATGTCCGAGTTGTCAAAATGTGGTATGAAACTTCCTGAAAAGAATTAGGTCCCAATATTATCAGTAATGAATTTATAAGGCCTATACATTTTATGGTTGCACATAATAAATATTACTGAAGCTCATTACACAAAGTAACTAATGTCTAGAGTAATTTCACTTCAATGCTAACACCAGGAACGAAAATGAACTATATTTTTCAACGATGGTGTTTTTTTACTTTCTCTACTACGTATAGTAAGTAGGGGAAGTATTATATTCCACCCAAAAATTCGATACCGAGATTTCACCGGAAATACATGTTTTGAGACCCGTTGAATCCAAGAAAGGTATTTTTGGAAACATGCCCGTGTGTGTGTGTGTGTGTGTGTGTGTGTGTGTGTGTGCGTGTGTGTCTGTGAACAGCATAACTCAAAAACGAACAGTCGGATAAACACCAAACTTGATATTTAGTTTCAGTATCTTCCAGAGATGCGACACAAAGGTTTTAAAGAAAATACCCCCACCCCAGATTACCCTTTACATGTAAGATTTTTCGAAAATTTTAATTTTCTCAAAAATGGCTCTAACGAGTTTGATTAAAATATCACAAGTTTAAGATACTTTCATGACAAATGAAATGTATATATTGAATTTTCTGGGAATGTCTCCAAAAGTATTCTTCATTGTGAACGACTTTTGCATAACTGGTAAACCATAAGGTAGTTTTACTACACAAAAAATGTAGATCGCGTTAAAATACACAATTTATGTCATATACTCTTTTTTGTTGAGTGAACCATTTTCGAGATTTTCCAATACTTATACTTTTTCTCAAATGGGAATTCGTTATTCATTTTTTCCCTGGTAATGCAAAGAAAATGGAATACTCCACATGGCAACCAACTCTTAAAATATTTGACTGTCGCTTAAAGCCTAGCAATTCCCCTTGCATCTACAAGAAAATTAGCAATAAGATTGACATCTCGATATCTCGACTAACATGAAGCATATGGAGAATAAGCGTTTGTAAAATAGTTTTTACAAGAGTAGAGAAAGTCATGTGAGTGTAACACATCAAATTTTTTGTATCTATTTCCCGTTCATGCTGTCATGGTGGAAAGTTGAATTTCCTACATTGAATGCTGGTAACCTAAGCTAGCATTTATTGTGCCTATTTTACTGCACATATGTGCATGAACTACACAAATCCTCTAGCTTATGATATATTTATTACTGCAGACATAGAATATAATAATATTTGATGGTTGAATTTCACCATTTAAACAAATTAACAGTTAACAATTAAACAACATTCGTATGTATTAATACGCGAGGATGGGTATTAAACATCGTTATGTTGACAACTAGCACCGAGTATTGATAAGGTTAGATGAGCAGGTTAGATGCTGCTATTTGTAGCGATATTTCCACCTGATTACACATGCACAAAAAGGCTCTCTGTAATAATTATAATTTAAGAATTATTGATAATTAACATGCAATTTGATAATTTTCCATGATTTTAAAGTAAACTGATTCAAATCTGCATTCAATTGAAAGTCCTTCCGAAGCTGTAAATATATTTTAAGTTTCAATAATATTGTTAAATAAATAAATGCGTAATCGCCTAAGAAAAACTGCAAGATTTAGGTAAGAATAAGAGTAGCTTCGTTTCAGACTGTCCATTATGTTTTCCGAGCGTAGGGCCATAAAAATCGAAAGTTTCTTTTGTACTTCGTGGGGATGATGCAAGTTTTAAGAGTAAACAGACACTATGAGGCAACGGAGTTTTCTTACAGTTAGACTTTGAATTTTAACTAGGGAACCAATAAACGTAGAGGATAAGTATTAGAGCCAATGAAAAGATAGGAAGAAGCAGTAACATGTACACAATTTGGAGGCGAGCAGTGACTGATATATGTGAACACGAGCGTGGATTTGAGGACAGTTTGTCATGATTCTTCGTTAAGGTAACACGTAGCACTCCGGGACGCTAAGTTCCGAAATTTCCTAAATGCCATGCAATTATGCAATTATAAAGTGATGTATGTGGAATATTTATATAATGTGCTAACGGTATTCTTCGATGTAATTATATCCAAGCTCATAAACGAGTTAATGTTAGTCAAGTGACTACTTCAAGTTCACGCGAATCTAAAGAATGGTGATAGAGCACCGAGATATTCAATAACTACGAGGGGTACTATATATATTTTGAACCTAATAATTAAAACAAAGCAATTTCTGATTGAAAACTGCTTTATTGTTTTTTTTTAAAATATTCTCCTTTATGATCAATACACTTTGACATCCGTTTGAACATTTGTCAAAGCATTTATTCCAGTCTTTTTTGAGACACCTCCAAAACATGGTTTTTGAAGGCATCAACGGCTTCTTCTGCCAACGAAAATCGTTGTCCACGCAATTTATTCTTGATGTTCGGGAACAAAAAGAAGTCATTGGGTGACAAATCAGGACTGTGTGGCGGATGACCCATCAATTCGATTTTTTTGATCCTTCAAATACTCTGTTGTTAGACGAGATGTGTGTGCGCTCGCATTGTCTTGATGAACGATGCTACGGTTCTTGTTGGTTTTTCTTACTTCACCGAAGGTATCCAGCAAACAAATGGTTGTGTACTATTCGGCATTGGCTGTTTTACGTTCCTCTAAAGGCACTGTTGCCACATGACCAGTTTTCCTGAAAAAGCAGGCGACCATTTGCTTCGAAGTGCTTCGAGTGCAAAGAACTTTTGTTGGATTTGCTTCATCTTGAAGCACCCATACAGTTGAGTGCTGTTTACGTTCCGGCTCATACGCATAGATCTATGATTCGTCACCTGTTACAGTCTTATATACGTCTTTTGAGGCAGCGCTATTGTATTTCTTGAACATTTTTGTACACCAATCGATACGAGCATCTTTTTGAGATTGTGTCGAATTATGTGGGATCCAACGAGAGTAAACATTTTTCACGGCTAAACAATCATGCAATATTTCATATATGCTGGTGGAACTAATGCCTAGAGTTACCTCAATCTCACAATATGTCGCATGACGATCTTTCATTATTAGTTTTTGCACAGCATCAATGTTTTCCGGCACATCTGATTTTGGACGACCTTTACAAACTTTATCATTGAGCGAACGGCGCCCACGATTAAATTCTTATACCAGCGTTTCAAAGTGACAAAGGATGGGGCTTTGTCGCCAAATGTGGAAGTTAGTTGATTGATGCACTCTTGTCTTGATAATCCACGTCGAAAGTCGTAATAAATCATTGCACGAACATTTTCACGAGTTAATTCCATGTTTTTGTTGACACACAATTTTCAAGTTAGTGTAAACAAAACAAATGGCGCTCTGTTGACAAAATGTATGAAGTAGATTATGGTAAAGGATGTCAAACTTTCTATTGGAAACGTCAGATGGCACCTACAACATTCAGGGTTGCCAAGGCTCAAAATATAAATAGTGCCCCTCGTAGCCGTAACAAACTTTAGTGTTCCAAGAATCAATAGTGGGAGGACAGTGCTAAAAGAATCACACGTGTTAGGGAATACCAATGAATCTTGCAGGATTTCTAGCATAAAGGGTGAGAAAAGTGAAAACGTGTTTTCTTTCAAGACAGTATCCTGGTGTCACCACTCCCGCAATCCTACTCTGACAATAACAGTAGCGAATTTCAGGTCGATTCGCCGACAGTTGACCCTGAGATGCGACAAGTGCTTCCTAACTGACATCGGCGATTTCGAGTCCTGAAGACTACACATACAACGACGCAGGTAACATACCCATAAGCGCGGGAAAACGCTACATATTTTAACATAAGTTAAAGCACATTTTTCCAAGATAACTGTTAAAATACTGTTTAATAAATGAAGAATGAAACCGTATACGAAAGGCACAAGCATCATATTTAATTTGTGTTTGAGTGTTATATGGCACAAAGGCACTAACCGTAAGACTTGACTTCGCTAATGAAATATGTATATGGATTAATTACCTAAATCTTGCTTTGAATTCCCTTTCGGTACAGTGCTCTAAGGGATTAGATTGGTCTCCTGAGCACTCCTCGCGGGCCTACCACCCTTCATCTCCCTTTTTAATCTTTAATAACGTGAAACGGTATAAAAATTAGTACCAACTGGACCTTGTTTCTCTACTGTCGCTCCGCACATCGTTAAATAATGGTGACGTTTAAAGTTAAAAATTGTCTAAACCACCTACAATAACTAAACAACGTCTAGCGTTAAAAGTTATCTAAACGTTGCAAATGGCCAGGAAAGTTCGATTTTGAAACTATTTATTTCCTCATTTCTGTCAATTATCACAATATATAAATAATAATAATAATAATAATAATAATAATATAGGGAAAGGTCCCTATATTGAACCACTTGAATCTAATTAGTAAATAATGATTATATTTTCAAACCAAAATTTTCAGAAATACAAGCGTTAAAGTGACAAATTCTTGCGCTATAAATATCCTCAACACAATTTAAAATTAATACAATTATCAATTAAATAACATTTAAAAAGTGAGATTGTGTAGATCGGTTCAAATTAGGAACGTGGTCCTTAAATTGAACCACCCGTGTCTTAAAATGAACAACATACTTTTAAGTTTAAAATTATTTTTATTAATAAAAATATACATATTTTATTCTACATTCAAAACAAATGTGCTAACAGCAACAAAAGTAGAGTCCAAAATTGTGATAAGAATAGCAATTTCCTTGAACCCTTTGAATGTTTATATAATGACAACCACTTGGTTTTTGGAATAGCTATTATTTGCAAATATAGAGCTTTTACTAATTTTTACTCTCATACAGAAGAGTCCAATTATACACAGTCTTCAAAATAAAACACTTTCTTCTTGTCACTAACTTTTGCACAGTTTTGATGAAGCCATATCCTACAACTCACACACTGGATCATGTCCATCATTTCAGACAATTCACATTCACATATTCATGTCATCCACTGTTTTTAACATAATATTTTTAACTTGGCATATTATATGGATATTTATTCACACAATATACTTCGCAGTTGAGCAATCCTAGAACTTCAATAGGTTTCCTAAATTGGACCAGTTCAATATAGGTTTCAAACAGTGGTTCAATTTATGAGCCACTCCATTTTGGAAGCTTTAGCATTTATGTGACAAGGAGAGACGCTGCTTGAAAAAACATATGCATGAATATTGTTGCTAAATAAACACTTCATGACATGTAATATATATAGATCACCTCAAATTTATCTAACTGGTCCTATAAGTTTAGCTAGATGAGTCAAATATTACTTCTGAAGTACCAAAAATACACAATACTTCATACAACTGAAACCACAGCTCAGAATGCAAAGTCAACAACTCCAAGCATTCATAGCTGTACACATTGCCTTCTGCTAGGATTATGGTACCATCTGTCGAACAGTTTGGAAAATATCGGAGCGGTTCAATTTAAGAGGCGGTTCAAATTAGGGACCTTTCCCCTAATCTGTGCGTAACTGCTGTAAACCGGCTCCTTTTATGGAACATTTTAGAGATAAGAGGATTTTCTAGAAATCTTATTAATGCTATCAAGAGTTTGTATGTAAATACCAAAATAAGAATTAACTCTGGTTTTAAAATGTCAGCAGAACTCTTAACAAATCAAGGTGTCCGACAAGGGTGTAGTATATCGCCCACCTTATTTAATTTACATGTTGATGATCTAGTTTTGAAGTGGAAAGATGGAATACAGTTCGGGATCAAAATAGAATTAGACACGTTATTATATGCTGATGATCAAATAGTTATACAAGAGACAGAAGATAATCTACAAAGAGCAGTATATAGACTAAGCCAAAATGCAATGCATTACAACTTAACTATATCTACAAATAAAACAAAGACGTGGCTTTTAAAGGGAAGAATCCCGTTAGATGAAAGATACTAATAAAATGTGACATTAGTTTTAAATTGCACAAAAACATCGAGATGAAAGTTAATAGGTTTCAAACCATTTGTGGAACGATCAGAAGAACTCTAGGAAGAAAAAAATCTGATGTGTTACACTCACATGACTTTCTCTACTCTTGTACAAACTTCATGTTAATCGAGATGTTAATCTTATTGCTAATTTTCTTGTAGATGCAAGGGGAAGTGTTAGGTTTTAAGCGATAGTCAAATATTTTAAGAGCTGGCAGCTATGTGGAGTATTCCATTCTCTTTGCATTACGAGGACAAAAAAAATGAATAACGAATTCCCATTTGAGAAAAAGTATAAGTATTGGAAAAATTAAGGAATAACAAGCAATATCTCGAAAATGGTTCACTCAACAAAACAAAATGTATATGACATAAATCGTGTATTTTAACGCGATCTACATTTTTTATGTAGTAAAATTTTGTCTATCTCTTATGGTTTACCAGTTATGCAAAAGTCGTTCATAATGAAGAATACTTTTGGAGACATTCCCAGAAAATTCAAGATGTACATTTTATTTGTCATGAAAATATCTTAAACATATGATATTTTAATCAAAATCGTTAGAGCCATTTTTGAGAAAATTAAAATTTTCGAAAAATCTTTCATGTAAAGGGTAATCAGGGGTGGAGGGATTTTCTTGAAAACCTTCGTGTCGCATCTCTGGAAGATACTGAACCTAAATACCAAGTTAGGTGTTTATCCGACTGTTCGTTTCTGAGTTATGCTGTTCACAGACACACAGACACGTTTCCAAAAATGCTTTTTTTTTGGATTCAGGGGTCTCAAAACATATATTTCCGGTGAAATCTCGGTATCGAATGTTTTGGTGGAATACGATACTTCCCCTACTTACTATACGTAGTAGAGAAAGTAAAAATAGCTAGAGACCAGAACAGGGGAGATCACCAAATGCTTGAAAGGAGAAGAGGAAGAAATAAATAAATCATAAAATAATATAATCCGTATGTAACTGCTGTATGACCTTTACATTTATTTTCATAGCTAGCCTAGAAGTTATTTATAAAACATTCTGTTTTTGTCTTTATATCTACTTCCTGTTTGGCACTCATAAAATGTTCACGAGGAATGGTATCAGATGGCTAATACTGAGACTGCTAAAAAGCAAGTCGATGTAATTGTGTCAGCCATAAGTTTAGAAACGAACGTTAATGAGAAACAAAGGAAGTAAACGCACACAAACCCTGATGATGTTTACGTTACTCCCAGCTACTGGCAGGGGCATATAAACATGCCCTAACACTAAACCCTCAGGGTCTCTTTGTCAATATAGGGTAATTGGGATAAAAAGCTCATAATGCACACATATTTTAGCTGGAAATTACTCTATTAATTTAAATATAAAGGATATCATTGAAACAATACTTCTAGAAGAACAGACAGGATTTAGGTTAGGAAGGTTTTTATAATTAAACAAATAATAGAAAAGAGGAGAGAGTTTAACTGCCCAACGTGTACAATTTTTATAGATTTTATAAAGGCATTTGATAGAGTAAAAGGAAGAAAATTATGGGAGATAATGACTAATAGGGGAATACCAAATCATATTGTGGAGATATTTAAAGAAATATATAAGGGTTCAAAGATATGTATTAAACAAAAATATGGGAATTTTAAGACAGCATAAATTAATATCGGTGTAAGACAATGGTGTAGTACATCACTCACATTATTTAATTTATATTTAGACAACGCAATCCGTGAATGGAAACAGATGCTAAATATTTTAAATATAACTTTTGATTATGATAGGAAAAATTTTGTAATGACACTCCTATATGCTGATGATCAAGTAAGTATTTCTGATATTACTTTGATAAAACCTGGTATATTTGGGTTTCAGAATCTGGTAAAAACAAGCTATCATACAACTTTCAAAAACTTTCACTACCCTTATGTTGAACACACAAATCAGCAGTCTTTTAAGAGTACTCATATGTACAATTTCTAAATGTTGCAGTTTTTATCTCCATGATTTCAAAATTTTGTCGCATTCTGAACTGTAAATATGTTTTAATCTTTGTGCAGATATGTTAAATAGTTTTTGAGAAATAAATTTTATTTTACTTTTATTATACTAATTAATCAGGATGCAGAAGTCATAATTTTTTAAAATAAAAATACTTCCACATTATTTAAATACTAACAGACAAACTGGCATATAAATTCCTTTTCACTCTTCTTGTTTCCGTAAAAGAAAACAGAATCTTTAAACATAATTTTTCTAACAATTTATCATCAGTGATCGAATTAATTTCGTCATATCTGGAGACATTTAAAAGTGCAGCAAAAATCATATGCAAGTTTCTTAAAGTTCTCAGAATTTCTGCTGAAAATTTGAACGAAATTGGTTACAAACTATACCGTATGGAACATTTTTAATGGGCAAAAGTGTAAGAAAAATCAAAGTCGAGTAAAAGGCATTGGAAACAAATACATACAATCAGACCATGTGCTCTTGGACGTTTAAATGGTCACGTGTTAAAGCTTTAAAGAGCTTTAAAGCCAGAATTCAAGTGATAATTTAAGCTGAGTCGTTACTCGTTAATTCCCATCACATTAGCGCTAGATGTTAACTAAGGAGCGCTTTCGGGAGATATGTTTCTCCCATCATCATGGTTACTGTTCCAAAAATGGTTGGCTACTGTTGATTTATCTATTTGTTTCAGTTTTATATTTCTTTGATGTTCACTTAGTCTTATTTTTAAATTTCTTTTAGTTCTACCTAGTTCTAAAAATAAGACTAAGTGAACACCAAAGAAATATAAAACAGAAACAAATAGATAAATCGGCAGTAGCCAACCATTTTTGGAACAGTAACGAAATAGGACAAGAGATAAAACTACTAAAATCTATACAGATTCCTTCACACTTGGAAATTTGGGAAAAGATTTTTAATCATCTCAACATTAAGAATGCTTTGAATTTTGAAATACCGCCTACAGACTCCTTAATGCAGCTGATCCAATCAGATTACAAGAGAGAAGAAAGAAGACAGATGAGTTCCCAACCTTCACTACAGATGGCAACAAATCCAACACCACTAGTTTCCAATTCTTCACAACAGAGGGCAGAAGAATCGTCTAATGAAATACTTCTTGGGGTTAGGGAAGAGAACGTGTCGCTAGTCGGCCGAAGCTGATGATGGGAGAAACATATCTCCCGAAAGCGCTCCTTAGTTAACATCTAGCGCTAATGTGATGGGAATTAACAAGTAACGACTCAGTTTACATTATGATATGATAACATCACAATAAAAAGAACTTATGTTCTGAGGCAGTATTTTATATCACAACACTGTGAATGCCAGAGTGATTGTAGTGTAAATTAACATTATTGAATGACAATGATTTTAGAGGTTTGTTAGCTATAAGTATTGTTAGGAAATTAAGTTTACACGGCCTCACTGAAACTGACAATAGGAGTGGGTAACAATGAAGCGATGGGGTGAGTTTTTTATCGCTTAGAAGAGACAAATGATGTCAGGGTAGCGTGCCTTTCTTTAGAAATGGAGGGAATATCTTCCCTAGAGGATATGTTTTAGTAATTATGATTGGCTTATAAAACATACGCTAATGTTGGCGCGATTTAGTAACCAATAGCAGTTCTATTATAATGTTTAGGCATATCGGGGTGAGGGAGTATAAATTCTTGAGCCAAAAGCAAGTATCGCGCAGTTCTACAGAATCATTCACGAGGTAAACGTCGCGCAGTTCTACAGAATCTCTCGCGAGGTACACATTACGCAATTCTACAGAATCTCTCGCGTCGTAAAGTTAGTTACAAAATGTGAAGTAGGTACACGACAACTATTACGACAGTAATTACATTCGCAAATATAACAGTTTCAGTCAGGCGTGTATAAAGATTACAGATGTGAACTATTAATTGTGACGGCAATAAAAGTGTGAAAATAAATTCTTTTATCAGTGTTATCTTTTAGTAACAACTCCTTTCCGTTTACACGCCCTGCTTAGAGATATTTTCTCGACTGAGTAATAATAGCTAGCCGGAGGACAAAGAACCCAAAATTCAAAATAGTAAAACAATAACAGGCGCCAAGCAAATAAGATAACACGACAGTTTACCGTGACAGTTCATTATAATCAGAATTCAATATTTTGGGGACATAAAGCTTATTTTTTAATTTTTTTGTTGAAAATTTCAGCTATGGGTTCCTTTAAGCTATGGAGACAACATTTTATACTATTATACTATTGTATCCAATGAAAATAAGCTATCTTACAGTTGTCGAAAGGTAACCCTACAATATGTTAACTCCTTATGCAGAAATCTGCACATTTAAAACCATGATGTTTGCTGAATTTGAAAAGGCTTATGGCAGAGTTAAGCAGGAATATACCACTTTACTTCCGAAACAACTTCAGCTTGTAGAGTGATTTCGAATTATTCTTTTGGTATTTTAACGTCCCTTAATCGAGCAGGAAGCGGTATGACCTGAGGAAAATCATTGGTGTTCATACCCAATAAGCACTTGCTTCTCCCTAGCACATCTAGAGGGCTCTATACTACATTATACTAATCAAGGAGTATGCTGCCCTTGAAACTAATGGTCATTCATCACTGCGGCTCTAGTGGCAATTGCAGCACTAGAGAGTTGACTGATGATTACAGAAAATCTCGTTAGAGGTCCCCTATAAGCCCCAGTTGGGATGATAGGTCTGACTGTGATTATATTTTGACCAATCAATGGGATCATTGTTATTCGATTGGCCAGTAACAATGAAATTAAACCGGTAATCAATAGTCTGCTGCTTAGTGGGAATTTTTCTCCGAGGTTAATTTGTTTTATTCCGATCATGTCTGCTTCGATTTGATTACAAGCGAGAAAACATTCACTTGCCTGTATTAACGATAACCTCAAAAGTTCAGTTGCTATTAGTGTAGTTTATTACTTTCTCTACTACGTATAGTAAGTAGGGGAAGGATTGTATTCCACCCAAAAATTCGATACCGAGATTTCACCGGAAATACATGTTTTGAGACCACCTGAATTAAAACAGAAGCATTTTTGGAAACATGTCTGTGTGTGTGTGTCTGTGTGTGTCTGAACAGCATAACTCAGAAACGAACAGTCGGATAAACACCAAACTTGGTATTTAGGTTCAGTATCTTGCAGAGATGAGACACGAAGAAAATCCCCCCACCCCAGATTACCCTTTAAATGGAAAATTTTTCGAAAATTTTAATTTTCTCAAAAATGGCTATAACGATTTTGATTAACATATCATATGTTTAAGATATTTTCATGACAAATAAAATGTATATCTCGAATTTTCTGACAATGTCTCCAAAAGTATTCTTCATTGTGAACAACTTTAGCATAACTGGCAAACCATAAGAGATAGACGAAATTTTACTACACAAAAAATGTAGATCGCGTTAAAATACACAATTTATGTCATATACATTTTTTGTTGGGTGAACCATTTTCGAGATATTGCTTGTTATTTCCTTAAATTTTCCAATACTTATACTTTTTCTCAAATTCGTTATTCATTTTTATGTCCTGGACATACAAAGAGAATGGAATGCGCCACATAGCAACCAGCTCTTAAAAGATTTGACTATCGCTTAAAACCTACCATATTCCCCTTGCATCTACAAGAAAATTAGCAATAAGATTGACATCTCGATTAACATGAAGCATATGGAGAATAAGCGTTTGTAAAAATAGTTTGTACAAGAGTAGAGAAAGTCATGTGAGTGTAACACATCAGAATGTTTTTAGATAATTGGTACGATCTGTGTGGAATAAAAGCTAGCAACATTATGTGTGTGTGTGTTTTCGTAAGAATTGTGAAGCTATCTCATTGCTGTGATAATGGTAATTAACTATATAATAAACATTTTGTGTTACACAGACGTTCTCTAACTCTCCTTCTATTATTCTTAAAAAAGTGTATTCTTCTATCTACATCCTACTAATCGAGATAAACGTTTGATTTGATTACACATTTTCTTGTAGGTAAAAGGGGGATGCAGAAGACTGGAGGGATAGTCAGGTCTTGAAAAGACGGTTCACTGTATGCCGAGTTCTTTTTTTAAATTTCGCTATTTGTATGGTCACAAATGAAACAAAAGAACGACAACCTAGCACTTAAACCATAACATATTTCAAAATTAGAAGCCATAACAATGAATATATCGAAAATAATGCCATTTTTTGTTTAGTAGGTTCTTGTGTATCTCCGGTTTACTAGTTATACAAAAGTATACAAAATTCATTCAGAGTGAAGATGATTTCATAGCCCATCCGCCGAAAATTCAAGGTATAGATCTTATTTGTTATGTAAAAAATATTAAACATATGCTATTTTATTCAAAAGCGTTACAGCCATGCATGAGAAAGTAAAAAAATTACGAATAATTTTCCATAAAGGGTAGTTTGGTGTGGAGGATTTCGTGAAAAATCTTTGTGTCGCATCCTTGGAAAATGCTGAACCTACCTTAAGCTAAAAATGAATTTGGATTTAGGTGGCCTCAAAACGTGTATTTCTGGTCAAATATATGTATAGAATTTTTGGATGGAATGCAATACTCCCTCTACTAATTATAGGTAAGTGGAAGAGAAAATAAAAGTACAGGTGAAACTGGCACTTTATGCCATTGTAATTATCTCGTAAAAGCTTGTAGTTCCCTATTGGTTGTATAAATTGGTTTTAAACGCATATCTTTGGTCATAAGGTAATTTCTTAAGCTTGATTCAATTACTCCGAAACTGCCATTACATACTTGTTGCATTATGATTCTGTCCATAGCTACAGTTTTCCCACATTGCTACAAAAGCTTAGGCGGAAGGCAGCGGTGCGCGTGCAAGAGACAATACCGGCCGCACTTCTTTTAATAGCCTCTAATCGCTTTCTTTAGTTTTGTTTCTCTCGTTCTTTGTTTGTTTCTTCACTTACACATCCACCCCCACACCACTCCAATTCACCCCTCCCCCCACACACATACTTGTTCAAAGTAAATAAGCATGTATAAAGTAAACTTTTTCCAGACTGAGTTTTCATGTGACTATTTTTGCTTTCTCTACCACCTACTAGGCAGAGTAAGTATTATATTTCACCCAAAAGTTCGATTTAATCGGAAATACATGTTTTGAGACCATTGAATAAAAATTAGAGAAAAAAAAAACGCGCGCGTGTGTGTGTGAGTGTGTGTTAACAGCTAAACTAAACAACAAAAAGTTGGAAAATACCAAAATCGTAAAAATCCAGCATCCTCCAAGGATGCAATTTGAATATTTTCACAAAATTTTCTAAAATACCTCTTATATGGATTTTTTTCTATTTTTAATTTTATCTAGAAGTATTCTAACGATATTGACTAAAACACACACACGCACACACACACACATACACTACGTGATAAAAAGTATCCGGACACCTGACTGAAAATGACGTACAAGTTCGTTGCGCCCTCCATTGGTAATGCTGGAAGTCAATATGGTGTTGACCCACCCTTAGCCTTGATGACAGCGTTCACTCTCGCAGGCATGCTTTCAATCAGGTGCTGGAATGTTTCTTGGGGAATGGCAGCCCATTCTTCACGGAGTGCGGAACTGAGGAGAGGTATCGATTTAGGTCGGTGAGGCCTGGCACGAAGTCGGCGTTTCAAAACATCCCAAAGGTGTTCTATAGGATTCAAGTCAGGATTCTGTGTAGGCCAGGCCATTACAGAGATGTTATTGTGGTGTAACCACTCCGCCACAGCCCATGTAGTATGAACAGGTGCTCAATCGGGTTGAAAGATGCAATCACCATCCCCCAATTGCTCTTCAACAGTGGGAAGCAAGAAGGTGCTTAAAATATCAATGTAGGTCTGCGCTGTGATTGTACCACGCAAAACAACAAGGGGTGCAAGCCCCCTCCAGGAAAAGCACCCCCACACATAACACCACCACCTCTGAATTTCACTGTTGGCACTACACACGCTGGCAGATGACGTTCACCGGGCATTTGCCATACCCACACCCTGCCATCGGATCACCACATTATGTACCTGATTCGTCACTTCACACAACGTTTTGCCACTGTTCAATCGGTAATGTTGACGCTCCTTACACCAAGCGAGGCGTCGTATGGCATTTTCCTGCGTGATGTGTGGCTTATGAGCAGCCGCTCGACCATGGAATCCAAGGTTTCTCACCTCACCTAACTGTCATAGTACTTGGAGTGGATCCTGATGCAGTTTGGATTTCCTGTGTGATGATCTGGATAGATGTCTGCCTGTTACTCTTTACGACCCTCTTCAAATGTCGGCGGTCTCTGTCAGTCAACAAACGAGGTCGCCTGTACGCTTTTGTGCTGTACTTCTCCCTTCACGTTTCCACTTTACTATCACATCAGAAACAGTGAACCTAGGGATGTTTAGGAGTGTGGAAATCTCGCGTACAGACTTCTGACACAAGTGACACCCAATCACCTGACCACGTTCGAAGTCCGTGAGTTCCACGGAGCGTCCCATTCTGCTGTTTCACGATGTCTAATGACTACTGAGGTCGCGAATAATGAGGCAGTAGGTGGCAGCACAATGAACCTAAGATGAAAAACGTATGTTTGTGGGGTGTCCGGATACTTTTGATCACATAGTATATATAATATAAAGATATTTTATGACTAACACATACTGTTGGGTTCTCCCTGCAGAACAATCGATATGAACTTCGGAATAATCAATCTGGTTGAAGAATCGGTAAACTTATACAAATTTTATATCCAAACAAAGCTCTATATTATCCTAAAAGTATGAATGTATTATCTTGAATTTTTTGTAAATAGGCTGTAAAGTTGCCTTTCTTTGGCTAATTGTTGTATAAAGAAAGCTGGCAGAAATACAAAAACTTACAGCAGGAGAACGTAAAGCTCATTAAAATACAGAATTCCTGACATCTTATCGTTAGCCGTTTTCGAAATATTCATGTTGCGTGTTTACACTTCTCCCAAGTGTAGGTGCATCATCTAATGGACATGCGTGAAAGTCTGGGATTCTATTACCTATTTTCTCTACTACTTATATCTATAGTAAGTAAAAGAAGTATTGTATTCTACCCAACAATTAGATACCGAAATTTCACCGGAAATACATGTTTTGAGGCAAAAATAGAAAAAAAATTATAAAAGCTCCGCGCGTGTGTTTGTGTGTGTCTGTGAATAGTATAGCTCAAAAACGAAGAGTACGATAAATACCAAACGTGGTATTTAAGTTATGTATCTTCCAAATATGCCACACGAAGATTATCAAGAAAATCCCCCAACCCAAACTCCATTTACATGAACAGTTTTCGTTATTTTTGATTTTATAAAAATGGTTCTACCACTGATTAAAGTCTGATATGTTTAAGATATTTGCATGAAAAATGAAATGTGTTTTGGATCCTTGAAATCCTCTTCATGCTGATTGATTCTTTTGTCTAATTGGTAAACAAACAAAATGTTACTACACAAAAAAATGTAGATATTGTTAAAGCACACAATTTATACAAAATAAAGCATTTTGTGGCTTTAACCGTTCATTTGTTATTGGTTTTAATTTTCAAATACTTTAAACTTTACTCAAGTGGAACAACGAACTTCAAAGCCATTACATAAGAACCCCCTCTTAAAAGATTTGACTATCACTTAAAGCTTCCCCTAATCCTCTTTTACCTACAGTGAAATATGAAAAAAAAAATCTTCAGATGTATATTCGAAGAATAAGTTTTTGTAATAATAATAGTTTGTTGAAGGATGGGTAGAGAAAGTCTTGCGAATATAACACAAAATTCTTTTCTAGTAGTAATGCAAAGAACATGAAATTTCAAAGCCACGACATGGCGATCTGCTTTTGAAAAACCTGACCAATTACGAATGTGTTGATACCGTAATTATTGACGGGTGATATAAAATAATTAAATAAAGAAATGATAGTAAGATAGAGAAATAATTGCAACAAGTAATTTCTGTATATTAAATCAATGTATAGGGAAACAGGGCATTAGTGTTCATGTTAACCTGTCATTAGTATCAGCCGAGAATAGTGAACGTATTAGTTTAAAGAGTTTGGAAATAGGTTATACGCTCAGTACGTTAGCAGGGTCGCGTAGCAAGAATTCTGGAAAAGAGAAAGGCACTTAGATTCTGAGATTTTAGGCAAGTCTCCTAGTCACAAAATTAAGGGGCAAACGTAGGATTTTAAGAATTGTTTGCGCGTAAAACATAACTTTGGTGGGAAGTAATGAAGTAGACAGAGCTAAAGGTAATAAAGACGTGCAATTTTGTATCAGAGAGTAATTCTCTCTCTGGTACAAGATTTGTTCGTGCACATCTTCGTCCACACAGTTGTACATGCATTACTCACTCTGGTACCGTCAACGGTTCGTGCTGCTCGTATGACATTTTAAGCGCCTAGTGACGCGCTTTCACGAGTAAGATTTTCGACTATTGCGACAGGTCTCGCGGTAAGCATTTTAGCGACTCACGGCATGTTACATTTCTAGTTTCGGAAACAGTTATTTCAAACCGTAAAATTGATACTGAAGAAGTTAGCAAGCATAATAATATAGCTTCGAGTGGTACGATTCCTAATCCGTTTCATTCTTTATATTCAAACGGTCGGCAACTCGCTTCAAAAGCTCAAAGATTAGATCATATTAAATTTCTCATTCAATTTAAACAATATGTCCACGCATACCCTGAGAGAAAGATCTCGTAGCTTACCACTGGATCAGCTGGCGCACGAGGTAACATTACGAGATCACGACAGCAGAATCAACAATGAAGCAGGTAAAGTCAACAGCATCAAAAGTGACGACCATCGTTTCTGCTTCATATTGTCGCATCATCATAAAGATCCTGCTTCAGTGTAACGAGAGTTTATCTGAATTAACAAGAAGTAGACAGAACAATAGCTTTTGTAAGAGTAATTTGTGGAAGAGTGAGTAGAAAAATCATATAAATGCGACACATCAGATTTATTTTCTTTCTTCTTTCCATCGCAAGCGTATATTACCATTAATAAACTTTGGAAATCTGTTTCCCTTGAAGAAGTTAAATAGTTGCTTACGTAATTTATTTACATAATTTATTAGCCACACGCTTGGGAAGCCAACTTGAAGAAGTTACTTTGTTTTAGTTTAACTGTGTCTGTTGGGCGCCAACTTGAAGAAGTGTTGTTCTTCAACTGTTGGAGTTTTTGGAGTTGAATGTTTATTTATTTATTTTTACATTTGGGAAACCAGCTTGAAGTAGTATTTGTATGAACGTCAATTTTTAAGTGGATTATTTATTACGTAATATGCTGCTACGTATGAGAAGCCGATTTTTGAAGACGTATTTTTGTTGTTACGCTGCAAGTTTTTTTTTAAAAAATATTAACTTAACTTTGTTATTCAACTGCTTCTATAGATATTATTTATGTTTGTTTTTGCCTCGGCTGCGTCAGTATTGTTTTAGTCATGTATTTCTTAGACAGGGCGTGGCACGACAAGTATGTAAGCTTACACAGATTTTAAGTTTAAATTCATTTCTTTTTATTAATCATTGGCACAAATTATATAGCACTACACTGATATTAAGAGCTGTGAGATTCTTTAATTTAAAAACTTGCACTTTGTTATCACGTATACTTAATTTTCGTTACACACGAATACGTAATATTTCTTTAGAGAACACATCTTCCACCCGGTCACTACCAAGGTCTGCCAGCAACTGAACATATTTCAACCGTCCAAAACCCGTAAGCTTCTGTATTTCAAGTCTCTGATTGGCTAATCCTAGTCCAATAGAATACCTGCATTTAATTAAAGCTTTTTCTGGCTGTTCATTGGCTAATTTTAAACTGTCACTAAATTTACATTATTGTTGCTCCAATAATGACTAGTAACATTTAAACTCTCAAACTCATTATTGCCTCAAGGTTACCTCATTGTTACCTTGTTGATAATTCAACAACAATCTACGTGGGGACACATTTGAGGCAGTATGTTTAATACTTGAATAATTTTAACTAAGCATGTTTTGCTTAATTTGAAGCCATTCCTAAGTAAAGAATGTGTAGATCCAGTAATCAGATATGAGTTTGTCATTTTCATACTCTGGTGTGAATGTATCACATCAGATTTTTGTTTCCTGGCTTGATGTGCTTATTTTGTTTGGTAGTATTGGGGAAAATGCCTTGGTAGTGGCTCTGCTCTCTCCCTCATGTACATTTTCACGCAAAGCAAGTATACAACATATATTGTGTGTGTAACACTGTCAACACTTTCTAACGTCTCTTTGAGGTTATGTTCGATGTCAGAGCACAGGTCTGGGTGACACAGCGGCTACTCCGTGTTTCATTGAGTACCCCAGTAACGAAATTAAATCCCCCCCTCTGCGGGAATAATTTATGAGACTCTGGTCGGGAAGAGTCGGCCCTGTGACAAGCACGGGTCACATGGTCGCCTAGCTTCCACGTGTGGGGCAGTAGTCAAGAGTCCTTAATTCACTTCTTATACATCAGTGGCGGCTCCTGTGTTCGTTAACTGTGTAGCTCCTTAATTTAAAATAATAA
Source organism: Deroplatys truncata (assembly GCA_030765065.1). Taxonomy (NCBI): domain Eukaryota; kingdom Metazoa; phylum Arthropoda; class Insecta; order Mantodea; family Mantidae; genus Deroplatys; species Deroplatys truncata. Next base: position 75,915,790 of record CM060982.1, on the reverse strand, counting down.
CCCTTGGCTGAGCTCGTTTGTAGTCTATGCATCTCCTATCGTACTTTCTCCACCCATTAACAATTTATATTTATCCATTTAAAACTCACATATAAGTGTAGTGATCCTTCAATCCACATTCACGATATATTTTTCTAGAAATTATTTAAATTATTGAAATAAAATGAGAAAACGTCATTCAAAAATTTGTATCACAAGCCTCAATAACGAGCTCTTACTAAACAAATGAATGCAAAAAAAGGGGCGATCTTCACGTGGCTTTTTCTACCTATCTTCTACAAACTGTTCTTACATAAGCTTATTTTTCTATCTGCTGAGAAATGTTTTATTTTTAAGAGGTGGATTGTATTTCGACTGTTGGGGAGCCGAACACTTGAAGTAGTTGCTACCGTGTATGGTACAAAGTTTCCGGTAGCCTTCGCCCCAAGTTTAAAAATATTAATTTTGTAATTTGACTGTTTCTTGAAATATTATATATTTATGTTTGCCTCGGCTGCGTCAGTATTAATTTGTAGAGACATGAATTTCTTAACAGGGCGTGGTGCGGCTGAAGAATATGGGCTTACACAGATTATAATTTTTACTTCAATCCCTTTATTAATCCTTGACACGATTTAAATAACACTTCACTGATATAGAAAGCTGTGAGATTATTTATTAATTACTTGCACTTTTTAACGCGTAAACTATTTCTGTCTCACACTAAATACGTATTAATCTTCTCGAGGACGCGTCTCGCGTCCAGTTAGGAACGCTGTCTACAAGCAACTCACTTCTAAATTTGTACAATTTGCTCTATTTAAGTTTCTGATTGGTTAATTCTACTCCAATAGAACACTTTTATTTAATTTTTTAGCCTTTCTAGTTGTTGATTGCCTATTTGTAAACTGTCTCAAGAATTACATTATTGTTGCGCCAAGAATTACCAGTAGCATTATTAAACCTTCCAATTCATTATTGCCTCAAGGTTACCTCATTTTTAGCAACTTTTGACCTTATTCCCACAGCTCAAACATTATTATACATGTACTTAATAATATAAACATAAATATAATGACTGTTACATACATTTTATATGCTATTTTATACACATATTGCTTTAAGGCAATATTATTGAATTTATATTATATAATTAGACTGAAATATTTTTAAGTGTTAAAAATACTCCTCACTACTTCTGGTTAATCGAGATAAACGTTTGCAGATACAGTTTCATAACACATTTCGTTTACGTACAAGGGGATACAGAAGGCTAAAGTGATACTCAAGTCTTGAGCGGGTCGTTTATGCTGCTTTTGAAATTCCATGCTTTTTTCCTGACGTCACGAGTAATAAAAGAATGATGGCCAAGCTCTTAAAAAATGTATGATAAAGTAATGAGAAATTCAAACCAATAGCAAAGAATATCTCGGAAATGGTTAATGCCACAACAAAATTTGAGTTACATTGTGTTTTAACGGTATGCACTATTTTGATGAAGTACATTCTTATTTACCTTTCTCTGATGGTTTATTTGTTACACTAAAGTATACAAAATTCATTCAGAATGAAGAGGACTTCACATGATATTCCAAGAATATTCAATAACTACATTTTATTTTTCATGTAAATATCTTATACATATTCGATATTAATCAATCATTATTAAGAAAATTAAGCATTTCGAAAAATGTTGCATTGCATTTAAAGGGTAGTTTGGATTGGCGGATGTCTTGAAAATCTTCAAGTCGCATCTTTGGAAGATCCTGAACTTAAATACCAAGTTTGTATTTATCCGAAATCTCACACACGAACATTTTTTCTAAAAATTATTTTTTCAGGGAACTTAAACTCGTATTTTATCTGAACTCTTGGTAAAGAAGTTTTGTGGAGTACAATATGTTCTCAGTGGTAGAGAAAGTAAATATGTTCCGTGTAAGGGGTAGTATTTAATCAGTTTGTGCAACCTTGTGTGTTCCCCTTGAAGGCGAACATTTTCGTTGAAATCGCGATATCGAATTTTTGGGTCGGTTACAGTTATTTTTCAGCTACCTTGGGTAAGCAGCGGAGGAATTTTATATGAATGGTTTTTACGCTATGAAATAGAAGTCGCGTAACTGTTTCATATCCGATTTTCTTTTCCACTTTGGCCTTAAGGCGGCGGATTGTTGAATTTAAAAAAATTCTGATGTGTCACATTTACATAACTTTCTCAACCTCTTATCGTTTATTAGTGGGCACATAAATTATACTTACGAACTTAATTTTTACTTTCTCTACTGCGTATAGTAAGTAGGGGAAGTATTGTATTCCACTCAAAAATTCGACACCGAGATTTCCCGGAAAATATATGTTTTGAGACACCTGCATCCAAAAAAAGCATTTTTGGAAATATGTTCGTGTGTGTGTCTGTGTGTCTGTGAACAGCATAAATCAGAAACGAACAGTCGGATAAACACCAAACTTGGTATTTAGGTTCAGTATCTTCCAGAGATGCGACACGAAGGCTTTCAAGAAAATCTCCCCCAGATTACCCTTTACATGGAACATTTTTCGAAAATTTTAATTTTCTCAAAAATGGCTCTAACGATTTTGATTAAAATATCATATGTTTAAGATATTTTCATTACAAATGAAATATATATCTCGAATTTTCTGGGAATGCCTCCAAAAGTATTCTTCATTGTGAACGACTTTTGCATAACTGGTAAACCTTAAGAGATAGACAAAATCTTACTACACAAAAATGTACATCGCATTAAAATACAGAATTTACGTTATATACATTTTTTTTGTTGAGTGAACCATTTTCGAGATATTGCTTGTTATTCCCTTATTGCTTGTTATTTTTCTCAAATGGGAATTCGTTATTCATTTTTTTTTGTCTTGGTAATGAAAAGAGAATGGAATACTCCACATAGCAACCAGCTCTTAAAATATTTGACTATCGCTTAAAGCCCACCAATTCCCCTTGCATCTACAAGAAAATTAGCAATAAGATTAACATCTCGATGAAGCATATGGAGAATAAGCGTTTGTAAGAAAGCTTCGATGGAACAACTTTTGTTGGATTTGCTTCATCTTGAAACACCAATACAGTTGACTGCTGTTTACGTTCCGACTCATACGCATAGATCCACGATTCATCACCTGTTACAATCTTATAGACGTCTTTTGAGGCACCGCCATTGTATTTCTTGAGCATTTTTGTACACCAATTGACACGAGCATCTCTTTCAGATTGCGTCAAATTATGTGGGATCCAGCGAGAGCAAACCTTTTTCACGGCTAAATAATCATGCAATATTTTATATATGCTGGTGGAACTAATGGTTAGGGTTGCCTCAATCTCACAATATGTCGCATGACGATCTTTCATTATTAGTTTTTGCACAGCATCAATGTTTTCTGGCACAACAACTGATTTTGGACGACCTTCACGAACTTCATCATTGAGCGAACGGCGGTCACGATTAAATTCGTTATACCAGCGTTTCACAGTGGCAAAGGATGGAGCTTCGTCGTCAAATGTGGAAGTTAGTTGATCGATGCACTCTTGTCTTGATAATCCACGTCGAAAGGCGTAATAAATCATTGTACAAACATATTCTGGAGTTAATTCCATGTTTTTGTTAACAGACAATTTTCAAGTTAGTGTACACAAAACAAATGACGCTCTATAGACAAAATGTTTGAAGTAGATTATGGTAAAGAATGTAAAACTTTCCATTGGAAACGTCAGATGGCACCTACAACATTCAGGGTTGCCAAGGGTCAAAATATAAATAGTTACCGTCGTACCATTTTCCTGTCTCTCATTTCGTTTCTTTTCAACTTGAAGGCTAGCAGGGTTAGGCGCGGTGGACGGTGATGTGCGATAGATGTGCTCTGAGGAGCGAATTGTTTCTTCCCAGGCTTACAACCTTCTGCCCGAACTATTGTTCATGATACACGGAGGACATCGAAGGGACGGTCGGGGATTTTCAATACTAAAGGGTGCCTGTGCAACAGGCATAGTCATAACCGCAATGTTGAAACCTTCCTTTATTTCTGATCCTTATCCCTACACCTGAATGATGGCAAACGTTTAAAAATCTATGACGGACAAAAATTAGTTTAAAGTTGGACATATGGTAAGAGGTATTTAGTCACACGGTTTCAGTTCCGCGTACGTATACGACAAAATGTCTCCAAAGAATCGTAATAATATATACGTTGAAAAGATAGAAATTCATTTTTACATTATCTACCAATTACCTACAGTAAGTAGGGGAAGTATGATTTCCACACAAAAATTCGATACCGAGATTTCACCGGAAATATATGTTTTGAGATCCCCTGAATCCAAAACATGTCCTTGTGTGTATGTGTGTGTGTGTGTCTGTGAACAGCATAACTCAGAAACGAACAGTCGGATAAACACCAAACTTGGTATTTAGGTTCAGTATCTTCCAGAGATGCGACACGAAGGTTTTCAAGAAAATCCCCCACCCCAGATTACCCTTTACATGGAACATTTTTCGAAAATTTGAATTTTCCCAAAAATGGCTCTAACGATTTTGATTAAAATATCATATTTTTAAAGATACTTTCATGACAAATAAAATGTATATCTTGAATTTTCTGGGAATATCTCCATAAGTATTCTTCATTGTGAACGACTTTTGAATAACTGGTAAACCATAAGAGATAGACAAAAGTTTACTACACAAAAAATGTAGATCGCGTTAAAATACACAATTTATGTCATATACATTTTTTTTTGTTGAGTGAACCATTTACTTTTTCTCAAATTCGTTATTCATTTGTTTTATGTCCTGGACATGCAAAGAGAATGGAATGCTCCACATAGTAACCAGCGCTTAAAATATTTGACTGTCGCTTAAAGCCTACCATATTCCCCTTGCACCTACAAGAAAATTAGCAATAAGATTAACATCTCGATTAACATTAGGCATATGGAGAATAAGCGTTTGTAAAAATAGTTTGTACAAGAGTTGAGAAAGTCATGTGAGTGTAACACATAGGATATTTTTTAGAAAAAGGTCTGTGTGTATGTGAATAGCATAACACAAAAACGAAGAATTGGTTAAATACTGAACTTGGCATTTAAGTTCAGCATTTTCTAAGGATGCGACACGAAGATTTAAAAAAAGAACAAATCCCCCAATCCAAACTACGCCACTCACGCTATTACTATTATGTTAATTTTTATTTTCTCAAAATGGCTCTAACGATTTTGTTTAAATTGCCATATGTTTAAGATATTTACATGACAAATGAAATGGAGATCTTCAATTTTCTGGGATTACCCTATGAAGTCCTCTTCATCCTGAATGACTTTTGTATAACCGGTAAATCGTAAGCAAGATAGACAAAATCTTTCTATACAAAAACGTAGGTCTTTCTAAAGCACACAATTTTTGTGCGATAATATTTTCCGTGGCATTAACCATTTCCGATATATTCTTTTTTATTCGCTTGAGTTTTCAAATACTTATACTTTTTTCAAGTGGTAAATCGCTTTTTGTTTTTTCTGTGGTCATGCAAAGAGCATGAAATTACTAAGCCATAATATATCGATTCACTTATTAAAAACTTTACTATCGGTTTAACCTATTGTATCCTGGTTATGGCAACGACGAAATGGTAAATGTGTAATGAAAGTGTATCTCCATTAAGAAGAAGTACATAGAAGAATAAGCTTTTGTAAGTAAGTAATTTTATTAACCCAATTAATTGTACAAATTTACAACAACTATTTTACAGATTTATTCTTAACCCAATTTCTAAAAATAACAATGACAAAGTATAAAGAAAACTAATCTCATAACTACTGGTAGCCAGCATTCCTCCTAATCTAAAAGTGCAATTATAAATTTATTTAATCTCTAATCTAACTCTACCTTGAGTTGCTTTCCTTGGACTCCAACAAACTCAAACCTTGAGGTTGTCGAGTTGTTGGGTCCTACTTACAACATATAAAATAAACACTACTGTAATTTAATTTAATACTCATTTATCTCTTCCTTGCTAATTTTCGTCATCCATTTTGCTCTTACTCTGCCCAAAAATTTCCCTACTTCTGTTATATTTTTCCTAGATTTACATTTACTATCTTTTTAGCTTGTATTTCTATTGGTAAAATTAACTTCTCTCTTCTCTATCCTCTTTCTAAGTAACTTCGTTTCTTCACACTCTAAAACTATATGCCCTCTTTAACTTTCCAGTGGCATAGTGGGCATTTCCCCAAATCAATCTGTTTTCTCACACATTTCAAATTCACCACCCCTGTCCTAGCCTATGCAAATCCTGCTCTTGCTGTTTTATCACATATATCAACATACTGCTCCCTGCTCCATACTACTTTCATTTCTCTATATAATCTCAGTGAGCTCTTAAAAGTAAAACTCGCTAATAAATCTTGTTTTTCCATATCCTCTATTCTTGTCCTAATTTCATTCCAGAAACCTATTTGTAGTAATTCTTTAGCTCTCCAAATCTCCCCAGAACCTATATTCATCAAGGTTTCCTTTATCTTACCCAACCATGACTCTTTATGATTAAGCCTTTCCTGCACTATCAAACAGTGATATAAAATGTTCTGATCATCAACATTTCTAATTCTATTCCAATATTTTAGCACTCTTTCCACAATTTTTCCTTTAATTCCTATTCTTCCTAATTCGGCTTGCCCCACTCCATTGGGTGATGACCTTGGTAAGGCTAATATTTGTTTACAAAAGCTCCTGTGGATCATGTCTATATTTACCCACCCTTCTTCCAGCCTCCAAATCTCTGCTCCATATAACATTTTTGCTTCTACTACAGTAGTATAAATTCTCTTTAACCATTTTAATTGCATTTCTGGTAATTTATCTATACAAATTTTGATGGCTTTCATTGCCATTTTTCCTTTGGCTAATACTATTCTCTTTTGTTCGCGTCATCCATCATTGCTGCTTAATCGTATCCCTAAATAATCAAACCTCAATTTCTCTTCCATGCCACTACCATTTCTCATCTTTTCGTAATATTGTCCTTTTTAAATACCATAATTTTTGTTTTATTTACATTAATTCTTACACTCCATTTTTTTGCAAAATTTATCTAACACTTCAATAAGCTTTTGTAAGAAGACTAAGTTGAGAAACTCATGTGAATGCAGCACACTATTTTTTCACCATTTATTTTCATTTTTCACAGATCGATTGCTTTTAACTGATATTTTAAGGTTATTACAAACTTTCTTCACTCAATCAACAAATGTATCGCAGAGAAGCAATCGAAATGAAAGAATCGATGCACGAGAAAGCATCACCAATGTTGCCAACTGAATGGTCACACGCTAATGAGGGGTCAATGAAGAGGGCTGGAACGTGTGTAGTATCTCGGATCCATTCGAGGAAAAGAATTTAATCACAAGGTCACAACAGTTGACCTCTATCATCTAGATATTCATTCATTTCCGGTGCCTCCTTGATAATATCCGATTATATTCTCTTTTGCATCTCGTTACTCTTTAAGCTTATCTTTCTGTTCGTAAATCTTACACGGTGGTTGCCAGAGTCAGGTTTGTACAAGTGGTTGCAAAATTTCAATACGAGCAATATACCTATAGTAGATCAGGAATTATTGTGTTCCATTCAAAACCGCACTATCAAGATTTCACGCATATTCACGTTTTGCACACAAAAGCATTGCTAAAACAGGATCTGTGTATGTGTTTGTGTGAACAGCGTAACTCAAAATCGAAAATTCGGATAAATAACAAACTTTGCATTTAAATTCGTCTTCTGCGACACGAACACCATGAAAATTATCATAGTCTAGCCTAAACAAACCCTTGCAGAGATCTTTTTTGCTATTTTTTAATTTTTCAAAACACATAACGATTTTATTTGAATATGTTTAAACATTTACGCTGCAAACAACATCCTTAAATTAAAATTACTGCTAATAACCTGTGATGTTCTCTTAATTATAAATATTTTTATGGATAGTATACCATAAAAGATAGAAAAAATCGTAATACATACAATCACATAACGATTTTAAAGATCCCTTTAAACACATAATTTCTTTCAAATAACCTTTTTTCTCGTATCAGCTGTGATCAAAGGTATCCGGACACCCGCACAAACATACGTTTTTCATCTTAGGTGCATTGTGCTGCCACCTCTGCCACCTACTCATTATCCGCGATCTCAGTAGTCATTAGACATCGTGAAACAGCAGAATGGGGCGCTCCGTGGAACTCACGGACTTCGAACGTGGTCAGAAGATTGGGTGTCACTTGTGTCAGAAGTCTGTATGCGAGATTTCCACGCTCCTAAACATCCCTAGTTTCACTGTGTCTGATGTGATAGTGAAGTGGAAACGTGAAGGGACATGTACAGCACAAAAGCGTACAGGCCGACCTCGTCTGTTGACTGACAGAAACCGCCGACATTTGAAGAGGGTCGTAAAGAGTAATAGGCAGACATCTATCCAGACCATCACACAGCAATTCCAAACTGCATCAGGATCCACTCCAAGTACTATGACAGTTAGGCGTGAGGTGAGAAACCTTGGATTCCATGGTCGAGCGGAAGCTCATAAGCCACACATCACGCAGGAAAATGCCAAACGACGCCTCGCTTGGTGTAAGGAGCGTCAACATTACACGATTGAACAGTGGCAAAACGTTGTGTGGAGTGACGAATCTCGGTACACAATGTAGCGATCCGATGGCAGGGCGTGGGTATGGCGAATGCCCGGTGAACGTCATCTGCCAGCGTGTGTAGTGCCAACAGTGAAATTCGGAGGTGGTGGTGTTATGGTGTGGTCGTGTTTTTCCTGGAGGGGGCTTGCACGCCTTGTTGTTTTGCGTGGCACGATCACAGCGCAGACCTACATTGATATTTTAAGCGCCTTCTTGCTTCCCAATGTTGAAGAGCAATTCGGAGATGGAACGCGATCGAGCACCTGTTCATACTGCACGGGCTGTGGCGGAGTGGTTACACGACAATAACATCCCTGTAATAAACTGGCCTGCACAGAGTCCTGACTTGAATCCTATAGAACACCTTTGGGATGTTTTGGAACGCCGACTTCGTGCCAGGCCTCACCGACCTACATGATACCTCTCCTCAGTTCCGCACTCCGTGAAGAATGGGCTGGCATTCCCCAAGAAACCTTCCAGCACCTGATTGAAAGTATGCCTGCGAGAGTGAACGCTGTCATCAAGGCTAAGGGTGGAGGGCGCCACGATCTTGTACGTCATTTTCAGCCAGGTGTCCGGATACTTTTGATCACGTAGTGTATGACTATCGCTTCAGCCTCATGTATCCCTTTTGTACCTACAACTAAATGTGTAATGAAGCTATTTCTGCAAACGTTTATCTCGATTAACATGAAGTAGATCGAAAAGCAAGCTTTTGTAAGAATATATATTTGTAGAATATATATTTCAGTAAATGATGGTGAGTAGAGAAAGTATTGTGAATGTAACACATATGTATTTCAAAATCACTCAACCAAATTTCTGAACGCATCTAAGCGCACTGAGGAGTGTACACCCATGGGAAACTGGAAATGACGCTTTTCTAAGGCACATCGAAGAAAATCCTTAAAATAAAATTATTATTCCCCCTTTTTTACGATCCAGAACAAGTTTGCCCTTATAACGACCCGAGTATATGAATATTCATGTGCATGAACTGGGATAAGCAACGCACTGATTGGAGAAGGAAAATAATTAAAGCTTAGGCTAAGAGTATATCACTTTATATTCTCTTTGACAGAGTATCATTTTAATTACCTCGTCTGCTTTACTCAAAGGAAAGTTTTCCTTCAGTGAGGCGTTGTTAATATTTTAAACATGTCTTACATAAACGAGAAACTCTGGAATTAGGATTATTTCGTATTTCATTAAACAACTAAAGAAAATTATATGGTGCCGGCATTTTAATTTTACCTTTCTCCAGTTCTACTATAACGTATTCTGGATCCAATGCTGACGGCTTCAAAATTAGTAAATAGTTTTGTTTCATACTATCTGGAATTTCATGTTTTTCGTCTCCAAACCACATCAGCTTGAACTTCAGTTACTTTCCGCACTCCAATACCAACATATGAATACATAATAATAAATCTACTACGAGAATAACTCCTTATATGCATTTTTCTTCTGTATTGAATTATTTCACGTTTCTATATTAACTTTAAAATTTGAAAATTACTTAATAACTCACCTTAATTGATTTACTTAAAGAGATATTTCTTCTGAAACGCCCTCCATCATAGTTTTAGTATTCCCTTCAACTGTTTAATCAATAACTTAACTGTTGGACCTGCAATGAGCATACGAAAAATATGACTGCGTCCAACCTAATATGCAGTACAATATTTAACCAATATATAAAGTATTTCGACATAGAATGAAACAAGGTATTGCACCTAACTGCACGAAAGTGTTATTTTTTTCTGTCCCCAGGACTCGTTTCAATATTGTGGCCTCAACTTCGCTTCAGCTGTAAACAACTTACTTGTTCTGAAAAAGTGCTCACTTTTGTATGCAGTTACGTCAATAACTATTATCGGACGTAAAGTCTAAAGCGTAAATTCTTTCCGTAAAACCAAAGGATACTTTAGCGATTGAAACTATATAACACTCGAGCGTTTGCACAAGGAAAATGTTATCTCAGATTTTTTTAGTTCTATTTATACCCCGCTTTAATTACGTTGGTCTTATCGGCGGCCTTTCCTTTGGAACTTATTGCCTATAGCAATGATGTTAACTCGTGTTCGCTTGTGTTTGGGTTTCTTGCACTTTGTGTATTTTAATCATAAGGTCACACCCACATTCACACTCTCATTCATCCTTCCAGACCCTGGGGAGGATAGGGAATAATCTTGGCTGGAGAAAAATTCCACCCCAGCCGGGAATCGAACCCGGGACACCTCGCTCTACCGACTGAGCTACGGGGCCAACCGATATCAGATTTGTTTGTGGGGTACAAATAATAAAATATTCCAATAGAAATGCTAAGCTGTTCCCTTTAAAAAGCATAATAGCTTGAGATAAATTTTATGTGAAATTTTCAACTTATACTTTTTTTCTTCATAAAAAGGTAACTATTTTATATTGCTGTTTTTTGCAATACCGGATTTATTTTGAATGACGGGACTGGCAGCCGCCTGTCTGACAGGTAACAATCATCGGGTTGAATGACCTCGCTCTGAGATAGGCTAGTTCACGCGCCTATGGAGGGTGATGGCATTTGGTGTGTATAGTTATCATAATGTATACTGCAGCTATTGTGTTAAATTTTGCTCGAAAATGTGAACTTTGAGCTTGAATATATGCGGGAATTCATTGCTGTCATCGTTTGTAAAAAAAATGCACAATTTATAGTTTGTTAGAAACACTTAACCAGACTGGATCCCTGTTAGATAGAGAAAAGGACACTTACGCACAGTAGGTACTAATCGAGGAAAAATAATGAATAAAGTATTTGTTCAGTTTAAGAGGTGCTTTCATTATTTTCTCTACTAGTCACACTGGTCGCACTTGACATTGCAACATAAGAATAATGATTCCTTTCAAATGTTTAAAAAGCAGGTCATCAACTTTGATAGTGCATACTTTTTGTGTGGCCTCACTAGAAACATGACAAAAAATTAAAAGTTCAAACCATCAACAGTGAAAATCTTGGGAATTGTAATGCCTTAAACATTTTTATTCTTTCTCATGATTTCCTGGTTATAGAACATTATAAATTCAAACACAGCATTCACAGACTGTTCATGGAGAATTCAATATATTGTCTGTTCAAAGTCGTTTGAGACAGCGGTAGGTGCAGGTATAAAACTGGTAATTCGCGACAAGGTCGGCTTCGTGTGACGGCTCCTTGTTATAGCTACCATGCGGCCTCGTGAATTCCTTATCTCCACTTTCCACTGACACAAAATATCTTACATTCTATTTTACATGTCAAGCATACGATATTCTTACTGCTTTTGGGAAAATATAAGTAAAGAAAATTTGCTATGTAAATGGTATTTTACGAACGGGTTCATTTTTTGAATATCTTCGTGGTGCCTATTTGAAAGATGCTGAACCAGGATTAGTATTCATTCGACCTTACAGAGGCAATACACAATTACACTCCAAATTTTCTCTCTTTATAGTAATATTAATATATGTTTCCTCGCAGCAGTTTAGAAAAGTAACCGCACGTTCCTATGATCTCCTGGACGGTATTTTTACATTTTTCTATGAGCAGTTAACGCTTTTCTTGCCTTTTGCACACAACAAAACGTTTATTGTCGTGGTATAACTTAAAGAAGCCACTTTTATCCAAGCAAGTGATTAAAACGAATTAAGGAAGTAATTATGAGTATGGATTTTTATAGAATCTCCATGATATAATTAATGACTAACAGAAAAGACTGGTTAACAATACACCGGGACGAAAACGAGAATGCTTATCGATAGTAACCTCGAAACCTATTGTACGCTTTGGTATGTCACTAGTTTGTGACTGACAAATGATATATATATTTACTTACAATTCAGCCAACATTAGGCAGAATAAACAATTTCGAAATTCCTGCAATTAACTTTTTTACTTTCTCTACTACGTATAGTAAGTAGTGAAAGTATTGTACTCCACCCAAAAATTCGATACCGAGATTTCACCGGAAATATATGTTTTGAGACCCCCTAAAGCCAAAAAAAAGCATTTTGGAAACATGTCCGTGTGTGTCTGTGTGTCTGTGTGTGTGTGTGTGTGTTTGTGAACAGCATAACTCAGAAATGAACAGTCGGATAAACACCAAACTTGGTATTTAGGTTCAGTATCTTCCAGAGATGCGACACAAAGGTTTTCAAGAAAATCCCCCACCCCAGATTACCCTTTACATGGAACATTTTTCGAAAATTTTAATTTTTTCAAAAATGGCTCTAACGATTTTGATTAAAATATCATATTTTTAAGATATTTTCATGACAAATAAAATGTATATCTTGAATTTTCTGGGAATGTCTCCAAAAGTATTCTTCATTGTGAACGACTTTTGCATAACTGGTAAACCATAACAGATAGACAAAATGTTACTACACAAAAAATGTAGATCGCGTTAAAATACACAATTTATGTCATATACATTTTTTTTAGCGAACCATTTTCGAGATATTGCTTGTTATTCCCTTAAATTTTTCAATACTTATTTTCTCAAATGGGAATTCGTTATTCATTTTTTTGTCTTGGATATGCAGAGTATTAATCTGTGGCAAAGGGAATGGTGCTGCACCTAGCAACCAGCTATTAAAAGATATGTATATGCTTAAAGGCTACTGTATTTCTATATTGCCCTTGTAAATATATATTCCCCTTACATCTACAAGAACATTAGCAATAAGATAGAGTCTGCAAATGTTTATCTCGATTAACATGAAGTAGATGGAGAATAAGCGTTTGTAAAAATAGTTTGTTAAAGAGTAGAAAAAGTCATGTGAGTGTAACACATCAGATATTTCTAAAAGCCGCGATATTATCGTTTCTGATTCCTGTTGCAAAAGTGTTATCCTAACACGTTTGTATCATTAGCGCACATTAAAGTTTGTTGTTCTATGCTCTTTTCGATTGTTTGTTGTCCCAGTTTTGTTTTCTAAGCTGTTTTCAGAGCTCTAACATTTTTAGTTCACGATCTCTTAACAATTTCTACGTTGCATACAATTAAGGCTGGTTTACAAAAACGCGAAAATGGAAATCAAAACATTAACGAGAGTGAGAATGCATAACGATGGCTATATCGATAGCAAAATGGAAAATCGATTTTGCGTGTTGGGACGTCAGTGTTTGTAACTGTCCAATTATATTTTTTCATTAGCTTTCAACTCAGCCAACATAAAGCAGGTTAGCCAACATCTAAATTCGATAGACTAAATATTTTCTAAATACAAATCCATTACTTCATATTTCCGACCAATTGCTTTAGTTATATCTATCGCAATTCTATTTTCATACCTTTTACAATTACAAACTCATGAGGATTACAATATTGTCTTATTAACCAATACATATTGTGATCAATAATGAAGCGCTACTCGTTTTCAAGGATATCTAGTATTTTTAATAAACGAATTTAATTCGGACCAAACGTACCAAGCTTCATTCCTTTATTAATAGCGTACATTAGAGCTATTTGTTGTTCGATATTAATTGCTACCGGTTTTTTTACGGCTCTCTGTAGTTTTCTTGTTGTTTTTTGGAGGCCATAGTCAATTTTGAGTTTGAAAGCAGATGACACTATCACTAGAAGAACCAACGCTCAACGTATATGAGGGAGTCAGGACGCACATTTTCAGGAATTTCTTTCGGTTTCATTTTCTCAGCTTGCGATGACTAGAGAGAGCTTTAGCAGTTGTTTCACGTCACGGCCAGCTTGAACAATTACTACAACGAATAGTCTAACATGCGCAATATGCCGTGTCCGGAAACGAGAATGATAACATTAAAATTTGACCAAGTCTTCTTTCCCGTTCTCGGGACACGGGAAACCTTCTCGTTAGCATTATAGTACGATTATTTTAGGTTTACCCAGCGGGATGGCTCAGGCGGTAACGTCTGTGGTTTAATCCTGGGTTCAAATCTCGTGGGCCGACCAATGTGTCTGAGGTTTTCTCGTGGTTTCCCTCTGTCACCAAGGTAAATACCAGATTGGATATTTAATACCTCGACCCAAAGTTCCACCTTAAGTCTAAAACAATAGTAAAAATGAAAAATAAGCGGTAGTAGTGAATGCTATGCCATCTATCCACAGACAATGTAAGCAGCTAGACTGTACGGCACCCTAACGCCATCTGTACGGCACGAAGCAGAAGATCCGGCTGCCATGAGCTGGGGTCTCTGTGAGCACGTGACGAAGCAATAGGCATTTCCAGGGATGAGACCTAGATGGCTAACTGTCCGCTTTTCTGTGTGAAGGCGGCGGTTAAACTGGACGACACTCTAATGCCATCTGTACGGCACGAAGCAGGTGGTTACAGGGATGAGACCTAGAAGGCTAACCGTCAGCCTTTCTTTATGAGAGCTGCAGTTGGACTGGACAGCACCCTAATGCCATCTGCACGGCACGAAGCAAAACATCCGGCAGCTATGTGCTAGGGTCTCTGTGACACGTGACGGAGTGGGTGGTTACAGGGATGAGTTCAAGAAGGCTAACTGTCCATCACACATCGTTCTAAGAGTTATCCACTAACAGATTCGTCGCGATATGACCAAGGAGTTAAAGAGACGTAATAATAATAATATTTTAGCTTTTTCGTTCTCGTTCTGGTTTCCGTTCTGGGTTATTGTAAAACAAGGCTTTACTAACAGCATGAAAACATTATGTTGTTCCTAGGAAGGAATTCAAACTTGACGTTTCCTATTTGCATTTCCCGCTCCGGTAAGCTTCCCGTTAATTGTAAACGTTCACATTGTAATATACGCATTTTGAATTTGTCGTACCCAGCCTAAAGTGTGTGGATGTTGCACATAAGGTTTTGTGTTTAACTTCCGCCAGGAAGAAAATCGATGTCGTGTTTTCGTTTCTTGAAGAATTACGCCACTTAAGTTTGCTTTCATGAGATCAAAAGAATATAAACGCAGTGAACTCCGTCTAGAGAGCGCGAAGTTGGAGATGAGCTAACTTCTAAGCCAGGGGAATGACTTCCTCCAATTTGAGACGCCAGACGGTTTGTACACGACCGTTGCACTCTTCCCACAGGAACGTGCCAAGAAAAAGAAAACAAGACGGAGAAATTCTTTCCCGTCCTTGCAAAAAGCGACAAAAAACTGAGGGATAAAAGAAGAATAGCGGAGGCATGCTATGTATTATACGAGATGGGTGTGAAGAGTAATGTCTAGCGGTAGTCATGACAACGTCCGCGTTTTTAGGTGTGTTTGCTGGCAACGTTGATGTGCGGAAACGCCTCGATAATCTTGGTATACACACACGGAGTAGAAAGTTCATACAAAGAGTCTGGAAAACTATATGCAGACATGTTTATAACTTTATTGTATCTGCAAGAAAATTAAGGTTAGTTTGTACGCGGTGCCTCCAACAATTTTGGAATTTGAAGTAGGTAGAGGAACTACCCATTTGCATTTCACCTATTTTTACTGAAAATACGCATTTTGAAGCCACTCGAATGAAACAACTCACGAGTTACATTCACATGACTTTCTCTACGCTTGTACAAACTATTTTTACAAATGCTTATTCTCCATCTATTTCATGTTAATAGAGATAAACATATTACTAATTTCTTGCAGGTACACAGACCGCCAAAGAAAATCTTCAGCGGATTTTGAATCGTTTTCTGAGGTCTTTTGAGGCGTGTCTTTCACCTTACCTATCGTAGAACGTGGTGACTTGATAACGCAGCAATAAGGGGGAAAAGAGTGGAGGTTAATGCCTTTGCTTTTTCTGGTGTTATTGAAACCAAACATGTTTATTGTCTCAGAACCAGTCATGCCGTATACTGGCGAAATTACTCGCGGACATATCGTGTGTATGTGAGAGGCTGGTCGCACTGCTACAGCAATTGCAACGGCAGTGTATAAAAGTGTTTTTATAGTAAATTACTGTATAAAAATATTTCAGGAAAGTAAGAAAGACGGTCTATATTCTCGTCAGAAAGTGGGCACTCCCCGTAAAACTAAATGCAAATTACTCTTTTGTTATAATTAACTGAATATGTTTAGAACATAGAGATAAATATATATATATATATGTATATAGTTTACCGAATACGACATATATTATGGCAATAAAATTGGGTTGTATTTTTGTCTCGAATCCTGTTGTATTCCCATGATCAGCAATATATTAGTAAAGGTATATTAATCAATTATAGTTTGAATTAGAAGGAAAATATGCCGATTTATTTATTATTTAGTTATGTTTGCTTCTATGTAGCAACAAGTATTGGTATTGCTGTGAGAATACAGTTCTGTTTATTTTTGGTTATATAGTGCTGTCTTGCTATGTATTTAATGAATACCATTCAACTCTAATTTGTACCCCCTGAAAATCTTCTCACACTACACATTCTACATTTTGCTAACCTTGGCACTCATCAAGTTTTCCCTTAGCTTTTAATCCTTTTAAAGGCGTGTCCTGCACTAGCCGATAAGGTATGGACTTCCAATCATGATAAGAGATCTGTATGACAAACTGAATGGATTCACTCTACCTCTTTCTCTTTTAGCCAGTACGATCGAGAGCGTAAACATATGTTCGTTTCTATGCTATTTTGTAACCTTTTGTTGTGGTTATTGGTGTAACTGTTTAGCAAAAGGAGTGGCGCACCCTTGCACCCTGGCCTAAAGCAACCAATGATATGGCCATGGCTTCGCAAGGCCACGTACAACGATAAATAATGTGACATAGACACGAGTGAGATTTTCTTTGGCGCTCTTTGTACAAGGGGAATATGGTAGGCTTTAAGCGATAGTCAAATCTTTTAAGAGCTGGTTGCTATGTGGAGTATTCCATTCTCTTTGCATGTCCAGGGCATAAAAGAACGAATAACGAATTCCCTCTTGAGAAAAAGTATGAGTATTGGAAATTTGAAACAACTAACAAGGAATATCTTGGAAATGGTTCACTGACCAAAAAAATGTATATGACATAAATCGTGTGTTTTAACGAGATGTACAGTTTTTGCGTAGTGAAATTTTGTCTATCTCTTAGGTTTTCCAGTTATGCAAAAGTCATTCACAATGAAGATGACTTTTAGGGACATTCCCAGAAAATTCATGATATACATTTCATTTGCCATGAAAATATCTTAAAAAAATCTGATGTGTTACACTCACATGACTTTCTCTACTCTTGTACAAACTATTTTTACAAACGCTTATTCTCCATATGCTTCATGTTAATTGAGATATCGAGATGTTAATCTTATTGATAATTTTCATGTAGATGCAAGGGGAATATGGTAGGTTATAAGCGATAGTCAAATATTTTAACAGCTGGTTGCTATGTGGCGCATTCCATTCTCTTTGCATGTCCAGGACATAAAAAAATGAATAACGAATTTGAGAAAAAGTATAAGTATTGGAAAATTTAAGGAAATAACAAGCAATATCTCGAAAACGGTTCACTCAACAAAAGAAATGTATGTGACATAAGGTGTGTATTTTAACGCGATCTACATTTTTTGTGTAGTAAAATTTTGTCTATCTCTTATGGTTTACCAGTTATGCAAAAGTCGTTCACAATAAAGAATACTTTTGGAGGCATTCCCAGAAAATTCGAGATATACATTTCATTTCTCATGACATTATCTTAAACATATGATATTTTCATCAAAATCGTTAGAGCCATTTTTGAGAAAATTAAAATTTTCGAAAAATGTTCCATGTAAAGGGTAGTCTGGGGTGGGGGGATTTTCTTGAAAACCTTCGTGTCGCATCTCTGGAAGATACTGAACCTAAATACCAAGTTTGGTGCTTATCTGACTGTTCGTTTTTGAGTTATGCTGTTCACAGACACACACACACCAGACACACACACAGACACACACACACACACACACACACACAGACACACACACGGACATGTTTCCAAAAATGCTTTTTTGGATTCAGGAGGTCTCAAAACATGTATTTCCGGTGAAATCTCGGTATCGAATTTTTGGGTGGAATGCAATACTTCCCCTACTTACTATACGTAGTAGAGAAAGTAATATGATATTTTAATCAAAATCGTTAGAGCCATTTTTGAGAAAATCAAAATTTTCGAAATTTGTTCAATGTAAAGAGTAGTCTAGGGTGGGGATTTTCTTGAAAATCTTCGCGTCTCATCTCTGAAAGATATTAAACTTAAATACCAAGTTTGGTATTTATCCGACATTTTACTTTCTCTACTACGTGTACTAAGTAGGGGAAGTATTGTATTCCACCCAAAAATTCGATACCAAGATTTCACCGGAAATAAATGTTTTGAGACCCCCTGAATCCAAATTTTTTTTTTTGGCAACATTATCATTTGTGTGTGTCTGTGAACAGCATAATTCAGAAACGAACAGTCGGATAAAGACCGAACTTGGTATTTAGGTTCAGTATCTTCCAGAGATGCGACACGAAGGTTTTCAAGAAAATCCCCCACCCCAGACTACCCTTTACATGGAAGATTTTTCGAAAAGTTTAATTTTCTCAAAAATGGCTCTAACGATTTTGATTAAAATATCATATGTTTAAGACATTTTTATGACAAATGAAATGTATATCTCGAATTTTCTGGGAATGTCTCCAAAAGTATTCTTCATTGTGAACGACTTTTGCATAACTGGTAAACCATAAGAGATAGACAAAATTTTACTACACAAAAAATGTAGATCGCGTTATAACACACAATTTATGTCATATACATTTTTTTGTTGAGTGAACCATTTTCGAGATATTCCTTGTTATTCCCTTAAATTTTCCAATACTACCAATTCCCCTTGTATCTACAAGAAAATTAGCTATAAGATTAACATCTCGATATCTCGATTAACATGAAGTAGATGGAGAATAAGCGTTTGTAAAAACAGTTTGTACAAGAGTAGAGAAAGCCATGCGAGTGTAATAGATAAGATTATTTTTTATTCTCTCAAAAACCGCTTTAACGACGTTTATTAATACTACATGTTTAAGGTATACCTATGCATGACAAAGATATATTTTAAGTATCCTGCCACGTCTTCATTCTGATTGAACTTGTTACTCTTTTGTGTGGAGAGAGAACTTAAACACTTACTACACAAGATTGTATCTTTTGCCTGCTGGGTTTCGAAGGAATCGGACCCCAACTCATTATCTTTGGTGAAACCAGGTCAATTTAACATGTACAACACCCTGGTTGTGGTAAGTGTTTCTCGTAACAAATATCATTTTAGATTCTAAATTATCGTTCGTGAACATGAAATCTCTGACTCGCGTATGGTTGTCGTATGTGTGTAAATAACTGAAAATTATAGGGTAATGGGACTTCAAGTTTAGTAAAATAGCTTGCGTATCATGTGGCAACAATTTTAGAAAGAAAAATACTTGTTTCAACCAAACAGCGTACGTATTGCTGCATAGTATATTTTGGTTTGTAAAATATACCTACTTGAAATTAAATTAAATTAAATTGAATTTTATTTATGGACGCTCTTTAACTACTATAGTCCTTAGCGTCCCATTTCAGGCAGTATTTTTAACACTTAAATGATTTCAGTCAAATTGTATAATATATATAATTCAATAACAGCCTGCCTTAAAGCAATATGTGTATGTAACAATATATAAAAATGTATGTAACAGTCATTGTATATATTGTATACTATTGTATACATGTGTAATAATGTTATATGAATGTATTACGTAATTTAATAATGTAGGAGCTGTGAGAATAATAGGTCAAAAGCTGCTAGCAAAGAGGTAACAATGAGGTAACCTTGAGGCAATAATGAATGAGTAAGTTTAAATGTTACTTGTCATTCTTAGAAGCAATAATGTAATTTTAGTGACAGTTTAAAAATAGCCAATCAACAACCAGAAAAAGCTTTATTTAAATGAAGGTATTCTATTGGAATAGGAATAGCCAATCAGAGACTTGAAATGCAGAAATTTACAAGTTGAGGCGGTTGAAATCAATTCAGTTGGTTGCAGACAGCGTTACTAACCAGACGCAAAAGGTGTTCTCAAGAGATTTAATACGTATTTGTGTGAGACGAAAATAGTTTACGTATTAAAAAGTGCAAGTATTTAATAAAAACATCTCACAGCTTTCTCTCTATATCAGTGAAGTGTTATTTAAATCGTATCAAGCATTAATAAAAGGAGTGAAGTAAAATTATAATCTGTGTAAGCCTACATTCTTGTCGCACCACAACCCTGCTAAGAGAAACATGTCTCTAACAATAATACTGAGCACCCGAGGCAAACATAAATGTTTAATACTTAAAGAAACACTCAAATTACAAAGTTAATATTTTTAAAAACTGGGGCAAAGGCTACCGGAAACTGTTTACTATACGTGCGGTTGCAACTACTTCAAGTGTTCGACTCCTCAACAGTTGAAATATAATACAACTCTTTCAATACAAACTACTTCAAATTGACGCCCAAAGCATGGTGCAAATAACGTAACAAACCATCTTCTCAAATTGGCGTCCAAAACGTGGAACTACAATACACCACCTTCTTCAAATTGGCTTCCATACGTGGGGCAGAAAACAACTTCTCACATTCTATATTGGGCGTGAAAGACGGAAATTTTGCTCAGAGGCCTTTTTATCAGGTTTGAGGTTCTTTTACGTGCCGTAAAACTACGACATGGGACCACCGGCTTTACTTCCGTTCCGAAGAAAGCTATGCCAAGAATTTTTACGCCCGAAAAAATCCATCGCCCTCCGCCGGGTTTGAACCCGCGATCTTGGGAACTAGAGGCTAGCACGGTACCACTAGTCCACGGAGGACGGCAATATACTTGAAGATAATCGTTCCAGGCTGTCAGTCTTTAGGTGAAAGCTTTAATGTGTATTGGTTTAACCTACTCTCATGTTATAAATTTTGTTAAAGGTCAAATTCATTCAATTATTCCAACATCTAAGATTTGTTATAAGGTATGCCACATTTTTCACTTCCCAAGGTTACGATAGATGATAGTTTAAATCTAGAGCGTTTCCAAAATAACAGGAAGATGACCAATTTGGAAGAAGAGAGTAGTGAGGAAATATAAGAGAGTGCATTTTCAGTTACCAATACGAGAAAAGATGGCCAAAAAGCATTTGGTATTTTAATCAAAATCCTTTGAGATTTTTTTTTGAAGAATGAAGTATAAGAAAAACATTTCCTTAGAAAATACTGAACTTATGAAGCTTGGTATTTAAACAGACTTTTCATTTTTGAGTTATAGTATTCTGTCTCTCCCCACTCACTCTCTCTGTCTCTCTTTCTCTCCTCTACTCTCTCTCTCGCTCACACACGCATTTTTCTCTCTTTATAATATTAATATATAGATTTAAACGCTGTATTCATCATATTAAATGATTATGGAAGAAATCTGTAATGTGAATGAATCTCGTTTACTACCAATATCAAAAGGTTTTCTAACTAGTTCATTCATAAAACTAGAAAAAGTTACGTAATTCGAGCATGTCTAACGAAAATGCTTAATCTCGCGGTAATTATTATTTTTATCGCGGATTTTGGCTCCAGGAAAGGTTAGATCGCTTATGAACCAGAACTTCGCTGATAGTGTAGTGTAGGTCGTCATCAGGGGACCCTACAGGAAGCTGTTGAACGGAAACATGTTGCTTGTTGATTGACAAGTGACAGTGCACAACCCCGCCTAGCTGTGTTTCCATAACAACCATCACGGGCTGCTTCCTTAACAGATACGTCAGGTTAATACTGTGAATGGAAACATCATACCTACGCTGTTTCTAATATAATATTGCCCTGACCAGAGAAAAAAGCTGATATATAACAGTCACATGATTTTCTCTGTCCATTAACGTTAATGTTGGTTGGGCGTACCTTGGGACCCAGCATTAAGGGAAGGGCAAAGTAAGTGAAAGCCATATAATGAAACGCAGTATAAAATCTATTTAAAAATTGTTTTCAGTCATATTTCAAAGAGAAGATTGGTTAAAAAAGATAATACGCAAAACGCATTTAACAAGCATATTTCCTCAGTGTTGTTAATATTGTAACGCTGTGGCATAGCCCAAGCTTATCAGGTTGGTCTCGGGCAGTTGGAGAGATACATAGAGATAAGTAGACGCGGTAGCGCTCTCGCCCAGCGTACACACTCAGAAGTGCTATCGACGATAACCAGAATCTTCTGGAAGTTTCCCTTCTTCCGCTTCCAGAATACTCTAGAAAATTCCAGCGACTATATAAACTGCGTGCTTGCGAGTAGGCGAGTTAGTGAGTGCATTCTCCGAGTGAGGTTGCAACGATAGTTGTGACTTAACAGTGCGTGTTGCTACTGCAAGGGATTAAAAGAAGTCTTGTGTTCGACTCCTCCTGCGGGTGTAGCATCCGAAGAAGAGCCAGCATCATGCTTTCAACACGTCGCTAAGTCGCGAAAAAATGAATTGACAGTGAGAACTTAGTGAGGTGACAGTGAAAACTGGACAGTCACATTATAAAACAATTTGGTGTGTAACAGTCGTACAACTTTCTATAGGTTGAGGCAGTATTTTTAACATTTAAACGAGTTCAGTCTAATTATATAATATATAAATTCAATAAAGGCCCACCTTAAAGAAATATGTGTATGTAACAATATATAAAAAGTGTATATTACAGTCATTGTATATGTTTATATTATTGTATACATGTGTAATAATGTTATCTGAATGTATTACGTAATTTAATAATGTAGGAGCTGTGAGAATAATAGGTTAAAAGTTGCTAACAATGAGGTAACCTTGAGGCAATAGTCAGTAACAATGTTTAATAATGCTACTAGTCATTATTGGAGCAACAATAATGTACATTTTCAGACAGTTTATAAAATAGCCAATCAACAACCAGAAAAAACCTTAAGTTAAATAAAAGTATACTATTGGATTAGGAATAGTCAATCAGAAACTTTAAATACAGAAATTTACAAATTTAGGCAGTAGAGATCAAGTCAGTTGCTTGTAGACAGTGCTCATACCTGGACGCGTTGGTTATAGACAGTGTCCTCGAGAAATTTAATTTGTGTGAGACAAAAATAGTTTACGTGTTAAAAAGTGCAAGTAATTCATAAAAGAATCTCACAGCTCTCTATCAGTGAAGCGTTATATAAATCGTATCAAGCATTAATAAAAGGAGTGAAGTAAAATTATAATATAACATAAATATATAATATTTAAAGAAACAGTCAAATTACAAAGTTAATAATATTTTTAAACTTGGGGCGAAGGCTACCGGAAACTTTTTACCATACGTGCAGTTGCAAACTACTTCAAGTTCGGCTCCCCAACAGTTGAAATATAATACAACTCTTTCAATACAAACTTCAAGTTGGCTTTCCATACGTGATACAACAAACCATCTTCAAGGTTTATTTTCATAACTAGTCTAATATAAAAAGTTTTATTTTTATTTCTTCATCTACTTCTGATGAATAAAAATATTGGCAAGATATGTTTCAAATAGTTAATTTCACAGTTTGTCCACTGAAGCTACCTACTAACAAGTAAGTCGGTGTAATTATGTTAGCCACGATGTTACAAACGATAATGAGAAACAAAGGAAGCAAACGCTAGCAGATGGTCTGCCACCCTCCTACTGTAAACTACTAAATTAATTTAAGCACAAACTACAACGTTATGGTTTTACTTAAAGTAACTCAAAATAACTTTGTTAAGTTGGAAACATTGGGGTGGGGGAAAGCCCCGGTCCCTCCCAAGTTAGCTTGTGAAGTTTGCCCTGTTAGCAACTCTATAAATTAATTATAAAAGCTTATTTTAGCTAATCATGATTGTTCAGAAATGATCATTACGCGTAAAATAAAGGTGTGGAAAAACTACATAATTGTGGATGTAATCTATAAAATGAATATGTTTATGCTTGACGGAATGTAATTTCCTATCCTGCACTGAAAATGCTAAATTCCGTGAATTTGAATAAATGAATTGTAATTTATGGTATTATTTTACCTGATGTACATAGGAGTTTTTTTTTTAAATTTCAGTCCCATATGTTTCAAATGCTTTTGAGATGCATTATTTTTTTCAAAAAAAGTTTTATGAAATGTTTTGCAAAGAGCCCTAACAATGGGAATTTTGAAAATTTTTAATTATAAATACAATTAACTCTTAAATCCCACAAAACTAAGAAAATTTCTGATCTATAAGCTATTTATAAATATTATAAATTACATAATTCAACTTAAAAATTACCTTCATATGACTTTCTACCCACTATCGCGCATTTTTATATCTCTTCTGCTGAATATTCTGAAAAAATCTGATGTGTTACACTCACATGACTTTCTCTACTTCCCAGGGATTGGACGATCGGAAATACATTACACAGGAGATTCAAGCTATTGTCAACAGAGTCCTCCAACGAGTGGCCACTAACATGGAATGACCTGTTGAGTTGTGACCTTATGCAGGATGGAGGATGTTTTCAACATTATCTATTGAGGTAAATAATCTCCCAAAATTCATCTGCATTTTAGATATAATAAATTGTCGCTAGCATAACTCCTTTTGAAACAATTAAAGAAATAGATGTGTCAGTACTTCATAAATCATCCTGTACAAGTCATTCAGAATGAAGGCTTCACAGCACTGATGTTCCAACATCAACATAAAATAATGCCTTTTAAAAACATTCCAGCGCGGACTTAGGTCAATGTTTGGCCTTAGATTCGCTACATTTGTAAAGCTTGTTTCTTGCTGGTGTGCGTTGGAACGCCGGACACTGTGCGTGGCGTTTTTCAGCTGTTCACTAGAGAAATATGATTGCTACCACAGCTAATGATGCAAGAGGTAAGAACAGGCCCATGACTGTTGTGGGTGAACTTGATGAATAACTCCTGACTTTTGTGTTTGCCACAACCCCACAACCCTTTGTTCGGTACCCGACACGTGCCTTCACCTCCAGTGTGGCTAAGATAAACTTTTTTCTGCTGTCTAAAATTAATTGACGTCATTAGAACCGCCGTCCAAGGCAATTCATCAGCTTGTGAATAATGGGCAAGTCATTATATTGACACATACTGTACATAATTAATTCTATTTACCATCTTCATTATTTTTAGTTAATCATAGACAGCGTATCTCTTTTGTTAACGATGGAATAAAAAGAAAGAAGCGCTAGATGTAGGCCTTTGTTAGGAGACTAAAAGGAACAGAAGTAGACGACCTTGGATATTTTATTTCTTTTTAGGAGAATCTCGCAAATACTGTTTCTCATGGTAACCGGTTTACGTACTCGAATGATAATTAATACCCCTCCCAAAACAAAACTGTGCAACTTCTTAAATGTTCATCCTATCAAAAATTTGTAAACAACAAAACTTCTCAGAAGCATTAGGCTTACAAAGTTTTATTATGCAGCATTAAAAAGAACTCTGACGTAGTACATTCACATGACTTTCTCTACCCTCTATCGTTTATTAGGGGTATATGGGTACAAAGTATTCTTACTAAATCTTATTACTTTCTCTACTACGTATAGTAAGTAGGGGAAGTATTGCATTCCGCCCAAAAATTCGATACCGAGGTTTTTGGAAACATGTCCGTGTTGGTGTGTGAACAGCATAACTCAGAAATGAACAGTCGGATACACACCAAACTTGGTATTTAGTTTCAGTATCTTCCAGAATGCGACACGAAGATTTTCAAGAAAACCCCCCACCCCCGATTACTATTTACATGGAACATTTTTCGAAAATTTTAATTTTCTCAAAAATGGTTCTAACGATTTTGATTAAAATATCAAATGTTTAAGACATTTTTATGGCAAATGAAATGTATATCTCGAATTTTCTGGGAATGTCTCCAAAAGTATTCTTCATTGTGAACGACTTTTGTATAACTGGTAAACCATAAGAGATAGACAAAATTTTACTCCACAAAAAATATAGATCGCGTTAAAATACACAATTTATGTCATATACATTTTTTTTGTTGAGTGAACCATTTTCGAGATATTGCTTGTTATTCCCTTAAAATTTTCAATACTTATTTTATCAAATGGGAATTCCTTATGAGAATGGAATGCACCACATAGCAACCAGATCTTAAAAGATTTGACTATAGCTTAAATCCTACCATATTCCCCTTGCATCTACAAGAAAATTATCAATAAGAATAACATCTCGATTAACATGAAGCATATGGAGAATAAGCGTTTGTAAAAATAGTTTGTACAAGCATAGAGAAAGTCATGTGAGTGTAACACATCACATTTTTTTTCTATATATTACATTTTAATCCAAATAAGCCTTTGCAGATATAGCTACATTACACATTTCGTTATAGATACAGCGATAGTCAATGTTTAAGAACTGGACGCTATATGCTGGCCTTAAAATTCCATACTGTTTCCATGAAATCGCGAGAAACAACTGAATATTGACAGGACTTTAAAAGGATGACCAAGTAATGAACAATTGCAACCATTAATAACGGATATAAAAGACATGCCTTATGCCACAAAGAATTTGTTTGAATAAATCGCCTAACGTATGCCAGTTATACAAGATTATACAAATTCCTTCCGAATGAAGGAGACTTCATAGGCTATTCCCAGAAAATTCAAGATGTAAATATCCTTAATATGTGGTATTTTAATCAAAATTGTTATAGCTACTTTTTAGAATATAAAAAATTTCGATAAATATTCCATATAAAGGGTAGTTTGGGGTGGGGGATTTTCTTGAACATCTTTGTGTCGCATATTTTTAAAGTATTAAACTTAAATACCAAGTTTAGTGTTTACTGGACTTTCCGTTTTTGAGTTATGATGTTCACAGACACACACGCACACATTTATGCAATGCTTATTTTAGATTCAGGGTGCCTCAAAACATGTACTTCCGGTGAAGTTATCGAATTTTTAGGTGAAATGCAATACTTTATCGAGTAAAAAAGAAACACATGCAGGTCAAGCCATCCAAATACTATGGGATGTCAACTTACAAAGTCTCCCACCGACAGTTTGCTGCCATCGCCACCCACAACCAATGGTCAGCAAAGGAGGAACCATACAGTTAATAGTCAGCCTCGATGGAGGGGTAGTTTTTTAATTTTAAGAAATATTAGAACCTTCCTCCTTTGGGCAAAGTAATTAAAATTTAATATGCGTAGCCCGTATTCCAAAAAAATCATTCGTGACGTAACTTCATTAGAGGATTGAATCTTTACTTTTTTTACCACTAACTAGTAGGTAGAGTAAGTATTGCCAATTACATGTACTGGAAATGCGTGTTTTTTTGTATCCTTGCATAAAAAACATTTTTAGAAAAAGGTCTGTGTGTGTGCGTGTGTGTACGCGTGCGCCTACGTGCTCGTTATGTGTGTGAACAGTGAACAGTAGGTATAATTCAAAAACGAAATGTTGGATTAATACCAAACTTAATAATTATTTAAGTTCAGTATTTTCCAAAGATTCGATACACATTTAAGATATTTACAAAACAAATAAAATTAATATCTTGAAGTTTCAGGGAATAGTATGTGAAGCTCTCTTCATTCAGAAGGAATTTTTGCATAACGGGTAAACCATAAGCCATAGACAAAAACTTACTACACCAAAAAAATGCAGGTCTCTTTAAAACACACAGTATATTTAAGTAACCTTTTCGTGGTATCAGCCATTTCGAAATATCCGTTATTCTTTATTTGAATTGTTTAATACTTAGTAGTTTTTTTAAATCCCGTCGCCATTCAGTTGTTTCTCGGGTGTCAGGTAGGAGAATGGCTCGGACCACGCCAAAGGGAAAGATCTATTTGAAATTACCTGGTATGACGGCAACCCTGTCTGGCTCTGGCTACACACGGATGGTGGGGGCAAGTTAGCGTCAGTCGAGAGTAAGTGGTCGTCGTAACCAGTCGTGTGTGGCCGGTCTACGGTCTGTGGCATCTCCCTTCATCCTGTTTCCTTTGTTAACTATGTAGAGAAGCCAAACGTTTTTGTGAATACATTCCAGGTTATGTGTGTTATATAATCCTTCAATGTAATATAAAAACCCACACCTTCCCCATAAATTTACACACCAAGTCCCGCCCACCCCCATATGCGTGTTGGATGACCTAAATTAATCATTTTCTGGTAATCTTTTCGGCCTTCATCCCAACATGTAACAATATAGCGACTCGCTTTTAAACGGCTATAGATTCGGTTTCCTGTATCCTTCCTTTACCTATAGCGACATGTAGAATGAAGCTATTTCAGCAAAAGGTTTCTCGATTAAAATGAAGTAGATAGAAAAAAAATCTGATGTGTTACACTCACATGACTTTCTCTACTCTTGTACAAACTATTTTTACAAACGCTTATTCTCCATCTACTTCATGTTAAAAGAGATAAACATTTGCAGACTCTATCTTATTGCTAATTGTATTGTTAATTGTAAGGGGAATATATATATATATATATATATATATATACAAGGGCAATTTGGAAACACAGTAGACTTTAAGCACATACATATCTCTTAATAGCTGGTTGCTAGGTGCAGCACCATTCCCTTTCCCAAGATTAATACTCTTTGCATGCCCAGGTCATAAAAAATGAATAACGAATTCCCATTTGAGAAAAAGGATAGGTATTGGAAAATTAAAGGGAATAAAAAGCAATGTCTCGAAAATGGTTCACTCAACAAAAAAATTGTATATGACATAAGTTGTGTATTTTAACGCGATCTACATTTTTTTGTGTAGTAAAATTTTGTCTATCTCTTATGGTTTACCAGTTATGCAAAAGTCGTTCACAATGAAGAATACTTTTGGAGACATTCCCAGGAAATTCAAGATATACATTTTATTTGTCATAAAAATATCTCAAACATATGATATTTTAATCAAAATCGTTAGAGCCATTTTTGAGAAAATTAAAATTTTCGAAAAATGTTCCATGTAAAGGGTAATCTGGGGTGGGGGATTTTCTTGAAAACCTTCGTGTCGCATCCTTGGAAGATATTGAACGTAAATACCAAGTTTGGTGTTTATCCGACTGTTCGTTTCTGAGTTATGCTGTTCACAGACAGACACACAGACACACACACGGACATGTTTCCAAAAATGCTTTTTTTGGATTCAGGGGGTCTCAAAACATGTATTTCCGGTGAAATCTCGGTATCGAATTTTTGGGTGGAATACAATACTTCCCCTACTTACTCTACGTAGTAGAGAAAGTAATAAGGTTTCCTAAGAATAGTCTGTAGAGGCTATATAATGTAAACGATAGTTGCAGAGAAATCCATGTGAATGTAACACATGCGATCCTTTTATATGAATACTACAATATATAAGGGATTCTACGTAGCTGTAATGTAGAGAAAGTCGTGTGAGGGGAGTTTAACAAATATCATTTGTTATTTCGAACTTCTTTATGCAAATACAGTCACTCATAATAATGGCCCCTATGAGAATCACATAGTAGTCTCCATGTTCATGATGTTCTAGCTTTAGTAAACACTCTCTCGTGAATTTTTCAGGATTAAAAAGCAATGACTAGTGGTTTGCTCATTAAACATGCAACAAATTTATGTGTGTAGGTTTTGCTAGCGCCGCCAGCTTAGCTAATGCAGTAGACGGAGAGAGCAGGAGATGAGAAGAGGGATGCTGCGACAGTTGCTGGACCGCAGCCCGCAGAATAAATCAACTCTGGCTCACACCTGACCTCCTGGCTCCCAGTTTCCGGTCTCATTAGCTGGGTCATTACCTCATCATCCCGGCAACTGAGAACAACACTGCTTTACAAGTATAAACATCACTTGGTCATCAAAATGCAGTTTCTTATTTCAGATAAAGTCGGCACTTAAACGTTGCGCGTTTTTTATTATTTTTATATACTTTTCTACATAAAATTAAGTAATAAAGCTTTGTTAAGGATACCCCTTGCGAAAAAATGTGATGTGTTAAACTCACATGACTTTCTCCACTCTTGAACAAACTATTCTTACAAACGCTTATTCTCCATCTACTTCATATTAATCGATATAAAAACCTTATTGTTAATTATCTTGTAGGTGCAAGGGGAATTGGTAGGCTTTAAGCGATAGTCAAATATTTTAAGCATTGGTTGCTATGTGGTGCATTCCATTCTCCTTGCATGTCCAGGACATAAAAAAATGAATAACGAATTCCCGTTTGAGAAGAAGTATAAGTATTGGAAAATTTAAAGGAATAACAAGCAATATCTAGAAAATGGTCACGCAACAAAGAAAATGTATATGACATAAATTGTGTATTTTAATGCGATCTACATTTTTTGTGTAGTAAAATTTTGTCTATCTCTTATGGTTTACCAGTTATGCAAAAGTCTTTCACAATGAAGAATACTTTTGGAGACATTCCCAGAAAATTCGAGATGTACATTTTATTTCTCATGAAAGTGTCTTAAATATATGATATTTTAATCAAAATCGTTAGAGCCATTTCCGAGAAAATTAAAATTGTCGAAAAATGTTCCATGTAAAGGATAATCTGGGGTGAGGGGATTTTCTTGAAAACCTTCGTGTCGCATCTCTGGAAGATACTAAACCTAAATACCAAGTTTGGTGTTTATCCGACTGTACGTTTCTGAGTTATGCTGTTCACAGACAGACAGACACACACAGACATGTTTCCAAAAATGCTTTTTACTTTCTCTACTACGTATAGTAAGTAGGGGAAGTATTGTATTCCACCCAAAAATTCGATACCGAGATTTCACCGGAAATACATGTTTTGAGACCCCGGATCCAAAAAAAGCATTTTTGGAAAGACGTCCGTGTGTGTGTGTGTGTGTGTGTGTCTGTGTGTGTCTGTGTGCCTGTGAACAGCATAATTCAGAAACGAACAGTCGGATAAACACCAAACTTGGTTTTTAGGTTCAGTATCTTCCAGAGATGCGACACGAAGGTTTTCAAGAAAATCCCCCACCCCAGATTACCCTTTACATGGAACATTTTTCGAAAATTTTAATTTTCTCAAAAATGGCTCTAACGATTTTGATTAAAATACGTATGTTTAAGATATTGTCATGAGAAATGAAATGTATATCTCGAATTTTCTGGGAATGTCTCCAAAAGTATTCTTCATTGTGAACGACTTTTGCATAACTGGTAAACCATAAGAGATAGACAAAATTTTGCTACACAAAAAAGTACATCGCGTTAAAATACACATTTATGTCATATACATTTCTTTTGTTGAGCGAACCGTTTTCGAGATATTGCTTGTTATTCCCTTAAATTTTCCAATGCTTATACTTTTTCTCAAATTCGTTATTCATTTTTTATGTCCTGGACATGCAAAGAGAATGAAATGCTCCACATAGCAACCAGCGTTAAAATATTTGACTATCGCTTAAAAGGCTACCATATTTTCCTTGCATCTACAAGAAAATTAGCAATAAGATTGACATCTCGATATCTCGATTAACATGAAGCATATGGAGAATAAACGTTTGTAAAAATAGTTTTACAAGAGTAGAGAAAGTCATGTGAGTGTAACACATAAGATTTTTTTGGATTCAGGGGGTCTCAAAACATGTATTTCCGGTGAAATCTCGGTATCGAATTTTTGGGTGGAATACAATACTTCCCCTACTTACTACACGTAGTAGAGAAAGTAAAAATTTAAATTTATCAAAATTGGCATACAATTTCAAAATAGAATGTATATCTTGAATTTTCTGGGAATAACCTATGAAGTCCACTTCATTCCAAATATCTTTTTTTATAAAGTTGGTAAACGTTACAGATTGATAAAACCTTATTGTTAAAAATATCTGATGTGATACATTCACATGACTTTTTCTACCCTCTATTGTTTATTAGTGGGTATACAAATTATTCTTACTGAAGTTTATGTTTCTAGTTTTAATCTGTATTAACAAGAAGTAAATACAATAAGGTTTTGTAAGAATACTATGTAGAAGAGTGAGTAGTGAAAGTATTGAATGGAACACATATTTTATCTCTTCTTAATATCTCAGTAATACAAAACGCAATGACTTACAAGCTTGTTACTAGGCGTGTAATCTTCGGGACCGCTAGCATAGGACACGCGGTGCATTCTGGGTTTCTGTGAATGCAGGACAGGACAAGCAGGATGTGCGTAAGCTCTCAATACAAGCGTGAGTTCTCAAATCGTGTTTGCAACATTAAGCATATAGCTAACATGGCCGGGTGAGCACATGGATTCTGGCTTTGTGAAAGGTTAAAGAATGTAAGCCAAAACGAAAATAGCTGTTTATATTCACTACGTGTACCTTCCGAGAATGTACACCGCTAATGGTGAAGCTGATGGACGGTTTATTAATGAGGTGCCAAGTTATACGGAGAACAAAAGTTAATGGGGACCAAAATATTTAACAAGAGAACGAATAAAAGAAGCCCTTCTTCAGGAAGTAAACAGAAAAAAAAGATACTTTTCCTTTTTTTTGTTTTTTTATTGCTTTCTGTACTTTCTATCTAGGTAAATTGTTTCCCACTAACAAATTTAGTATCAAGATTTCACCTGAAATACAGGATTTGAGGCCTAAATCTTACCAAAATAAGAAGAAAATGTTTTTAGAAAAATATTCGCCTGTATGTTCAAACATGATGCCAAACCTGGTGTTTAGTTTCAGCATCTTCGCAGGATACGACACTAATATTTCCAAAAAAAAACTATCTCACAGTAAACTACATTTAAACAGAAAAATGTTCGTCTTTTGTTTTATTTTCTCAAAAATTGCTCAAACTGTTTTGATTGAATACCATATAAGATGTTGTTAGGAAACCAGGATGAATTTACTTTGTAACTGAATAATATTGTGTGTTCCAAATGTGAAACAATACTCGGAAAGGCATTTAGCTTTAAGAAATTACGTCATAGTAATCTTGTATAACTAGAGTTGTTTCAGAATGGCAACGACTTGTCGGTCAATCTTTACATTAAGTCGGCAAAGAAATAGTCAAAGAGATATACGGAGTTCTTCTCTTCATTATTGATTTGTCAATGATACAGTTTCGTAAATTAATACAATTTTAGGATTATTCGTCAAGCTTCGCTAATCCCCATTTTGAGGCAGTATTTTTAACACTTAAATGATTTCAGTCAAATTATATAAAAAAAATATTTAACAGCCCGCCTTAAAGCAATATGTGTATGTAACAATATATAAAAAGGATATATTACAGTCATTGTATATGTTTATATTATTGTATACTGTAATAATGTTATCTGAATGTATTATGTAATTTAATAATGTAGGAGCTGTGAGAATAATAGTTTAAAAGTTGCTAATAATGAGGTAACCTTGAGGCAGTAATGAATTTGAAAGTTTAAACGCTACTAGTCATTATTGGAGCAACAATAATGTAAATTTTGAGACAGTTATAAATAGCCAATCAACAACCAGAAAAAGCTTTAGTTAAATGAAGGTATTCTATTGGAGTAGGATTAGCCAATCAGAAATTGAAATATAGCAAAATTTACAAATTTAAAAGTCAGTTGCTTGTAGACAGCGCTCATAACTGGACGCGTTGGTTGTAGACAGTGATCCTAACCGGACGCGAGATGCATCCTCGAGAAATTTAATACGTATTCAGTGTAAGACAAAAATAGTTTACGTGTTAAAAAGTGCAAGTAATTAATAAAAAAATTCTCACAGCTCTCTCTATATTAGTGAAGTGTTATTTAAATTGTGTCAAGGATTAATAAATGTAGTATTTAAAGAAACAGTCAACTTACAAAGTTAATATTTTTAAATTTTTGGACGAAGGCTACTGGAAACTTTTTACCATACGTGCAGTTGCAACTACTTCCAAGTTCGGCTCCCCAACAGTTGAACTACAATACAACTCCTAGTTCAAATTGGCTTTCCATACGTGAAGCAACAACCTACTTCAATTTTCTTGGTGGTTTGAATAAAAAAGTCCATTATTGCTTTTGGCTGCAGTTACCCCTTTGTTACCGAGAAGGGATGGCTCAGGTGATTACGTCTATGGCCCGCATTCGGGAGGTCCCGGGATCGATCTCGGTGACCGCCCACTCTGACCTATGGGTTTTCCCGGGTCGTCAGGCGAATGCTGGAGTGGTTTTTTTATCCCCCGAATTTCCTGTCCCTCCATTTCGTTTCATTCTTCATTTCATTCCTCTATCATCCCGTTGGTCTCTTTCAGGAAGGGAAGTGTCGGCGATGGTGTTTCGGTGCAGCGCGGCAGGGAAAGGATACTATTTGTGACTCTCTCCGTTCCTCGGATTTCGGCTGGACTCGGGGTATCGGAACCCCCCCTTTGTGTGGGATCCCCGGTCTGCCCCGTTCCGGGGTGTCTCCATCTGGAATCTTAAGAGACCTTGCCATTGCTGTGCCGTCGCTCCTGGTTCTGGCCGCCTGGTATCTCCCCTCGCCTCATCCTTCCCCCCGGGCACGCCTCCTCGTGGGGCATAGGTACAATATCCACTCTGGATCGTTGCCAAGTCCCCTCAGTAGTCAATCCAATCTAATATCCTTCAGCTTGCGTGGCATTGTCATTATTTTTAGTGTTTAACAGCTTGGAAATCGGTACGTGTTGCACACGTCAAGTTTCGACACCAGATTTAGAAAGTGTTCAAAAACTTAGCTCCCAGCACACATCAGCAAAATGTTGGGTAACTCATGAGAGAAATTGAGACTGAAATCTTCTGGATTGCCTTCATAATAAATTGTGAGTAGATTTTGGAATTTTACCACTTGTGTTAATGGCTCTACCTTCTGTCCCCTTAGTGTCCTTAGGAGCTACGCCTCTGGTAACGTTTTAAGGGGTAGTTTTACTTGAGTTAGGGTCCAGTCCAGAAATAGTTGCGCATCTCTTCTCTTCCCTCTCTTTTTACTTTCTCTACTACGTATAGTAAGTAGGGAAAATATTGTATTTCACTCAAAAATTCGATACCGAGATTTCACAGGAAATATATGTTTTGAGGCCCCCTGAATCCAAAAAAAGCATTTTTGGAAACATGTCCTTGTGTGTGTCTGTCTGTGAACAGCATAACTCAGAAACGAACAGTCGGATAAACACCAAACTTGGTATTTAGGTTCAGCATCTTCCAGATATGCGACACGAAGGTTTTCAAGAAAATCCCCCCCACCCCAGATTACCCTTTATATGGAACATTTTTCGAAAATTTTAATTTTCTCAAAAATGACTAACGATTTCGATTAAAATATCATATGTTTAAGATATTTTTATGAGAAATGAAATGTATATCTTGAATTTTCTGGGAATGTCTGCAAAAGTATTCTTCATTGTGAACGACTTTTGCATAACTGGTAAACCATAAGAGATAAACAAAATTTTACTACACAAAAAATGTAGATCGCGTTAAAATACAGGATTTATGTCATATACATTTTGTTGTTGAGTGAACCATTTTCGAGATATTGCTTGTTATTCCCTTAAATTTTCCAATACTTATACTTTTTCTCAAATTCGTTATTCAATTTTTTTTTCCTGGTAATGCAAAGAAAATGGAATACTCCACATAGCAACTAGCTCTTAAAATATTTGACTATAGCTTAAAGCCTAACAATTCCCCTTGCATCTACAAGAAAATTAGCAATAATATTAACATCTCGATATCTCGATTAACCTGAAGGATATGGAGAATATGCGTTTGTAAAAATAGTTTGTACAAGAGTAGAGAAAGTCATGTGAGTGTAACACATCAGATTTTTTTAAACCTTACATTATTTGCATTACAAATAAGACGTATATCTTGAATTGTGCTTCGTTTCTGAATGAATTTTTTATAATGGGTAAACCACAAGGGGTACACAAAAGCCTTACAACAAGAAAATTGTTGACCTCTTTAAAGGACGAAGGTGTTTTTTAAGCAATTAGTTGGATTTTTCTACTAGATATTTGTGACATATGCTATAACCAAATTCCAAATTTTCAGATCAGTTCCTTGAGTAGCTCCTGGGGGTCTATTTTTTTAATTATCTACAGGAATTCTTCCTCCAATGCAGTTGTTTTCATAACTTTGGAACCAAATTTCAATGTTTTATCCAAACATACCTTCTTCACATTTGTTACAAACATGGAAATTCATGAGATAAACACTAGACAAAAGGGTAACATCCATCATCCCAGTGCAAAGGTTTCTTGCTTCCAGAAAGGTGTATATTATGAGATCATAAAAATATTTAACACTCTCCCTAATGATCTTAAGGGAAAAGTTGACAATTTCAATGTCTAAAACTGCTGCTAAAGAGTACCTATGCTCAAAAGCATATTATTCTGTACAAACTTATATGAATGACAATACATATATAGCTCTCTAAGTAATATTAGTAAATATTAATGACAATTGCCAGTTCGCCTGTTCTAGAATAAATGAAGCTAGTTAAATGTATGTATATTAAGAATTGACAGTAAATGCTATGCATTACAAATCAAATAGAACAAAATGATGAGACGAACAAAGGTACAAGCCTAGTGAAAGTTAAAATAACTGTTCTTGTCTATAAATATAATGTTAACCTTATAACGGAAGGGAGGTATTCGATTTTGTACAAAATTACTCCTGGTTTGTTTCATTTTGTATATACATTTATTTTAAATGTTCTATATTCTGTGTAATATTTATGTTAAATGTAATTTTTGTACATTTCTTTGACATGTTCTATGCTCACAAGCCTTTATGACTGCTAGTAAACTCACGGAATGCAATCCAATTTAATCTAACCTAATCTTACAAACTTTATCACATTATTTGCAAATACAAACGAACGAATTTAGAAAACAAATTTAAAAGTATATGCACCTTGCTTTGTATGTTTAATAATTCATAAGAGAACATTTCTAATGATTTGTGCTACGTCATTTTTATTTTCCTAAAAATGTTCAGCAATAAGTCTTCATCTTAACATTTCTGGGTGAAAAATTCAAAATAATGGCCAAAGGTGTGCACCACAAGAAGCAATTTGAGTGATAACGAGCACATAAAAAGAAGAAAATTAAACAATTTTAAGGCTAGAGTGGTGATTTGAAACTTCAAAACTGCACTCTTGTGTTGACTAGCATTCTAATGAATTTAATGTTTTTAATGTTTTAATACCACTAAGTTTTATTACTGGAAAAGGTTTGTATTTTTCAGGAATTTTGACAACTGTCTCAGCTTGATCCCCTTAAAACACACAATTTATTCCAAATGTATTGTTTGTAGTATTAAGCATTTCCGAAATATTCATGAGAAAGTAATTTATTATTTCCACGTATGGACGCCAGTTTAGGAAAGTATTTATTGTCTTTACGTTGTTTGCCCCACGTATTGGACACCAATTTGAGAAAGTTTGCACTGAAGGAATTGTATCGTATTTCAACTGTTGGGAAGCCGAACTTGTAGTAGCTGCAACCGCACGTATGGTACCCGGTAGCCTTCGCCCCAAGTTTAAATATTAACTTTGTAATTAAACTGTTTCTTTAAATATTATATATTTATGTTTGCCTTGCCTGCGTCAGTATTATTGTTAGAGACACGTTTCTCTTAGCAGGGTTGTGATGCGACAAGAATGTAGGCTTACACAGATTATAATTTTACTTCACTCCTTTTATTAATGCTTGACACGATTTAAATAACACTTCACTGATATAGAGAGCTGTGAGATTCTTTTTATTAATTACACTTTTTAACACGTAAACTTACTTTTCGTCTCACACGAATGCATATTATATTTCTTGAGGACACTTTTTGCATCCGGTTACAATCACTGTCTGCAGGCAACTGAACTGATTTCAACCGCCCAAACTTGTAAATTTTTCTCCTTTTCAGTTTCTGATTGAATAATCCTACTCCAATAGAATACCTTCATTTAACTAAAGCTTTTTCTGGATGTTGATTGGCTATTTTATAAACTGTCACTAAAATACATTATTGTTACTCCAAGAATTACAAGTAGTACTGTTAAACTTTCTTACTCATTGCCTCAAGGTTACCTCATTGTTAGCAACTTTTAATTTATTATTCTCACAGCTTCTACATTATTAAATTACGTAATATATTCACATAACATTATTACACATGGATACAATAATATAAGCATATGCAATGACTGTTACATACATTTTACAAATTATTACATACACATATTGCATCAAGGCGGGCTGTTATTGAATTTATATATTATATAATTTGACTGAAATCATTTAAGTGTTAAAACACTGCCTCAAAACATTTTATGAAATGCTGAGCCACTGTTGATTTGTTTCTCTTTATGTTATTAGCAAGAGCATGGAATAACAAATACTTGACAATAGCTTGTATCCCCCTTACACCTACAACGAAATGTGCAATGAAACCATTTCTGTAAGTGTTTAGCTCGAATATCATACAGTAGATACAAAAATATATTTCCTTTTATAACAATAGTTGTAGAATATATGTAAAATAAACAATAATGGGCAGAGAAAATCGTGCGAATGTAACACATTGTTTCTCAAACAGAGCGGGAACTGACCCCAATCTGGAGATCGTTGCTCCCCCTACTATATTCTCGGATGAGAGATAAAATAAGACGGGAGCGATTGATTGTAGACTAAATAAAAGCAGAGGGTCGGGACCACGTAGTAAACACCCTGTCAACATGCAGCATGTGGTACACCACACCGCCCTCCAGCGAAAACAATTGAACATCACTCCCTACTCAAGTGTATATCTGCCGGGCATATCCTACGGTGTGCGCAGTTAGATTACTCTTTGCAATTGCAGGTAGATGTCACCTGTGTTCTGTTTAAGCTTCAGGGGATAACAGAAATGGAGTTTCTAACAGGTTTACCAATGATAGAACTCGCGCCATATCTAATTTGAAGAAACCGTAACTATTCCACAGCCTACGCCGAAAACAAAATTACGAAGAAGTTTAACATCTCAATGTTGCGAAATTCATATTATCCAGAGGGCTATAGACAAGTATTTGAAATAGCTAACGTCGGCTAACAACAATGGGTACAGAAAGTCGTGAAAATGTAACACATGTTTTTACTTTCTCTACTACGTATAGTAAGTAGGAGAAGTATTGTATTCCACCCAAAAATTCGATACCGAGATCTCAACTAAAATGCGTGTTTTGAGGCCCCCTGAATCCAAAAAAAAGCATTTTTGGAAAACATGTCCGTGTGTGTGTGAACACCATAACTCAGAAACGAACAGTCGGATAAACACTAAACTTGGTATTTAGGTTCAATATCTTCCAGAGATGCGACACGAAGGTTTTCAACAAAATCCCCCCACCCCAGACTACCCTTTACATGGAACATTTTTCGAAAATTTTAATTTTCTCAAACATGGCTCTAACGATTTTGATTAAAATATCATATGTTTAAAATATTTTCATGACAAATAAATGTATATCTCGAATTTTCTGGGAATGTCTCCAAAAGTGTTCATTCTGAACGACTTTTGGTAAACTGGTAAACCATAAGAGATTTTACCACACAAAAAATGTAGACCGCGTTAAAATACACAATTTATGTCATATACATTTTTTTGTTGAGTGAACCATTTTCGAGATATTGCTTGTTATTCCCTTAAATTTTTCAATACTTATTTTCTCA
This sequence comes from Deroplatys truncata, assembly GCA_030765065.1. Taxonomy (NCBI): domain Eukaryota; kingdom Metazoa; phylum Arthropoda; class Insecta; order Mantodea; family Mantidae; genus Deroplatys; species Deroplatys truncata. The sequence continues at coordinate 75,875,551 of CM060982.1, read as the reverse complement.
AATGGGAATTCGTTATTCATTTTTTTGTCTTGGATATGCAAAGAGTATTAATCTGTGGCAAAGGGAATGGTGCTGCACCTAGCAACCAGCTATTAAGAGATATGTATGTGTTTAAAGGCTACTGTATTTCTATATTACTCTTGTAAATATATATTCCCCTTACATCTACAAGAAAATTAGCAATAAGATAGAGTCTGCAAATGTTTATCTCGATTAACATGCAGTAGATGGAGAATAAGCTTGTACAACAGTAGAGAAACTCATGTGAGTGTAACACACCAGATTTTTCATTTTTTTTTGTCCTGGTAATGCAAAGAGAATGGAATACTCCACATAGCAACCACCTCTTAAAATATTTGACTATCGCTTAAAGCCTACCAATTCCCCTTGCATCTACAAGAAAATTAGCAATAAGATTAACATCTCGATTAACATGAAGCATATGGAGAATAAGCGTTTGTAACAATAGTTTGTACAAGAGTAGAGAAAGTCATGTGAGCGTAACACATCAGATTTTTTTGTATATCTCTTCCACAAAATATTTCTACTTCAGGTTAATCGAGATATACTTTACAGAAATACTTCCAATACAGTTTCTAAAAATTCAGTTTTATTAATGGACGCTCTTTAAGTGCTGTAGTCCTTAGCATCCCATTCTATATTGGGCGTGAAAGACCGGTAATTTTGCTCAAGAGGCTCTTTATCAGGCTTGAGGTTCTTTTACCTGCCGCAAATCTACGACATGGGATACCGGCTTTACTTCCCTTCCGACGAAAGCCATGCTAAGGATTTTTACGCCCGAAAAAATCCTTCGCTTTCCGCCGGGTTTGAACCCGTGACCTTAGCAACTAGAGTCTAGCATGGTAACCACTACACCACGGAGGACGACAAATACACGTATTGTAGTATGCCAAAGCGGGATACAAGAGGCTAAGTGATAGTCAAATCTTTATGAATTACTGTTTCTTCGGTCTGTTGGTTAGCATGCTATCCTTCGAATTCGGAGGTCCCGAGTTCGATTCCCGGGTGCAGTACGGGACTTTTTCTTTAGACAAGACGTATCCCTGTTCACCCTAGAGTCTGGGAGCATGAATGCGTGTGTTTGAATTGCCGTTAAATTAGAAAGTAAGAAGAAGAAACCTAAGGATAAAAAGAAAAAGAGGGTCGCCTTAAAATTTCACTCCTTGCACGACATTGCAAGAAAAAAATGACTTAGTGCTTCAAAACATAGTGGAAAATGGGAACCAATAACAGCGAATATCTCAGAAATTGTTAATGGTACAAACATTTGACATACATTGTGTTTTTACATCTTTTTCAGTAAGTACTTTTCTATCTGTCACAGTTTGCTAGATACGCAAAATTATACAAAATGAAGAGGACTTCATAGGCTATTCAAAGAAAATCCAAGCTATACATTTTATTTGTCATAAAAATATCTTAAACACACGATATTTTAATTAAAATCTTTGAGCCATTTTTGAGTAAATGAATAAACATTTTCCATGTAAAGGGAAGTTTAAAGTGGTGACATTTTCTTGAAAAATCTGTGTGTCCCATCTTAAATATCAAATTTTGCATTTATCCGATTTTTCGATTTTGAGTTATGCTGTTTCTCTCTCTCTCTCCCCCTCTCTCTCTCTCACACACACACATTTTTCTGGATTTGAATTTTTTTTTGTTTTAACTGAGGGTCCTCAAGCACGTATTTCCGGCGAAAACACGATACTGAATTTTTGGGTGGTATACAATACTTGCTCTAGCTTAGGTATGTGGTAGAGAAATTAATAAACGAGTCTGATCAGAAAATGTAACACCTAAAATTAAACATATCTACCACATTTAGCTATTAATTAATTGAGTTTTTTATTTATGGAGGCTCTTTAACTACTGTGGTCCTTAGCGTCCCATTCTATATTGGGCGTGAAACACCTCTTTATCAGGCTTGAGGTTCTTTTACGTGCCGTAAATCTACGACACGGGACCACCGGCTTTACTTCCCTTCCGAAGGAAGCCTGCTAAGGATGTTTACGCCCGAAAAAAATCCATCGCCCTCCGCCGGGTTTGAACCCGCGACCTGGTTGCCATATTTAGTTTATGGTCACAATGGGGCAATTTAGTTTATGTTACGCTCCATTGTGACAACCAGGAAATAAACGCCATTACCTTTACAACATGTTTTGAATCAGTTGTTTGTGACCAGCAAGCAGTCAGCTCGAGACGTACGCCCTTCTCGCCAAGTTTCCCAATTAGCACGATGCCACATTGTGAAGACGTGGAAGCCGAGTGTTGTCTTTGTGTGATACTAAACCTTACGGCTTATGGGAATTTGTGATGTGGCCCCGTTCGCTCGCTCGCAACACAAACATTGGCACATTAATATTCATGTCGCACGAGGCAGCTAGACAATTGCCATGTTCCTCGGGGAGGAAGACGTTCCCGGCTTTCTGCTAGATTAAAAAGTGTCGGCATTCGTCTTCGGCGGGAATAGTTCTCTCGAGATAGCTCTGTCACTGACACTGATAGACTCTTTTGTTCTAACGCCACTTCTTACAATATTGATGAGGATTGAACAAGCTTTCCCATTCGACTAGAAAAATTGGTAACGCTGGCGTTACTCTGCTAGTCCACAGCCCGAGCGTGAACCTACATTCAAGTCAAATATAGGCTGCTGTTAATGAATAAATAAATCCATGTTCAAAATTTAACGTCTTTCATATCCCTTCCTTTTATAAATAATCCATTCTCATAGCGCAGTTCCATTTTTACTTTCCCTACCGATTGCCTTTAACAAATAGACGAAACACTGCACTCCATCCAAGCATTTCATATCGAGATTTCACCAGGTTAGCTTTCAGCTTTGAGGTCTACCGAACAGGAAAAAAGTATTATTGGAAATAGGTACGCGCACGCGCTTGTCTGTGAACAGCATAGCTCAGAAAATACCTAATTTGATATTTAACCTCAGCATTTTCCAAAGATGCGACTCGAAGATTCTCCCAAAAATTCCCTACCCCAAATAACCCAATACATGGAAACTGTTTCGTTATTTGGTTTATATAAATATCGTATGTTTAATATACTTTCATGCCTAATAAAATATACAGAATCATTATAAATTAGGAACTTAAATATGAAGAAATTATATATAATATTTAATTGAATAATGAAGCAAACACACCGGTAAAGCTTCAAGGTGCATGTACAAATGTGTATAATATATAAAATGCATGTAACAGTCATTGTATTAATGTTTATATTATTATGCACATGTTCATTAATGTTATGTGTATGTATTACGTAATTGAATAATGTAGGAGCTGTGAGAATAATAGGTTAAAAGTTGCTAACAATGAGGTAGCCTTGAGGCAATAATGAGTAAGTAAGTTTAACAATGCTACTAGTCATTATTGTAGCAACAATAATGTGAATTTTGAGACAGTTTAGAAATAGCCAATCAAAAACCAGAAAAAAGCTTAAGTTAAATGAAAGTATTCTATTGTAGTAGGATTAGCCAATCAGAAACTGAAATAGGGCAAATTGTACAAATTCAGAAGTCAGTTGCTAGTAGACAGCGTTCCTAACTGGACGCGTGACGCGTCCTCGAGAAGTTTAATACGTATTCAGTGTGAGACAAAAAATAGTTTACGTGTTAAAAATTGCAAGTAATTAATTAATAATCTCACAGATTTCTCTCTCTATATATCAGTGAAGTGTTATTTTAATCATTTAAAGAATTAATAAATGGAGTGAAGTACAAATTATAATCTGTGTAAGCCTACATTCTTAGCCGCACTACTACCTGCAAAGAAATCCATGTCTCTAACAATAACACTGACGCAGCCGAGGCAAACATAAATATATAATATTTAAAGAAACAGTCAAATTACAAAGTTAATATTTTTAAACATGGGGCGAAGGCTACCGGAAAGTTTTTACCATACGTGCGGTTGCAACTACTTCAAGTGTTCGGCTCCCCAACAGTCGAAATAAAATACAACACCACCATAAAATTAACTTTCTTCAAATTGGCTTGCATACGTGGGGCAGAAACTACCTTCCTCACAGTAAACTTCAAGATGCATGTACAGTCGGGTGTAAAAAAGGCGTGTCGATATGCGGTTTAAGCTGGCAATCAATAATTAACACGCCTCTGCCGCGCCTTCCATCTCCCAATGGAATGGTTAATGCTTGAATGCCGAACCAATAAGAGCCGGACTCATTCAGGAGATAGAATGGACAGCTTTTGGAAGGCATATTGTGTAACTATTTACGTGACATATACCTATTCTCCAACCTTCCATCGTCCAGCTAGGTCTGACCTTCCTCCTTAGGATAATGCTAGTGTATCGGACTTCAGCTAAAACCAATTAGAGGATAGCTCATCTAAGGCAGACGCGGAACACAAATGATGAGATACTGCCAACATTCAAAACTTGAAAACACTAAAGGTAACCAAAAGCATCGTCACGTTTTTTAGCACTGGACGGTACATATATTACAAATGTTCAATATGACTTAGTTTAAACACAGGGTATATAAAGGGGGACCATTTAAGTTGAAACTGTACAATATCTCCAAAACCAAGCATTGTAGAAAGTAATGTCTTTAATAAAAGTTGCTTATTGAGGCAGTATTTTTAACACTTAAATAATTTCAGTCTAATTATATAAAATATAAATTCAATAACAGCCCACCTTAAAGCAATATGTGTATGTAACAATATATAATAAGTGTATATTATAGTCATTGTATGTGTTTATATTATTGTATACATGTGTAATAATGTTATGTGAATATATTACGTATTTTAATAATGTAGGAGCTGTGAGAATAATAAGTTAAAGGTTGCTAACAATGAGGTAAGAATGAGGTAACCTTGAGGCAATAATGAATTTGAAAGTTTAAATACTAGCCATTCTTGGAAGCAATAATGTAATTTTAGTGACAGTATATAAAAATAGCCAATCAACAACCAGAAAAAAGTTTTAGTTAAATGAAGGTATTCTATTGGATTAATATTAGCCAATCAGAAACTGAAAGTTCAGTTGCCTGCAAACAGCGTTACTAACCAGACGCAAAAAGTGTCCTCAAGAGATTTAATACGTATTCGTGTGAGACAGAAAAAATAGTTTACGTGTTAAAAAGTGCAAATAATTTATAAAAGAATCTCACAGCTCTCTATCAGTGAAGTATTATTTAAAATCGTGTCAAGCATTAATAAAAGGAGTGAAGTAAAATTATAATCTTAGTAAGCCTACATTCTTGTTGCACCACAACCCTGCTAAGAGAAACGTGTCTCTAAAATAAATACTGACGCAGCCAAGGCAAACATAAATGTAATATTTAAAGAAACAGTCAAATTACAAAGTTAATATTTTTTTAAACTTGGGGCAAAGGCCACCTGAAAATAAATTTGGGACGAAGGCTACCGGGTACCATACGTGCGGTTGCAACTACTTCAAGTTCGGTTCCCCAACAGTTGAAACACAATACAAATTACTTCAAATTGACGCCCAAAGCGTGGTGCAAGTAAGATACTTTCTACTTCATTATATTATGGGGAAAGTAAATGCATTAGTCGTGTTTTACTTAGCTGACGTTGTGATGGTCATTTTAAGGTTAATTTAAATTAACTAATTGTAGGTTCCCATTTAAATATTAAATAGAGCCCTCATAACGTCCTCCAAAAAAAAAGGTATGGGCATTTACTTTCCCCCATTATTTTATTAAAGATATTTCTTTCTACAACGCTTAGTTTTGGAGATACTGTACAGTGTCAACTTAAATGGTCCATCCGGTGTATATATCCTGTACGCGAGTTCTTTGGAGCATATTACGGTCAATGGTTGCTACTGCTTCTCATATCCGAACTTCAGTTCATTTAGATTTGGTCCTGAATTTCTATCGAACAGACGTGGCGCGGATTATGCTCCATGAAATAGCGGACGACAATGAGCGTGCTCCGCATCTGTATACTTCTCCATACTGTCTGATGGTGACGAAATTACAATCTCGTGTTCTGAATAAAAACTATCGAAGTACTCGGTAATTCCTGTCGGTTTCATTCAGTTTACCGATTATACTTACCGTGCTTCAAAGCGAAAGTTGCTGTTTATCCAACCAATAAGGTTGGAGGAATATATTTCCCTGCCACCTACAGTACTATATCTACACACGTTTCCATGCGAGTGATTACATACCATTTGCCAATTTACAGATAATACTGCCATCTGATGAGTGTTTTCAAACCATTAAGCCCTTCCCTCTGATAATCAAACAATGGGCAGTATGGAACACAGATTATTAATATGGTGTGGTGGAATATAATTCAACCGTCACCGGTGGCCATAGGATAAATGAAAATGAAGGAATGAGCTAATATATTAAATTTCCTTGCAGTGGAGGGGGGGAATTAAGAGCAGGGAACTACTTAACTCATCGTAAGGCTGCTGTAATGCTGTTAACTTCGCAAATTACAATAATAATTTTCATAAGTTTTCACTTATTTTTACCCTCATTTACATTTAAAAAAATCTGATGTGTTACACTCACTTGACTTTCTCTACTCTTGTACAAACTATTTTTACAAACGCTTATTCTCCATATGCTTCATGTTAATCGAGATGTTAATCTTATTTCTAATTTTCTTGTAGGTGCAAGGGGAATATGGTAGGCTTTAAGCGATAGTCAAATGTTTTAAGAGCTGGTTGCTATGTGGAGCATTCCATTCTCTTTGCATATCCAGGACATAAAAAATGAATAACGAATTCCCATTTGAGAAAAAGTATTGGAAAATTTAAGGAAATGGCAAGCAATATCTCGAAAATGGTTCACTCAAAAAAAAAGTATATGATATATATTGTGTATTTTAATGCGATCTACACTTTCTGTGTAGTAAAATATTGTCTATCTCTTATGGTTTACCAGTTATGCAAAAGTCGTTCACAATGAAGAATACTTTTGGAGACATTCCCAGAAAATTCAAGATATACATTTTATTTGTCATGAAAGTATCTTAAACATATGATATTTTAATTAAAATCGTTAGAGCCATTTCTGAAAAAATTAAAATGTTCGAAAAATGTTCCATGTGAAGGGTAATCTGGCGTGGGGGTATTTGCTTGAAAACCTTCGTGTCGCATCTCTGGAAGATACTGAACCTAAATACCAAGTTTGGTGTTTATCCGACTGTTCGTTTCTGAGTTATGCTGTTCACAGACACACACACGGAATCTCGTCTTACTATACGTAGTAGGGAAAGTAATAAATTTCAGCTAAAATTAATATCACTGCGTAAATTTGGTTACAAAGGCAAAATTAATAAAGCCAAATAAAATGGTTAATTAGGTTAGATGATAATGTCATATGTGACTTTTGTAGGTTAAATTAGACATTTTGGTAAGTCGGAGTAGAAAAAATTGTTGCAAAAAACGAACAACACTGATTAATTATCCATACATTCAACTAAAACAATTAAACCCCAATTGCTATTATGCTAAATTCTTATCTCGAAAATTATGACTATCTCTCACGGCAGAACATAACCTAATACAGTACGATCATAATACATATTATAAATACACCGTGTAGTTAATAAACTGTATCCACATCTTTTTCTTCATTGATTACTTAACAAGCTCACCTTTAGGACTTTTGAAGAAGGTGTTTTGTTGGAGTTGTTTATATTGCACCACGCTAATTTGAAGTAGATTTATTGTCTTTACGTATGCTGCTACGTATGAAAAGTCGATTTGATGTAGTTTGTATTGAAGGAGTTGTATCGTATTTCAACTGTTGGGGAGCCGAACTTGAAATTCATTGAAACCACACGTATAGTAAGTTTCCGGTAGCCTTCGCCCCAAATGTATTTTCAGGTGGCCTTTGCCCCAAGTTTAAAAAAAAATTAACTTTATAATTAAAATGTTTCTTTAAATATTTAATATTTATGTTTGCCTCGGCTGCGTCAGTATTATTGTTAGAGACATGGAAGTCTTGGCAGGGCGTGATGCGACAAGAATGTAGGCTTACACAGATTTTTAAGCTTTAATTCTCTCCTTTTTATTAATCCTTGGCACAAATTAAATAGCACTTCACTGACATAGAGAGCTGTGAGATTCTTTTATTTAATACTTGCACTTTTTTAACGCGTGTACTTATTTTTCGTCTCACACGAATACGTATTATATTTCTCTAGAGGACGAATCTTGCATCCAGTTACTATCACGGTCTGCAGGCAACTGACTTGATCTTAACCGTCTAAACTTGTAAATTTCTGTATTTTAAGTCTCTGATTCGCTAATCCTACTCCAATAGAATACCTAACTAAAGCTTTTTGTGGCTGTTGATTGGCTATTTTATACTGTCTCAAAATTTACATTATTGCTGCTCTAATAATGACTAGTAGTATTTAAACTTCCTTACTCATTATTGCCTCAAGGTTAACTCATTGTTACCTCATTGTTAGCAACTTTAAGTCTATTATTCTCACAGCTCCTACATTATTAAATTACGTAATACATTCACATAACATTATTGAACATGTTTACAATAATATAAGCATATGCAATGACTGTTACATACATTTTACAAATTATTACATACACATATTGCTTCAAGGCGGGCTGTTATTGAATTTACATATTATATAATTAGACTGAAATTATATAAGTGTTAAAAATACTGCCTGAAATTCCGTTTCCGAATCACATGGAAATTGCGTGTTTACATCTATGCTGCGAATATCATTATAATGCAACGCAGAACCGAATACAATCGTACAATCTACCGGCGGAGGGCGATGGATTTTTTTCGGGCGTAAAGATCCTTAGCATGGCTTCCTTCGGAAGGGAAGTAAAGACGGTGGTCCCGTGTCGTAGATTTAAAGAATCCCAAGTCTGATAAAGAGGCCTCTGAGCAAAATTACCGATCTTGCACGCCCAATACACAATGGGACGCTAAGGACCACAGCAGTTAAAGACCGTCCATAAATAAAACTAAATTTAATTTACGACTATGGAATGAATACCGTACTCATTACTGTGACTACAGTTTAACATGTGTACTCGTACGAGTGCCAAATCCAATTAAAACATTCGATTGTTGCAGGAAACTAACGTTTACAATCGATTGTTTAAAACATTCCGTTTGCCACTCACTATAATAACGTGTTGCATTGAACTGCAACGTGTTCTTCCCAGCGTCCTTGCTCAGCAGCCTTGGTGGCATAGTTTTGCATAATAATTTATAATGACCTGTATCTTGAATTTTCTGTGAAGTTCTATTTATTCTGAACGCATTTTATATGTTTGATTGCTCGTAAACGCAAAAAATAAACAACTTAGTGCGTGAAAGGTATGAATATTTTTAAAACGCATTTTGTATAAAATAAATATGTTTGTATCATTCACCAACCCTATTAATTTTCATTTTTAAGTAATTTTATATTTTTCAGTGCTTAGTCTCCATTTTTGTTTCTCGTGACATCATGCAAAGAGTATGGAATTTGAAAGGTAGTATATAGCAACTCGCTTTTTAAATATTTAACAACCTGTATACGAGCTACCTTTTGTATCTACAACGAAATATGACATTAAATTATTCCTGAAAGTGTTTATCTCGATTAAAACGAAGTGGAGAGAAAAACAAGATTTTGTAAGAATAGTTTGTAGGGGAGTAGGTAAGAGAAAGTCATATGAATGTAACAGATTGTTCTATTTAGAAATACAGTTATTGATGTTGGGGCTTGATAGAGTAGTGGCGCCTTCCGTTTCAATCAGGTAAGAGAATCCAATGCAGTAACAAGCTATTGTTGTTCTGGGAAGTATGACAAGCGTTATCACCCTCCAGGGCTCCACCCTTAGCGGACCGCACCCTCAGATAAACTGTACACTCTTCGTCAGAAATCGTTGCTTCACCCCGTGTTGTTGGAGTCCTGCTGGACAAGCGGAGTTAAACGAGATACTGCTAGTTCCCTTTCCCTAAACCGCTCAGAAGATGCAAATTATACGCATAACCTAATACAGGGACGTATAAAGAAGCTTATTTGGGGAGCAGGCGAAAGGACTAATCATTACATTAAAATTTTGGAACACTTGCAAGTGAGATACAGCCATAATACACTGATATACAGCATGTTCGGGAATTCCCCTTACAAACTTTTAGGACTTGTAGAGGGGACCGAATAGATCATGTTTTGAATAGCAACCCATGTCCGGAAACCTATACCACTTCTGTGCTATAACAGTTTCAAGTCGGTTTGCCTATAGTACCGCCGTTTTATCTCCGGCTCTGACAGTTTGCGCGACCGAGAAAGGCAGTGTTGCTAGTTCTTGCCCCTACAGTTAACACGTGTGTATACACGTGCCACGTCTTTGCAAAGTGCAAACCTCTTTCCATTACGGCTTCCCTACTGAAAAGTTCTTGAATTTAAAACCAAGTTCTTTTAGCACCTTGCTTAAACTTGTCTTACATCCATTAAATAATCCGGCTTGTTTCAAAGAACCCAGAAGTTTCTCTCAGGTAGGAAATTCTTTCCTCATATAAAACTGATAAATATGCTGCCTTATCGCATCCTTCTGAAAGGCATCCAGGGTTGTCTTAGGCCTGACTAGATCTCAATTTTCCTGGTGAATCAATTCTTCTGATGGCGTATTCAAACCGGCCGGGCATTTTTCCTTCGTCACGCTTTTCACAGTTGTTTTACCCACCTTCACTGCATCACAAACTCTATCCACTACTCTTGTCAAAAGAAGAGGTGCGCCGTTGTGTCGCTCCTTTTCAAAATATTCACGTAGCCCGAATATAAATTCACGGCTTTGCCTACGGTAAGACCCGATTTTTTTTCTTCGATTCTGAAGAACCACTAGCCATAGCGATATAACAACTATAACGATCGATAACTATAACAATAACTATAATGATAACTATAACAAGAATAACGCAGTAAATCGCACACGCACAAAAAACCAACTTCACCTGAACTAAAGCAAACAGCTACTGACCACACGTGCTTCACTTACAAGAGAATTGGCAACACAGTCCAAAATGCAGTGGACGCACACGGGGAAGAAGGCTGTAATTGGTCCTAGCAGACAACTTCCACCCTTTGCTGTGCGAGTCAATCCAGTACTGCAAACCTTGCCAGATTTTCGATTCTTTTCTTTCGTGTTGTGTTTTGCGTGTAGCAAAGCTCTTTACAACAACAGTAAACTATATTTATTAAAAACGTTAGAAGTAATCAAATTAGAATCCTGATTTATGTGTTGAAATGAGACAGAATAACTTCCTTTACTGCGAAAATGCACAGCGCTAGTATTGTTAGAGGTGGCCATTCTGATATATACCTGTCTCTTTCTTTAACCTCACGAAACGCCAGGGCCGAAGATACAGCGGCGTGATTATATTATGCAACCGGCTAGTCACGAGGAGCGGTGTTTACGTCAGACGAGCATCTCTCATTTGACCTCTGCCTGGTTTAAGCCCTGTAGAGTCAGATTCTGTAGAATTAAAAATTGTGGTCGCTGACAACAAATTGCAGAGATACCAGCAGTGATGGAGAAACCATCAGAATTTCATTTCTAAGTGCAATTTATGCAACAACTTTAATGTTCTTCACATCAAACCGGAGTTGTAGCGGATCAGAATGCCAAAAAATCTGATGTTTTACACTCACATGACTTTCTCTACTCTTGTACAAACTATTCTTCCAAACGCTTATTCTCCATAGGCTTCATGTTAATCGAGATGTTAATCTTATTGCTAATTTTTCTTGTAGATGCAAGGGGAATTGGTAGGCTTTAAGTGATAGTCAAATATTTTAAGAGCTGGTTGCTATGTGGAGTATTCCATTCTCTTTGCATTACCAGGACAAAAAATATGAATGACGAATTTGAGAAAAAGTATAAGTATTGGAAAATTTAAGGAAATAACAAACAATATCTCGAAAATGGTTCACTCAAAAAAAAAATGTATATGACATAAGTTGTATTTTAACACGATCTACATTTTTTGTGTAGTAAAATTTTGTCTATCTCTTATGGTTTACATGTTATGCAAAAGTCGTTCACAATGAAGAATACTTTTGGAGACATTCCCAGAAAATTCGAGATATACGAGGGTAATCCCAAAAGTAAGGTCTCCAAAGCGCTGGGATCGCAGGGAAACTGTTTGTGTGGATGTTGGCATACTGCTTTTTTCCTTCCTCCCTCCACTCTCTTCAGAAACCACGCCCATCCCTTAGCGCCCTCAGTCTTGGCTTGGCAGCCCTATATTCAAGTTACCTTGGGCAGCCAGTTATGGAGTTCCCATTAGCCACTATCGCCAGGCGCGAAGTTCGCGCAGTTATTCGCTTTTTGAGTGCAAAAGGGGTTAAAATTATCGAAATTCATCGACAGTTGATGGAAGTGTATGGAGAGTCTTGTATGGATATTAAAATGTCCGCAAGTGGTTTAGAGAATTTGCAAATGGTCGCACGGAAATTCATGACGAGGAAAGAAGGGGGAGATCGTCCATTTCTGACAAAACAATCGCAAAGGTTGAACAAATTGTGCTTCAAGATCGGCTCTCGATGAGCTCTACATTGTTGTTCCTGATATTTCTCGAAGCACTATTCATCGGACTTTGATTGAAGAGATGAAATTTCGGAAGGTGTGCGCAAGATGGGTCCCAAGAATGCTGAAGATCACAAAAGGCAACGCGCTGAAACTTCCCGCCAATTTCTTCAACGCTATGCAGATGAAAAGGACAACCTTTTGGATTCAATAGTCACGGGTGATGAAACCTGGGCTTTCCACTTCACACCAGAGACCAAACAACAATCACGTGAGTGGCGGCATTCCGGTTTACCCAAGCCGCGAAAATTCAAGAGAACACAGTCTGCCGGTAAAGTCATGGCAACTGTGTTTTGGGATCGAAAGGGGATATTGTTGTTCGACTTTATGGATCCTGGTACAACAATAAATGCCGATAGGTATTGTCAGACATTAAAAAAACTCAGACAGGCAATTCAGAACCGTAGAAGAGGAATGTTGAGCAAGGGCATAAGCCTTCTCCATGACAATGCTCACCCCCACACCGGCCGTCAAACCATGAATCCTCTGCAACAGTTTGGATAGGAAACCATCACCCATCCACCCTATAGTCCGGACTTAGCACCCAGTGACTACCACTTGTTTCCCAAGTTCAAAGAACACTTGGCTGGAAAGCGCTTCGGTGACGACGATGAAGTGAAAAATGAGGTCCATCAGCGTCTACAAACATGCATCGACCGAAATGGCGATTACGTGAAAAAATAGACAAATGTTAAAGCTTCATGCCATTGTGCCATTTGTTGTCAATAAAAGTTTCTTTGTATTTTAAAAAAATTGGAGACCTTACTTTTGGGATTACTCTCGTACATTTTATTTGTCATGAAAAGTATCTTAAACATATGATATTTTAATCAAAATCGTTAGAGCCATTTCTGAGGAAATTAAAATGTTAGAAAAATGTTCCATGTAAAGGGTAATCTGGGATAGGGAAATTTTCTTGAAAACCTTCGTGTCGCATCTCTGGAAGATACTGAACCTAAATACCAATGGTGTTTATCCGACTGTTCGTTTCTGAGTTATGCTGTTCACAGACACACACACGTACATGCTTCCAAAAATGTTTTTTTTTTTGGATTCAGGTGTCTCAAAACATATATTTCAGGTGAAATCTCGGTATCGATTTTTTGGGTGGAATACAATACTTCCCCTACTTACTATACGTAGTAGAGAAAGTAAAAATTACATTGATTGTATGTTTTAAAGGGAAATACTTTTTCATGTGCGCGCCGGAGTAGCGCAGTGGTTTCGTTTCAGCTTTTGGGGTAACGATTTAAGCCGGCCCTATCCGACTCTAAGAGCTTTTGGCAATTTAAGACTTTTGTCAGTGTTTGAGTTTTGTCATTCTTTCTCACATCCGACGCAAATATACTGTCCAGTTTGCTGTTATCTCTTTACTAAAATGTGGAATTATAAATAAAAAAATCTGATGTTCATATTATTTTCTCTAGCCACTATCACTTTAGTTTGTATCTACCTCATGCTAATCGAGATAGTTTCATGGCACATTTTGTTATAGGCTCATGGGGATACAAAAGATTGAAGAGATACTCAGATGTTTAACAAATGGATCATTTGCTGGCTTTGAATTTCGAAAATCTTTTCGTGACATCGCAAGAGGCCTCCCCCCCAAAAAGTGACCATATTTAATTAACAAAGTATTGAAGAAGTCAAAATTATAAGAATATTCCAGAAATAGCTGATGCCACAACAAATTTATTTGTAACAAACCGCATGCTTTTAAAAGATCTGCGGTTTTTTTTTGGTTAGTAGTTTTTGTTTATACCTTACGTTTTAACAGTTACACAAAATTCATTTAGAGTGAACAGGACTATTCCCAAAATTTCAATATATACATTTTATGCAAATATCTTAATCATATGTTATTTTAATGAAAACTGTTGGAGACATTTTTAAGAAAATCTGATGTGTTACACTCACATGACTTTCTCTACTCTTGTACAAACTGTTTTTACAAACGTTTATTCTCCATATGCTTCATGTTAATTGAGATGTTAATCTTATTGCTAATTTTCCTGTAGGTGCAAGGGGAAATGGTAGGCTTTAAGCGATAGTCAAATTTTTTAAGAGCTGGTTGCTATGTGGCGCATTGGATTCTCTTTGTATGTCCAGGGCATAAAAAATGAATAAAAAATTCCCATTTGAGAAAATGTATTGGAAAATTTAAGGGAATAATAAGCAATATCTCGAAAATGGTTCAATCAACAACAAAAAATGTATATGACATAAATTGTGTATTTTAAAGCGAGCTACATTTTTTGTGTAGTAAAATTTTGTCTATCTCTTATGGTTTACCAGGTATGCAAAAGTCGTTCACAATGAAGAATACTTTTGGAGACATTCCCAGAAAATTCGAGATATACATTTTATTTGTCATAAAAGTATCTTAAACATATGATATTTCAATCAAAATCGTTAGAGCCATTTTTGAGAAAATTAAACTTTTCGAAAAACGTTCCATGTAAAAAGTAATCTGGGGTGGGGGGATTTTCTTGAAAACCTTCGTGTCGCATCTCTGGAAGATACTGAACCTAAACACCAGGTTGGTGTTTATCCGACTATTCGTTGTTGAGTTAATATGTTCACAGACATGTTTCCAAAAATGCTTTTTTTTTGGATTCAGGGGGTCTCAAAACATGTATTCCCGGTGAAATCTCGGTATCGAATTTTTGGGTGGAATACAATACTTCCCCTATTTACTATACGTAGTAGAGAAAGTAAAAACATTTATGAAATAACGAAACGTTTTCATGCAAATGGTGGTTTCGGGTGGGAGATTTTCTTGATTGGATTCAAGGGGCCTCAAAGCGTGTATTTCCGATGAAATTTCCATATTAATTTTTGGAGGAACCCATACTTTCTATATCTACTGAGGAAAGTGGCACAGATACTCTTGTTATTGTAGTTTAATATTCCTTGATTTTGGAGGATTTCGACAAGTATTCCCGGGAATATTAGAGATGTCAAAAAAGCACCGCGTTCAAATCACAGAACATCAAACCATGGCAATCAGCATTCCAAAGAAGCCCAGAATATCACTTCAGTGACTTAAGCATTACCCTTGTGATCTCTCTTAGAAGAATGTCATAAGGAAAGGATCAAAGGTGGAGGATGGAATGAAAACCCGACAGAAATGCCCATTACTGATGGTGCCATTCAACTCACAGCCTCGGTCCACTTCGCTCAACCTTGATTCCTTAGCTGTTACCTTTGTCGTCGTAAAGGTCAGATGTTTATTGTTGCTTCAGATACAAGACAAAAACTGTTTAATGCCCTAGAAGGATGGGAACCGCTTTTCGTTCGGCAGTTGTCATTCTGAGAAAAACACTGTGGCTTGTCAACTAGTCGCCATGGTGATTCATATACTAGACGCTTGAAACTTGTTCCTTACTGCATATCATCGTGGAAAACAATCACTGGGTGCCCTTAGCTTTATTACAAATATAAATATTGCGATTATTTCTTTGAAAGTCTGTGTTCCTCTACCCCCTCCTTCTGCAAAACTTATTCTCTCATCTAGTTTATGTTAATTGAGATAAACGTTTGCAGAAATGGTCTCATTACACATGTCGTTGTAGGAATTTTGTTTAAAGAAAATTAAGCTCCTTAACTGCCTTAGCGTCCCATTCTACAGGGTTATTCAAAAAGAAGGAACAGACTTTAAATATTTATTTATAATGAACGACAATAGATTGCGATGCATACGACACATCATTGAATAGAGGAAACTTTCAAATTTTTATTTTATGTGTTCAAAATGAGCACCATTTTGTTATGTGAGGACGACCAGTGCTTTTTGCATACGCAACCATCTTCTACGAATTTATTGTATCAATTGTAAACTTTTTATGACGAGACGGCTCGTTGTTGAACTTAAAACGAAATGGTCGCTGCAATGAAACAATGGATTGACTCTTTGCATATTGCAGCACACAAAACGACTTTTCCTGTGGCGTCGCCATTTTCTCGTAAAGAAACATCGCGCTGTAGGCACTGAATAGAACTAATAGGTGGGACTTAAAACTTTGAACTTTCCTCTATTCATTAGAAATAAATATTTAAAGTCTGTTTATTCTTTTTGAATATTGAGCGTGAAAGAGCTCAGAGGCCTCTTTATCAGACTTGAGGTTCTTTTACGTGCCATAAAGCTATGACACGGGACCACCGGCTTTACTTCCCTTCCGAAAAGCCATGCTAAGGATTTTTACTCCCGAAACAATGCATCTCCCTCCGCCGGGTTTGAATCCGCGACCTCGGGAACTAGAGGCTAGCATGGTAACCACAACACCACGGAGTACCACAGGTTAAAGAAAATACAGGAGATTGAAGCGATAGCAAAATGTTTAAAAACATTGCTATTTTGTCCTTGAAATTCTTTAGTATCTGCGCTAACAGGAAACATACTATTGGGGACTTTAAAAAAAGTATTCAAATATTTTGAAAGTTCCAACAAATAACCATTATCTCGGAAAAGATTTGTGTCACAAAAATTTGACATAAATCTACGTTTTTACTGTAGGATCTATATTTTTGTGTACTCAGTTTATGTCTTGTTCAATATCAGTTAGGCAAAGCCTAGAATGATCAAAATGAAAAGAACTTCACAAGCAAAGATTTTATTTTTCATATAATTGTCTTAGACGTAAATTGTATTTGAATAAAAATCGTTAGGAACAATTTTGAGAAAATAAAAAAATAGAACGTTTTATAGATAAAGGGTAATTTGGGTTGGGGGACTTTCTTTAAAGTATTCGTTTTACATTATTGGAAGATATTGAACTTAAATACCAAGTATGGTATTTATCCGACTTTTTGTTTTTGAGTTACACCAGACAGATACACACTGATCTTTTTAAATTGTTTTTGAGGGGGACTCAGGGACCTCAAAAAGTGCATTTTCGTTGCAATATCGTTATTGACTTTAGGGTGGAATACAATACTTCTTCTATCTACTATAACTGATGTTCAGAAAGTAAACAGTAATGCTTCTAACTACATTACGTTATTCATTACAAGTTTTTACTCAGAAATTATATCAAACGAAGCAATAAGAACATGCGGAAACTGCACGCAAATGTTTATCGGAAGCAGGGAGGAATAAATTCAGAAGCAGTGGCCCTGGAGAAATAAATTATTACTCCACAATCTTGGTGATGAGCTGCTGCGAGGAAATGGAAACTTTGAGTCAGATGACGTCCTTATACTTGGGCAAATGTAACATACAGCAGAAGTATTTTGAAAACTACTTAAGAAAACAAAATTAATTTAATACAAATTATATTTTTAATGGTCACTACGAATTCCCTGAAATGAGTTTTTTACTTTGTCTACTAGTATAGTAAGTAGACGAAGTATTGCATTCCACCAAAAAATTCGATATCAAGATTTCACCAGAAATACATGTTTTAAGGCCCCTGAATCTAAAAAAAGCATTTTTTAAAAAAGGTCCGTATGTGTGTGTCTGTGAACAGCATACCTCAAAAACGAAAAGTCGGATAAATACCAAACTTGGTATTTGGATACAGTATCTTTCATAGATGTGGCACGAAGGTTTTCAAGAAAATCCCTCACCCCCGACTACCCTTACTTTAAATATCTTTCGAAAAGTTTGCTCTAACCATTTTGACTTAAAATATCATATGCTTAAGATATTTTCATGGGAAATGAAATGTATATCTTGCATTTTTTTGGAATGTCCGCAAAAGTCGTCTTCATTCTGAATGAATTTTGCATAACTGGTAAACCGTAAGAGATAGACATCATTTTACTGCATAAAAAATGGATCTCGTCAACACGCACAATTTATGTCATATACATTTATTTTCTTTGTCGAGTGAACCATTTTCTTGCTATCTGTTTGAATTTTACAATACTTATACTTTTTCCCAAAGAGAATGGAATACTCCACATAGCAACCAGCTCTTAAAATATTTGACTATCGCTTAAAGCCTACCATATTCCCCTTGCATCTACAAGAAAATTAGCAGTAAGATAGTTTCTGGAAATGTTTATCTCGGTTAACATGAAGTAGGTGGAAAATAAGCATTTGTAAAGATAGTTTGTACAAAAGTAGAGAAAGTCATAAGTGAAATATATCAGATTTTTGTTTATCGCGTGTGACAGGGGTTAGACAGCTGCTGTGGAGAATTTGATTAAATTCAATTAAATATATCGATTTAGGTTGAAGAGAATATTTTGGTGCACAAAATTTATGTTTTGTTTCGATAAAACTTGGAAGCTTTAATCAACCATTCAGACAAGTGATTTAAAATCTTATAGCTTATCTAATTAAAAACTGATTCCTCTACCCACGGTGTGTTATTCACGGTATGTTTTGCCTATAAGTGATTTCAAATTAAGCTATAAGTACTTCGTTACGTACATCGAGGCATTCAAATGTTTGTGGAAGCTTGAAGGAAGACATTTTGAAGTCGTAATAACGAGCTCTTGCAAAGGAAAAGAAAACATAAGAATAAAGTTTATAGCATGTTCCATCTGGTGGCGCACTTGCATTTGAAACATTCAAGGTCGAATTCATAGTCGTCGCTTATTTCAAGAAAGTCCTTAAGCAGCGATTTTGAATACAAAGACGCGACTCTTTCAGGCGAATAAGGAAATGCTTATTCATATAAGGAAGTTCCGACCTCCGCTTATATGCAATAAGGAGAGCCGACGCCTTCTTGCATCAACTGCCTACAACGGACGTTAACGATAAAGCGATTTCGTGGAGTATATGGAATTTCATAACGAAATTATACTGCGCATTAATAAACGAATTTGTCTGATTTGCAGAATACACTTTAAACGTATAGGGATGCTGAATTTAAGAAGCGATATCGGTTTACGAAAGCCGCTGTTGTAATAACCTAATGTTTCTGCTAAACAACGTAATCTTAACAAACAGAGGTTATGAAGTCGCAACGTGAGATAGGTTACTTGAAAAAATAATATATAGAATCTCAGTGCTATAACACTATCCATATGTTTTCTGTTCAAATGTTTTCCCATTTATGTTGTCCAGCGTCCTTAGGTGCCTGGAAAACGAGATTCCACTGCACTTATTCAGAACCATTTAATAAAGTCCTAAAAATAAAATGCGGAAATATTTCTGCAATGAATAAAGTACACCTCTGTAGTGTTTTTCTCGATCAAATTACCTATTTTACATAATCACTACGACCGCAAAAGTCACTTAACAAGTCACCGTCTTCACGATTAATTCGCAAATATACGTTGGGTTATCAAAATCTTGAACAGAGGTTTACCGATTTCGCGTGTAAAACCGCTGTTAAGGCCAAACAATATAAGTTATTAGGTACTTTGCTTTTCTGATTACTGCTAGATGGAGTGGTAATTGAATTTGTGATTTGCTTGCATGCATACATACACACAGTATACGCATTACGTAAATACTAGCTAGAAAGTCAGGTTTTCGGTTTTAAAACAGTCAAGAGTAAAAACCACTTCAGGCCAGCACAACACACTACGTCCGATTGCCTGCAGTCTACGATGTCTTTGTATCTCAGCACCAACTCGTTTAGTTGGTTTCTTTCCTGCTCGCTGAAATGCTTTCCTTTTGGCATTGTAACGGGGATAAATAAGGGTGGCGGGTTTCTGACTCGGAAGGATTTGCCTTGCCGGCTGCTCAGGTAGAGGGTTAAAGGTTGGATATGAGATCTTATCTCAGGGAGTGTGGATAGGAGGTTAATGGCACTCGCATTTCTCCTTCACTGGCCCGTTTATTGTGATGATCCACACTGTGTTCCTCTTACCGAATCCCCCTCACACAAGACTTAATTCCGCCTATCATTTCTAGCTCTCATTTACGTGCTTTCCCCTTTCTATTTCCCTTCTTACTCTGAGAGGTATAAAGTTATTATTTTGGTCGACCGGAATTTATTCATTTCTAGACGCCTTTCCGGACACTAACTTTCACATATATTCTGCCTCGATGCTTGACATGAAATCTCACCCAAAGTTCGATACGAAGTCTCTACAGTTCGACACGAAGGATCCATGTTACCCACGTCACAAACGCCTCTGCCTCATAGATACTTTTTCTATTCCCGCCTATTTTCCAGTTTCATTCCTCCTTTTTACTATTCACGTGACTTTTCTAACTTCTCATTGGTCATTTTTCTAAGTTTTACGCCGTTTCTCATTGGTTTGCTATATTTTAAAGTTGACCTTCACTGCGTCTAACATTACCGTCTTATTTCCGCCTGATTACCTTTTCTGTGCGGTTGACTGCATCTGACTTCCCGTCAGTTGTATTCGTTTCCTGTGGGCTTCACAAATTCTATGTAGCTTAAGTGCTCGCTAATGTCTTCGCCTGTTTGTTCGTGAAACATTTCCCATTTTTACAGTTTTCGCTAGTCTCTCTTCGCTCTGAAATACGCTGTTTCATACATTTTATTTTCATCTGTTTTATTTTATTTAGGTTCATTTTATTTATTAGTGTCTGTTCTTTACTTAATCTCCGTCGTCAAGATTTTATTCCCCCTCTTTCCTAGTCCTTCATATTAGCTTAATTCTTTATTATTATTATTATTATTCTCAATCTTATTATTATTATTATGATTATCATGATGATTATCATTATTCTTATTCTTTCCCTTCGGGCGGATCCTATCACTTCAGCATGTATTCGACCTAACTAATGTAACGGTATAGGTATACTACAAACCCTTAACTAAATTTACAATCTACTTGATTTTAAGCGAAGGTTAACTAATTAATAAACTTACCATTTAAAACTCACAAACTTCTACCACGTGTTCAACAGCTGTTGTGAACAAAACAAGGAAAATTAAAATGGCGGCTGTCTATGTGGTTATCTACATGTTCGTTTACACATTCCTTCGCGCATCTGAGTGGCTGTGAAACAGCTGAACTACGTGTGTTCGGAAATAAGTAAGCGTTTAACACTGAGTATATAAGTACCGTCTATGTATACCAAATGGTAATAGCGTTTCCTTATCATAATGAAATGCTTATTGCTTAAGCATCTCCTTTTCACATAAGCGACGACTATGAATTCGACTCTCAGTGTGGAACATCTTGGAAACGCCTAACGCCACGACAAACAAGAAACAATTGACGCAAATTGTTTGTTTTAATGAGCTCCGGTTTTTTTCCTGAAGTAAGCCTTTGTCTATCTCTTATGGTTTTGTAGTTATACAAAGTTTAACTAGAATGAAGGTGGTTTCACAGATTATTAAACAATTCAAGATGCATATTTTATTTCTCATGTCAAATACCTCAGATACATATTTTAAGGCAATACATAGGTGAAATTTGCAAAATAAGATAAACAGTTAAATTGTATTTTTATTATGCTTGTACCCTGTAGTTTTATGCTACACTGTTCTTTTCTTAATATCGGCCATTTTTAATATTCCAAACATTCATCTAAATGTCCCCTTGCTGGCAAAACGCAGTGTTTAACTTCGAATCCGCTGTTTCCAGCCTTTGTTTTGTCTTTTTTTTTTTGTTAGCATTTTTCGCTAATCAAAATGCTCCGTGCACCACAGCTTTTAATTTATTATAGTGGATTCCTGCGATGCTATCACACTTTACAGTTCAGGCAATGAAATGTGGGTAGAAATCTCATTAAAAAGGGCAAGTTGTTATTGGAAACGTAATTAATAATAATTAAAAACTGGGCACAAAGCAAACTACATTTATACACACACAATGGGACACGGATATGTTACACAATGTTGGGTGTAATAATGAAATTTGCAGTTAATTTTTATAAGAGATTTTCCTCAATAATTACCTTTATATTGTTAAATAACTTCACTTTTCTAAAAACTACATCGTCTGTAAAAGATGGTCACTTTATGAAGGTTAAGATTTGCTCTCCATGTTGAAGGTAATAAATTGAAAATACCTATATAACGAAGGAAAATAAAATAATTTGTCTTTATCAGAATATCATACGAGTTTACTCGTTTTTGTCCCTCCACTTCACTTAGGTTCTCATTTCATTTCACCTTTCATATGCTTGGTTTGTTTCAGGGTGAAAGTGTCGGCGGAAATCTGGATGTTGCAAGACAGGAGAAAAGGATTCTCTATGTAACCCTTCGCCCCCGGAATGATGGCGGGCTTATACCCCCAGTGGATGTATAAGCGCGCAGGTGTGGGGGGGGGGGAGCCGGCAGCACCATCTGTAAAAGATAGGGAACCTGCCCTCTGCCCTGTCGTGCCTCCTGTTCCCACCTCCTGTGTCTCCTCTCACCTGAAATGACCGTAGCCCCTGTAAGCCGGTTTTGACGACAATTTTTAAAAATATAATATAGTTAATTTGCAATTAAATATTATCTATACTTTCTTATAAGTTGCTAAAAAAAAAGTCTGCTGTGTTGCACTCACATGACTTGGTTACGATTTAAACAAACGCTTATTTTCCATATGCTTCATGTTAATCGAGATATCGAGATGTCAATCTTATTGCTTATTTTCTTGTAGGTGCAAGAGGAATATGGTAGGCTTTAAGCGATAGTCAAATATTTTAAGAGCAGGTTGCTATGTGGAGCATTCCATACTCTTTGCATATCCAGGACATAAAAGTAAAAAAAAAAAAAAAAAAAAAAAAAAAAAAAAAAAAAAAAATCCCCATTGGAGAAAAAGTGGAAGTATTGGAAAATTCAAACAAATAACAAGGAATATCTCGGAAATGGTTCACTCACAAAAGAAAGTATATAACAAATTGTGTGTTTTAAGAGATCTTCATTCTTTGGTAGTAAAATTTTGTCTATCTCTTACGGGTTACCGGTTATGCAAAAGTCATTGAGAATCAAGAGGACTTTTGGAGACATTCGCAGAAAATTCAAGATATACATTTCATTTGCCATAAAAATATCTTAAACATATGATAATTTTATCAGAATCGTTAAAGCCATTTTTGAGAAAATAAAAATTTCCCAGAAATGTTCTATGTAAAGGGTAGTTCTGGGTGGAGGAATTTTCTTGAAAATCTTCGTGTCGCATCTTTAAAACATGCTGAACCTAAATACCAATTTTGGTATTTATCTGACTTGTCGTTTTTGAGTTATCGTGTTCACAGACACACACGCGGACATGTTTACAAAAATGCTTTATTTGGGTTCAGGGCACCTCAAAACATGCATTTTTAGTAAAATCTCGGTATCAAATTTTTGGTTGGAATGCAATACTTCCCTTACTTACTATACGTAGTATAGAAAGTAAAAATCTTCTATACCCACACGGTTTCTATAACAATCTCAAATTCACATAAATCGCTTATGTTACACTATATGTAAAAAGTGATTTTTCTACCTTCACTAAGTTACTTTCGGTAACTTTACCTAGACATTGTTTAGGATAGGATTCAACGCATAGGGGGACTTAGCAGATTGATCTACATACATCTTTTGTACGTATGCCACGGACGAGGTGGCCCCCGGAGGGATGAGGTGAGAGGAGACAGATGGCGCCCGGACCAGGGGGCACGACATGCATAGGACAAGCTCCCTAACATTTACATATTTAAACTCCCCGGATGGGCACGGGTGCTGCCGGCTCTCCTCCCCCTTGTAGGCTTACACCCCCGAGGGTGGGAACCCATAATCCACCCCCATTCCGGAGTACGAAGGTTTCCACAGAGCATCCTTTTCCCCTTGCACACTTCCGGACCTTCCGCCGACACTTGCAACCCTGAAAGAGACCACACAGATGAAAGGTGAAGTGAAATTAGAATGGAGGCGAAATGGAGGTAAAGGAAATTCGGGGAATTTAATGACCCTTCGGTGCATTTGCCTAGCGACCCCGGAAAAAAACCCGAAAAAACCCATGTGTCAAGAAGGTCGGCCACGGAATTCGAAACCACAACTTCCCGAATGCCACCGCCAGGGCCATCCCGCTCGGTTAGGCCTTGTTTAAAATTAAGCAAGAATATTTCATCTTGCGGAAACAGCATTCAAATGTTTATTCGGTAATGAGCTCTAACTGTGGAAAGTAAAAAAAAATTGAAAGAAAGAATCGCAAATTTACATGCATGTCCGCTAGATGACACTTTGGAAAGATTAAACTGATAATATGGAATATTTCGAAAACGGATAATACTACGAAACAGTTTAGCTGACACAAATTGTGTATTTTAATGAGCTCTATGTTTTTTTTCTGTTCTGAGTTGTTTGTTAAGATTTTTCTTATACAAAATTATATATAATTCATCCACGTAAAGGAAATTCACAGGGTATTCAAAGAAAACTCAAGGTATTAATTTAATTCTTATGTCAACGTACTAAACATTTGACAATTTTATGAAAATCGTTAGAGCCGTTCTTGGGAAAATATAAAATAATAATATTTCTTCCATGCAAAGGAAATATAAGCTTCGGCAGTTTCTTGAAATTCTTCCTGTCGTGATCTTGGAAGTTGCTAAACTTAATATCAAATTTGGCATTTAACCGATTTTTGGTTTTGAGTTATGCTGTTCACACATAATTTTTTTTTCTAAAAATGATTTTATTGGGTTCAGCGAACCTGAAAACGCTTTTTTTTCCGATGAATTCTCGATAGCGAATTTCTAGGCGAAATACAACTCTTCCTCTACCTACTATTATTAAGTGGTAGAGAAAGTAAAAGGTGAAATTCTTTGAAATCTTGGTGCTTAAAACAAATATATTAGTTGCGATTCTACCAATGAGATGTGTGTGCGCGCACGTGTGAGCGTGCTTGTATATCTGGGAAACGTTTATCTATTTCCATGGAGATTTTTCAATTTTCAGTTACGTTAATCAATTGTAAAACAGCTTTCAAGGCGTTTTACCTCCTCAAGAAGGGTTGGCAACACTGACAGCACACGGTAAGCTTAAGTAGCCAACCGTCTCAAAATCTGCTTAGCCAAATAAGCCGTCAAGTTTGGTAATGCTGAAATAAGATTAGAAAGTTGGCTGACCTGTGGTGGGAGTTTGTTACGAAACTAAGCGCAGCGAAATCCGGGGGATTACGGCTTACAGTCAGGAAATATATGCCGACTTAAGCCGAACTGTCCGGATTCTTTTCTCCAAGAAGCCCATGTGTGACTCTTACGCAGTTTAAATAAAGAAATTAATCTGGGTCTTGTTCCTGAATAGTAAGCCGATATAGCAGATATAATATTTCACTCTTGATGAATATTTTAAGACATTAATACGCTTGCTTCCAGAAGAGCATAATTCAAAAATCGGTTGTGTCAGATTTATACGACATTCTCTACGCATTACACCTTAGCATAATCCCTTATGTAAGATATTATAATATTCATGTAAAAAGTTATTCCTTTATCCACGTATATTACTCAAGAAATATTTTAATCATCTTCTACATCACGTATTGGACCATATTAGACAAGAATGAATATGAGAAACCATGTGGTTTATCCGGGGAAACGTGTCAGTTGGGGAATTTAATGTCATATTGGCATGTTGCCATTGTAGCTCAGATAGATAGAGCAGCGGTACGGAAAGCCGAAGATACGTGGTTCAAATTCCGGCTATAGCAACGAATTTTTCAGTCTGATTCTACCTAATCTGCACACTGGAAGTAAATTAATTATCTTTTTCTTGTCCGCCATAAGTTTCCTTTTTTCAACTGATTCTCTTTTATAATCTTTTTTATATTTTATTGCTGTCCATTTGATTTATATGAGCCCACTATTCATTTCTTCACTTTATAATATCATTTATATTCTCCAAGTATGATGACTTCTTATGCCCTCATTGTAATGCTTTCTATTCTTTTTAGGCCTTTCTTACAAACCTCATTTCTGTTGTTTGGAGTTTTATTTCATCTACAGCTTTCAGTGTCCACACTTCTGCTGCATAAATACATGTAGGGAGCACAAAAGCTTTGTATCGTTTTCATTTTGTTTCTTTCCTCCGTTTAATCCTTAAATTTCTGTTAATTGTTCTGTTATTATAGTTCATTCTGTTGATCGTTTCGTGAACATTAATATAAAAATTATGATATATCCGATTTACGGCACGTAAAAGAACCTCAAGCCTGATGGAGGCTTCTGAACAAAATTTGCGGTTTTTACCTTCTCTACTACGTATAGTAAGTAGGGGAAGTATTGTATTCCACCCAAAAATACGATACCGAGATTTCACCGGAAATATATATTTTGAGACCCCCTGAATCCAAAAAAAAGCATTTTTGGAAACCTGCCCGTGTGTGTGTCTGTGTGTGTGTGTGTGTGTGTGTGTGTGTGTGTGTGTGTGTGTCTGTGAACAGCATAACTCAGAAACGAACAGTCGGATAAACACCAAACTCGGTATTTAGGTTTAGTATCTTCCAGAGATGCGATACGAAGGCTTTCATGAAAATCCCCCCAACCAAGATTACCCTTTACATGGAAAACTTTTCGAAAATTATAATTTTCTCAAAAATAGCTAACGATTTTGATTAAAATATGACATATTTAAGATATTTTCATGTCAAATAAAATGCATATCTCGAATTTTCTGGGAAATCTCCAAAAGTATTCTTCATTGTGAACAACTTTTGCATAACTGGTAAACCATAAGAGATAGACAAAATTTTACTACACAAAAATGAAGATGGCGTTAAAATCAGAATTAAGGTCATATACATTTTTGTTGTTGAGTGAACCATTTTCGAGATATTGCTTGTTATTCCCTTAAATTTTCCAATACTTATACTTTTTCTCAAATAGAAATTCGTTATTCATTTTTTTGTCCTGGTAATGCAAAGAGAATGGAATACTCCACATAGGAACCAGCTCTTAAAATATTTGACTATCGCTTAAAGCCTGGCAATTCCTCTTGCATATACAGACTCTTAGCAATAAGATTAACATGGAGCATATGGAGAATAAGCGCTTGTAAAAATAGTTTGTACAAGAGTAGAGAAGGTCATGTGAGTGTAACACATCAGATGTTTATATTTTATTGCTGTCCATTTGATTTATATGAGCCCACTATTGATTTCTTCGCTTTATAATATAATTTATATTCTCCAAGTATGATCGACTTCTTATGCCCTCATGCTTTCTATTCTTTTTAGGCCCTCTACATTTTTTCATAAACCTTATTTCTGCTGTTTCGAGTTTTATTTCATCTACAGCTTTGAGTGTCCACACTTCTGCTCCATAAATACATGTGGGAAGCACAAGAGTTTTGTATAGTTTTCATTTTGTTTCTTTCCTTGGTTCAATTTTTAAATTTCTGTTAATTGTTCTGTTATGATTCATTCTGATGATCGTTTGGTGAACATTAATATAAAAATCTGATGTGTTACATTCACATTACTTTCTCTACTCTTGTAAAACTATTTTTACAAACTCTTATTCTCCATCTATTTCATATTAATCGAGATAAAAATTTGCAGAAACGACCTTTTGACATGCAAAAAGAATTACATTTTACACATAGCGACCAGTCCTAACATATTGGACTATCCCTTAAGGCCTACTATGTTCCCCTTGTTTTGTATTTGCAAGGGCAATATAGAAATACAGTAGCCTTTAAGTACATACATATCTCTTAATAGCTCGTTAGTAGGTGCAGCACCATTCTCTTTGCCACAGATTAATACTCTTTGCATATCCAAGACAAAAAAATGAATAACGAAATCCCATTTGAGAAAGTAAGTATTGAAAAATTTAAGGGAATAACAAGCAATATCTCGAAAATGGTTCACTCAACAAAAAAGTGTATATAACATAAATTGTGTATTTTAACGCGATCTAGATTTTTTGTGTAGTAAACGTTTGTGTATCTCTTATGGTTTACCAGTTATGCAAAAGTCGTTCACAATGAAGAATACTTTTGGAGACATTCCCAGAAAATTCAATATGTACATTTTGTTTGTCATAAAAGTATCTTAAACATATGATATTTTAATCAAAATCGTTAGAGCCGTTTTTGAGAAAATTAAAATTTTGAAAAATGTTCCATGTAAAGGGCGATCTGGGGTGGGGGGATTTTCTTGAAAACCTTCGTGTCGCATCTCTGGAAGATACTGAATCTAAATACCAAGTTTGGTGTTTATCCGACTGTTCGTTTCTGAGTTATGCTGTTCACAGACACGGACATGTTTCCAAAAATACTATTTTTGGATTCAGGGGGTCTCAAAACATATATTTCCGGTGAAATCTCGGTATCGAAATTTTGGGTGGAATACAATACTTCCCCTACTTACTATACGTAGTAGAGAAAGTAAAAGGCTGAACGCCACATGTGGGACGTGAACCAGAAATCTGTAAACTCTCCGTGCAAATATTGCCAGTTGGCTTGATATCGTGTAATTGCGCTGAGGATTTTAGGGGTATCTGAATCAGATGAGAAGATTTAATCCGCGTACGAGCGTCTACCCATGCTACCTCAGTAGTAGGAGCTTCGGCAAGGAAAACCGAAGAACCGGCGCTCGAGTCCCACTCGTGACATGGTCTAATTCAGTATTAAAATGGATATAAACTGTATAATTTAATAGGCTCTACATTTTATTTCTAGTAGGTTTTTTCTATATTTTATGAACTAACAGCTAAACGAACTCTTTCAGAGGAATATTTCACAGACTATTTACATATAATTCAATGTATACATTTTATTAGTTATGCAAATATCTTAAATATATGGTATTTTAAACAAAATCATTACAACTATTTTTTTGAAAATAAGTTAGGAAAAGTGTTTGCATGTGAAGGGTAGTTTGGGGTGGGAAATTTTCTTGAAAAATCGTCTGGCGTGCTTAAACAGTGTGGAGCAAGTATGAAATTAGCTGTTTTCAGGATTTTTGTTTCAAATTATGCTGTTCACACACACACGCACACGCGGAAATGTTGTCTCCGTATAATATTAACACGGTGCTTTATATCGTGTGTTACTGTATAAAACGTATGGAAATACAAAAGAGATTTATGAGATACAAAAAGATAACGAACATTTTCCTTGAAAAGCGAAGGCAATTCCATATAGGGGAAAGGTCCCTAATTTGAACTGCCTCTTAAATTGAACCGCTCCGATATTTTCTAAACTGTTCGACAGATGGCACCATAATCCTAGCAGAAGGTAGTGTGTACAGCTATGAATGCTTGGAGTTGTTGACTTTGCAATCTGAGCTGTGGTTTCAGCTGTATGCTGTGGTTTCAGTTATACGATCAATTAGATAAGTTTGTGATGATCTATATATATTACATGTTATGAACTGTTTATTTAGCAACAATATTCATGCACACATTTTTTACTTTCTCTACTACGTATAGTAAGTAGGGGAAGTATTGCATTCCACCCAAAAATTCGATACCGAGATTTCACCGGAAATACATGTTTTGAGAATCACTGAATCCAAAAAAAGCATTTTTGGAAACATGTCCGTGTGTGTGTCTGTCTGTGTGTCTGTGTGTCTGTGTGTCTGTCTGTCTGTGTGTCTTTGTGTCTGTGTGTCTGTGAACAGCATAACTCAGAAACGAACAGTCGGATAAACACCAAACTTGGTATTTAGGTTCAGTATCTTCCAGAGATGCGACACGAAGGTTTTCAAGAAAATCCTCCCACCCCAGACTACCCTTTACATGGAACATCTTTCGAAAATTTTAATTTTCTCAAAAACGGCTCTAACGATTTTGATTAAAATATCATATGTTTAAGATATTGTCATGACAAATAAAATGTATATCTCGAATTTTCAGGGAATGTCTCCAAAAATATTCTTCATTGTGAACGACTTTTGCATAACTGGTAAACCATAAGAGATAGACAAAATTTTACTACACAAAAAATGTAGATCGCGTTAAAATACACAACTTATGTCATATACGTTTCTTTTGTTGAGTGAACCGTTTTCGAGATATTGCTTGTTATTTCCTTAAATTTTCCAATACTTATACTTTTTCTCAAATTCGTTATTCATTTTTTTTATGTCCTGAACATGCAAAGAGAATGGAATTCGCCACATAGCAACCAGCGTTAAAATATTTGACTATCGCTTAAAAGCTACCATATTCCCCTTGCATCTACAAGAAAATTACCAATAAGATTGACATCTCGATATCTCGATTAACATGAAGCATATGGAGAATAGGCGTTTGTAAAATTAGATTGTACAAGAGTAGAGAAAGTCATGTGAGTGTAACACATCAGATTTTTCAAGCAGTGTCTCTCCTGAAGCTTCCAAAATGGCGTGGCTCGTAAATTGAACCACTGTTTGAACCCTATATTGAACTGGTCCAATTTAGCAAACCTATTGAAGTTCTAGGATTGCTCAACTGCGAATATTATATATCGTGTGAATAAATATCCACATAGTATGCTAAGTTAAAAAAAATCATGTTACAAACAGCGGATGACATGAACATGTGACTTGTCTGAAATGATGGACATGATCCAGTGTATGAATTGCAGCATATGACTTCACCAAAAGTGTGCAAAATTTAGTGCCAAAATGAAAGTGTTTTATTGTGAAGACTGTATATAATTGGACTCTTTTGTATGAGGGTAAAAATTAGTAAAAGTTCTATATTTGCAAATAATACATATTCCAAAACCAAGTGATTGTCATTACATAAAAATTGAAAATGTTCAAAGAAATTGCTTTTCTTATTACAATTTTGGACTCTACTTTTGTTGCTGATAGCAAATTTGTTTTGAATGTAGAATAAAATATGTGTATTTTGTATTAATAAAAATACTTTTAAACTTAAAAGTATATGGTTCATTTTAAGACACGGGTGGTTCAATTTAAGGACCACCTTCCTAATTTGAACCGATTTACACCATCTCACTTTTTAAATGTTATTTAATTGGTAATTGTATTAATTTTAAATTGTGTTGAGGATATTCATAGCGCAAGAATTTGTCACTTTGACGCTGGTGTTTCTGAAAATTTTGATTTGAAATTATAATTATTATTTACTATTTAGGCTCAAGTGGTTCAATATAGGGACCTTTCCCCTAAATCATCATCTTGCGACTCTTTTAGGAATGAAGTTTGGTATTTAACCCAACTTTATGTCTGTGGGTTAAGTCGATCACAGAAAGTAGAGTAAGTGTAGTATATTTCACGTAGACTTTGATATCCAGATTTCACCAGAAACATGTTTTGAGATCCCTGAGTAAAAATAAACATTTTTAGGGAAACGTCCGCGCGTATGTGCAAATAGCATAGCTAACAATCGAAATGTCGGACAACCAATATTAAAATTCAGCACGTTCCAATGATGCAACACGAAACTTTCAAGAAAATCTCACACGCTAAACAACCCTTTTATACGGAAAATTTTCTTTTGATTCTACCAAATATAGCTAAACAATTTTGATTAGAATACCATATGTTTAAAGCATTTTTTTTAAAGTTTAACGTCCTTTAACCTGGTAGGTCATATCGGACGATGAATGATTGAAATGATGCTCAAATAAGCCCGGAGTCCACCGATCTTAAGAGTTACCCCACATTTATCCTTTCAGGATAAGGGAAAGCCCCAGGGAAAACCTTATCCGGGTAATCACCCTAGTCGAGATCCGAACTCAGGACCCCCGTCTTGCATGTGAAGCAGACACGCCACCCCCGCATCACGGAGGTGGGCGTTAACGCAAATCTTGAATGTTCTGTAAATATTATGTAAAGTTCTCTTCATTTTAATGAAATTTGTATAATATTGACCTACATTTTTCGTGTAATAAGAGATCAAATTCATCTTACACAAGATGTTGTAGACCTCGTTACAAATATCAAATGAATGTTTTGTGTAATTAACAATTTCCGAGGTATTCTTGTAATTGGTTTTTCAATTTTTTTCCTGCAAAAATTATGCAAAGAGTATGGGATTTTAAAGCCTCCGTGGTGTAGTGATTACCATGCTAGCCTATAGTTCCCGAGGTCGCGGGTTCAAACTCGGCGGAGGGTGATGGATTTTTTTCGGGCGTAAAAATGCTTAGCATGGCTTCCTTTGGAAGGGAAATAAAGTCGGTGGTCCCGTGTCGTAGATTTACGGCACGTAAAAGAACCCCAAGCGTGATAAAGAGGCCTCTGAGCCAAATTACCAGTCTTTCACGCCCAAAGTAGAATGAGGCACTAAGAACCACGGTAGTTAAAAGAGCGTCCATAAATAAAATTCAATTTAATTTATAGCGAGTATATAGCAACCGCGTTTTTAAAGATTTGACCATCGCTTAAGGCTCCTGTATTCCCTTGAACCTACAATGTGGAGGTAAAATGAAACTATTTCTACAAAAGCTGAAGAACTTCTATTGTTTTAGGAGGAGTTGTATTGTAGTTCAACTGCTGGGGAGCCAAACTTGATGAAGTAACTACCCCAAGTATGGTACAAAGTTTCCGGTGGCCTTCGTCCCAACGTTTGTATTTTAATGTTTCTTTAAATATTATATTATTTATGTTTGCCTCGGCTGCGTCAGTATTAATTTGTAAAAACATGTATCTCTAAGCAGGGGGTGATGCGGCTAAAGAATGTAGGCTTACACAAATTATAATTTTTACTTCACTCCTTTTATTAATACTTCACATGATTAAATAACACTTCACTGATATAGAGTTGTGAGAATTTTTTATTAATTGCACTTTTAAACACGTAAACTTTATTTTATTCTTGCCGTAATAAATTTTCGTCTCACTGAATACGTACCGAGCGAACGAACTGCTCAGGTACGTTGCCTTCTAACGACTGGCGTTTACCGCTTAAATTTGAAAATTTTTCTTTTTCAAGTCTCTGATTGGCTAATTTCACTCCAATAGTATACTTTGATTTAACTTTCAGCTTTTCTAGTATTTGATTGGCTATTTATAAACTGTTTTAAATAGTACATTATTGCTCCAAGAATTGCTAGTAGCATTATTAAACTTTTCAATTCATTATTGCCTCAAGGTACCTCATTGTTACCTCATTGTTAGCAACTTTCGACCTCTATTCTCACAGCTCCTACATTATTAAATTACGTAAAACATTCACATAACATTATTAAACATGAACACAATAATATAAACATAATACAATGACTGTTACATACATTTTATATATATTGTAGTATACACATATTGCTTTAAGGCGGGTTGTTATTTTTATATTATATAATTACACTGAAATCATTTAAGTGTTAAAAATACTGCCTGAAAGTTTCTCGTTAACATGGAGAAAATGTAAAAATAAGTTTCTCAAATGTATTCCACAAAATTTGTCCAATGCAGTACTTCCCTATCTTAGGTACCTAAGCGGCAGAGAAAGTAAAGGGGTCGTTATAATCTCAATACCTAAATTTCAACATCCTGTACATGTAACCTTAGAGCTTCTATCTCCGATATATATTCTGATTTTGTGCATAACAGGTTTCCCTATATCCAACCGCCGCAAGGGATAAGGGACTGCTGGAGTCGATATTCCCATCTTCCGGTGTGTCAACTCCAGCTGCACCTTATACCCGGGCCAACTCTCTCAATTAAAGCAATTACTCACAAAGCAGCATGAATATTTACTGTAGAACTGAACTTGAAGGACAGGGGTACCAACTTCATGGCA
This sequence comes from Deroplatys truncata, assembly GCA_030765065.1. Taxonomy (NCBI): domain Eukaryota; kingdom Metazoa; phylum Arthropoda; class Insecta; order Mantodea; family Mantidae; genus Deroplatys; species Deroplatys truncata. Next base: position 75,841,444 of record CM060982.1, on the reverse strand, counting down.
CCGCATCCCAAGTCCATTAGTCTAATATAACGTTCGCCATGCAATCACACAGGAAGTTGCAAAAACAGCTTGTCTCGAAAGTTTTTTTGTCGTTTTGTGTACCTACCAGCAAGCTCTTTATTTCCACGAAATTAGAAACCGTCGGTTTTGTGAGATATCGCGGCTGAGAATATTCTTTCAACCGTCTCATTGTCCCTTGCTGCATTTTTTTATGCTATCATATGTATCCTGTACTGCTTTCCAACCTGGTTATTATACAAACATTTCAAAATTAACTCTGTACTTTGTACTTTTAGTTTAAGAATTTATTTTGGGCAATTTTAGCATTATCAAAATGTTATGGTCGAAATCATACACAACTGCGACCTTCTAGAACGGGAGGCATAATGGCTCCTAAACAACGATGTAAAAATATGTTGAAATGCATGCATTTTTAATCAGTTCCTCTTATTCCCTCTTAACCCGCAAAATGCTAAAGGCTTCTGTAAATTCGCCCTCTTGGTTCCTTTTTACTTTCCCTGCTACGTACAGTAAGTAGGGGAAGTATTGCATTCCACCCAAAAATTCGATACCGAGATTTCACCAGAAATACATGTTTTGAGACCTCCTGAATCCAAAAAAAAAAGCATTTTTGGAAACATATCCGTGTGTGTGTCTGTGTGTGTGTGTGTGTGTGTCTGTGAACAGCATAACTCAAAAACGAACAGTCGGATAAACACCAAAGTTGGTATTTAGGTTCAGTATCTTCCAGAGATGCGACACGAAGGTTTTCAAGAAAATCCCCCCACCCCAGACTACCCTTTACATGGAACATTTTTCGAAAATTTTAATTTTCTCAAAAATGGCTCTAACGATTTTGATTAAAATATCATATGTTTAAGATAATGTCATGAGGAATGAAATGTATATCTCGAATTTTCTGGGAATGTCTCCAAAAGTATTCTTCATTGTGAACAACTTTTGCATAACTGGTAAACCATAAGAGATAGACAAAATTTTACTACACAAAAAATGTAGATCGCATTAAAATACACAACTTATGTCATTTACATTTCTTTTGTTGAGTGAACCGTTTTCGAGATATTGCTTGTTATTTCCTTAAATTTTCCAATACTTATGCTTCTTCTCAAATTCGTTATTCATTTTTTTATGTCCTGGACATGCAAAGAGAATGGAATTCGCCACATAGCAACCAGCGTTAAAATATTTGACTATCGCTTAAAAGCTAGGATATTTCCCTTGCATCTACAACAAAATTACCAATAAGATTGACATCTCGATATCTCGATTAACATGAAGCATATGGAGAATAAGCGTTTGTAAAAATAGATTGTACAAGAGTAGAGAAAGTCATGTGAGTGTAACACATCAATTTTTATTACTTTCTCTACTACGTATAGTAAGTAGGGGAAGTATTGCATTCCACCCAAAAAATCGATATCGGATTTCACTGGAAATACATGCTTTGAGACTCCCTGAATCCACCCCAGAAAAGCATTTTTAGAAAAAGGTCCGTGTGTTTGTGTCTATAAACAGCATGACTCAAAAACGAAAAGTGGATAAATATCAAACTTGGTATTTAGGTTCAGTATGTTTCAAAAAGCTGCGACACGAAGATTTTCAAGAAAATCCTCCCACCCCAGACTACCCTTTACATGGAACATATTTCGAAAATTTTGATTTTCTCATAAATGCCTCTAGGTTTAAGATATTTTCATGGAAAATGAAATGTTTATCTTGAATTTTCTGGGAATGTCCCCAAAAGTCCTCTTCATTCTGAATGACCTTTGCATAACTGGTAAACCGTTACTACACAGAAAGTGTAGATCTCGTTAAAACGCATAGCTTATGTCATATGCATTTTTTGTCGAGTGAACCATTTCCGAGATATTTCTTGTTGTTTGAATGTTCCAATACTTATACTTTTTCTCAAATGGAAATTCATTATTCGTTTTTTTATGTCCTGGTAATACAAAGAGAATGGAATGCTCCATATAGCAACCAGCTCTTAAAAGATTTGACTATCGCTTAAAGCCTACCATATTTCCCTTTGCACCTACAAGAAAATTAACAATAAGATAGTTTCTGCAAATGTTAATATCGATTAACATGAAGTAGATGGAGAATAAGCATTTGTAAAAATAGTTTGTACAATAGTAGGGAAACTCATATGAGTGTAACACGTCAGACTTTTTGAGTTGACATTGGAAACTATTACGTTTTGTCTAGGAGACTAAACATTTGCCTTGTAACATTGCCTAGTATATGCATACATAACAGTAGCAATCATACTCTTCATTAATGCAAATGCCAACTTGAGTTACTATACCTTTAACGCTCATATCTCGGCTATTTATATAGGATACTTATAGGATATGACAGGACTAGAAGCGCAGGGGGACTTAACACCTCGACCTACGCAGATCTCTTGTACCCAGTCCCCTGACGGGGCAACCCGAGAGAGCGAGATGAGGTGAGAGGAGACAGAGGTCAGCCGGACCAGGAGACATGACAGGCATAGGGCAGGGTCCCTACCATTTACAGATTTAAACTCCCCGAATGGCAGCTGGTGCAGCCGGCTCCCTTCCCCCTATGGGCTTACACATCCTCAGGGGGCCCGAGACCCATTGAGGGGACGAATGTTTATGAGCATCCTTTTCCCCTACCATGCACACACCGAGACCTCCCGCCGACACTTGCAACTGAGAGACACCAAGCAGATAAAAGCTGAAGTGAAATGAGAATTGAGGTGAAATGGAGGGACAGGAAATTCGGGAGATGTAATGATCCTTCTCAGCATTCGACACGAGAAACTTCCGAAAAAAACCCTTGGGTCAGGAAGGTCGACGCGGAAATCGAACCCACGACCTCCCGAATGCAGGCCAGAGATGTTACCGCCTGAGCCTTAAATAAACCTTTTGTATTTGGCTGAATGAATGAAAATTTGTTGAAAAGCTGCAACCTTTGAGTATAAAGTTTGTAAGTTGTATAAAGGGATTGTACATTAGAGATTGGTTTTAAAGGTTCTTGGCTTCATGTATATTTGTGGATGTCAGTAAACAATTAGTTTTATACATGCTTGTTTAGCTCCTCTCTACTCTCAAAATTTATCATATTCTCTCTCATGATTGATTTTTGTGAAATTTTCTGTGATTCCTTCAGTAATCCTGAAGATACATATTCCATTTCAACAGAATTATTATCCTCCCTGCAAACTTACACTTTAAACACTAAGAAAGCTTATGTTTGTCGCTATAAGAACACGATGCTATGTTTAGGCTAAGAAGAAGATGAAATTAAATTTAATTATCAGGTTTTGGAATTTATTATCAATGGTGTGCATAAAATTGATTGTAACTTGTGTATCATTTTGTGCTGCTCGTAATTAAAACACTCACTCGTGCCATAACTAAAGCCTTATTCACTTGTCATATAAATTACTACTTTTCGGAGCTCATTACAAAGTTCCTACTTTGTTACGTTAAAACACGCTTTGAACTAAGGAATAAAATTTGTATCGACCACAGTGGTATTAGGGTTAAAATCCATATTCCAGCAATCTTATTACGATATTTTTCTCTTCATCAAACAAAATAAGCAGATCTGTTCAAAAACAATAGGAAATGGACCATATTCCATAGATTCTTGTTTTAATCGGGTTCTATCTCAAATAATACTACTCCTGTTTACTTTCTCTACCACTTACAGTGAGAATGGTGTATTTTAGAAGGAGTTGTATTATATTTCAACTGTTGGGGAACTGAGCTTGTAGTAGTTGCAACCACACGTATAGTAAACAGTTTCCGGTAGCCTTCGCCCCAAATATACTTTCAGGTGGCCTTTACCCCAAGTTTTAAAAATATTAACTTTGTGATTTGACTGTTTCTTTAAATATTATATATTTATGATTGCCTCGGCTTTGTCAGTATTTGTTAGAGAGACGTTTCTCTTAGCAGGGTTGTGTTGCGACAAGAATGTAGGCTTACACAGATTTTAAGTTTTTCTTCACTCCATTTATTAATGCTTGACACGATTTAAATAACACTTTATTGATATAGAGAGCTGTGAGATTCTTTAATTAATTAATTGCACTTTTTATCACGTAAACTTATTTTTCGTCTCACACGAATGCATATTATATTTCTTGAGGACACCTTTTGCTTCAGGTTAGTAACGCTGTCTGTAAGCAACTGACTTCTAGATTTGTAAATTTTGCTATATTTCAGTTTCTGATTGGCTAATCCTACTCCAATAGAATACCTTCATTTAACTAAAGCTTTTTCTGGTTGTCGATTGGCTATTTTATAAACTGTCACTAAAATTACATTATTGTTACTCCAAGAATCACAAGTAGTACTGTTAAACTTTCTTACTCATTATTGACTCAAGGTTACCTCATTGTTAGCAACTTTTAACTTATTATTCTCACAGCTCCTACATTATTAAATTACGTAATATATTCACATAACATTATTACACATGGATACAATAATATAAGCATTTGCAATCACTGTTACATGAATTTTACAAATTATTACATACACATATTGCTTCAAGCGGGCTGTTATTGAATTTATATATTATATAATTTGACTAAAATCATTTAAGTATTAAAAACACTGCCTCAACAGTAGCTAGAGAAAGAATTGTATACGATGTTTAGTATTCACTATGGGATCAACCACTTGACAAGGTTGATATCTCAACTGTAAATATCGATACATGGACAACATTTTGTACCTACACCTGATCTAGTAGGTAGAGTTAAGGTAGATATGTCTGCTCTTAGAAAATGTGCATAATTTCGACGATGCGATGGTTAATTTGCGAACAACTTTTGGAATATACTTCTTTTAGTACACTTTTGAAAATACTACAGAAATGGAATTGAGGTATACATGGTTGAACAATGAAGATTGTGGATAAACAAGGTACAGTGCAGTACGTGTGAACAACCTAATTGAAGAACTAATTTCCAGACAGAATTTATTGGAACTTATGTGATTTTATCTGTTTGCATTTGAATGCTGTGTTTGTCTCGTAATTGATAAATTAAATAACATTGTCACTGCTTCCGTTTGAATTATACTTGGTATTCAGCGAGCCTCAACAGCAGCAAAATGGCGTTATCTCGTAACTAGTTAATTTGCAAACCCATGTTTACTGGAACATTTCTACTTCTCTTCCTCTTTAATTTCTACTTTTTGGACTATCACTTTTCAAATAAACTCTGTATAGCAAGCAGGATAAACATACACATAATTTGAGTATTCCTATATTTTAAGTTTCAATTCAACTCATTTTTCAAACACCCTGTATAGGAACCAGAAAAATTATGCACATAATTTCAGTATTCCTATATCTTAAGTTTTAATTCCGCTCATTTTTCAAATACCCTGTATAGGAACCAGAAAAATTATGCACATAATTTCAGTATTCCTATATCTTAAGTTTTAATTCCGCTCATTTTTCAAATACCCTGTATAGGAACCAGAAAAATTATGCACATAATTTCAGTATTCCTATATCTTAAGTTTTAATTCCGCTCATTTTTCAAATACCCTGTATAGGAACCAGAAAAATTATGCACATAATTTCAGTATTCCTATATCTTAAGTTTTAATTCCGCTCATTTTTCAAATACCCTGTATAGGAACCAGAAAAATTATGCACATAATTTCAGTATTCCTATATCTTAAGTTTTAATTCCGCTCATTTTTCAAATACCCTGTATAGGAACCAGAAAAATTATGCACATAATTTCAGTATTCCTATATCTTAAGTTTTAATTCCGCTCATTTTTCAAATACCCTGTATAGGAACCAGAAAAATTATGCACATAATTTCAGTATTCCTATATCTTAAGTTTTAATTCCGCTCATTTTTCAAATACCCTGTATAGGAACCAGAAAAATTATGCACATAATTTCAGTATTCCTATATCTTAAGTTTTAATTCCGCTCATTTTTCAAATACCCTGTATAGGAACCAGAAAAATTATGCACATAATTTTAGTATTCCTATATCTTAAGTTTTAATTCCGCTCAATTTTCAAATACCCTGTATAGCAACCAGAAAAATTATGCACATAATTTTAGTATTCATATATCTTAAGTTTTAATTCCGCTCATTTTTCAAATACCCTGTATAGGAACCAGAAAAATTATGCACATAATTTTAGTATTCATATATCTTAAGTTTTAATTCCGCTCATTTTTCAAATACCCTGTATAGGAACCAGAAAAATTATGCACATAATTTTAGTATTCATATATCTTAAGTTTTAATTCCGCTCATTTTTCAAATACCCTGTATAGGAACCAGAAAAATTATGCACATAATTTTAGTATTCATATATCTTAAGTTTTAATTCCGCTCATTTTTCAAATACCCTGTATAGGAACCAGAAAAATTATGCACATAATTTTAGTATTCATATATCTTAAGTTTTAATTCCGCTCATTTTTCAAATACCCTGTATAGCAACCAGAAAAATTATGCACATAATTTTAGTATTCATATATCTTAAGTTTTAATTCCGCTCATTTTTCAAATACCCTGTATAGGAACCAGAAAAATTATGCACATAATTTTAGTATTCATATATCTTAAGTTTTAATTCCGCTCATTTTTCAAATACCCTGTATAGGAACCAGAAAAATTATGCACATAATTTTAGTATTCATATATCTTAAGTTTTAATTCCGCTCATTTTTCAAATACCCTGTATAGGAACCAGAAAAATTATGCACATAATTTTAGTATTCATATATCTTAAGTTTTAATTCCGCTCATTTTTCAAATACCCTGTATAGGAACCAGAAAAATTATGCACATAATTTTAGTATTCATATATCTTAAGTTTTAATTCCGCTCATTTTTCAAATACCCTGTATAGCAACCAGAAAAATTATGCACATAATTTTAGTATTCATATATCTTAAGTTTTAATTCCGCTCATTTTTCAAATACCCTGTATAGGAACCAGAAAAATTATGCACATAATTTTAGTATTCATATATCTTAAGTTTTAATTCCGCTCATTTTTCAAATACCCTGTATAGGAACCAGAAAAATTATGCACATAATTTTAGTATTCATATATCTTAAGTTTTAATTCCGCTCATTTTTCAAATACCCTGTATAGGAACCAGAAAAATTATGCACATAATTTTAGTATTCATATATCTTAAGTTTTAATTCCGCTCATTTTTCAAATACCCTGTATAGCAACCAGAAAAATTATGCACATAATTTTAGTATTCATATATCTTAAGTTTTAATTCCGCTCATTTTTCAAATACCCTGTATAGGAACCAGAAAAATTATGCACATAATTTTAGTATTCATATATCTTAAGTTTTAATTCCGCTCATTTTTCAAATACCCTGTATAGCAACCAGAAAAATTATGCACATAATTTTAGTATTCATATATCTTAAGTTTTAATTCCGCTCATTTTTCAAATACCCTGTATAGGAACCAGAAAAATTATGCACATAATTTTAGTATTCATATATCTTAAGTTTTAATTCCGCTCATTTTTCAAATACCCTGTATAGGAACCAGGAAAAGTCTGCAGATAGTTTTAGAATTCCTATATCTTAAGTTTTAATTCCGCTCATTTTTCAAATACCCTGTATAGGAACCAGAAAAATTATGCACATAATTTTAGTATTCCTATATCTTAGGTTTTAATTCCGCTCATTTTGCAAATACCCACATACGAACTAGGGAAGCATCCACATAATTTGATTGTCCCTATACCTGAAGATTTAATTCAGCTCATAAGCTAGGTATTCTTGTGAACAATAATGAACTAGTAAACCATAGAACATTTTCTACTACAAGTGGAGAGGGTATACTGTGAGGTGATTACGAACATGTTAGTGTAGGAGTTTCCTGTTCTTCCCACATTTGTTGATCTCAGCACAAGGTCACATGTCATAATTAACTTGTATCAAACATCGATCTCGTTTCTCTCTGCGTTGTGCCACACAGACAAATCTTTGCATGTTTATCGCATCCAAAACCGGCGTTTCCCTTTTCTGATTGTTTTCGCTACCGCCTATCACCTTCTCTCTCTCTCTCTCTCTCTCTCTCTCTCTCTCTCTCTGTATTCATGAAATTCGCAAGATGCTGTTGATATTCACTTGATACATGCAAAATTTGTCTGTAACCTACTTAACATTACAAAGAGGGGGAAAATATACCCAACCGATTTTTACAATTCTTTTATCACTGAAAAACCTTGTTTGTTTCTTAAGTTCAGAATCTTCATAAGATAAACACGACGATTTTAAAGAATATATCTCCATGTCAAACTGTTCTTGTCGTGGAAAATGTTTCGTTAGTTTTGATTTTCTCAAAAATGGCTCTAACGATTTTGGTTAAAATAGCATACTTTTAAGATATTTGTCTAATTGTAAAACGTACACCTTGATTTCTGTGAGTATCCTGAGAAGTCCTCTTTATTTAGAAAGATCTACTTAAGCCTGGAGCGTTTTCTTCCCATAATTTCTTTCCTAAACGCATTTCATTGCATGTGTCATCAGTATGTAGTAAAAACGGACTTTAAACACTACCCAACAAATCAGAAAGATTTTTAATAATTTTGTTTAAAAAGATAGAATCAAATGACTGAAAAACTCAATGCCGTAGCCGGGATTTGAACCACGGATCTCCTGATCTCCGTCCGTTTTGTCTCACCACTGAGCTACCATTAAATTCTCCAACTGATTTGATTTTTACTTTCTCTACTACGTATAGTAAGTAGGGGAAGTATCGTATTCCACCCAAAAATTCGATACCCAGAATTCACCGGAAATATATGTTTTGAGGCCTCCTGAATCCCATTTCTGGAAACATGTCTGTGTGTGTGTCTGTGAACACATAACTCAGAAACCAACAGTCGGATAAACACCAAACTTGGTATTTAGATTCAGTATCTTCCAGAGATGTGACACGAAGGTTTTAAAGAAAATCCCCCCACCCCAGATTACCCTTTACATGGAACATTTTTAGAAAATTTTAATTTTCTCAAAAATGCCTCTAACGATTTTGATTAAAATATCACAAATATTAAGATACTTTTATGACAAATAAAATGTATATCTTCAATTTTCTGAGAATGTCTTCAAAAGTATTCTTCATTGTGAACGACTTTTGCATAACTGGTAAACCATAAGAGATAGACAAAATTTTACTACACAGAAAATGTGGATCGCGTTAAAATACACAATTTATGTCATATACATTTTTACTTTCTCTACTACGTATAGTAAGTAGGGGAAGTATTGTATTCCACCCAAAAATTCGATACCGAGATTTCACCGGAAATACATGTTTTGAGACCCCCTGAAGCCAAAAAAAGCATTTTTGGAAACATGTCCGTGTGTGTGTCTGTGTGTCTGTGTGTCTGTGAACAGCATAACTCAGAAACCAACAGTCGGATAAACACCAAACTTGATATTTATATTCAGTATCTTCCAGAGATGTGACACGAAGGTTTTCAAGAAAATCCCCCACCCAGATTACCCTTTACATGGAACATTTTTCGGAAATTTTAATTTTTTCAAAAATGGCTCTAACGGTTTAGATTAAAATATCATATGTTTAAGATACTTTTATGACAAATAAAATGTATATCTCGAATTCTCTGGGAATGTTTCCAAAAGTATTCTTCATTGTGAACGACTTTAGCATAACTGGTAAACCATAAGAGATAGACAAAATTTTACCACACAAAAAATACAGAACGCGTTAAACTACACAATTTATGTCATATACATATTTTTTTGTTGAGTGAACCATTTTCGTAAATAAATTGAGTTTTATTTATGGACGCTCTTTAACTACTATAGTCCTTAGGCTCCCATTCTATATTGGGCGTGAAATACCGATAATTTTGCTCAGAGGCCTCTTATCAGGCTTGAGGTTATTGTACGTGCCGTAAATCTACGACACGGGACCACCGCTTTTACTTCGCTTCCGAAGGAAGCCATGCTAAGGATTTTTACCCCCGAAAAAAATCCACCGCCTTCCGCCGGGTTTGAACCCGCGACCTAGGGAACTAGAGGCTAGCACAGTACCATATTGCTTGTTATTCCCTTAAATTTTCCAATACTTATACTTTTTCTCAAATTCGTTATTAATTTTTTTCCTGCCAATGCAAATAGAATGGAATACTCCACATAGCAATCAGCTCTTAAAAGATTTGACTATAGCTTAAAGCCTACCAATTGCCCTTGCATCTACAAGAAAATTAGCAATAAGATTAACATCTCGATTAACATGAAGCATATGGGAAATAAGTGTTTGTAAAAATAGTTTGTACAAGAGGAGAGAAAGCCGTGTGAGTGTAACACATCCGATTTTTTAAGTTCAGAATCTTCATAAGATCAACACGACGATTTTCAAGAATATATCTGCATGTCAAACTGTGCTTGTCATGGAAAATGTTTCGTTAGTTTTGCTGTTCTCAAAAATGTCTCTAACGATTTTGATTAAAATATCATATGTTGAAGATACGTTTATGACAAATAAAATGTATATCTTGAATTTTCTGGGAATGTCTCCAAAAGTACTCTTCATTGTGAACGACTTTTGCATAACTGGTAAACCATAAGAGATAGACAAAATTTTACTACATTAAAAATGTAGATCGCGTTAAAATACACAATTTATGTCATATACATTTGTTTTGTTGAGTGAACCATCTTCGAGATATTGCTTGTTATTCCCTTAAGTTTTCCAATACTTCCTTTTTCTCAAATTCGTCATTCTTTTTTTTTTTGTCCTGGTAATACAAAGAGAATGGAATACTCGACATAGCAACCAGTTCTTAAAATATTTGACTATAGCTTAAAGCCTAGCAATTCCCCTTGCATCTACAAGAAAATTAGCAATAAGATTAACATCTCGATATCTCGATTAACATGAAACATATGGAGAATAAGCGTTTGTAAAAATAGTTTGTACAAGAGTAGAGAAAGTCATGTGAGTGTAACACATCAAATGTTTTTCCCGGTAAACCACAGGGAGATCTGAAATTGTATTGAGATGACATACCCCAATGGCGACTTATGATTTATCGGGAAAAATGCGGATCAAATCCTGACTATGGTATTGAATTTTTCAATCGTCTGATTCTACCTTTCCAACCTTGCCCTATACACACGGCTTGTGTGGAAGAACAATTAATTCCAGTTTTGTTTAAGTTGTAAGCCATAAGCGATAGAGCAAAGCTTACTGCAGAAAAATGTAGATTTCGTTATAACACTTAATTTGTATTCAATAAATATGTTTGCATCATTAACAATTTTCAAGATATTATTAGTTCTTGAAATGAATATTACAATACTTTGAATGTTTTGAAGCACTAGGTTACAATTGTTGTGACGCCATACAAAGGGTATGGAATTTTAAAATAGCGACCCGCTTTTTAAACATTTGACTATCGCTTCAGCCTCCTGTATTCTTCTTGTACCTACAACGAAATGTGTAATGAAGCTATTTCTGCAAATGTTTATCTCGATTAACATGCGGTTGATATTTGATGTTTCAGAACAGGTACGAAAAGGCTGCAGGGAAGTTCTCTTTTCAGCCAACTATACGTAAAACAATAAAAATGTAGTGCTGAAGGGCTTATTTGACTAAAACGGCACTTTTTGTCGCAACAATGGCGTCTCTTACAGAAACAAATGACAGTGCAACTTCCGGTCTGACGACCAACCCTGTTTTATTGTCTGCTGGGGCAGAGCCCCCTTGTCGAGACGGATGGAGCAATTCTTTACGGATTTACAGCCCATAACGAGACAAAAAAAATTACAGTTTCTAAGGAAAAGACCACCTCCTAGCCCTAGTGGATATATAACGTGTCCCATTGTGTGTTATGAAAAGGCCCGCTGAGTAAATATCAGAACGGAAAAAGGATATCCCCGGGACCAAGGTCGGGCCGCCCGCGGGGGAGAGGATTTCTCTGAAATACATAGCGCTTTGCTAGCTGTGTTAGATAGCCATTACAAACCTTGGGATAACGTCTTACTTCTTAACTGACTGGCTGGCTGGCTTACCCGACGTTGCACGCGTGCCATCTCAAACCTCGAATGACGATGTAATTAATTTCATTCTGGATATTCTTAATGAAATTATTGCACAGTAATGAACCCTCCCCTTTACCCTCATAACTGTGATTTTGGCAAGCCCCATGATATTCATAATGGCGGATGAAAAATTCCCCGATATTCATAGAAATAGGTATGCAATATCGGTGGATGTTGCATATCTGATGTCCTTAACCTCCCCCAAAGTCTTCCATGTTCTGGAAACGGTATAAAGTCTCTAATTACGAGCGTCATGTCAGTTTCTTCTGCTTGGGGGGGGGCAAAATTACTTGAAGCAGTTTCCCTAATTATTATGTGAATTTTAACGACACATTTAGCCTAAAAGAAATCTTTTGTTTCTTAAATGCCAAATATCTGTATTAAAAAAATCTGATGTGATACACTCACATGACTTTCTCTACTGTTGTACAAACTATTTTTACAAACGCTTATTCTTCATACGCTTCATGTTAATCGAGATGTTAATCTTATTGGTAATTTTCTTGTAGATGCAAGGGGAATATGGTAGTATTTAAGCGATAGTCAAATCTTTTAAGAGCTGGTTGCTATGTGGCGCATTCCATTCTCTTTATATGTCCAGGACATAAAACAATGAATAACGAATTCCCATTTGGGAAAAAGTATTGGAAAATTTAAAGGAATAACAAGCAATACCTCGAAAATGGTTCACTCAACAAAAAAAAAGTATATGACATAAATTGTGTATTTTAACGCGATCTGCATTTTTTGTGTAGTAAAATTTGTCTATCTCTTATGCTTTACCAGTTATACAGAAGTTCACAATGAAGAATACTTTTGGAGACATTCCCAGAAAATTCAAGAAATACATGTCCTTTGTCATGAAAGTATCTTAAATATATGATATTTTAATCAAAATCGTAATTAAAATTTTCGAAAAATGTTCCATGTAAAGCGTAATCTGGGATGGGGGATTTTCTTGGAAACCTTCGTGTAGTATCTCTAGAAGATACTGAACGTAAATACCAAGTTTGGTGTTTATCCGTCTGTTCGTTTCTGAGTTATGCTGTTCACACACACACACACACACACACACACACACACACACACACACACACACACGCGGACATGTTTCCAAAAATGTTTTTTTTGGATTCAAGAGGTCTCAGAACATATATTTCCTGTGAAATCTCGGTATCGAGTTTTTGGGTGGAATACAATACTTCCCCTACTTACTATACGTAGTAGATGAAGTAATACAGTTGTAATCTTGGTAGAGTAATAATAGCCAATAGCTCAATTATTTCTCGTAACTTAGTGAGGTTCAATTTCCCCCTTAAGTGACGCCCCTGCCTGTAAGTATCTTTTACCGGTGAAACAACTGTCGGAATGATCCAGTAATTTTTAGATAATCACAGCAGAAAATTTAAATTTGCTTACTTTCTCTTTGGCCCCTCAGTTACATAAGATGCAGACGGGCTAACCCTTCCCTTAAAATTAAAGCTTTGAGGTTAATTGTATTTTCCTCCTATCTTTATAGTTCTAGTTAAATAGACCTCTCCTTTTAATGAGAAGCAGTAGATATTTAACTGAATTCTTTGTACGAATGTCTTCCTGGGTTTACAATACCAAAAAGTTATATATTTTCCTACCTAAGTCTTTACCTTTAAAGAATTATATGAAAAATATTTTGTCTTCTTCACTACTTAACGTGCATCATACTGGTCCTTGTCGTTAATCTACAATGTCTCGTTAATAGCCCAGTTGTTAGGTTTATTTTGCATCTATTGGGTTTTAGCATGTGTTTAGTAAGCGAGGAGGCTATTTTACTCCTCTTTGGCTTACTGTGCTTGCATCCTTCTGTTTGTACCCATTAAGAATAACTAATCCGTGTCGCAATTCTCATGAATCGTGTTATCTTTTTTACTGGGCGCCTCTTGTTTTATTATTTTAAATTTGGGTTCATTGTCCTCCGGCTAGCTATTATAACTCAGTCGAGCAAGTGTCTCTAAGCAGGGTATGTGAACGGAAAGGAGTTGTTGCTAAAAGATAACACTGATAAAAAATTTTGTTTCTCACTTTTATTGCCATCACACTTAATTAATAATTGACATATTTAATCTTTATACACGCCTGACTGAAACTGTGATATTTCTGAATGTAACTACAGTTGTTATAGTTGCCGCGCACCAATTACTTCGCGTACTTCACATTTTTGTAACTAATTCTGCGACGTGCACCTCGTGAGAGATTCTTCAGAACTGTGTGACGTGTACCTCGTGAGAGACTCTTCCGAACCGCGCGAAACTTGCTTATGGCTCGAGAATATATACTCCTTCACCTCGAATTGCCTAAACATTATAATAGAGCTGCTATTGGTTACCAAATCGCGCCCACTTTAGCGTCTGTTTTGGTCAGCCAATCACTACTATTAACATATATGCTCTAGGGAAGATATTCCCTCCATTTCTAAAAAAAGGCACGCTACCCTAACCTCATTTGTTTGTCTCTTCTTAGTGATAAACAACTCACCCCCTCGGTTTATTGTTACCCACTTCTATTGTCAGTTTCAGTGAGGCCGTGTAAACTTATTTTCTAACAATACTTATGGCTAACAAACATCAAAAATCCTGTACATAAAATAATATTAATTTACACTACAATCACTTTGGATTCACAACATGTTATGATATAAAATACTGCCTCACCATTCAGCAATTGTTATTCGAACATTACTTAAAGAGATGTCATAACTGGTTCTGGTCCAGTAAATGATTGAGCATATTCTTTCCTTGCATGGGTATTTGCTTTTACGTTGCCTAAGATTCCCTTATGTCCAGGCACCCATCCAAGAGTAATCTGTGTTTTTCCAGCTTTATAAGTCACCACAGTTACTTAGCGCACAACGAAATAATGTCGAAACTGTTCTCCACTCCCAGGCCAACAAGTTCAACATTCTCGAAATGCCACATAGTCTGTAACCATCGAGAGAGGTAATCTTCGATTATTAATTATAAAATATCGGTTGACTTATTCCTGAAGTTACGCTAGGCAGAATTTTACCTCTTTCTTTTTTAAAGCTCGAATTGAAATTTAATTCCCGTTGTATTTTTTATGAACTTATTGCACAATCATCTAGAAGGTGGGGAATCCTCCTCTTTACTCTTTTTAATCTTAATTTCATGAAGACCTGTGGCACCCTAATAACGTATGAAATATCCCTCGATATTCAAGGAAATACACAAGAAATACAAGTAATCAGAGTATGTGTGAACAAAATGCCAGAAATGCAAATTACGTGGCTAGAAAGGATATACAGCACAGTGGTGGAAGCAAGGGTGTTATACGCAGCAGAGAAATGGAGGCTGGAAAAAGGATGGGAAAATGTAGATGTTATACATAGGAATTTTTGCAAAATAAGCCTGGGATTACCAAGAAGTTCGCCGAATGGATTAGCACAAGCAGACCTAGGGAGGATGGGACCAAAAGGCAAAATGGTACAAAGGGCAATCAAATACCGGTTCAGAATAAAGCTACTAGAGGAAAATTATATACTAAAGCAATGCTTGGTTGTGCAGGAGAAAATGGGGTAAAAAAGAAACTTGGATGTACAAGATACAGACAACATTGGAGGAAAGAGGGAATGGAGGAAACATGGGCAGAAAGAAACAAGAAAAGTAAGGGTTTCTGGGAAAAAATTAGAACAAGAGTGGAGGATATTGAAAACAATAAATTATTAGTAGTTTCAAGGAAAAAAGGCCATCGTACATTATAAATATTTTAAAACGGAAAAGAGAAAAGAAAGATACATCGAAGTATGCTACAAAGTGGCCAGAATGGGGTAGGCATGGGCGAGTACTGATGTAATGAACTTAAATAGTCTAACAGGGAGAAGAAGGGGGGATGTACTAAATGTAATGGATTACATTAAAATTGGCATTATATTCTGGAATGCGAGAATACGGATAATGGAAGAGGGAATTTAATATTAGAGAAATGAAAAATTTACCAATAGAGCTAAAAGCTGGGAAGATTTTTAATGCAAAATAAAATGAACATATGGAGAAAGCAGGAAACTATTTAGGAAAAATAAGGTCAACGTGGTTAAAAGAAATGTGATGCAAATTGGAGAAAATACGGAAAAGGGGCAACAAGGGATAAAAGGTAAATAGTGGATACATTATACTTACCCATTATACAGGGTGGCCATGTAAGTTGAGGCTGTACAAAATCTCCAAAACTAAGCGTTTTAGAAAGAAATGTCTTTAATAAAAGTTGCTTGATATTATGGGGAAAGTAAATGACATTAGTCCTGTTTTATTTGGAGGATGTTGTGATGATCGTTTTAGTGTCTTTTAGAGACTTTTGGAGGTGAGAGTAACTTTTGGAGGTGAAGTATTTATTGGAATGATAGAGAAATCTTTTAGATACAGCAAATGAAATGTTAAACTTTTTCACCTACTCTTTGGTTCCGTGGTTATTTAATATGCAACGGAATAGGGCGCAAAAATTAAATAAATAGAGTCCCCACTCCCAGGCCTTAAAGTTAAAATTTTTGGAAATGACATAGTCTGTAACCCTCAAAAAATAATATTCTGAAACTTTAATTATAACATAGCGGATGAGTAGTTTCTGTCGTTACACTGCGCAAAATTTTTACTCTTTGTATAGGTAATTGTTTAGCATACACTGGAAAGGAACCCGATTACACCATACAGAGAAATATAGCTGTGTCTTCTGTTTTCTGAACCATCTATGTAGTATATTACTTGGAATGAAACATCCTTGGATTTGTCTTACTTTACACGCATTTTCTGTGAAGTAACATCTATTTTCTAGTTCATGGCATTCTCAACGAAAAGTCAAAAGGCTTCTTTGCAAGTAGGCATGTCCTTTTACGATGCCAACGTGTACCTATCGTACTATCCAACCTTGTAAATATTTTTTAGTCTTTTAGATATTTACGAATTGAAATTATAAGGTGTCTTATAACCTACGTCCGTCGGGAAGAATAATGATTGGAAGAATTAGGTTCTTCTGTCAACACCAGAATAATCAATTTATGTTGACTTTATGAATATAAATACATTTACTGCTTTATTAATTTTAAGACAACTAGGTTTGATAATAAGAACTTTATATACACGTTTTGCTGGAGAAAGTATCGTCAGAATTGGTTGAATGGTTTCTGATCTCTCCTCCCTCTCCCTCTCTTTCTCACACACACCTCAAGTCCTTCAGGTGAAGTCTCGATATAGAATTTTTGTGTGGAGTACAATACTTCCTCTACCCCTATCACGTGGTGGTAGAGAAAGTAAAACCTGACCCAGCAGATGAACGTTTTCTTTTATATATTTCACAGATGTGGATCTGGTTCGTACTGTTAAACAACACGTTCACTGTTCGAATCTGTTGTAGTGTTTCATCAAATAAATGATAAATTGCACGCTCATTTGCATGAAAACCGAAGGCATGGTTTTGCGGTGTTACGCAGGGATCAGCGAATGCCGCTGGCAGCTGGATTGAGGGAAACAAAATACCATCGATTGGAGTGCACAGGCTTACCAATATCACTCTTTAATGTCCGACATTAAATCCGATACAAGCTTGCCTGCTCGTTTCCATCGCACACAAGAAAATACCGGCCGCTACCAGTAAGTAACGAAGCGGTATAACAAGCAACATTTTGTGCAATTATCCTCAGTGTCAGTGGCGGATTCAACGGCATTACTTCCTCCATCATTGGTAGGGGAAATTGTCGCAGTAACCTGTAGTGTTATCTTTTTTTTTTTACTTGGCGCCTGTTATTGTATTACTATTTTGAATTTTGGGTTCTTTGTCCTCCGGCTAGCTATTATTACTCAGTCGAGCAAATATCTCTTGAACAGGGTGTGTAAACGGAAAGGAGTTTTTACTAAAAGATAACACTGATAAAAGAATTTGTTTTTACACTTTTATTGCCCTCACACTGAATTAATTTCACATATTTAATCTTGTTACACGCCTGACTGAAACTGTTATATTTCCGAATGTAACTACAATCACTTATTTGCCGCGCACTATTAATTCGCGTATTTCACATTTTGTAACTGACTTTACGACGCGAGAGATTCTGTAGAATTGCGTAATGTGTACTTCGTGAATGCTTCCTTAGAACTGCTTGACCTGTAACTCGCGAGAGAGATTTCTTAGAACTGCGATACTTGCATTTGGCTCAAGAATTTATAATCCCTCGCCCCGATATGCCTAAACATTATAATAGAGCTGCTATTGGTTAATAAATCGCGCCAACATTAGCGTCTGTTTCGTCAGCCAATCTTAATTACAAACACATATGCTCTAGGGAAGATATTCCCTCCATTTCTAAACAAAGGCGCGCTACACTGACGTCATTTGTTTGTCTCTTCTAAGTGATAAACAACTCACCCCATCGCTTCATTGTTACCCGCTCCTATTGTCAGTTTCAGTGAGGCCGTGTAAACTTATTTCCTAACAATGTTTATAGATAAACATACAAAATCATTGTCATACAATAATGTTAATTTACACTACAATCACCCTGGCATTCACAGTGTTGTGATATAAAATACTGCCTCAAAATATTGCATTCAACTCAGAATTTCGGCATCGAGATTTGTATGGAAATGTCTACTTTGAGGTCCCCCTGAATTTGAAAAAAAAATTAGAAAAGGATTCATGCATGTCTATCTATCTGCCTGTATTTGGACAAAGTCGGATGAACACCAGACTTGATATATACGTCCAGCATCTTTCAGGGATTCAACACGACGCTTTTCACACAATTCTTATCACCTTAAATAGTCTTATACAAAGAAAACGTTTCCATTATTTGTTTTCTCGAAAGTGCCTCAAACGGTTATGACTAAAATATCATGTTTCACATACGGACATGAATAAAACATACTCTCTTGAATTCTATGACTAGCTTTGAGGTATTTGATTACATTTTGTATAACTAGGAAACCACAAAAAGATAGATAAAAACTTACTCCTGGAAAAATGCAGAGTTCCTTAAAGTACACAAGTTGTTTAAATTTTTCTCGTAGTATTAACCTTTTTCAAAATAGTTTATGTTGCAAGTTTACACTTTTCTCAAGTCATGTGAGTCATCTAACGCACATGCTTCAAATGTTGCGACTCTTTTATTTCTTCTTTCCATTTAAAGAGCTTATTTATTTGTTTTGTCACTTTAACTACGTGATCATATCGCGACGGATATATAGGAGATACCTCGTGGCTCGGTGTATCGCGGAGAGTAAGCCTTCTAGGTTTCATCACTGTACCATACCATCTTGCTTTGTCACATGTCCACAGAGGCCTTAGTGCTAGGCAACTGTACTTCAGCTTCTATACGTGAAGGACAGGTGGCAGCTTCGACACGTGTCCACAGAGATGTTAGTGCCACACAACTGCATCTCTTTTTCAACACGTGCCCGACAGATGGAATTAGGGTGCTGTCCAGTCAACCTGTTGTTATTATTTGTGGATAGATAGCAGAGCATTCGTCATTACCATCTATTTTGCTGAAGTGTGTCCAGAGCAATGACGGAAAACTGCATCTAACAGGATAAGACAAGGCAGGACCATCTATTTTTCATTTTTACTTTCTCTACTACATATAGTAGATAGATAGATACTTTATTTGTACATTTTTACTTTCTCTACTAGGGGAAGTATTGTATTCCACCTAAAAATTCGATACCGAGATTTCACCGGAAATACATGTTTTGAGACCCCCTGAATCCAAAAAAACTATTTTTGGAAACATGTCTGTGCGTCTGTCTGTGTGTTTGTGAACAGCATAACTCAGAAACGAACAGTCGTATAAACACCAAACTTGGTATTTAGGTTCAGTATCTTCCAGAGATGCGACACGAAGGTTTTCAAGAAAATCCTCCACCCCGGGTTACCCTTTACATGGAACATTTTTGGAAAATTTTAATTTTCTCAAAAATGGCTAACGATTTTGATTAAAATATCATATGTTTAAGATATTTTCATGACAAATAAAATGTATATCTTCTCCTGGCTCATCTAAGCACACCTTAAATCCCTATTGCCCATCCTCTTCTTCCTCCGTTTGCGTTTCTACCTTTCTTATCTCTCTTACTTTTCTAATCCATTTTTCTTTTACTTTGTTTAAGAACTCCCCCATATTCTTATTTTGCTTTTCTTCCTTTCTCGTTAGCATTTTAATTGCTACTATTTTCCTACCCATTTTTCCCCATTTTTCTTCCCATACTTCTTGTCTTCATTCTGCTAATTCTTTGCATTCTGTCATATGATGCTCTGATCTTTAACTGCCTCCGCATAATTCACAAATTCCGTTTTTTTTTACCTCTTAGCCCTCTCATATACATTGATCCTGTTCTCATCCATGCAAACGCTTCTTTTCTGCTCTATTACAATAATCCACATACCCTTCTCTTCCCCATTTCCTTTTTACTAATCTATAGAACCCTAGTGACCTTTTATTCTCTAAGCTTCCCCAAATCCCTTGTCTTTCTATGCCCTCCACTCTGCTTCTTACCGTTATCTAGAAACCATTGCTATTTCTGACTACATATAGTAAGCAGGGGAAATATTGCATTCTACCCAAAAATTCTATGCCGATATTTCACCGGAAATGCATGTCTTGAGGCCCCCTGAATGAAAAAAAGCACTTATAGAAAAAGGTCCGCATGTGCCCTGTCTGTGTGTCTGTGAACAGCATAACTCAAAAACGAAAAATCGGATAAATACCAAACTTGGTATTTAGGTTCAGTAACTTTCAAAGATGCAACACGAAGGTTTTCAAGAAAATCCCTCCACCCCAGATTACCCTTTACATGGAACATTTTTCGAAAATTTTAATTTTCTTAAAAATGACTAACGATTTTGATTAAAATATCATCTTTTTAAGATATTTTCATGACAAATAAAATGTATATCTTGAATTTTCTGGGAATGTCTCCAAAAGTATTCTTCATTGTGAAAGACTTTTGCATAACTGGTAAACCATAAGAGATAGACAAAATTTTACTACACAAAAAATGTAGATCGCTTTAAAATACACAATTTATGTCATATACATTTTTTGTGTTGAGTGAACCATTTTCGAGATATTGCTTGTTATCCCCTTAAATTTTTCGATACTTATTTTCTCAAACGGGAATTCGTTATTCATTTTTTTGTCTTGGATATGCAAAGAGTATTAATGTGTGGCAAAGAGAATGGTGCTGCACCTAGCAACCAGCTATTAAGAGATATGTGTGTACTTAAAGGCTGCTGTATTTCTATGTTGCCCTTGTAAATATATATTCCCCTTACATTTACAAGAAAATTAGTAATAAGATAGAGTCTGCAAATGAGCAATATAGAAATACAGTAGCCTTTAAGCATATGCATATCTGTTAATACCGGTTGCTAGGTGCAGCACCATTCTCTTTGCCACAAATTAATACTCTTTGCATATACAAAACAAAAAAATGAATAACGAATTCCCATTTGAGAAAATAGTTTGAAAAATTTAAGGGAATAACAAGCAATATCTCGAAAATGGTTCACTCAACAAAAAAATGTATATGACATAAATTGTGTATTTTAACGCGATCTACATTTTTTGTGTAGTAAAATTTTGTCTATCTCTTATGGTTTACCAGTTATGCTAAACTCGTTGACAATGTAGAATACTTTTGGAGACATTCCCAGAAATTTCAAGATATATATTTTATTTGACATGAAAATATCTTAGACATATGTTATTTTAATCAAAATCGTTAGCCATTTTTGAGAAAATTAAAATGTTCCATGTAAAGGGTAATCTGGGGTGGGGGGATTTTCTTGAAAACCTTCGTTTCGCATCTCTGGAAGATACTGAACCTAAATACCAAGTTTGGTGTTTATCCGACTTTTCGTTTCTGAGTTATGCTGTTCACAGACACACACACGGACATGTATCCAAAAATGTTTTTTTTCGATTCAGGGGGTCTCAAAATATGTATTTCCAGTGAAATCTCGGTATCGAATTTTTGGGTGGAATACAATACTTCCCTTACTTACTATACGTAGTAGAGAAAGTAAAAATATGGCGTAAGATTGGAGAAAGCCTATTGTGTTTTTAGAAGATGTTTAGAAATTAATCTGTGCGTGTATGTGAACAGCATAACAAACACGAAATCTCAGGAGAATAACAAATTTCATATTTAAGTCATATACGGTGTAGGATACTATGTGTTTTTCAGGAAAGTCCCTGCACCCCAAAATGATCTTTATGTATTTTTTTTTCAAAAATACCAACGATATTGAGATGTAAATATGACACATAAAAAGTATATTTTGAACTTTCTGAAAAGCCTCTCTAATATTCTTCATTCTGAATGAATTTTGTATTTGACTAGGAACCCCCCTCCCAAAAAAGGCAAACAAAAGACAAACAAAAACTGCACGAATAATGTAGGTATCATTACAGGATGTAAATTATTTAGTTATGGACAACCATTTTTGAGGTATTCGTTGTTACTAGTTTGAATTTTTCTATATTCCGTTCATTTTTAAAGTGCAAAGACACCTCTTGTTATCGTGGTGTCATGCAAAGAGCATGGAATCACAAAGCCAGCGCATAGCGACCCGCTTGTACCTCCTCTATCCCCTTTCTACCTACAACGAGGTGTGTAATGAAACAATTTCTGCATACGTTTATCGTACTACAGACAACTTTTGGTTAGAAGCTCGTTTTTCATATTAATGAATAAGGTGTTCCGATTTAAGCTTTACTGTTGAAGCCGAAATTATAAAGTCAATAATTATCTAAATAATCTGGGAAGGATAGCGAAATAAAATAATAAAATATTTAAAATCAGTACATGTATTAAAAGGAGAAGCATTGGGAAAATTGTTGACTGTTAAAAGCGACAGAAAGGCCAGACAGGCACAGTTTAGCTAATTAGGGACCAGCCCCAGGTATAAAGGGTAAAACCGCTGAAGCCAGTTTCTCTTGGAATTAATGGGTGCAGTTGCACTGGCCAGGATGTGAAGGTCATTAGAAGCTTCATGACGCCCAGTTTTGGTGCGAGTCCTCTCTTTGTATCGCGCCTGTGGTGAGGACATTCTCGCTGGGACGCTCGTGTGGTGAGGAACAACGGTCTCGTCGAGGTCCGAAGACTGGGTGCGAACTTGCAAGAGGGTTGAACGATCAGATGGAATTGATAATCTTCGGTCTTGGAAAAGATACAGTAACATCGTAAGAATTTAAAAGTGATCGGCAAATCTTAAGTCTTATTTTAATGGTGAATAAAAGGGTTCCAAGAAAGCGTTCGTGTTTCTATGTACATACACTCACGCATACCCAGTGATTAGAATCTCATGCTCGAGCAGCCGTGGCAAAGTATATCAAAAAAAACATCTAGGAGGAGAAAAGCAGCAACCGTGAGGCCAAAGTATTGCTTCAGTGGTTGGAGGACGTAGCGTGGCTGCGTCACTGTTCTGTGTGCTAAAAGCATGATTGCGAAATTCGAACGTGAGCATTTTCCTGTTTACTACCTGCATTACGTATCTATACTAAGTACATGAAGTATGATTTCACCCAAAACTTCGATACCAGCCTCAAAATGTATGTTTAATAGAAAATAAACATTTGAGGCTCCTGGAACTCAGAAAAACATGTTAGAAGTATATCTCTGTGTGTTTGTGTGTGTGTGTAAGCATCATAAGTCGAAAACGAAAAGTTGATTAAATATCAAACTTGGTATTTAATCAACGAAGATTTTCAAGAAAATTTTCCCACCCAAATGTATATGGAACATTGTTTCTTAGTTTTAATTTTCTCAAAAATGACTACAATTTTGATAAAAAATAACATATATTTAAGATATTTTAATGACAAATATCTATATGAATTTTCTGGGAATAACCTGGGAATAGCTGTTCATTCTCAATGATTTTTGTATAACTGGAAATAGACGAACAAACTCTTACTAAAACAATCTGACGTGTTACACTCACATGACTTTTTCTACTCTTGTACAAACTATTTTTACAAACGCTTATTCTCCATATGCTTCATGTTAATCGAGATGTTAATCTTATTGCTACTTTTCTTGTAGATGCAAGGAGAATTGGTAGGCTTTAAGCGATAGTCAAATATTTTAAGAGCTGGTTGCTATGTGGAGTATTCCATTCTCTTTGCATTACCAGGACAAAAAAAGAATAACGAATTTAAGAAAAAGCATAAGTTTTGGAAAATTTAAGGGAATAACAAGCAATATCTCGAAAATGGTTCACGCAAAAAAAAAAAAATGTATATGACACAAATTGTGTATTTTAACGCATCTACATTTTTTGTGTAGTAAAATGTTGTCTATCTCTTATGGTTTACCAGTTATGCAAAAGTCGTTCACAATGAAGAATACTTTTGGAGACATTCCCAAAAAATTCGAGATATACATATGATATGTTAATCAAAATCGTTAGAGCCGTTTTTGAGAAAATTAAACTTTTAGAAAAATGTTCCATGTAAGGGGTAATCTGGGGTGGGGGGATTTTCTTGAAAACCTTCGTGTGGCATCTCTGGAAGATACTGAACCTAAATACCAAGTTTGGTGGTTATACGACTTCGTTTCTGAGTTATGCTGTTCACAGACACAAACACACACACAGACACACACACGGACATGTTTCGAAAAATGCTTTTTTTGGATTCAGGGGGTCTCAAAACATGTATTTCCGGTGAAATCTCGGTATCGAATTTTTGGGTGGAATACAATACTTCCCCTACTTACTATACGTAGTAAAAACACATAGATCCCGTTAAAGCACAACATTTATGTCAAATAAAGTATCTGTAGCGTTGTTATTGATTTGAGTATTGAAATACTTATACTTTTCTCAAGTGGTAAATTAAATTGAGCTTTTTATTTACGGACGCTCTTTAACTGCTGTGGTCCTTGGCGTCCCATTCTATATTGGGCGTGAAAGACCAATAATTTTGCTCAGAGGCCTCTTTATCAGGCTCGAGGTCCTTTTACATGCCATAAATCCTCGACACGAGACCACCGGCTTTATTTCCCTTCCGAAGGAAGCCATGCTAAGGATTTTTACGCCCGAAAACAAACCATCGCCCTCCGCCGGGGTTGAACCCGCGACCTCGGGAACTAGAGGCTAGTATGGTAACCACTACACTACACCACGGAGGACGACACTGAAGTGGTAAATCGCTATTCTTTTTTTTTCTCGGGGCCATGCAAGCAGCATGGGATTTCATCCTTTCTTATCAACCGATTACCCTCCTCTTTGTAGAAGTTACAACCCTAAGGGCTTACAAGTTAATGCCTGGGGTCAGTAGCCTGTCGAGGAGGAAGCAAATTCTGGATAACATATCCTGGATGGGTGATCAGCCCATTGCCTGGTACGGTGGTGAAGCCTTTCTTATGCCTACAACGAAATATGTAAAAGTGTAATGAAAGTTTACCTCTATTAACAAGAAGTAGATAGATGAACAAAGTTTTATAGGAATTGTTTGCAGAAGAATGAGAAGAGAAACCAATATGAATGCAACACACCAGATTCTTCTTTTGTCGAACACTATATAATATGTTCCCTTCATTGTCACTAGAACTCTAGCAGACTTGCTGTTTCCGGCTAACCCTCACAAAAACACTGTGCTGGCGCCGCCCTTGATCGAAACGGATGTACGCAGAATCTCCAGAAGTGCATCCGCTACCGCTGCTAAGAAAACTGCGGTTCCCATGCACCAGGGACGGGATGCTCCCCTGTACCGAGAAGATCATGCAGAGGTTCCTGCTTCACCGGAAGACAGCCAAGTTCTCAGGCAAATTAACGAGAGTCGGTCAGTACCCAACATTTCGGGGAATTGGAGCCGTGTTCTTTGTATGCAACCTACTTCCTGTCTATGTAGATGTGAAAAATTTCTTTATACCGTGAGATGTTAACTTCTTATGGAATACGAAACATATTTGACGAATAAGGGGGTCTGACCTTTCGTACAAGAAGATTATTCATGATTTTATACATGATGTCTAAATGGTAAAACTGGTCCACGATGTTACCAGTTTAACCTCTAAAGCCGTCCATCAGTATTATGGACCACAAAAATTCGCAGTAAACATTTAATTTATTTTAGTTTAGTTTCTGTATAGCATACTTTAGAAAGTTGAAAGGTCTGCATGTGTTTACGTGTGTGTTTCAAAAATGATGGTGCAAAATGCAGCGGCGAGAGGTAAAAAGGAAGAGAAGCATAAAAATTCCAGTAAACTTAGATCCGGAAATTAACTGTTGTGTGGCCAGCTGAATACCAAGAACTAATTAAAAAAAAGAAGTGAACATTTTATTTAATTTATTAATCACGGGGCAATCAAAACTTTATTGTAGCGACATTTCCGCCTAAATACGGTTACACAAAAAGGAACTCTGTAAAAATTATAATTTAGGAATTATTAATAATTAATTAACATGCAATTTGGTAATTTTCCGTAATTTTAAAGCAACCTGATTCAAAACTGCATCAATCAAAAGCCCTTCTAATGTTGTAAATATGTTTTAAGTTTCAATACTATTGTCAAATAAATAAAGAAGTAATTGCTTAAGAAATACTGCAAGGTTTGGGCAAAATAAGATTAGCTTCGTTTCAGACTGTCCATTATATTTTCCGAGCCTGGGGCCATAAAAATTGAAAGCTTCTTTTGTATTTCGAGGGGATGAGGCAAGTTTTAAGATTAAACAGGCGCTATGAGGTAACGGAATTTTCTTACAGTTAGGCTTTGAATTTTCAACCAGGGAACCAAAAAACGTAGAGGATAAGTATTAGAACCAATGAAAATATAGGCAGACGTAGTGATATGTACAAAATTTGGAGGCGAGCAGTGATTATTATATGTAAACGCGAGCGTGGATTTAAGACAGTCTGCCACGATTCTCCGATAAGGAAACTCGCTTCACGCTGAGTCAAAAGAAAAAGGACAAAAAGTTCCGAAATTTACGAAGTGCCGTACTACAGTGATAGCATAAAGTAATACGTATGGAATAATTAAATAGCCTGTTACATTGTTCGTTGAAATTATTTTATCCAAGATAATAAATAACTTAACACACCGCAAGTAATTAATTCAAGTTCGCGGGAATCAAAAGAACGATGATAGAGCGACTTAGTTAATAAATAGTTAGCCGGAGCAAAACCTTAGCGGACCAAAAGGTGAAGGTATTCTTATATAAGAACCGTACGGGGTAGAAAAAGAACAAGAAAGCAGGTTTTCTAGCAGGAATAAGCGTTTTAGTGAGGAATTGAAAACGTGTTTTCTTCAAAAACAAATCCCAGTGTCACCACTTCCGCAATCTACCTGACAATAAAAGTAGGGTATTTCAGGCCGATTCGCCGACAGTTGACCCTGAGATGCGACGACGATAAGTGGTTCCTCACTGACATCGGCGATGTCGTGTCCTGAAGACTACACCTACAACGACGCAGAGACGAGAACGACGCAGGTAAGATACCCACAATGAAGTAGCGGGGGGCGCTACAAAGTGCACACAGAAACAACTACACAGGCTCCAACAAACACTGGTTCACAAATTAACTGTTTATGAGACAGGTATTCCCTTAGGGATCCACCACTTGACAAAATTGTTATCCCAACTGTGAAGGTTTGGAATCGATGTACGAGGGCTGATCAATAAAGACTGAGATTGATTTTTTTCTTGTAGCTTTCTTGAGAGTTTCCTGTCTCTACCATGAATATTTGAAAAGAGCGGGATTTCATGTATAATGTCCATAGGCGGCAGCACTCTCGTATCGTTAGGTTGGTAGTAATGCTGTATATTGTTGATCCTAGTTGAATTTCGCATACCACAAAATGAAGGTGACACAAGAGGAGCAATAAAATTTTGTTTTCGTTTAAATCATACAGCCTCTGAAACTTTGGAAAAGCTGAAGCAAGCATACGGTGAAGATGCACTACCTCGTGCAACAGTGTTTAGGTGGTTCAAAAACTTCAAAGTAGAGCGAGTTCTCTGTGGTAAGCAAGGTGGGCCTGATGCTTCGGCTTCTGCTATGACTTAAGTCAACATCAACATAGCTGCTGTGATTGTTGTTCCCACTCACACCACTGTTACAGCAGCGTACTACACGTCAGTATTGGCTACACAGAGGAAGCACATTGCAAGGAAACATCCAGAACTTATCACAACAACGTGCGGCCTCACGTTGCAAATCAAGTCCAGGAATTTTTGGCTAAATTCAACATTACCTGTGTGCCGCAATTGCCTTATAGCCCCAATTTTGTCCCCTGTGATTTCTTTTTATTCCCATCACTAAAGGCAAAGCTCCGGGGCATTCGATTTGAGAGCACTGAAGCAGTGCTGAAGAAAAGTGAGGCGATTCTCAAAGACCTGACAAAGAATGGCCTGTACCATGTGTTCGAGGACTGGCAGAGACACTATAAAAAGTGCATTCAAGTAGGAGAGGACTATTTTGAAAAAGACCATGTCAACATTGAAATAGAGTAATAAATATCTGGGGAAAAAAATTAGTCTCAGTCTTTATTGATCAGCCCTCGTATTTTGAACACCTGCTCTGATAGGGAGAGTTAAGGTAGAGATATCTGTTCTTAGTAAACGCACATTCTTTCGATGACCGCTAATTTGCAGACCTTTTGTGGAGTATGCTTGATTTTATTTCAGTTTTGAAATACCATAGAAAAATGACTGAAGTACACACTGTTTCGCATGAACAATAATGAATATTGTGGATAACCAAGGAGCAATATGGTATGTATGAACATGTTGCTTGAAGAATTATGTAATTTGCGCATCAAGCTTGTGTAGTTCTTTCTGTTTGCACTTGAATGCTGTGATTGTCTCATTCCTGATGAATTGCTACTACTTTTGTTGGTATATGTAGTTAGTATTCAGCGGGCCCCAACCATCAACAAAATGGCATTTTCTCGTAACCGGATACATGTTTACTGGAATATTTTTGCTTCTCTTCCTTTTTACTTTTAATTCCTACGTTTTAGACCGTCAGTTTTAAATATTCTACAGCCATGTCTGTCAACCGCATTTCACATGAATGGTTTACATGTTTGGAATACGTAATATGGCACTGCCGCCAAGGCAAGGCCGATTGTGCCTGCTAAACGTCTGGGAGGAAGGGATGAGTGAGAGAGTACTAAGGGCGAACAGATCTGATGGCGGCAGTCGCAGTGTAATGAACCCCTAACGTTTCCAGATTGAACATCCTCGTTGTCCCTTCGATGTGCCCTATCTTCAAGTACTAATTCTAATTAATTTGCTTCTTACATATTTTAATAATATTTAATAAAATAATAAACCTTATTTATTTGGTTTCAGATTCGAATAGATAGTTACATGCCAGGGAAGAAACACATCTCTTCTTAAAGCACCTGCAGCGCTTATGCTGCACACCACCGTCCACTGCGTCTAAACATGCTACAATGAAAGCAAAGGAAACGAGGGACAGGAAAATTCTGGTATACTCTATCCAGAATTATTAACCTACTGGATCTAAACATAACATAAGTATCGTCCGCGCGAAAGTGTTGTGACTGGTCGTTCAAATACAATACCTCATTTCTTCTGCTATCATAGCAACCGAATCAGCTCTTAAGTTTTTACTTTCTCCATTTTTGGAAACATGTCTGTGTGTGTGTGTGTGTCTGTCTGTGAACAGCATAACTCAGAAACGAACAGTCGGATAAACACCAAACTTGGTATTTAGGTCAGTATCTTCCAGAGATGCGACACGAAGGTTTTCAAGAAAATCCCCCCACCCCAGATTACCCTTTACATGGAACATTTTTCGAAAATTTTAAATTTCTCAAAAATGGCTCTAACGATTTTGATTAAAATATCATATGTTTAAGATATTTTTATGACAAATGAAATGTATATCTCGAATTTTCTGGGAATGTCTCCAAAACTATTCTTCATTGTGAATGACTTTTGCATAACTAATAAACCATAAGAGATAAACAAAATTTTACTACAAAAAATGTAGATCGCATTAAAATACACAATTTGTCATATATATTTTTTGTTGTTGAGTGAACCATTTTCGAGATATTGCTTGTTATTCCCTTAAATTTTTCAATACTTATTTTCTCAAGTGGGAATTCGTTATTCATTTTACTTTCTCTACTACGTATAGTAAGTAGGGGAAGTATTGTATTCCACCCAAAAATCCGGTACCGAGATTTCACCGGAAATACATGTTTTGACACCCCCTGAATCCAAAAAAAGCATTTTTGGAAGCATGTCCGTGTGTGTGTCTGTGTGTCTGTCTGTGAACAGCATAACTCAGAAACAAACAGTCGGATAAACACCAAACTTGGTATTTAGGTTCAGTATCTTCCAAGGATGCGACACGAAGGTTTTCAAGAAAATCCCCCCACCCCAGAGTACCCTTTACATGGAAGATTTTTCGAAAATTTTAATTTTCTCAAAAATGGCTCTAACGATTTTGATTAAAATATCATATGTTTAAGATATTTTTATGAAAAATAAAATGTATATCTTGAATTTTCTGGGAATGTCTCCAAAAGTATTCTTTATTGTGAACGACTTTTGCATAACTGGTAAACCATAAGAGATAGACAAAATTTTACTACACAAAAAATGTAGATCGCGTTAAAATACACAACTTATGTCATATACATTTTTGTTGTTGTTGAGTAAACCATTTTCGAGATATTGCTTGTTATTCCCTTAAATTTTTCAATACTTATTTTCTCAAATGGGAATTCGTTATTCATTTTTTTTGTCTTGGATATGCAAAGAGTATTAATCTGTGGGAAAGGGAATGGTGCTGCACATAGCAACCAGCTGTTAAGAGATATGTCTGTGCTTATATTGCCCTTGCAAATACAAAACAAGTGGAACTTGGGCTTAAGCGATAGTTAAATATGCATAGGACGGAACTGCAACTTTTATTGCGTTCCCATTCACCTATGGTCGTGTGTTTGCAGGAGACCAAGCTTCGTCCTCGTGATCCTTTTGATCTCTGAGGATATACTCCGGTTCGCTACGACCTTGAACCGGAGGAGGGTACTCCTGCTCATAGTGGTGTCATGATTTTGGTGCGTAACGACGTTCATTTTCAAACTATCTTTAGAACTGGTCGCTATGTGTAAAATGTAATTCTCTTTGCATGTCAAAGGATGGTTTCTGTAAATGTTAATCTAGATTAATATGAAATATATGGAGAATAAGAGTTTGTAAAAATAGTTTGTACAAGAGCAGAGAAAGTCATGTGAGTGTAACACATCAGATTTTTAAGTACGTATTCAAACGCAATTCTAAACGCGCTGATAATATTAATGTACAATTACAAAATAAAACAATGAATTTAAGCCTATAACATGCATATAAAGAAATAATTCGATTTACTCACGTTCAATCCGAAGCGCTATCAAGTAATGGCGCTTATGTATTTGCGCCTCCACAATGCTATGTCTTCCCTGTCTGTTATCATGTTAATTTTCTTTCTTTTCATGTTCACGAAACTTATTTCTAGGAGCAGTTTGTGAAATGCCGTCCTGACAGGCAACTCTGGATCATTATCAGCTGCATTTAATACGTTGTCTATTGTTGGTGGTTCGTTATTAAAAAGGAAAGCATGAACTTTGGAATGGATAGCAGATTTACAAAATCGTCCATTTTGTCCAACGCATTTCTGTCAGAAACACCTGAAAACTCCGCCATGAGTTACACTACATCGCTAAGTGGCACTTTGCGATTTCTCTGCATTATAGTGTTGAACACAGCCCTATTGCTTTTCGCCACTTTTCAATAAGACGCTTTTTTAACAAATGATATTGTGGCATTTGGTTGTGGAAATATATGTATTAACATTTGGTTATGGTAATGTTTGTTTGGGTGGTTCTTGGGTTGGCAACACAGACCGGAATGACTTCATGGTAGTGGGGGAATAGTCGGTTCTCAGTAGCAGCGTCTGACGCTAAGTAACAGTCTCTTGGAATACAGTGAGCAGTGCAAATGTAGGAAGGGACGCTCCGCCTTCAGCAGAAGGTTACAATGTATCAAATACAATCTCTATTAAATTCTTCCATTCAAATTAACACTATGTAGATTCTTTAAGTTGTTTGATCCTTCTTTCCTTTCACACAATGTTGTAGATATATATTTAGGAATTTTTAGGTACTTAAGGACTTCGTTGAGCTCGCCCCTGTCGGACCTCGTGTAGTTTGTGATGTGTTTGAAAACCGGTACCTCGCTCTACCCCGCATGAGTTAAAGAAAACGTAGAGGTTACGACAAATTGGTGAGGCGCCGGATAAATTGGCGTGGTTGCCGGGAATAATGTGATATTTTGTAGTGCAATTTTTTTTTCTCTTAGCCTGCAATGTAGTTTGCGTGATTTGGTCCTCCACGTGTTCGTTGGAACATGTAACTCCTTAGTTTTGGCTTAATGGTGAGGGTTTCTATTTTGAAAATTGTGGTTTTATGTTCTAAATTCCTCTAAAAGTATTTCTTTAAAAGTCCTGTCTTTGTATCTTTATTTTGAGCTCATTTTAAAATTTTTACATTGTCTCGGCGGAGCGTTGGTAATTTCTGGCTTCATTTTCCCCTTACCATTGTTTCAATTCTGTTAAATTCTGTTTCTATGATAAAATGCTTGCACTGTTCTTCTAAATTTCTTGTTTTTGTGAATTGTGGAAAATTTAGTGATATTTGGAACTTTAATAATGTGGTTACCGCGTGTTAGGTGGTGTTGCGTCATCTTTGCGTGTTCTTGCGATTCATTAACAATTCTAGAATGTGAAGCAAATCTTTTACGTGTTTTGTATATCACGTGGCGTGTGTGTATAAAAAGTGAGGTGCATCTATTTAAAAAAAAATCATATTCGTACGTTCGCCGTGAACGCTTAGTAGCAGTAGTACTACGAATAATTTTTCTTCACCGTTGCCATGTTTGGTTTTATCTAGTTATGCAATTATTTTTGGGAAAGTGTTTCAAATGACTAATTTGAGTGAAAGTTTCAGCTACCACCAGCTGTGCCAGTATCTTCACCTATATAAGTTTAACGAGCATCCAATATGGACCAGCAGGACTTATCCACCCCGATTGGATGTCGATGGTGCAGTTATATGTGTGTTACCAGAATTTGGAAAGTTGCACTGGAATTTTGTGGTAAAAAGAAAAAAAATCCTTCTTGCTTCGACGGGGACGTCGATTTGGATAGCCAGGGGGAGATGTGGTATTTGGTTGTGGAAATATATGTATTAACATTTGGTTATGGTAATGTTTTGGTGGTTCTTGGGTTGGCAACACAGGCCAGAATGACGTCATGGTAGTGGGGGGAAAAACCGGTTCTCAATAGTAGCGTCTGACGCTAAGTCAGAGTCTTGGAATGCAGTGAGCAGTGCAAATGTAGGAAGGGACGCTCCGCCGTCATCAGAAGGTTACAATGTATCAAATCCAATCTTTATTAAATTCTTCCTTCCAAATTAACACTATGTAGATTCTTTAAGTAGTTTGATCCTTCTTTCCTTTCACACAATGTTTTAGA
The DNA here is from genome assembly GCA_030765065.1 of Deroplatys truncata. Classification (NCBI taxonomy): domain Eukaryota; kingdom Metazoa; phylum Arthropoda; class Insecta; order Mantodea; family Mantidae; genus Deroplatys; species Deroplatys truncata. The sequence continues at coordinate 75,807,802 of CM060982.1, read as the reverse complement.
TATATTTTTAGGAATTTTCAGGTATTTAAGGACTTAGTTGAGCTCTCCCCTGTCGGACCTCGTGTAGTTTGTAATGTGTTTGAAAGCCGGTACCTCGCTCTACCCCCCCTCCATGAGTTAAAGAAAATGTAGAGGTTACGACAATATGTTCACATTATTAGCAATACCTACCAATTGCTTCTTAACCGCATTTGCACTTGACTGATTGTAATAAACCGCTATAGCACTGAAAATTGCACAGGGTTGGCAAGTCGAACGTGTTGATTGTCTACTTTCTCCTAAGTACATATGCTCAAAATAATACAGGTACTCTGTAATAACACTTTATTTATTCGTTAATTTTAATGGTAGCTCTAGCGGTTCTCTTGGTAGAACCCTTATACGTTATGATAATGGATACTGTATTACGTACCTGTAGGTCGTCTTGCTTCTCGTACTTTCGTGACGTATCTCGACGTTCTCGTAGACTGGAATCTGATGATCGTATATCTGTATTCTTGTGTGTGTAAATTTGTTGTAATTATTATTTTATAATTGTGCCACGGCTGATGTATTTGTGTCGGAGAGCACTTGTGTCTTGTCAGGGTTAGATATGGAGAAGGTTAAAATATTTTGCACACGCGTATTCTGTCAATTATTTCACTTGTGTTTTGGATCAACCACGTGTAAATATTCACAATTCACTATCACCTTCCTTATGTTAAAATATATATAACTGGTAGACTTTAAATACGTAGTGATAACGTCTATTTAGAGACGAGCTTATACACTACCTTCCTACTTGAAGACTGACAAGCTTCTGTTAGCGTTCCCTTCAACCGTTTTCTTAGCGTACGTATTTGAATTACAGGTATGTATCAATGTACCTGATTGGTGCTACTATCCAATAACATCCAATAACGGTTTGTTATATGTATATATATATATATGTATGTTTACAGACTTCCATCGTCTTAATTATAAATCCAAAAATTCGTTACATGCTTACGTAGATAATACTGCATTTTTGTAATTTTATATTACTGGTAATGCAGTAACTTGCCTAAAACTTGCACCGCAAATATTTCGGAAATGGAAAGTGCTATTGATGTGCAGTTTTCACAGCATTGATTGGTAGTCAGGGGCTCATAACATTTAGGCTATAAACAGATTTTAATAATACTGAAAGTGTACTTTTTGAGCAAACATTCAATTTTTTAAATGGAACAATGCCTAGTTACATCAACAGAATAAAGGTAGGGTAAAATAGAATGTCAATGGTCTTTGTTGCAGGATTCTAGTGCAAGTCGTTTATGAGAAATCGTATTTTGAAAAGTTTCCACCCCGACAATTGTTTGTCCCATTCAACCTGCTTAGTTGCTAGGTACGATGTTGTTATGTTTGTTTGCATTGTATTTTCTGTTCATTGATGCATTGCGACTTTCAGGTCAGTTAGTTTGTGACAGTTCAAGCAGTAAGTCGTGAGTGGAAGATGGGGTTTACTAATGCAGAAAAAGCCGACATGACCATGGTGTATGGAGAGTGTAGGAAGAATGCAGTTCGTTCCTGTGCGGTGTATGCCAAAACGTATCCCAATAGACGTCAACCATCTCGGCAATTATTTATCAACCTCTTCAACCAATTACGTGAAAGTGGTACTGTAACACCTAGAAAACGTAACAGAAACAAACAAGTGGCTGGAGAAGAGGCAGAAATTAATGTTTTGGCTGCCTTGTAATAGATCCGCAAATTAGTTCCCGCACAATCGCACGTGGAAGTGGCATAAGTCAGGCAGGTGTACTGCGCATTCTCCATCGACATAGGTTCCATCCCTATCACATCAAGAGCTGCATGGAAACGATTTTGAGAATCGTATTAACTTTTGTACATGGCATTAAGACATGTTACTCCAGTTTCATCATGTATCTTGTTTAGTGATGAGGCAACGTTTACTAATCATGACCAGGTAAACCGCAGAAACATGCACTATTGGTCTGTTGACAATACCCGTTGGCTTCGTCAGGTGGAACGTCAGCGCCCATGGAGTTTAAACGTGTGGTGTGGGATAGTAAACCATCAGCTCATAGACCCTCTGTTCATAGAAGGAACGATGAACTCGCACAAGTATCGCAGCCTCCTGACAGAGCATCTGCTAGATGCTAGAAGACGTTCCTTAGTAGACTAGGTGGAACCTGTGGTACCAACTTGTTGGCTATCCAGTCCATAGTGCACGAAGTACTACAGCTTGTCTTAACGGATTGTTTCCAAATCGTTGGATTGGACGAAGAGGACCTGTTCCTTGGCCGGCCCGTTCACCGGATCTGACCCCTTTAGACATTTTTCTGTGGGGTAGGCTGAAAGATACTGTCTACAAGGATGTACCAACTACACCAGACGATATGAAACGACGTGTTACTGCTGCTGCTCTGAAATTTCCGCTGAAATACTAGAACGTGAGAAGCAGTCTTTCCATAGCAGACTGGAAGCGTGTATTGAAGCTGCCGGTGGTCATTTTGAATACAACCTTTGAAGGGCTATGTTCTCTTCGCTTTTAAGAATCCACAGAAGTATTGTAATTCCCCCTTTTTTTTTTTTTTTTAGTTTGTGCTACCACAGGTTGTACAAGTGTCGGTGCGTAAAAGTTTCAAAATACGATTTCTCGTAAACCACTTGCACTAGAATCTTGCAACAAACGCCACTGGAATCATAATTGACTCTACTTTTATTTTGATGTAACTAGTCATTGTTCCATTTATAAATTTTATGTTTGCTCAAAAAATACACTTTCTCACTATTATTAAAATCTGTTTATAGGCTAAATGTACGAGTCCCTGACTACCAATCAATGCTGTGAAAACTGCACATCAATAGCCTTTCCATTTCCGAAATATTTGCGGTGCAGGTTTTAGGAGATTCACCATGTATAGCTAACAATGACCTTTCTCCCTCATATTATATTTTATATGTTATAATGTTATATACTTGTTCTCTACCATGGGTACATTATGAATATATGTATTTTAACATCCGCTTAATTATTATACGTACAATATTAACAAAGAAAGTACATTACACGTAAGACTTGTAACAAAATATTAAAGAAAGAAATGAGTAATGTGTTGATGCAGAAAAGCTGTGAATTAGATATCTTATTAAATTAATGAGTTATTGTATTAGTTTGTCCGTGACTAGTACTGTATGTTGCTTCATGACAACTGTGAAATAATATGGGGACTATTTCTTGCTTAGCGTTCATTAGGAGACGAGTAGCTGTATTTTGGTCAACATTGTTTCGGTGCCACAGGTGTTTATTTATATCCAGAGGACTAATTATAATGGATAGAGAATAGTACATAATCCACCTCAGTTTTTGCCTATCGACCTGGGAAAACCACGAAAATACCCAAGATCAGGGTGACCGTTCGAACGGAAATTTAACCCACTACCGCCTGCACCCGATGGGTGATTTATACACGCGTACCAACATTTCTGAATCCCCTATGGTTGGCTCCTTCTACTTTTAGACTAACACAAATCACTCAACTCCGACAGGGTTGTCTAGGTCTTTGATTTCTGTTCGCAGCAAAACAGGTGCACGACGAAGACCGCGTTCCTCAGGAGTGAATGTCAGCGTCGATGTTAACATCTGGAATGTCTACAGACGCAACATTCTTTGAATTCATTTCTGTAGGATTACCCTAATTACCAGCATTTAGTGCATTCATAACCTGCGAAAGAATCTGTGCCAAGCTGTTACCAAGAAGTCATACACTGAACGACATTTCTGGAGATTTCCAGAAACACTGACATTCTTTGTGAAGCGCAGTTTTCCTCAACGGTCACTGAATTCTTTTAATGTTCCCGTGTGATCAAGTATCATTTGCTAACCTGCATCCATACAGATTATACAGGTTTATTAAAAAAGAAGCAACAGAAAAGTTCAAAATTTTGTTTTGTGTTCAAAATGAGCATCATTTGTTATGTGAGGACAAGTGCTTTTCAGTTTGCATACGCAACCATCTTCTACGAATTTATTTATAAATTTAAATTTTTTTGTGACGAGCGGCTCGTTGTTGAACTTGCAAATTAATGCATGCTGCAATGAAACAATGGATTTACTCCTTGCATAATGCAGCACACAAAACGACTTTTCCTGTGGCGTCGCCATTTTCTCGTAAACAAACACAGCACCGCTGTAGGCACTGAATGGGGCTAATAGGTGGGACTTAAAACTTTGAACTTTCCTCTATTCAATGATGTTTCGTATGTGTCGCTATCTATTGTCGTTCATTAAAAATGAGTATTTAAAATCTGTTCCTTCTTTTTGAATAACCCTGTAGATTTCGGAAATTGTTTTGGCATAAAGTCAATATTGACACTGATTGCTTCTTTTGTGACTGCTAGTCTTGAGGAATATGTAGGAAACATGGACCATTTAAAATATAATAATAATCGAAACATACATTAAACATGTTTAGTTCGATATTAAAACTGATTTATTTCCATTTTCTATAAATTAGCAATCTTAATAAAAATATTCGGTGTGTAACAATCGCACAGCTTTAGATTTATTTTCATAGCTAATCTACAAGTTATTCATAGGAAACTTTATTTTTATTTTTCTATCTACTCCCTGTTACCCATAAATATTCACAAGAAATGATTACAAATATTAATACCAGGCTTTGTCCGCTGAGATTGCTAAAAAGCAAGTACATGCAATTGTTAGCCATGATGTTACACGCGCTAATGAGAAACAAAGCAAATAAACGGTAACAGCTGTTGCTCTGCCATCGTCCTCCACTACGGCATTGACACTGCTGAACATGTTAAAATATATTACTAATGTAGTAAAAACAGCCATGATGTTACGTCATTTTCAGCTTATCATCAAGGAAATATAAACACACATTAGCACTTAACTTCCTACGTCTGATTTGTCATTACCTACAGGTAATTGTGATAAAAATTTCATAATGCACATATATTTTTAGTTTAAGTATAAAATACATTTTTATATTTTTATTTAAAATCGTTCAAAATAAAATGTAAATTGGAAACACTGTGGAGAGGCAAACGGCCCGCTTGATCCCCCCAAATTACGACTATGGGAGGAAATAACAAAACAATGAAAGTGCTACTTACGTTACAACATCATTGATATGACACTCTGACACTCACCTGAAACACAAGATAAACATTGATTAGAAAATTGCAAAAATAACCTTGCCAAATCCATTCTGTATAAATGCAACTGCAGTAGGCACCTTTAATTGAAAAACAAAGTAACTCACTATTCTTTTGTTTCCCATTCGCTTTGGTGAACTGATGTTCATGTGTCTATTTATTACTTTTCTGTGCTAGAATAAATTAATTTGCAACTTAACATCGGGGTTGCTATTTTGTTGCACCCACCCATTCTTAGATCTTAATCGATAATCTAAAGTGCACTGCCGTTTGTGAAAATTGCAACACCAAGAAAGAATTTCCCGAATAACTGGGTGGGAGTGTAGAAGAGTGTGCAAGCTATAAGTGATTAGGTTTGCAGAGAGATGGGGTACACGTAGGCCGAGCAGAGCCCTCTCGTGTCGGTACGACAAGGTCAGTGTTGCGTCCAGTGTAGTCAGGGCAGAACTATCAAACAAGGTGGAACATAAAGTAGGTGCCAGTATGCCTCGTCGACGTCAAACGGAGCCATATCGGCATGTGAGTGAGTTCGAACGGGGCAGAATGAGATCGGTCTCCGGGAAGCGGGTTTGTCATACCGTGACATTTCGGCTCGTACAGGCATGCTGCTAGGACAAGGATGCGTGTGTGGAAGCAGTGGATAGATGAAGATCGTACGCAACGAAGAGCGGGTACTGGACCACGGAACATGATCACAGCACGGGATGACCGTCATCTTGTTCGCATGACCATAAGTGTTGGCTCGACGCTGGAGCACTGCAACACGAGTGAACTTGTCTGCATCAACGGTTCATCGCCGTCTGCTGCAGTTTGGACTGTTTGCATGCATGCCATTACGTCAGCTTCCATTGTCCTGAAACCACAAGCTCCTCCGTCTGCAATGGACACGTGAACACCGTCACTAGGGTGCTGAGTGGCAAACTGTAGTCTTTTTGGACGAGTCCCGCTTCAACGTGTCCTACAGTGATGGCCGCATACGTGTCCGGTGATACCGTGGTGAGCGCAACCTGGGGGGCTGTATTGTTGAGTGGCATAGACAAACACCAGGTGTGATGGTTTGGAGCGCCATTGATTACAACAACCGATCTTGCCTCCTACGAATTGAGGGCACTTTGAACAGCAACCCGTACCTGACGGTGGTTGTAGAGCCTGAGGTACTCCCCCTGCTGCAGGCATCTCCACAAGCCACATTTCAACAGGACAATGCCCGGCCACATATTGCGAGGAATGTACAAGTCTTCTTCGAAGAGCGACGGGTACCATTGCTTCCCTGGCCTGCACGTTCGCTTGACATGTCGCCCATCGAACGTGTCTGGGATATGGTTGGTCGGCACCTGGGGCGTCACGGTCCTCCAGTAACCAGGGTCACGGATTTGTGGGCTCGAATACAAACTGCGCGGAGGGAAATCCCCCAGGAACTTGTTCAGAACCTTTATGATTCAAGGCCATGGCGTATAGTAGCTCTAACTGCAGCGCATGGAGGCCACACCAAATACTGAGTATTAGGGCCAAAGGTCATGTATAGATGTGAAAAGTTTATCATTTGTTACTTGCCGTGTACTTAACCTGTGGTATTAAATTAATTGAATTCATGCGTTTCCTTCTTGGTGTTGCAATTTTCACAAACGGCAGTGAATATATTATATTTAATTATATGATGTTTAATTATATGAGATTGTATTTCTCCAGAAAGGCAAGCCATACAATGTTTTGAATGCAAAATCTTGTTACTTTCTCAGCATCTTCCCATAGAGGGAGTATTATCCATATTTCAACGGCAATACAAATTTTGAGTAAATCCCGACCCAAAAGCATTTTTAGAAAAGAGTAACACAAGACTATTAAAATCTGTTTATAGGCTAAATGTACGAGTCCCTGACTATCAATCAATGCTGTGAAAACTGCACATCAATAGCCTTTCCATCCCCCCCCCTCGCCAAACTACCCTTTACATGGAAAAGGTTCCGTTATTTTTGCTTTTCTGAAAAATGTTGATTAAAATACTGTATGTTTAACATATTTAAATTCCTAATAAAACTTATCTTATCTTGAATTATCTGCAACTAGTCTGGTAAATTCCCCCTTATTCTGAATACATGTGCTATATTTCTATGTAACTGGTAAAACGTAAAAGTTAGACAAAAACCTAGTATACAAAACATGTAAATCTGTTAAAACACACAATTTATGTCAAACTTTAATGGCATTAAGAAGTTCTGAAGTACTTCGTTTGTTTCTGAGGGCCACGCAGAGAGTTGAACTTCAAAGCCAGAGCATAGTGACCCGCTTTTAAAAGATTTGACTATCGCTTCAATCCCCTGTATCACTCTTGCGTCTACAACGAAGTGTGTAATGAAATCATTTCTGTAAACCTTTATCTCGGTTAACGAGAAGTAGATAGAAGAATAAACTTAGTAAGAATAATTTGTAGTTAGAGAAAGTTATGTGCAATAGCGCATCAGGTATCTTTTTCATGTGCTTCATGATAAAGGTTTATAGAAACGGTTTCATTATACATTTCCTTGTAGTTATAAGGGTCAGAGAAGGGTGAAGAGATCAAACATTTGAAAACGGCTGAAATGCGTAGTTTTGGAGTTCCATGTTCTTTGAATGACATCAATAAACGAATTGGGACTTAGTACTTCAAAACGAGCGGGCTCAGGCGGGAGATCCTTGGTTCGATTCTCGCGGCAAATCTTCCTGCCCCATGGGTTTTTTCGGGTGTTTCTTTGGGTCACTACGCGACTGCTGGGGAGGTTTACTACAACTCCCAAATTTCGTGTCCCTCTATTTCACCTACATTTTCATTTCACTTCATCTTTCAACTGCTTGGTTTGTTTTAGGGTTGAAAGTGTCGGCGGGAGGTCTCGGCGTTGCATGGCAGGGGAAAAAGATACTCTATGTAACCCTTCGTCCCCGGAAAGGGAGCGGTCACTGAGTCCCGGGCCCCCCAGGGGATATGCAAGCCTGCAGTAGGGGAGGGAGGTCGGTTGTACCAGCTGCCATCCAAGGAATTTCAATCTGTAAAAGGTAGGGGCCCTGCCCTCTGCTGTGTCGTGTCTCCTGGTTCAGCCGTCCTGTGTCCCCTCTCATCTCACCCCTCCCTCCCGCGGGCATCCCATCAGGGTCTTAGGCAGAAATATCTTATAAGAAAATCCAAATCAATATCACGAGAATGAGTTTCACAAACAAATGTATCGAACTTTATACCGTATGTTTTAATGAGATCCACATTTTTACTTTCTCTACTACTGTAGTAAGTAGGGGAAGTATTGTATTCCACTCAAAAATTTCATACCGAGATTTCACCGGAAATATATGTTTTGAGACCCCCTGAATCCAAAAAAAGCACTTTTGGAAACATGTCCGTGTGTGTCTGTGTGTGTGTGTGTGTGTGTGTGTGTGTCCGTGTGTATGTCTGTCTGTGAACAGCATAACTCAGAAACGAACAGTCGGATAAACACCAAAATGGGTATTTAGGTTCAGTATCTTCCAGAAATGTGACACGAGGATTTTCAAGAAAATCCCCCCACCCCAGATTACCCTTTACATGGAACATTTTTCAAAAATTTTAATTTTCTCAAAAATGGCTCTGACGATTTTGATTAAAATATCTTATGTTTAACATATTTTCATGACAAATAAAATGTATATCTTGAATTTTCTGGGAATGTCTCCAAAAGTATTCTTCATTGTGAACGACTTTTGCATAACTGGTAAACCATAAGAGATAGACAAAATTTTACTACACAAAGAATGTAGATCGCGTTGAAATCACAATTTATGCCATATACATTTTTTTTGTTGGGTGAACCATTTTCGAAATATTGCTTGTTATTCCCTTAAATTTTCCAATACTTATACCTTTTCTTAAATTCGTTATTCATTTTTTTTGTCCTGGTAATGCAACCATACTCAACATAGCAAACACCTCTTAAAATATTTGACTATAGCTTAAAGTCTAGCAATTTCCCTTGCATCTACAAGAAAATTAGCAGTAAGATTAACATCTCGATTAACATGAAGCATATGGAGAATAAGCGTTTGTAAAAATAGTTTGTACAAGAGTAGAGAAAGTTATGTGAGTGTAACACATCAGATATTTTCGTGTTGCGTTTGCCTATTTCTTAGGTTTACCAGTTACACAAAATTGTACAAAATTCCAAGAGACTGCCTCTGTGGTCAGCGTTCTATCATCTAAACCCAGAGGTCCTGGTTGAATTTTCGGTTGGGCCGAGGGTATTGTTTCTTTAATCAGAATATTTCCTATCCTCCTCAGAGCCTGGGAGTATGCATGTGGGAGTAAATTTGAGCGTGTTTAATGCTAAAGATATTAAAAAACCCAACGTTAAAGCACCTGCAGTCAATGGGTTATTTCTCAGGTCTAAGCCCCCGATATCACTACAGAAATTAAAGGTGCTGTACAAATAAAACAACGAAAAAGTAAGAAGGAATAGAAAAAGGCATAAAATTCCAAGGCGATTCATAATAATTACAAGAAATAAACTTTGTGCCTATGCATATATCGTAAACATATATTTTAATCAAAATGATTAGATACATTTTTGAGAATGTAAAAAGTAACGAAAACTTTTCCATGTATTTGATAGTTTGGAAAAGGAGGGTTCTTGAAAATCTTCATGTTGTATTCTTGAACATACTGAACTTAACTATCAAGTATGGTTTTTATCCGAATTTTCGTTTTTGAGTTACGCTGTTCTCTCTCTCTCTCTCTCTCTCTCTCTCTCTCTCCTGCATACATACACACACACACACACACACACACACACGCCCGCGCTCACTCGCGAACCGTTATCCTTTCTTTAACTCTCTTTTATTGAGGTAGCCTCAAAACATGCATTTCCGGTGAATTATCGACATCAAATTTTTGAGTGGAATACTCTTCATACTATAAGTAAGTGGCAGAGAAAGGTAGGCAAAATACTTTAAGAATTGAATACCTGTGTAATAGATCGCACTAAACAAACATTTACACACTTGGTTAGTTACAATTCGCTAGTATCCGTACCAAAGGTACTCTTCTGAAGAATAAAATACATTGTAATGGAAATTAAATAATTAATTTGTAACGTACGAGCGATTTATATAAAAAATATTTATCAATATTCTAAGTTAAATTTTCTGTAGGAATTTGTGGTAACAAGTATGTGCATTTAAGCTTGTTTTAAGGGTATTGAAAGAAGTATTTGGCGACACTGATTGTAAGTTCCTTTAGGAAGTGTCATATCGTCAGCTTGCTAGGATCCAAGTCTGCTTAGGACAAGAGCAGCTGTTTATTACATTTCTGTGGTTTAATTCTAAATGGATTCTAAAGACAGCAAGATGCTGAGTGCACCCATACCAAACCTGCCAGAAAGAGAAAAATCCCATGTTCGTTTCTGGATTGAACCCTAGTCTTCCGCTTCGCAGGCGTTAAGGCCTCACGCTTATTTCCTATCATTCCTATTAAATAATGTTCTAATGGTTCTGTTGTAATCAGGAACATTTATATAACTTCATAATTTACTCACTAGAAAAAGCAAATTTCTGGAAACGCGTCACCCCTGAATTGTCTCGTCATTTAGATGTGAAAGTTACAGATCCCGTTGTCGCCAAGTGTTTATTTGTCAAGCATCTCCCCCTCTGCATCAGTATGCGAGATGCCCTCTACTGCCGGACCAATAACGTGGATGGAAATGAAATAATAAAGACAGAAGGGAATGCCTGAAATTTGAGACATGTCCCATTGTCTGGGAATTTCTGTGCGGCTGTCGCCAGAGTGTCGTAAAGTGTCGATAGGATATGTTGTTGGCTGGAAGATGGCCAGGAGGAGCTTGGTTGCCATGGCAACCGTATCCTCTTTCCAGTAATTTGTAAAGGTTTTCAACCGTTTCCCTCAACTTTATGTGCCCGAATAGTAAAACTTTCTAATGGGTTCCCGTCCAAAGCATGACGAAGTATGTGTTGTGATGAAGTTGGATAACAACCAGACCACAGAATTAGAGTTCGACTCACAACATTATTATTTGAAGCTAAGGGGTGAACTATGGGCGTTTAGGAAAATTCTTGAGGTCTGTTTTCAGAAACTATGTATAACCACAAATTGAAGTAGAGAACGCAGCGGTCGCACCTTGATGAACAAGTGCTACACCTTCTGTGTGTGGTGTATCTCAAATGTAGGCTGAGAATGTTTCAGGAGGGGAAAGGCAGAGAATGCGTAAGGTAAACAAAAGGTGGTAGAGTTGAAGTACTAGCCGCCATACATCAGAGGCGAAGTAGTTGCCGCTATTTCAGGCGCTTATTATCTTATAGTTTGGCTGTCAGTATACAAACACCTGTTTCAGGAGTAAAACACAAATTCGAAACTGAAACCAGTTCTGTCCGAATACAGTGAGATTAGATTAGTATCCAAATAAAATATTATAGCAGCCAAATTAACAGAGAGAAAAAACATAACTTTTCCTTTGCAAGATTATGAGTAAGATTTCTTTTACATAAACTAAGACTCCTGCATTTAAATAATGAGTGTTGCAGAAGTTATACCGTACCCGATCTATGGAAAGTAGCTGAAATAATACCCATACTTAAAAATCTGATATGTTAAACTCACATGACTTTCTCTACTCTTGTACAAACTATTTTAACAAACGCTTATTCTCCATATGCTTCATGTTAATCGGGATGTTAATCTTATTGTTAATTTTCTTGTAGATGCAAGGGGAATATGGTAGGCTTTAAGAGATAGTCAAATATTTTAAGAGCTGGTTGCTATGTGAAGTATTCCATTCTATTTACATTACCAGGACAAAAAAAATGAATATCGAATTCCCATTTGAGAAAAAGTATAAGTGTTGGAAAATTTAAGGAAATAACAAGCAATATCTCGAAAATGTGTTTGACATAAATTGTGTATTTTAACGCAATCTACATTTTTTTGTGCAGTAAAATTTTGTCTATCTCTTATGGTTTACCAGTTATGCAAAAGTTATTCACAATGAAGAATACTTTTGGAGATATTCCCAGAAAATTCTAGATATACATTTTATTTGTCATGAAAGTATCTTAAATATATGATATTTTAATCAAAATCGTTAGATCCATTTTTGAGAAAATTAAAATTTTCGAAAAATGTTGCATGTATAGGGTAATCTGGAGTGGGGGGATTTTCTTGAAAACCTTCGTGTCGCATCTCTGAAATATATTGTACCTAAATACCAAGTTTGGTGTTTATCCGACTGTTCGTTTCTGAATTATGCTGTTCACAGACTCACACGGACATGTTTCCAAATTTTTTTTTGGGATTCAGGGGGTCTCAAAACATGTATTTCCGGTGAAATCTCGGTATCGAATTTTTGGGTGGAATACAATACTCCCCTACTTACTATACGTTGTAGAGAAAGTAAAAAACTATGTTTAATTTACAAGACTGTCCCTACCCTCTTCCACAAATTATGCCTAAAAAGTTTGTTTTATATATACTTCTTATTAATCGAGATAATCGTTTGCAGTAATGTTTTCATTGTACATTTCATTGTATTTAGGTATAAGAGGGATAGAGGGGACTGAAGCGATACTTGAATACGTTATTGACATTACTTCATGTTTTTATATTTTAATACCTTTATGTTTTATTTTAAACTTGTTAATATTCTATAATTTTGTCCTGGTAATGCAAAGAGAATGGAATACTCCACATAGCAACCACTCTTAAAATATTTGACTATCGCTTAAAACCTACCAATTCCTCTTGCAAGAAAATTAGCAATAAGATTAACACTCGAGTAACATGAAGCATATGGAGAATAAGCGTTTGTAAAAATAGTTTGTATAAGAGTAGAGAAAGTCATGTGAGATTTTTGTTATTGGTATTATGTGTTATGAATATGCTAGGTATGGATTGAGGTAGAGTGTAATGTGTCATCATGGGAAGTTAACATTACTCGACAGTGCAATGTGTGACCGCCCACCCTGATAGTAACGAGAGCATGCCCTGTTATGTGGGTGTGCGACAAAGTGTAACGGTACACAAAGAGGACATGATTGGTTTATCAAGTGCCTGTTAGAGGGTCACCCACCCAGTCACGTGACACGCCGAAATCTGACCTCACATACTAGTTCGTGTTAACGCGTTACTATGGTAACTGTATGAGAGACGTCATATCACTAGTGAAGAGCTGCCTACAAAATAGAAATCCTTATCGATTTATATTTATTCCATGTTGCACGTTATTGTGAATTTTTTATGCTTCAAAAATTCTTAATTACTTGTATGCAGGGGCGTATTTCGAATTTTATATTTTGGGGACTGAAAATGACTAACCTGCATAGAATTAAAAATCACATGACTTTCTCTACTCTTATACAAGCTATTTTTACAAACGCTTGTTCTCTATATACTTCATGTTAATCGAGATATCGAGATGTCAATCTTATTGCTAATTTTCTTGTAGGTGCAAGGGGGAATATGGCAGGCTTTAAGCGATAGTCAAATCTTTTAAAAGTTGGTTGATATGTGGAGCATTTCATTCTCTTTATATGTCCAGGATATAAAAAATGAATAACGAATTCCTATTTGAGAAAAAAGTATAAGTAATGGAAAATTCAAACAAATAATAAGCAATATCTCGGAAATGGTTCACCCCACAAAAAATATGCCTATGATATAAATTGTGTTTTAACGATATCTACATTTCTTTGTGTACAAAAATCTTATCTATTATGGCTTACCAGTTGTAAAAACACCATTCACAATGAAGTGGTCTTTTTGGAGACATTCCCAGAAAATTTAAGACATGCATTTCATTTGTCATGAAAATATCTTAAGCATATGATATTTTAATCAAAATCGTCAGAGCCATTTTTGAGAAAATCATACTCTTCGAAAAATTTTCCATTAAAGGATAGTCTGGGATGGAGGGAGTTTCTTGAAAACCTTCGTGTCGCATCTCTGGAAGATACTGAACCTAAATACCAAGTTTGGAGTTTATCCACTGTTCGTTTCTGAGTTATGCTGTTCACAGACAGACACACAGACAGACACAAACACGGACATGTTTCCAAAAAAAATTGGATTCAGGAGGTCTCAAAACATGTATTTCCGGTGAAATCTCGGTATCGAATTTTTGGGTGGAATACAATACTTCCCCTACTTACTATACGTAGTACAGAAAGTAAAAATGAATAAAGAATTTGAGAAAAAGTATAAGTATTGGAAAATTTAAAGGAATAATAAGCAATATCTCGAAAATGGCTCACTCAACAAAAACATGTACATGGCATAAGTTGTGTATTTTAACGCGATCTGCATTTTTTGTGTAGTAAAATTTTGGCTATCTCTTATGGTTTACCAGTTATGCAAAAGTCGTTCAAAATGAAGAATACTTTTGGCGACATTCCCAGAAAATTCGAGATATACATTTCATTTGTCATAAAAATACCTTAAACATATGATACTTTAATCAAAATCGTTACAGCCATTTTTCAGAAAATTAAAATTTTCTAAAAATGTTCCATGTAAAGCGTAATCTGGGGTGGGGGGATTTTCTTGAAAACCTTCGTGTCGCATCTCTGGAAGATACTGAACCTAAATACCAAGTTTGGTGTTTATCCGACTGTTCGTTTCTGAGTTATGCTGTTCACAGACAGACAGACAGACAGACAGAGGAACATACCGACATGTTTACAAAAATGCTTTTATTGGATTAAGGGGGTCTCAAAACATATATTTCTGGTGAAATCTCGGTATTGAATTTTTGAGTGGAATACAATATTTCCCTTACTTACTCTACGTAGTAGAGAAAGTAAAAATGCTTGCATTATACATATCGTTGTAGATACAAGGACAGTTAGATGCAATAAAGTCTTTGTTTATCCCTTATGGTTTGCGTGTTATACAACATTTTACAAAATTCATTTAGAACAAAGAGAACTTCATTGGATTTTCTCAGACGTTTTATTAATCATAAATGTTCAAGTATCTTAAACATTTGGCATTTTTTTTAACAATTCGTTTAAGTCATTTTTGCGAAAGTAAAAAATAATAAACTTTTATATGTTAAAGATAGTTTGTGGAACCGATTTTCTTGAAAATCTCCATGGCCTATCTTTGGAAAATGCTAAACTTAAATAGTAATTTTGGTATTTATCCGCGTTTCCTGTGTGTTCATAGACACACATATACACACATAAAGGACCTTTGTTCTAAAAGTGCCTATTTTTTTATTTTTGCGACCTCAAAGCATGTATTTACAATGAAATCTCGATATCGAATGTTTGCGTGCAATGCGACACTTCTTCTATCTACTATAAACAGGTGCTAGAGAATTGCATTACCAGATCTGAGATGGCCCCTCGGACGGAAGATTGGTACACAAATTACCGAACGTATTTTGTACATCCTTGCGGGGAAAAGAAAGAAGTGCTTGTGTTTTTACTCGAAAGTCTATTCCAGTAAAATAAAGATACCCATCTCCTTCTTCAGACAGATACATTGACCTCCGCTTGACCCTGACCGACTCCCATGTAGAGGTCATCTCGCTGTTTTGACACACACACACAGAGCCAACAGACAGAGGAAATGACTACCACTTGGCTTGGGTGCCTATGCCAAAATATTTCTCACATTTTCTATGTCATTGGAGCGAAGGCATGATCTGCATGAAATTAAGTCCACACCGGTTCTATGGCTGGCAGAATAATTATTTATGAAGGAACGGTATAATATAAAATGTCATCAGGAGTATTAGCCGACCACGAAAAATGAGTGTACTAATTTTCACAGTGGTGCAGAAAATATATTATTATCGCTGCGTTCATTACGTTAACATCGTGTCTCAAATTGAGGCAGTATTTTTAACACTTAAATAATTTCAGTCTAATTATATAATATATATAATTCAATAACAGCCCTCCTTAAAGCAATATGTGTGTGTTAACAATATATAAAAAGTGTATATTATAGTCATTGTATATGTTTATATTATTGTATATATGTTCAATAATGTTATCTGAATGCATTACGTAATTTAATAATGTAGGAGCTGTGAGAATAATAGGTTAAAAGTTGCTAACAATGAGGTAACAATGAGGTAACATTGAGGCAATAATGAGTAAGAAAGTGTAATAATGCTACTAGCCATTCTTGAAGCAACAATAATGTAATTTTTGTGACAGTTCATAAAATAGCCAATCAACAACCAGAAAAAAGCTTAAGTTAAATAAAAGTATTCTATTAGATTAGGAATGACCAATCAGAGAACTTGAAATACAGAAATTTACAAATTTAGGCAGTAGAAAACAAGTCAGTTGCTTGTAGACAGTGCTCATAACTGGACGCGTTGGTTGTACACATTGTTTCTAACCGGACGCGAGACACGTCCTCGAGAAATTTAATACGTATTCGTGTGAGACAAAAATAGTTTTATGTATTAAAAGTGCAAGTATTTAATAAAACAAATCTCACAGCTCTCTCTCTCTCTCTCTCTCTCTATATATATATATATATATATATATATATAAATGAAGTGTTATTTAAATCGTGTCAAGCATTAATAAATGGAGTGAAGTAACATTATAATCATTCTTCAGTCGCACCACAACCCTGCAAAGAGAAACATGTCTCTAACAATAATACTGACGCAGCCGAGGCAAACATAAAAATAAATTTTTAAAGAAACAGTAAAAATTACAAAGTTAATATTTTTTAAACATTTGGGGCTACCGGAAAGCGGGTACTATACGTGCGGAACGTTAAGTTCGGCTCCCAACAGTTGAACTACAATACAACACCTACAACAAAATAACTTCTTCAAATTAGCGCCCAACGTGGGGGCAAATAATACAACAAATTTTTCTCAAAATGCTTCTTACCTATTCACACTAGAGCTGTCAAGGGCATGCGTTTTACCCGCTCGTTTCATATGGTACATGATGGGACTCGCCCGTTTCTCCCAGTCCAACTCGTTCAAAAAGCAGCAACGAATATATCGAACTATGGTCGGGCTTCGGGTTCGCAAGCCCGCTCGTGAGAAATGAGTCCCATTGGGAATTTACCCGTTCGGGTATGTACTCGTTCGAGAGTTCATGTCATAGCGGTGTTGTCAGGCGTGTTGCTTCAGTGCGTTAAAGCAAAGAAATGGCAACAGCCTATGCCATGTTACAGCGTTTTCGACTTTATTTTTACTTTTTCTACTACGTATAGTAAGTGGGGGAGTATTGTATTCCACCCAAAAATTCGATACCGAGGTTTCACCGGAAATACATGTTTTGAGACTCCCTGAATCCAAAAAAAGCATTTTTGAAAACATGTCCTGTGTGTGTCTGTGTGTGTGTCTGTGAACAGCATAACTCAGAAACTAACATTCGGATAAACACCAAACTTGGTATTTAGGTTCAGTATCTTCCAGAGATGCGACACGAAGGTTTTCAAGAAAATCCCCCCACCCCAGACTATCCTTTACATGGAACATTTTTAAAAAAATTTAATTTTCTCAAAAATGGCTCTAACGGTTTAGATTAAAATATTATATGTTTAAGATATTTTCATGACAAATGAAATGTATATCTCCAATTTTCCGGAAATGTCTCCAAAAGTGTTCTTCAATGTGAACAACTTTTGCATAACTGGTAATCCATAGGAGATAGACAAAATTTTACTACACAAAAATGTAGATCGCGTTAAAGTACTCAATTTATGTTATATACATTTTTTGTTGAGTGAAGCATCTTCGAGATATTGCTTTTGTCCTGGTAATACAAAGAGAATGGAATACTCACATAGCAACCACCTCTTAAAATATTTGACTATCGCTTAAAGCCTACCAATTCACCTTGCATCTACAAGAAAATTACCAATAAGATTAACATGAAGCATATGGAGAATAAGCGTTTGTAAAAATAGTTTGTACAAGAGTAGAGAAAGTCATGTGAATATAATACATCATATATTTATCTACTCTTATGGTCAAGATTTGTTTTACTACATTATGATACGCAAATTCCATTTTCATGTTAAGAAAAATATATATGAAGATATGTTCTAAAACAAATATCCTAACAGATTAATATATAATTTCATTCTGAATTTCTGTGAGAGGAAAGAACAACTCAGCCATGTATCTAAATAAACATTACAAATTATATTATAATGCAACATACGAAATGGTGATTATTGTTTAAAGTTTCGTATCTTGCTACTATCCTTTAACGCAAATTCAGGTTAATTATTCATAAGCGTTGCTTTACATTAATGATATATACAGCTAGGTCCACTACTGAAAAGGAGGTTTTGTATTTAAAATTTTCTTTTCTTTTAATGACACAAATTAACAAAGCTGAGAAAAACTTGGTAATGACAAATGACGATATTTGAGAGCAACTTAAAGTTGGACAATGTGAAATCTGATAAAAATAAAATCAGACAGTTTTCTTAAAAGAAAATTTGAAACAACACTTCACAGAATGTATATTCAGGCTGAATATATATGCCCTGGTTGTGGACTAATTTCATGTGTACATTATGGAGTTCATTTTCAAAATCTAAATGAGGAACTCAGGTGAAAATACCATACATTGTCGTGCTATATATCGTACGCTTCGAGCTAAGGAATCAATAACTTAAAATAATAACTTGTTTTTCTTTTAGCAATTTATGCTTCCGATAAATGAATGAACACGAGGACCAATTTTTTCAGCTGAAGGAGAATATAACATAATAATAATTTATAATAAAAACAACAACTTATTTTTATTTTACAACTTGACACTTCCAATATATGAATGTTGACCGTGAATGATTCCATTAGGTAAAGGATCATAATATTTAATAATCTGTCATGCCAGATAAGTCAAATATGGTATAGATGGGGCAGATTTAGTGTTTCAGTCAAAAAGTGGTGGTGATTATCATAAAGAGATGAGTAATGTAGTGTTTAGGGAATGGTTTTCCAACTCCTTCATAGACTGGAAGAAGGATGTGTGATAGTAATGGACAATGCTTAAGGAAAAAATCCCCGATATAAATTTTAGGAAAGCTGAAATTTTTCCATGGCTTCAAAGCGAGAACACACCGCATAATCCACATATAATAACTGAATAATAAACTAATTGTAAAACAGTTAACTAAGCATATTATTGTTAGTAATTCATTGTTTGTGCATACATTCACATATCAGCTATGGTCGTTGACCGCATTTGTATTTCACTTGTATCGTAACTCCATTATCACGAGAACTTTAGCTACATATAAGGAAGGCAACAGGGCTAGTGATGTAAACGGACTGAGCTTTCCCCATGGGTCTGGTCACTCTGGGCGTTCGAACAAGAAATGAGACATATACCAAACGGAATGGTCTGAGAGAGGGACACCGTTGGAATCCAGTACACCCAATCCGGCCGTATGCAGCTCATTTGCGTTCTAAGGCTTGAATGGTACAAAATAGTGGCCAAAACTCGTTCGATGGACAGCTCTAATTCACACCTCTACCTGACGTGTGGACTATTGCCATTCAGCGCAAGCAAAAGGCACTGGGCCATTAAGAACTACGAAGGAAAAGGAAAACTGATATGTTACATTCACAGGAATTAATCTACGCATTATCGTTTAGCTTTTATATCTCTTCTACAAACTATTCTTCCAAAATAAGAAAGCTTTGCAAAATTCGAACTAGTAGCAACGAATATCTAGGAAAATGGTCAGTTCCACAAAAAGTTATTTCAGATCAATTGCGTGAATTAACGAAATCTACATTTTCGTCTACTTCTTATGGTTTACCAGTTATGCCAAAGTACACAAGATTCATTCAGAATGAAGTGGACTTCAAAGGTTATTCGCAAAAAATTCAAGACAAGTATTTATATCTGTTTTGTATGTCATACAAATATCTTAAACACACTGTTCTAATAAAATTTTTCTAGAAACTACAATTACAGCCCTGGTTTCAGTTGATTTTTGCGTGTTTCTGGCACAACGATACTTTTTGAGAAAATTGTGGGATTCAGACGGAGCTTATATCACCCTGACTGCCAGTTCCGCCGGAAGTGCCTAAGCACGTACGGAACCCCATCAATTACACCGATTTTCCTGTCCAGTGAATGCTCAATGTCCACCCCTTCCGCCCCGTGCACCACCACACCCCTTCAAATCCGCCCCCATTGTGTAAGCAGTGTAGCTTTGGGCGGGGTCCAGCCTAGCACAATAGTGTCTGTAGAAACACCTCGCATGAGAAACTCACACCTTCGTTTGTTTAATTTAACCATACCTACTTAAGCACCGCAGTGCAGAGTGTAAAGTAGTAGAAGCGCACATCCGAGCCATACCCTGGGAACTGTAAATAGATAGTTCTTTTATCATCCATAATAGATTGTAAGTCCTGTTATCTGCAAGCAATGGTGTTGTGAATGCAGGTACACTCGCTTCCATTTATGCCGTCACCGCAGCTTTGGGAGGCATTCTACTGGCGGCCTTCACTGATCGAGTATGTATCTATAGCAAGGTGGAGGTGTGTATCTGTTTACCTTTTCGCGGCGTCCTGGTTTACGTGCACAATTCTAGATACATATAATATATACCTTTGAGCACTAGCTTCATTCGTCATCACTTATAATAACTGAGGCAGTATTTTTAACACTTAAATAATTTCAGTCTAAATATATAATATCTAAATTCAATAACAACCCACCTTAAAGCAATATGTGTATGTAACAAGATATAAAAAGTGTATATTACAGTCATTGTATATGTTGATATTATTGTATACATGTTCAATAATATTATGTGAATGTATCACGTAATTTAATAATGTAGGAGCTGTGAGAATAATAGGTTAAAAGTTGCTAACAATGAGGTAACTTTGAGGCAATAGTGAGTAAGAAAGTATAATGTTACTAGTCATTATTGTAGCAACAATAATGTAAATTTTGAGACAGTTTATAAAATAACCAATAAACAACCAGAAAAAAGCTTAAGTTAAATAAATGTACTCTATTGGATTAGGAATAGCCAATCAGAGACTTGAAATACAGAAATTTACAAATTTAGGCAGTAGGAATCAAGTCAGTTGGTTGTAGACAGTGTTCCTAACCGGACGCGAGATGCGTCCTCGAGAAATTTAATACGTATTCATGTGAGACGAAAATAGTTTACGTGTTAAAAATTGCAAGTAATTAATAAAAGAATCTCACAGCACTCTATATCAGTGAAGTGTTATTTAAATTGTGTCAAGAATTAATAAATGTAGTGAAGTAACAATTATAATCTGTGTAAACCTACATTCTTCAGCTGCACCACCCTTGCAAAGAAATCCATGTCTCTAACAATAATACTGACGCAGCCGAGGCAAACAACACACACACACACACACACATATATATATATATATATGTATATATTTAAAGAAACAGTCAAATTACAAAGTTAATATTTTTTAAACTTGGGGCGAAGGCTACCGGAAACGTTTTACCATACGTGCGGTTGCAACTACTTCAAGTTCGGCTCCCCACCATAAGAACTACAATACAACACCACCATAACATAATATTACTTCATAACCATGTTTAAATATATAACTAAATAAAACCCTATTTTGTCAATGTCTCCACGAAAAAATATTTATAATGCAACATAATGTAAAACTGAAAAACATTATTTTTTACTCTCATAGAGTACAAGAATTATTTTTATGATCTGTCCAGTCTCAATTCTTATCCGATACTTGATTTAGCCGTCTATGCACTAAATCAGTCGTCGCCCTCTGGGAATACTGTCATGAAATGTGGGAACATTTGCGTTTAGAGCCACAGTTCTTCCAGCACCTAAGTGATTCAGTGCCTAGGCGGCTAAATCAGGTATTGGACAAGAATGGAAATTGGACGGATTATTAAAATAATGTCTAGCAAACGAGTCAGTTATGAAGAACTGACACATTTGTTTCTTTAATTTTTTCAAAACGAGTTATGCTAGCGACAACTTATTATATCTGAAATGCAGAGGAATTTTGGGGGATTGTTGAAAATGTTCTCCATCCTGCATAAGGAACAACTCAACACGTTGTTCCATGTTACTGGCCACTCGTTGGATGACTCTGTTGTCAATAGCTTGATCGTCCAATGTCTGGGGACGTGTGACATAAACCCTGTCTTTTAAGTAACCCCATAGAAAGAATCCGGCGGTGTCAAATCCGGAGATCTCGGTGGCCACAGGTTCTCGGCAATTATCCGGTCGTCAAAGAAACTTGCAATTAGTGCCATGGATGCATTTGATGTATGGCATGTAGCGCCGTCCTTGACTCAGCTCTACATCGTCTAGTTGCTCAGCAAACTCCATGAAAATCCGTGGGTACTCTGCAGTGTTCACATTGTTTTAAAAAAAATTGGTCCCACTATTCTCTGTGGGGATATTGCGCACCAAACTCCGATTTTAACCGGGTGCATATGTGAGTTCATATAACCGGATAAATGGAACCACGTTTCATCTGTGAACCATCTGATGGGCAATATGGCAGAATTTTGCACAATGAACGCCTGGAACCAACGACAATAATTCAGTCGTCTATCCTTATTTGGTTCCTGTAACTGATGGACAACCGTAATCCTATACAGCTTTAGGCCTGCACTTTTCACAGCTCTCTGACACATTGAGTAGCTGTACCCTGTCTCCTGTGACAAACGTCTTAATGATTTTTGGGTGACGGATCCAGTCACTCTTACGTAAACAACAACCGTGGGAAGCCTTGCCGCCAATAAAACTAACAATTACGAATAAAACATGAACATCTGCGCATCTAGTGACAGGCAATCGAAACTCCAGAATATTCTGCTTAATTTGGTGCTAAAATTGGGGCATTGAGTGAATTTAGAACAGAATAATTAAAGAAATAAATGTGCCATTCTTCATAAATCACTCTGTATAATGCATTTCAGTTTTATATTATGTTGGCATTAAAAATATTTTTTATGGAGATGTTGTATAAAACAGGATTTTATTTAGTTGTATATTTAAACATGGTTATTATAAGTAATGACGAGCAAAGCTATTGCTTAAAGTTATACATTCATATGTGAATAATCTAAAACTGGGCACGTAAAACAGACGCCACTGCATGCGCGAAGAAGTAAATAGATGCACACACGTCTTCCTTGCTATATATAAATACTGTAAAGGCCAGTAGAATGCCTCCTGAAGCTGCGGTGACGGCATATATAGAAGCGAGTGTACTGTATGTTTTCAAGGAATTATGCACATGAAATGTTTTATTTTATAGGAAACCAACCTGTGACAGTTGGGAATTCTGTATTTCTTAAGCAATTAACTTGACTTTTAACAAATATTTGTGATATAATTATATTCTGTAATAAACTCTGATGCAGTAATTTGTATCATAAATTATTTAAATGTAAAGAGTGATTATAGTATGAATATGCATTATTATGTGACATTGATTTGAGATGTTTGTTGATTGTAATTATTGTTGGGAAGTAAGTTTATACTGCCTTACTGAAACTGACAATAATAGCGTGCAATAATGCAGCGAGGGGGTGAGCTGTTTATCATTATTGGAAACGAGGAAGTTACGTAATGTTGGCGCGTTTTCCTTTAGAATCTTCTGGAACATTTCCCTAGAGCATATGTATTCATAATTTTCATTGGATATAAAAATAGACGCTAATGTTGGCGCGTTTTATTAGCCAATTGCAGCTCAGTCATAATCTTTAGGCATATCTGGGTGTAGGAGTATAAAAAGGTAGGTTAGAGGTAAAGACCCAGTCAGTTCATCAAAATTCTTTGTACACTACACGTCGCATTCCCATCAGTTCATCTAAAATATTTGTAAAGTACACATCGCCTTAAGTCAGTCAGTTCGTCGAAAATATTTTGTATGATACACGTCGCCTTCAGTCCAGCAGAAATATTACACGTCGGCTATCGATTCGCAAGTTACGCGTATAAGAGTTATGAAAAATCTCAAGTATGGTAAAGTTAATTATACAAAAGGTTGAAGTACGTGGATTAAAAGTGATCAGTAAGAAGTTGTTATAACAGTTTCAGTTTGGCGAGTGTCAAGATCAATGTGTAAATGTGATAGTTAATGTGTTCGACAATAAAAGTGTAAAACAAATTTCTTCATCAGTGTTATCTTTGGATAAAAGATTCCTTTCCGTTTACACAACCTGTATAAAGAGAAGTGCTTGACCAAAAGATCATAGCTAGCCGGAGGACAGAGAACCAAAATTAAATAACATAACAGTAGCATTCTTTCAAACGAACACTAATACTGCCGCAAATTGCTAACACCAGATGGAGCTAACAAACCTAACAAATGAATCACGTCACAAGATGGATTCACCATGTTGAGTAAACAAATACACAAATAACATTATAAATTTACCATCGCAAATTGGCTCCCAAACGTGGCGCTAACAAACAAACCATAAAACACCTCAAATTGGCTACCACAACGTGGGGCTACAATAACATTAAACCACTTTCAAATTGGCGCCCAACGTGGGGCAGTTAAAATTATATAACCAAACAAAACAAAAGCAGCACAAGTTCTAATAATTTACGTAAAAACATATTACGTAAGTAATACTACTTCAAATTGGCGCCCAACGTGGGGCTAACAAACAAACCATAAAACACCTCAAATTGGCTACCACAACGTGGGGCTACAATAACATTAAACCACTTTCAACTCTCAAACTTTCATAATTAATGTCAGGAGAGATTGCGAATTTATCTAGTTATACTCATAACCTCAAGTGGGACTTTTTAAGACTATTCCATGAATTAAATGCAAGAGATTAAATAAATTATAATTGATTTCTTACTTGTGTAGTTTCAAATCAAATCACCATTGTGTCGACTGTCAGATCAGAACTTGTCTATTAAATGGACAAACCATCGAATGTGGTACAGAGTACTAACTAATGCTATCATGAATAGAAATGAGAAAATAGCCTCAAAATACGCTAAAATCAGGACACAATAAACACACTTTTTCAAGAACATAAATTTACTTGGAAATAACGTTTCCAAGAACATAATTGGATGCTGTGGTTTTTTAACCACTTCATACTGATAAATTTGCGGTTCTATAACAAGCCGACATTTCATCCGATAAAATCGTATTCTTGCAAACATTAAAAGATAAACAATCGTGACTGGTCGGTATCCGAGGTATTGTCAATATCAAATACACGACGTATGAATGGAATAGTCAGATGAATTCTTGAGTAGTTCGTAAAATAAATCTCATGTGTTATATTCCCATAACTTTCTCTACTCAATCTTCTACAAACAATTCTTACAATCATGGTTTACTATTGAAATTTCTGCTGAGCGAGATTAACGTTTGCAGAAATTGTTTCATTATACATTTCGTTGTAGCTACAGGAGAAAACAGGAGGAAGAAGAGATACTCGAATACTAAAAAACGGCTCGCTATATACTTGCCTTGAATTTCCTGCTCTTTCCATGGAATCGCGAGAAAGAACTGAATTGACTGCACTTCGAAGAACTATGAAGTATTTGGAAATTGTAATCAACAACGAATATCTTGGAAATGTTTAATGGCACAAACGATATCAATTGTGTTTTTAACGAGATTTACATTTTTGTGAAGTAAGTATTTTTCTATCCCTTATGATTTACCAGTTATAACAAATATACAAAATTAATTCAGAATGAAGAGGAATTCACAGACTGTTTACAGAAAATTTACTGATATATATATTTTGTCATACAAATATCTTAAACTATAGTATTTTAATAAATATCGTCGAGATATTTTTGAGATAAAAAAGAATTCTCCATGTAGTAAAATGTAGTTTCTTAAAAATCTTTGTGTCCCATCTTGAAAGATGTTGAACTTAAAATACCAAGGTAGGCGTTTATTCTGCATTTCAATTTTTGAGTTATTCTGTTCACAGACATACACATATACATACGCACGCGCGCGAATTTTACCTACATGTATCCCGGTGAAATCTCGATATCGAATTTTTGGGTGGAATGCAACACTTCCTCTACCTAGTATACAGAAGTGGTAGAGTAAGTTAAAGCACATTGTTTCCTTTTTTCTTTCTTTTTTTATTGATCCATATCAAATGTCCTTGTTTTGAAGGTTTTGGAATCAAATTTCAAGTTATTACGTTATGGAAATAAAATATGAATTATGTATAAAACAAATTTAAAACTAAACACCTTGCTTTTTACGCCTTTTAATGAATTAATATGATTTAGGCACGTGCTTTTCATGTTAATTTCCGGCGATAGCTTTTATTTATCCTCTTAAGATACCTGGATGACATTTTCAGAATAACTGGCATAATTTTGCATCGCAACGACGAATTTGGGTGATAAGATGCACTAACAAAATTAAAAAGAGAAGCTGATTTTAAGGGAAGAGCGGTAATTCTAGCTCTCAAAATTGCGCTTTTGTGTTGGCTGGTATTTTTAATCATTTTAATGTCACCATTACATACTATTCGTGCTAAAAACGCTAAAATCTGTATTTTGCAGAATTTTCAAAATGTTCACAACTTGTTTCCATTATTATACCATAGATACTTGCTGCAGGTTATTTATTATACATAATAATCTGCAGCTCTCCTTGCGTTCTTACATTATATTCGAGGATTCCTCTCCGACTGTGAGAGATTTTCTCTCTCCCTGTTTCTGCTTCATTCTCCCTTTCTATCCTCTCCCACTCTTTCTGCCCCTTTATCGCTCTCTCTCTTTTTCGTCATTTCCTCTCTCTGTGCAACTAACACGCCATGTAGTGTTTTCAAAAAGCTAATGATAGATAGATAGATAGATAGATAGATAGATAGATAGATAGAGAGAGAGAGAGAGAGAGAGAGAGAGAGAACAGCATAGTTCAATGCTGAATATTTAGTTCAACATCTTCCGAAGATGCTATGCAAATATTTTCAGAAAAATTCCCCTACCAATTTTGATTTTCTCAAAAAAAAACTGACAATTTTTATTAAAATACCACATATTTACGGCATTTACCTGAGTTATAAAACATATATATTGTTTTTTACGAATAGCCTGTGCACTCCTCTTCATTGAATCAATTTTACACGACTTTGTGCAAGTAGTAAGAGCTAGGCAAAAACTTACTGCATGAAAAATATAGATCTAGTTAAAACATACAATTTATGCGAAACAAATTTTTCTGGTATGAACGATTTCCGAGGAATTCGTTGTTTTTGGTTACAATTTGAAATATGTGCTCACAACCATTCAGTTGTTTCTGGTGATGTCATACAAAGAGTATGGAATTTCAAAGTCAACCTCTACCGACTCACTATTTAAAGATCAACTTTCAGCCTCCTGTAGCCCTTTGCACTTACAACGAAATGTATAATGAGCCCATTTCTACAAACTTTATCTATTAACATGAAGCAGACAGAAAAATAACCTTTCTTAAGGATAGTTTATAGAAGAATATGTAGCGAAAGTCATATGAATATAAAATCTGACTATTCTTTGCTGATTGCACAAGCAAAACCTGACCAGATAGTAACTTGAGAGTATACAAAAACTATGCAAAATTGCCGCAAATAGTGCAAGGAGGTTTCGAACAAGGAACAATGAGGTTGTGATGTATTTTGTTTCCAATGCACCCCCACTTACTACCCCCTCCTCTTACTCTCAGGGTCTATGGTAACGTGAGAACAAATCGCAATCGCGAGTATGAATACCAAGCAACATATTTTAAATGTACCAGATGTTCCTCTTGTATCACTAAGGGAAGTCATTTGAAACACGAAATGTCAATGTTAAATTGTAAACCTTCTTTTTACCCTTCACTGTACCGTTTACAGCAGTGTTGCAACATAGATATTTCGGCAGTAGGGGGTTGTTAAGTAATGATTAATGATATTGTCAGTAGCGGCCTGACTTTTCTACGGTTCTCTGATCTCCTATCCTCAGATAAGCTATCCTTGATGTTTTACATTCTCTACCGCTTATCTTTTGTCTGTAGAATAAGACAAAAGATTTTCCACACAAAAATACACTATCCAGATTCATCGAAAATATACGTTTTGACATCAACTGAACCCAAAAAAGGCGCTTTTGGAAAAATATCCGCCCGCGCGGGCGATTGTGTGTGAACATCATTATTAAAAAAAATCTGATGTGTTATACTCACATGACTTTCTCTACTCTTGTACAAACTATTTTTACGAACGCTTATTCTCCATATGTTTCAGGTTAATCGAGATGTTAATCTTATTGCTAATTTTCTTGTAGATGCAAGGGGAACATGGTAGCTTTTAAGCGATAGTCAAATATTTTAAGAACTGGTTGCTATGTGGAGTATTCCATTCTCTTTGCATGTACGGGACATAAAAAAATGAATAACGTATTTGCGAAAAAGTATAAGTATTGGAAAATCTAAAGGAATAACAAACAATATCTCAAAAATGGTTCACTCAACAAAAAAACTGTATATCACATAAATTGTATTTTAACGCGATCTACATTTTTTGTGTAGTAAAATTTTGTCTATCTCTTATGGTTTTCCAAAAATGTTCCATGTAAAGGGTAGTTTTGGGTGGGGGGATTTTCCTGGAAACCTTCGTGTCGCACCACTGGAAGATACTCAACCTAAATACCAAGTTTGGTGTTTATCCGACTGTTCGTTTCTGAGTTATGCTGTTCACAGACACAGACGCACACACGGACATGTTTCCAAAAATGCTTTTTTTTTGGGTTTCAGGGGATCTCAAAACATGTATTTCCGGCGAAATCTCGGTATGGAATTTTTTGGGTGGAATGCAATACTTCCCCTACATACTATACGTAGTAGAGAAAGTAAAAAAATCAGACGTGATGCATACACATTCTCTACCCTCTATCGCTTATTAGTGGACAAACAAAATATTCCTACTAAAGCTTAATTTCTATCTCTACATGTTAATCCAAATACACCTTTGCAGAAATAGCCGCATTACACATATTGTTATACATAAAAAGGGAACAGAGACAGTCAAATGTTTAAGAGCTGGACGCTACATGCTGGCTTTAAAAATTTCATACTGTTTCCATGCAATCGCGAAAAACAACTAAATGTCGACAGGACTTCAAGGGAATGATCAAGTAACGAACAATTCGAACCATTAATAACAGATATCTTAGAAATGGTTTAGCCCACAAAAAACTTATTTGAAATAAATTGTGTGTTTTATAGGGGTCTACATTTTTGTGTATTAGGTTTTCGTCTGTCGCTTAACGTTTATACACCATTCCTTCCGAATGAAGAAGACTTCATATGCGATTCCCAGAAAATTCAAAATATACATTTTACTAGTGATGTAAGTATCTTTAATATGCGGTACTTTAATCAAAATCGTTATAGCCTTTTTTAGAAACTCGATAATTTCGAAAAATATTCCATGTAAAGGGTAGTTTGAAATGGGAGAATTTTCTTGAACATCTTCCGTATCGCAGCTTTGGAAGGTACTGAACTTAAATACCAAGTTTGGTGTTTATTGAACTTTTCGTTCTTGAGTTATGTCGTTTACAGACGACAGACATAAGCGCGCGCGCACACACACCCACACACAGCTTTTTCTAATTCTTTTTATACAGGAGTATTCAAAATGTATTTCCGATGAAATCGCGATACCGAATTTTCGGGTGAAATGCAATTCCTTCTCTATCTACTATGTATGAGGTAGGAAAAAACGGAAAGTTCAAGGAATACTAAACTTCATATTTCAACAACACATTTTCAAGAAATACCTCCCACTCCAAACTACTCTCTACGTAGAAAGTTTTTGGAAATTTTTAATTTTATAAAAATGGCCCTAACGATTTTGATTAAAAATATCATGTGTTTGAGATATTGACATGAAGAATAAAATATGTATTTTTAATAATCTGCAAACTTTCCATTAAAATACGCAGTTTGTGTCAAGTAATTCCTTTTGAAGCGTTGGCCGTTTTCGAAATACTTTTATGCTGAAGTTTATATTTTTCCCACACTGTATCACCTGACGCAACATGATTCAAGGTTTACGCTTCTTCCTTTTTTACTTTCTCTACTACGTATAGTAAGTAGGGGAAGTATTGTATTCCACCCAAAAATTCGATACCGAGATTTCACCGGAAATACATGTTTTGAGACCCCTGAATCCAAAAAAGGCATTTTTGGAAACATGTCCGTGTGTGTGACTGTGAACAGCATAACTCAGAAACGAACAGTCGGATAAACACCAAACTTGGCATTTAGGTTCAGTATCTTCCAGAGATGCGACACGAAGGTTTTCAAGAAAATCCCCGCACTCCAAATTACCCTTTACATGGAACATTTTTCGAAAATTTTAATTTTCTCAAAAATGGCTCTAAAGATTTTGATTAAAATACAACATGTTTAAGATATTTTCATGACAAATGAAATGTATATCTCGAATTTTCTGGGAATGTCTCCAAAAGTATTCTTCATTGTGAACGACTTTTGCATAACTGGTAAACCATAAGAGATAGACAAAATTTTACTACACAAAAAATGTAGATCGCGTTAAAATACACAATTTATGTCATATACAATTTTTTTGTTGAGTGAACCATTTTCGAGGTATTGCTTATTATTCCCTTAAATTTTCCAATACTTATACTTTTTCTCAAATTCGTTATTCATTTTTTTTATGTCCTAGTAATGCAAAGAGAATGGAATACTCCATATAGCAACCAGCTCTTAAAATATTTGACTATCGCTTAAAACCTACCAATTCCCCTTGCATCTACAAGAAAATTAGCAATAAGATTAACATCTCGATTAACATGAAGCATATGGAGAATAAGCGTTTGTAAAAATAGTTTGTACAAGAGTAGAGAAAGTCATGCGAGTGTAACACAACAGAAATTTTTTTTTCAAACGCAAGAAATACGTTAATATTTCCTACTAACATAAGTCGTACTTAAGAATTGAAGCAATATACTTTAAAATGTTAACTATTCATGAGTTTTAACATCTCATCATCGAGCGAGTTGGCTCCGCGGTAACGTGAGAGACCCTGACGACCGCCCTCTCTGACCTTGGGTTTTCATGGTCGGGAGGTGAATGCTGGGTTGGTTTCTCATCTACCACTATTTCCTCTCCTCAATTACCCTTTCATTTCGTTTCGTTTCCTTTTCATGTATCAGGCGTACTTCTAGGTTTCGTGGCGTAAGACGGTGCCAGGCGGATTGCGCGGATCATTGCTCCAATGACAGAGCATTGCCCATGGACACTAGAGAGCTGCCTGGTTCGACGAATCGTCCATCATCCTCTCTGGGCAGCTCCAGTAGTGGGACAGGTATTGGAGGCAGGAATTACCTGGGACTTCGGCGCGTCTTTGTGGCCTGCAACCTCTAGCCTACTGTGGTTGCGCCACTTCCTTCCTCTTGGGGGGATAGCTATAATAGTACTCACGTACGTTGCGTTCCCCTCCGTTACACTCTACAGCACCTCTGCCAATGCAGAGAAGTTGCTACATTGGATCAAAAATTTAACATCAGGACTTCGCTAGTAGTGCAGGTTTTGAAGCCCCTTATTAAAAACGAAGGATAAACAGGACCCGCGTGCGTTTGTGTCTCAGAAATGCCTCCTTACATTTTCAAAATATTGTGAGTTTTGGTACATTGGCATGATGAATAAAGTATTCATTTTATTTAACTTTGTGTAACTGAGAAAATTTAGGAGATAGACAAAATATTAGTGTAGAATAGTCGAGATTTTGATTAAAATACCTACAATACGTTTAAAATAGCTGCATTAAAAATAAAATGTATACTTTGCATTTTTTTGCGGATAGCTTCTGAGGTCCTCACTTTATCAAACACATTTTTAAGTGCCAAATCAGCATTCTTTTCTTTCTGGTGATATTATGCAAGGATTGTGGAATTTCAAAGCCAACACATAGCGATCCACATTTTAAACATTTGACTATCGCTTCAGCTTCCTGCATCCTCCTTGTACTATCCCGTGCAGAAATAACGCCTATCGAAGTCGTTATCGGTATGAAATGTGCTGTTTCAAGACTTCGCTCAGGAAACAAATGACATATGACATATAGAAGGCCTTAAAAAGCTCTACACATCCTCAAGCTTATTTACGTCATCGGAAAACGATAAACTACCGTATCGGTATTTCTTCTGCAGCCCAGTATATCTGAAAATAAACCATAATGGATAGAATGCGAATGTAACATAGCAGAAACTTTGAGGAATTTAACCGAGAAGTATTTCTTCATGAATGGTCTTGTTTTCTGCATGTCATTCACTTGTTTTGGAAGGCTATTGATGAGAGGGGGGCACGTGTATAAAGTTAGTGTTGCTATGGCAACGCCGCTAGGCTGTGAGTCAGAACTGCACAAAAAACTGTTGGCAGAAAGGAAGCAACCATAGCAGGCCATGTCTGGGAGGCCTTGCAAACATCGGGACTGTTTGTACTACATCCGCATCTTAGCTAAGAAAAAAACCACACTAAATTCTGTTGGAGGCTCACGACCCCACTCAATGACAAAATACGTTCCAGCTGATTGCATCATCTCTATAGGCTTTTCGTTTTATACCTTCACTGATATTCTTTCAGATGCTATATCTCATAATAATAATAATAATAATAATAATAATAATAATAATAATAATAATAATAATAGTAATAGTAATAGTAATAACAATAATTTATTGAAGTATTAAGTTATATACGTATAGCAAGTAGGGGAAGTATTGTATTCCACCCAAAAATTCGATACCGAGATTTCACCGGAAATACATGTTTTGAGATCCCCTGAATCCAAAACAAGCATTTTTAGAAACATGTCCGTGTGTGTGTCTGTGAACAGCATAACTCAGAAACGAACAGTCGGATAAACACCAAACTTGGTATTTAGGTTCAGTATCTTCCAGAGATGCGACACGAAGGTTTTCAAGAAAATCCCCCCACCCCAGATTACCCTTTACAGGGAACTTTTTCGAAAATTTTAATTTTCTCAAAAATGGCTCTAACGATTTTGATTAAAATATCATATGTTCAAGATATTTTCATGACAAATGAAATGTATATCTTGAATTTTCTTGGAATGTCTCCAAAAGTATTCCTCATTGTGAACGACTTTAGTGAACCATGAGAGACAGACAAAATTTTACTACACAAAAATGTAGATCGCGTTAAAATACACAATTTATGTCATATACATTTTTTGTTGTTGAGTGAACCATTTTCGAGGTATTGCTTTTTATTCCCTTAAATTTTCCAATACTTATACTTTTTCTCAAATTCGTTATTCATTTTTTTTATGTCCTGGTAATGCAAAGTGAATGAAATAGTGCACATAGCAACCAGCTCTTAAAATATTTGACTACTTAAAGCCTACCAATTCCCCTTGCACCTACAAGAAAAATAGCAATAAGATTAACATCTCGATTAACATGAAGTACATGGAGAACAAGCGTTTGTAAAAATAGTTTGTACAAGAGTAGAGAAAGTCATGTGAGGGTAACACATCAGATTTTTCTTTTAACAGTTCATTACTATTTGTTTTAATATGCTCTTACAATTTTGTCTAAAATTTAATTATGTCAATTTATCCTGTACATTCTTAACAGTAGAGATAATATGTATGTTTGAGCGCAGAGAGAGATGCCGACAAGCGATAAAGTTCTTTGTTCTACGCCGACAAGCCCCGCCCCCTCCCTTTGTGTGCTCACATGCCGCCAGGTCTCGTGTCGTTAGGCCCCGCCCCCTCTCGCTTTGTGTGCTCACCTAATGCCGGCAGTATCTGTGCTAACAGGTTCTACCCCCTCCCCCATGCGTTCTACTGTGGCGTCATGACTTGATGGAATTGTTTTCTCGAGTCCTGCCGCCCCTCGGCAAATTAATTAGGTAATGTTCGTCAAACATTTTTTTATGACTACTAAGACCTGCAGATTGCATCCTCGAGCAATTAAGTTTTTTGATTAATGAATTGTTGACTGGAGCTTGAGTATAAGTAGTCTGCTCACGGTAACAGTCTGTCATGTAATGAAACACTGCAGCCTTCTTGTATCTGGGGAAATCGCTTGTCCATTAGCTGAACATGTTAGACGCTTTCAACACATTAATAGGCTTTTAAGTTTACATTCCGGATCTGTTTACATACATTAGCGATCAACGACATACTTCCGTCTGGAGGTAACGGTGACACACATTAGCTGACCCGTTAGAGGCTTTCACTCCATTAGCGAACAAGAGCCCGGCATGTAATGAAAAAACCCGTAACCTACTTCTGTCTGATGGTAACGGTGACCTCTATTAGCTGACATCTTTAGACGCGTTCACCTCATTAGCGAACAATGCCAGTAATTGTTTTCCTAAGTGCTCTACAATCTCTCACCACTTCAGCTTTAGTGGGGGAATTATATAAAAGCAGCATCTTCTCCAATGATTTTCACAGTTTCTCCGCTGAAATCAACGAGTTAAGGTCTCTGCAAACTTTTCTCATTCAAAGTGAAAGTTCAACGAACATCATGTCTGGTAAGTTGTAACAAAACACTTCATTTACTTTTAAAAGTTAAATTATTTCTCTCTACATTTAACTTATATTCGCGTTCTTGTTTTTAATGCATGGCATTTATATGCGAATAGCTGAGCATTCTAAAAAGTTAATAGCTAGACAAGTGAATTTTCTGAAATGTGAATAGTTAAGTATTCATTTTAGGCAAGCTTATTCTGCATTTAATAGCTAACTGCGCGAATTCTCAAAAAAAAATGTGATCAGTTTAGTTAAGTATTCACATTGTTGAGTAATTATTATTCCGGATATTTAAATACGTGTTTTCACCGGGTGAATTATATTCCTTTCTAGAGAAATACAATTACTTGAAAACCCTGCGAATCGAATAAAAAATGATCTGTATAAACATTTCTTCCGGGGTAACCGTCGGTAATCGATCCGAAGACTTCATGCTTGCATGCACTGGTCGAACATTCACTGTGAATGTTTCATTCCTCTCTCGCATTTATTTAGTAAAAACTTTCAGCCTGTTTCCATCATGTTAAAGAGATATTTTCCATGATTGTGTCGAGAAATACATGTGATTTATATCTGTAATAGAAATTTCTCAGGTGTTTAAAATACATCGACATTTTCCCTGTATAAGGTATTCGCAGTAAAGTAAATTAACTTAATAATATATCGTTTCTTTAATAAATAAAAATCTAACGCGTAAATTAATTGCGTTTTCAGCAATCAGTTCTGCTAACATGTCTGAAGCATACATCCAGCTCCAGCAGGATACCCAACGCCGGCTGCAGGATCGCTTATCAAATGCCGTAATGATTCAGGCATCCGAACAGTCGAATGGTAAGCATTCTTCAGTGTTTTAAAAAGTAATGTAACAATTCATATTAACTTCTTTTACACATCCTATATTATTATTTCAGGAAATGGACTTTATTTTGGTATCGACCATCCATCGACCGCTGCACAGACACCGCCAGGCTTCCAAACCTTCCTGGTTCCAAATCATTATGGAGCTGGCTCTGGCCCGTACATACAGCAACAATCGTACGGTAAGAATTTACAGGCTGGTATTCGAGCATTTGTAACTAAAAAAACATTACATGATAGTAGACATACAATGTCGATTCTGGCACACAAAAGCATGCCTCCGACAGCCTAGAGTTCTGGATTGTATAAGGAGAAAAGGATATATTTAAGGGGAGTTTCTCACCCATATGCAGTCACATAACTCTACCGATCTCCCAGAATGCTATGTATTTTTCACACGGGTGTTTAAAACATGTATTTTTTTTCACATATAGAGTGTAGATTCTTTAGAACTCTGTACTTAAACATGCTATACTATTATTATTATTTATTTTTTCCAGGAAATGGACTTTATTTCGGGGGCGGTATCGCTCAACAGGCGACCGCTGCACCGGTACCTCCAGGCTTCGCGACCGTTGCACCAGTAGGCTTCGCGACCGCTGCACCGCCGCCTCCAGGCTTCCAGACCTACCTGGCTCCAAATCAGCATGGTTGGGTCCCTGCCCCATACATGCAGCAAGCATCGAATGGTAAGAATTTATCAGCATTTTACGAACTTCTTTTACACATTATATATTATTATTATTAATATTGTTACTATTATTTACAGGAAGCGGACTTTATTTCGGAGGCTGCATCGGTCAACATGCGAGCGCTGCACCGGTACCTCCAGGCTTCGCGACCGTTGCACCAGTAGGCTTCGCTACCGCTGCACCGCCACCCCCAGGCTTCCAGACCTTCCTGGTACCAAATCAGCAGGGGTGGGGCTCTGCCCCATACATACATCAAGCACCGAACGGTAAGAGTTTTTCAATATTTTATGAACTTCTTGCTTTACAAATTCTATATTATTATCATTATTAATATTATCATTATTATTATTTTCAGGGAATGGACTTTATTTTGGGATGAGTCAACCATCGTACGCTGCACAGGTACCACAGGGCTTCCAAGCCGTCATGGGGCCAAATCAGCAGGGATGGGGGTCTGACATTAGTGTGCAGCAACAGTCGAATGGTAAGAATCCTTCAACATTTTACGAAGTTCTTTTACACATTGTATACTGTTATCATTATTATTATTATTATTATTCCAGGAAATGATCTGGGTGACGCTGGAAGCCAGCCTATGGACCTGGCAACACAGGGATCAGCATCGCCAGAGATTGGTGAAGACTCGACCACTGCACGGTCCGCCTCCTCATCGCTCGACACTCTGGAGGAAGTTATACAAGGTGAACCATCGACCTCCTCAGTCGCAGGCAATGAAACCTCTGCACCATCGACCTCCTCAGACGCAAGCGATGAAGCCGCTGCACCGTCAACCTCCTCATCATCATCCAATGATGTAGAACCAGTTAATAGAAAGAGAGGACCGACATCGGATGGGAGGGAACAGCCTACAATAAAAAAAGCCAAGGTTAGTGCTAGCAATTGCCTGGGTCTGGAGTGCAATACCATACAGTCGGCATTCAAGGGACGTATTTTTAATAGTAGAATAGAAAATACATTAGAAATACTCGAGCCCAGAGTCTTTTTAGATGAGTGCAAGGAGCTTATTATTAAAGAAGTGGAAAACGTTTTGCAGAAAAGCAGGAGTGGATTAAAGATGCATTGTTCCATGGAACTTGAATATTTAATCCACAAACCTGATGAAGAGAAGTGTCTTTCCACTGGCTTTAATTCTAAGCCTGTACTGATTCTTCCATCAAGCGACCTCAATCAGATCTTCTCTTCAATTGCGGGGGATATTTTGGAAAACATTTCTAAATTTGAGGGGGGAGCATCGTCAAAGTCCTTGTCAAAGATACTCAGCCTGGTGATGGGCTTTACACAGTACGATCCTTTACACGCAGGTTCATACATCGAATTGCCACTGAAAATCAGGAATAAGTATGCTGTTATAAACATAAAGAATGAAGACAACTTCTGCTTCGCATGGTGCATGCTTGCTTCTAAATACCCTGTTAAACGCGACGGCCAGAGAACTACAAAATACCCCCAGGAACTGCTTTTCAAAGCATTCAATTATGAGGGTATCGAATTTCCGGTACCCTTACATCAAATTGAATGCTTTGAAAAGCAGAATAATGGAGTATCCATTTCACTGTTTGGTATAGAGGAGAATGACAACATTATTCCCCTATACCAAACACCTGAAAAGAAGCAGCACCATGTAAACATGCTATATATTGAAGAGGATAAGTCGCACTATTGCCTCATTAAAGACCTGTCCAGACTAGTAAGGAGCCAGACAACGAAGAACTGTCGAAGGATGTGGGTATGTGAGGCATGCCTCAAGAGATGCACCAATGAAAAGGCTCTGGAAGCACATAGGTTAAGATGCGGGAAATGCCAACTGCTTAAAATGCCCCAACAGGATGAACACCTTGAATTTAAAGCATTCTCTAAAAGCGTTCCTGTTCCTTTTGTTATATACGCAGACATTGAATCTGTTCTGGCGAAGGTTCACTCTTGCGAGCCCTCAAGCAGCTCGAGTTGGACCCGAGCCATTCAAGAGCATGAAGCAATGTCTATTGCCTTAAAGGTGGTATGTAGGCATGACGAGGCCATGTCAAAATTCTCCCTCTTTAGAGGTCCGAATGCCGTCGATGACTTTATCAAGCAATTAAAATCAATTGCTGATGACGTCATCAATCCTAAACCCCTGGATTTAACCCTTGAAGAGCAACAGAATTTTGACAATGCCTCTGAGTGTCATATATGCCTTACTGCTTTCACTGTGAGCGATTTGCGTGTGAGGGATCACGATCATGTGACAGGGAAATATCTGGGTGCTGCTCATAATAGATGCAATTTGAATAGAAAGGTCCCTGATTTCATACCGATCTTTTTTCATTGTCTATCTAATTATGACAGCCACTTCTTGATAAGACGCCTGGCATATGATAATAAGCCCATATCGTGCATCGCTCAAAGTGGTGAAAGGTATATAGCGTTTAGCAAACGGTACAGGAACATCAGCTTCAGGTTTCTGGACAGCTTTAAGTTTCTTGACGACAAGCTGGCCAGTCTGGCTGACATGCTGGAGGAGAGTGACTTTAAAATAACAAGGGCAGAATATCCTGTTGAGGAGCATTTTAAGCTGGCGAAGAGCAAGGGAATATTCCCGTATGATTATGTTTCAAGCCTAGACATACTCAAAGAAACTTCTCTACCACCGAAGGATGTCTTCTACAGCACTCTCACTGACAGTCACATCACAGACGAGGAATACAGGCATGCTGAAAAAGTCTGGGATACCTTTAATATCCAGAATCTCGGAGAATACAGCGATCTATACCTGAAAACAGATATACTGCTCTTGGCGGATATTTTCGAAAAGTTTCGAGATCTCATCCTAGGGATGTATAAACTTGACCCAGCATGGTTTTATACATTACCAGGACTCGCCTTTGACGCTATGTTGAAGATAACTAAGGCGAAACTTTCCTTAATATCTGACAAGAGCATGCTGGAATTTTTCGAGTCGGGAATTAGAGGCGGACTGTGCACAGTGGTGAAGGGCTATACCAAAGCTAACCACAGGTACATGTCCAACTTTGATCAGCATGCTCCTGTTAAACACCTGTCCTATTGGGACATAAATAACTTATATGGAGCTTCTATGGGGTCTGCCCTCCCGTACAAGAATCTGAAATGGCTCACCAGAGAAGAAATTGATAGTATAAACTTTGCTGAAATCAAAGAAGACTCGAAGACTGGTTATGTGCTAGAGGTTGATATCGAATACCCCGACCATATCCACGACGCCCACAACGAGCTTCCTTTCTGCCCACAGAGTGCGATACCACCGAATGGCCAATACAAGAAACTGCTTGCGACATTAGAACAGAAAAGCAAATATGTCTTGCACTACAGGGTGATGCAGCAGTGTATTGAACAAGGTCTAACTGTGAGACATATTCACAGAGTGGTATCCTACGACCAGTCTAACTGGTTGAAAACATATATCGACGTGAACACAGAGAAAAGAATTCAAGAAAAGTCAAAATTTGGCCAAAACTTATGGAAAAAGATGAATAACGCCGTATATGGGAAATTTATAGAAAATGTGAGGAAATACAGTGATTTCAAAATAGTTGGAAGCTGGGATCAGGCAAAGAAGTTGATAGCACGCAGCACTTACCTACGCACCATAATTTTTTAGGAAAATCTTGTAGGAATCGAGCTGGGTAGAGAGGAAGTGCACATGAACAAGCCAATCTACATAGGACACGCAATTTTGGACATTTCAAAATTTATCATGTACGACTTCTTTTACAATATCATGAAACCAAATTTAAAAGACTTGCTGCTGAATTACATGGATACAGACTCATTCATTTTTGAAACGAGTTCTGATATCTATGATTTCATCAGGGAGAACCCCCAATATTTCGATACTTCAAACTTCGAAAAGGATAATGCATATGGTATTAAGCAAGCCAATAGGAAAAATATTGGGTTGTTCAAGGATGAATTGGGCGGCTTGGTTATGGAGGAGTATGTTGGTATAAGAGCAAAGTTATACGCCTACAGATACGGAGGGCAGACAATTAAGAAAGCTAAGGGCATCACCAAGGCAGGCATGGATAAAATCGATTTCGGCCATTATTTTGAATGTTTAAAAGACCATAGCCTAAAAATTTATTCGATACAAAAAACATTTCGGAGTAAACACCACAAAATTACAACAATTGAAACAAACAAATTGGCTTTGAAGGGGGGTGACGATAAGAGGAAGTTGATGGAAGGAAGCTATAAGACTGTAGCGTGGGGCCATTATTCCCTTAGACCCGGTGATTGCTAGTGCCTAAACTTTTAAATAATGTATATATTGTGTAAAATAGATATCAAATGTGTGAGGGTTTTTTGTGTAACACTTTTCCCTCAAAAAAGAAAGAAAAATATGAATGCTTTT
Organism: Deroplatys truncata; assembly: GCA_030765065.1. Taxonomy (NCBI): domain Eukaryota; kingdom Metazoa; phylum Arthropoda; class Insecta; order Mantodea; family Mantidae; genus Deroplatys; species Deroplatys truncata. The sequence continues at coordinate 75,767,188 of CM060982.1, read as the reverse complement.
AAAATAAAAATACTCATGATTTTACAATCATAAAACTTTAGTCTTTATTAATTCTTCACATATTACACCAAGTCCTTTATATCAACATTGAGTATCTGGAAAACCATACCACTTTACAAGAACTTTGTTTCCACGTTTACGTATAACCTTTTCTACTAAATATGTATTAGGATAGTTAGTCTTTTTTAGTTCATGTCCATAAAAGCCACCTTTTATGATTTCACCATTCCTATCCTTTAGTATGTATGTTGTAGGCTTGGTACGGTTCACACGAAATACTTTGAAGATTTCAACGCTCCAGTTAGATTCATAACCCTTTTCAAAATGTCCTTTATGTTTAGATATCCTGACATAATCACCAACACTAAACTTCCTTGAAGCCATCTTCTCTCTTCGTTCTTGATTATAATTATACACAGTCAGAAGAAGATCGTTGTTTTTCACTTCATTAGGTTTCATGCGGATAGTTGAATGAAAAGTATCATTGTACTTTACAAGGATTCTAGGTAAAAGATCTAGCCACTTGTATGAGCCTTGGACTAAAAACTCTCGGTACATCATATTCTTCAAGGTTCGAATTAAACGTTCAACAGCCGCAGCCTTCACATTGGTATAGGTGCTGTAGTGGTTAATATTATACTTAAACATTAGCCGTTTAAAGAATTTGTTATAAAATTCTTTCCCGTTGTCACTTTGAATATTCCGGGGAGGGACATCCATTTCTTGTAATATATCATCCATTGCCTTTGCAACATTAACTCCGCTCTTATCCTTTAAGGGTTTTGCATATGCCATTTTAGAGTAAAAGTTGATTGCGATCAGAATGTATTTGAAATTTTTGTTCACTCTTGCATATGGTATCATTTCAATCAAATCAATTTGTAATAAATCGTTCATACCTTTGCTGATAATTTTGCGTCGTAAATAGTTCCTCCTTGCCGACCCGTGAAGCTCTCTGGCGATATTCTGTTTGGCTGTCATGCTATAACTTTAGATGCTTTCAACTCCCTGATAATTTCCTCAATCTCTTGAGTGTGACTATTATTACCAGCACCCCTCGATGCAATTAGTAACCTCAGCCTATTCACTAATGTGTTAGGGTTTCTCCAGAAAACGTAGTCAACCTCCTTATCAGACTTATGCTCCTTCCATGTCAGTCCTAGACCTGAATGTGTATTGAGCAAGGGGCGTATTATATTCTTGTATTTATACGATTTACCAGATTTCAAACGACCGTGTCTGGTGTAACCAGATCTATGAAGAAAAGTACTTTTCATAATCTTAGCGTACGTCTCCAAGTCTTCACTGGTGTATGCAGAAATCTGAGGCGTTCGCTTAAAGATGAGCTCCGTCAAACCGTCTGTAGACTCATACGTTTCATCACCTATCAATATTTGATTATTTATAAAATGAATATCTTTATTTCCAAGCATATAACTTCCATCCTGATATCTCACCCCGTACAATGTATCAATGCGGTCCTTGTCTTTTGAGCGAACGTGTTGAAGGAAAGTAGAAATACTTGTAGAATCATCATCTTCATTCTTGACTGTCTCCACAGCCAACCCTCGTTGACTGTCCAAAATATCCTTGAGGGGAGCGGTTACAGGCTTCAAAGCTTCGGACATGATATGCTGAGTCTCAAACCTGAGACCTTTTAGAGCTCTCAGTTTTTCTTTTACAGCCCTGGTATGCTCGGCTACAGACTCTTTAAGTCTTATGCTTTCACTATCCATCTTACAAATGACGTGAAAATAGACGATTACATTCAATTTATAGTCTGCGTCCACCTTGAGTTCTCATCGTATCGATAGCCTTAGCTAACATCTCTATCGAAGTTCTCAGTTGCTCGGTTTCTTTCTTATGTTCCTGCGTATGTGACTTGAACGCTTCAGCAAAGATTGCCGTATTAGCGTACAGGCTTCTGGTTGATTCTTCTAGACTTGTCATTTGCTGCACATTAGTTTTGTAAGCGTCCATCATCATATTTACATTTTCCTCCACTTTCTTAAGTTTATCATTGCATGAATCAGTTTTGAGAGTATTCAAAACCTCTGTCTTTAACTGTCCGACTGTAGCCTCTAAATCTGAAACTCGCTTCATCGCTAACTTTTCTAAATTGCTAATTTTCTGATTGCAAAGATTCTGAAGATTTGTTTTTTCTCTATCAAGCTCTGCGGTAACTTGTTTAATGGAGTCCATTACAGAATCCACTCTGTCTTTTGTAGAGGTTGTTAGAGTATCCACTTTACTCGTAGCTTTATTCAGATTTGCTGTGATGTCTAGCAGCTTTTCACCTATTTGCATCTCGATTTCCTTTGGTAAGTACCTATTTAACTGCTGTCGCGTCTCGTTCGATTTCCTAATGATCATAGCTCTAGCATATCTTTTATTTACAGCATCTGTATCTCCGAGAGGATCTGCTATATCAGTGATTCTCTTATTGTCGAATATAATGTTACCATTACTATCTCTCGTCTGCGTGCGTGAATTGACATATCCAGTGATGAACTTTTTATTCACAACATCGTTATCGTGAACAGGATCTAGCAATACCTTCAATCTAACTTTATCAATCACAATGTTATTTTCCTTATCTCTCTTGAGGATATATCTTGAAATCAATTCATCGAACAGGGTCTTGGCCATAACCTCAACATTGTTAGCAGCTTGCTGAGAGAAATCTTGCATTCTAATTTCGAGAGCATCCACATAATTCTTATTGGAAGCATCATGATTATCTTCAGGATCGTGAACGTTACACAATCTCTTATTCTTGAATTGATAATTTCCTTTGACGTCTCTATTTATGATAAAACGATCAAACACTCTTCTAACTGGACCAGTTCTCTGAGAACCGAACCTATCGATGCTCATGGTTAACTATGAATGATCATTTTCTTTTTTGTCGAGCTTAATATATACATCAAAACCATTCCTATATCGTCCCTCATTCATGTGAAATTCAGGAACTAACACAACAAAGGGTCTTCCTTCTGTAGAGCTCTCCCAAACGTTCTTACATAGATCTTTAAATTCGTTGTAGGTCATGTCGGTATTTACATAATCTTCGTAAATGTGCTTTAAGTTTAAATTGTCTTGCCTGAAGAGTATTATCATGTTTGTATTATCGCGAATTAAATGTTTTGGAACTTTAGCATAGGACTGCGCTAGATATACAGAGTCGACATTTCGATGTCTACCCATACTGTAAAAGGATGCTATCTTTTCCTGCTTTTCAGTGATGACGTCATCAAATATAAAGATTGAATTTTCTTCGACTTCAGAAGGATGCAAAACATCATCACCGTTGTCGAAGGTGTTCACTTCTATACCTTCGATGTTTCCAAGCACTTTAATTAGATATTGGTACTTTGGTTGATAGAGAGACTTTGAATAAATATATAAATTTTCAAAACGTAGTCCATTCTCATGGAGTAGCATATTGAGTAATACGTTTGTTTTCCCTGCACTGGAGCTCCCTAAAATAAGAGCTCTGACATTAGATGGAAATAACTTGCCATGACGATCACTTCTAAAGTCACTTTCAAAGTCTAATACCTGAATAGGTAGAGAGCAGTGCTGCTTAACAAGCTCCATGTTAACAACTAACTTATAACATGTATGTGCATTGTTTATATATATTAACGTTTGTAAAAGTAGTTAATGATTGACTGGAATGATATAAAAGGGCTAATGCATGCAATTACTCGTTTAGTCTATCATGAGAGCTAAGAGAGGGAGGTCGTTGCAGTATAAGCGAGGCTCTGGAATTATTAATTCTATAATTAATTCGCTCCCCTTTGAAGCTCACTTACCTGGATATAGATATTGCGGGCCTGGTACTAAATTGGAAAAACGTCTAAAAAGAGGAGACCCCGGAATTAACCAATTAGACACAGCTTGCAAACAGCACGACCTCGCGTACGCTGAGAATAAGGACACCGCTTCAAGACAAATAGCGGATAAGATTCTTGCAGAGAAGGCTTGGAAACGTGTGCAGTCATCAGATTCAACTTTTGGTGAAAGGTTAGCTGCAAGGCTAGTAACTGCAATCATGAAGGGAAAGGTTGCAGTGGGAGCCGGAAAGAGGAAGAAGAAGAGAGGAGGGTTTTTACCGTTGATTCCCATCATTGCTGCTTTAGGCGCTGCAGCAGGTGGCGCTGCTCAGATAGCCTCTGCAGTCAATAAAAAAAGGCTGCTGATAGACACTTGGCAGAAGTTGCGAGACATAACAAGGCGATGGAGACCCAAGGAAAGGGGCTCCGGAAGGGTAGGTGTAAGAAGAGGAATAAAGGAGGATTCTTACCTGCAATGCCGCTGATGTCGTCTTTAGCAGCTGCATCTAAAATAGTAAGGTCTTTGAAAAAAAGAGGATCTAAAGGCGAGGGTTTAAAGAAGAAGGCAAAAAACGGAGGAAGAGGATTGTACATATACCGGAGGAAGCCCTAAGTAACGTAGCCCTCGAATATTATGCTAAACGTTTAAAAATTCCTTATTTTAGAGGGGTTTATATGATTGACAAACTTCCTTTAAAACCACACTGCAAAGAGAGACTTATTACCAATCTCGATACATCAGATAATGAAGGAACACACTGGGTTGCTATAAGGAAAGAGGGTAATGTCGCATACTACTTTGATAGTTTTGGTAATTTGAAGCCGCCTCCTGAGATTGAGAAATATCTACAAGACGTTAAAATCTACTATAATACACAGAGATACCAGAATTTCGATTCAGTCATCTGCGGACACTTGTGCTTGCAATTTCTTTTATCCTAGAAGCTGCTTCATCGTCAAGATGAGTTATACAGTTACAGTGAGTGGGTCAGACACTGTTATTTCAACGTATCTAAACCCTCCTCTACAGCTAGATCCACCAGGTCATTATGAGATTGCTCTCTTGAATTTTGAAACATTCTATTCAATACCAAATGTCGATGGAAGTAATAATAGATTTCATTATATTCATAATGGTAAACCTGAAACCATTGTCATCCCTCATGGAACCTACGAGATTGCCGATATCAATACATTTCTAAAGGATAAACTAGAACTGAATGATGAAGTCTTCTTCATAAGGCCTAACAATAATACAATGAAGGCTGAAATTAAATGTCCTTATACAATAGACTTTTCTAAGGAAAGATCTATTGGTTCGCTTCTAGGATTCACAGACACTAAAACAATTCCTGCTGGAGAAGCGATCGAATCTGACGATCTTGTGAATATATTTAAAGTGAGTATCATACGTGTGGAGTGCAGTATTGCAACAGGCTCTTTCATTGACGGTAAAAGCGGACATTCGCTCTACGAGTTTTTCCCTTCTGTTCCGCCAGGCTATCATATCTCTCAAGAACCTTCGAACCCCATATATTTACCTGTCATAGATACAAACTATATAGATCACTATTCGAGTGGTAGATCAACACGGTAAGGTTATCAACTTCAGGAACGAAGTTATCACTACAAGACTCCGCATAAGGCGTAATGGCAATACATTTTAAAAGACACCTCAAATACTATAATAGACGACGTACACAGCGATCGAAGCATACTACCTCTCCAACTTCCGAGGAGTTAACACGTGCTAACCGCAAGTTCCTCGAAGAGTTAGGTTACAGGACGCTATAATGGACATCTTAAACGTGACAGAAGTTCCAGCCTTTGAGGACAAGATCACCAAGGAGGAGGAGCATATTTTTCTTCCATACAACACCTCCGCTCTGGATGTAAACGATGAAATTAGAATACCATGTCAAGCTGAAGATTTGTATACGCTACCTAACAAGAGTTATCTCTACATCGAAGGTGCTCTCACCAAGGTAGACGGATCCCCTACTACTACATCGAAGCTCACTAATAATGCTATAACCTTCATGTTTGATGAGATACGTCTAGATATGAATGCTACAACTATAGACAGAACAAGGAATCCTGGAATTACTACAACTATACGAAATTATGTGACTCTCAACCCTATGGAATCGAATCGTCTGCTGAATGCTGGATGGGCCTATCCTGGTGAAGAAGTTGATATAGTACACTCGACGAATGGAGCTTTCAATGCTGTAGTCCCTCTCTCGATGCTCCTAGGATTTGCTGATGACCACAAGGAACTTATACTCAACAGCAAGTTTGAATTGATTCTCATAAGATCCAAAGATTCTAGAAACTGTGTCCTGAGTTCGAATGGAGAGGAAGCTAATGTAAAGTTAACTAGAATCGAATGGAGGATGCCTGTAATTCGTCTTTCTGATGCTGAAAGAGTTCACATTCTAAAAATTGTCAAGTCTGATAAACCTCTACACCTTGCCTTTCGACCTATGGATCTTCATACCCAGCCTACTGTACCCCAGACAAGATCTTTCACTTGGAATGTAGCAACAACATCTAAGCTCGAGAAACCTCGCTTCATCATAGTGTGTGCTCAGACTGCAAGATTGGGTGATTATAGCAAGAACAGTTCCGAGTTTGATCACTGTAACATTACTAATATGAGACTATTCCTCAACAGCGAATGCTACCCCTACCATGATTTGAACTTGGACTTTAAAAATTCAAAGTTTGCTTCACTATATGAAATGTACTGTAAATTTCAAAGTTCCTATTATGAAAGAGATAATTACCCCCTCTTGAAGAGAAAGGATTTTCTTCACCGTGCACCATTATTCGTAATAGACTGTTCTCACCAACCCGAGGAGGTTATAAATGGAGCTGTGAACATCAGAATCGAGATTCAAGCATCTGCAAATATACCAGCCCAGACGTCACTGTACTGTCTGGTTCTACATGACAAAGTATTTACCTACAAACCTCTTTCTCACTTGATGCAAGCACTTATATAATTATGTATATGTTTGGGTGAATGGTTTTGTAAAGGAATGTACTAGGATAAGTTTATGAATAATAAATTGAATTCATATACTAAAACACTCTTTTATTGACTTTAGCATACATTTCAAGCATTTTCCTTCTCCCCCTCCTACCCCCTGAAAAACTAGTTGCTCCTGACTTGCAGAAATCATTTAAAATATTCAAATGTCTTTCAATATAAGGCAATAGTCGTTTTAGGTTCCTTACACCCTCAATGTCTAAAGATATTACATTATTATTTAAACAAGTATTTATGAAATGAATTGAATGGTCAAAAAATACAATAATATTGTATGCATAAATTACATTGTCACAATATTCATCACACGCAAACCTGTTTTCTTGGCGTAGGTAATCTTCAATCATTGGAATGTTTTTGGATATTATATCCCAGTCTGATTTTGTAATATAAACAAATGATTTATCACTTTCGCAGTTTATGTAGAGGGAGGGGATGTCATAGTATAGTCCAATATTCACGGAATGGGAGGGGGAGATGCTGACGTCATCAAGCGCATGTGATCGATTCTCCATGCTCCTCCGGGGTATCTTCAATGAATAAGAAGACCATAGGAGCATCGTTGAGGATTCTCCTCTTACACCGTCTCTTCTGCTTTTTCTCACCGCTCTCGTTCCGCCTCTTCCTCCGCTCCCTCCTCACACCCCTGCAACATATATTCAAAACAATGTTAGAAATAGGTTTAGTTAATGATTTCATACGTCTGAAAGAGAAAATACATATATTAGAAAAATCCTCTCCCCTTGTCACACAAAAAGTATTATCAAAGAGTGTCATACTCACTTCACGGTCTTGCACGATTCTGTGTGTATCTCGGGCGAGCAATCTGGAGTCGTCTGATTTATCCACTCCTGCATCCTCGTTGCTTTATCATCAGGGGTAGTAGTAATGTCGGGTAGTGGAGCGGCATCCTCCTCCATAGGCTGTGTATGGCGCTCTGCGATTGGATATTCCACTATATCGACATCGCGTCTCTCAGGATCCAGCTCCTCTATTGGTACGGGTACCTTAGGCGCAGTCATTCGCAGTCTGTAATAATTTAATTTTTAGGTTAGATACAGAGTAGCATTAGAAGCAGTAAATGAATATGTAATTTAACATTTCTTCTACTTACTCGAGTTTTCTCTTCCTCCGCTGATAGACCTCGCAGTTGTCGTTACATAGGAAGAAGGATGTCATGCGTTCATGCTGGGCCGGGTTAGTACAAAGTACAGAATGCATGTATCCGGTGCACGACTCTGTATCACATTTAGCTAGATGTTTCGAGACGAAGACATTGTCAACTTCATCGACATCGCTAAGATCCTCCACATCAACACCCCTGTGATTTTCACTGAAAGAATGAAATAATTTCAAGTTAGATTTCATTTAACATGCGTACAATATATTACCGAGTTATAGAAATATGTATATTACTTACATGTTCGCTCCTCGATAAACAGGACAGCTCTCTGTACACACTTCCAGTGTAGTCATCTGATCATGATGCGACGGTTGAGTACACAACACTGAATGCATTAAACCATTGCATGTTTCGGTATGGAAGTATACGTAGTGAAAATAATCTTCCCCGCACTCGCTCCAGTAATCATTCACATCAGATGCACGATGATCACCAGCCATTTCGATTATCACTGAACGAACACTGAAAAAACAATAAATGATCGCTCCGGCTGCCTACGTTCCTTATATACTGTAGACGGTGACGTCACGCAGCGGTGGAGGGGTGGAATGCATGTTGAGACCTGTTATTCACCCTCCAGGCAGAGCCCAGCTGTCTATTTTTTGAATACAATCACCTTTTTTAATAACATTTATAATATTTAACTATAATGTTATCCGTATTTATTTTACTTTTAATAACATATGTAGTATTCACCAATCAATGAGACGCTTCTGAATTATGAATACTTTATTCGCAATATTTTATTGAAAGAAATAAGAACTATGAAACTTAATCATTAATTATCAGGGAAAAAATTGTCTAGACTTGGGTTTTTCCACGGTTTGTGATGGAAATTCTACGAGCTAAAAGGTATTTACATTGAGTGTCTGGGGGTTTTTCAGAGCACTTAGGAAAACAATTACTGGCATTGTTCGCTAATGAGGTGAACGCGTCTAAAGATGTCAGCTAATAGAGGTCACCGTTACCATCAGACAGAAGTAGGTTACGGGTTTTTTCATTACATGCCGGGCTCTTGTTCGCTAATGGAGTGAAAGCCTCTAACGGGTCAGCTAATGTGTGTCACCGTTACCTCCAGACGGAAGTATGTCGTTGATCGCTAATGTATGTAAACAGATCCGGAATGTAAACTTAAAAGCCTATTAATGTGTTGAAAGCGTCTAACATGTTCAGCTAATGGACAAGCGATTTCCCCAGATACAAGAAGGCTGCAGTGTTTCATTACATGACAGACTGTTACCGTGAGCAGACTACTTATACTCAAGCTCCAGTCAACAATTCATTAATCAAAAAACTTAATTGCTCGAGGATGCAATCTGCAGGTCTTAGTAGTCATAAAAAAATGTTTGACGAACATTACCTAATTAATTTGCCGAGGGGCGGCAGGACTCGAGAAAACAATTCCATCAAGTCATGACGCCACAGTAGAACGCATGGGGGAGGGGGTAGAACCTGTTAGCACAGATACTGCCGGCATTAGGTGAGCACACAAAGCGAGAGGGGGCGGGGCCTAACGACACGAGACCTGGCGGCATGTGAGCACACAAAGGGAGGGGGCGGGGCTTGTCGGCGTAGAACAAAGAACTTTATCGCTTGTCGGCATCTCTCTCTGCGCTCAAACATACATATTATCTCTACTCTTAACCATATACTTTCTTTTGTTCATCTTAGTTTCCCTGCATTCAAATACTATGTGTCACACATCTTCTTTCCCCCACCTGATGGGCATTTACCTTATGAATAGCCATTTCATTGACCTCTCCACACTTCTGCTTTTAGCCATGCTATCCCCCCTCTTTCTTCTATTTTAGTGTTGTCTATACGCCTCTTTCTTCCCCAATTGATTCTCATTGAAACATATAAACTAGTGACCTCATAGAGCGGAATGGCTCACGGCAACGTCTGTTGCCCACATTCGGTTCGATTCTCCGCGGCTGTCCACTTTCACCATGGGGTTTTCCGTGGTTTTCTCCTGGTCGTCTAGGCGAATACTGTATTCAGCCGCGATTTCTCCTTTTCCCCATTTCCTCTCATTACATCTCTCTCTTTTACGTTTCAGGTGTTTTTTTCAGTCCTGCGGTGCTGGCGATGTCGGGCTGATGACTTTGATGCTTGCGCATTGACAAGATTTCTCTCAGTGAACGCCAGTGTGTGTTGACCCGCCCGTTAGGTCGCTTCGTCGCCCTCTCTCGGGTCCTTCGCCTCTACTATGCGCGAGTGATCAAACTGGAAATATTAGGGACTTCTGCGCGTCTGTGTGGGCCTGTCTGCCTGCGGACCTGAGGCTCCTTCACCTCATCCCTGCCTCCTGAGGGAGTATAGCCGCAATAGATGAAGCTAGTCGCGGTGGCGAGGTGTCCCCCACTGATAAATACTCCTACTAGAATTAAATTGAGTTTTATTTATGGACGCTCTTTAACTACTATGGTCCTTAGCGTCCCATTCTATATTGGGCGTGAAAGACCGAAATTTTGCTCAGAGGCCTCTTTATCAGGCTTGAGGTTCTTTTACGTGCCGTAAATCTACGACACGGGACCACCTGCTTTACTTCCCTTCCGAAGGAAGCCATGCTAAGGATTTTTACGCCCGAAAAAATCCATCGCCCTCCGCCGAGTTTGAACCCGTGACCTCGGGACCTAGAGGCTAGCATGGTAACCACTACACCACGGAGGACGACAATATACACCATACTGCTGACCTCTTCTCTGTTAGTTGACTGAAGAACTTTTGTATCCAAGTATCTTCACATATTCCTCTTATGCTTTCTTAAAAACGTTTTTATACCTAATAAGATACGTTCCAGAGCTGAAACACCGCAAATTGACTCACTATAAACATTAAAAGTTAGTAATAATAAGGTTTCCTTTCATTTTGATGAAAATATATGAACAAAAAAAATGAAATAGCCTTGAGGCAAAAACGTTCCCTAAGTCAGGCTACCGCAACATTATCATCCTATACTCATTTCTTATTGCAGAGAAAATTGCCTGCAAGGCGGCAATTTGCGTTTGTGTAAGCGCGTGAATTTGGATGGAGGATAACTTTCCAAGGATTTTCATTTTCGAAATGAACACCGAAAGATACATCGCAACGTCAATCTGATCGTGGGTTTTACGTGGTTTCCCCGAGTTGGGAGGCGAATGCTGGAGTGGTTCCCTTTCTACAACGAATTTTCTGTCCAAGATTTCCTTTAATCTATTTCACCTCTCTGTTTCAGCGTTTAGGACCAGCCAACGTCGGTTGGTATGCTGCGGTAGGACGGTATAATTTGCGCTTTTGAAAGATTACTTCATGGCGTTTGCGGGAACTGCTGGGGGCAGCCTTTCTTCCTGGGAATGTCCCGCAATCTCCAGGATGCGGGTGACTAAGGCAGGGCTAGCCGAAGTCAGGATTGGCCTCATGTTGGAATAGTTACGGTAGCGCACATCGTCGACCTTCGGGTCTTCCCTTTATTCCTGCTTCCCAGGAGTCACGTTGGAAGACAAGGGCACACTATGGCATACATGGGTACTGTGCTGCTATTTTTTAGGAGCACCTCCGTCTGACTACTCCTAACATCGAATTGGGTAATATAATTCAGTTTTTTTTTAAAAATTTAAGTACGCTCTTTAACCGCTGTGGTCCTTAGCATCCATTCTATATTGGGGGTGAAAGACAGCTAATTTTGCTCAGAGGCCTCTTTATCAGGTTTGTTTCTTTTACGTGTCGTAAATCACAGGTCTTACAAAATCATTTAGCAAGCCCTGAGGAACAGTAATTTAATATGTACTATTAGTGTTACAGTGATAAACGAAGTCCCACTGAGATTTAATTGTCTAAGAATTCTAAGCGATAGTCAAATCTTTTAAGTGCTGGTTGCTATGTGGAGCATTCCATTTTCTTTGCATGTCCGGGACATAAAAAGAAAAGAAAGAAAATAAACGAATAACGAATTCCCATTTGAGAAAAAGTACAAGTATTGGAAAATTCAAACAAATAACAACGAATATCTCGGAAATGGTTCATTGGACCCCAAAAAAGTATATGACATAAATTGTGTGTTTTAACAAGATCTACTTTTTTGTGTAGTAACACTTTATCCATCTCTTACGGCTTACCAGTTGTGTAAAAGCCATTCCCAATGAAGAGGACTTTTGGGGTCATTCCGAGAAAATTCAAGATATTATTTCATTTGTTATAAAAATATCTTAAACATATGTTATTTTATTTAAAATTGTTAGAGCCATTTTTGAGACAATCAAAATCAAAATTTATTTGGATTCAGGGAGCCCTCAACACATGCACTTCCGTTGAAATCTCGGTATCAAATGTTTGGTTGTAATGCAATATTTCTCCTACTTACTATACGTAGTAGAGAAAGAAAAACAAATTGAAAAATCTGATGAGTTACACTCACATGACTTTCTCTACTCTTGTACAAACTATTTTTACAAACCCTTATTCTCCATCTACTTCATGTTAATCGAGATAAACATTTGCAGACTCTATCTTATTGCTAATTTTCTTGTAGATGTAAGGGGAATATATATTTACAAGGGCAATATAGAAATACATTAGCCTTTAAGCACATACATATCTCTTAATAGCTGGTTGCTAGGTGAAGCAGCATTTCCTTTGTCACAGATAAATACTGTTTGCACATTCAAGACAAAAAAATGAATAACGAATTCCCATTTGAGAAAATACGTATTGAAAAATTTAAGGGAATAACAACAAACAATATCTCGAAAATGGTTCACTCAAAAAAAGTATGACATAAATTATGTATTTTAACGGGATCTACATTTTTTGTGTAGTAAAATTTTCTCTATCTCTTATGGTTTACCAGTTATGCCAGAGTCGTTCACAATGAAGAATACTTTTGGAGACATTCCCAGAAAATTCAAGATATACATTTAATTTGAAATGAAAATATCTTAAACATATGATATTTTAATCAAAATCGTTAGAGCCATTTTTGAGAAAATTAAAATTTTCGAAAAATGTTCCATTTAAAGGGTAATCTGGGGTGGGGGATTTTCTTGAAAACCTTCGTTTGGCATCTCTGGAAGATACTGAACCTAAATACCAAGTTTGGTGTTTATCCGACTGTTCGTTTCTGAGTTATGCTGTTCACAGACAGACACACAAATAGACACAGACACACACGGACATGTCTCCAAAAATGCTTTTTTTGGATTCAGGGGGCCTTAAAACATGTATTTCCGGTGAAATCTCGGTATCGAATTTTTGAGTGGAATACAATACTTCCCCTACTTACTATACGTAGTAGAGAAAGTAAAAATGCTGGTATAAAGGGTAGTTTGGGTGGGGGATTTTCTTGAAAATCTTCGTCACATCTTCGGAAGATTTGTTGAGTTATGCTGTCACACACACACACATGCATGCTCGCGAAACATTTTCGATTTTTTTATTCAGGAGCTCAAAACATGTATTTGCAGTGAAGTCCTGAATTTAAATTTTTAGTTGGAATGCAATACTTCCTCTAATTACTAGGTACGTATGCACAAACAAATTTAAGTTTCATCCAAATTAACACGAAAGATCCACGTATTTGAAAAACGAGAAAAGTAACAAAGTCAAACTTCATTATATTGGACGATTATGTCACCACCAAATCTCTCCACATCGCAGATCTGTATAAAATACAAAGCTATCAGTTCTAGTGGAGTCCGTTCTTAGTAGCGCAATGTCCTCTTTTTGGCAGCCAGTGACCCCGGTAGCGGACAATGTATGCGCGCTCATGAGAAGAAACCTAATTTCTGGTTCACACCCCGCATTTGGAAGTCAAATTGGCTTGCAAATGGAAACTTGTTGATGGCAAATTTGGAAAATCGCCTTGAAAACCATATATGGAAACTGCTAATGGGGCAATTGCCATGCATTAACACACCCAACTATTTACTCTCCAGCCATTTAGTTTGTTCCGTAACATGTGAAACCCTCCCTGGTATGAGCACAAAATGATGAGTTTTATTAATTAGGGGCAAATGCATCCAAATGGACATTGGGGACCTACAGATCAACGTGGAATCCGAACCATTGTAGGTTAAGTTATGCCCCATAATAGCTTGCTAGAGGTGGAGGGTCACTCGTTCATGTGACGACCAATTTCAAAGCTGCTTAACTCGAAGATCAATCCACAAGAATGTAGCCATTCATCTAACCTCATCCGTAGTTTGAACTTATAGACCTATTGGCTATGGTTGCTAACACTATATTGCCGGTGTACGATAAAATTCTGCAATAAATTTAAGTATTAGTTTTACAGTGTTGCTAAGTCAGATTCGCAGATGCATAATACTATTTATGAATAACAAGATGTCAGATTTTTACCTTTAATAGGTACAGCAAGTATTGTACTGCATCCAAAAAATTGCTATATATAGTTTAAGGCGCAGTGGACATAAGTATTAAAACTCTGATGTGTTACACTCACATGATTTTCTCTACTCTTGTACAAACTATTTTTACAAACGCTTATTCTCCATATGCTTCATGTTAAATCGAGATAAAATATTTGAAGAGCTGCTTGTTATGTGGAGCATTTCACTCTCTTTGCATGTCCAAGAAAAAAAAAGATTTCATTTGAGAAAAAGTATAAGTATTCGAAAATTCAAGCAAATAACAAGAAATATTTTGGAAATGATTCACTCGGCAAAAACAATGTATATGACATAATTTTTTGTGTTGAAAACATTTGTCTATCTCATACGGTTTACCAGTTATAAAAAAGTCATTCAGAATGAAGAGGACTTTTGGGGACATTCCAAGAAAATTCAGGATATACATTTTACATGTCATGAAAACATCTTAAAGATATGATATTTTAATCGAAATCCTTAGAGCCATTTTTGAGGAAATCAATTTTGTAGTGGTATATTTGTTATTAGTTGGTAGTTGGAAGATGCTTCATGTTTATATGCCCCATGTATGGAAGCCAATTTGTCGCAGTCACTTCGTGTTATCTTATTGCTGGGCGCCTGTTATTGTTTTATTATTTTGCATTTTGGGTTCATTGTGCTCCGGCTAGCTATTATTATTATTATTATTATTATTATTATTATTATTATTATTATTATTATTATTATTATTCAGTCGAGCAAATCTCTTAAACAGGGTGTGTAAGCAGAAAGGATTTTGTTACTCAAAGATAACACTGACAAAAGAATTTGTTTTTATACTTTTATTACCGTCACAATTAAGTTCACATATTGATTCGTGACACACGCCAAACTGAAACTGTTATATTTTCTAATATCACTATAATCACTTATTTACTGCACATTATTAATTCGCGTTTCACATTTATAACAAACTTTAAGACGCGAGAGATTCTGTAGAATTGCGACGTGTACTTTATATATGCTTCCGGTGAACTCCGCGACGTGTAACCCGTGAACGATTCTGATGAACTAACTGTGCGACATATAACGCGTGAATGATTCTGTTGGACTGACGAAATCTGCCTCTGACTTTAGCTTTTTATACTCCCACACCCCGATATGCCTAAAGATTATAACCGAGCTGCTATTGGTTAATAAAACGCGCCAATATTAGCGTCTATTTTTATATCCAATCAAAAATTACGAAAACATATGCTCTAGGGAAAATATCCCCGCTATTTCTAAGAAAAGCGCGCCAATCTGACGTCATTTGTTTGTCTCTTCTAATTAATATTCAACTCACCCCCTCGCACATTGTTATCCGATCCTATTGTCAGTTTCAGTGAGGCCGTGTAAACTTATTTCCTAACAATGCATATAATTAACAAACATCTCAAATCAATGTCATAAAATAATGCTTATTTACACTACAATCACTCTGGCATTTACATTATTGTGATACAAATTACTGCCACAATTTTTTTTTAAAAATGTTCCATGTAAAGGGTAGTCTAGAGTGGGATGATTTTCTTGAAAATATGTGTGTTGAATCTTTAAAAGATACTAAACCTAAATACCAAGTTTGGTCTTTATCCGACTTTATTTTTGGCGTTATGCTGTTCACAGACACAAGGGCCTTTTTATGGATTCAGGTATTCATTACTTTTGGTAACATTCTGTTTGTTCAGTTGACATCAGTACCAGCAACTGCTCCTAAAATGTGCCCATTGTAAGGATATGGCTGTAGTTGGTGTTAATTACAACTGTTACGTTGGCGGTACAGGCACTATCTTGCAGGACGTCATTCATTCATTCACTGTTTATCCTCATCTTATGTAGGACTTACACCCGGGTGCCTGGGGTCAGAGGCCCGTCGAGGAGCAGACACACTCATGGAGCAGACAGAATGTCTAGGATGGGTGATCAGCCCCATGTCTGGTATGGGATGAAGGAAGTAGATGAAACGAAATGACGGCGAAATGGATGAAAGGAAAGGTGATGATGCAGCAGTTGGTGGAATGAATGTCGGGGGAAACCGGAGAACCCGGAGTAAACCCGCCCAGACGCCGCTTTGTCCGCCACAAACCCGGACCGCCTCGGTGAGAGGCGAGCGGTCTAACCACTCGGCCACGGTTCCGCCCTGTTGAGTATAAAGCTTATAATCCTTGTTTGGGTAGAGGCCGTTATGTTGCTTGTGTACGTGTATTTTTAATAGTTTCATTGCTAACGTAAGTGTTCCATACATTTTAATTGTTCATTTTACAACACAATTTGATGCAGAAATTTGTATCACAAATTACTTAAATGTAAATAATGATTGTAATATGAATATGCATTTTTATGTGACATTGATTTCAGATGTTTATTGATTGTAAATATTGTTGGGAAGTAAATTTATAATGCCTTACTGAAACTGTCAATAATAGCGCGCAATAATGCAGCGAGGGGGGGTGAGCTGTTTATCATTATTGGAAACGAGGAAGTTACGTAATGTTGGCGCGTTTTTCCGTTTAGAACCTTCTGGAATATTTTCTCCCTAAAGCATATGTATTCATAATTTTCATTGGATATTAAGATAGACGCTAATGTTGGCGCGTTTTATTAGCCAATAGTAGTTCAGTTATAATCTTTAGGCGTATCCGGATGAAGGAGTATAAATAGGGTAAGTCAGAGGTAGATCGCGGGCAGTTCATCAAAATTCTTAGTACATTACACGTCGCCTTCAGATGCTCAGTTCATCAAAAATCTGTGTACACTACACGTCGTCTTCAGTCAGTCAGTTCGTCATACATCGGATATAGATTCACAAGTTACGCGCAGCAGAATTATGAAAGATCTAAAATATGGTAAAGTTAATTATACAAAAGATTGAAGTACGTGGATTAAAAGAATTATCAGTAAGAAGTTGTTATAACAGTTTCAGTTTGGCGAGTGTTAAGATCAATGTATAAATGTGATAGTTAACGTGTTCGACAATAAATGTGTAAAACAAATTTCTTCATCAGTGTAATTTTTGGATAAAAGATTCCTTTCCGTTTACACAACCCTGATCAA
The DNA here is from genome assembly GCA_030765065.1 of Deroplatys truncata. Taxonomy (NCBI): domain Eukaryota; kingdom Metazoa; phylum Arthropoda; class Insecta; order Mantodea; family Mantidae; genus Deroplatys; species Deroplatys truncata. Next base: position 75,749,671 of record CM060982.1, on the reverse strand, counting down.
GAGATATGTTCGACTGAAATAATAGCTAGCCGGAGGACAGTAAACAAAACTTAAAATTCTTTCAAACACTAATACTACCACAAATTGCTAACACTAGATGGAGCTACGAACCGAACAGATGAATGACGTCACAAGATGGCAACACGTGATGTAAACAAACATAAACAAACATTTGTAAGTAATACCGTTACAAATTGGCTCCCATACGTGGGGCAGTTAAAAATTATGTAACCAAACAAAACAAAAGCAGCACAACATAAGATCTTCAAGTTCTAATAATTTACGTAAAAACATATTACGTAAGCACCAAGAATGTTACTATCGCAAATTGGCTACCACAACGTGGGGCTACAATAATGTCAAATATAAACACAAAACGAATACCGTCGTAAAGAACACAATTTCTCATTAAATACAATGCGATGCAATATTTGGTGCTGAGAAATGATTTAATCAACTTGTGTTGTTTCAAAACAAGACTTGATTTACTGACTCGAAACTTAATTTCCATTCTGAGGTTGTAGTAGTTACTTCAGTTTAATATAAAGTCGACCACTTTGATTTCTTGGGAACTGTCATTAAATTGTTTTCCCTGTACTCAATCTCTTAAGTTGAAGCCATTTCATACAGCGCTCATATGCCACTTCATAATTCATCCTCGATTTAGTCGGCAACAGCGATGCAATAATTATCGAAGCTGCTACCTTAATATCTGAAGGGTTATTCCTTCAGAATCGCTCATTATTAGAACGAATTGGCCGATTTTTCTTGGTTCTAGTTAGTCTATACCATTTTATTTTATCGTAAATAAATTAATATCGTTACATTATTTCTCTTGTTTCTAGACCAAACTTACTATTACACTAGTTTGCATGATATCGGACGACTGAAAACTAATATGTGATTCTGACTCACTTTTTATGCTGATTTCAGAACTGATTTTAGTTTTTTTCTATCACGTACAGCTTTTTCACACTTTTCACTTCAAAAATATAGAGATATAAAGACATTGCTTACGCCACTACACATAAAATTGGGCTTGATGAAGCAATTTATAAGGGCTCTACCACAGGATGAACACTGCTTCAAGTACCTTTCCAAGAAATTTCCCTTAATTACACAAGACAAATTAAAGGTGGAATTGATGAAGGATGAAGATTTTGAGAAGACAATGAATGAGAGAGAAATAGAAGCATGGACCGTCTTCCGATCAGTTACTGAAAACTTCTTAGGAAATAACAAAGATCCTAATTACAAGGCCATTGTCGAAACAATGTTGGAAAATTTCAAGAAGATGCGTTGTAACATGAGTGTAAAGGTGTATTTTCTGCATTTACGTATCGACTACTTTCCAGAAATTCTGGGACATTATAGTGAACAGCAGGGTGAACATTTTCACCAAGATATTAAGGAAATGGAGAGAAGGTACCAGGAGAGATGGAATGAAACTATGATGGCTGACTACTGTTGGATGTTGAGGAGGGACAGTCATCTTCAAGGATCTGCAAGGAAGTCAAAGAAGAGAAAGTTTGAAAAAAATTAAATGAAACACTTTGGCTTCTTGTTTTGTTAAAATGTAGTCATGAAATAAATTAGGAGAGTTCTTGAGAGTATTCTTAAAATGTTTCTTGAATAAAAACTTAGCCTGTGTGAAATGGTATTTGAATACTTTTCTACGCTCATTACTAAAATTGTCAAAACATTACTTCTTATTTTGTGTAAAAACCTGACATGATAGAAAAAACATAAGTTATTTCTGGAATCAGCATAAAAACTTAATTCAAGAAGACCTACTTTTAAGAAATCATCTGGCAAAAAGTGTAATCAATGTGTAATCAATGAAATAATATTAACTAGATCTTGGTTTTCATTGAATTAGAGGGTATCAGAATGTTTATTGAATGATGTGTTATTTATAAATTAACGATTGTATCAAACGGATATAAGGTTCATTATTAAATGGCCGCGGATAAAATACTGTATACAACTAGTGGGATGAGCATAATTACCGCTCTCATGTAATTACAGAACTCGGTTTACGCCTTGTTCTTGCAAAGCACAATCGACCGGTGATGGTGCTCATATCCCATGTGTTGCATAAATAACTACTATGATCACGGACACTTATAAGTGCATTTTGAATGTCGTACCACTCCCTGGGAATGGAGTGCAGTGCAAGGTGAGACCGAGAAGGACGGCATGACTGTGTGAATGACTTGTGTGTGTATGTGTGCCAAATGTAGCGGGGCAGTGTCCTTCAGTAGTAATCTTCATCCCGTACAGTAATGCACAATGTCTGGTGAATCACAAGTCTGTGTCTTACTGGTACTGAAGGACAGAAGGTTCATACGAAAAATCATAGTTTTCTGTGCAAACCCAGGCTCTTCCATTCTACCTAGGGTTGCCATACGTCCTGAAAAAGCGGGATTTTCTTGAATTTCAGCACATTGAAAAGAGCCCCTCCCGATTTTCAATAAATCGTCAAATATTCTGAATAATGAAGACGGCAATGCCAGCGTCGCACCGTTGACAACTTGCTGTACCTACTACAAGAACTAGTGCCAAAGAGTATAATGATCGTTACATATTATCTGTACACGTTACAATACCTGTTGATGAGAAAACTATTTATTAAGGTTTTCAAATTATATCCTTAGAGTCAACGGATTAGAGATTCTGTGATTTTTTGAGAATCTGCTTGACAAGGATTTTCTTTATTTTGTTTTGTCACTTTCTCATACCTTTCATTCTCCCTATAATGAACATAGAGAGAGAATCTGTATGCGTAAGTGAGGTTGTCAATGAATTCAATTTTGTTGAAACATTCTTAAAGAGAGGAATTACCAAAATTTTCTGTCCCTTAAATGTACAAGACATTTTAGAAAAAAATTTGATGTGCTACACTCAGATGACTTTCTCTACCCTTGAACAAACTATTTTTACAAACGCTTATTCTCCATATGCTTCATGTTAATCGAGATATCGAGATGTTAATCTTATTGCTAATTTTCTTGTAGATACAAGGGGAATATAGTAGGTTATAAGCGATAGTGAAATCTTTTAAGCGCAGGTTGCTATGTGAAGTATTCCATTCTCTTTGCATGTCCAGGACATAAAAAATGAATAACGAATTTGACAAAAAGTATGTGTTGGAAAATTTAAGGGAATAACAAGCAATATCTCGAAAATGGTTCACTCAATAACAAAAATGTATATGACATAAATTGTGTATTTTAACGCGATTTACATTTTTTGTGAAGTAAAATTTTGTCTATCTCTTATGGTTTACCAGTTATGCAAAAGTCGTTCACAATGAAGAATACTTTTGGAGACATTCCCAGAAAATTCGAGATATACATATAATTTGTCATGAAAATATCTTAAACATATATTTTAACCCAAATCGTTAGAGCCATTTTTGAATAAATTAAAATGTTCGAAAAATGTTCCATGTAAAGGGTAATCTGGGGTGGGGGGATTTTCTTCAAAACCTTTGTGTCCATCTCTGGAAGATACTGAACCTAAATACCAAGTTTGGTGTTTATCCGACTGTTCGGTTCTGAGTTATGCTGTTCACAGACACACACACACACACGGACATGTTTCCAAAAATGCTTTTTTTTTTTGGATTCAGGGGGTCTCAAAACATGTATTTCCGGTGAAATCTCAGTATCGAATTTTTGGGTGGAATACAATACTTCCCCTACTTACTATACGTAGTAGAGAAAGTAAAAACATCATCTTGGGATGGGCATATACCTAGAAGGCATTGTCAAATACAGATGGTGTCTCATAAGTAATGTCAGTTTTAAAGCAAAACATTATTTGAAACTTTTCTGACAAGAAATTAAAGTACTTTTCAAAGCAGAGCCTATCAGATTCTTTAGTCTTTAGCCATCTTTCAGCGAGGTTTATTATCCCTTGACAGTACCAGTCTCTAGTTTTCGATGCGAAGAATTCGGTGACACCCACTTCCATAGTTTCAACCTTTTCGAAACTTCTTCCACGCAAGAAATGGGCCATGGATTGAAACAGATGGTAATCTGAAGGCGCAAAATCAGGGCTGTATGCTGATTGTGGTAGCAGCTGGACTTTTTGTCATGGTTGTTCGTGCAGTATGGTATGTTGCATTGTTCTGCTACAAGATAACTCTATTTCGGTTAACTACTGCTGGGCATCTCCGTCTCAAAATGTCACGAACTCGTTCCAGTTGTTGAGAATAAAGATCGTATTGACTATACACCCGTTTGGAACAAACTCCCATTGAATTACTCCAAAATTCCACCACACACACAATATTACTTTGGGGGCTGAACTGATTTTTTTAACGATGACTTTGGCAGGTTAGCGGGGACTGAGCCACTGTTTCGAGGCGTCAGGATTGCGGGAATATACCCATTTTTCCATCACATGTGACAATTCTCCTGATAGATCTATCATGCACGGGATTACCGATAAGCTGACGACAGATATCCACTCTACATTGAGCCTGTTGAGGCATCAATTCATGAGGTACATATCTACAGCTTCTGTTTGATTTTCCATCTTTTGATGGACCAAGGCCTACTGACAACCTACGAGTACTTTTTTGCTGATTTTCTTCCAAAATTCTGCGTGTTTTCACAATATACCATAATTTAGGTTTCCAGAACGTGGTAAATCTTTAGTGTTTTCTTCTCCAGTGTTAAAACGTTGGAACCATCGTTGTACCATACCCTCACTAATGACACCTTCTCCTTCCACTTCACATATTTTTCGAGCCGCGTCAGTAGCTTTATAATCTTGTTTCCAGAAGAACTCTAATCTCAAACTTGTTACTTCCATTTTGTGATTGCGTATTAACAACTGATGACTAACATTCTCGCAATATACGCAATACTAGCCATGGCATCATGTAAATAGCATTGGCGAACCAAAGAAACCCAATTTTATCTTATAAAAACCAAACTTAAACCGACATTACTTAAGAAACAAACTAAGACTTACTGAAGCATCGTTACAAATTTGATGACTCATTAGCATTCAACCAATCACTGTGTTTATTAAAACTTTGTGAAAAACGGAATGAGCGCGACTCTGACACTAATTTCAAGCAAAAACTATCTATTGACAAATAGGTGGAATTTTTCAGTTTTGTAAGAATAATCAGCAATACTTAGAACTATTAACAATTACCCAGTTCTATTTCTGTGTACCTGCCCATAATGCTTGTATGGAAAGAATTTTCTGCATGATGAATGCACAATGAACAGAAAACAGCAATGGCTAAAAATTAAATCCATCGGAGCAATCTTGATGGTTCAATACACTAACGTCAAGCTTGGAACTTCATGACTATCTAATGTAGAACATTCCATCTGCAGGCAAATATGACTGATGTAAGATTAAAAGTGATTAAAAACCTTATTGATACTTTCATATGTGGCATTTGCAGCCCTTGAACGTACCTACATTGCAAAGTTTCCGTACGTTACGACTATATAAAAATTAAGTAATAAATTACAATATGGAAAGGTGAAATCAGAGGACTGAAAAATTCAATGCCATAGCCGGGATTTGAACCACCGATCCCGGTCTCCGTGCGGTTGCTCTAACCACTGAGCTACCATGGCAACGTGCCTGTACGACATTAAATTCTCCAACTGATTCGTATTTTTCCTGGTAAACCACAAGGAGATCTCAAATTGTATTTAGATTACATACTCCAATGTCGACTTACAATACTGTAAGTACGAGGGCTGATCAATAAAGACTAAGACTGATTTGTTTTCACAGATATTTATTACTCCATTTCAATGTTGACATGATCTTTATCAAAGTAGTCCCCTCCTAACTAAATGCACTTTTTATAGCGTCTCTGCCAGTCCTCGAACACATGGTACAGGCCATTCTTTGTCAGATCTTTGAGAATCGCCTCACTTTTCTTTAGCACTGCTTCAGTGCTCTCAAATCAAATGCCCCGGAGCTTTGACTTTAGTAATGGGAATGAAAAGAAATCACAGGGGTAAGACCGGGGCTTTAAGGCGGGTGCGGCACACAGGTAATGTTGAATTTAGCCAAAAATTCCTGGACTTGATTTGCGACGTGAGGCCGGGCATTGAAGTCGCCACCCATTCCGATGATGTTCTGGACGTTTCCTTGTAATGTGCTTCCTCAGTGTAGCCAATACTGAGGTGTAGTAGCTGTTTTAACAGTAGTGTGAGGGGGGGAACTGCATGCTGGTAAATCATTCCATTCCGAAACACCAGGCCCACCTTGCTTAGCACAGAGGACTCGCCCTTCTTTGAAGTCCTTGAACCACCTAAACACCGTTGCACGAGGTAGTGCATCTTCACCGTATGCTTGCTTCAGCTTTTCGAAAGTTTTAAGGCTGTATGATTTAAACGAAAATAAAATTTTATTGCGCTGTATTGCTCCTCTCGTGTCACCTCCATTTTGTGGTATGCGAAATTCAAGTAGGGTCAACAATATACAGCATTACTACCAACCTACCGTTGTGATGATGATGATATGCGGTTTAAGGGCGCTAAACTGCTATGGTCATCAGCGCCCTTACAGTGTATAAAAGAGAAGGTCAAAATATAAAACAGGTAAAAGAACCGCATAGTTAAAAACGGGACACAAACCCGCGATGTTCAAAAGGCTAAAACTAACAATATAACAATAACAAATATAACAATAACAATAACAATAATAACAATAACAACAATAATAACAATAACAACAATAAAAGGAACAATACAAATATCTGAAAACCAACACACTAAAAGCATAGGCAGTAAAGGATTAAAACGTGTCAGAAACTGTAGAATGCGAGGGACAGGAGCGCCATATGTCCACTGGGGATAAGAGTTCCCATAAAAAACAGACAGAATAAAAGTACCAAGCTAACAGACGCTCAACGCATTAAATGCGCAGATTAAAATCACTGTCATGAATAAAACGTAAAACACATTCCACAGCATGCGTGTCGTCTGCCAAAACGTTGGCTAAGCCAACAGGCAGACCTACACGAGCACGCAATGCAGCTAAAACCTGACACTCTGTTAAAATGTGACGCACCGTTAAGGGCACGTCACACTGCCCACAGAGTGGTGCGGGGTCACCACTGAGCAAATACCTATGACTAAAAACACAATGTCCAATTCGTAAGCGGGCTAAAAGTACCTCCTCCCGACGTGAAGAACGAGAAGAGGTACCCCAGATTAACGGGAGAGGCTTAACCTCCCGCAACTTGTTCCCTCGGAGGGCCGTCCACTCATCGCGCCAGCGCGAGAGGATGCGGCGACGTAAAAGAGCACACGAATCTGACGAGGGAACTACAGAGGTAAAAAATCTGGGTAATAAAATCGCCGATTTCGCAGCGGCGTCGGCAGACTCGTTACCTGAGATGCCCACATGACCTGGAATCCACATGAAGGAGACGCTGATGCCAGAGACACCGAGCGAGTGGAGCAGGTCATGTATGCGCTGTACGAGTGGGTGGTAATTGTACAGCGCATGAATAGCCTGAAGGGCACTCAGAGAGTCCGTACAAATAAAACAGTGCCGTAAGTCGTGCCGCTGAATGAATAAAACAGATTGATAAATGCTAAAAAGTTCGGCGGTAAAAATTGAACATTGTTGAGGTAAACGAAAAGTAAAACTCTGAACACCAAAAACAAAGGCACATCCTACTCCAACATCAGTCTTAGACCCATCAGTATATATAAAATGACAGTCCCCGAACTGCGCCTGTAGTTCTAAAAAGGCGGATCTAAGAACAGAAGCAGGGGTCGCATTTTTCGGCATCGACGTTAGCCCAAGGTGGATGTGGGCCTCAGCGCGCGACCATGGAGGAAAACGCGTTTCCCCTCGGGTAAGGGCCGGCGCTGGCGTAACGTCCAAATGCCGAAGTAGCAGTCGAAATCGAACCCCTGGGGGGAGCAATGCAGAGGAGCTAACGAAATATTGTCGATCTAGCGAATCCTCGTAAAATACATCGAAGGACGGGTGGTTAGGCAAGCTTGAGAGCCGACAAGCATAGCTACATAAGAGCATCTCACGCCTGAAGGACAGCGGAGGCTCTGCAGCCTCAGCGTAAAGACTGGGCACGGGGCTAGTTGGAAAGGCCCCTGTAGCGACTCTAATACCACGATGATGAATGGGATTCAAACGACGTAACACAGATGGACGTGCCGACGAATAAACTATACACCCGTAATCAAGTTTGGATCGGACCAAAGAGCGATAAAGGCGAAGAAGGACGGTCCGATCAGCTCCCCAGGATGTGCCACTTAAAACACGTAAAAGATTAAGAGAACGGTCACACTTTGCTTTTAAAAAGGAAACGTGCGAGGTCCAACACAACTTCCTATCAAAAATCAACCCCAAAAATTTCGCCTCGTCTGCAAACGGAAGTATCCCTGGCCCAAGATGGAGAGAGGGCGGAGGGAAATACTTCCGGCGCCAGAAGTTGACGCAGACGGATTTCTCGGCGGAGAAATTAAAGCCGATGGCGTTACTCCAGGCGTAGAGACGGTCGATACAGCTCTGGAGACGGCGTTCGAGTAGACAGGTCCGCCGTGAACTGCAATAAATAGCGAAATCGTCAACAAAAAGGGACGATGAAATGCCAGGTGGAATACAATCAACAATGGGGTTGATAGCAATCGCAAAAAGTGTGACACTGAGTACAGAGCCCTGCGGTACTCCGTTCTCTTGAATAAAAAGACGAGATAAAACCGAGCCCACACGTACACGAAAGACGCGGTCCGTCATAAACTCCCGAAGAAATATGGGAAGACGACCGCGGATATTCCAATCGTGAAGTGTACGTAAAATGCCGCCCCTCCAACAAGTGTCATAAGCTCTCTCCAGGTCAAAAAATACAGCCACGGTTTGACACTTTCTCAGAAATCCATTCATAATATGCGTCGACAAGGACACCAGATGGTCGACGGTAGAGCGATAGCGACGAAACCCGCACTGAGCGTTCGCTAGAAGTTTCTGAGACTCAAGCCACCATGTCAACCGCCCGTTGATCATGCGCTCCATCACCTTACAAATGCAACTGGTGAGGGAGATAGGGCGGTAGCTGGAAGGTAGTTGGCGATCCTTCCCAGGCTTAAGTATAGGGACAATGGTGGCTTCGCGCCAAACGGAAGGAAAAATGCCGTCTTGCCAAATACGGTTATAGACCTGTAAGAGAAATAGTTTACTGTCGGCTGAAAGGTTCTTTAACATCAGGACATGAATGCCGTCCGGTCCGGGAGCGGAGTGCCGAGAGCAATGAAGAGCGTGCTCCAGCTCCCTCATTGTGAATAATTCGTTATAGCATTCATCATTAGCAGACCGAAAAGTATATGATGCGGAATCCTGCCGGTGTTTAATAGAGCGAAAGCCGGCGGAATAATGGTCTGAACTGGAAACCGCCTCAAAGGCAGAACCCAGAGTGTCAGCGATGGCAGCCGGATCCACTATGGTGGCATTAGAAACCTGAAGGCCAGAAACAGTACAATGTGACACTTTACCTGAGAAGCGACGAAGTTTATCCCAAACAACGGATGAAGGCGTAAAACGATTAAAAGACTCGACAAAACGAGCCCAAGATGCCTTCTTGCTATCCTGAATAATGCGACGAGCCCTGGCGCGCGATTGTTTAAAAGTCACCAAATTATCAAGTGTAGGGTGGCGCCGAAACACCCTAAGTGCAGTCCTACGGGCACGAACGGCGTCCCGACAATCCTCGTTCCACCACGGAACAGGCGGCCGCCGAGGTTGAGAGGATGAACGGGGTATTGCGCGTTCGGCGGCAGAGAAAATAATAGACGTAAGGTGCTGCACTAGTTGGTGAATGTCGGAGAAGGGCTGGTCGTCAAAATGCACGAGGCTGGAATACAAGCTCCAGTCGGCTTTTGCGAATATCCAGGTAGGTACTCTGGAATGCTGTACGTGGTGCGACAGAAGAGAAACGATGCAGGGGTAATGGTCGCTGGAGTAGGTGTCAGCGACGACGTACCACTGAAGACGACGTGCAAGCTGGAGTGAGCAAATTGCAAGGTCCAGGTGAGAAAATGTACCAGAAGAATCAGAAATGAAAGTAGGTGCACCTGTATTGAGGATGGAAAGATTGAACTGATAAAAAATGTCGGAAAGAAGAGTTCCCCTCGCACAAGCCCTTGGCGAACCCCATAGTGGGTGATGGGCATTAAAATCTCCCAACAGAAGAAATGGTGTTGGGAGAGCGGACAGGAGAGATCGAATGTCCGCGGGAGCGAGGGGAGACGATGGAGGTGTATACACAGAGCAAACAGAAAACAAAAAGCCGGGTAAGTGAAGGCGAACGGCAACAGCTTGCAAGTCAGATGTAAGTGTGACAGGTGTAAAATGAACGTCATTACGCACCAAAATCATGACACCACCATGAGCAGGAGTACCCTCCTCCGGTTCAAGGTCGTAGCGAACCGGAGTATATCCTCGGAGATCAAAAGGATCGTGAGGGCGAAGCTTAGTCTCCTGCAAACATACGACCATAGGTGAATGGGAACGCAATAAAAGCTGCAGTTCCGCCCTATGCGATCGTACACCACGTACATTCCAGGTCAGGATAGCCATTAAAAATAAGGGGATAAACTGTCTATTTAGAAGGGCGGCTTAAAATTACCTTTTGTTTAACCTTTGGGCTCGGGCTTTTTGTATGGAGTTGGTCAGACTCCATAGCTTCCTCGGAGGGAGGGCCCACGCGCTCAGTGCCAGAAACCGATTCAAGCGCCGTGAATCGGTTCTGGGTGGCGATGGGTGAAGGGTGCCGCTGAGCGCGGCTTGTCCCAGGACCTTCCTGGGACAGCGACCTCCGAGGAGGAGAAGGTGAACTTTTCTTACCGCGCGCACGCGGAGGGTCTTTCAAAAAATCTTCCCTACGTAATTTCTGCTTGGGCTTCTTTTCAACGGCTTGCGACTTCATTGACTTGGGACCAGGTTTATACGGCTTGGTAACTGTAGCCTTAATAGACGGCCGGATGGTAGTGGCGGTTAATCCAGTCAAGGTCCAGGTCTGAGTTTCGGCATCTACGCGTGGTACTGGCGAGGCAACAACAGAACTAAATGTGCCAGATCGCAGGAGTGAAGGTTGGCGCGCATGGTAACGCCTCCGGGCTTCAGCGAAGGAGAGTTTTTCCTTTACCCGGATCTCCTGGATCGCCTTCTCGTCCAAGTACCGCGGACAGTCGGCAAACGAAGCAGAATGAGACCCTTTACAATTAACGCAGACGGGGGCTGTTGAACAGGTACCTTCGTGTGAGGGCTGGCTACAGGTTGCGCAGATGTTAACGGCACTCTTACATGAGACTTGCGTATGCCCAAAACGTTGGCATTTAAAACAACGCAGAGGTCTAGGAATATAAGGCCTCACAGAAATCCGTTCGTACCCTGCGGAAATGCTCGTGGGCAGATCGACGCCATCAAATGTAATAAACAGGGTACGAGTGGGTACCAACACGCCGTCGCGTTTGGCCTGCACTCGATGAACCGCTGTCACCCTCTGGTCTGCAAGATATTCCACCAGGTCTTCGTCAGAGATACCATCGAGGCTATGCGTGGTGACAACGCCTCTACAAGAATTCAAGGTGCGGTGCTTCTCAACACGGATAGGATAACCGTGGAGAAGCGTGGCGCTCAACAAGGACTTACTTTGTGCCTCGGATTTGCTTTGAACTAGCAACGAACCATTACGAAGACGAGTGCAGGAAAGAACCGGACCAGCAATTGAGTCAATGCCCTTCTGGATAATAAAAGGGTTCACCTTCTCGAATGATTGTCCCTCCTCTGTACGGGTAATCACTAAGTAACAACCAGCTGTTGGCGGTGCTACTTCTGTTACAAAAACTTTGCGGCGCTTGTTGTTAACAATGGAGAAAGGGTGCTCCATAGCGAAAAAAAATCCTCCACCATTGCAACCGTCTCCGACCTCGGGCTCTGACTTCCCGGGCGTTACCCCGGCTTGGGTGAGTGGCCTATCTATACCTAGCTCACCCCAGGGTCACACCTCCCAGAACATAGACAGAGGGACCCAATCGCCGTCGGAAGCCAGCAGCTCATGCAATGGCCCCCCCGCGGGACTGCAGTTGAACAGCGGATACGAACAACAACCCTACATGACGACCCCGGGTGGTGGGGATGACGCCATTACCCACTCACCCAGCTGCGCACGCGGTGCGCGGGTATCCGTCAGGCTGTGTCCACGGAGGATTTAAATAAAAAGATAAAAGAAACTAAAACTGTGTGGGCGTTTCGCACGCAAGGTAGGCCGGCGGGGAAGAAAAAGAGAGATATGCGAATGTCGTGGTGCGAAATGGCCGGAAAGTGATAAGGGAAGAAAGAAACGATGGTGAGGTGCGGTATGGATGGAATGCAAAGAACGCACGAGAGCCTACCTTGGGTCCACCGGTCACGAGAAGAACCCACCTCGACCGGATGGGGGTGAGAGGATGAATGTGGCGATGAGTGGCTCGGGAACCCCCGGGTGCGCCAAAAACCCGTACTCACATAAGGTGAGCCCCTGAGGGGAACCTACCGTTACGAGAGTGCTGTCGCTTATGGACATTATACATGAAACCCTGCTCTTTTCAAGTATTCGTGGTAGAGATATAAAACTATCAAGGAAACTACAGAAAAAGATCAGTCAGTCTTTATTGATCAGCCCTCGTACTTAATGTAGTACGTTATAGGCTGTAAAGTTGGCACTTAAGGTGGAACTTTGGGTGGTGGTATTAAGTATCCAAAACAGCATTTACCTTGGCGACTGAGGGAAACCACGAAAAAGCCCCAGTCTGATTGGTCGATCCACGGGATTTGAACCCGGGACCTCCCGAAAGCGGACTACAGCCGTTACCGTCTGAGCAATCCCGTTCGGTTCTAAAATCTTGTTTGCTAATGTTAGGTTCAAAGTTTAACATAATGTTAAAAATCTTAAGCTTCATCAAGCTTTTACAGCGAATTGTTAGCTAACATCTTGTTAAAGATTTCGAGAAGGCGGTAATCGAACTACACGGCCTCTGAACGCGCTGCGATGCACTTTTGTCTACGCATCACAGCGCGTTCTAGTTTAGTAGTAGACTTCTAGTTAAGTCCATACACAATTGCAATGTGATTTTTTTTGCCGATTCTTAGGGGTTAGAATCGCGATATCAACTGAACAATCTAGGTGCAGAGGAGAAGAATACTGCGTTGCAGAAAGTTCGCAAGGAATTTAGTTACAATGCACAGGTTCCTCCCAAGCTCCAGTATGCAACTTCTGTAATTTTATGCTAACATAAAACGCAGCGCCAAAAACTGCTGGTGACAGGAGCGTTCAGAAGGGTTCAAAATTGAGTGGCGGACATCACACTAAACTAAAATGAACGAAAGTGTGTTACCACTGATTAAGAATCAAACAGATCCCGGATAAACCTACAAACGCTTGCTTTGAAAATGCCAACACTATTACCTAACATTAAATGAAAATGAAGCATAACATCTGAGTAATTAACACATGTGGCATAAGAGAAACAGGCATGTTTCTGATGGTATGGCTTCTAATCTCTTATGTTTCCTCTACAACCCTGCTCACGATCGCTTTGAACAGTCTGTATCCTTTAAAAATTCCTCCTTTTTAGGAGGCTTTCAAAACTCTAAATGCAGTAACTCCGCGTCAACAGCTTGGTTTGCGGCAGTCATTTTTCAAACTCTATCATTTGTTAAAAGCCCCTTAAGATAAGGGTACGGCGATGTTAACTTAACACGAATTTTAACACAATGTTACAGCTAGCACGGTTCCACGAAACGGAACTTGCGTTAACTTCAGTGTTAAATCACTTTAACATTGCGTTAAAATTTAACATCAGTTGGTGAAACCGATCCTTAATAACAGCGGCTATGGCCCAAGGTTATCGGGAGGTCGGCGCCGGGCAGTCGGAATAAACAACCATAAGTACATCTCACCAACATAAACACCGGGCGCGCTATCGGTAGATAAACAGAACCTTCTGGAAATTTCTACCTCTCCTCCAGAACGTGTGTCGAAATCGTTCCAGAATGTTCTAAGGAAGATTTTACTGCCTATATAAGCAAGCGTTCTCGCGAGAGTAATCAGTGCGAGCCGAGTTGGGTTGCTTCGGTCAGTCAGTGAGCGCGGTAGTTGGCAGGTGAGTTTCCGGTGCGACGAGAAGTGCGATTCTCCGAGCGAGTTTGTGACGACTACTGTGGCGTGCAACAGGTGCTGCTATGGAGGGGGGACTTTGGAGGTCTTGTGAGTGAACCGTCCGAAAGAGGAGGGTACGTCACGAAGAAAGTGAAGTGACGGAGAATTGAATTAGTTCACCTTAGTGAAGTGATAGAGTGAAGTGAACTCCCAGTGAAGGTGAACTACATTAAAAACGAAACAGTGACAGTGAGATCTGGGAGAAGTGGCATTTGAGAAGCTGGACAAAGTAATAATATTGTCTAGCATCTGGTAGTTTTTCTCAACAGACTCCTTTTCCCATTCATGGTTCCTAGCAAGCAGTTTCTTCTCATTTAATGCTCCAGATAATTCCTTCTCTTCTTTCCAACCAGTTTCGGCATTTTACATACTTCATCCACTCATTCAATTTTTACTTTCTCTACTACGTACAGTAGGTAGGGGAAGTATTGTATTCCACACAAAAATTCGATACCGAGATTTCACCGGAAATATATGTTTTGAGACCCCCTGAATCCAAAAAAAAAAAGCATTTTTGGAAACATGTCCGTGTGAGTGTCTGTGAACAGCACAACTCAGAAACGAACAGTCGGATAAACACCAAACTTGGTATTTAGGTTCAGTATCTTCCAGAGATGCGACACGAAGGTTTTCAAGAAAATCTCCCCACCCCAGTGTACCCTTTACATGGAACATTTTTCGAAAATTTTAATTTTCTCAAAAATGGCTCTAACGATTTTGATTAAAATATCATATGTTTAAGATATTTTCATGACAAATGAAATGTATATCTCAAATTTTCTGGGAATGTCTCCAAAAGTATTCTTCATTGTGAACGACTTTTGCATAACTGGTAAACTATAAGAGATAGACAAAATTTTACTAACTAAAAAACTGTAGATCGCGTTAAAAGACACAATTTATGTTATATACATTTTTTTGTTGAGTGAACCATTTTCAGGATATTGCTTGTTATTCCTTTAAATTTTCCAATACTTATACTTTTTCTCAAATTCGTTATTCATTTTTTTTGTCCTGGTAATGCAAAGAGAATGGAATACTCCACATAGCAACCAGCTCTTAAAATATTTGACTATCGCTTAAAGTCTACCAATTCCCCTAGCATCTACAAAAAAAAAATTAGCAATAAGATTAACATCTCGATATCTCGATTAACATGAAGCATATGGAGAATAAGCGTTTGTAAAAATAGTTTGTACAAGAGTAGAGAAAGTCATGTGAGTGTAACACATCAGATTATTTCCTTATCCATGTTTAAAATGCTTTCACTCGTCTTTCCTCACTTCGTCACAAGTAAGTTTCCGCACTATGCACACAAATCCCTTCGCGAAGACGCGTTTGAATGAGGGAATACTTAAAGTCTTATTTCGTATCTAGCAGATACAGTTAAAGAGTATCCATAAATAAAAACTCAATTTACTTTTTTTGTATCTAGCAGATGGGCAGTGGGCTTACGCTCTCAAGTACAGTTAAGTGCAAAATCATTCCACTTATAGGAGTCGCGCAATTTCATTTGGTATTGAAATGTAAAAATAGCTTCCCCCCTCTATTCTAGTTCCTGACTTCTGAAATATTGAAGCAGATGTAACGCGTTCGGGCCAGACAGGTAAAACATTTTTCATTCCCATCGCATGCCCCTGAGCCAACTCTCAATTGCAGGAAACTTTCCACATTCCTTCTTATTCTCGTGATAATTGTTCATTAACTTTTATTTCTCGAGATTTACTTCGGGTTAGTCTGAAAAACAAGCATGGGTAATGGGCGGGGTCAAATAGCTCTGACAACTTTATGGAGAAAAAGAAATCACTGTTACGTTCTAAGTGTAACGGACAGAATTTCTGCACGTAACTGAGGATTTGGATTAGAGATGAGACAAACTGTTATTTTCTCGTAACGGTAGGAGCAACGATTAACAAATCAACGCTTTGTTTGTTGTAGGGATTTGCTGTACAAGAGGGATACAGTAGGCTATGGCAATAGTCCAGTATTTATTAAAGTAGCTCTCTATATGCTGGCTTTGAAATTCCAATATTTCCATCACCACAAGAAACAAACTAAAAGCGACTTAGTACTTCAAAAAAGTATTAAATATTTGAAAATTCAACACAGCAGCAAGGGATATCTCGGAAATGGTTTATTCCATAAACGATTTTTTAATGTGTTTTGATGAGTTCTAATGGTGGAAAATTCATTCAGAATTTACAAGATTTTACAGGTTATTCAGGGAAATCTCAAACATTAAATTGAAATTTATTTATAGACGCTCTTTAACTGTTGTGGTCCTTAGCGTCCCATTCTATATTGGGCGTGAAAGACCAGTAATTTTGCTCAGAGGCTTGTTTATCAGGCTTGAGGTTCTTTTACGTGCCGTAAATCTACGACTCGGAACCACCGCCTTTACTTCCCTTCCGAAGGAAGCCATGCTAAGGAATTTTACGCCCGAAAAATCCATCGCGCTCCGCCGGGTTTGAACCCGCGGAACTAGAGGCTAGCATGGTAACCACTACACCACGGAGGACGACAGAGAAATCTCAAGATGATATAATCTCATAAGTCAAATATTTTAACATGTGGTATTTTAATCAAAATCGTTACTGCCTCTTTTTAGTAAGTTTAAAAATAACAGAAGCTTTCACAATTAAAGGGTAGTTGGGGTGAGGGATTATGTTGAAAATCGAATCTGTCATGATTAAGGTAACTGGGAATGACAACAAGAAACGAATTATTTATCTTCAAAATCCTAGCTTTAAAATCAATACTACTTCTTCGTCTTCTTCAACGGATTATCCTCCTTGTCGGATTTACATCTTTCTTAGTATAGTATAGTATCTATTGTGCTAAGAGTTTTACAAATGTGATTGTCTACTGCACTTTGACCCTGGTCACTCATTCAGTAGACAATCACTACAGTTTATTTACATTTTACAATTTCTTGTCAATAAATTATCTTGCTCTTTTTTTTCAGTTTTTTTCATGTCTCATTTCCACTTGTTTTTCACTTTTCATTTATTGATTACTTAACCATCACACATTCACTATAGTTTTCCATTCAAAGTAAGATGCACTACCTCTTACTTTTCTCTTTCCACTGTCCAAATCCATTTATTTTTTACTTTACACAAAAACTGTCCAATGCTTCTAGCGTCCTTGCATATCATTTCGATCATAACTGTATTTCTATCCCCCTTCAACCACTTCTTATTAAAAAATTCTTTTCTCCAATTTTCTGTTCCTTGGCACTTAAATACTATGTGTGCAATGTCTTCATTACCACCACATATCGGACATTGGTTCTGAGGAATACCCTGTCTTAGCCCTTTTAGCCTCCATGCTCCGGTTCTTAACCATGCAATAGATTCTCTCTCTTCTTTATTTGCTATGTCTATATATTTTTCCCTACCCCATGCATTTTTCATTGGCCTATAACAAACTAATGAGCTCTTTTTGGCAATCTCACTGAACATGATTTGTATTTCTATATCTTCCAGTCTTTTCCTTGCCTTTTTCCAAAAATTTTTCACGTTATTTTCTCTCCTTCTCCATATATCTCCTAACCCATTTTTCTCCAAAATGTTCCGTAATTTACTTACCCATCCATCATTCATTAAGCTATTCTCTTGGTATTCAATACATTGTCTTAACACATTACTTTTTCCTAGATTTAAAATTCTGAACCAAAATTTCAAAGCTCTTTCCATTATCTTCCCCTTAGTTGGCACCCTGCCCATCTCTAATTGTGCTACCTGTCTTACAATTGACTTCGGTAGTCCTAGTACGGATTTACATCCACAAAGAGTTACAAGCTAATCCTTGGATTAGTAGCCTGTCGAGGAGCGAGCAAACTTTGGATCATAGCATATCTAGGATGGATGATCAAGCCCAACGCCTGGTATGGCGGTGAAGAAGAAGAAGAAGAAGAAGAAGGAAGGAAATGAAATGCAGTGAAAGGGTTGATAGAAAAATCTGTATATTAAATTATCCAACCCAGCATTTGCTGCGACCGAGAAGAACCCGCGACAAAACCTTTGGTCAGGCGGGTCGGCCCCGGAGATTTCAACCCGGGACCTCCCGAATGCGAGTCGCATACGTTATCTCGGCTCGGTTAAAATACTTACTCTTGAGGTAAATAGCTCTACAATCTTGTTAAAAATATTTTTAAAGTAGTGATTTTAAGGAAAAACATTGCTTAAAGTTTGTAGAGGACTCTAGCATTGGGACCTTTTGTGTTAGGCATTTTTCTCCTTTGGAACTATGCCGATATTGCAAATGCTTGCTTTGAGCAAGCAGAGTAGAGTGGGTATTTATGGGTCTTAAACATTTTACATACTAGACTCATATATGTACAGTAGTCCGCATGTTTCAGTCTCATTCGTCATACTGAACTTTTAAGGTTAATGGTATTTGATAAGAATTGGGGAAAAATTAAGGAAACTAGCATAGAAAGCACTCAAACAAACAAAACAGAGGAAGACACGTGCACATATACACGCTATGGTTTATAAACCAAACAGCAAGTAAATATACATACCTACTTGTGTATATTTTCCTCTAAAATGGAATTTTCTCAGCAAAAAAAAAAAGTTTCTTTTGTGTAATCTTGCAAATTTTAATACATATTATTTTCATAAATTAATCAGTGAAAGTTTGGATAAATTTGTGTGGAGAAATAACAATATAATTGCATCTCAACATTATACAAAATTTTATTGTCGAGTTTTGTGAAAATCAGGCTAAAATGTCAAGAAATTCTGACCAACAGACAATGAGAAAATGGAAATGAAGATTCTAATTTTAACATTAGAAAGGGCATTCTCGGTTGCATTAAAAGCATCCCTTTCAAATATTAAGTTTGCTATTTATCCCAATTTTTAGTTATGTTGTTCACAGTAGACAGACAGATATAGGCGTGCGCATGTACGTTTTTCTAAACATACCCTTTCTGCGAGATTCGACCACACAGAAATACGTTCATACAATCACTGCATCGTGTATAGAATAGAACAAGATGCACTGATCCCAGAAAGTGGTTTGGAAACCCCAGCACTGCGGAAATGCCTCAAGAACAAACAGAAGCTGGTCTCTAAGGGTTAGGAATTACCCCAAAAGGGGCGATATCTCTGAAGGCTCGTGGTCCAGATGTGAATGGATGGGAACAAAAACTCTTAGAGATGTTCGCCTCAGATAAGTCCTGGTAAATTGAGCCTGTCTGCGTCGGGAACAGGCTCGCCTCAAACGTCCGTCCCATTCCGCTTTTATGACGCTCATGATCGCTGTTCATTAATAAACATGGCTACATTGTTAGCACATGCCGAGTGTACAAACTGCAGCAGCGCCAACAGTGGCGCTCAACAATCCCAACTTGGAACATTCCATAAACTTATATTTGTTTTATTTATTTATTTGTGCTAGCAATCTTCCTTAGAATATGGTATACATCAGCCCAAGCTGTTATCTTGTCATATTCTACCCATATTACTTTCTTTATTTATAACATAAAAATAATAATAATAATAATAATAATACCAAAATGATAATCTAATAATACTAATTTTATAATAATGATAATATAATTACATATGATGAAACTAATTCACGTCTCGTTTTATTGTCCATAATCATTTCTTTTTCACTTTGGACAGGTACTCCCCTATCTTTTTATTATCCTTGTTAAACATCTTGCTTAAGGCTACTTTCCTGTCCAGTTTTAACCATTTCCCATTTATAGCTTGCTTTCTCCAATGCTGTGTACCTTTACAATAAAAAACGATATGTTCTAAATCTTCTCTTTCCCCACATTTGGGCACTGGTTCTGTGGGAACCCATTTCTCATTTCTATTAGTCTCCATACACCTGCTCGTACCCAAGCTATACTCTCTCTCTTTGTTCCTTATTTGAGTTATCCACATACTGTTCTCTAGCCCATACATTTTTTATTAATATATATGATTCCAAGGAACTTTTCTATATAGCCATGTATCACTGAAAAAGGACCGAAATTTATCACCTCCTAGAAAAGCCTCCTTGTTCTCTTTAAGTACTAATCAAGTCGGAGAAACCCTTTACAGCGACTTTTAGATCGTCAATAGCATAGCACAAGTAGAGGTAGGACAAAAATAATATGTTATTTTGGAACGGTTATGAGGATGGAACCGACTCCCTGCCAACAAAATCTAATGTGTTACATTCATATAACTTTCTCTATCCATCCTTCTATAAACAATTCTTCTATCTACTTCAAGTTGATCGAGATAAACGTTTGCAGAGGTGGTATCATTACGTATATAATCACAAGAAACAAAAGAATAGAGATTTAGCACTTCCAGAAATGCAAACTGTTAGAAAATTCTACCAAGAATAAGAATATCTCGGAAAGCTTAAGCCACAAAGAATTATTTGACAAATAGTTGTTTTATAAGAATTCTACATTTTTCGTGTAGCTAGCCTTTGTGTGCGTTCTCTCTCTCTCATGATTATCATGTTACTTATTAGTCAGGTAAAAATATCGTACGTGCGGCATTTTAATCAAAATAGTTAGAACCATCTCTGGGAAAATATAACATAACTAAAACCTTTCCATTAAAGGTTAGTTCGAAGAGGGAGGATTTCTTGAAAATCTTTGGAAGCTCCTGAACTTAAGTAATAAATTTGGTATATATATCATTTGTCGTTTTTGATTTATGCTGTTCACAGAACCACACGGACATGTTGTTAAAAATACCTCTTTGAATTTAGTAGACCTCAAAGCAAGTATTTTTAATGAAATCTCAATATAGAATTTTTTGGTAGCAGAAAATCTAATACAATAAAGGTATAACATGGAAAATAATCCCTCCTTCAAAATTTATTAAAAATGTTGAAGTAGTTTCGGTCATTTCCGTAAATGATGATAAATTTCTTCATCTTGTTACGTAAACAATTTCAACTTCGTAAAGCAGAGGTTTGTGCTTCATTTAATTGTGAAGGAAGAGCGATGCTTCGGAATTGAATAGTCCTTAAAAAAAATCCACTGTTGTGTTATATTTACATCTTTTCTCTACCCACTATCGTTTATTTTTATACCTCTTCTGCAATATATTGTTACAAGACAATATTTGTACGAGTATATTTTCATCTATCCACTTTAGACTAATCGATGCAGAAGAAACGATAATCAAATGTTTTAAAACGGGTCGCTATATGTTACTTAAAAATATATACTCCTTCCATGTAGTAAGAAATCACTGCATAGCACTTTAAAAATATTGATGTATTACATTCACATGAACTTCTCTACCCTCTTTCGTTTATTAGTGGGTATGCAAACTATTCTCACGAAAGCTTATTTTTCTACCTAGTTTATTATAATCGAGATAAATCTTTGCAGAAATAGCTACATTACACATTTCGTTATAGATACAAAGGGAACAGCGACAGTCAAATGTTTAGGAACTGGAAGCTATATGCTGGCCTTAAAATTCCATACTCTTTCCATGCAAACGCAAGGAACAATAGAAATGACAGGACTTGAAAAGGTTGACGAAGAATTGAACAATTCGAACCATTAATAACGGATATCTCGGAAATGGGTTATGCCACAAAAAGGTTATTTAAAGTAAATTATGTGTCTTAAGGAAATCTACATTTTTTGTGTAGTATGCTTCCGTCTATCGCTTAGCGTTTACCAGTTAAATAAGATCACACAAAATTTCTTCCGAATGTACACTACACAGGCTATTCCGAGAAAATTCAAGATATAAGTTTTATTTATCATTAAATATATTAAACATTCGGTTTTCAATCAAAATATTTAGAAACATTTTTTTAAAAAATTAAAAATAGCGACATT
The DNA here is from genome assembly GCA_030765065.1 of Deroplatys truncata. NCBI lineage: Eukaryota > Metazoa > Arthropoda > Insecta > Mantodea > Mantidae > Deroplatys > Deroplatys truncata. Next base: position 75,727,628 of record CM060982.1, on the reverse strand, counting down.
TTTGCATGTGAAGGGTAGTTTGGGGTTGTAGTTTTTTTTTCAAAATCTCGTGTCGTATCTTTAGAAGATACTGAACTTAAATACTAAGTTTGGTATTTGTCCAATTTTTCGTTTTTGAGCGATGTTCACAGACACACATGCAGGCCTTTTTCTAAGTTTTAGGTGGGTTTCAAGGGCCTCAAAATGTGTATTTTCGGTGAAACATCGACTTAGATTTTTTTTAGTGGAGTACAATAATTCCCCTACTTATTGTAAGTAGGTAGTAGAGAAAGTAAAAAAAAATGTAACATCAATGGATGAAGGCTGTTGGTTTCCCTGGCCATTTTCGTGTGCTAGCCCCTAAATTTCATGGTAAGCAGAGTTAGAAATGACAAGTACCAAATCATAGTGACCGATAAAATGTTCTTAGTAAATGCGTTTTTACTGTTTTTCTGCCAGGCAAAGCGCAGATACAAAAATGTTTGCAGGATAGAATGTCATGAAAAGGTTTGTTAACTGAAGTTTGTGAGCACAGTTTTAGAGCTTAAATATTAATGAGAGTTTTCTCACAAGAAAATTGCAAGTAAGCTCATCAGGAAGTTATAAAGTTTTAAAGCCTTTGAAAAGCTGCTGAACAATAGAAAACATTAATTAACAATAACTTAAACAGCCTTTTGTTACAAAAACGTCGACGAGCCGCTAGACTGTGAAAACATTATTAGTCAAGCATCATTTTCTACAGCATATAGGGTGTTACAGAATTCAATCAACAAAGTTTCAGAGATAAGCATCATTCTCTTCTATGCATAGGCAGTTACAGAAGTCAACCAAACAACTTTCAGAGGTAAACATCACTCTATACAGTATATAGAGTGTTACAGAAGTCAACCAAACAACTTTCAGAGGTAAACATCACTCTATACAGTATATAGAGTGTTACAGAAGTCAACCAAACAACTTTCAGAGGTAAACATCACTCTATACAGTATATAGAGTGTTACAGAAGTCAACCAAACAACTTTCAGAGGTAAGCATCACTCTATACAGTATATAGGGTGTTTCAGAAGTCAACCAAACAACTTTCAGAGGTAAACATCACTCTATACAGTATATAGAGTGTTACAGAAGTCAACCAAACAACTTTCAGAGGTAAACATCACTCTATACAATATATAGGGTGTTACAGAAGTCAACCAAACAACTTTCAGAGGTAAACATCACTCTATACAGTATATAGTGTGTTACAGAAGTCAACCAAACAACTTTCAGAGGTAAATATCACTCTATACAGTATATAGGGTGTTACAGAAGTCAACCAAACAACTTTCAGAGGTAAACATCACTCTATACAGTATATAGAGTGTTACAGAAGTCAACCAAACAACTTTCAGAGGTAAACATCACTCTATACAGTATATAGAGTGTTACAGAAGTCAACCAAACAACTTTCAGAGGTAAACATCACTCTATACAGTATATAGGGTGTTTCAGAAGTCAACCAAACAACTTTCAGAGGTAAACATCACTCTATACAGTATATAGAGTGTTACAGAAGTCAACCAAACAACTTTCAGAGGTAAACATCACTCTATACAGTATATAGAGTGTTACAGAAGTCAACCAAACAACTTTCAGAGGTAAACATCACTCTATACAGTATATAGAGTGTTACAGAAGTCAACCAAACAACTTTCAGAGGTAAACATCACTCTATACAGTATATAGGGTGTTTCAGAAGTCAACCAAACAACTTTCAGAGGTAAACATCACTCTATACAGTATATAGAGTGTTACAGAAGTCAACCAAACAACTTTCAGAGGTAAACATCACTCTATACAGTATATAGAGTGTTACAGAAGTCAACCAAACAACTTTCAGAGGTAAACATCACTCTATACAGTATATAGAGTGTTACAGAAGTCAACCAAACAACTTTCAGAGGTAAACATCACTCTATACAGTATATAGAGTGTTACAGAAGTCAACCAAACAACTTTCAGAGGTAAACATCACTCTATACAGTATATAGAGTGTTACAGAAGTCAACCAAACAACTTTCAGAGGTAAACATCACTCTATACAGTATATAGAGTGTTACAGAAGTCAACCAAACAACTTTCAGAGGTAAGCATCATTCTATACTGTATGTAGGTTGTTACATAAGTCAACTAACAAACTTTCAGAGGTAAGCAGAGTGTTACAGAATACAACTAACGAAATTTCATGGGATACAGAAGTATAACATACGAGCACCTATTGTCTGTGACGTCAAACTCTGAAGTTACATAATCATTTCTTCACTCGAGTATTCGTACTCAAAATTTCCACTCTACTATAGTTAATTTTTCTTCCACAAGCGCGAAAATAACTACGACTGTGGCATTTTCAAAGTTATGAGCTCTGCTTTATCGAGAAAAATGCTCCGTCAGCAAGGGCCAGTGCACCACTGATGCTTCCACGATCATATGGAGAACAGAGAGAAGCAACATTTAGCTGTAGTAGTAGCGCTGTCATTAGCCTGCTGGGCTATCAATCTGATGGTCCTGGTTTCAAACGCCGTACAGGCAGTTTAACCTCTTTTTCCAAACAAATGAATGGCGTACGTTCAGAGTGAAACCAATTTCAAGTTTTCGTGCTTTTTCAAAGTTTAGGTACATGTTACGGAGGTATTCACATGGAATGTTTGAACATAGCAGGCCCGATTACCTGTAAGTAGCAGCACCTCAGGAGAGCTTTTATCAGAGTTGCACTGGCTCGTTGTTGATTTTGATCTATTGCAAACAACCACAAGCCTGAAGACCATAAGTGTCCTATATCAAAGTGCTCGCCTATCACTTGTCTATAATCCCTGGAAGTTTGTCGGTTTAATTCTATAACATCCTATATATGAATGTGTTAGTATGGAAATCTGTCTGACCGCAGTAATTTCGAAAGTCTGTATTTGAGTTTTCTTGCAATTTTTGCAGTTTTATGAAGCACTAGCGGAACCCGCAGCTCTGCTCGCGTTATTGCTTTAAGTATAGAGATTTTTCTCTATGTCGCCCCTCTCTCCTCCCTCTCCTCCTCTCTCACACTGGATTTCTTTACCTCTTCCCCTTTCCAACTAATATTTTAATCTCTCAATCTCTCCCCTCTTTTGTTCTCTCTCTCTCTCTCCCCACCTTTTCCCCTCACTTTGTGCAATATTATAGCGTTCAAGGGCCAAGCTAAATTTTTATTTTGTAATTTATTCGTTGTAAATGTGAAAATATATTCGGAAAGACATTTAGCTTGCATCAGTAGAGTTGTTTGTTTAATGATGTCATAGTAATCACTTGTTGACCAACGTTTTAATGAAGTCAGAATAATGAAACTTCTTATTTAAATTCAGCATCCTGCAAGGGTACCACGTGAAGATTTTTAAGAATATTCGCCCACCCCAAGCTATGCTTTACATGAAAAATGTTTCATTATTTTGGGTTTTCTCAAAAATGGCGTTAACGATTTGGATTAAAATATCATATGTTTAAGATATTTACACGGCTAATAAATTGCATACTTTCTTGAGTTTTCTAGGAACATCCTATGAAATCCTCTTTATTCGGAATTACTTTTACAAAACCGGTAAACCATACGAGATAGACAAAAACTTAACCATTGAAATGTAGATCTCTTTAAAACACAATTTTTTTCCGATTAACTTTCTTTTTGGGCATCAGCCAAGTTAGTTTTTGTTTTTGTTCTGAATTTTTCAATACTTTGTCACTTTTTGAAGTGTCATGGAAAGAGCATGGAGTTTCAAGGCCAGCATATAGCACCATTTTTTTTAAAGATTTGTCTATCACTTCAGTCTTCTTTATCCCCATTGTAATTATAACCGAATGTGTAATGAAAGTATTTCTACAGACGTTTATTCGGTTAACATGAGATATATACAAAATAAGCTGTAGTGGAGTCAAAAATGTTATATGGAATAGAAATATGGGGGGTGGCCAAGGGATGGATTAAGATTGATATAGTCCATAGAATGTTTTGTAGAGAAGTTCTGGGTTTACCCAAGAGTTCACCAAGGGGCGTGGCACTGGCAGAGCTAGGAAGGGTAGGGAGAAAAGGTATAATAGTGGAAAGAATTTTGAAGTATTGGTTTAGATGTTTAAAAAATTTAGAAGATAGTAATACATTAAAAGAATGTATACAGTTCCAAAAAGCTGTCTTAGGAGAAGAGTGTTGGATTGGGGAAATGGGAAATGTGCTGAGGAATATTTTCCTATTAGATAAATATAATAACAGTGGGCTTTGGAAAGAAGCGAAATTGAGGGTGGAAGATATCGAGAAACAAGAGATATGGGCTAGTTTTGAGGATAACAGGTCATTGATCTTGTATAAATCTGTTAAAAGAAATTGGCGAAGGGAGAAGTATGTACGAGATATATGCAATTAATTAGGTAGAATAGGTTTCTGTGTGGATGCGCATAGGTGTAATATTTCTAAAAAGGAATGGATATAAATGTTCGGGGAGATGTAAATAAAGTCATGTGAGTGTAACACATATGATGTTTTAAAAATATTTTTGTTAGTGTAATCTATTTTAACTTCTATGCATATCGGGAGTTCTGACTTGGGGAATAATTGATGATGTTATTCGAACTGTAGGTTTTTACGTACATTTTATTAATTTTAGTTATACAATTCACGCAATTCCATTTAAAAGTTAAAAAGGAATTGTTTATTCCTTCCCAGTAAAATTGCACTAAGTTGAAAATAGGAACTGCGAATGTGTGATACTCCAGCTTCTAGACAATCTATTTGACACGAACATCATAAAAAATCAGTTATACATGACCACCTTCCTCTTAGATATATGACTGCATACATACACTGCATTTTCGTTTGGATCAACTCTACTTCAGAGATATCCTTAATGTTGGCTACACTGGCCTCCAGCCCCATTAAACCCTTTAATTGGGAAATGACATGCTAAAATGCAGAGGAATCCTTACTGTTTTGTTAGATACATTGTAGACAATTGCATAGAGGGCGTAGCCTGCCTGGGCGGGGCGGAGCGCCACTCCCGGGGTTTAATCCCGAAGGGGTCTGGATAAGCTGACATGCAAATGTTGTCCCTGGTCAGGTTCATCATTGCAGCTGTCTGATGGCGCATGATTCAGCAATAAAACTGGCAAGAGGGGAGTTGGGTTCATCAGAATTGAAACAACGTTTGGTTTCACGGACCAATTCACTTCAGCAATATCTCATGTGTGCCAACAAGCCACACGACTTTCTCTGCATACTATTGGGAGATGTATTGCCTGTTCACATAAAAGGTATTACTTTCTCTAGCACCTGCGCGCGTCGCAGGAGTGTCAATAGCATATCTAACATAACCAATGGTCGGTTAAATACCAAACTTCCCATATCGTCGAAGGATGCGACACGAAGGTTTACAAGAAAATCTCCCATCTCAAAAAGTCCCTTAAATGAGACATTTTTGGTTACTTTCGAACATTTGACTATCGTACTTATGCCCTGTATATTTCTATCAGCTGCAACAAAATGTTTAACGAAACCATTTCGGAAAGCAAGTGATAGAAAAACTGTATTCTTTTTCGATAACTTTGAAGACTAGATATGAAAGTAAATTATAGTGGGTAGAGAAAGTTCAATTTTTACTTTCTCTACCACCAATAGGGAAGATGAAGTGTGGTATTCCATTAAAAATTTCGATGTGAAGATTTCATCGCAAGTTTTTTGGGATTTCCTTATGAAGGAGAGGGGAAAAAAAGAAGTTTTATTAAAATCTCTGCGTCGCTTTTGTTTTTTGTGTGTGTAAACAGCATAACTGAAAATGGTAAGTGGGTTAAATACTAATTTCGTATTTAAGTTCACGATCTTTCAGGAATGCATATTTAAAAAAATCCCACCACCCTCTACTAGTCTTTTTTCAGCTATAACGATGTTGATTAAAATGCCAGGCTTTTAATTGAGAAATAAACTGTACAAAATAGAAATACAAATCAACTATGTATCTTGAAATTTCTGTGGCTATCCTGTGAACCTGCCTTTATTTGATTGAATATTGTATACTTTTATATAATAAGGAAATCTTAATAGGCAGGCAATAGTTTAGAAACATGTAGAGTTCATTAAAATACACAATCTCTATCGAACATTTTTCTAGCGTTAGCGATTTTCGAAACATTTTATGCTGCAAATTTGCACCTTTCCTAAGCGTCACCTAACAGATATACTTGAAAGTTTGAAATTGTTGCTTTTCCCACTTTTATTTCTGTGCATCGCAAGAGCTTGTTGCCAAAATAAACATTTGAATACCGTTTCCGCACGTTGAAACCTTCTTGCTCAATTTGAAAAAAACATTTCTGGGTAAAAATATATCGTAACATAGTGAGAATAGAACATAAGTTTTTATATGAAATTGAGTGAATTTATCATTGGCAGAGAAAATATTGATGCATCACATCAGATTTTGTTTTGATATCGATGGCTTTGACTTAAAAAACAATTGCTTATCGTAAATTATGTGCAGTACTTTACAGTTGGTTTTTATGTTTAGTTTTATTACTTTTGGTATTAAACGCATAATCAATTACCTACCCTTCCAGACTCTAGGAAGGGTAGGAAATAATCCTAATTAAAAAAAAACATTCACCCCTCTAGAAGGGATTTGAACGCGAACTTTGGCTTTAGAGGCTACACGCTAGCACAATATATTAACGAACAGCCTTAGAGTCATTTATTAGATAATAAAATACAAGACCGTTTTTTCGAGAAAAAAGCTATTGGGATGAACAAGAATGAAATGAAACTCAAATATTTGTCTTAATGTAGTAATCTCAGTTGGATTTTCAAATGAAAATATGTAAAGTTGGGAGCGTAGATAGAATATTGTATTTTTATAAAATTAAAATTAAATTGTAAATGTTTATGATACCAAATATGTATATATATATAGTCGGATTTTGCTGAAAGTTTAGGTTAGGTTAGATATGTCTAACATGTTACGTAATTTCATGAAGAACCGTGGCAGAAAGTGTACTTTTGCATATTTCCAGCATATGCCGGTTTTTCATGATCTGGCTAGAATCTTCGCAAAATGACGGGTTTCAGCAAACGCCTGCGACATATACCATTAATGATAACAAAATCAATGTTAAGAAGCACAATTGAAAACGAAATTAAGAGCACCAAATCTGTATTTTAGCCTCAGTCGCCTTTTAAAGCCGGTTATCTACAGTCTAACAAAAGTGTATAATTAGACGGGAATGAAAGAAGGGACCTTCCCCCTCCCCTGCCTCGAGTTACAGTAGATGCTGCGCACGCCACTGGTGGGATATCCCATTCGTTACAATGTTCCTTGGCGGCCGGGGTCAGTCATGTGCTGCTGGTGGAGAGAAATCGATAGTGGCTCCCCTCCCCTCCCCTAGCACGAGACAGACAGACGTCTACCGTCGAGGTGGAGTACGTCGGGTGTAACATATGCTCATCTCACTAGCCAAACAGTCAATACAAGTTTACTCAAATGTTTTCTGACTCCGGTTGCTATAACAACGGACAGATTAAAATCTGAAGTGTAACATCCACATATCTCCATTATATAATACAACTCATGTGATCCTTCATTTAGGTTAGGTTAAACAGGCTAAATATTTTCCCAGAAATGATTTAACATCATGTACTATGGATTTACTTATATGCAACATGCAGAAACAGCATTCAGATATTTATATCACAAATTCGGTTCTGTTAATAACGAGCTAGCGTAAAGAGAAAGAAGAACGCAAGTTTTCAAAATATTCCACCAGATGAAGTACTTCAACATGAAGTCTACTGTAAAATACTCACATGACTTTCTATGCCCATGAAAAATTCACATATATTATAGTATCTACTAATATAAAACGTGACATTTCTATCCACGTTATATTATTCACGATATATTTTTGTGTAGGAAAGTTTTCAAATTATGCAAGAAGCGCTTAGTTACAAAAACAGAAGAATAACATTGAAATGTTTAGCTGTGTTATGGGAGCAGCTCTAATTACGGAAAGAAAGAAGAATCGCAAACTTTCAAGCATGTCCATTCGGTGACGTACTTGGGCAACTGTAAGTATACGGGGGCTATTCATAAAGTAACTCGCTTATTTTTTAAAAATAATCTCATGTGTTACACTCAAATGACTTTCTCTACTCTTGTACAAACTATTTTTACAAACCTTATTCTCCATATGCTTCATGTTAATCGAGATGTTAATCTTATTGCTAATTTTCTTGTAGATGCAAGGGGATTTGGTAGGCTTTAAGTGATATTCAAATATTTTAAGAGCTGGTTGCTATGTGGAGTGTTCCATTCTCTTTGCATTGCCAGGACAAAAAAAATGAATAACAAATTTCCATTTGAGAGAAAGTATAAGTGTTGGAAAATGTAAGGGAATTACAAGCAATATCTCGAAAATGGTTCACTGAACAAAAAAATGTATATAACATCTCTATGTTTGTATAGTAAAAGTTTGTCTAACTCTTATGGTTTACCAGTTATGCAAAAGTCGTTCACAATGAAGAATCGTTTGGAGACATTCCCAGAAAATTGGAGATATAAATTTTATTTTTCATGAAAATATCTTAAACATATGATATTTTAATCAAAATTTCTAGAGCCGTTTTTGAGAAAATAGATGATTTTCGAAAAATGTTCCATGTAAAGGGTAATCTGGGGTGTGGGGATTTTCTTGAAAACCTTCGTGTCGCATCTCTGGAAGATACTGGACCTAAATACCAAGTTTGGTGTTTATCCAACTGTTCGTTTCTGAGTTATGCTGTTCACAGACAGACACACACACGGACATGTTTCCAAAAATGCTTGTTTTTGGATTCAGGGGGTCTCAAAACATATATTTCCGGTGAAATCTCGGTCTCGAATTTTTGTGTGGAATACAATACTCCCCTACTTACTATACGTGGTAGAGAAAGTAATAAACGAATGTTACTTTATGAACAGCCCTCGTACAGTTCTAAAACGGCTGACGCCGAAAGAATTGGACATGAACTGTGTATTTTAATAAGCTCTAAATTTTTCCCGTAGTAAGTTTTTGTCTATTTCTTATGGTTTCCCAAGTACACCAAATTGGATCAGTATAAAGAGGGCTTCACAGGCTAATCAGAGAAAATTCAAGATACGTATATGTACCTGCAAACATATGGTATTTTAACAAAACGCTTTGGGGTAATTTTTCAGAATATAGAGTTTAAAGGATAGTTTGAGGTGGGAGGATTTTCTTTAAAAGCTACCTGTCGCACCTTGGAATATTCTAAATTTAAACAGTATGTTTGACATTTATCAAACTTTTCGTTTTTGAGCTTGGTGTTTTCTCTCCCTCCCGCTTCCCCCTTCTAAATCTCTCATACAAACGCACACACGCTACTCGATATCGAACGTTTGGGTGGAATACAGTGCAAAAAGTAGAAGTACAACAAGGAATATGTCCAACACAGCTACCGGTACGAAAAAAAGTTATTTTACACAATTTGCATATTTTAATGACTTCTACTTTGTTTCTGTAATCCGTTTTCCTTCTCCTCTATTTTTTTTCCATTTTGTACAGTCCCCTACCCTTCTTTGGGCATTTTAGGAGCTTTGGTTAGGAAACAAGAGGTCGGTGTTAGTAAACCGTTGACTGTAGGTTTTACTTTTGACGGTTCAGGATTTTGCGCTTAGGAATTCCTATCCCCAGCCGGAAATGTAATCCTGAACAGGGTTGAGAAGTCCAAACTCTACTGTAGAGACAATCGTAGCACGTTTGTGTCCCTTATGGCTTCCCAATTATACAAAATGATATTTTTTTGTTTTTGGACGCTCCTTAACGGCTGTGGTCCTTAGGGTCCCATTCTATATTGGGCGTGAAAGTCCGGTAATTTTGCTCAGAGGCCTCTTTATCAGGATTGAGGTTCTTTTACGTGCCGTAAACCTACGACACAGGACCACCGGTTTTACTTCCCTTCCGAAGGAAGCCATGCTAAGGATTTTTACGCCCGAAAAAATCCATCGCTCTCCGCGGGGTTTGAACTCCCGACCTCAGGAACTAGAGGCTAGCATACTAAATGATATGCAATTCAACCAGTGAAAGGGACCTTATAGACTATTCACAGAACATTCAGCATCACATCAACATTTCAAGGATATAACGTTTTAAATGAAAATTGCACAAGCCATCTTCTATAAAATTAAAAATAATTACATTTTTTGCATATAAAGGATGGGATGGGGAAATTTAATGAAGATCTTCATATTCTTTAAAAAAATACTCTTTATAACAAATTTCAGCGAAATCAGCGAGAAATGTTGAGATATGAACATGATATTCAACTACTCCACTCCAGTAATTCAATTTTAAAAGACTTTTAAGCCTTTCCTTCATCCCTTTGGGTTGGAAGTCATTAACATTTTCCACATTCGCAATAAAAAAATTATGATCCGATATTTATACTTATCAAAACGGGATTTAATTTTGGGGACAATGAATATGAGAACTCCCCTAAACCTATTGGTTTTAGATTGTTTGAAAATATTTTATAAGCTGTGTTCCTCAGGAAGAACAGTGCTTTTCAACAGCGAAAGAAATAACAAAACTGTTTATTTATATGTAGGTATAGGGTCTTTCAACAAGAGTGTCCTATCTTTAACATGTGATAACTGCCGTTGTTATTGAGTTACAGCAGTCATTTTGTTTATGTGGTTACAGTTGTTATTGACAAATAGCCATGGAACGTTACAGCATTCAGCAACGCGTAGATATTGTGAAAATTTATTATCAAAATGGATCATCTGTTCGCCAAACCTTCCGTGTATTGCGTGAAGTTTACGGTGTGCATAATCGTCCCTGCGAGAGAACGATTCGGCGTTTGATCGATAAATTTGAAAGAAGTGGTTCTGTCAGCGATCAAAGAACGCCTGTACGTAATCGACGTAAGCACTCCAACGAAAACATAGGCGCCATTCGTGAGAGTGTATGCGAGAACGGAAACAAATCAATTGCTCGTCGAGCGCAAGAATTGGGGCTTTCGCCGTCCCTAACTTGGCGAATTCTGCATCTGGACTTGAAGTTTCACGCTTATAAAATGGTGTTAACTCAAGAACTAAAGCCCAATGACCATAGTTTGCGCCGTGTATTCGCTGACTGGGTTATGTAGCAATTGGAAGCTGACCCGGATTTTTGTCAAAAAATCATCTTCAGCGACGAAGCCCGCTTTTGGATGGATGGTTATGTTAACAAACAAAATTTTCGCTATTGCAGCAATCACAATCCAATGCAGATTGAAGAGCAAGCACATCATCCCCAAAAGGTTACTGTGTGGTGTAGATTTTGGTATGGTGGAATAATTGGTTCATATTTTTTCCAAGATGAAGATGGAGAAGCTCAATGGAGAAAGATACCGGGCTCTTATAAAGGACTATTTTTGGCCTCAATTGGATGGTATGGATCTTCTCAGAAACATCTGGTTCCAGCAAGATGGTGCCACAAGTAATACTGCTCTCGAAACAATGGATCTTTTGAAGGAGAAGTTCAGAGTTTTCATCATTTCCCGTGGTTGTGATGTTAACTGGACCCCGAGGTCATGTGATTTAACGCCGTTGGATTACTTCTTGTGGGGTTATATTAAATATCGAGTTTATGTCAACAAGCCAGAAATAGTAAATGATCTTATGAATAACATCACGCGTGTTAGTCGTGAAGTTGGACCTAATTTACGTTCTTCTGTCATTGAAAATTGGGTCAACCGTATACGCGCAACCCAACGAAGTCGCGGCGGTCACTTAACTGTTGTTCTCTTCCACGCGTAATGACATTAATAAAAAAGAAATAAACGTCTATCCTTTATAGAATGTGTTTTATTTAAGTTCAAAGATAGGACACTCTTGTTGAAAGACCCTATATAAGTTATGCACTCTGACAGCTTGTAAGCCCATCTTCTCAGGTAGAATATATAAATAGATATGATCTTTCAGATGATCTTTTTTCACACGTTTTTGAAACGTTTTCGTCGGGACTGCGCATTTATAAATTAATCTATAGTGTTTTATTTATTTATAATTAAAAAGATATATTCTTGTAGGATATATTGGATGCCTGAGAAAATGTTTACCCACTTCAGTCAGCTAATATTAGAAAAGGAGAAGAAAAACTTGTTTCACATATCTCCAATCTGTTGGAAGGATAGATGCTAGGAAATCCCAGCTTATGACGTTATTTATAAAGACGTTTCTTTTACGGCTTATTAATGTGAGATACATAAAGATAAGGTTTCCAATTTCACATTTTGTACTATCACAGTAGAAACTATCGTCACATCTGCGTCATCCTGAGAGGAAGAATCACATCCTGGGTATTCGTAGTTATTGTTTTGAGCTTTTCAATACTTTGTAATTTGTTGAAGTGCTGTCACTATTTGTTTCATGTGATATGCAAAGAGTGGCATTTCAAAGCTAGCACATAGCGACCCGCTTTTTACTTTCTCTACTACGTATAGTAAGTAGGGGACGTATTGTATTCCACCCAAAAATTCGATACCGAAATTTCACCGGGAATACATTTTTTTGAGACCCCCTGAATCCAAAAAAAAGCATTTTTGGAAACATGTCTGCGTGTGTAGGTCTGTGAACAGCATAACTCAGAAAGGAACAGTCAGATAAACACCAAACTTGGTATTTAGGTTCATTATCTTCCAGAGATGCGACACGAAGGTTTTCAAGAAAATCCCCCCACTCCAGACTACCCTTTACATGGAACATTTTTCGAAAATTTCAATTTTCTCAAAAATGGCTCTAACGATTTAGATTAAAATATCATATGTTTAAGATATTTTCATGACAAATGATATGTATATCTAGAATTTTCTGGAAATGTCTCCAAAAGTATTCTTCATTGTGAAAGACTTTTGCATAACTGGTAAACCATAAGAGATAGACAAAATTTTACTACACAAAAAATGTAGATCGCGTTAAAATACACAATTTATGTCATATACATTTTTTTTTGTTGTGTGACCCATTTTCGAGATATTGCTTGTTATTCCCTTAAATTTTCCAATACAATAGTTTTTCTCAAATTCGTTATTCATTTTTTTATGTCCTGGACATACAAAGAGAATGGAATGCGCCACATAGCAACCAGCTCTTAAAATATTTGACTATCGCTTAAATACTACCATATTCCCCTTGCATCTACAAGAAAATTAGCAATAACATTAACATCTCGATTAACATGAAGCATATGGAGAATAAGCGTTTGTAAAAATAGATTGTACAAGAGTAGAGAAAGTCATGTGAGTGTAACACATCAGATTTAATCATCGCTTGGGCCTCTTGTATCCCTCTTGTACCTACAACGATCTATGTAATGAAAGTTTTCTTCAAAGGTTTACATTAACATGAAGTAGATAGAAAAATACGTTTTTGTAGAGATAGCTTGTAGAAGAGTAAATAAGGGAAATCATGTGAGAGTAACACATCAAAATTTTCTTTATTAGTACACAGACCAGTACTCTGATAAATTCTGTTTTTTGGTTACCCTGGGAAACGATGTAGTTTCGAACGCCTAGAGGCAATCTTTATCTCTCATGCTACTGGGCCAGAGGGAGAGGGGGAAGGGCAAAGTGTGTGAGAGTGATGGAGAAGAGGGGAGAAAGGGAAAGGCATGGGGGAGAAAAGGGAGAGAGAATGGAGATTTTTGGTCATTAACCCAATAACGCTGGCGGAGCTTCATGTTCTGCTAGTTTTTAATAAAGATGGAGCATTAATAGTATATTAAACAAAGAGGTTGAAAAGCATGTTTTACAGAATCGATGAAAGTTTTTAAATAAAGAGGGAAGCGAGCTTTTTACTTTCTCTAGTAAGTACAAATAGCAGTCTGTATTGCATTTCATCCAAAAGTTTAATATAGAGAGATCACTGAAAATACATGTTTTGGTCCCCTGAATAAAAAAAGAGCACTTTAATGAAGATCCACATGAGTGAGTGTGTGTGTGTGTGTGTGTGTGTGTGTGTGTGTGTGTGTGTGTGTGTGTGTGTGTGTGTGTGTGAAGGCATAACTCAGAAATGAAATGTCACATAAATACCAATTCTATTAGAACATCTGTTTAAGATATTTGCACGACAAAATGTATATGTTAAATTTTCTACGAATAGGCTGTGAGGTACACTTCTTCATGAATTAATTTTTTTAACATTGGCACACCATAAGCGACAGACATAAGCTTACTGTTGAACAAATGTAGATTTCTCTCTCCCCCCCTCTCTATGTCGTTCTCCGTGGTCTAAGGGTACTAGTTCCATTTATACCCCGCCTTCAACTGCATTGGTCTTATTGGCGGCCTTTCCTTATTTGTCTATTGGCATTGTTGTTAACTCGTGTAACTCTTGTCATTTGGGTTTCTTGCACTTTGGTTTTTAATCATTAGGTCACACATACACTATGTGATCAAAAGTATCCGGACACCCCCATAAACATACGTTTATCATCTTAGGTTGCATTGTGCTGCCACCTACTGCCTGGTACTCATTATTCGTGACCTCAGTAGTTATTAGACATCGTGAAAAAGTAGAATCGGACGCTGCGTGGAACTCACGGACTTCGAACGTGGTCAGGTGATTGGGTGTCACTTGTGTCAGAAGTCGGTACGCGAGACTTCCACACTCCTAAACATTCCTAGGTCCACTGTTTATGATGTGATAGTGAAGTGGAAACGTAAAGGGACATGTATAGCACAAACGTGTACAGGCTGACCTCGTCTGTTGACTGACAGAGACCGCCGACATTTGAAGAGGGTCGTAAAGAGTAATAGGCAGACATCTATCCAGACCATCACACAGGAATTCTAAACTACATCAGGATCCACTTCAAGTACTATGGCAGTTAGGCGTGAGGTGAGAAATCTTGAATTCCATGGTCGAGAGGCTGCTCATAAGCCACACATCACGCAGGAAAATGCCAAACGACGCCTCGCTTGGTGTAAGGAGCGTCAACATTACACGATTGAACAGTGGCAAAACGTTGTGTGGAGTGACGAATCACGGTACACAATGTGGCGATCCGATGGCAGGGTGTGGGTATGGCGAATGCCCGGTGAACGTCATCTGCCAGCGTGTGTAGTGCCAACAGTGAAATTCGGAGGTGGAGGTGTTATGGTGTGGTCGTGTTTTTCCTGGAGGGGGCTTGCACCCTTTGTTGTTTTACGTGGCACGATCAAGCGCAGACCTACATTGCTATTTTAAGCACCTTCTTGCTTCCCACTGTTGAAGAGCAATTCGGGGATGGCGGTTGCATCTTTCAACACGATCGAGCACCTGTTCATACTGCACGGGCTGTGGCGGAGTGGTTACACGACAATAACATCCCTGTAATGGACTGGCCTGCACAGAGTCCTGACTTGAATCCTATAGAACACCTTTGGGATATTTTGGAACGCCGACTTCGTGCCAAAACATCCCATCAAGGCTAAGGGTGGGCCAACACCATATTGACTTCCAGCATTACCGATGGATGGCGCCACGACCTTGTACCTCATTTTCAGCCAGGTGTCCGGATACTTTTGACCACGTAGTGTACATTCATACTCTCATTCATACTTCCAGACTCTGGGGAGGATAAGGAATAGTCTTGGCTAAAGAAAAATTCCCACCCCCATCCGGGAAACGAACCCGGGACCCCTCGCACAGCAGGGAGGTTGATATTTACGCAGAGTTGATATTTAACTGCCTGTTATAAAGGCATCAGCTATTGGCTAAGGGAGAAACTTTCATTGGAAATTTGAATCTGCAGTGATCCGAGCTCTAAGCGATAACCGGGCCGGAAACAGAAACACACCGCATGTTAACGTTATGAGCTTGGCGATAATACCAGGTGAGTCAGCTGCCCCTAGGTATTCGTATCTATGCAACCCGCATTTTATAGGCTAATGTGAAAACATTCACCCTTTTATCAAACGAACTGTTATTGTAGCTCTGTCCTTCTATTCGATACTATACACAACCACCATTAAGGATTAAAGGCCTGAATGAGCCAAGGAGCAGCGAAAGGTTTTAAAAAGACGGCTTTTCATGGATATAATGCTTGCAAGGAGATAGAGGCATGTTTTCCGAAGAGCGGGACAACACGTGCGTTGTGGCCGAGTGGATTAGCTGCCGGGATGTGGTAAAGCAACGGTTAGCTTCGAAAGTTCCAATCTAATACAAACATCAAATTGTTTTGGTTATTTTTTTCTTTCTCCTTGCGTTTATTTTCTGTATTTTAGTATACTAATCTATTTATTTTTGTTATTGGCTCTCCTGTGAGCCAAAGACACAAGAATTACAATCAGATAATTGTGTATCATGCTTACGATAATAATCTGTACCTATCTGTTGTTGTAAACCGTGTCACGTAGTTAGCTTTTATTCTTTTGGGGACATATCGACGATATTAAATCTAACAGCTTTTGTTTCATGTTTAAACCTTATGTTTCACTTCTTCTACTGACAAAGGATTTGTATATGTGCTAAGTTCATGGTAAACGGAATAATAAATTGTTAAAGAGCGTCGATTTCATCAACGAATTAAATGTTCAAAATGACGACCCCCTTCATCAATGCACATTTATGTAAGTTGCCGGAAAGACCTTCTTGCATGTTGTAACATGCCCGGTGTAATCTGCCTGCATTCTTTACGTATGAGTGCCCGGAAATGATTTGGGCTATGCAGTCCTTCTTTACGGTAGAAAAAACATGGTGATTATTCTATTTTGTACACGCTTGTAACGTTATCAAAATGCTCTTTGTATCATAATATCAAAGTATAGGCCAAAACAGATAAAACAAAAGGTAATAAAATTTTTGAACTTAACACGACGGATTTGAACCCGCTCTAAAGCGGCACAGTGGTAAAGCAACTATGATAATACCATTCGGCCAATGCTACATTGCGAGTTGGGGTTCCTATACGAATTAATAACCCCACCTCAAATCCTTACATGCTTTTTGCAACTTCATACAGTGTTTGGAGGTTATTTTGGTATCTTTAACTCAAATAAACAAATTGCATCAGCCATTTAAATTACTGTATGAACTGAAATATGTCATAGTTCGTGACAGAAGAGAAATTATCTACCTAATGCTTAGAATTTTTTAACAAGGCTGTACAACGAACCTTTGTTGGCTGACGGCTTGGTCGCACTACTAGATCTTCCATTTTGTTTTCAAACAGTTTTGTCAACCGATGCATGTGATACGTTCGGCGTTTTCAAAGGTGTGTAGCAATGTATGCTAAAGAATAAAAGTTTGTAAAATCAGCTTTAAAGTGCCACTGAAGCTCCTAGTTCTGGGTGGGATGTTTTTGACATCGACATACTTGACGACAGCATTCTGTCCCGTAAAACACTTATACACCGAGTTATCTATCCCTCCTCTATAAAATGTTATGCAAATCAGCCTTTAGAAGCAATTCAATAAAGGCTTAAGTCACATATGT
Source organism: Deroplatys truncata (assembly GCA_030765065.1). Lineage (NCBI taxonomy): Eukaryota > Metazoa > Arthropoda > Insecta > Mantodea > Mantidae > Deroplatys > Deroplatys truncata. The sequence continues at coordinate 75,710,156 of CM060982.1, read as the reverse complement.
CGCTTAGCACGTTGCATAAATTAAAAAATAAATAGGGGCAGCTTACTCACCTGGTATACACGCAGCTCCGTATATGTAGTGATCCAAGCGCTGTTTCATGCTTAATACGGGCGAACAAAGTGAGATTAGTGAACGCACCTAAAATCGATTCTGCCATTTTTGAAATTCCAATATATACCCAAACCCAGACATGAAATTGCATGTCAACGAACCACAAACTACAAAAGCTATTTAACTGACACTGATCTTTTAACCACCCCTGTCTAAAAGAAGCATCCCCTTCCCCCCTTTTTACGCTCAAAACTCCTGATTCTTGACGAGAGCAAGGAAGCCTTACCTTTTAACGGAACAAAAGTATCAACATGCATCCCCTATTTCCGTCAATTTGGGATCGGAAATGTATGGCCTTGCGGATTAATTTAATCTGAGATACCGGAGAAAATTGACTTCATTATATTCCACCTTAGTTTTCTAAAAGTGCTTTTGGATTTTAAATTTGTTGCTATGGATACGAACTGGAGCAACATTTTTACTTTCTTTACTACATACAGTAAGTAGGGGAAGTATTGTATTCCACCCAAAAATTCGCATTTTTGGAAACATGTCCGTGTGTGTGTCTGTGAACAGCATAACTCAGAAACAAACAGTCGGATAAACACCAAACTTGGTATTTAGGTTCAGTATCTTCCAGAGAAGCGACACGAAGCTTTTGAAGAAAATCCCTCTATCCCAGATTACCCTTTACATGGAACATTTTTCGAAAATTTTAATTATCTCAAAAATGGCTCTGACGATTTTGATTAAAATATCATATGTTTAGGATATTTTAATGACAAATAAAATGTATATCTTGAATTTTCTGGGAATATCTCCAAAAGTATTCTTCATTGTGAACGACTTTTGCATAACTGGTAAACCATAAGAGATAGAAAAAATCTTACTACACTAAAAATGTACATCGCATTAAAATATACAATTTATGTCATATGCATTTTTTTGTTGAGTGAACCATTTTCGAGATGTTGCTTGTTATTCCCTTAAGTTTACCAATACTTATACTTTTTCTCAAATTCGTTATTCATTTTTTTTTGTCCTGGTAATGCAAAGAGAATGGAATACTCCACATAGCAACCAGCTCTTAAACGCTTAAAGCCAAGTCCCCTTGCATCTACAAGAAAATTAGCAATAAGATTAACATCTGGATATCTCGATTAACATGAAGCATATGGAGAATAAGCGTTTGTAAAAATAGTTTGTACAAGAGTAGAGAAAGTCATGTGAGTGTAACACATCAGATTTTTAAGCTATGAAGGCTATCTACGATCATCGTACAGTGCGAGTGGAAAGTTGATATAAGAAAGTATGTTCTTATGACTAAATATTCGGCTCGTTCTTGCACACAATTCTTAATTCTGCTTTCTTTTGAGTTTTAAAACTAAAAAAATAACACGTTTTGCTGGCACTTTTAGATTTTTACTAGATCATACATCCCTTTCAGATCCCCTTCAACATTACATTTAATATCCTTCTTCTTCACCGCCATACGAGGCATTGGGCTGATCATCCAACCTAGATATGCTATGATCCAGAGCTTGCTTGCTCCTCGACAAGCTACTGACCCAAGACATTGATTGTAAGTCCTTGGGGGTGTAAGTCCTACAAATAGGATGGTAATCCGTTAAAGAAGAAGAAGTACATATACTAGAAGAATACCTTACTAATAATAAAATCAGAATCTTAATGTTCCCATTTTCTCATATCTATTGTCCACAGCATATTGAAATTGTAACCTCTACTTACTACACGTGGTAGAACAAGTAAAAATTGTGTAAGCACCATTTGCATAGCTTCCAGTATAGAAGGAGAAAAATATTTAGCAAAAATGTCCCAACTTTATATTTTTTTTTGTGAAAAAACTTATTCATAATTGACTTTGAGTTTTTTTTTAGTATTTTCATGATTTTTTCTTACAAACACTACTTTAAAACTATTTTTACTTTCACTACCATGCGTCTAGTAGGTGAAGGAAGTATTCATTCCATGCAAAAATTCGATGTCGACATTTTAGTGTAAATACTTGTTGAGGTTCCCTGCATTAAAAAGGAATTAGAAAAACATTTTCGCGCGCGAGTGTGTATGAACAGCATAAGTCAAAAACTAATGTTGGATAAATACTAAACTTAGTATTTGAATTCACTATCTTTCAAAAATGTGACACGAAGACTTTTATGAAACTCCCCCTACCCCAAACTATCCTTACATGGAACTTTTTTCGTTGATTTAGATTTTATTCAAAAAATGGCTAACGATTTTGATTACATCATATGTTTATGACATTTACATGACAAAAAACTGTACATCTTGAATTTTATGGTAATACCCTGCGAAATCCTTTTCAAGTAATTTTTCAATTAATTTAGTACAACTGATAACCATAAAAGATACATAAAGGCTTCTACACAAGATATGTAGATTTCATTAAAACATACTGTTTTTTTCTAAATAAATTTCTGTGGCATCACAGCCGTTGCGGAGATATCCGTCCGTATGTATTTGAATTTTTCAGTATTTGTCGGTTTCATAAATACTGTCACCTTTCAGGTATTTATCACATGGAAAGAGCATGTCATTTTTAAATAATTTTTTTTAACTTTAAGATTTAACTACCAGTCCAGCCTCTTGTATCTCTCTTGTACCCACAAAAAATGTATAATGAACTGTTTCTGTAAACCTTTATCTCGCTTAACAAATAGAAAAATGAGATTTTATGTGTGTAGAGAATGTAACACATAAGGTTTATGACTTTAGTTTCAACTTGTTCAAAGAGGAAAGAAAAAGAGCGTACAGCACTTTGACAATTGTGACAGAGGGGAGACCTTAACGATGAGTTTTTAACTAGCCTTTGCATAGCAAAGGTCCTTATAAGGCCAGCTATTGACAAAAGGAAGTTCTAAAATATCAGCCATTTACGTCAGAAGTAGAACGCTGCGACTACAAAGGGCAAGGACAGATTTGACAATGAGGTGCTCTTAATGTCGATCTGTGTGACCCATCTGACAGCATCACTTTCTTTGTTAGTGAACTAGATAATGATGCTTCTATTTTTGACCGGAGTCATCTACAGCTTCTACAAAGATCAAAGGATTCGGTGTTCTTCCGTATATTAAAGTGATTTCTTTCGTAGTAGCAACATTCATGCCATGGAGGTGGCCTTTAAAAACCTTAGAAATGTGCTTATGACAGCCTTTATTGAGTTCAGAGCTATATTTTTAAGTTTCAGAAAATTGTGTGAACTTTTTCATAATAAAACTGAAATTGAAAATTTTGTATAGAGCGGTTTCACCAACCGATGTTAGATTTTAATACAATATTAAAGTAATTTAACATTGAAGTTAAAGTAAACTCTGCTTCATGCAACAATGCTAACTGTAACACTGTGTTATACATCGTGTTAAATTAGCATCAGATTATGGTTGTATTCAGGCGCTTAACTAATGTTACAATTTGGAAAATCGATGCCGCAAACCAAACTGTTTGCTGTATTTGGACTTTTTCAATGTCGTTCCTTACCTCACAAGAGTTGTGGGTCACAATGAATTTCAAAACTTGCAAAAGGAGGAATTTGTAAAGTGATACACTATCCAAAGTGGTCTTGAGAAGGGTTGTAGAGGAAATATGAGGGGTTATAATACTATCACCAGAAAATGCCTCTCTCTCATGAGTGCTTTAACATCCCTTCAACAAACCTCAACCTCCCAAAATATTGTTAAAGAACTTCAGAAACTGTATTACCAAATTCTATTCTCTGGTAAATCAGTATCATTTGCCTGGACTCCATCTCACATCGGATTCTAGGAAATGAATCAGTTGATCAGACAGCCAAAGAAGACACCAAACATCTCCCTCAGAACATCAAGATCCCATACACGGACTTCATCAACTTCATCAAAAATACTTGCATTGATCGAAGGAGACAAACATGGAAAGTCACATCTAGAAGCAAGTTACACGATGTCTACATTTCCGAGTCCAAACTTCAACACTGTCATTTCAACCGCAAAAACCAAGTTATATTAACTCGATTACGTATTGGACATACTTCTTGAGGCAGTATTTTTAGCACTTAAATAATTTCAGTCTGATTATATATGTAAATTCAATAACAGCCCGCCTTGAAGCAATATGTGTATGTAATAATTTGTAAAATGTATGCAACAGTCATTGCATATGCTTATATTATTGTATCCATGTGTAAAAATGTTATGTGAATTTAATAATGTAGGAGCTGTGAGAATAATAAGTTAAACGTTGCTAACAATGAGGTAACAATGAAGTAACCTTGAGGCAATAATGAGTTTGAGAGTTTAAATGTTATTTGTGATTCTTGGAAGCATTAATGTAATTTTAGTAACAGTTTATAAAAAATCTGATGTGTTACACTCACATGACTTTCTCTACTCTTGTACAAACTATTTTTACAAACGCTTATTCTCCATATGCTTCATGTTAATCGAGATATCGAGATGTCAACCTTAATGGTAATTTTCTTGTAGATGCAAGGGGAATATGGTAGGTTTTAAGCGATAGTCAAATATTTTAACGCTGGTTGCTATGTGGCGCATTTCATTCTCTTTGCATGTCCAGGACACAAAAAAAATCTGATGTGTTACACTCACATGACTTTCTCTACTCTTGTACAATCTATTTTTACAAACGCTTATTCTCCATATGCCTCATGTTAATCGAGATATCGAGCTGCCAATCTTATTGCTAATTTTCTTGTAGATGCAAGGGAAATATGGTAGGTTTTAAGCGATAGTCAAATATTTTAACGCTGGCTGCTATGTGGCGCATTCCATTCTCTTTGCATGTCCAGGACATAAAAAAATGAATAACGAATTTGAGAAAAAGTATAAGTATTGGAAAATTTAAGGGAATAACAAGCAATATCTCGAAAACGGTTCACTCAACAAAAGAAATGTGTATGACATAAATTGTGTATTTTAACGCGATCTTCATTTTTGTGTAGTAAAATTTTGTCTATCTCTTATGGTTTACCAGTTATGCAAAAGTCGTTCACAATGAAGAATACTTTTGGAGACATTCCCAGAAAATTCGAGATATACATTTCATTTTCCATGACATTATCTTAAACATATGATATTTTCATCAAAATCGTTAGAGCCATTTTTGAGAAAATTAAAATTTTCGAAAAATGTTCCATGTAAAGGGTAGTCTGGGGTGGAGAGATTTTCTTGAAAACCTTCGTGTCGCATCTCTGGAAGATACTGAACCTAAATACCAAGTTTGGTGTTTATCCGACTGTTCGTTTTTGAGTTATGCTGTTCACAGACACACAGACACACACACAGACACACACACGGACATGTTTCCAAAAATGCTTTTTTTGGATTCGGGAGGTCTCAAAACATGTATTTCCGGTGAAATCTCGGTATCGAATTTTTGGGTGGAATCCAATACTTCCCCTACTTACTATACGTAGTAGAGAAAGTAAAAATAGCCAATCAACAACCAGAAAAAGGTTTAGTTAAATGAAGGTATTCTATTGGAGTAGGAATATCCAATCAGAGACTTGAAATACAGACATTTACAAGTTTAGACGGTTGAAATCTAGTCAGTTACCTGCAGAAGTGCAAGTATTAAATAAAAGAATCTCACAGCTCTCGATATCAGTGAAGTGCTATTTAATTTGTGTCAAGTATTAATAAAATGAGTGAAGTAAAATTGTAATATGTCTAAGCCTACATTCTTGTCGCACAACGCCCTGCCAAGATATCCATGTCTCTAAAATAATACTGACGCAGCCGAGGCAAACAAATATTTAATACTTAAAGAAATAGTCAAATTACAAAGTTAATATTTTTTTTTAAACTTGGGACAAAGGCCACCTGAAAGTACATTTGGGGCGACGGCTACCGGAAACTGTTTACTATACGTGCGGTTGCAACTACTACAAGTTCGGCTCCCCAACAGTTGAAATATAATACAACTCCTTCAATACAAACTACTTCAAATTGACGCCCAAAGCGTGGTGGAAACTCCTATAACAAAACAACTACTTCATTCTATAACGCACAAACATCTCCTCAACCGTGAACCTCCTATGAGCGACCTCTGCGGATCCTCACAGTTCATCATCTCGTCACAGCCTGCCGTCGCTATTTACAACACAGACAAAGATGTGACATCCCCAACAGCGTACCAAATGCCCTAAATTCAGCACAACAAGGAACTTTAAACTTTAGGAAAACGACAAAATTGTATAACAATGTATAGCACACCTATCCAGTCGTCCTCCGTGGTGAAGGGGTTACCATCCTAGCCTCTAGTTCCCGAGGTCGCAGGTTCAAACCTGGGGGAGGCCAATGGATTTTTTCGGGCGTAAAGATCTTAGCATGGCTTCCTTCGGAAGGGAAGTAAGGCCGGTGGTCCCGTGTCGTAGATTTGCGGCACGTAAAAGAACCTCAAGCCTGATAAAGAGGCTTCTGAGCAAAATTACCGGTCTTTCACGCCCAATATAGAATGGTACGCTAAGAACCATAGCAGTTAAAGAGCGTCTGCAAATAAAAAAATCTGATGTGTTACACTCACATGACTTTCTCTACTCTTGTACAAACTATTTTTACAAACGCTTATTCTCCACATGCTTCAGGTTAATCGAGATATCGAGATGTCAATCTTATTGCTAATTTTCTTGTAGATGCAAGGGGAATATGGTAGGTTTTAAGCGATAGTCAAATCTTTTAAGCGCTGGTTGCAATGTGGCACATTCCATTCTCTTTGTATGTCCAGGACATAAAAAAAGTGAATAACGAATTTGAGAAAAAGTATAAGTATTGGAAAATGTAAGGGAATAACAAGCAATATCTGGAAAATGGTTCACTCAACAACAAAAACTGTATATGACGCAAATTGTATATTTTAACGCGATCTACATTTTTTGTGTAGTAAAAGTTGTCTATCTCTTATGGTTTACCAGTTATGCAAAAGTCGTTCACAATGAAGAATACTTTTAGAGACATTCCCAGAAAATTCGAGATATATATTTCATTTGTCATGAAAATATCTTAAACATATGATATTTTAATCAAAATGGTTAGAGCCATTTTTGAGAAAATTAAATTTTTCGAAAAATGTTCCATGTAAACGGTAATCTGGGGTGGGGGATTTTCTTGAAAACCTTCGTGTCGCATCTCTGGAAGATACTGAACCTAAATACCAAGTTTGGTGTTTACCCGACTGTTCGTTTCTGAGTTATACTGTTCACAGACACACACACGGACATGTTTCCAAAAATGCTTTTTTGGATTCAGGGGGTCTCAAAACATATATTTCCGCTGAAATCTCGGTATCGAATTTTTGGGTGGAATACAATACTTCCCCTACTTACTATACGTAGTAGAGAAAGTAAAAACTCAATTCAAACACCTATCTAGAGAATTTAATGTTGTACTATGTACTCTTACTGTTTTAAAATATTGTTATTTTCATTGTAATCAAGTTCTGTATTCTAAAGTAGCCGCAATATGACTTTAAAGTTGAAACTACAATAAAGAATATATAATGAACAAAGTGTTAATTACTGTGAGATATTATGCTTTATTTTCATTTAATAGAACTGATAATGTTGTTCACAGCGTTCGTGGATTTATCCGCAAGTTCCCGAAGAAATTGCTTCAAGATGCGAACAGTTGCTTGCTCCCTAATTAGTGATAACACACTTATCTACTTCAGTTTAATGCAGTGTCCACCACTCAGTTTTAAATCGTTCTGAACGTGTCACCTGGCGTTTTAAGTGCTGCATTTTATTTGGACATAAAATTGTCGCAGTTGCTTAATGGACCTGGAAATATGCGCGTATTACAATTGAATTCCTCGCTGTTTTTCCCAGGCTGCATCCATTTTCTTTCATTTAAATCGGGTTTTTGTACTGGATAATTCATCTATGCCTGGTAACCAGTTCTATAACTAATCCCTTTTCGAATTGCTAAACATTAGTTCCTCTGCATCTAGATTTTTCGACTGACATCGCGATTCTAACCTCAAATTTTATTATTCCCTACGAACGTTACTAAGTAGTTTTCCGCTACTGAAACAGAGAGCGCTGCGATGCGTAGACGAAAGCGCATCGGAGCGCGTTCAGATTGCATGTATTTTGGTCACCGCCTTCTCGAAAGCTGTGGTTTCAGTTGTCTGACGTTAACCAGATGTTAGCTAACAATTCACTGGTGCTTGATGATCTTGTAACTTCATTTTAACAAACAAGATGTTAAGAGTATTTTTAATATCGGTGGTGAAACCGGCCTTTACGGTTTTACATTTTTGTGTGAGCCTTTCCATGGCAAATGCATGAACATGCACATTCGCATTCACATGACTTTCTCTACCCATTACAACTTCACATAGTACCTTATTTATTATACATATAGAAATGCGATTCTTCTATTCAGTTGCTTTACGAATAGTTTTGCTTTCTCTTCCACTGACCTATAGTAGTAAGCAAGAGGAGGTATTATATCCCTTACACCCAAAAGAAAATGCTAAAGAAAAAGTCGTGTGGCATAAACAGTATATTTCAATGAGTTCTACTTTTTATTTCTCTACTACGTATAGTACGTAGGGGAAGTATTGTATTCCACCCAAAAATTCGATACCGAGATTTCACCGGAAATACTGTTTTGAGACACCTTGAATACAAATAAAGCATTTTTGGAAAATGTCCGTGTGTGTGTGCGTGCGAAAACTATAACTAAAAAACGAAAATTTGGATAAATACTAAACTTAGTATTTAGGTTCAATATTTTCCAAAGATGCGACACGAAGATTTTCAACAAAATCCCCCACCCCAGATTATCCTTTACATGGACGTTTTCGAAATTTTTGATTTTTTAAAAATGGCTCTAAAGATTTTGTTCAATATACCATAAATGAAATATATTTACATGACAAATTTCAATGAGTTCTACTTTTTACTTTCTCTACTACGCATAGTAAGTAGGGGAAGTATTGTATTCCACCCAAAAATTCAATATCGAGATTTCACCGGAAATACATGTTTTGAAACCCCCTGAATCCAAAAAAAGCATTTTTGGAAACATGTTCCTGTGTGTGTCTGTCTGTGTGTGTGTCTGTGAACAGCATAACTTAGAAACGAACATTCGGATAAACACCAAACTTGATATTTAGGTTCAAAATCTTCAAGAGACAAAATTGTACTACACAAAAAATGTAGATCGCGTTAAAATACACAATTTATGTTATATCTATTTTTTTGTTGAGTGAACCATTTTAGAGATATTGCTTGTTATTCCCTTAAATATTCCAATACTTCTACTTTTTCTCAAATTCGCTATTCATTTTTACTTTCTCTACTACGTATAGTAAGTAGGGGAAGTATTGTATTCCACCCAAAAATTCGACACCGAGAAATACATGTTTTGAGACCTCCTAAATAAAATAAAAGCATTTTTGGAAACATGTCCGTGTGTGTGTCTGTGTGTGTGTGTGTGTGTGTGTGTGTGTGTGTGTGTGTGTGTGTGTGTCTGTCTGTGAACAGCATAACTCAGAAACGAACAGTCGGATAAACACCAAACTTGGTATTTAGGTTCAGTATCTTCCAGAGATGCGACACGAATGTTTTCAAGAAAATCCCCCCACCCCAGATTACCCTTTACATAGAAAATGTTTCGAAAATTTTAATTTTCTCAAAAATGACTAACGATTTTGATTAAAATATCATATGTTTAATATATTTTTATGACAAATAAAATGTATATCTTGAATTTTCTGTGAATGTCTCCAAAAGCATTCTTAATTGTGAACGACTTTTACATAACTGGTAAACCGTAAGAGATAGACAACTTTTACTACACAAAAAATGTAGATCGCGTTAAAATAGACAATTTATGTCATATACATTTTTGTTGTTGAGTGAACTATTTTCGAGATATTGCTTGTTATTCCCTTAAATTTTTCAATACTTATTTTCTCAAATTGGAATTCGTTATTCATTTTTTTTGTCTTGGATATGCAAAGAGTATTAATCTGTGGCAAAGGGAATGGTGCTGCACCTAGCAACCAGCTATTAAGAGATATGTATGTGCTTAAAGGCTACTGTATTTCTATATTGCCCTTGTAGATATATATTCCCCTTACATCTACAAGAAAATTAGCAATAAGATAGAGTCTGCAAATGTTTATCTCGTGTAACATGAAGTAGATGGAGAATAAGCGTTTGTAAAAATAATTTGTACAAGAGTAGAGAAAGTCATGTGAGTGTAACACATCAGATTTTTTATGCTATAAACCGTTTATCAGTTATCCATTATTAAAGGTTAGAATTGTTCATTTCTCGGTCATTCTCTTTAAGTCCTTTCAACATTCACTTGTTCCTCGAGATATCATGGAAACAGTATGTAATTTTAAGGCCAGCGTATAGGGTCCAGTTCTTAAATATCTGACTATCGCTGTTCTGTTTCTATCTTATAACAAAATGTGTAATGTAGTTATTTCTGCAAACTGTATTTGGACTAAAATGTAGTGGATAGAAAAATAAACTTAAGTAAGAATAATTTGTATAATAAACGATAGTGGAGAGAAAGTCATGTAAATGTATCAAATCAGATTTTGTCTACTCTTATTTTTTTACCAGTTATGCAAAACTATAAAAAAGTTAATTCAAAATGATCATAACTTCACAGGCTATTTCCAGTTAATTCAAGGTACACATTTTATTTGCCATGAAAATATCTTAAACAATGAAAATTATTGGAGTAATATTTGAGAAAATAAAAAATAACGAAACGTTTTGCCTGTAAAGGGTAGTTTGGGAGGGGCAATTTCCTTGGAAACCTTCGTGTCGCCTCTTTCGTAAGTGGTGAAATTAAATGCCAAGTATTTCGTTTTTGAGTTATGCCATTCACATACAAATACATCTTTTAAAAAAACTTTTTAGTGGGGAGGAGTCAGTTATCTTGTATCTTATGTAGGTGATGAAGAAAGAAAAGAATTCGGAACACTAGCTTTAAATATACCGAAATTGAAATTCTCGCAGATACATAACCAACTTCAACGTTGACAAAATACTTTTATTGAATTGTTAACTGATAAAAATCCGTGCTGAACGTCATAAAGGTTTCTTTTTTTGACGACAACAAGGATCAATAAGAACACTGCAGAGTTTGAGAGATCATCAGGTGTAAGCTCAATGAAGTCTATTCATTTCTGCCCGTGTGTTCTACTTTAAACAAGTTGTGCGAGGGCTGTGAGATGAGAGAGAAAGGGGGAGAGAGAGCGAGAGCGACCGTTATTAAAAGTGCAGCGTGCACAGCACTCCCGCGGCTGGCCGTCCGGCCGGCCACTGCACCATCAAGCTGTTCTATTTTCAGTAGATCTCTGCATCATTTTGCCTGAGGAATACCAAGTCTTGCAGCCCTCTCATGACTCATCCAAACTGCCTCACCTCTAAAACTTCTCCCCATACGAGTATAACTATTTAAATTAAAAATCTCGTCTGAACACACACACTTTCTCTACCACCACAAATTTAAGAATGGTTTCAAACAAGCAAGAATGTTTCAAGATGCGGAAACAGAATTCAAATGCTTATTCGTGGTAACAAGCTCTTGCTATGGAAAGAAAAAAGAAGAATCGTAAGTTTTCAAGCGCGTTCGTCTTACGACGTACGCTTGGAAGCAGAAAAGTGGCCCATATAGGTTTTAAGTTGGTACTGAAATGTGTAGCGTCACTTCTCTACCTCCCCTCTTGCATAATAATAAACATTTGACTGACAAGTTGCTTACATCATCCCATAGAATGAGTTGTCTATGTTCTTCCTAGTCGAATACTGTTAAACTAATAATAATTATGATAATATTAATATAACTGACGTTAATAACCCGTTTATTTATAGTACTTTACGACTAACAGGGTCCCACAGTTCCTTACGTAAATAAATAAATATAATAATAATAATAATAATAATAATAAAAGTATCCCAGGTTACCAATGGTGCTATTATCTTACTAGCCAAGAGGGTATACGAAAACCTTTAGCTGAATTTCAGAACTAGTCTTAACATCTTTAAGTCAGAACAGGCCAGACGGCCAAATCTTTGTTGAATAAAAGTAACAACAATAATAATTGGTATAACTATTATTATGCTGCTGTTTAAATGCATAAGGACCAAGTAATTATTGAACTTGACAAATAGATCGAAATAATACCTTTTTGCTGCTATATCATTGGGGCAATAATTTTAGACTTCGTTTCCATTCTACTTCAGAAGAAACGTTTGACGTAAATACTATGGCTATTGTGGCTTAGTGAAATATGGTGTTGGTTAGATAAATGTGAAATTGTGTTCTGGTGGAACTGACCGCTCTTTCTGATCCCATATTTATTTTTCAAACTGTAGGCATGCAACATGGATTGCGAAGACGGCTAACGATACGAAAAAACATTGATCACAAATTAATGATATCTACATTTTGCTATAGTAAGCTTTTGTTTTATATTTTATGATTTCAGTTATATGAAATTGTAGCCAGTATGAAGAGGGCTTCACAGGCCATTTGCAGAAAATTTTGGACACATTTTATTAGTCAAGCAAATATTTTAAACACTGGGATTTTAATCAAAATCGTTAGAGCTGGTTTTTTTTTCAGAAAATGAAACATAACAAAAAAAATCTGATGTGATACATTCACATGACTTTCTCTATCCTTTATTTTTATTAGTGGGTATACAAATTATTCTTGCTGAAGCTTATTTTTCTATTTACTACATTCAATCCAAATAAACCTTTGCAAAAATAGCTATATCACACATTTCGTTATAAACACAAAGAGTCGCGATAGTCAACCTGAACACTGTATGCTGGCCTTAAAATTCCATACTGTTCCCATGATATCGCGAGAAACAACTGAAAATAGATGGGACTTTGAAAATATGACAAGTATTGAACAATTCGAACCTTCAGTAATGGATATGTCAGAAACGGCTTATGCATAAAAAAAACTTATTTTAAGTAAAAGGTGTATTTTAAAGAGATCTACAGTTCTGTGTGTGGTACGTTTTCGTCTACCGCTTAACTTTTACAAATTATACAAAATTATACAAAATTCCAGTGCCGAATGAAGACTTTCTAGGCTATTCCCAGAAAATTAAAAACAATTATAAGTCATATAAATCTCTTTCAAATATGGTATTTTAATCAAACTCGTTAGAGCTATGCTTTAGAACACAAAATGTTTCTAAAATGTTCCATTTAAAGGATATTTAGGGTTGGGGGTTTTTCTTGAAAATCTTCATGTAGAATCCTTAGAAGATACTGAATTCAAAAACTAAGTTTGGTATTTATCCGACTTTTCGGTTTTGAGTTATGCTGTTCACAGGCAGACAGCTTGGTATCTTCCCCTACTTACTATACTTAGTAGATAAAGTAAAAATTTTCCATGGCAGGGGGTAATTTGGGGCGGGGGAAATTTCTTCAGAATTCCCGTGTTGCATCCTAAACAGTGCTGGACTATGTACCTAGTGCCACTTCGTTTTTTACTTTCTCTACTACGTATAGTAAGTAGGGGAAGTATTGTATTCCACCCAAAAATTCGATACCGAGATTTCACCGGAAATATATGTTTTGAGACCACCTGAATCCAAAAAAAGCATTTTTATAAACACGTCCGTGTGTGTGTCTGTGCGTCTGTCTGTGTGTCTGTGAACAACATAACTCAAAAACCAACAGCCGGTTAAACACCAAACTTGGTATTTAGGTTCAGTATCTTCCAGAGATGCGACACGAAGGTTTTCAAGAAAATTCCTCCACCTCAGACTACCCTTTACGTGGAACATTTTTCGAAAATTTTAATTTTCTCAAAAATGGCTAACGATTTTGATTAAAATATCATATGTTTAAGATATTTTCATGACAAATGAAATGTATATCTCGAATTTTCTGAGAATGTCTCCAAAAGCATTCTTCATTGTGAACGACTTTTGCATAACTGGTAAACCATAAGAGATAGATAAAAGTTTACTACACAAAAAATGTAGATCGCGTTAAAATACACAATTTATGTCATATACAGTTTTTGTTGTTGAGTGAACCATTTTCGAGATATTGCTTGTTATTCCCTTAAATTTTCCAATACTTATACTTTTTCTCAAATGGGAATTCGTTATTCATTTTTTTTTGTCCTGGACATGCAAAGAGAATGGAATACTCCACATAGCAACCAGCTCTTAAAATATTTGACTGTCGCTCAAAGTCTACCAGTTCCCCTTGCATCTACAAGAAAATTAGCAATTAAGATTAACATCTCGATATCTCGATTAACATGAAGCATATGGAGAATAGGCGTTTGTAGAAATAGTTTTTACAAGAGTAGAGAAACTCATGTGAGTGTAAGACATCAGATTTTTTAAAATAATTAATACCCTGGAAATCAATTATTCACATAGAAATGTTGCACATGGGTTATCTTTATCACAAGAAACATGTTTTAAACTACATAACTTCAAAATTAAAATTAGTAAATTCAAATGGTACCTTGATTTAAAACTATGGAAAAGCAGATAGAAATACGCCATTGAAACAAGTGGCCTCAAGTGTTGGGGAGGTAACTGTGACTATCGGCATTTGTTTAACATGGCTGAAGCAATAGCAGACAACAGCCTGTCCACTTACGAAGCAGCAGTAGTGGTAGTGCTCGGTGCCTCATCCAGAACGTTACAGTTGTGAAGCTATTCTCAGCAGCAGGTAAGCTAATAAACAAGTAAATAATTTCGTTGAAGCGTACACATCAAAGAGCGACTCTGGAGCACTCTTCTCTTCATTATGTACTACCTGCAGTAGTAAATTAAACACCGATGTACGGCAGCTATCCGTATAATGACTGAAAGCACTCGGCTATGAAATTTGCTTCCAGGGCGGAGCGAAATTAGAACGAGCAACCCGTAATGACTAAGAGTTTGGGCGCATTCTCAAGTGAGTGGGTGCTTCATTCGATATCGGCTGTTGCTGGCTCTTCACATACCTGCACTAGGTCGTAGATAAACCCACCAGCGTTTTCTGATCTAAAACATTACAGGATTTTCTCTATCAATACACGTTCATATATACGAGGTGTGAGCAAAAAGTTTCCGGAATGACGTCATAAATACTACACAGCAGTTTGTTTTGTCTAATCTGCACTGCCACTCTCGAAGTAGTGTCCTAGGAAGTTGATACACTTGTCCCAGCGCTTCTGCCACTGCTGAAAGCACCACTGGAAGTCCTCTTCTTTCAACATGTTCAGAGCCTTCTGCGATTCGCGATGGATGACATCAATGTCCTCAAAACGGTGTCCTCGCAGCCGCATTTTAAGTCGCGGGAAAAGAAAAAAGTTCGCTGGTGCCAAATGTGGAGAATAGGCGGGATGGGAAACAGTGTTCATCCTATTTTTATCAAAAAATTGGCGAACAGAAAGGGCTTTGTGCGCGGGCGCATTGTCATGATGCAGGAACCAGTCACCACTCCTCCAAAATGCTTTAACACTTCCAAAGGAGAGTCCTAACGAGCCAGAAAGTTCTCTTATTGTAATGCGCCTATAATTTAAGACCATTTCCCTCACCTGATTGATGTTTTCATCAGTTTTGCTGGAACAGCGTCGCCCCGAACGATCTGCATCTTTAACTGATGTCACCCACTTTTAAATTTCGAAAACCACTCAAATGCTTGAGTTTTGCCCATAATTTCCTCCTCATAAGGTGTTCTTAACATTTCATAGGCTTCTGTAGCAGTTTTACCCAGTTTAAAGTAAAATTTGATGTTCGTTGTTTATTCTTCGTAATCTGACATTTTTGCAACGCGGAAAAATCGCAGTACATGCAAAACACGTGTTCACTTCAGAGCGTCTACCTCGTCACTGCATGGTCACAGGAAGCCACGTGACCTCTCATTTTTATCGGGAAGGAACGCTGCATGTACAGTCTGGGTAAGAATTTAAGAAATATCAGCGTCAGCTTTGTTGTGAAGCCATTCCGGAAACTTTTTGATCACACCTCGTATTTATTCATTATGTGGTAGTAAATGGCGGAAGTGTGCGCGCTGCCTTGCAGTTGCAGTGGTCCACCGCTTAGATGGCACCGCTGCTGCTTGCGACAGAACGATCTGATTTTTTTTTAATTTTTTTGGGGGGGAAACAGGAATAAAGTTCTGAGGAAAAACAAGAATATGTATATAGGTAATAGAGAGGAAAAAGAGGAATAGAAGGATTTGTTGCTGTTGTGGCGCTATTTATTGGGGACATAATGGTGATCATGGTGGCTGGTACCATCGAAGCAAACCCGCTGTTTGGGGGTAAATACGTAGATGAGGCGAAATTCTCCGCTGTGGGGGTCAGGTATCCGACATGGCCGTAGCCCTGACAGGGACCTGTGAACTGAGCTGACATAACAGGTCATGAAGGCTCCGAGCCTGGGCCTGTTACCTCCAGGCATTCGGTGTATGTCCAGGGAGATCTGGACAGCGTTGAAGTCTGTGGTGCGGTGATCCTAGGTCGTCTGGAGGCATGATGTAGGGCTGGAGGGTCCTAATCAATCTTGTTGCATGATCTGCGATGTTGTGCCGAAGGTATTCATTTCCCAGCCAGGTGGTGCGGTGTGTTGAGTCTATTTCCCTGATGGTCGTGGCGTGTTGTGGAGCTATGGAGTCTGTTATGGTCTTGAAGTGCGTGTTGAAATGTTCTTCTAGCGTGGTGACGCGGTCGGATAGGGCCAGCAACTCGGCGTGTAGATCCTGAATTGCTTCAAGGAGGCCGTTGTTGCTGGCCGTGTTCTTCTCAACTACAGCGTTGGTGTACGCCAACTGGTGCTCTAGTTGAGAGGTGTCGATCTGCGGTGGTAAATTGATGGTCTGCTGTGGTGGTGCGACGGAACGAAACCATGCATGCACTACTTATGGTCTGTTCAGAGGCTTTTGAGACTGTGGAAAGGGGAGATAAAGAGCCGCCACACGATCCCGACCTTGCCGCGACTAACCGGTTTTCTACCTGCGCCTACCGCTGTCTCGAAAGACTGAACAGACAATACTAACTGCTATAAAACATCAGTAACTTACAGTTTTGAAGACTTCAACTGCTGCAAATCTTTGAGTATTTCTAAGAATATTATCTGTGCTAGACGAAGTGATCTCCTCCTTTATTTCTTTAAGAAGAAAAATTTGCATTTCAATACTTAATAAAATATAAGTTTAGGTAGGAGAAATATCACATGTCCTTCACAGTAACTTAACTGAGGCCATTTAAGCCATCCAGGCATTTAAAAACTATATCCCTCCACTAGCTGTTTGCATAGGATAACTTTCCAGAGACAAGCTTTTTTCTACACATACAGAATGTATCTTTATTGGTATCATATATTTAGGGTGCGTGTTTCTGACATCAAAACAGTAAAAAAGTTCATATGAACATAGGTCTGAAAATCATTTATTTCAGAGTTACAACACAAAATTGAAAGTTACAAAAATTGCTGGAAGTGGCTTCCTCTTGCTTCGATGCATGCAGTAAGCCTGTGTTTCATGCTCTGGCGTACTCTTTTGAAAATTCCTGGTGTGTTTCGTATTTGGTCATATCCAGTTTGGATACGTCCCCCCAAAATGTCAACATCAGGTACAGGAGTCCCATAAACCAAGACTTCAAATGTCCCCAGACGAAGAATCAGTCGATCCAGCAGGCCATGCAATGTGTCCCCCTCGATCAATCCATCTTTGCGGAAATCGATCATTCAAAAACTTACGAACTATCATACTGAAATGAGCTGGAGCATCATCGTGTAAAAACCACATTCGTTGGATGATGTCCACAGGCACATTATAGTTAAGTGATGCAACTCATTTCTGAGAAACTGGAGATAGGTTCAGACGCCGAGGGAAGAAGTAGGGTCCAATAAGGTGAGCATGAATGATTCCACCCCAAACGTTGAGAGAGAACCTCTGTTGATGGTTGTCCTGTCGTACTTCATTAGGATTTTCAAATGCCAGTTATGAGTGTTATGAAAATTGAAGATGCCGTCGCGAGTAGGTAAAACCAACCTCATCCGTGAATAAGATACAGGCTAGGACATTGATGAACACAGCGCACTGTTGTAACATGCGTTGACAGAAACGTCTCCTTGGCTCAAAGTCCATCCCATTTAATCCTTGCACACAATGAAGGCGATACGGGTACAAAAGGTTTTCATGCAGAATTCTCCAGATAGTTGTATGACGAACTGTTTCCCTTACAGCCATACGTCTTGTGCTTTGTGATGGGTCTGCATCCACAGCACGAAGAACTCGTTCTTCAAGCTCAATGCCTCGTACCGCTCTTGGTCTTCCAACATCTCTAGCACTCCTCTCAAATACGCCATTCTCTCTCAAGCGTTGGTGAATTCGTGCGAATGTTCTTACATACGGTAACGGCCTGTCAGGGTACCTTTCTGCATAAAGTTTACGTGCTCGTGCTGCATTGCCGTCTGCACGGCCATACGTGTCTGTTCACTCATGGGATACATCTTCTTTGACCTATAAGAACGAAACGGTTGATTTTCAGACCCATGTACACAAACATTTTTTTACTGTTTTGATGTCAGGAACACGTCCCCCAAATATATGACACCAATAAAGATACACCTGTATATCTAAGAATACCCGAAACACTTCTTGATGAATACGCGAGATATGCACGGCTAGAATCGAATTCCTTAACATCCGTTATTTAATGTTCGAATTACTCAATACTTGTCATTCTTTTATAAGTTCCATCGATTTTCAGTTGTTTCTCGCGATTGCATGGAAACAGTACGGAGTTTTAAGGCAACATATAGCGTTCAATTCTTAAACTTGTGACTATTCCTGTTCTCTTTGTATATCTAATGAAATGAGTAACGTAGTTATATTCGGCAAATGTATTTTTGGATTAAAATGTAGTAAATAGAAAAAATAAGCTTTAGTAAGAAGAGTTTGTATACCCACTAATAAAGATAGAGAGTAGAGAAAGGCATGTGAATGTATCACAAACATTCAAACTTGTGTTCTTTCCTTAAGCTCAATGTCAGTAAGAATTTTCAACTTTTCCTTATTTGAAAGTTCTCACGACATAAAACTTTACTACTGAAAAAAACTGTACGCATAGACGTAAAACAAAATAAAATAGACGGTGTAACAAAGTTTTGATTGAATATGATGTAGTGTTCGATTGAATGATAAACCAAAACTGAATAATAAACTAAGTATGCACTTTGATATTGCTCTGTAATATTCTCTTTGTGATTCCCCCACAAAAGTCTATTCTTCTGTTAAGAAAGAATTCAGTTTAAATTCAAATACTGCATTCCACGTTTATTTCTTATATTTGATTACCAGAAATAGTGTCTGCGTAAAAAGAGCTCATAAAAAGGGACTAAACCATTGTTTTCCTTAAGGTTTGAAATGTACTAGTATGGGTATAGGCATAGGTTATAGGGGGACATCTCGCGTACGTCACAGCCTACATAGATTTGTGGCTACCAACCTCCCCAAGAGGAAGGGAAGAAGTGAAAAAAACCACAGGAGGTTACATGCCGCGGGTGGGCAGGCCACAGAGACGCGCGGTAGTCCCTAACAGTTCCAGGCACGAAGACCCGTCACACTGTTGGAGCTGCCTAGACAAGGCGATGAACGACCCGTCAACCAAGCAGCCCTCTGGTGTCCACGGGGAATACGCTTTCCTTTGAGCAAGCAACGTACCACTATACTGATACGAAACATAGAAACACACTTTTAAGATGAGAGGGAAACGAAATGAAAGGAAATCATGATAAATGAGAAACCAGACCAGCGTTCGCCTACAGACCAGGGAAAACCAAGAAAAACCCAAAGCCAGAGTGGGAGGTCGACGGGAATCGAACCCGGGACTTCCCGAATGTGAATCTCTCAGTTGTCGCGGAGCTATCTCGCTCGGTAAATATACCAGTGTTATTTTATCTGAATAATTCAGATCCGAATAAACTAAAGTATTAAATATTAAATACCACAAAACACTAAACAAATACATACCAGAGAAGTAATAGATCAAATATTAATTTTAATTTTTCTCAAAACATTGTCTTTTCTTATGTGCCCTCGTCTTGCTCTGGGAATAAGTCTGAGTCTCCAACAAGCTTGGTATTTTGATGACCTCAGAACGCGACCGAAATTATGATATTGAATGCTTGGTTCGAACACAAGGTTTCCTCAACCTAGGTACCAGACAGAGAAGCGATTTTTTAAACAGTGGAGCGTATAAAATGTAAAGTTTAGTTTGTAGTGCTGCTCTCTGTGGTGGTTAACTTTGCTTCGCTCAGCGTACGAAACAACCGCCCCCAATGCAAACTTTTACATTTTGCTTGTTTAAGGCTTCGCTGTAAACGGAAGTGTTTTGTTTCTGTACACGGGTTCCTAAAATTGTAAACCAGCTAGTTTGTGGTTCAGTTGCAGAGGGATGTCGGATCGAACATAAAAGCAGCGCTGACTAGGATTTTCTTGTCCTCACACGAGGCGACTAAAACAAATGAACTCAAAACAAAAGCTTTGGCTGATAAATGTTAAAACTTTATTGGTAAGGAAATATGTCACTCTGAATATTGTAGCGATATTTCCGCCGATTAAGAACACATAAAAAAGGAATTCTATAATAATTATATTTTAGGAATTATTAATAATTAATTAATATTCAATTTGATAAATTTTCATAATTTTAAACTCATAGGATTAAAAATTGTATCAATCGAAAGCCCTTCATAAGCTGTAAATATGTTTTAAATTCCAATAATATTGTTAAATAAATAAAGGGTAACTGCATAAGAAAAAGTGCAAGATTTAGGCAAGAATAAGAGTAGCTTCGTTTTAGACTGTCCATTATGTTTTCTAGCGTGGGGCCATAAAAATCGAAACCTTGTTTTGTACTTCGTGGGTATGAGGCAACGGACATTTCTTACAGTTAAGCTTTGAATTTTCAACTAGGGGACCAATAAACGTAGGTAATAAGTGCGAGAACCAATTGAAACATACGAAGACGCAGTGACATGTATAAAATTTGGAGGACAGCAGTCGTTGATATATGTGAATATGCGAGCGTGGTTTTGGGGTAAGGAAACACGCATCACGTTCAGTCAAACAAAAAAAAAAAAAAAGATAAAAGTTCCGAAATTTACGAAATGCCGCAATCATAAAGTAATGCATGTGGAATAATTATATAGAGTGTTAGATTGCCGTTGAAATTATTTTATCCAAGATAATAGATAACTTAACACGCCGCAAGTAATGAATTCAAGTTCGCGGGAATCAAAAGAACGGTGATAGAGCGCCTTAAATAATAAATGATTAGCCGGAGCAAAACGTTAGTGGACCAAAGGGTGATAATATTCTTATATAACAACCGTACGGGGTAGAAAAAGAACAAGAATCTTGCAGGTTTTCTGGCAGGAATACGCGTTTAGTGAGGAAGTAAAAACGTTTTCTTCAAGAATAATATCCTAGTGTCACCCCTCCCGCAATCGTAACCTGACAATAACAGTAGGGAGTTTCAGACCGATTCGCCGACAATTGACCCTGAGATGCGACGTCCATAAGTGCTTCCTGACTGATATAGGCGATCTCGATGCCTGAAGACTTCACTTACAAGAGTGAAGAGTAAGAGTAACACAACAAAGTAGCGCACAAAAACGCTACACTATCCTGTGGTGCATTATTGTTGAGCTCAATCATACATTTCTAACCACACTTGCTTCAAATTTTAGTTCCCCTACTAAAGAAACCAAACGCAGGTAAAATAAACGACGACTGCGAAAGTGGAATGTTGACAAAACAGAAATGAAACAACTGTTTTGTATTTAAATTACCAATGATAAATTCATACGTATATTACAGTATTCATGTTATCAAAATTAATTGATTGGGTGCTAACAAAACTGGGCTAACCTCCACTTTACCATCACCAAGGAAAGTCAACCTTTGCAAATGCCAATAAAACAAATCTGCCATAGATTCTAGCATATATAAGAATAAAATAGCAATACACACATCTTAACGGAGCGGGATGGCTCAGGCGGCAGACGGCAACGTCCGTGGTCCATATCCAGGAGGTCCAGGTTCGATTCACGGTAACTGCCCAATCTGACCATGGGGTTTTTGTCGCCTAGGCGAATGCTTGGGTAATGTATTCTACCACGATTTCGCCTTTCCTCAATTTCTTTTCATTTCATCTCTCCCTTTCACGTTTCAGGTGTATTTTCAGGTCCTACGGTGCTGGCGGTGTCGGGCAGATGGCGTAGAAGTTTGCGCATTGAAAAGATTTTTCCCCGTGAAAGTCAGGGTGCTTTGTTCCGCCTGTAAGGGTCGCCTCGTCGCCCTCTCTCGGGATTCTGTACCTCTACTGGTACGTGAGTGTTCAGGCTGGAAATATTAGGGACTTCTGCGCGTCTCTGTGGACCTGTCTGCCTGACCCTACGGCACCTTCACCCCATTCCTGCTCCCGGGGGGTGTAGCCACAATAGAACAAGCTGATCGCAGTGGCGAGGTGTTTCCCTCGATAAACACATAACAGTACTTCATCCTACACCCATGTTACAAGTTACACCATTTGTGCGGCCTCCTGTGTAAGGTGTCAAGCGAGCCTAATTTTGCTACAGAATAACAAAATTACTTGTTTTCAATACTGTC
This sequence comes from Deroplatys truncata, assembly GCA_030765065.1. Taxonomy (NCBI): domain Eukaryota; kingdom Metazoa; phylum Arthropoda; class Insecta; order Mantodea; family Mantidae; genus Deroplatys; species Deroplatys truncata. The sequence goes on along the minus strand of CM060982.1, from coordinate 75,687,439 downwards.
ACAAAGTTACAAACGTTCCATCTCATCACCAGGTCCCAGATTCTGTTGCGTCACAGACATTGCTAACCCATTCTTAAATCCTTACCATGGGGCCCGGATTACGAAAATGCATATTTATTAGGTAATTTTATGCAATTTTCTACCTTTAAGGCAACTTTCGACTTTAACGCATTATTTTGTCATTTTCTTACCCTTCTAGTCTTTATTTAGTCCTTTTCTTGAATTTGCATTCAGTATATAGAAAGTTTTTTATGTTGCTGACATTTTACAAAAGGATAACTTTTTAAACTTCGAAAATTTCACCATTCAAGTAAGAAATAAGAGTAACTTTCTACGATTACTCACATTCTCAGAAGAAATAATCAGATTCCTATTTAATGGTTAGTCTGGAAAGAGTTGCTTGTGGGTGCAGGGATGGTTATTATCAGAGAAAAGGTATAATTACTGCTATGAATTCATGTCCCAAATTAGGGATGAGATAGGCCAGTTTTCCCTTTTTCGTGTTAAGTGCGTGCAAGTAAGGTTGCTATTGTTGTTTTGCTTGTCTCGTGTGAAGTCTGTTCACAATGAGTTCTATATAATCTCAGAACTCAAAAGAATTAATGCGACAGACTTGTAAGAACTGCTTCAAAGGCTATTTTCTTAGCTTTCTTTTGAAATTCTACAAACAAGAATACGGAACAGAAATATTTTAAATACATTTTCTAAATTATGGCATTATTATTCTTATACGTAATTTTCCTACTTGTATAGCAGTTATATCCACGTATAAAATGTATGCATAAAATTGAATTATAGATTTTTGAATATTCATTTTAATAAATTAGGTAAACATCAATTTTAGGTATTTTTTTGTAATTACGTCGTTTTTTAAAACTTTTAGTTACATTATAAGAATTTTTCAAACAAAATTTGAGCCGTGCTCATCACACAAATATCCTTAAGACTAGCCGAACTCAGAAACGATAAATAACAGTTTTTACTTTATCTACTACGTGTAGTAAGTAGGGGAAGTATTGTATTCCACCCAAAAATTCGATACCGAGATTTCACCGGAAATATATGTTTTGAGACTCCCTGAATCCAAAACAAGCATTTTTGGAAACATCTCCGTTAGTGTGTCTGTGTGTCTGTGAACAGCATAACTCAGAAACGAACAGTCGGATAAACACCAAATTTGGTATTTAGGTTCAGTATCTTCCAGAGATGCGAGACGAAGGTTTGCAGGAAAATCTCCCCACCCCAGATTACTCTTTACATGGAACATTTTTCGAAAATTTTAATTTTCTCAAAATTGGCTCTAAGGATTTTGATTAAAATATCATATCTTTAAGATATTTTCACGACAAAGAAATGTATATCTTGAATTTTCTGGGAATGTCTGCAAAAGTATTCTTCATTGTGAACGACTTTTGCATAATTGGTAAACTATAAGAGATAGACAAAATTTTACTACACAAAAAATGTAGATCGCGTTAAAATACACAATTTATGTCATACACTTTTTTTGTTGAGTGAACCATTTTTGAGATATTGAATGTTATTCCCTTAAATTTTCAATACTTTTTCTGACATTCGTTATTCATTTTTTATGTCCTGGACCTGCAAAGAGAATGGAAAGCGCCGCATAGCAACCAGCGCTTAAAAATTTTGAGTATCGCTTAAAGCCTACCAATTCCCCTTGCACCTACAAGAAAATTAGCAATAAGATTAACATCTCGATTAACATGAAGCATATGGAGAATAAACGTTTGTAAAAATAGTTTGTACAAGAGTAGAGAAAGTCATGTGAGATTTTTACAATATATCGAACCATGTAATATATATATATATATATATATATATATATATATATATATAATGGTTGGTCCGTTTTTTTTGCGATCGCCCAGTCAAATCTTTATGTTCACATTACATTACTCGTCAGCTTGGACTGGTTTCAAATCAAGCTTACTGATATAAGATTATAAAAAATGTTTATACGTGGTATAAAGCTCTTGGGAAAGCAAAGAAAATAAAGAATCGAAATCTTTCAAGCAACTGTTGTGACGTTTGCTAAGGTGCAACACCGAATATTTGAAAATGGTTAACAAAAGGGTTAAACTTAGGAAAACATTTGACACAAAATGCGTATTAAAATGAACTCTACATTTTCCTTCATTAAGTTTCGTATGCCTCTTAAGGTTTTCTAGTTGTACGACATTGCACAAATAAAGGGGACTTCACAAGACATTCACTAAAATTTTAATATGTACGTCTTATTTCTCATATAATATGTCAAATAGTGATAGTTTTATCAGAATCGTTAAGCAGTCTTTTCAAGAAAATTAAATAAAAAAATCTGTGTTGCACTCACATGACGTTGTCTACTCTTGTAAAAACTATTTTTACAAACGCTTATTCTCCATATGCTTCCTGTTAATTGAGATAAACATTTGCAGAAACTAGCAGCGGGGCATTCCATTGCATTTACATGTTCAGGAGAAAAAAAAAAAAGAATTCCCATTTGAGAAAAAATATAATTATTGGAAAATTCAAATAAATAACAAGGAATATCTCGGAAATTGTTCGCTCAAAAAAATGCACGTGACAATTTGCGTGTTTTAATGAGATCTACATTTTTTGTGTAGTAAAATTTTGTCTATTTCTTACGGTTTACAAGTTAAGTAAATATTATTCACAATGAACTGACTTTTGGGACATTCACAGAAAATTCAAGATATACGTTTAATTTGTCATAAAAATATTTTAAATATATGATATTTTAATCAAAATCGTTAGCCATTTTTGAGAAAATTGAAATTTTCGAAAAATGTTTTATGTAAAGGGTAGCCTGGGGTGTGTGGATTTTCTTGAAAATCTTCGTGTCGCATCTTGGAAAGTTACTGAACCTAAATACCAAGTTTGGTATTTATCCGATTTTTCGTTTTTGAGTTATGCTGTTCACAGGCACACGAACCTTTTTCTAAAAACTTTTTTTTTTATTCAGGGCCTCAAAACATATATTTCAGGTGAAATCTCAATATCTAATTTTTGGGTGGAATACAATACTTCCTCTACTTACTAAACGTAGTAGAGAAAGTCATTTTGCGTGTAAATAACAGTTTCGGGAGGAGGGATATTCTTGAACAAATCCTCATGCCGCATACGTGGTCGAAGCTGAACTTAAATACCAAGTTTCGTATTTTACCTACTTTTCGTATTGGAACATACACACACGTACAGAGGGCCTTTATTTTAAAAATACTTCAATACTTCCTGTAGTTATAATAGGTGGAGGGATAGAAAGCAACATTACATTTTTTCTGTTCCTTTCTTTATTTAAGTTGTGCTAACAATGCATTTAAATCAAACTATGTAAAATGTAATTATCCGTACTTAATAACTACTTGTAGTTGTATTTTATTCACTGCAGAAGTATTTTCAAGGAGAATAAGGTGTATATATATATATATATATTGAAATCTTATGAAAAGCCTAGGAGATTTTCTTCGTTATATAAAGATTTGTATAATTGGGAGAGACCAAAACTAAAAACCTCTAGTATGGCAATTAAAACGCGAGGCAGCATTTTTAACACTTAAATGATTTCAGTCTAATTATATAACAAATAAATTCAATAACAGCCCGCCTTAAAGCAATATGTGTATGTAACAAGATATAAAAGGTGTATATTACAGTCATTGCATATGTTTACATTATTGTATACATGTGTAATAATGTTATGTGAATGCATTACGTAATTTAATAATGTAGGAGCTGTGAGAATAATAGGTTAAAGGTTGCTAACAATGAGGTAACAATGAGGTAACCTTGAGGCGATAATGAATTTGAAAGTTTAACAATACTACTTGTAATTCTTGGAAACAATAATGTAATTTTTGTGACAGTTTATAAAATAGCCAATCAACAACCAGAAAAAGCTTTAGTAAAATGAAGCTATTCTATTGGACTAGGATTAGCCAATCAGAAACTAAAATGGAGCAAAATTTACAAATTCAGAATTCAGTTGCTTGTAGACAGTTGCTCATAACCGGACGTGCTGGTTGTAGACAGTGTTCCTAACCAGACGCGAGATGCGTCCTCGAGAAATTTAATACGTATTCAGTATGAGACGAAAAATAGTTTACGTGTTAAAAAGTGCAAGTAATTAATAAAAAAAATCTCACAGCTCTCTCTCCCCCTATCAGTGAAGTGTTATTTAAATCGTGTCAAGCATTAATAAATGGAGTAAGGTAAAATTATTATCTGTGTAAGCCTACATTCTTCAGTCGCACCACTCCCTGCTAAGACATTCATGTCTCTAAAAATAAATACTGATGCAGCCGAGGCAAACATAAATATATAATATTTAAAGAAACAGTCAAAATTACAAAGTTAATATTTTTTAAACATTTTTAGGGCAAAGGCCACCGGAAAGTACATTTAGGGCGAAGGCGACCGGAAACGTTTTACCATACGTGCGGTTGCAACTACTTCAAGTTCGGCTCCCCAACATTAGAACTACAATACAACACCTAAAATAAAAACTACTTCAAACGTATCTTGAATTAAAGTGCTATTTATTTTTATTTACTTTTATGTAACTGTGTAAATATTAGAGACAGACAACACTTATTGTGGAAAAAATACAGGTATGCTTAAATTACAAATATTTTTGGTATTATCTACTCCTGAAGCAATTACTATTTTCGTTCAAGATTTCCATTAATTTTAGCTGTACGCTACGAAATATTCTTTTGTTTCTCTTAGATTGTGCAGAGAACTTTTAGCACCGAGGCATGCACTTACATTGACCTGAATTTTCTAAACAATTGACTATAGTCTAGGCGCTTCTCTGCAACTGCAATAAAACTTGTATTGAAATCACTTCTGGCAAATATTTATATTAACTGGTAGAAATTAGAAAATTAAGATTTGATGGAATAAACTGTTGAATAGGTACGAAAATAATCGATAATTAGTAGAAAACGCAATGTGAACTTTACATATCGATGTTTTTTCTGTGTGTGTGTGTGTGTGTGTGTGTGTGTGTGTGTGTGCGCGCGCGCCTAAATTTTTGCAGCAAATTTCGCAACATTAGATACCACTCTAACGCTATAGCCTAGCAACGAGAAAGGATGATATCGCAAATTGCTTTGGGCACATAAAGGAATGCATGTATCGGCCTCAAGGGCATACAAACAGCTACTGCAGGATGTATATATGTGAGGGGCGGGCAAATCAATACGCAAGGGACAACACAACGGGCCACACACGCACACCTGCCTGTTGATTTCGATACCTCCGTCCTTTGCTTAAGCTTTTCTCTCCCACTTTCCTTCTATATTTGCTGTTATTATTCATAGTATTATTTATTTTATTGATTTAAGACTCAACAAAAATCATAATGCAGGATGTATTAAAAATATGTCATTTGTATGTGGATGTTTAAGGGGGATGTAGCTTATGAATATAAGATATTTGTTATAGCATTTAATTTGATAGACTATACATTTGAGAACAAGTACCCGGTGTCGTTTGTTAGTTTTCCATCTTTAAGTTCATTTAAAAATGTAAATATATTGGCAATACAACTGTGTCACGCCCCTTTTTAAGATCAGGTACCAGCTGTGGGTTTATTTGTGTGTGTTTATATTATTATATTGTTATTTATTCCACTAAATTATAAATATTTTAGTAACTCAAGTGAATCATCACAAGCGTAGCCAAAAATCACAGTTTAAAATGCAAGAATAGTTAAAAATGTGATTTTAAAAATTTAGGTTAGCCTGGTACATGTTGAAATATCTGAACTCAATTTTTAAAATTCATTTATTTTACTGAGTTAATTTGAAATGAGTTTCAAAGCTATGAAATTTTCAATAATTGTTCAAAATATATTGCTGTATATCTGTAACTAGGATAGCAATATTTCTTTAATTAAATTATGATTTAGAAGGTTGCATGTCAGGGGAAAAAACTTTCACTGTGTTAAACTCAAAATTTTATACATAACAAAATTTCAATTACACACCAAATATTGCAGTTCAGTGATCTTATAACCCACCAAAGATCATAGACTAAAATGTTCAAATAGATTGCATTACTGGAAATTTTAGTTAAGATTTTTTATAATAAAGAATATAAATGCTAGATATAATATTCGTTGCAAAACACATAGCCCTGGGTATTTTATTTATTTTCCATTAAAATACGGCTCCTTATCGTCGTAAATGCAAACTTTCAGGTCTGTAACTTAAAAACTATAGTTGTAATGATTTTTACTTTCTCTACTACGTATAGTAAGTAGGAGAAGTATTGTATTCCACCCAAAAATTCGATACCGAGATTTCACCGGAAATACATGTTTTGAGACCCCCGAATCCAAAAAAAAACCATTTTTGGAAACATGTCCGTATGTGTGTGTATGTGTCTGTGTGTCTGTGAACAGCATAACTCAGAAACGAAAAGTCGGATAAACACCAAACTTGGTATTTAGGTTCAGTATCTTCCAGAGATGCGACACGCAGGTTTTCAAGAAAATCCTCCCACCCCAGATTACCCTTTGCATGGAACATTTTTCAAAAATTTTAAATTTCTCAAAAATGGCTAAAGATTTTGATTAAAATATCATATGTTTAAGATATTTTCATGAAAAATGAAATGTATATCTCGAAGTTTCTGGGAATGTCTCCAAAAGTATTCTTCATTGTGAACGACTTTTGCATAACTGGTAAACCATAAGGGATAGACGAAATTTTACTTCATAAAAAATGTAGTTCGCGTTAAAATACACAATTTATGTCATATACATTTTTTTTGTTGAGTGAACCATTTTCGAGATATTGCTTGTTATTCCCTTAAATTTTCCAATAATTATACTTTTTCCTCAAATGGGATTTCGTTAGTCATTTTTTTTGTCCTGGTAATGCAAAGAGAATGGAATACTCCACATAGCAACCAGCTCTTAAAATATTTGACTATCGCTTAAAGCCTACCATATTCCCCTTGCATCTACAAGAAAATTAGCAATAAGATTAACATCTCGATTAACATGAAGCATATAGAGAATAAGCGTTTGTAAAAATAGTTTGTACAAGAGTAGTGAAAGACGCACACGCACACGCGCACACATACAAGCTGAACGTTAAGAATTGGGTTTTAGTTTAAGGGTGCCTCATTATACACGCTAACATCAGTAATTTGTCCAAAATCTAAAACCTACAATATTACGTACATTTGGGGAAGTGAAAGTAGCCCGTATAAGAACAAGGGGATTTAACTTGCTACTGACATATTATGTGGCTCCGCCCTCTTCAAGAGTCAACATTTTAATTCCGCTCTTAGATAATTGCAATCACTTAAATTAAATTAAGTTTTATTTATGGACGCTCTTTAACTGCTGTGGTTCTATATATATTCTATATTGGGCGTGAAAGACCGGTAATTTTGCTCAGAGGCCGCTTTATGAAGCTTGAGGTTCTTTTACGTGCCGTAAATCTACGACACGGGACCACCGGCTTTACTTCCCTTCCGATGGAAGCCATGCCAAGGATTTTTACGCCCGAAAATCCATCGCCCTCCGCCGGGTTTGAACCCGCGACCTTGTGAACTAGAGGCTAGCACGGTACCACTAGTCCACTGAGGACGACTGCAATCACTTGACAAGTTAACTTATGCTATTCCAAAATATGGGCGAAGTCAATGAATTGTCTATGTTCTTGTTAGTTGAATATCGATAAGAATGACATAATAGTCCATTTAACAGCAATTTTTGATACTAGGGCACAATCAGTGCATTATGCGATAATAGAAAATAATAATAATAATAATAATAATAATAATAATAATAATAATAATAATAATGGTAATTTAGAAAGGAAATAGTAAACAGAAAGGAAACATTCTATTTTCCTACTAGCTAAGAAGGTGCTTAGGACCCTTATCCAGGTGGCAGGAGCCAGTTTTAACATCCTGACATCAGAACAGGTTAAAATCCTTTCTAAAATAATAATAATAAATAATAACAACAGTAATAATATACTGATATATAAAGGTTTATGTCCTGCGCCGTGTCACAGTGGGCTGGAGTGTGCTGCTCTGGTTCTCGGCCACGGAATGCACCCGGATTCGATCCCACCCATAGTGGTGCGGATTTTAGGTCCCGGGTATAGGACCGTGAGGAAAGTGAGGAGCTGCGATAGGCAGCGGTCCTGGCCTCAAGAGCCAACTTTCCGGCTGGGGGCTGCGTGATGCTGGCCACATCACCTCCCCGTATTGGTTGGATGATCACCCATCTCTGCTGTGCACACGTGGGCGTGAGGCCGGCAGTCGGGTTGGTAGGCAGAGGCCTTTCGCGGGCTGTAGCGCCACAGAATTAAGTTTTTAATATAAATTTATATACCAAAGTAATAATAGTAATATTTATTCAGTGCTAAGACAAATACATAATGGAGTCTATGGAAACTGACTCTTGTAACTTATCCCATAGACATCCAGATATTACAGTTTAATTTACACTTTTCCCTTCTATATATACTATTTTCAATAATGAGATTGACAAATTAACATTTGTCGACAGACCATTTCCATTTCAACCTAGCCTTCCAAAGAAAATTCTCCTAATTGTCTTCTCTGCGATTGATTAATGAACATTTTCCTAATCGCTATAGCTTTATTACTTCTAAGTCATTTATCTTTGATTAGTTGGTTCCTTTACATTTCATCAAAATATGTGCTCCATCTTAGTTATCCCCCACAGAATGGGCATATATCTTTCATGACATTTTCCCTTAATTTCCATACCCCTAGCCGGAACCATGCAATGACTTCCCTCTCCTTTTTATTACATATTTCTAAATAAGTAATAATATAGAGGTAGATAAATACATCGAAATTATAATCTCTTGGCAGCAATAATTTTAGACTGCGTTTCCATGCCTACTTTAGAAGAATCGATTGACATAAATATTGTTGTGCATTTCAGCACTGCAGGTAACTCATTTCTCACCCATCCATCCCATTACAAGTCGAGTCCCTAATCATATTACGTTGGGCTAGCAATTTGTAGTTGTTTACACGAATTAGAGTAGAATTCATTAAGAGAGGTTATTTGTGACCCGTAATTTGGTTAACAAAGAATATAACAATGCTCACTGGCTCGTGTTTGTTTCTCGGGATTTGAATCAAGCCAGGCAGACTTGTGAGACTGAGTGGAGTCTCCTGTTAGATAAATGTGGAAAATTGTACAGACGAAAACAACAGTATTACCACAGTCTAGTATAATACAGTCTTTACTGTAGACCGGAAGTGAGGCAAAATACATTTTCTCTTTGGATGGATATAATAAAAAAAAATCTGAAGTGTTACACTCACATGACTTTCTCTACTCTTGTACGAACTATTTTTACAAACGCTTATTCTCCATCTACTTCATGTTAATCGAGATAAACATTTGCAGACTCTATCTTATTGCTAATTTTCTTGTAGATGTGAGGGGAATATAGAAATACAGTAGCTTTTAAGCATAGGCATATTTCTTAATAGCTGGTTTTAGCACCATTCCCTTTCCCACAGATTAATACTCTTTGCATATCCAAGACAAAAAAAAAATGAATAACGAATTCCCATTTGAGAAAAAGTATAAGTATTGAAAAATTTAAGGGAATAACAAGCAATATCTCGAAAATGGTTCACTCAACAACAAAAATGTATATGACATAAATTGTGTATTTTAACGCGATCTACACTTTTTGTGTAGTAAAAGTTTGCCTATCTCTTATGGTTTACCAGTTATGCAAAAGTCGTTCACAATGAAGAATACTTTTGGATACATTCCCAGAAAATTCCAGACATACATTTTATTTGTCATGAAAATATCTTAAACATATGATATTTTAATCAAAATCGTTAGATCCATTTTTGAGAAAATTAAAATTTTCGAAAACTTTTCCATGTAAAGGGCAATCTGGGATGGGGGGATTTTCTTGAAAACCTTGGACACACGCACGGACATGTTTCCAAAAATGTTTTTTTTTGGATTCAGGGGGTCTCAAAACATATATTTCCGGTGAAATCCCGGTATCGAACTTTTGGGTGGAATATAATACTTCCCCTACTTACTATACGTAGTAGAGAAAGTAAAAAGGCAGCTAAAGCCTTTAAAGTTCTCTTTCTGAACGTCTCTTACAGACAAACAGACCTCAGGTAGCACAGAATCGCCCAAGAAATAAGAAGTTTATATCTTCTTGTGGATAAGTTGGTTTCCAACACCAAGGCCTTCCTAAACTCACCCTACCGAATGCGGTTTTTTTAAGGACGTGGCACTAGGACTCGCTTGGCTTCCACCTCCACTCGCTATAGCCACATTTACAGGTGCTTGATGCTCTTTCAGAAGACGAAGCAGTTCGCGAACTAAAGAAGTTGTTATGCGATGAAGAACTGAGCAACGCTACCGGAAGCAATCTTGAAGTTGGAGAAAAAAGGTGCTACGCTAGTGTCATGGCGATCTTTGAAGATGCAATAAATCAACTGTTGCAAGTGCCAGGAGAGAAAAGAAAAAGTGTTAGTGAAGAATCTAAACGTGTTGTGTACTAATGTGGACCTAGAAAAATTTAACATTTGTGGTGTGCTGAAAGTTCTGTTGTAACTAATATGGGTTCTTCCGAAATAGCTTGACTATGACAGTTAACACTTTGAAAAAACATGTTGTTGTTGCTTGTAACCAAGTGAAGTAAGAACGTATCTTAGATAGCTGTTTTCATTAATAAAGAGTGGGATTACTCTATATTTTCACTTTTAATAAGTGCCTATTTTTATTATGTACTGTCTATTTTGGTATTTAAGTGCATTTTTGCCTGCCTATTGAGGCAGTGTTTTTAATGCTTAAATAATTTGTCTAATTATATAATATGTAAATTCAATAAAGCAATATGTGTATGTAATAATTTGTAAAATGTATGTAACAGTCATTGCATATGCTTATATTATTGTATCCATATGTAATAATGTTATGTGAAAATATTACGTAATTTAATAATGTAGGAGCTGTGAGAATAATACGTTAAAAGTTGCTAACAATGAGGTAACAATGAGGTAACCTTGAGTCAATAATGAGTAAGAACGTTTAACAATACTACTTGTGATTCATGGAGTACCAATAATGTAATTTTAGTGACAGTTTATAAAATAGCCAATCAACAACCAGAAAAAGCTTTAGTTAAATGAAGGTATTCTATTGGGCTAGGATTAGCCAATCAGAAACTGAAATCTAGCAAAATTTTCAAATATAGAGTTCAGTTGCTTCTAGTCTGTTCAGTTGCGCCCATATCTGGACGTGTTGCCTGCAGACAGTGTTCCTAACCAGACGTAAAAAGTGTCCTCGAGAAGTACAATATGTATTCGTGTGAGACGAAAAATAGTTTACGTGTTAAAAAGTGTAATTAATTAATAAAAAGAATCTCACAGGTCTCTATATCAGTGAAGTGTCATATAAATCGTATCAAGCATTAATAAAAGTAGTGAAGTAAAATTATAATCTGTGTAAGCCTACATTCTTGTCGCATCACAACCCTACTAAGAGAAACGTATCTCTAGCAAATACTGATGCAGCCGAGGCAAACATAAATATATAATACTTAAAGAAACAGTTTAATTACAAAGTTAATTTTTTTTTAAACTTGGGGCAAAGGACACCTGAAAGTACATTTGGGGCGAAGGCTACCGGAAACTGCGGTTGCAACTACTACAAGCTCAGCTCCCCAACAGTTGAAATATAATACAACTCCTTCAATACATCATCTTCAAACTGAGTTTCCATACGTGGGGCAAATACAACTCCTACAGCAATATAACTTCTTCAAATGGGCATCCATACGTGGGTCTTATAAATAACAACGTAAATAAATATACCATCTTCACTATTTTAATCAAAATAACTGAACTTGCCTGAACTTCAAGGCTCTAGTCATGACGCTTGTGTCTTTTGGGAGGGCAGCTAGTATGATTACAGCGCTCCTAGCGGCCAATTACCAGCGGGTTAGTTTTAACCAACCAAGCCACTGTTATTTTCTTTTATTGTTCCATTTATACCCCGCCTTTAACTGAAATGGTCATACAACGGCGTCCTTTTACCTTTACAGCACACCTACAGCAATTGTGCTTGCGTTTCTCGTTTTTCTTTGGGTTTTATACACCACATATTCAAACTTCGGCTTTGGAAAAGATAGGAAATAATCTTGGTTAGAGAAAAATTCCCACCCTAGCCGGGAATCGAACTCGGCCCCTCACACAAGAGGCAGATGCTCTAACGACTGAGCTACGAGGCCAGATATTAACTTGTTGTTTGAAAGAAAAACACATGCCATGTGAAATATTCATTAAGAATAATATTTGACAAGGAGAAGATGTTTGTTGTAGTGCAAAAAATTGTATTAACAGAAAGAAAAACAGACCAGATTTAACTTTCTTCCGATTTCTGAAAGATACATAACACATTCCACTTATATTATAATGTAAAATATAAGCATTAATGACCCAATTGAGGTTGACACAATTTATGAATGAAAACAGCCGTTCACAGTAATTATGCCCAAACACCTGAAAATAATAATTATTGCTATTATTTCTCGTGTCTGTGTTTATGGTGGAATTTATTATACTTCATAAAAGTATTAGGTACATTAACAATAACACAATAACAAAAGTATATTTTGTCTTCTACTGAGGCAATCCTAGTAGCTAGCCACAGAGCGCTAGTATCGCCTCAACTATCAAACCTAAACATATTCTCTAGATACTGAGATTCGTGACTATTATAGTAAATAAATTGTGGTATTGCTAACTAGGGGATTAGACCACTTTTTCAGCTTCCAAATATGCGTAAAAACGTTTGGCTTCCTTTGTTTATGTATTACAATTTCATAACCTAAAACTTTGACAGAGCTATGCTCTCCGAAAGCTTGGAAGCCGTCAGTTGTTTCTCGAGATTAGCGCGCTCACACGACAGACAAGGTAATTAAGATGTTCGGATCACGAAACGCATGTACAGGTGCGTTACGGCATTACAATAATTTTCGTACGTTCTTGTGAAAGGCAAGTGTAGGCAGTAATACTCGCACTGGAGAGAGGAGACGGTGACAAGCTTCCCACTGAGATACGCTGCAGGTACCACTGCTCCTGACGTGCATCTTGATGTGTTAGTACGTGATGGGCCGTCATTATAGACTCTCTCTGTGGGTGTCATAGAGGCTTCACTCACAGCATCGCCTACAGCTTGACCTTGGCAGTATTCGAACTCATACCCCCCACGCATTGGTTACAGCCCGTTTGTCACTGACATAATGTTTGTGACAAGTGTTATATTTAGAGCCCGGATGTTAGGCAAAATGCCTTCTTACTGGATGCTAATAAATCAAAACTTATGCAAACATAATCGTGTTTTGAATATTTGGAAGTAATAGAACCAGTTTCGATGTTGACTTTTTAAAATCCAGCTATTGGAGCTATAAATGCCATTTTTTTGCTTTTTTTAAATCCCTGAGATTTTTACTGTCTGTACTACTTGCCTGTAGTAAGTAAAGGAAGTATTGCATTTCACCCAAAAACTCGATACCGAGATTACACACACACACACACACACACACACACGCACACACACACACGCATAGAGTACATACCGAGAGTAAACTTTTGAGACTCCCTGAATAAAAAAGCATTTTTAGAAAAGATCTGTGTTCATGTGTGTGAATAACATAACTCAAAAATTATTTACTCTATTTTATTTTACGTCGCTTTAAATCCTTGGTCATATCGCGACGAATCTGTTGGAGGATAACTGTTAGAACGATATGTGATGGAGAGTTAGCCTTCTAGGTCCCACCCGCTCCGTCAAGTGTCACAGAGACCCTAGCGCATAGCTACCGAATCCTCAGCTTTCGTGCCGTGCAGACGGCATTAGGATGCCGTCCAGTCCAACCGCCGCCCTCACACAGAAAGACGGACAGTTAGCCTTCTAGGTCCCATCTCTGTAACCACCCGCTCCGTCAAGTGTCTCAGAGACCTTAGCGCATAGCTACCGAATCCTCAGCTTTCGTGCCGTGCAGACGGCATTAGGATGCCGTCCAGTCCAACCGCCGCCCTCACACAGAAAGGCGGACAGTTACCCTTCTAGGTCTCATCCCTGTAACCACCCGCTCCGTCACGTGTCACAGAGACCCAGCGCATAGCTACCGAATCCTCAGCTTTCGTGCCGTGCAGACGGCATTAGGATGCCGTCCAGTCCAACCGCCGCCCTCACACAGAAAGGCGGACAGTTAGCCTTCTAGGTCTCATCCCTGTAACCACCCGCTTCATGCCGTGCAGATGGCATCAGGGTGCCGTCCAGTCTAACCGTCGTCCCCACGCAGAAAGGCGGACAGTTAGCCTTCTAGGTCTCATCCCTGGAAATGCCATCTTAATTCGTCACGTGCTCACAGAGACACCCAGCGCATGGCAGCCGGAACTTCTGATTCGTGCCGTTCAGTCTAACTGCTTACATTGTCTGTAGATAGATGACATAACATTCGCTATTACCACTTATTTTTTTCATTTTACTTTGGAACGTTAGGTCGTGGTATTAAATATCCAATCCGGTATTTACCTTGGCGACTGAGGAAAACCACGAAAAACCCTCAGAAAGATAGGTCGGCCCACTGGATTTGAACCCGGGACCCCCGAATGCGGACCACAGTCTTTACCGCCTGAGCCATTCCGCCGGCTAAAAGTCAAACTTGGTATTTAAGTTTCAGCATCCTTCAAGGATGCAATATGGAGATTTTCAAGAAGATCCTTCCACCCCAAACCATCCTTTACATGGAAAAATGTTCGTTATTTTTAGTTTTCTCAAAGATGGCTTTAACAATTGGAATTCCAAACTGCATCAGGATCCACTCCAAGTACTATGACAGTTAGGCGTGAGGTATGAGAGAAACCTTGGCTTTCATGGTCGAGGGGCTGCTCATAAGCCACACATCACGCAGGAAAATGCCAAACGACGCCTCGCTTGGTGTAAGGAGCGTCAACATTACACGATTGAACAGTGGCAAAACGTTGTGGCGATCCGATGGCAGGGTGTGGGTATGGCGAATGCCCGGTGGACGTCATCTGCCAGCGTGTAGTGCCAACAGTGAAATTTGGAGGTGGTGGTGTTATGGTGTGGGGCTTGCACCCCTTGTTGTTTTGCGGGGCACGATCACAGCGCAGACCTACATTGGTATTTTAAGCACCTTCTTGCTTCCCACTGTTGAAGAGCAATTCGGGGATGGGGATTGCATCTTTCAACACGATCGAGCACCTGTTCATACTGCACGGGTTGTGGCAGAGTGGTTACACGACAATAACATCCCTGTAATGGATGGCCTACACAGAGTCCTGACTTGAATCCTATAGAACACCTTTGGGATGTTTTGGAAAGCCGACTTCGTGCCAGGCCTCACCGACCTACATCGATACCTCTCCTCAGTTCCGCACTTTGTGAAGAAAGGGCTGCCATTCCCCAAGAAACCTTCCAGCACCTGATTGAAGGTATACCTGCGAGAGTGAACCCTGTCATCAAGGCTAAGGTTGGGCCAATACCATATTAACTTCCAGGATTACCGATGGAGGGCGCCACGAACTTGTACGTCATTTTCAGCCAGGTGTCCGGATACTTTTGATCACGTAATGTATGTCCCTCAGATAACGTATATGGGAAAGTGTAAATATTCATCATGAAATATATCTAAAGCAGCCAACGCTGCCAAAACGGTTGACACAAATGGTACATTTTAATTAGCTCTGGATTTATTTGTATAGTAACATATTCTCTAACTCAAATTGCATAATTTTGTTATACCTATTATACAAAACTCAATCAGAACGAGGAAGACTTCACAAGCTATTAACAGAAAATTCAGGATACATTTTTAATATCTCAAATATATCTATTAGATATTAATCAAAATCCTTAAAATGTTTTTGAGGTATTGAAGAATTAATTTTTTTTATTGTAAAGAGTAGCTAGCGGTAGAAATTTTGGCCTGGTTTACTCAAGTTAGAAATTTAGTATTTATTCGACTTTTCGTTTTGGATTTATGCTGTTCACACCGAGCGAGATGCCTCAAGCGGTAGCTTGTATTAGGGCCCCGGGTTCGATTTACATGGACCGGCTACCTTGGTCTTGGTTTTCCGTAATTTTCCCAGGTCTAGACTAATGCTATGGTGGATTATACAAGATGTTTAAAAAATAGAGGACATCATTTAAGATATGCATTCCCCATGCGTAGACAATAAAAAAAGTCCATTACAACATGTATCCGGAAATGTTGGGTTTCTGAGTTACGGCCTTCAAAACAGTGATATTCACCGGAACGTATTACTTACCGAAGGTAGTTTTCTTTACAAAAGATTTTCAAAGTGTTCACCTTCTGCTTGAATACAGGCCTCACATCGACGTCCCATGGCCGTGTGAACAACGACCCAAAATTCCAGGAGTACTGCACATTTCCTTATAACTAGAATCTGAAGGAATTCCATGTGGGCACCGGAGACGAATACACCAACGCTTTTAAATGGCTTCACAAGTAAAAATCCACAGGGTTCAAATTAGGTGAGCGTGGTGGCCAAGCAATTGGTCCACCTCTACCTATCCATCGATCAGGAAACCTTCGATCTAAGTACAGGTGAGCGTACGACTGAAGTGTGAAGGAGCGCTATCATGCAAGAAGTGAGCTTGTTGACGAATGCTCAGTGGAGTGAAATTAAATTAAATTGAGTTTTATTTATGGACGCTCTTTAACTGCTTGGTCTTTAGTGTCCCATTCTGTATTGGTCGTGAAAGACCGGAAATTTTGCTCAGAGGCCTCTTTATCAGGCTTGAGGTTCTTTTACGCGCCGTAAATCTACGACACGGGACCACCGGCTTTACTTCCCTACCGAAGGAAGCCATACTAAGGATTTTTACGCCCGAAAAAATCCATCGCCCTCAGTAGGATATATAGAGGAATTCGAGGCCACTTTTTTGCGTTTATATGGGAAAGGATAGGGAAAACGAGGCTAGATGCGACGGTTCAAGGAGGAAAATGCGTTTATGTGGGAGAGATAGGGAATACGAGGACTGACGCTAGGCTAGACAGTGGTAGGAGGGGGAGTGTGCTTTATATGAGACAGATAGGGAATACGTGGAGAGGTGCTAGGCTAGACAGAGGTTGAGGAGTAGAGTATGGTTTATATGAGAGATATAGGAAAACGAGGAAAGGTGTTAGGCTAGACAGAAGTCGAGGAGTAGAGTATGGTTTATATGAGAAGTATAGGAAAACGAGGAGAGGTATTAGGTTAGGAGAATTGAGTATGTGTTTATAAGGAGAGACGAGAAAACGGAGAGAGATCCTATGCTAGGATAGACAGGTGTTAAAGTTAGGTTAGATAGGAAACCAAGGAGTGATACTCAGCTAGAGGGGGGGGGCAGGAGGGAATGCGCTTTATGAGAGGTAGGGGATCAGGGGAGTGGTGTTAGGCTAGACAGAGGTTGAGAGTAGAGTATGCGTTTATATGTATGGGAAGTATAGGAAAACGCGGAGAGGTGTTAGGCTAGACAGAGGTCGAGGAGTAGAGTATGGTTTATATGAGAGGTACAGGGAAACGAGGAGAGGAGTTAGGCTAGGCAGAAGTTGAGGAGTAGAGTATGGTTTATATGAGAGGTATAGGAACAGGAGGAGAGGTGTTAGGCTAGACAGATACTAAAGGAGTAGCAATATGGACTTATATACAGGAGAGATAGGGAATAGGAGGTGCTAGACTTGAAAGCAACTTTAGACGTGAACTTAGTGGAAAACTGTTTGATGTCAATGTTAGACCGCTAATTCTAGACATGCCCATCACGTAACCTATTCAGGGAAAAGGTGAGTCGTTCAGGGGAAAAAGGTGACTGCTCAGGGAAAAAGGTGACCCACAAAGGGAAAAAGTCGACCAGTAAAGGGAAAAACGTGACCAGCAAAGGGAAAAAGGTGAGCAACAAAGGGAAAAAGGTGACCACCAAAGGGAAAACGGTGAGCAATAAAGGGAAAAAGGTGACTGCTCAGGGAAAAAGACGACATGCAACGGGAAAAATGTCACCAGCAAAGGGAAAAAGGTGGGCAACAAAGGGAAAGAGGTGACCACCAAAGGGAAAACGGTGAGCCATAAAGGGAAAAAGGTGACCTGCAACGGGAAAAGCTAACCCACTAACACTAACAGGTAAGTAATTCAGCTAGTATTGCAAGAGGTCGACTGGATCATAGCAGTGTATGATTTCACAGGTAATTCAGCTAGTATCGTATGTATTTAGGCTAATTCAGCTAGTATCACAAGAGGATACATTCTAGGGTTGGGTATAGCATAGTTTCATATTTCACAGGTAATTCAGAGGGTATCGTAGGTATTTAGGATAATTCAAGTAACATAGGTGTTTAGAGTAATTAAGCAAGCATTACAGGAGGGTAGGTTCCAGGGGTTGGTTATAGCCTAGTTTCGTATTTTACAGATAGTTCAGGTAATATCATAAGTATTTGGATAATCAGCATAGTTTCACAGACGCTCGTAATAATTTCGATCAGAGATTTTGTATCACGGCTATTTAAGGTAAATGCAGGTGATTCAGGTTGTATCAATGGTATCTGACTCATTTTAACAGGTAATTCAGGTAGTATCACGGGTGCTCGTGCTAATTTAGAGCAGGAATTCGTATCAGAGCTAGTTAAGGTAATTTCACATGATTCGGGTAGTATCACAGGTATTTAAATCATTTTCACAGCCAATTCAGCTAGTATCTTGAGCATTTAAGCTAATTCAGCTAGTATCACAGGAGGCTAGATTCCAGAGACTAACTGCATCATAGCTATGCATGATTTCACAGCTAATTCAGCTAGTATCATAGGTATTTAGGCTAATTCAGCTAGTATCACAGGAGGTTAGATTCCAGGGTTGGGTATAGCATAGTTTCATATTTCACAGATAATTCAGAGGGTATCGTAAGTATTTAGGATAATTCAAGTAACATAGGTGTTTAGAGTAATTAAGCAAGCATTACAGGAGGGTAGGTTCCAGGGGTTGGTTATAGCCTAGTTTCGTATTTTACAGATAGTTCAGGTAATATCGTAAGTATTTGGGTAATCAGCATAGTTTCACAGATGCTCGTGATAATTTCGATCAGAGATTTGTATCACAGCTATTTAAGGTAAATGCAGGTGATTCAGGTTGTATCAATGGTATTTGTGTCATTTTAACAGGTAATTCAGATAGTGTCTAGGTATTTGGGCGATTCAAGCATCATAGGTGTTCAGAGTAACTCAGCTAGCATCACAGGAGGCTAGATTCAATGATCAGGGTTTCGTATCAGAGCTATTTAATGTAATTTCACTTGATTCGAGTAGTATCACAAGTATTTAAGTCATTTTAACGGGCAATTCAACTAGTATCACAGGTACTCATGGTAATATAGAGAGTAATTAAATTATAAAACATTTCTCATCCAACGTTACAACAATTTATATACTTTTTTCTAAATCTTACAAACTTATTATATGTTAAACAGTTATTGTACGATGCGGAGAGGGATAAACTGCATATTGGTTCACAAATTGAAAAGCTTTACGTCAACATACCTTTATTTTAGTTCGTGTAGATGTCTCTCCCCTTTTATCTAGGCTTGAGACTAGCACTAGGATTGCTCCTAATGGCAGGGTTACCACCTTCCCTTCCATCTTCTTCTTTCTTCATCAGGCGTCAGCTATCCGCATATACAGCACACAGATAACCTTCTTTTTAAGATTGTAGACTCACGATAAAATCTTTATCTTTAACTTACATTCTTTTAAGCACTGTTTGTAATGGCGTAATGTCCATACGCATATGTCGTTATCCCGTCCTCAGCAATAATTCTTTTATCATCAAACGGAGTCAATGCAATTTTATTCACTTGCACTGTAGCAAGAGCATGCTTTCGTGATAGGATCAGATTCATAGGTGTTCTGATGATTTCACAGGTTTTAAGACAGTCTGTATAGCTGTCAAACGAAATGTACTGCTTAATAGCGCTACGTTTTATACCTTTAATCTTTTTTATCATTGACCCTTGAATATCTAAGGCATACATCTTAGGACGTAGTCCAACAAAGCGTAGGATGATTTTGCTATTAGCCTCATCTTTAAATTTTCCCAATACCTTCTTGTTCTGAGTAGAGTAACATATATGGTTGGCAGGGTAATCAGCTGTATCGAGATGCTCAAGAAAACGTAGCTTGTCCTGGTACACATCTTCAGTTGTTACACGATGAATGAACGAATCAGTGTCCATATACATAAGCTTCAGGTTTTCAGCTCCATAATAAGGCAACAAAACGTCGTAATGATAGTTATACATTAATGTCTTGGAGATGTCCAACACACTCATACCAATGTATATAGGCTTGTTGAATACAATCTGACGAGAGGCCATATGTACAGCAGCTAGATTATCAGCATATATCGTCCTGTCGATAAACGTAGGCTTGGCGATCAGCTTCTCTAAAGTTTTTTCATTGGTCACCAGTCGTATATCCATACGGTTACGCAGGTTCTCCATAGTTTTTCCAAACATAGCGTTGTTAAAGAGCTTGTAGAGATCCTTCTCGAAATCATTTGCAGCTTGTTGTCGTAGCCTGTTGTTAAATTCCACATAAGGTTTCAACCACTGAGACTGTCGGAATTGTAGCACACGATGGATTTTTGTTAGTCGTAGTCCATGACTAAGAGCTTGCTTCAAAGCCATGTAATGCACTACATACTTCTTTCGAGGTCCAAGATGAGGTATCAGTTTCTTTGTAGATGATTCCAATGGTTTCATACACTCTGGCAGGAAAGGTAGATCGTTGTGTAGATCGTGAAGTTCAGCAGGATACTCGATGTCGACTTCTAATATGTACCCACGAGGATCATCTTCTTGTAGTGTTTCTAAGTTGATTTCTTCAGGTGACACCCACTGAAATCCACCAAAAGGAAGAGCATGACACATTGCCCACCCATATTGGTTATTAGCGTCCTCGTATGTGATAAATTGGGTAGGTCTCGACGGATCAAACTTATCCATATAAGTGTTATTAGCCTCAGCATACCGATGGGAAACTTGGCATAAACCTCCTCTTATACCTGATTCCACCATGAGTAGTTGATCATAATCTTGTAACAGCTCTAACTTAATCCCAGTATACAGTAACATGGCGTCCCATGTAAGACCTGGAGAGGTAAAATAATGGGCCGGATCGACTTTATGTGTTTTGAGAGTTTGCTCTCTGAACGTCTCAAAGACGTCAGCTAGAAGAAGTACATCCGAAGTTAAGTAGAGATCGCTGTACTCTCCCAGGTTTCTCACATTGAACAGCTCCCATACATTTCTAGCATGATCGTAGTCAGTATCAGTAATTTCTTCTTCATTTAATCTATTGTAGAAGGAGTCCTTAGGTGGCAAGCAGGTCTCGTTCAGGGCATCCCATGACGTAACAAAATCATATGGAAATACACCCTTACGGGTCATCAACTTCAATTTGTCTTCTCCAAAGTACTTTAGCGTTTCAGGATACGAGGTTAGATTTGTTATCAACTTATCCAAGCTTGTACTGAGGAATCGAAAGCTATCCACAAATCGAAGCTTTATATCTCCTACATACTTGGTGAATGAGATATAGCTTTCTTCAGAGTTAGGAATTACCTCCACACGTTCACTTGTGCACCCCAACTCCTTTACAATGAAATGCGAGTCATATCCGCTAAGGTTATGCATGAAGACTGGTATATATTTAGGTGTTTTACAGGCTAAATTACATTCATTATGAAGACTTCCACGATATTCACCACTGATGTGATCATGGTCGCGTACTTTATAGTTCTCTTCTGTAAAGGGTTTTCCACACAAGTAGCATGCTGAAGAAGACTCAAAATCCTTTTGCTGTTGATCCGTAAGTTTCAGAGGCTTAGCAGATTTATATATATTACCAATCATTTCTGCAAGAGATGTAAGGTACAGCATAAACTTCTTAGCAGCATCAGCACCACGATACACATAGGGTTGCTTAGGAAGACCAGTTTCGAGATGTTCAACACTGGATGTAGGCTTCACGTAAACACAGAAGCTCATTGGGGTGTGCTCTTGATAAGGGTTTGTATAGGAAGTTTCAGGATTGGGTATACACGTATGGCATGGAGTGAGAATACTCTCAAAATCCGCATAGATGACATAAGGTACTTTCAGCATCCTCTCAACATTTTTAAACTGTACAATTGCTTTCTCCTTGGTAGGCATAACAACCCTTGCAACACCATGTTGAATACAGACGGCTGCATGTTCTTGTAGTTTTTCCAGTCCACTTCGTCCATATCGATTATCAAAATGTGTAAAACAGCGCTTGCAGGTATAAACACGTTCATTACATTTAGTTTTCTGGCGTCGAACGAGCTTCTCAAAATTCTTTATATACACGTAGTGATGTTTTCCACTGCTGTCATGCAATAGTAGCAGGTCGCGATGTTCAGGTAGTTCAATGTCAGCAACCTTTATTGGATACACTTCATGCTTCTCATCCACCCCGAAAACGTTAATGGATATCTTGTTAAGCTTCTCAAATTTAGGTATTTGAGAAAGTGTTGTAGGATAGGAAACACAGCTGAAGTCGTACTTGTCTTGAAGTTTTTTGTATTTGCTGACGCGTTGAGGCTTGATGCTCACGAATTTGGCCAGTATAGAGTACATGAAACATTTCTCGTCGCTAAAGTTCTGGATGTTTATACACGCTTCTTTAGCTCCGACAGATGGTGGTAATGGTATGTAGCTACTTTCTCGCAATGGATTGTACTTGTTGATACGAAGTCGAACTCCTTCTACAGCAAGCAAAGCCCAGCTGCTACCCTTAAGCTGAGACTCCTCCATTTCAGTCACCAATTTCTTGAATTTCACTTCAATCGTTGACTCCAGATCTGTTTCTAGGAAAACAGGATGATTCCTTGTTTTAAATGTTTTGTCACAGGTTTCTCCAATACTGTTAACAAATCGACACTCAGCCAGCAGATTAATTTTAACACTCTTATGAATGCTAAGCTCTTTATGCACAGCCTGGATTATACGTTGTTTTGCCTCTTGCAGATACATATTTAGGTCCTTAGCTGATTCGCATCGTATGAAATACGATTTCAATCGTCCTTCGAATGAAGTTTCGTATTCTTTCATATCGCAGTCCTCCATTGTTGACAGCAACTGATGTTTAGTTGGCTCCAATCTTCTTTTCTTCTGAGGGCTGCTTATTTCACATATATCTTCGTGTCGCTGTCCCTTATAACAATCTTTGAAGGGTACATTACAATGTTTACATTTGAAGAGCTTCTTGCAGCTCATCTCGTGTCTTCTCTTGTCATAACCTCGGAGGAACTTCTTCCCACATTTTCCGCATGCATATCCAGTAGCGCTTGGAATAATATCCTTATACGCTGAGTTATTCATCTTTATTCTTGATGTAATAACGTATTAATCACTGATCAATGAAATGTAGACCTCTTCACCTTGACACCACTTTAGAAAGCTGATTATTCTTGGAGAGAACACGATGTTAACACCTCAAGACTAATTAGCACAATGAAGTCCAATGCCCTAGATCACCATATTTATAGAGGGAGCACGAACCTTTTAGATCAATCATAAACTCGCTCCATAACCACCTGTATATGATCGCTCAACGTGTACTAACCCCCCAGCCATATAACCTCAAGTCTAGAGACAGGATGTTTATGACGTCACACCCAGAGACAGGATGTCTGGCAGCATCAAACACGTTTAAACTCGTCTCATAACTACCTGCTTATGATGTCACACCAGCAAGAGAAGTATTCCCACACGCTCATTCAGACATATATTTCAAATTCAAGCCCACCACCACCATCACCACCTATTGTACCAAGGTTAATTCAAGCTTTATTATCACAATACTTAAAAGTAAAAGCTTAAAAGGAAACCTAGAAGATTTTCCCCCTCATTTACTTAATTATTTCATGTTTTTATTCCCTTTTCAATTCTTCCTTTCCATCTTCTCACAGAAAGACCATTACATTTCACTACAATCATGAGAAAAGCAATTTTTCCAGAGTTACACAGATTCTAAGCTTCTAAATCGAACCCGGTAATACTTTTAATAAATGTATTTTAGCTCCCCAATATCAGCATCTGCCATTTAATCTTTACTCGAACCTGATATGATCCATAAGCTTGAAGATATATGAAATCACCCTTAGGGATTCGATCTAAGTACTTTAAAGTAATTTTTGTCACGATAACGATATTTAAGGACTAGATACTCTGTTTACGTTTACCTTGACATGTCTATCTAAATTAAATTACGAGTTATTAAATGTTTGCAAGTAAATTTCATTGAATCGGTATTCGAACCCAGAACACCAGGAACAAAATAATTTATAATATTAGTCTGACATGTTAAACAAAGTTGTATGCAGTTACATCATCGATCTAGGTGATATATTCTAGTGTACAGAGGAAAATTAAGGAAGTCATTAAAAGATGGGGAATCGAACCAAGCACAACTGATTGACAGTTATATACAGCATTAATCACCCATCATAGAAGCTATCAATCATGCTTTGCTGCACTCCTCTACCTCACTTAGTTCCCGAGATAATGAAAATTTAAAAATTAAGGATCGAACCCAGGACGTCAGGTATCTAATTACACATTTACAAGATACTACCTAAAATCATAAACGCAATAAAGTTTATTTGGCGTCTTTATCTTAATTGGTTTAGGAGTTATTAAATTTATAAGTAAATTCCATCGAATCAGTATTCGAACCCAGAACACCAAGAACAAAATAATTTATAATATGAGTTTGGTATGCTTAACGGTGCTGTATGTTGTTACAGCATCAATGTAACTGATATTTTCTAGAGTATAGAGTAAAATTAAGGAAGTCATTAAAAAATCGGGATTCGAACTAGAGACAACTGATTAAAAATTATATACAGTATTAATTACACATTATAACAGCTATCAAACATGCTTTGGTCCATTCCTCTAGCTTTCTTAGTTTCCGAGATAATGATGTTTTTAAAATTAAGGATCGAACCCAGGACACCAGGTACCAAAATATACATCCACAAGAAACTAGCTAATGACATTAATGTAATAAAGTTTATTTGGCGTCTTTATCTTAATTAGTCTCTGAGTTATTAGAAGATGAATTTGCATTCACTCCTAGGATTCACACCCAGGCATCCCGGTCAACTTGGAACAAGGTCCTAATGACGCGGCGCATTCCAATGAATTGATTAGTTTTTATCCCATTGTTCTATCTCTTTTCATTCAGGAGATATAAGCGATTAAACAGTAGAAATAGAATGGGCGGAGCTTGCCGGCATAGATCAAAGAACTTTATCAGATGTCGGCATCTCTCTGTGGGCTCAAGTCGCTATTCTATTGCTACATGTCGGCATCTCTCTGTGGGCTCAAGTCGCTATTCTATTGCTACTGTTTAATCGCTTATATCTCCTGAATGAAAAGAGATAGAACAATGGGATAAAAACTAATCAATTCATTGGAATGCGCCGCGTCATTAGGACCTTGTTCCAAGTTGACCGGGATGCCTGGGTTCGAATCCTAGGAGTGAATGCAAATTCATCTTCTAATAACTCAGAGACTAATTAAGATAAAGACGCCAAATAAACTTTATTACATTAATGTCATTAGCTAGTTTCTTGTGGATGTATATTTTGGTACCTGGTGTCCTGAGTTCGATCTTTAATTTTAAAAACATCATTATCTCGGAAACTAAGAAAGCTAGAGGAATGGACCAAAGCATGTTTGATAGCTGTTATAATGTGTAATTAATACTGTATATAATTTTTAATCAGTTGTCTCTAGTTCGAATCCCGATTTTTTAATGACTTCCTTAATTTTACTCTATACTCTAGAAAATATCAGTTACATTGATGCTGTAACAACATACAGCACCGTTAAGCATACCAAACTCATATTATAAATTATTTTGTTCTTGGTGTTCTGGGTTCGAATACTGATTCGATGGAATTTACTTATAAATTTAATAACTCCTAAACCAATTAAGATAAAGACGCCAAATAAACTTTATTGCGTTTATGATTTTAGGTAGTATCTTGTAAATGTGTAATTAGATACCTGACGTCCTGGGTTCGATCCTTAATTTTTAAATTTTCATTATCTCGGGAACTAAGTGAGGTAGAGGAGTGCAGCAAAGCATGATTGATAGCTTCTATGATGGGTGATTAATGCTGTATATAACTGTCAATCAGTTGTGCTTGGTTCGATTCCCCATCTTTTAATGACTTCCTTAATTTTCCTCTGTACACTAGAATATATCACCTAGATCGATGATGTAACTGCATACAACTTTGTTTAACATGTCAGACTAATATTATAAATTATTTTGTTCCTGGTGTTCTGGGTTCGAATACCGATTCAATGAAATTTACTTGCAAACATTTAATAACTCGTAATTTAATTTAGATAGACATGTCAAGGTAAACGTAAACAGAGTATCTAGTCCTTAAATATCGTTATCGTGACAAAAATTACTTTAAAGTACTTAGATCGAATCCCTAAGGGTGATTTCATATATCTTCAAGCTTATGGATCATATCAGGTTCGAGTAAAGATTAAATGGCAGATGCTGATATTGGGGAGCTAAAATACATTTATTAAAAGTATTACCGGGTTCGATTTAGAAGCTTAGAATCTGTGTAACTCTGGAAAAATTGCTTTTCTCATGATTGTAGTGAAATGTAATGGTCTTTCTGTGAGAAGATGGAAAGGAAGAATTGAAAAGGGAATAAAAACATGAAATAATTAAGTAAATGAGGGGGAAAATCTTCTAGGTTTCCTTTTAAGCTTTTACTTTTAAGTATTGTGATAATAAAGCTTGAATTAACCTTGGTACAATAGGTGGTGATGGTGGTGGTGGGCTTGAATTTGAAATATATGTCTGAATGAGCGTGTGGGAATACTTCTCTTGCTGGTGTGACATCATAAGCAGGTAGTTATGAGATGAGTTTAAACGTGTTTGATGCTGCCAGACATCCTGTCTCTGGGTGTGACGTCATAAACATCCTGTCTCTAGACTTGAGGTTATATGGCTGGGGGGTTAGTACACGTTGAGCGATCATATACAGGTGGTTATGGAGCGAGTTTATGATTGATCTAAAAGGTTCGTGCTCCCTCTATAAATATGGTGATCTAGGGCATTGGACTTCATTGTGCTAATTAGTCTTGAGGTGTTAACATCGTGTTCTCTCCAAGAATAATCAGCTTTCTAAAGTGGTGTCAAGGTGAAGAGGTCTACATTTCATTGATCAGTGATTAATACGTTATTACATCAAGAATAAAGATGAATAACTCAGCGTATAAGGATATTATTCCAAGCGCTACTGGATATGCATGCGGAAAATGTGGGAAGAAGTTCCTCCGAGGTTATGACAAGAGAAGACACGAGATGAGCTGCAAGAAGCTCTTCAAATGTAAACATTGTAATGTACCCTTCAAAGATTGTTATAAGGGACAGCGACACGAAGATATATGTGAAATAAGCAGCCCTCAGAAGAAAAGAAGATTGGAGCCAACTAAACATCAGTTGCTGTCAACAATGGAGGACTGCGATATGAAAGAATACGAAACTTCATTCGAAGGACGATTGAAATCGTATTTCATACGATGCGAATCAGCTAAGGACCTAAATATGTATCTGCAAGAGGCAAAACAACGTATAATCCAGGCTGTGCATAAAGAGCTTAGCATTCATAAGAGTGTTAAAATTAATCTGCTGGCTGAGTGTCGATTTGTTAACAGTATTGGAGAAACCTGTGACAAAACATTTAAAACAAGGAATCATCCTGTTTTCCTAGAAACAGATCTGGAGTCAACGATTGAAGTGAAATTCAAGAAATTGGTGACTGAAATGGAGGAGTCTCAGCTTAAGGGTAGCAGCTGGGCTTTGCTTGCTGTAGAAGGAGTTCGACTTCGTATCAACAAGTACAATCCATTGCGAGAAAGTAGCTACATACCATTACCACCATCTGTCGGAGCTAAAGAAGCGTGTATAAACATCCAGAACTTTAGCGACGAGAAATGTTTCATGTACTCTATACTGGCCAAATTCGTGAGCATCAAGCCTCAACGCGTCAGCAAATACAAAAAACTTCAAGACAAGTACGACTTCAGCTGTGTTTCCTATCCTACAACACTTTCTCAAATACCTAAATTTGAGAAGCTTAACAAGATATCCATTAACGTTTTCGGGGTGGATGAGAAGCATGAAGTGTATCCAATAAAGGTTGCTGACATTGAACTACCTGAACATCGCGACCTGCTACTATTGAATGACAGCAGTGGAAAACATCACTACGTGTATATAAAGAATTTTGAGAA
Source organism: Deroplatys truncata (assembly GCA_030765065.1). Classification (NCBI taxonomy): domain Eukaryota; kingdom Metazoa; phylum Arthropoda; class Insecta; order Mantodea; family Mantidae; genus Deroplatys; species Deroplatys truncata. The sequence goes on along the minus strand of CM060982.1, from coordinate 75,658,980 downwards.
GCTCGTTCGACGCCAGAAAACTAAATGTAATGAACGTGTTTATACCTGCAAGCGCTGTTTTACACATTTTGATAATCGATATGGACGAAGTGGACTGGAAAAACTACAAGAACATGCAGCCGTCTGTATTCAACATGGTGTTGCAAGGGTTGTTATGCCTACCAAGGAGAAAGCAATTGTACAGTTTAAAAATGTTGAGAGGATGCTGAAAGTACCTTATGTCATCTATGCGGATTTTGAGAGTATTCTCACTCCATGCCATACGTGTATACCCAATCCTGAAACTTCCTATACAAACCCTTATCAAGAGCACACCCCAATGAGCTTCTGTGTTTACGTGAAGCCTACATCCAGTGTTGAACATCTCGAAACTGGTCTTCCTAAGCAACCCTATGTGTATCGTGGTGCTGATGCTGCTAAGAAGTTTATGCTGTACCTTACATCTCTTGCAGAAATGATTGGTAATATATATAAATCTGCTAAGCCTCTGAAACTTACGGATCAACAGCAAAAGGATTTTGAGTCTTCTTCAGCATGCTACTTGTGTGGAAAACCCTTTACAGAAGAGAACTATAAAGTACGCGACCATGATCACATCAGTGGTGAATATCGTGGAAGTCTTCATAATGAATGTAATTTAGCCTGTAAAACACCTAAATATATACCAGTCTTCATGCATAACCTTAGCGGATATGACTCGCATTTCATTGTAAAGGAGTTGGGGTGCACAAGTGAACGTGTGGAGGTAATTCCTAACTCTGAAGAAAGCTATATCTCATTCACCAAGTATGTAGGAGATATAAAGCTTCGATTTGTGGATAGCTTTCGATTCCTCAGTACAAGCTTGGATAAGTTGATAACAAATCTAACCTCGTATCCTGAAACGCTAAAGTACTTTGGAGAAGACAAATTGAAGTTGATGACCCGTAAGGGTGTATTTCCATATGATTTTGTTACGTCATGGGATGCCCTGAACGAGACCTGCTTGCCACCTAAGGACTCCTTCTACAATAGATTAAATGAAGAAGAAATTACTGATACTGACTACGATCATGCTAGAAATGTATGGGAGCTGTTCAATGTGAGAAACCTGGGAGAGTACAGCGATCTCTACTTAACTTCGGATGTACTTCTTCTAGCTGACGTCTTTGAGACGTTCAGAGAGCAAACTCTCAAAACACATAAAGTCGATCCGGCCCATTATTTTACCTCTCCAGGTCTTACATGGGACGCCATGTTACTGTATACTGGGATTAAGTTAGAGCTGTTACAAGATTATGATCAACTACTCATGGTGGAATCAGGTATAAGAGGAGGTTTATGCCAAGTTTCCCATCGGTATGCTGAGGCTAATAACACTTATATGGATAAGTTTGATCCGTCGAGACCTACCCAATTTATCACATACGAGGACGCTAATAACCAATATGGGTGGGCAATGTGTCATGCTCTTCCTTTTGGTGGATTTCAGTGGGTGTCACCTGAAGAAATCAACTTAGAAACACTACAAGAAGATGATCCTCGTGGGTACATATTAGAAGTCGACATCGAGTATCCTGCTGAACTTCACGATCTACACAACGATCTACCTTTCCTGCCAGAGTGTATGAAACCATTGGAATCATCTACAAAGAAACTGATACCTCATCTTGGACCTCGAAAGAAGTATGTAGTGCATTACATGGCTTTGAAGCAAGCTCTTAGTCATGGACTACGACTAACAAAAATCCATCGTGTGCTACAATTCCGACAGTCTCAGTGGTTGAAACCTTATGTGGAATTTAACAACAGGCTACGACAACAAGCTGCAAATGATTTCGAGAAGGATCTCTACAAGCTCTTTAACAACGCTATGTTTGGAAAAACTATGGAGAACCTGCGTAACCGTATGGATATACGACTGGTGACCAATGAAAAAACTTTAGAGAAGCTGATCGCCAAGCCTACGTTTATCGACAGGACGATATATGCTGATAATCTAGCTGCTGTACATATGGCCTCTCGTCAGATTGTATTCAACAAGCCTATATACATTGGTATGAGTGTGTTGGACATCTCCAAGACATTAATGTATAACTATCATTACGACGTTTTGTTGCCTTATTATGGAGCTGAAAACCTGAAGCTTATGTATATGGACACTGATTCGTTCATTCATCGTGTAACAACTGAAGATGTGTACCAGGACAAGCTACGTTTTCTTGAGCATCTCGATACAGCTGATTACCCTGCCAACCATATATGTTACTCTACTCAGAACAAGAAGGTATTGGGAAAATTTAAAGATGAGGCTAATAGCAAAATCATCCTACGCTTTGTTGGACTACGTCCTAAGATGTATGCCTTAGATATTCAAGGGTCAATGATAAAAAAGATTAAAGGTATAAAACGTAGCGCTATTAAGCAGTACATTTCGTTTGACAGCTATACAGACTGTCTTAAAACCTGTGAAATCATCAGAACACCTATGAATCTGATCCTATCACGAAAGCATGCTCTTGCTACAGTGCAAGTGAATAAAATTGCATTGACTCCGTTTGATGATAAAAGAATTATTGCTGAGGACGGGATAACGACATATGCGTATGGACATTACGCCATTACAAACAGTGCTTAAAAGAATGTAAGTTAAAGATAAAGATTTTATCGTGAGTCTACAATCTTAAAAAGAAGGTTATCTGTGTGCTGTATATGCGGATAGCTGACGCCTGATGAAGAAAGAAGAAGATGGAAGGGAAGGTGGTAACCCTGCCATTAGGAGCAATCCTAGTGCTAGTCTCAAGCCTAGATAAAAGGGGAGAGACATCTACACGAACTAAAATAAAGGTATGTTGACGTAAAGCTTTTCAATTTGTGAACCAATATGCAGTTTATCCCTCTCCGCATCGTACAATAACTGTTTAACATATAATAAGTTTGTAAGATTTAGAAAAAAGTATATAAATTGTTGTAACGTTGGATGAGAAATGTTTTATAATTTAATTACTCTCTATATTACCATGAGTACCTGTGATACTAGTTGAATTGCCCGTTAAAATGACTTAAATACTTGTGATACTACTCGAATCAAGTGAAATTACATTAAATAGCTCTGATACGAAACCCTGATCATTGAATCTAGCCTCCTGTGATGCTAGCTGAGTTACTCTGAACACCTATGATGCTTGAATCGCCCAAATACCTAGACACTATCTGAATTACCTGTTAAAATGACACAAATACCATTGATACAACCTGAATCACCTGCATTTACCTTAAATAGCTGTGATACAAATCTCTGATCGAAATTATCACGAGCATCTGTGAAACTATGCTGATTACCCAAATACTTACGATATTACCTGAACTATCTGTAAAATACGAAACTAGGCTATAACCAACCCCTGGAACCTACCCTCCTGTAATGCTTGCTTAATTACTCTAAACACCTATGTTACTTGAATTATCCTAAATACTTACGATACCCTCTGAATTATCTGTGAAATATGAAACTATGCTATACCCAACCCTGGAATCTAACCTCCTGTGATACTAGCTGAATTAGCCTAAATACCTATGATACTAGCTGAATTAGCTGTGAAATCATGCATAGCTATGATGCAGTTAGTCTCTGGAATCTAGCCTCCTGTGATACTAGCTGAATTAGCTTAAATGCTCAAGATACTAGCTGAATTGGCTGTGAAAATGATTTAAATACCTGTGATACTACCCGAATCATGTGAAATTACCTTAACTAGCTCTGATACGAATTCCTGCTCTAAATTAGCACGAGCACCCGTGATACTACCTGAATTACCTGTTAAAATGAGTCAGATACCATTGATACAACCTGAATCACCTGCATTTACCTTAAATAGCCGTGATACAAAATCTCTGATCGAAATTATTACGAGCGTCTGTGAAACTATGCTGATTATCCAAATACTTATGATATTACCTGAACTATCTGTAAAATACGAAACTAGGCTATAATCAACCCCTGGAACCTACCCTCCTGTAATGCTTGCTTAATTACTCTAAACACCTATGTTACTTGAATTATCCTAAATACCTACGATACCCTCTGAATTACCTGTGAAATATGAAACTATGCTATACCCAACCCTAGAATGTATCCTCTTGTGATACTAGCTGAATTAGCCTAAATACATACGATACTAGCTGAATTACCTGTGAAATCATACACTGCTATGATCCAGTCGACCTCTTGCAATACTAGCTGAATTACTTACCTGTTAGTGTTAGTGGGTTAGCTTTTCCCGTTGCAGGTCACCTTTTTCCCTTTATGGCTCACCGTTTTCCCTTTGGTGGTCACCTCTTTCCCTTTGTTGCCCACCTTTTTCCCTTTGCTGGTGACATTTTTCCCGTTGCATGTCGTCTTTTTCCCTGAGCAGTCACCTTTTTCCCTTTATTGCTCACCGTTTTCCCTTTGGTGGTCACCTTTTTCCCTTTGTTGCTCACCTTTTTCCCTTTGCTGGTCACGTTTTTCCCTTTACTGGTCGACTTTTTCCCTTTGTGGGTCACCTTTTTCCCTGAGCAGTCACCTTTTTCCCCTGAACGACTCACCTTTTCCCTGAATAGGTTACGTGATGGGCATGTCTAGAATTAGCGGTCTAACATTGACATCAAACAGTTTTCCACTAAGTTCACGTCTAAAGTTGCTTTCAAGTCTAGCACCTCCTATTCCCTATCTCTCCTGTATATAAGTCCATATTGCTACTCCTTTAGTATCTGTCTAGCCTAACACCTCTCCTCCTGTTCCTATACCTCTCATATAAACCATACTCTACTCCTCAACTTCTGCCTAGCCTAACTCCTCTCCTCGTTTCCCTGTACCTCTCATATAAACCATACTCTACTCCTCGACCTCTGTCTAGCCTAACACCTCTCCGCGTTTTCCTATACTTCCCATACATATAAACGCATACTCTACTCTCAACCTCTGTCTAGCCTAACACCACTCCCCTGATCCCCTACCTCTCATAAAGCGCATTCCCTCCTGCCCCCCCCCCTCTAGCTGAGTATCACTCCTTGGTTTCCTATCTAACCTAACTTTAACACCTGTCTATCCTAGCATAGGATCTCTCTCCGTTTTCTCGTCTCTCCTTATAAACACATACTCAATTCTCCTAACCTAATACCTCTCCTCGTTTTCCTATACTTCTCATATAAACCATACTCTACTCCTCGACTTCTGTCTAGCCTAACACCTTTCCTCGTTTTCCTATATCTCTCATATAAACCATACTCTACTCCTCAACCTCTGTCTAGCCTAGCACCTCTCCACGTATTCCCTATCTGTCTCATATAAAGCACACTCCCCCTCCTACCACTGTCTAGCCTAGCGTCAGTCCTCGTATTCCCTATCTCTCCCACATAAACGCATTTTCCTCCTTGAACCGTCGCATCTAGCCTCGTTTTCCCTATCCTTTCCCATATAAACGCAAAAAAGTGGCCTCGAATTCCTCTATATATCCTACTGCCCTCCGCCGGGTTTGAACCCGCGACCTTGGGAACTAGAGGCTAGCATGGTAACTACTACACCACGGAGGGCGACCTCTCAGTGGAGTGTCTTCATACATGTGAGGCATGGTGTTTTCCAGGAAGTTTGTGTATGCCTACGCCGTAAGTATGTTTACAAGTACATAAGGCCCAACTAACCGATCACCAATGATACCGACCCACGTGTTGAGAGTAAATCGCACTTGGTGATGCTATAGAACAATTGCATGTAGGTTTTCATATGCCCATACATGCTAATTGTGGAACTTTGTAATGCCATCTCGTGTGAACTGTGCTTCATCTATAAATAATACTAATGCCTATGTGCACCATTCTCGGTCAAGATTTTACCGCGGTAAAATATGGACTTTACCGCGGTGAACGGCCATTTGTGGTGCATCCACGCTGGTAAAAGTTTATCGAGGATTTTACCGCGGTTAAATCTCACCGGCCATGAACGGCCGGTTTTCTTCGATTATTTCCAACGTTACTTGTGCTGAAATGTTAAAATGGCGGAACGGTATAGGTTAGAACTCCCAAAGAATAGATACACTCTATTTTCGGCAATTAATACATCCTGATAGAGCTACTTTAATGTACTTTGTAATTTGTAATGCTTTAAGGCCTATTTGTGCGGCAGGTGCCTTAAATATCCTGATCTAAGACGTAACGAAAATTCACACCCTCACGGCGTTACATATCACAATTATATCAGTTGAAGCATAGTTCCAAGAACAAGGCAGAAATAAGGAGAGTAATGAATGAATTTGGTGCAATTACTACATTTTCAGGAATATTAAATACTTGATTGCACAGGTATAGGAATCCGGTAACCTGAAGAGATCAGTACCGAAATATAAAATCTAAAGTCGTCATCGTGGTGTCGGGGTAGCGTGTGCGGCTCTTATTCAAGAGGTTCAAATTAATGTATCGTTTGTTTCTTTTTTCCTGCCTGCCTTTCAGTGAATATCGGGTAAGCTAACTGGAATTTAGCCAGTGTGGAAAGAAAGAAAAATCATCTATAATAGTTGAGCATAATTTTTTAATCATTTGTAAGGCCAGCTTTTCCCACTGTCCATCTTAAAGTTATTGCTTCTATCTCTGTACTTTCTATCTTTTCTTAAAAATTGATGTTAAATTTAATAACGTAATAGAGAAACTTGGGCCTGCTTTTGTTTTCCTCCATTGCATGCCGAACTACACGCATGTGCTTCAACAAAGAGGTAGAACAAGTGAAAAACAGACGACATGATGTACATCCGGGTGCGTTCAGTAGAGTTTACCTGCAGTGAACGGTGCGCTCAACTAAGGGGAACGCCTGCCAGGTAACCCCGGTCACCTAAACTGCGGTGAACATTGGTGCACCGCTGTGTGATGATTACCCCGGTCAAATTCTTACCGCGGTAAGCTGAAGGTCCCTGAAGGATTTGTTTAACGAGGATGGTGCACACGGCCATAAGTCAGGAAAGTTCGGCTTGGTGGCACAGTGCTGCACGCCACTGGCAGAACATCAATCGAGCAGGGTATCTACTGGTGACAGGGCCTGTACACGTTGCAAATGATAAGGATACAACTGTTGTTCTCGCAACAGTGTCCAGACAATCTTATAAGAAACATTCACTTGCAACGCTTACCTTTATGTATCAATACAAGAAGGGGTGTGCATAGAATCCAGAACCTCCTCCTCCTCTACGTCTGGAGTTGTAGATCTTGGTCGTCCCCTCTCCAAACCAGCAGATGTAATAAACTTCCCATGAGCGCACAGACGGTGATGGAGACGTTCAAATGTCTTCCGATCTGAATATCTTCGCTGTGAGTACCTCTGTTGGTACAAATTACGAGCCAGTGCATCATTGTTGTCCGCCTTACCGTACAAGAAGTACATTTCTGCCAGCTCCTGATTTGAGTACGTGTCGCTCAGTCGAACACCAAATACAACCCTCAATGTACCCTTCGCCTTGGAACGAACTGTCAGAGTGCCCTGTTAATATCTTCTGTCACGGCAACTACTTGCGGGAAGAAAACGTTCCGGTGAATATCACTGTTTTGAAGGCCATAACTCAGAAACCTAGCATTTGGGACACATGTTGTAATGGGCTTTTTTATTATCTACATATGGGGATGCATATCTGAATTTATACCCTCCATTTTTACTTTCTCTACTACGTATAGTAAGTAGGGGAAGTATTGTATTCCACCCAAAAATTCGATACCGAGATTTCACCGTAAATACATGTTTTGAGATCCCCTGAATCCAAAAAAAGCATTTTTGGAAACATGTCCGTGTGTGTGTCTGTCTGTGAGCACATAACTCAGAAACAAACAGTCGGATAAACACCAAACTTGGTATTTAGGCTCAGTATCTTCTAAGGATGCGACACGAAGGTTTTTAAGAAAATCCCCCACCCCAAATTACCCTTTACATGGAAGATTTTTCGAAAATTTTAATTTTCTCAAAAACGGGTCTAACGATTTTGATTAAAATATCATATGTTTAAGATATTTTTATGACAAATAAAATGTATATCTTGAACTTTCTGGGAATGTCTCCAAAAGTATTCTTCATTGTGAACGACTTTTGCATAACTGGTAAACCATAAGAGATAGACAACATTTTACTACACAAAAACCGTAGATCGCGTTAAAATACACAATGTATGTCATATACATTTTTTGTTGTTGAGTGAACCATTTTCGAGATATTGCTTGTTATTCCCTTAAATTTTCCAATACTTATTACTTTTTCTCAAATGAGAATTCGTTATTCATTTTTTTAGCCTGGTAATGCAAAGAGAATGGAATACTCCACATAGCAACCAGCTCTTAAAATATTTGACTATCGCTTAAAGCCTAGCAATTCCCCTTGCATCTACAAGAAAATTAGCAATAAGATTAACATCTCGATATTTAGATTAACATGAAGCATATGGAGAATAAGTATTTGTAAAAATAGCTTGTACAAGAGTAGAGAAAGTCATGCGAGTGTAACACATCAGATTTTTTGGGTTGAATACATACTACCTCTACCTCTACCTTCAGGTAAGTGGTAGAAAAAGCAAAGCTAAGCCTTTATGTAAAAAGTTTGTCGAATGTGTGTAAATTGTATGGGTAGAGAAAGTGGTGTGAATATTACACATCCGTATTTTTTGGGGGGGGGTGGGGTGGGGGAGGCAAAGTAAAGTCACAGGGGAGTGCATCCATTCAAAAATTTTTACAAAGTTATTATTCTGTAAACTTTATTTCTTAAAACTTCTGTTAAGTGTTTCAGAAATTAACTCAGAATAATATATTTCACTTTCCTCATAATTTGACCAAATGGATTTTAGAGTTTGCATAATTTACCGCTATGCAATCAAAAATCAAATTTACGCAACTCTTCAACAGCGGCGCTCATTTAAATATTTACAGTTCTCTGTGTACCCCGGCTTCCCAAGGACGTAGATGAGAAGTCTAGATTTAAAAGTTGACAGTAGGGGACACCAGGACTACCAACTGCCACATGATTCACAGTGAAAGGAAACAGAAGCCACCTGCCCACACAATATAATGAAACATGTGCATTCTCTGTTCTAAATATGGCGTTCATCTCACGTCATATCTATTCTCAGCTTTTCTGTGAATGAAGGACGACTATTGTAAGTTTGATGCTTGTAAATAGCGTTAAGGAAATGCAACACTGAAAATTCTTTTCAGAAGTTTGCAGTCAATTACAGAAAGCACCCTGCTACATTTGAAAAGTCCGAATTTCTAAAGAAATTAATTTGATTTTTTAGCAAGATGCTTGTGATATGTTTTATAACTAACTCTGAATTTTGAGTTTAATTGGTTCAGTATTTCCTGAGAGAGAAAGAAACAAAAAATATATATATATTTTATAGTAACAGTAAAAAAACTCTCCTGACACTGCAGTTTTCAAAATTTTGAATCATAACTTAAAAATAAAATTTAGGTTCTACACATATATTTCTTAAAACATATCAAATGTTTTCTAAATAAAACAGGATTTGCTTCGCAAAAATATCAAGAAACATCTTCATTTATGGGCTTTTAACGCAAAGAATAATTTCTAAAAGCATGCATTTCGTTAATTTTATTTCCCTGATATTTCGCAGATAGCTTTTATTTTTTATCATCTTAATAGTGTCAGGTGATTGGTGAAAGTGTTACCGCAAAGAGTAATTAGAGCCACAAACACCGACAGAAATTCTAAGAAAGAGATCACTTTTAAGGGGAGAAGATTGAATTTAAATTTTAAAACTGCATTTCTGTGTAGGCTGGTCCGTATGAATCAGTGTTTATGCCATTATATGCGCAATGTATTAATGCAAAAAATTATATTTTTAAGTTATAGTTTTCACAGTTTGGTCGCTTATGCTCAACGTTTAAATATAATTTTTATTTCTTTACCACCTAGCTATAGTAGAGAGATTAAGTAATGTATTTCATTCCATATACAGATTTTACGGGAAATAAACGGTTTGAGGTCAACTTAACCGAAAAAAGAAATTTTTAGTAACAGGTACCTAGTCCATAGCGTGTGTATGTGTATTAGCATAGCTCAGAAACGAAGTGAATTAAATACCAGATTTTATATGGAACCAGGCAATGTTAAGCATGTCAGACGAATATTAAAAAAAAACACACACACAAACTAGTACCTTATATATTGTTCATCTACTCAAAAATGTTTTGATTATAATATGTTTGAGATGTTGTTAGACAAATTAAAATGTAATACTCATTAAAATGTGATTTTTCTATTCATGTAAAGCTATGTAACGATGTTGTAAAGTTTAGTATAATATAACATTTGAAACAGCATTCAACTGTTCAGACGTGATGACGGGACAGGGTCTTGCAGGAGAAAGAAAAAAGAAGAATCGCAAACTTTCAAGCGCATCTGTTAGATGAGTTAGGAAAATGTAAACATGCAACATGGAATATTTCGAAAAGGGCTTCGCTACGAAAAATGTATTTGACACACATCGTTAATTTTAATGAGATCTAATTTTTTTGTTTAATGAAGTTTTTTCTCTTTATGGTTTACCAGTTATGCAAACTTATACAAAATTCATTCAGAATGAAGAGGACTTCAAAGGCATATTTGCAGAAAATTCAAGATGTTCGTGTCAATATCTCAAACATATGGTATTTTAATCAAAATTGGATTTTGAATACATAAAATATAACAGGAAGGTAGTAATTCGGCTAGGGGAATTTTCTTGAAAATCCTCTCCTGGTATACTTAAATAGTGTCTGAATCAAATATGAAATTTGGTAACACATACGCATACGTAGCCGTGCGGAGCTTTATAAAAATCTTATTTGGGGTTCATTAGAACGCAAAACATAAGATTAAATCTTGATATAGAATTTTTGATGGTAATAAAGTATTTCGTCTGCATACTATGGATAGATGATAAATAAAGTAAACACTGTTTTATTTGGTCTGAAGCTTTTTACAGCGTTGACTACCCACAGATGAAATTTATAAATGTTTTGGCTTTTTCAAAATAAATTTTCATGATGCTCTGCCTTAATTATGAGTATTCCTAACTGCATACAGACATATTTAATAGCTATTAAGAGCTATAGCTTTAGAAGAAAGTATTTTGATTATTTAGCGCTAATTATTAAGGCCTTCCATACGATGTAAAAATTATGTGAATAAACAAAAACACTAATATATTTAAATACTAAGACACAAAACTGACGTATAGAATGTGTTTAACCCCTTGTTTATGTTTAAGCTAAATCTCAAATATATATATTTTTTCACAATTTGTCTTCAGCAATGAAATTATGCCATTTCTTAAACACCTAGTAATAAAATCATATGCCATTTGTTTAAAATTAATTCATCCTCTCTAGTTCTCCTCCGCGGCCTAGAGGATATCCTCCGGTTGCAAAGTTCGCGGTTTCAAACCCGGCGGAAGGCGATGGAATTTTTTCCGCGTAAAAATCCTTAGCATGGCTACCTCCGGAAGGGAAGTAAAACCGGTGGTCCCGTGTTGCAGATTTACGGCACGTAAAAGAACCTCAAGCCCGATAAAGAGGGCTCTGAGCAAAATTATCCGTCTTTCATGCCCAACATAGAATGGGACGCTAAGGACCTTAGTATTAAAGAGCATCCATAAAAATCCATCGCCCTCCGCCGGGCTAGCATGGTAACCACTACACCACGGAGGACAACAGCACATTTCTGTAGCTGTGCTTTCTGTAGGTATAAGAGTTTAGGCGGCGGGTTTCTCACGAAAAAGGTTCCTCTCCTATCTCAGCAGAGTTTTATATCTGCAATACTTACCCTACTTTGCATATAAATGTACATATAGAGCATAACTTGTAACTGAAATCCTTGCAAGCATACAACCAACATCACTGGCGCGCCATGTACAACTATGAAGTGTGCAGGGTTTTGGGAACGCTATATATCTTGAATTTTTTGCGAAGAGCTTATAAAGTATTCAGAATTAGTTCTGTGTAATTTTATATACCTATTAGCATTAAGAGGCAGACAAAACCTTATAATACAGAAAATGTAGATCTCTTTAAAACACTCAATTTATTTTAATTGCCATTTTTTGTATCTGCTATTTCCAGATATTCTTTACTGGTTTCAATTTTTCAATGATTTGTCATTTTTTGAGTCCTGTCACAATTCAGTTGTTTCTCGCAATATCGTAGAAAGAGTATGGAATTTCAGAGCCATATTTTTAAAGATTTGACTGTTGGTTCAGCCTTCTTTATTCCCCTTGTACCTATAACGAAATGTGCAGTCAAAACTATTAATGTAAACGTTTGGTTAACATGAAGTAGACAGAAAAACAAACTTTTGCAAGCACAGTTTGTAGAATCAATATAAAAATAAACGATAGTGAGTAGAGAAAGTCAGGATTCCTTTGCTAAATTGGTGTAATCTATGGGCGCCAAATTTGTAGTAGTTGTAGCCCCACGCTTTGGGTACAAACTTTGCGGTGGTCTTCGCCCCACTTTAGGAATCAGCTTTTGCGGCAGTGTCGTGTGTTTATAAAGTTTAAAGTTTATGTGTAATAATTGTTTTAATGTTTATTTATTAATTATTTAAGCCTCGGCTGCATCAGTAATATCTGGTAGAGCAAGTATCTCTAAATGGGGCTGGTACGGCCACAGAATAATGTTTACACAGATTACACAAATTATAATTGTATTTTACTTATTTATTAATCCTTCACGGCAGTTAAATAACACTTTACTGGCGTGTCTTAATATGAAGCTGTGAGATATTACTCTTAATTACACTTTTTAAAGATCAAAATTAATATATTATCTTCACTGTACTGAATTCTCACGTCTGCACATACTAACATACAACCACTGGACCCGAACTGCTTGGGCACGCTACATCCTAGCGTCTACCGTTTAAACTTGTACATTTTTGTATTTCTAGTTTCTGATTGGCTAAGCCTGGCTTGTTTTCTGCAACCACGTGAACATTTACAAATTGTTTTGAACATTACATTGGTATTGTTCCATGGATGTTGATAGCCTTTTTTTTAACTTTCTAATTTATTGTTGTCTCAAGGTTACCTTATTGTTAGGAACCTTCGGCTTTTACTTTATAACTCTGTTTGCTACGAAAAGCAGCTTGCTTCTATTCTCACAGCTGTTACATTATTAAACTACGAAATACATTCACATAACATTTTATACATATATATATAATAAAATAAACATAATACAATGACTGTAATATACACTTCATATATTAAAATATGCATATTGCTTTTACACGGGCTATTATATATATATATATATATATATCTATAATTAAACTGATGTCATTTAAGGGATAAAAAATACTACTTCAAAATTTCAGGCTTAAGTTCTTATTATTTGGTAGTTGCTTAGGATCTTGTAACTGCGAACTGATAAAGTTTTCAATCTGATCTCGAACATGTGCATCTATCGACATGGATGAAAGGAAGGACGACGAATAGATATACTGTTATTTGCAATTACCGATATTGAAGCGTAACCCCACACAATGCGATCATGTTGCAAGCTCCTTTCTGAAAGGTTTCCAAAGTAAGTAGTAAGACTTTGAAAGGGTTTCCCCAGAAGAGAAATCCCATTTGGTGTGTGTATGTATGTGTCACCTGCACATATCGACTTCTTTCAGCCCAGCTTCCAACAGCACACTGCAATGGCAAGTTTGTCTTTTGTAAACATCTATTACTCAATGTAATTATTTTCGAGGCATCTCTATAGCTCAACTTTGTAAAAACTATGGAGCTGTATTTCAACGAGTTTCTCTAACCATCATTCTATACTTTACATCTCCTTTACAAAGTATTTTTAAAAAATCCTGTTTTCTATTTCAAAGGAATTCAGGAGGTTGTCAGATCTTTAAAGGTATATGTTGGTTTTGTAACTCCATAGTCTTTATACATCACGAAAATAAAAAGAAAGGTGACTTAGCACATAAGAAATGTATTTCAAGATATACATTTTTAGAAATAACTCGCGTTTGTATGTGTGTGTGTGTGTGTGTGTGTGTGTTTGCGCGGGCGCACACTTACATTTTATTGTCATACAGGTATCTTAGACATTTGGTATTTTAACTAAAATGGTTAAAACTATTTTTGGAAAGTAAAAGTAATGCAAACTTTTCATGCAAAGGTTCCTTTACAAAATTTCGAAAAAGAAAAACTCGTTTAAACGTTTTAATAAAAATCCCCAAACATTGTAGAATCAGTATGAAATTGTGTTTTGCCGTTCTGTCATTTAATTGCCCAAATTCCCGGGAGGCAGGGATGAAGTGAAGCAGCCGAGGAGGTCGCAGGTCCGCAGGCAGACGGGATTACAAATTTCCAGTTCGAAACACCCGCACTCGGCCAGTAGATGCGGAGTCCCACGTGCACGTGTGTGAGTGAAATAACGTGTGCAAATTTAAAACTTGACTTTCTCAATATCTTGCGTTCTTACATTTTTTGCCACTTTATAATGTTCTTAATAATACAATGTTTCTTAAATTTCTTTCGGATTTTCAGTATACATTTCTTGAGAATATATAATAGATCTAAAGAACTTTTTTGTGACATAAAGCTTAGTTTTTAATTTAGATTTAAAAAATTAATGAATTTAAAAAAAAAAGAAAATAGCTAACATAGTATCTATATTATTTTATAAGATTATTTTAAAGTTATACAAATCTAAATATTGTAAAGAAAAACATTTGAGAATTAATATGCAAAACTTAAAAGTTGAATTTTTTCATAACTTATGACTCGATCGTTGCTTTTTAAAAATTATTGACTTAGAACGTTAGGTATCTAGAACCACGAAAATTAATTTTATATTGCTTTAAAAATCCGCGATGAAAATTTCGACTGAATTGGTTGAAATTGTTAGTAAACTAACAATTTTGCTATGGAGTACACACCTATCACAAGCGTACACATTCTTAATGCAATTTCAATCTCATTTTTAGGGTTTCCCGGTTTACCCGTAGCATGAGTTATTCACATAAAATCGGGAGTAAACAGAATTTTCTTGGTTACGGTGGTATTTTTCATAAAGCAGAAATCATCAGTTACCACGGCGTCTAGATCTCCTAGCTGATTCAAGGAACCCAAGTCTGCTATTGAGCTGCGCTGTCAAACCAAGCTGACCGCTACACTATCGCGACAGTCGCCTTGCCCCTCACTTCCAAGAGGTCAACGTCTATCTCATTCATCCTCCCCACCCACATCCTGAGTACACTGGCGTCCTACTCGGCACAGTATCGGAATCTTGGAACAAATTCTCAATCCAGTTACCATAGCAACTTGCTTGCAGTTTTTCCGCATATCGGGAACACCTACTGTGCGCCTAGCGTTGCCATGGAAACCAGGTCAAACGTTTATCTGCCCGAGGCTTAGCAGCTGGGGGCAACAAAAAATATTTACCGTAATTTACAGCTATCTTACGGGTGAGCGGGTTGTAAAATTCAAATCAGTTTTTTTCCTAATGAAGCGAGTATAGCAAGCACATGTTAAAAACTGCTTTTCCACTGGTTAGTGTCGTAAATCATTATACACTAAATCCTGCCCCGTATCTCCTAATTGTCCCATACTAGTCATCTCTCATTTTCGTTTTGGAACAGGTTGTTGTGCGATACAAACTAGTTCCTTATTTAACATACTTTTACCCTAATATACCCGAAGAGAATTGCCAAGTTTACATTTTCATAACCGTATGAATCCAATATATTACTTGAAAGAGTTAATGCATCTGGAGTGCATGTAAATTCAAATAGGCAAGAGCATAAAAAATGGGTAGGAGGACCCTTCGGTTGAAATTGTCTCTCAAAATGACGAAAGCAATTGCATGTATTGTGACAGTATTTTTATCTTGACCTGCACTGTACATCGTCATCCGAAGGTGTACTTAGCCAATCAGGCGAAAGGGGAAGGAAAGGGAGGGCGGAAAAATACATGTCAGCAGGATAAGGCTATAAGAAACGTTTTTTTAGCGTGTGTGTGTTCGCAAGGGAATGAAGGGGAGAGGTGGAGTACTCCACCTTAATTTTATCCGAATTTATAAACATCTATGCTGTGGTTGCTATACTGTTGCCAACTTAACACTAATGTTTTTCACGCTGTAATTATTCATATAATAGATGATATCTCTCAGTTTCACTTGTAACTTTTTACGAGTAACTAATGCAAGTTTTCAGCAAGTACTGGGAAAGGAGTAATTTGGTATTCATATCAACATTAATGCAGGATAGCATGAATGGGGCTTTGGGAAATTCTCTTCTCATTTACAAGACGGGAACATGCAGGACAAATGAATCGGTGAACTTTAGGAAGTGATTTTAATAAAAATTAGCTCCTAATTAGTCCCCCTTTTTTGTTTTAGATCATGGTGGCGAAAATGAACTTTTCAGTCATCGAACACACATTGAAAAATAAATAGTTGGCCAGCTATAGATGAAACGACGCCGAATGACTCGCGAGTCTGGTTTTCGCAACTTCTGTCTTTGATAATGTACCATGTCACACTGAAAAGGTGGACAAACCTCCTAGGAGTTCCATGAAATCTGCAGTGATATCATGGATGCAAAACAAAGGGTTTCAGTGCGACAGTTTTATGTGTAAATCGTAACTGCCCAAGTCGATAAACAAACCTAAACAGAAGGTGCTTAAAGTAGACGGTTTTACCTTGCTTCCATACATGTATGATTTGAATTCCATACAGCCAGCTTGTTTCGATGTAAACAGAAGGAAGAGAAAAGTAACAAGTAACTAATCGCTATGATATAACGCTTAAAAATATGTATTTGGTGACCGAAACAGACTGATAAGGTTTTTTTGGAAACATGTAGAGCAGATAGAACATTATTACTGGGAGGAGTGAAAATGAGCCGAGCTGACCACACCATCTTGTTTATAGGCTACGTATAGTGAATCAAGCTGAATAAATTTCAACTTTAAATATCGTGATATCTAGCGACTTCTTAGCTTTGATCTAGCGAGAATACGTACTCCAAAGTTGGCACTGTTGCCATAAGCTAATGAAACGAATCCAGCGCCATTTATCGCGTTGTAGATGCAATGCACTGCCGCTTGATATCCCGAGAATATATAATCGATGATAGTAATAATAATAATTATTATAATGATAATGCAACTTAAATATGTTTAATTCGGTTGTCATAATCTCAATTAACAGCTTATTTAAAATTCTAGTGCATAGCAGTCGCATGACCAGATGTATTTTTATAGTTAGTCTACAAGTTATTCATGCGAAACTTTATTTTTATTTTTCTATTCACTTCCTGTAATTCATCACAAATATTCTCAAGAAATGGTTTCAAATTGTTAATACCACGGTTTGAGACTGCTAAAAAGTAAGTCGATATAGTTATGTTAGCCATGATTTTACAAACCCAATGAGAAACAATTGAAGTCAATGCTGACCCCGCCCCCCTCCGGGGTCAGTACGTCTGATCACCTTGTCGTTAGGACTAGAATTAGGACTAACTGTGGAGGGGGACCTAGCACCTCACCTACAAGATATTTTGTGCCTGAAGCCTCTGATGGGATGCCCCCGGGAGGGACGGTTGAGGTGAGAGGAGACAGAGGTCTGTCGGACTAGCACGACGCGGCATATGGCAGGGCCTCTACCTTTTTTACAGGTCGAATCTCCCGGTTGGCAGCTGATACAACTGGCTCCCCTCTCCCCCGCAGGCTTACACATCCCCATGGGGGGTTCGGGACTCGGAGACCGCTCTCATTCCAGGAAACGAAGCATTACATAGAGCATCCTTTTCCCTTGCCATGCAACGCCGAGACTTCCGCCGACACTTTCAACTCTGAAACAAACCAGGCAGATGAAAGGTGAAGTGAAATGGGAATGGAAGTGAAATGGAGGGACAGGGAATTCGGGGATGTAATGAACCTTCCCAGCATTCGCCTAGCGACACAGGGAAACCTCGAAAAATCCCATGGATTAGGAAGGTCGGCCGCGGTATTTTGTGATAAAAAGCTCATAATGTACAAATGTTTTAGCTAATGCTACTGTATTGAATTGAATGTAAAATACATACAATTTTATGTTTTTACTTAAGGTAACTTTAAAATGTTCAGTTGGAAATATCTTGGGGGCAAATGACCTCTTACTTGTGCCTATACATATTACTAAACAAGTTCCCTCACCATAATGCTTTTTCTCTATAAGGTTTCCATTTTCAGGTAACCAACTTTTGACTCCGCTCGGCCATTACCTCTCTAAGTTATTGACCTTAAAAACAATTCAGGGGAATAAAAACTAATCAATGAACGCTATTTATAATCGACGTGAAATGAAAGGATGGTTCAGATACCCCTCTATGATAGACTTTCGCTACGATTGGCACACAAGGAAAAGCTAAACCAATGACGAATAATTAGGCCTTCTAGAGGAAGGGGTGAAGAATTATTTGCATTTGTGGTTAAACGGAACGACAGCTACGACATTTACTATACAGGGTGGACAACTTAAGTTGAGAACAAAACTAATGTATTTAATAAAAGTTGCTTGATATTATGGGAGAAAGTAAATGCCATTAGTTGTGTTTTGCTTGGAGGACATTTTAGGGTTAATTTAATTTTTTTAAATGGAAACCTACATTTTGAATGTTGTTTTATGATTAGAAAGCTATTTATTTTGTAATGAGTAATAAGGAAACAAAATAAAAAATGTTGTTTCCCAATTACGAAACGTAACTTACGTAACGTAACTAAGCATTCATTGCGTTCTTCGTACACAGTCATTCAGAATTTTCGTTGTTATTTACGTTGGTGTAAGAACAATTGTAAAGTGCTTTATACAAATGTTTAGTTTAGTTTTTTATGAGAAGTGAGAAAACAACATAAACTTAAATTGACCCTAAAATGACCATCTCAACGGTCCTTCAAATAAAACACGGTTAATGGCTTTTACTTTCTCCCATAATATCAAGAAACGTTTACTAAAGACATTTCTTTCTACAAAGCTTAGCTTTGGAGATATTGTACAGTCTCAACTTATATGGTCCACCCTGTATAAGAACTTTCAGCAGCGATACGAAGACGAAGGTTAAGTTTTTGCTGCTACTAAACGGCAGTAAGAAAACGGTAGTTTAACATGAAACTATAAGGTTTAAGTTGTGATGTTACCTTTCAGAGTTTGGCCATATTTTGGAGGAGGAAAAGTGCCCTGTCAATCCTTGTATTGCGCTCGAAACACAGAAGTCATGATGGTAGGGGTGTGGCTAGATTTTGACATAAACAGCTCCGTTCCATTATGGGTCACATTTTATGCACGTCAGTACACACACGTGTAATATTTTTGTATTGGGGATTGCATTACAGATGTATTACAGTTTGCCTAGAAAGCAGGGGATTTGCAGGAAATGGCAGATCGTATACATCAAAATGCAAACCATGGCGATTGTTTGAGGCGCTCTGCGGGGAGGATAACGTGGCTGTTGCACACAGGAAGTGAAGACGGGACAGGCGCCGACGACAGGCAACCAAACAGAAATAGTCTCGTCCCCTCCCCTTTACCTTCACGCTTCTTTTGTTGTGTGTCAATTTTTAAATAGAGAGCTTCTTCTCCAAGGACGGAGTTACGACTGTGCGAGGTGATGAACCCCAGGAAATGGGGTCGTTGTCGCAGTGAAAGTGAATCTAGCTTAGGTGCAATTCACTAACATAAACATTCAAAGAAACACCCACAATACTGCTTGCGTCACAACGGTCACAAATACAATTAGTCAGTCATCATTTTCTGACTCAAGGACAGGTACTTCATTAAAAACCCAGCCTCCTCCATTCTTTCATTTTCCGTTGATAGTCTCTCGGTAATTTAATTGAGCTTAACGAGTGTTTCGAGACTGAAGGTCGACAAATTATGTTACTGCAATGAACATGAGTTTAAAAGCATGTGTGTGTGTGTGTGTGTGTGTGTGTGTGTGTGTGTGTGTGTGTGTGAGTAAATACTAAACTTGCTACACATTTAAGCTTAGGATTCTCCAAGGATGGAACAGGAAGATTTTTAAGAACATGATCCCACTCCAAACTATCCTTCGCATGAAAAACGTATGTTATTTTCTAGTTTTCCAAAAATGGCTCTAATGGTTTTGACTAAAATATAAAGTGTTCGACTTATTGGCATTGGGAATAAAACGTATATCTTGAGGTTTCTGTGAATAGCCTGTACAGATCACCTCACACTTGTTGAATTCTATGTAATTTTAAATGAAAATGTAATTAATGAAAAACCAAATTTAAGATAGGAAAAACATACATCTCGTTAAACACATAGTGTGGATCAAATATTTTTCGCTGCATAGCCATTTCAGAAACATTAATTTAAATTTTCCAATGCTTTATCACACATTTGTTGAAGTCCGAAGTCATCTTCTTTTGTTGAGAAACAAATTGTTGCTTCACGTATGGAAAGCCTATTTGAGAAGGTTGTTTATTTTAGGAGTTGTATTTCAACTGTTGGGAAGTCGAACTTGAAGTAGTTGCAACCGCACGTATGGTATCCGGTGGCCTTTGCCCCAAGTTTAAGAATCAACTTAGTATTTTTTTATGTTTCTTTAAATATTATGTTTGCCTCGGCTGCGTCAGTATTATTTTGTAGAGACATGAATTTCTTAACAAGGCGTGGTGCGGCTGAAGAATGTAGGCTTACACAGATTATAATTTTTACTTCACTCCTTTTATTAATCCTTGATACGATTTAAATAACACTTCACTGATATAGAGAGTTATGAGGTTATTTATTAATTACTTGCACTTTTTAACACGTAAACTATTTTTGTCTCACACTGAATACGTATTAAATTTCTCAAGGACGCGTCTCACGTCCGGTTAGGAACGCTGTCTGCTAGCAACTGACTTCTGAATTTGTAAATTTTACTCCATTTCAGTTTCTGATTGGCTAATCCTACTACAATAGAATACTTTAATTTAACTTAAGTTTTTTTCTGGTTGTTGATTGGCTATTTTATAAACTGTCTCAAAAATTACATTGTTGTTTCCAAGAATGACTAGTAGCATTATTAAACTTTCTAATTCATGTTGCCTCAAGGTTACCTCATTGTTACCTCATTGTTAGCAACTTTTAACTTATTCTCACAGCTCCTACATTATTAAATTACGTAATACGTTCACATAACATTATTGAACATATACATAGTAACATGAACATTAATGTAATGACTGTTACATGCATTTTATATATTATATTATACACATATTGCTTTAAGGCGGACTGTTAAAATATTTTATATTACATAAATTGACCCGCTTTTTGTTGACTTCAATCCCCTGTATCTCCCTTGTATATACCTATAACCAATGTTGTAATGAAACAATTTCTGCAAATGTTTATCTTCATGAACATGTAAAAAATAGAAGAATAAGCTTTTTTTATCTGCCACTCATACAATGGTCATATCGGGGCCTTTTTCTTTTGGTCTTAACTCGTATATGTTGTCATTAGATTTTCTGTTTTTTGGGGGTGGGTTTATGCAGTAGAACACACACGCACGCGCGCACATTCACACTATCATTCATCTTGGCTAGAGAAAATTCCCACCTCCCAAAGAAGAAGGTTTTGTTAGAATAGTTTATAGAAGATATAAAAATAACGATAGTCAGTAGAAGAAAACCATGTGAATACAGCACACCAGAATTGTCTCCTTTTAACATGTTCTTTTAGATCTTTTCCTCTTCTGCTAACAAGTTGTACATCAGGAAATCGCACATATATTTATTGTTGTTCCTTCTTAATCTGAGCACAATATTGTTCACCAGGGGCAGTCCTTTCGCACTCCTCTCCCTACTCAACTTCATTTTCTTCACAACATCTATACGTTTTTTACTTTCTGTACTACGTATAGTAAGTAGGGGAAGTATTGTATTCCACCCAAAAATTCGATACCGAGATTTCACCGGAAATACATGTTTTGAGACCCCCTGAATCCAAAAAAAAGCATTTTTGGAAACATGTCCGTGTGTGTATGTCTGTCTGTGTGTCTGAACAGCATAACTCAGAAACGAACAGTCGGATAAACACCAAACTTGGTATTTAGGTTCAGTATCTTCCAGAGATGCGACACGAAGGTTTTCAAGAAAATCCCCCACCCCAGATTACCCTTTCCATGGAGCATTTTTCGAATATTTTAATTTTCTCAAAAATGCCTCTTAACGATTTTGATTAAAATATGATATGTTTAAGATATTTCCATGACAAATAAAATGTATATCTCGAATTTTCTGGGAACTCCAAAAGCATTCTTCATTGTGAACGACTTTTGCATAACTGGTAAACCATAAGAGATAGACAAAATTTTACTACACAAAAAATGTAGATCGCGTTAAACTACACAATCTATGTTATATACATTTTTTTGTTGTTGAGTGAACCATTTTCGAGGTATTGCTTGTTATTCCCTTAAATTTTCCAATATTTATAGTTTTTCTCAAATGGGAATTCGTTATTCTTTTTTTTTTCTCCTGGTAATGCAAAGGAGAATGGAATACTTCACATAACAACCAGCTCTTAAAATATTTGACTATCGCTTAAAGCCTACCAATTCCCCTTGCATCTACAAGAAAGTTAGCAATAAGATTAACATCTCGATATCTCGATTAACATGAAGCATATGGAGAATAAGCGTTTGTAAAAATATTTTGTACAAGAGTAGAGAAAGTCATGTGAGTGTAACACATCAGATTTTTTTAAAAATTAGATTACATTAATGCTGAGATGTTTGAAAAGGAAATCCACGCTGTAGGTGGTATGCACAGTGCTAGGGAGAAATCACATGTTTGAGATCACATGACAGTTTAATCTCTTCCCGCTCCGGAACACATCATAATGAATGAAGCAGTGTTATATAATTAACGTGGTTTGCTATCGATAAGAGTACAACGACCGGAGCTCTGTTCAGTTCATTGGAGTTCCTTCCGGCCGCGCTCCTCCCTCGTGTCCTTGAGTACTCCGGCTTCACATATGGAGCAATACGGGCTCGCTAACGGTCACTAAAAGTGCGTCACTAGTTCCTAAAACGGATCTGTTTTAAACAGCGAGATGGATGTTAGGGAGTTGTGAATGTGGCTCGCATTGGGGAGGTCACACGTTCACATCTCCGTACACACTAATTCATGGTCTCTAGTACGAAGCTCAGCCCATTACATTTACACCGCGATATCTGATGTTGGACTCGCTCCTCTAAATCCTGCTGCTTAAAACCTAATTTTGTTTCTTATCTCGTAACATGTAACACCTGTCATTGGCTGCTGCTGTGGGGTATAAACCAGTTCCTTATTTAACACACATACACTTCCGTTTGTGACAAGACCAAGAAGGAAACGTATGAATCCAATGAATTTAATACCACAGGTTAGGTACATGACAAGTAATAAATGATAAACTTTTCAAATCCATACATGACCTTTGAGCCCTAATATTCAGTATTTGGTATGGCCTCCATGCGCTGCAATTAGAACTGCTGTACGCCGTGGCCTTGAATAAAAACGTTCTGAATAAGTTCCTGAGGAATTTCCCTCCACACAGTTTGTATTCAACCCCATAAATCCATGACCCTGGTTACTGGAGGACCGTGACGCCCCAGGTGCCGACCAACCATATCCCAGACACGTTCGATGGGCGACATGTCAGGCGAACGTGCAGGCCAGGGAAGCAATGGTACCCATCGCTCTTCGAAGAACGCTTGTACATTCTTCGCAATATGTGGCCGGGCATTGTCCTGTTAAAATGTGGCCTGTGGAGATGTCTGAAGCAGGGGGAGTACCTCAGGCTCTACAACCACCGTTAGATACCGGTTGCTGTTCAAAGTGCTTTCAATTCGTAGGAGGCGAGATCGGTTGTTGTAAGCAATAGCGCCCCAAACCACCACACCTGGTGTTTGTCTGCTATGCCGCTCAACAATGCAGCCCTCCAGGTTGCGCTCACCACGGCACCGCCGGACATGTATTTGGCCATCACTGTAGGCCACGTTGAATGAGACTCGACCGAAAAAACTACATTTTGTCACTCAGCACCCCAGTGTTCACGTGCCCATTGCAGTCGGAAGAGCTTGTGGTTTCTGGACAATGGAGGCCGACGTAATGGCATGCATGCAACCATCCAACCTGCAGCAGACGAACCGTTGATGCAGACAAGTTCACACCTGTGGCAGTGCTCCAGCGTCGAGCCAACACTGTGGATGAAGCTGTACGGTCGTTATGGCCATGCGCACAAGATGACGGTCATCCCGTGCTGTGGTCATGTTCCGCTCTTCGCTTCGTACGACCTTCATCTATCCACTGCTTTCACACACGCATCATTCTCGTAGTAGCATGCCCTGTATGAGCCGAAATGTCACGGTATGAGAAACCCGCTTCCCGGAGACCGAACATTCTGCCCCGTTCGAACTCACTCACATGCCGATATGGCTCCTTTTGACGTCGACGAGGCATATTGGCACTAACGTTATTGTTTCCACCTTATTTGACAGCTCTGCACTGGGCGCAACACGAAAGGGCTCTGCTCGGCCTACGTGTACCCTATCTCTCTGCAAACCTAATCACTTATTGCTTGCACACTCTTCTACACGTCCATCAAGTTTGGCGTTATTCGGGAAATTCTTTCTTGGTGTTGTAATTTTCACAAACGGCAATAATATAATTTACCTTAACATATTCGAAGCGAATTGTCGTATTTACAGATGCATGTAAATTCTTATCATAAGATAGATAGGAGGATCCTTCAGTTTAAACCTGCCTCTCAGGATGACGAAAACACGTACATCTATCATGAAAGAATTTTTTTATCGCTTTTATCTCCTGACCTTGCATTGCTTGTTTGTCATACATAGCCATTCAAAGTGTACATTAGCCAATCAGGGGAAATATGAAGAAAAGTGAGCGCGGAAGAATACTTGCGAGTGGGACATGGTTGTAAAAAACGGTTTATAGTTACGCTTACTCGTTTGGTTAAGCGAAGGAATCGCTAAAAGATTGCAAAGCTTAAGTTAAAAGTTAAAGTTTGATGTACTATATTTTGCTTATAAAGATACGCTCCTCTCAATCAAGTAATATTGCCAGTTCTTCGGAGCGGGATTCATTTTCACTGAAGGAGGAAGAGTAAAATGAATCGCTGCTGTTATCTCCTAGTGACACTTCAATACTGCCGAAGTTTTCCGGTACACCATCATTCTTTCTTCTGTACACGTTTGCAAAAACCTCGCCAGCCTGTTTCGATCACATGCGATACATCGCGGCGACGGGTCGCCTTTTACTACCTCTTCCCCTAACCATTCGTTTCACCTTGGTCAAAGTGATTCTATTGGATTCAGATCACACATAAATAGGGACAAGCGAACGACGGTGGTGATCATGCGTCCAATTTAAATACCTTCTTTATAGGACTCTTTGTTTCAATCAGCTTGTACAGTTCTTGTTTATGCAAAGAACTGTCGCATTGGACCTTTTTGTTTTGTAACTATGATATCATAGCAGCTTTCATAGGAATCCTAAGGGGGATTTGTTCAGCTGCACTACTAGATGAGGGAAAATTAGGAGCTAGTTTTTCTCAAATACACTTTTCTAAGTACCCTTGGTTCTTTTGTACATGGAAGTCACTTTTAGTTGTTCAGCCATGAAAATATGAAGAGAAGTTTTCAGAAAATCATCTACACTAACCGCATGTAACTATTACAGTCTGTTCAGTGTATTGTGTTGATATGAATGCAAATTATTTCATTAGCTGGTCTTGTAGAATGCTTGATTCTTGCACTAATTACTGGTAAGAAGTTACTAGTGAAACAGAGAAATCAGCTATAACTATGAGTAATCATAACGTAAAGAACATTAGCATTTAAGTTGGCTACATTACGCAACAATAGCATAACAACGATAGCAGATACGTTTACAAACTACAGTACCGATCTCTTCGTTTCCTGGATACTTTAAGCTAGTGGACTGGCAGTAAATGCAGGAATAATAATGACAACCCAAGGTTTCAGCCGTAGAAAATAAATAACATAGAATGTGAACTACGCAACTAATGCCATCTACCCCACACAGAAGGAATGTGTACCAAAGGACTTAAAGGTAACCCAAGCTCTATGTCCTAGACATTTTCTGTTGTTAGTTTGAATTATTCAACATTTTTAACATGTCCCTGAAATAGATGTTTCATTCTTTTGTTTCCCACGATGATGCTGTAATGAAAGCATATAGTGAGCTGTTTTTTTTAAACATTGACTATCGTCCTAGCCTCCTGTATAATTGTTGCAGCCATAATAAAATGTGTATTTACACCAATTTGGTCAACATTTATCATATTTAACAGGAGAGTGAGGAGGATAAGTTTTATGAATAATTTAGACAATTATACACCAGCGTCTTTCAGCCAATGTACGGTCTTATTGATGCCTTATTCAACAATCAGAATCGAACTTAAACGATGGTTTTAAAGCATGATGCGCAAAAACTAATATTTCACAGTTTTCTCTTCTACATCCATTTATTTGTATTTCGATAATTTCTGCTTTAATTCGACTAGGGATCTAGGAAACCTATTCTATAACACTCTAGCGTTCACTATTAGCAGGTTTGTACAAACCGGATATTTGCATATCTGTGAATTGAAAATATAAAAGAAGGTTTTATAAAAGCTAACAAAATTAGTGTATGTTTTCATTAAGATAAAACAGGTAAGCGTCTTCAATGATTATAGTAAAAGTACAAAAAGAAAAGAAATGGCATCGTTTGCAATGCAATTGTATTACTGAATCTCCCTTTTGCCTATAATTTTTTCGAACTGGCGCTTATTGTCATAAGAGGGACAGGAATTTTATGCTCTAATGATCCCTTTAATATGTATGCATTTATGCGCTGAAACCTTATATATGTTCATATATAAGACATCATATTACATAAAAAATATGATATGTTACACTCACATGACTTTCTCTACTCTTGTACAACCTATTTTTACAAACGCTTATTCTCCATATGCTTCATGTTAATCGAGATGTTAATCTTATTGCTAATTTTCTTGTAGGTGCAAGGGGAATTGGTAGGCTTTAAGCGATAGTCAAATATTTCAAGAGCTGGTTGCTATGTGGCGCATTTCATTCTCTTTGTATGTCCAGGTCATAAAAAAATGAATAACAAATTCTCATTTGAAAAAAAGTATTGGAAAATTTAAGGGAATAACAAGCAATATCTCGAAAATGGTTCACTCAACAAAAAAAATGTATATGACATAAATTGTGTATTTTAACGCGATCTACATTTTTTGTGTAGTAAAAGTTTGTCTATCTCTTATGGTTTACCAGTTATGCAAAAGTCGTTCACAATGAAGAATACTTTTGGAGACATTCCCAGAAAATTCGAGATATACATTTCATTTGTCATGAAAATATTTTAAACATATGATATTTTAATCAAAATCGTTAGTAATTTTTGAGAAAATTAAAATTTTCGAAAAAGGGTAATTTGGAGTGGGGGGATTTTCTTGAAAACCTTCGTGTCGCATCTCTGGAAGATACTGAACCTAAATACCAAGTTTGGTGTTTATCCGACTGTTCGGGTCTGAGTTATGCTGTTCACAGACACACACACGGACATGTTTCCAAAAATGCTTTTTTTGGATTCAGGGGGTCTCAAAACATGTATTTCCGGTGAAATCTCGGTATCGAATTTTTGGGTGGAATACAATACTTCCCCTACTTACTATACGTAGTAGAGAAAGTAAAAATTTAAGGCAATTCTCCCCGAGGATAAAAATATTGTGTAAGCCATATAAATTATTTAATTCATAACAATTTATTTTTAATATAGACTATATCTGCTTTAAAACTGGGAGGGGGAGTTAAATACAGTAAGGAATACACTCACATGTTTAGTTCTCCACACTTTCAACTTATTTTCTGTTGCAGTTTACGACCAACAAATGTTTTAAGTTTCCATAGTTAACCGCCTCCTGTAGCGTCTTAAGTTATTCGTATACGTATACCAGTAAAACATCTCTCACCTCACAGGAACTTAAAGGAGCGTATGCAAAAGCTATTTGGTATTTCACTGGACAGTTCGGAACGCTTCCTTAAGTTACACATTTTATAACATCCTGCTGTTTTGAAAGAATAGTATATATCTTTTCCTTCAGTACATTGCCAAATCCTCCAGGTACCAATTTTAATATGGAGACAGTAGTTTTGTATTTCATTAACAACGCTGATGCGCCTGTAACCTAGCTTTGTTGCTCACTTTTATTTTAGGCAAGACTACAAGAAGATAGGACCTTAAAAATAAAGTAATACACCACTGAATTACTGAATGTCTACTGGAGAGCGACTGAAAATCTGAAGAAATATTTTCGAAATATAATTTCTAAAATTATCAATGGTTGAGCATTTTGAAACGCTTTTCTTTGTGTAAATTATTAAATTACATGTTTATAAATCTTAAAATAGGCTAAACAAAATTTAAACTATATTTAATATAACCACCATTCGAATTTAGTTTCGAGAACTTCGTAACAGCCACCTTCACACCGTCAGAGAACGGCTACTAGCAGATAAGGCAGGGAATCGCCGATGCGACGTGACCTGTTGATTGTGTTTCGTGTGAGCTGGCAAGTTTCAACACTGACTTGATGACAAACCTTATTCAGAAATATCCTATTTGAAATTTAATTATGCAGTTAAAATGATAATTTATTTATAAAGTATACATGTACAACAAATAAATATTTCCAAACTCTAAAATATTATCTACCCTCGTTAAAAACAGCAAAATATGCATTATATGCAACATAAAATATTGTTTAAATTACTGGAAAATTAGTAATGAACTAAATACCAAAATAGAATAGATTACATTAGATTTGAATGCGTTCTGTAGGTTCTTTGATGGGCAAAAGGCCTTGAACATAGAATATGTCTAAAGCTTTTATATTTCTATTGTACTGAACTTAATATAACTAGGCTTTTACAGCCTGTGTTACTGAACAAGGTATTACATCTTCACTTGCATGCTAAGAGTGTCAGATTTTATAAAATTGTCAATTATGTACAATAAACTTATTCTTTTTGCACATATAAAGCTTACAACATTTTAAGTAATGATGCTAAAATGTAAACAGCAAGCATCATATTTCTATTACATTAAAAATTGTCACGTCTAATCAATACAAAATATTTTTTGACAGCAGAGAAGAAATATGCATTTGAATTAAAATCGTGTTCCTAGTCATTACACAGTAGCATTTGCTAACTTCAATTAAATTATCGAAGAACTATCAGCACTGCTGGTGTTACTGAAGGCAAAGATTCGGATTATTTGCGAGAGTTAACTTTGGCATTACCCGGTTACTAGGCAACCTTTTGACTAACTACTGAGAAGTAACATACGGGTCAGGATTTGTATTGGGGCATATATCTTTGATGTTGAAGGTTGCCTAGCAACAGCACACCATGACTCTGAGATAATGACTACAGACACCAAACGAGCCCAAGGTGGTTATTTACCGCTGTGTTTGCTCACCTGAGCTGCAAAGGGACGCGGTTGGTTGTGCGTTAAGACCTTTGAGTTTGACAGTGTTTCAGTGTTTACATAAAACTCGGGTGTATGCTCCAATCAAACTTCCAACAAATGCACTTCCCTTAAGTCGTTAGTATGAAATCTAATATCTCTGCACTCTCCATCCTTTCGACCAAATCAAATTGGTTTTTTAACGTCTAATTTTTACTATCTCTACCATTTACCTACCTGCAGGAGAGGAAGTGTTGTATTACACCCAAAAATTCGATACCGAGATTTCATCGGAAATACATGTTTTGAGACCCCCTGAATCCAAAATAAGGATTTTTGGAAACATGTCCGTGTGTGTGTCTGTGAACAGCATAACTCAGAAACGTACAGTCGGATAAACACCAAACTTGGTATTTAGGTTCAGTATCTTCCAGAGATGCGACACGAAGATTTTCAAGAAAATCCCCCCGCTCCAGATTACCCCTTACATGGAACATTTCCCGAAAATTTTAATTTTCTCAAAAATGGCTCTAACGATTTTGATTAAAATATCATATGTTTAAGATATTTTTATGACAAATGAAATGTATATCTCGAATTACCTGGGAATGTCTCCAAAAGTATTCTTCATTGTGTACGACTTTTGCATAACTGGTAAACCATAAGAGATAGATAAAATTTTAATACACAAAAAATGTAGATCGCGTTAAAGTACACAATTTATGTCATGTACATTTTTTTTTTGTTGAGTGAACCATTTTCGAGATATTGCTTGTTATTCCATTATACTTTTGTTATACTTTTTCTCAAATTCGTTATTCATATTTTTTTGTCCTGGTAATGCAAAGAGAGTGGAATACTCCTCATAGCAACCAGCTCTTAAAATATTTGACTATCGCTTAAAGCCTAGCAATTCCCCTTGCATCTACAAGAAAATTAGCAATAAGATTAACATTTCGATATCTCGATTAATATGAAGCATATGGAGAATAAGCGTTTGTAAAAATAGTTTGTTCAAGAGTAGAGAAAGTCATGTGAGTGTAACACATCATATTTTTTAAGTCCCCTGAATTAAAAAAAGGTTTTAGAAAGAGGTCCACGTAACTCAAAACAAAAATTCGGAAAAATCCTTACTAAACTTGGTATTTAAGTTCAGCGCCACCCACCTCAAACTACCCTTACTTGGAAAATATTTAGTTGTCTTTACTTTTCTCAAATTTGGCTCTAAAGCTTGTACACAACACAAACGCTATATATCGGTCTATAAAATCCTTCTTCAGGCTAAGAGAAACATAAACACACTCGGCACACAAAGATTATAATTTATGCCCCCTATTTATTGTGATCGTTCTAGCTCTATATTTGGAAGCTAGAATCAGACACTGAAAACTTCAATGCCATAGCCGTAAACCACAAGGAGATCTCAAAATTGTTTTGAGATGATATACCCCAATGGCGACTTACAATACATAAGTACTTTAAACATTGAATTTTTTAATCGTCTGATTCTACCTTTCCAACCTTGTCCTACACACATGACAGTGTGGAAGAACAATTAATTAATTTAGCTCGGTATTTGTTGTTTCCCAGCCTTGGATTTTTATGGCTGTACACATCAAGCTATGTATGTGTATACATATATGAATGTTCTGTGAATATCCTGTGAACTTTTCTTTATTTGATTGAATTATGTGTAGCTTTGTATAACAAGGAAATCTTGACAAAGAGACAAAAACTTATTAAAGGAAAAACGAAGAGCTCAAATTGAGTGTCAAATAATTTTTTCGCAGCATTAAATGCTTTTGAAATATTCCAGTTTTGAGTTTAGACCTTTCTTTAGCATCACACTTGAAAGAGTGCAATTCTCGCTGCGCCCCTCCCTTTATTCTATCCTAAGAACATATTGCCATGAATAAACATTTGAATATTGTTTCCGAATGTTAAAACCTACTTACTTAATTTGAAATACTTCTTACTTAAACATGAACGTATTATCATAACGTAGCGAGGATAGAAGAATCACTTGTTATATGAATACTATAATATACAAGGTTATTCAAAAAGAAGGAATAGATTTTAAATATTCATTTTTAATAAACGACAATAGATAGCAACACTCAGTGTCTACAGCGGCGCTGGGTTTCTTTACGAGAAAATGGCGACGCCACAGGAAAAGTCGTTTTGTGTGCTGCAGTATGCAAAGAGTGAATCCATTGTTTCATTGTAAGTTCAACAACGAGCCGCCTCGTCATAAAGAATTTACAATTGATACAATAAATTCGTAGAAGATGGTTGCGTATGCAAACGGAAAAACAGTGCTCGTCTTCGCATAACAAATGGTGCGCATTTTGAACACACAAAATAAAATTTTGAACTTTCCTCTATTTACTGATGTTTCGCATGTGTCTCTTGTGTCATTAGAAATAAATATTTAAAGTCTGTTCCTTCTGTTTGAATAACGTACTAATGAATACTTATGAATTTTGGCATTGGTACAGAAAGTTGCGTGAATGCGTCACATCAGATTTTCTGAATTATATTAACACATACATGCAACTGTTTGTTAAACAGCTTCTTTGGAAATCCTTGAGTCCTAAAAAAGTATTTCTAGTGAAATCACGCTATCGAATTTTTGTCTGTCGGGAGAAAACACTTTCCAAGGTTTTATTAAGGGAGAGGCCAATAAAATGGAGGAATTATGTACTGCCAGATCTAAATCTGTTATCACTAAAGAAACCTTATAAAAATGACCAGAGCTTTATAAACCAGTTGCTTCTCGTTTGTCAACACTCTGGGCGCCGCACGTGAGGGTTGTAAATGCTTTACTTTATTTGATATTCCAAGTGATTCATCCAGCCTGTGTTCCATCAACTAGGTCAAGGGCCTTTCAAAACGAGCAGTTCTGGAAACGGAAGATGTATACCAGAAATGTGTCATATATATCTGATGGTACCACTTAGTCTCGGCCGTCACTATTTTAAAAACCACATTACTGCCAGCAGGCGAGCTGCTCACATTTCAGGAAATGGGTAGTCATGGCAACATCTAATCCTATTTATTATCTTAAAACATCTGACAATTTGACTTTCTGCAAAGTAGTTTTCAGAGTACGCTGCCACAGCTTCAGTGACGGACTGGCCTTCAGTATCAGCAATTTATTGCTATAAAATTTAGATAAACTCAGTAAATATGCGTTGTAAATTAAGTAGGATCAAGTTTAAGTTAAAATGTTTTAGTTTACGTGCGAAAATTAATGGGCGCCTGACATTTTCCGAAGGCTACTGTGTTTTGTCTATCTATTACAATTCACTTTCGTAGTCACTAACTAAGTTATCCCTGTAAGTTATCTCTACCGCTTACAAATAGAGGAATTGTTGTTTCCCCAGAAGTTTGATATCGAGAGTGCACCTTAAGTACACGTTTTGAGGTCCACGGAAACATTTTTTAATTTATATAGCATCTGCTTAGTGTAGGTAGAGACTGCACATGAAATGCAAGTTTTGGGATTCTTAAATCCAAAAGGGCATTTTAGAAAAAGGTCTCTGTGTGTGTGTGAGTGAGTATGTGAACAGCATAACTCAAAAACGAATCAGTTAAATACGGAACTTGGTATTTAAGAGCTCAGCATCTTCTAAGGTGCTGTACGAAAACAGGAAAATATATTTTTTTATTTTCTCAAAAAAAGCTCTAAGGATTATATTAAACTCTCACGTGTTTAATATAGTGACATGAGAAATAAAATGTGTATTTTATGTGAATATCCTGTGAACTTCGCTTTATTTGATTGCGTTTTGTATAATTTTGTGTAGCAAAGAAATCTTAACACACAGAAGAAGAAAAAGACTTATACTCTGAAAAGTGTAGAGCTCATTCAAATATACAATTTGTGTCAAAAGTTTTCGTTCCGTTAGCCGATTTCCAAATATTCCGTATTGCAAGTTTAGATATTTCCTAAGCATCATTTAACGGATGTGCTTGAAAGTTTGAGATTCCTGTTTTTTACTTTCTCTACAACGTATAGTAAGTAGGGGAAGTATTGTATTCCACCCAAAAATTAGATACCGAGATTTCACTGGAAATACATGTTTTGAGACCCCCTGAATCCAAAAAAAAGCATTTTTGGAAACATTCGTGTGTGTCTGTGAACAGCATAACTCAGAAACGAACAGTCGGATAAACACCAAACTTGGTATTTAGGTTCAGTATTTTCCAGAGATGCGACACAAAGGTTTTCAAGAAAATCCCCAAACTACCCTTTACATGGAACATTTTTTGAATTTTTTTTTCTCAAAATGGCTCTAACGATTTTGATTAAAATATCATATGTTTAAGATATTGTCATGAGAAATGAAATGTATATCTCGAATTTTCTGAGAATGTCTCCAAAAGTATTCTTCATTGTGAACGACTTTTGCATAACTGGCAAACCATAAGAGATAGACAAAAGTTTACTACACAAAAATGTAGATCGCGTTAAAATACACAATTTATGTCATATAAATTTTTGTTGTTGAGTGAACCGTTTTCGAGATAGTGCTTGTTATTCCCTTAAATCGTTCCATACTTATGTTCTCAAATGGGAATTCCTTATTCATTTTTTTGTCTTGGATATGCAAAGAGTATTAATCAGTGGCAAAGAGAATGGTGCTGCACATAGCAACCAGCTATTAAGAGATATGTCTCTGTTTAAAGGCTACTGTATTTCTATATTGCGCTTGCAAATACAAAACAAGGGGAACATAGTAGGCCTTAAGCGATAGTCAAATATTTTTAGAACTGGTCGCTATGTGTAAAATGTAATTCTCTTTGCATGTCAAAAAATCGTTTCTGCAAATGTTTATCTCGATTAATATGAAATAGATGGAGAATAAGAGTTTGTAAAAATAGTTTTACAAGAGTAGAGAAAGTCATGTGAGTGTAAAACATCAGATTTTTATATGAAAAGTATAATGTATATTCACCAGTATTGGAGAAAGTCGTGTGAATGCATCAAATATATTTTTAGAAAAAGGTCCGCGTGCTAGTGTGTGTGAACAGTATTCAAAAGGGAACAGACGAAGAAGTACCATACTTGGTATTTATGTTCAGGTCTTCTAAGGATGCGACACATATATTCTGAAAAAAAAAATCTCTCACAGCGAACTATCCTTTACAAAGAAAACTTTTCGTGATATTCTGTTCTCTCTAAAATGGCTCTAACGATTTTGAGTTACTATATATTAAATGTATTTGAATGGTAAATAAAAAGGATATTTTGAACTTTCGAATATAGCCTGGTAAGTGTCTTCATTCCAAGTTAAATTTTTTATAATTCTGTAAAATTAGTAAATCATGAGAGATAGGCCAAAACTTACTATGCTAAAGTGTAGATCTCGATAGAAAACACCATTTAATTCAGATTTTTGTGATATTAATTATTTGTGCATGTTCGTTATGTTGAATTTTGAAATACTTTCTACATTTTTGAAGTGTTAAAGCCGTCATTCACCCTACGCCGTGGCACTGTGGACCAGAGCCTGGAGCTGTGGTTCCCGTCTATGGAGTGCGCCCGGGTTCGATCCCAGCCATGTGGGTTCTGGTTTTAAGTCACGGGAATAAGACCGGTGTCCACTCACATTGTAAGGAGCTGCGAGAGACAGCGGTTCTGGCCTCGTGAGCCAACTTTCCGGCATAATGCTGGTATGCATGATGCTGGACACATCTCTTTCCCGTATCGGTTGGATGATGCCGTGCGTAAGTGGGCGTGAGGCCGGCGGTCGGTTGTCAGACCCAGGCCTTTCGCGAGTTGTAGCGCCACAGGATTTATATTTTTATGAAGTCATCCGTTTGTTTCTTGTGGTGTTGCAAAAGGATGAAATTTTGAAAGGCAGCAACCCGGCTTTTAAATATTTAACTTTCGCTTCAGCCTTTTGTATTCATCTTGTACGTACAAGAAATGAAACCATTTCTGTTAACGTTTATCTCGATCAACAAGAAGTAGATAAAAAATACGAGTTTGCAGAGAAAATCATGTGAATGTAACATATTAGGTTATTGTTGTGAGTATTTACTAATAATATTATTCCCTTTAAATTTATTAATTTTGAAAACACATTCTACATTAGCTTGATTTTAAATTGTTATTTAAGTAGTTTAAAATAATTCCTTTTTTGGAAATGAAATGGGCTATTTATCTGGAAATGCTTATACGAGGGGCACTATTTATATTTTGAGCCTAATAACTAAAACTGTTTTCTGATTGAAAACTGCTTTATTATTTTTCAAAATTTTCTCCTTTATAATCAATACACTTTTGCATCCGTTTGAACCATTTGTCAAAACATTTATTCCAGTCTTCTTGAGACACCTCCAAAACATGGTTTTTGAAGCCATTAACGGCTTCTGCCAACGAAAATCATTGTCCACGCAATTTATTCTTGATGTTCGGGAACAAAAAGAAGTTATTGGGTGCCAAATCAGGACAGTATGGCGGATGACCCATCAATTCGATTTTTTGAGCCTTCAAATACTCTGTTGTTAGACGAAATGTGTGCGCGCTCGCATTGTCTTGATGAAGAACGATCCTACGGTTCTTGTTGGTTTTCCTTACTTCACCGAAGACTTCCGGCAAACAAATGGTTGTGTACCATTCGGCATTGATCGTTTTACGTTCCTCTAAAGGCACTGTTGCCATATGGCCAGTTTTACTGAAAAAACAGGCGACCATTTGCTTTGAGTGCGAACAACTTTTGTTGGATTTGCTTCATCTTGAAACACCATCCATACACTCGACTGCTGTTTACGTTCCGGCTCATACGCATAGATCCATGATTTGTCATCTGTTATAATCTTATATACGTCTTTTGAGGTACCGCCATTGTATTTCTTGAGTATTTTTGTACACCAATCGACACAAGAATCTTTTTGAGATTGCGTCAAATTATGTGGGATCCAACGAGAGCAAACCTTTTTCACGGCTAAATAATCACGCAATATGTTATATATGCTGGTGGAACTAATGCCTAGGGTTGCCTCAATCTCACAATATGTCGCATGAATATCTTTCATTATTAGTTTTTGCACAGCATCAATGTTTTCTGGCACAATAACTGATTTTGGACGACCTTTACGAACTTCATCATTGAGCGAACGGCGGCCACGATTAAATTCGGTATACCAGCGTTTCACAGTGGCAAAGGATGGAGCTTCGTCGTCAAATGTGGAAGTTAATTGATCGATGCACTCTTGTCTTGATAATCCACGTCGAAAGTCGTAATAAATCATGGCAGGAACATTTTCACGAGTAAATTCCATGTTTTTGTTAACACACAATTTTCAAGTTAGTGTAAACAAAACAAATTACGCTCTATTGACAGAATGTTTGAAGTAGATTTTGGTAAAAAATGTCAAACTTTCCATTGGAAACGTCAGATGGCACCTACAACATTCAGGGTTGCCAAGGCTCAAAATATAAATAGTGCCCCTCGTACAGGAATTCAGCAAACATTCCACGGGTGGTTCCTTGTCACACCCAGTATGTCAAACTTTGTTGAGCCCTTATCTGTTCCTTTCCTTTCTGTTATTTTCGGGGTGGGCTATGAGCTACAGTATAAAGCCCCCTGTCGTAAGAGATAAGATACACTTTTAGTTCCTGGTTCCATAAAACAGAAAACGTTTTAGCGTTTTTCTTGCCATGCTGGTTGCCTGGTTACAGGGGCAGATAATGCACGTGTGGCTGCATATTCAAGAGCTCTGGAACATGCGACTGGGTAGATAAACGTGAAGTGGTGTAAAAACAGACGCACGCTCTCTACCCTTAACTAACCCTCTCGAGGATCGTTATAATGATAGTGGTGATGATGGTACTTCCATAGAAACTATCCTTCACGCCGAGAACAGCGTCATTATACCAGAAGCTAATGAACGTTCCTCCGTATGCGGGGATGATAGAAAAATCTAATGTGTTTGCATTCACATGACTTTCTCTACTCCCTCTTTACAAACCATTCTTACAAAAACTTATTGTTTTTATCTACTTCACGTTAATCGAGATAAATGTTTGTATAAATGTTTTCATAACGTACTTCGTTGTAGGTTTACAAGAGGTTTACATGAGGCTGAGGCGATAGTCGAATGTTTTAAAAGTGGGACGCTATAGGTTAGCATTGATATTTTACACTTTGCGTGGCAATGACAAGCAATTGAGTGGCTACTTAACACTTCAAAAATGTATAAAGTATTTGAAAATTCAAACCAATATCACGAAGTATCTAGGAAATTGTTAAGGCCACAAAAATGTTATTTTATATACATGTGTGTTTTAATGAGTTTTACTTAATAAGGGTATCCATCTCTTGCAGTTTACTAGATAAATCATATTATACATTTGTTCAAAATTTCGCTTTCGCTGAAAATTAAACTTACACGTTTTATTACTCGCGTTAGAGCCATTTGTAGGAAAATAAAAATTAACAATTTTTCCGTGTAAAGGGTTGTTTGAGGTGGAGGGTTTCTCCTGAAAATCTTCGTGTCGAATCCTTGGAAGAAGCTAAACTTAAATCGTCACTATCCCCCCCTCTATCTCTTACACACTGACCTTTTTCTGAAAATAAGTTTTTTGAATACCTCAAAACATTTATGGAATGCAATACGTCCCTCTACCTTCTATATGTAGGTGCTAGAGAAGGTAAAATGGTTGATTTTTTTATCTCGTCTTATTTATTGTGGATTTCAGATCACATCACGACTTCTTCGGGCGGTAGGGGGTGTGGCCTGTTCCATAGTGTTTTTCTTTTTCCGTAAGGTTGCCACATTTACAAGCATTTTATTCCTTCCAGCCCTTATCGCTTCTCACTCTCTCTCTCTCTCTCTCTCTCTCTCTCTCTCTCTCTCTCTGAATGGCTTGAAATAGATTCCAAGAAACACAAATGTACCTCTGAGGAATTTTATATTTGGTGTGAAATGAAGGTGGAATTAGAAATAACCTCTCAATGAATTCAATTCTGATTGGAGTAAACAATTAGAGGTGGGCTAGCCGAACTTTTAGAGGGAAGGATGGGTGAGCAAGTTACCTATCTCGTTAACGGCCAAGATATTTGTGTTAAACCTTACTTCTGAAGTAGACGTGGAGACGATGTCTAAAATTATTGCCGCCATCGAATAAGAATGTAGCGCAGCGCAGCAAATGTTTGTTTTTGCTTTGATTAAGGGCAACTGTGCTTAAGTTAAACTTAAACTATGTTTAAGGGCATACCTCGAAAAACAGAATCCCTTCGCTGGAAAGAGAGACTATAATTTCGAAGCAATTGCTAATTTCAATACTCAAGTCTATAATATAAATATAAATAAATATATATTATATCAAAGCATTTAGTCAAGTTTATGCTTTGTGCCGTCAGAGAGTTAAATCCATTTTACTTCGAGCTCTTAGTAAGGAACAGAGAGAGAAGTTTAGCACATTTGTGACAGGAGAAAATACGAAGTTACTATGAGATAAGGCCAGAGGTGCAGCGGGAATGTATGCTGCACTTTGTACCTACATGGTTATGAGAGACAAAGCCTGACTTTCACTTCCCTCCACACCGCTTACCTATGAATCCCGGAATGGTGCTACGTCACACGACTGTGATACCTCTCATGTAATTGAGATGGATGTCTCTGATATATTCTAAAGATTTTTTAAAAAGAGGAATATCGCACCACTATAATGAATTTACGTGTATTGAAGTAATTGCTAATACAGACTTCATCAATCATGGTAAAACGTTTATGCAAATATTATTGATTTGTTAATAATTGCCAGATTATTATTAACCAAAGATATAAAACGGTAAACAAAATGTGTTTTGATGGTAATGAAGCCGATAAAGAGCTGTCAGATGACCACTAAATCAAGGTTAAGTTGGTTAAATCATATCTCCATGGCAACTAAACGCTACTTCCATCTAAACAATGGACGATCGCTCTCCGAGTAGACGACATCAATCAATTGGCTGACATGCCGAATTGAAGTGATTTGTGATGTGTGCATAAGCAAGGCTGTCGGAAGCCATAAACATTGGAGAAATCGTTAGAGAATCGTTTGTATTCCCTGTTCGGTTTCCCAGACATCTTCACACTAGAGACAGAAGTTATCAAGTTTTATACCAGAAGTGCTACCCATCGTTATAAATTTAGGAGTGATTATAACAATTGTTTCTTATAAAAGGCAAAGAATACAACACAACGTCATTATAAACAGATATACACAGAAAAGGTATGTGACTTGCACACGCATTCAGGGTTGAAAATATCACATTTTTGTTTGTTCATATAATGACACCACAAAAAAATCTGATATGTTGCACTCACATGACTTTCTCTACTCTTGTACAAACTATTTTTACAAACGCTTATTCTCCATTTGCTTCATGTTAATGAGATAAACATTTGCAAAAACTTGCTTATTCCTAATTTTCTTGTAGGTGCAAGGCGAATATGCTAGGCTTTAAGTGATAGTCAAATCTTTTAAGAGCTGGTTGTTATGTGGAGTATTCCATTCTCTCTGCATGTCCAGGACATAAAAAAAACAAATAAAGAATTCTCTATGAGAAAAAGTATAAATATTTGAAAATTTAAACAAATAACAAGGGATATCTCGGAAGCGGTTCACTCCAAATATATATATACACATATATGACATAAATTGTGTGTTTTAACCAGATCTACATTTGTTGTGTAGTAAAATTTTGTCTATCTCTTTCGGTTTTCCAGTTAAGCAAAAGTCACTCAGAATAAAGAGAACTTTTGGGGACATTCCCAGAAAAGTCATGATATACATTTCATTTGCCATAAAATAACTTAAACATGTGATATTTTAATCAAAATCGTTAGAGCCATTTTCAGAAAATCAGTTTTCAAATAAAGGGTAAAGTTTCCATGTAAAGGGTAGTTTAGGGTGGAGAATTTCCTTGAAAATGTTGTGTCGCATCTTTGAAAGATACTCAACCTAAATACAAAGTTTGGTATTCATCCGACGTTTCGTTTTCGTGTTATGATGTTCATAGACACACATCCACACAAATATTTTTCTAAAAATGATTTTTTTTGGATTCAGGGGGCCTCAAAACATGTATTTCCGGTGAAATCTCGGTATTAATACGTGGTAGAGAAAGTAAAAATCTGACGTGTTCCATTCACACGACCCTTTTCTAGCCATTAAGTATTCTTGGAATGCTAATAGTTCTGTCTATTTCATGTTAATTGAGATAAACGTTTACAGAAAGAGTTACATTACATATTCCGTTGTAGTTACAAAGAGGACACTTGAGTTTAAGCGATAATCAAATCTTTAAGTGGGTCGCTATGTGATGGCTTTGAAATTCCACATTTTTTTCATGACATAACAAGAAACAAAAGATTGGTGTCTTAGCATTACAGAAATTGTAGAAGTATTGGAAAACTCCAACTAATAACAGCGAATACCTTGCAAATTCTTAATGCCAAAAACAACTTATTTGACTTGACATAATTGTGCATTTAACGAGAACTAGATGTTTCGTGAAGTAAGTTTTATCTCTTATGATTACACTAGTCTGCATGATATCGGATGACTGAAAACTAATACGTGATTCTAACTCACTCTTTTTATGCTGATTTCAGAACTGCTTTTAGTTTTTTTCTATCACGTACAGTTTTTTTTCACAATTTCACTTCAAAAATATAGAGATATAAAGATATTGCTTCCGCCACTACACATAAAATTGGACTTGATGAAGCAATTTGTAAGGGCTCTACCACAGGATGGACCCTGCTTCAAGTACCTTTCCAAGAAATTTCCCTTCATTACACAAGACAAATTCAAGGTGGAATTGATGAAGCCTGAAGATTTTGAGAAGACAATGAATGAGAGAGAAATAGAAGCTTGGACCGTCTTCCGATCAATTACTAAA
The DNA here is from genome assembly GCA_030765065.1 of Deroplatys truncata. Lineage (NCBI taxonomy): Eukaryota > Metazoa > Arthropoda > Insecta > Mantodea > Mantidae > Deroplatys > Deroplatys truncata. Next base: position 75,617,522 of record CM060982.1, on the reverse strand, counting down.
AACGTCTTAGGCAATAACAAAGATCTTAATTACAAGGCCATTGTCGAAACAATGTTGGAAAATTTCAAGAAGATGGGTTGTAACATGAGTGTAAAGGTACATTTTCTGCATACATATATCGACTACTTTCCAGAAAATCTGGGACATTATAGTGAAGAGCAGGGTGAACGTTTTCACCAAGATATTAAGGAAATGGAGAGGAGGTACCAGGGGAGATGGAATGAAACTATGATGGCCGACTACTGTTGGATGTTGAGGAGGGACAAGTCATCTTCAAGGATCTGCAAGGAAGTCTAAGTTTAAAAAAAATTAAATGAAAACACTTTGGCTTCTTAATTTGTTAAAATGTAGTCATGAAATAAATTAGGGGAGTTCTTGGGAGTATTCTTAAAATGTTTCTTGAATAAAAACTTACCTTGTGTGAAATGGTATTTGAATACTTTCCTACGCTCATTAATAAAATTGTCAAAACATTACTTCTTATTTTGTGTAAAAAACTGACTGATAGAAAAAAAACTTGATTCAAGAACACCTACTTTTAAGAAATCATCTGACAAAAGGTTTGAAAATGCAGACTAGTGTTATTAACTATGCAAAATTATATAAAATTCATTCGGAATGAAAATGACTTCACAAACAAAATTCAGGATAAACGTTTTCTTTCTCAAATTATTAAACCTGTGATATTTTAATCAAAATTGTTAGAGCCGTTTTTGAGAAAATTTAAAAAAAATTAAGACAAGTTTTTCATGTAAAGATAGTCTGGGGTGGGAAGATTTTGTTAAAAGTCTCATGTTGGAAGATGCTGAAGTTTAATGATGTTTGGTACCTGAACTGTTGTTTGTGTTTGAGTTATGCTGCGCGCGCGCAAACGCACACACAAGAAACTTCTTCTAAAATGTTTCTTTGGGGGGGGCAGTGCACTTCAAACTATGTTTCTAGTGAAATCTCAATATCCAACTCTCCTTCTACCAATACTATAAGTGGATGCTAGAAAAAGTGAAAAATCTTAATTTTAACTACCACTTAGATACCTAGAGTGGGTTGAGGAAATATCGTATTCCATCCAATAAGGTTCATTGAACTCCCCCTCCCCAAAGAAAAAGGTTTATAAAAAGGTCCGTGTGTGTAAAATTCTGGAGTAAACGTCGTATTAAGTCCAGAATATTTCAAAGATGCAATGAGAATCGAAACAGTTAGCTGAGGAGACAGAAGGGAAGGGAGTTATTTTTGAACATTATCATCCTCCATGCTAACCACCTGCCGAATTTTTTACTTTTGAGCTTTGCTATTTATAATTGTATACACACACCAACACTTCCTTCCGGATGATTGTCCATATCTCCATGGGTAACCAGGTACCATTCCCACAGTCCATCTGCCCGATTTGTACCTGTCGTAAAATCGGTCCGAGGACGACATCTTCTAGTTCGAAGACCGTCTCCATGAATAACCCATGATGCGCATACCAAGGAAGGCTCAACAATGCGTGAACATCAAGGTTAGATAAATACCAACAGGTTTGCTTTTTGTTACGTACATACCACGTGACTAGACTGCAGTCAAGAAGTGCACAAAGGATTAGCTGGTGTCCATTGTTTATGTGAGCAAAGTATCTTGATTTGTTCCAAAAGTAGATACAATTCAATGATATGAACTAACAGGTACATGTCTACTTTTGTTTGGGCAAGCCAGCCGTCGGTGCCAAGGCTGGTGTGTATGGTGGATGCGTTAATACTGCAGATACTCAGATATTATCGAATTACTGGCTTCAGTTCAACTTCGAAAGTTCATTGTACCTTTGTATTCACTTTAAACCAGGCAACATTCCAACACCAGAGTTTTATTTGCAAAGTGCCAGTCCATAATGGCTATCATCCGTTACTATTTTATTGAAATTCCGTTGCTCTTTTACCTGTTTCGCGTTAATCTCGATAAACATCTTCACGATACACATGCGGCTGAGACAGCAATAAAATGCATACAAAGAGAGTAAACATGTACTAGCGATCATCATCTCATTATACCTCTGCTACAAACTGTTCTTACAAAAGCTTATTACTCAATTTGCTTCGTGTAGATCACGATCAATTTTTACAGAAATTACATATTTTGTTGTCAGCACAAGAGGGATGCAAGAGGCTGAAGCGATGGCATCGCGAGAGACAAATGAATAGTAAAGCACTACAAAAATGCACAAAGAATTGGAACATCAAGCCAAAGCAACGAATAAATTCGGAATTGGTTATGCGCTCAAAATAATTATTTTACCTAAATTATGTGTTTTAACGAGATCCACATTTTGACTTTCTCCACTACATATAGTAAGTAGGGGAAGTATTGTACTCCACCCAAAAATTCGATACCAAAATTTCACCGGAAATACATGTTTTGAGACCCCTGAATACAAAAAAAAAACAGTTTTAAAAACAGATACGTGTTTGTGTCTGTGTGGATGTATTTCTGTATGCTTGTGAACACAACTCAAAAACAAAAAGTCGGATAAATACCCAACTTAGTATTTAGGTTCAGTATCTTTGAAACACGCGACACGATTTTCAAAAAAATCCTCCCACCACAGATTACCGTTTATATGAATTTTTTTTGAAAATTTTGATATTCTCAAATATAATTTGGTTAAAATATCACATTTTAAGATATTTTCATGAGAAATGAAATGTATATCTTGAATTTTCTGGGAATGTCCCCAAAGTCCTCTTCATAGTGAATGGCTTTTGCATAACTGGTAAACGTAAGAGACAGATATTGTAGCTCTCGTTAAAACACACAATTTATGTCATATATATTTTGTCGAGTGAACCATTTCCGAGATATTCCTTGTTATTTGTTTGAATTTTCCAATACTTACACTTTTTCTCAAATGGGAATTCGTTATTCGTTTTTTTTATGTCCTGGACAAGAAAAGAGAATGCAATGCCCCACATAGCAATCAGCTCTTAAAAGATTTGACTATCGCTTAAAGTCTACCATATTCCCCTTGGACCTACAAGAAAATTAGCAATAAGATTGACATCTCGATATCTCGATTAACATGAAGCATATGGAGAATAAAGGTTTGTAAAAATAGTTTGTACAAGAGTAGAAAAAGGCATGCGAGTGGAACACATTAGAATTTTTTTTGTATCTATCTCTTATGGTTTACAAAATAATACAGTATGAAGAGGACTTCACACATGTAGAAAATTCAAGATATATATTCTTTGGTGCAAAAAGTTAAAACATATAGTCTTCTAACTAAAATCGTTAAATCACTTTTCAGAAAATAAAAAAATAATTAACATTTTCCCATTTTCTCTCTCTCACACACATATACACATGCACTCTTTTTAAAAGCTATTTTTGAACTCGGGGACATACACTTCCAGTGAAACCTCCATATCGAATTTTTGGATGGAATACAGTATTTCCTTTACCTACTGTAGGTAAGTGGCAGAGAAAGTAAAAAATTGAAACTTGTATTCTAAAGTACTTCTGTAATTTTGGAAATTTAAACTGTACAACAAACTTTTATACCAGAAATTGTTTAAGAGCCTTGTGTATCATACTGACATGACTTTTTTTTATCCATTACTGTCATATATGTATCCCTGCATTTTTGTAGAAAAATACCTCATATATCAGCTTAACTACCTTAATTTTGAATCCTTTTCAATCAAATTTGATATGTACGACAACTTTTTTTTCTAATTCTCGTAAATAAAACCATAGGTCCATAGGTGCAGCAATTTTCATTTCAACTTTTTAACTTCTTGCATACGTACGAACGGACATAGCGATGCGAATGAGTGCTGCACAGTAGAGAACGCACATAAAATTCAAATGAAATAAATTACAGAGTATACAGCAAAAACTGCATTCATAGGCCAAATATAAAGCTCTGTTACAGAGTTTGAAAGTGGGGGTAATAAATGCGTATATTTCAGCTCCAAAACGAAAACTTGACAAGGTCGAGCTGATATATTCCTAAACATCTCACTAATACTGCTAGTGGATCTATTAATTTTAACAGTTGTCGGCCAGCTTCACAGGCGCCGCTAGTAAATAAAGGGATATGCTATTTTCTGAATGGGAATCCCAGTTTCGGAGCAGAGATTCCAGACTCAGTGCTCCTGTCCGCCGCTAGAGCCAACACAAAAGCGTCTCTTCATTTAATGAGCTGCAAATAGTCACATCAATATCCTTTTTCTTTTTGTGTGTTTTCTGTTGCAACCAGGACGGGCGAACAACTATCCCACGTCGATTCGGTGCCAAAGAAAAGACCTTGGCACTTTTTAAACGTTCTGGTCCTACCTTACTGGCGTTCTTTTGTTTCCGAGAAACATAGAGGGCGCCAGGCAAGATACCATATCTCTTGTATACAAAATTGTTGTCATTGTAATGCAGTAACCTATCTCTTGTGATATGGATGCATCATATTCTGTTATTGAGAATTATTATTACTTTTTCTAACTCTTACTTATAATAGTAGAGGAAGTATAGCATTCAACCCGAAAATTCTAAGTTCACCGAAAAAAATGTTTTTAAGTCCCCTGAATAAAGTAAGCATTTTTAGTAAGTGTATGTGTGTGTGTGTGAAAAGCATGTCTCAAACTTTCTAAGATGCCACACGATGATTTCAAGAAAATTCTCCCTATAACTACGCTTTACATGGTAAATTTTCCCCAATTTTTTATTTTATCAAAGATAGCTGTAACGATTTTTATTAAAATACCACATTTTAAGATATTTACATGGTTAATAAAATGAATATATTGAATTTTTTACGAATAATCCGTAAATAATCTGACTGAATGTTGTATAACTTTGTATAGCTGGAAAACTATGAGATAGACAAATTAAATTGAGTTTTATTTCTGGATGCTCTTTAACTGCTGTGGTTCTTAGCGTCCCATTCTATATTGGGCCAGTAATTTTGCTCAGAGGCCTTTTATCAGGCTGGAGGATCATTTACGTGTCGTAAATCTACGACACGGGACCACTGGCTTTACTTCCCTTCCGAAGAAAGCCAGGCTAAAGATTTTACGCCCAAAAAAATCCATCGCCCTCCACCGGGTTTGAACCCGCGACCTTGGGAACTAGAGGCTAGCACGGTACCACTAGTTCACAGAGGACGACATAAGAGATAGACGTAATCTCACTACACTCTAAGGCGGGAAATAAGTGAAGATTCCCAAGTTTGTTTAAAAAAAATTTATACAAGAAAAGAAACAGATATGTCAACCCTATTTTATCTAATCCTAGAGTTTCAAGGCCCAAAGGCACTTGGAACTTTAAGAAATGCTGCTATTTTAAAAGGATGCGCTATTGTAATTCAACTGCAGTGCAGACTTTAAGTTTTCTACAGTTCTATTTTTTAAGCAATTTGCTGCATCCAAAATCTTTCTTCTCCTACAGATTGCATACAATGAACTTATAATTTTTACTGGATGTTCTAAAATAGATCATTAGTGAAACTAAATATTGGAGTTTTGATATCTTATGTGGTTCTTAAAATACAAAATAAAATATCTGACGCAGTTCTCAAAAAATTCACAATTTTACTGTTTAGTACATTCATAACTTTTTATTTATCTCAGGAACTAAATATCAAGTATCTCAATACTTATACATAAGTGAATGGTACTGCAGGAATTTTAAAATATATTTTGGTCAACATTTATGGGAGATTTTGAAAAGCGTATGTCTTTAGCAAAAAATTAATAAGTCGACAACTATTAATCACAACAAGACGAAACTTTAATAACCTTATAAGTATGACAGAAAATAAATGTGCCACAAATGAACCATCTACATCAAATACTATATAAAACACAAATTTCACCAATTTCCCCCATTAAAACACAAAATTTATTTCAGGTACTTTTTCTATGGCAACAACCATTTCCGAGATATTTGTTATTGGTTTGAATCTTTCAATACATGTCATTTTTTGAAGTGCTGTCACAGTCCAGCTATTTTCGCAATGTCATAGAAAGAATATGGAATTTCAAAGCAAGCATATAGCGACCTGCTTTTTAAACATTTGACTTTCTCTTCAGTCTACTGTAACCCCTTAAATAAATGCCTAATGAAACAACTTCTGCCAATGTTTATCTCGATTAACATGAGCTTAAGCTTCTGGGAATAGTTTATAGAAGCTACATAAAAGAAATCTGATGTGTTACATTCATATATTTGCTCTATTGTTTATTAGTAGGTATAAAAATTATTCTTACGAAAGTTTATTTTTCTATCTACATCATTTAAATTCAGATAAACCCTTGCAGAAATAGCTACATTGCGCATTTCATTATAGATACAAAGAGAACAGCGATAGTCAAATGTTTTTGAACTGGATGCTATACACTGGCTTGAAATTCCATACTGTTTCCATGCAATCGCCAGAAAAAACTGAAAATCGGTGGGGCTTGAAAAGAATAACAAAGTTTTGAACAAATCAAGTCATTAATAACGGATATCTCGGACATGGCTGATGTCACAAAAAAGTTATTTTAAATAAATTGTGTGTTTTAAAGACATTACATTCTTTGAGTGTTACGTTTTCATCTATCGCTTAACATTTACCAGTTATACAAGCTTAAACAAAATTCCTTCTGAATAAAAAGGACTTCACAGACTATTCCCATGATATTCAATATATAAGTTTCATTAGTCATGTAAATATCTTTAACACGTAGTATTTTAATCAAAATCGTTAGTCGTTTTAAAAAATCAAACATTTCGAAAAATATTCCATGTAAAGGGTAACTTGGGGTGAATGGATTTTCTTCAAAATCTTCGTGTCACATCTTTGGAAGGCACTAAACTTAAATACCAAATTTGGTATTTATCCGACGTTTCGTTTTTGAGTTATGCTGTTCACAGACACACACATACGAACCTTTGCAGTATTTCCGGTGAAATCTCGGTATCGAATTTTTGGGTGGAATGCAATACCTTCTCTACCTACAACGTAGGTACGTGGTAGAGAAAGTAATACGCCTTTGTGAATAGAGAAAGCCATGTGACTGTAATACATCAGTTGTTTTTTTCAAGGAATGTATATTTCTAATGAAATCTCGTTACCGAATTTTTGGGTGGAATAGAATACTTCCTCTACGGTAGGTAAGCGGCAGAGAGATAAACACTGTAGGTCATATTTTAAAATGTCAGAAATCATAAAGTAAACTCTTTTTGTAAAATATCCTTAACTGTGTAACAGTTTCGAGTGAGATTTTAAAGTGTCAACAAACTTTCTTCAAGATTTCAACTGTTTGTATGCCGTGATTCAGTTGTTTTGTTCGTACAGACGACCTAACCGCGTTACGACCGTGTTTATACTGTAGTTTGCGAGTGCTCCTATACCGGAATCGAACGCCAGTGGCCTTACCAACAAATTCGATTCCTATTGGTGCAGTTGTTGAAGCGGTCGCGTGCTGCAGAGTGGGCGACGCATGTAGGCAGTCTCACGTGTGGGAGTAATGATGAATCGTGGACCGCGAAGAAATCCCATGATTAATGCAATACTTCCTAAGGCCGCGTCGTTTTTTGATGCCTAATAGTCTTATTTATAGACTAAAAGCAAACTTCATTCACTAAGTTCTTACATTCAGATCAAAGTAACGATAATAGACAAGACAGTCAAGGTCGAACACAGGCTTCCTGGCCTTCCAACGCCACAGGGTCATTCAAAACTAAGAAATGCTTGTAAACAGTCAAATCAACAACTTAGCTCAGTGGCAGGGATGAGTATTCCTGTCAGTTTCCTGTACAGTTCCTCGCTACAGAAATCCACGTTTGCCTTCAGGTACTATCTTTTGTTATCACCTGTTCTGCAGTCAGTTTCAGGTGAACTACTTATTATAGCATCAATATAAAAATACTGTCTTTGCAATCCTTATTCATTGTCAGTTTACAGTGTTTCTACTGACAGCCAAATATCAATTCACAGACGTTTATAAATTTCTCTAGCCAAAAGCCATTCTTCTCTAGCCAGTCATTTGGAAACATGTCTGTGTGTGCGTCTGTGAACAGCAAAACTCAGAAACGAACAGTCGGATAAACACCAAACTTGGTATTTAGGTTCAGTATCTTCCAGAGATGCGACACGAAGGTTTTCAAGAACATCCCCCCACCCCAGATTACCCTTTACATGGAACATTTTTCGAAAATTTTAATTTTCTCAAAAATGGCTCTAACGATTGTGATTAAAATATCATATGTTTAAGATATTTTCATGACAAATGAAATGTATATCTTGAATTTTCTGGGAATGTCTCCAAAAGTATTCTTCATTGTGAACGACTTTTGCATAATTGGTAAACCATAAGAGATAGACGAAATTTTACTACACAAAAAATGCAGATCGCGTTAAAGTACACAATTTATGTCATATACATTTTTATTTGTTGAGTGAACCATTTTCGAGATATTGCTTGTTATTCCCTTAAATTTTCCAATACTTATACTTTTTCTCAAATTCGTTATTCATTTTTTTATGTCCTGGACATGCAAAGAGAATGGAATGCGCCACATAGCAAGCAGCGCTTAAAAGATTTGACTATCGCTTAAAACCTACCGTATTCCCCTGGCATCTACAAGAACATTAGCAATAAAATTATCATCTCGATTAACATGATAAACAGTCGGATAAACACCTTGGTATTTAGGTTCAGTACGAAGGTTTCAAGAAAATCCCTCCACCCCAGATTACCCTTTACATGGAAAATTTTTCGAAAATTTTAATTTTCTCAAAAATGGCTAACGATTTTGATTAAAATATCATATGTTTAAGATATTTTCATGACAAATAAAATGTATATCTTGAATTTTCTGGGAATGTCTCCAAAAGTATTCTTCATTGTGAACGACTTTTGCATAATCGGTAAACCATAAGAGATAGACGAAATTTTACTACACAAAAAATAGATCGCGTTAAAATACACAATTTATGTCATACACATTTTTTTTATTGTTGAGTGAACCATTTTCGAGATATTGCTTGTTATTCCCTTAAATTTTCCAATACTTATAGTCTTTCTCAAATTCGTTATTCATTTTTTATGTCCTGGACATGCAAAGAGAATGGAATACTCCACATAGCAACCAGCTCTTAAAATATTTGACTATCGCTTAAAGCCTACCAATTCCCCTTGCATCTACAAGAAAATTAGCAATACGAATAATATCTCGATTAACATGAAGCATATGGAGAAAAGCGTTTGTATAAATAATTTGTACAAGAGTAGAGAAAGCCATGTGAGTGTAACACATCAGATTTTTCTATAAATACAAACTGACAGTTAACATGCGAGTCCGTTCCAGCAAAACTTAACCCAATAAACCCACGCTTTACTTTAGTATACAATATGATAACTACACACAACTTCACATAACGTTATTCCACCATGTCAAACAACATTTGACTGCCGTGAACTAGGCTACTGCAGAGCGAGTCATTCACCCTGCTAAAAATCTGACGAATTTGTAATCTTCACGGAATTAAAATATTAATTCTTCAAACGTTTTATAAATTCCCTTCCCTTAAAGATTTTAAGCATATTCATTTAATATTTTATAATAAGGTAAACTAATTATTTAAAAACAAATGGGTAATTATGTGATATGCTTTTAAGTCTATTAACGTCTGTTCATATCAAAAGATACAAATTAAAAAGAAAATTGCTGCAAAGGGGTGGTTTAAACTATCAAGCAACCCCTGAAAGCAACTCTGTTTTGTTATCAGGCAGCAGTCCCTGCTTTTAATAGCCGGCTGTCCGAAATCCATTAGCCAACGTCAGCCTGGTTATTACTATCAATAAACTGCACGGGGGCTGTTTTAAAATCTCCTACCCTCAACCCCAACTCATCAGAGAGGCCAGGTGCTACATCCCTCCACGCATGTTAGATAGTTCGTGACTTTGTACGAAAAAATGTCTAAACTTGTGTTTAAGGTAACAGGCACTGTGTGCGACCATGGAAGTCGTACCAGTAGCGCCATGCATTCTTTTGTTTCGTTAGTTTAATTAATTAAATCAATGTTCAGTAGAAGCGTAAAACAGGTTTCGTAATAAGTATGTGTTCTAATACAGCAGAGTAATCTTAATTCTGTTGAATCTGTATTGTATTTGGTGTTTTATAATCCTCTAGGCCAGGTTTCGCTGAAATTCTGACCTCAATGACTTACAATTTCAGAATTTGCTCCACAAAATGCGTTATTTGTAGTTGCATTCAGAAAATTATAAAAAAAAGATCTGATGTGTTACACTCACATGACTTTCTCTACTCTTGTACAAACTGTTTTTACAAACGCTTATTCTCCATATGCTTCATGTTAATCGAGATATCGAGACGTTAATCTTATTGTTAATTTTCTTGTAGATGCAAGGGGAATTGGTAGGCTTTAAGCTATAGTCAAATATTTTAAGAGCTGCTATGTATTTTAACGCGATCTACAATCTTTGTATAGTAAAATTTTGTCTATCTCTTATGGTTTACCAGTTATGCAAAAGTCGTTCACAATGAAGAATAATTTTGGAGACATTCCCAGAAAATTCGAGATATACATTTCATTTCTCATGACATTGTCTTAAACGTATGATATTTTCATCAAAATCGTTAGAGCCATTTTTGAGAAAATTAAAATTTTCGAAAAATGTTCCATGTAAAGGGTAGGCTGGGGTGGGAGGATTTTCTTGAAAACCTTCGTATCGCATCTCTGGAAGATACTGAACCTAAATACAAAGTTTGGGTTTATCCGACTGTTATTTCTGAGTTATGCTGTTCACAGACACACATACACGGATATGTTTCCAAAAATGCTCTTTTTGGACTCAGGGGGTCTCAAAACATGTATTTCCGGTGAAATCTCGGTATCGAATTTTTGAGTGGAATACAATACTTCCCCTACTTACTATACGTAGTAGAGAAAGTAACAACCATGGGTGTTCTTGGGTATCCTTGGGTGCTTCTTTATCTGTTGTTTTCTTATGATGTAGTTTTCAAGCAATTGAAAAATTGACTATTTAAGGCTTAATTCTTCTTTTCATTGTTTTAACCATCCAATGTGCATCTAAAAAAATATATTTTCTGTTACATTCATATGAACTTTCTACAAACTCTTCTACAAGCTATTCTTACAGAAGCTTATTCTTCATGCTAAACATTTGTAGAAATGCTTTCATTAAACATTAAGTTGTAAGTACAAGAAGGATAAGAAGATTGAGGCGATAGTCAAATCTTTAAAAAGCGTCACTATATACTGACTTTTTAAATATATGTTTTACAGAAGACTAATACAGTTTTTACTGGCAACTTACCAGGCACAGGATTTCCATGCACTAGCTCCAGGACTGTAGCCAGAAGTAACATACCACACCCCATCCCTCGTATGGTCTTTTGGCGTTTGCAGACACCACTCAGACATGCCCGTACCCAGAAAAAATTTCTGGGAGGGTTTTCCATAACTAGATCTAAACTTAACAGTACCCCACGCAGTATGAGTTATGCTGTCCACAGACACATATCCACACAGGCACATACACGGACCGTTTTCTAAAAATGATTTTTTTTATTCAGGGAGCCTCAAAACATGTATTTCCGGTGAAATCTCGGTATCGAATTTTTGGTTGGAATGCAATACTTCCTCTACTTACTACACGTAGTAGAGAAAGTACAAAAGATAAATCGCGTTTATAATAAAAATGCATATTAGCAACTGAAGTATACAAAGTTGCTTTTGTTTTTTTTTTACATGTACTTATTTAGTTTGAAGTTTTTGTCTTCTAGTGAAAGTTTGATGTCGCACATTAAAAGATTTAGATGTAGGTATAGGAGAGAACATCTTGCTCAGGAAAAAATACATGCTATATTCATTTCTGCTAAGCACTTTGGGAGTTTTAATTCTTGGAGTCCTTTAAAACAACCGAGAAAAGCGATGCCTATATTAAAGCTTTAAAACTTGGCACATGCATTCTTCATGGTATAGGAAGTAGTATGGTAAAAACCTGGAAAATGTAAAAATTGTCCAATTTTTGCTTGCTGAGATCGCTAATTTCTACATATTTCAATCCGTTTAGCTTGTCCAACACAATTATACCACAAAATTAATTTTCATGGTTGTATATTGCTTTCCAACTTTCTAAGAAAATAATTCTTAAACATGAAAATGGAGTCTCATGTGAAATGCTCCACGCGTTGAGCATTTCAAGATTTTGGTCTTTTAAATTTTGCATACTCAACCTCGAGAAATATTGCCTCTCAAATTTACCGAAGGTTATTAAACTTTCTTTAAAATTAATATTTTTCCCGGAAAAAATAATAAACCGGGTAACACTTGTCTAAAAATCGATCATGTATTATATTATTAAAACCCCCAAACTATATTTGATATCAAACAGGCTGTTTAATTATCTTAGTCCATATTTAAAGAACGTATGCTGAAAATTTTAGAGAAACTGAACGAAAATTGCTTCATGGGGAACATTTTAAAGTAAAAGTATAAGAGAAAAATTACAACAACAAAAGTTTTAAAATTTTAATAGATGGCCATTTAAGCTTTACGTTTTGGTATTTACATCTCCAGGAAGGCAAAACCACGATTTGATCCTGATTATATAATATTTGAGCATTTTATATTCATGAAAATTTTAAAAATATAATTCCTTTCGAAATTGTATCAAAAATTCATTATTGGGTACCTACTTACTCTTAAATTCAGTAGCCCATCTCCATTAACCAAACGTAATATCAGTTAATTGTACTGTTGTAAATGATAAACAAAGTATTTATATATAACCGAAATCAGAAGCTGTAAACCAAGGAAAACGCATTAGGGATCCGCTTAATTGCTATAATCGCTGAACTAGTGCTTCTGGCTTATTTCGGGGATGTGACAAACGGTTTTTCCTTAACTCACTGTCCACCAAGTACTTACCTATGACGAACTTCAACTCTGCCAGCGGACGTAAGAGCAAGTATAACAGTTTTAAAACGACATCAAGGTTTGAATAGTACCTCTGTTGTTGAACGTTATTCAGAAGACAGAATGACATCCAGAAAATGCATCTACCTCTATTAATAATATACAGAGTATTTGTTTGTGTAAATGAAAAACATGAATCAAGAGTTACTACGGGCAACATTATGACGAGGGGTTTGTTTAGTCATTGTAATTTCTATCTCAGCTCTAATTAATTACAGTTAATTATGTGTAAAGAGCTTAATGGGGAAATTTATACCCAGGGAAATGGCGTTAATTAATGTTTGAAAATAGCAAAATGTTTAACTTTTGTATCTAATTATTTACGATGTGAGACCATATAAAAAAACTTAAAACTTAATATGCGAGCAATAGCGAGCTTAGTTATGGTGTGATCATGTTGAGTTCTTTATAACGACAATTTACAGTGTTTTGAATATAAATTTTTACACATTTATGTGCTTCAGTCACATGAAGTTCTCTACCCTCTATCGTTTATTAGGGGAATACAAAGTATTGTTACTAAAATTTATTTTTCTATCTACTAAACTTTGCGGAAATAGCTACATTACACATTTCGTTATAGATACAAAGAGAACAACGATAGTCAAATGTTTAACAACTGGGCGCTATATGCTGGTCTTAATATTCCATACTGTTTCCATGCAATCGCGAGAAACAACTGAATGTTGAAAGAAGTTTAAGAGAACGACAAAGAAATTAACAATTCGAACCTTTAGTAACGGATCTTAGAAATGGCTTATATCACAAAAAAACTTAATTCAAATGAATTGTGTATTTTAAAGAGATCTACACGTTTTCGTCTATTGCTTAACGTTTACCAGTTATACAAATTATACAAAATTCCTTCCGAAAGAAAAGGACACCACCGTATTCCCAGAAAATTCACGATATCTACGCATTTTATTTGTGAGATAAATATGTTTAATATACGTATTTTAATTAAAATCCTTAGAGGCATTTTTAAAAAATAAAAAATTTCGAAAAAGTTTCCATGTAAAGAGTAGTTTGGTGTTGGAGGATATTTTTGTTTAATATATAAAATAATTAAGTTAGAAATTAATTTTTTATTATTATAGAGTGTATTTAATTGGGGAGAATACTAAGTTGAATAATGTTTTGACTCCTTATTTTATTTAACATTTTATATAAAAATGGTTGATTATACATTTTTAATAAAAAATTATTTGATATCAAAATTAAATTTAGGGTTTTAATAAATGAATTTAATTTAAAGATTGTAATTTATTTAATATTTAAATATTAAAATATCTTCTTCTCTTAACTTTGTGTCGCGTCTTGAAAGGTATTGAACATAAATACCAAGTTTGGTATTCATCCGACTGTTTGATTTTGACTTAAGCTGTTCACAGTGTGACGGTATTACTTATGTTATATTTATTTGTTGAGCCCCACATTTGGGAGCCAATTTGCGGTGGTAAATTTATAATGTTTATGTATGTGTGTTTACTCCGCGTGGTGAAGCCATTTTGTGACGTGATTCTTTGTTAGGTTTGTAGCTCCATCTGGTGTTAGCAATTTGCTGTAGTATTAGTGTTCGTTTGAAAGAATGCTACTGTTATTTTATTTAATTTTGGTTTACTGTCCTCCGGCTAGCTATGATCTTTTTGGTCGAGCACATCTCTTTATACAGGTTGTGTAAACGGAAAGGAGTCTTTTATCCAAAGATAACACTGATGAAGGAATTTGTTTTACACTTTTATTGTCGAACACAGTCACTATCACATTTACACATTGATCTTGACACTCGCCAAACTGAAACTGTTATAATAACTTATTTACTGATCATTCTTAATTCGCGTACTTCAACTTTTTGTATAATTAACTTTACAACACTTTAGATTTTTCATAACTCTGCTACGCGTAACTTGTGAATCGATAGCCGACGTGTACTCTGCTGAAGTGACGGACTGAAGGCGACGTGTATCATACAAATATTTTCGACGAACTGACGGGATCTATCTCTAACCTAGCCCTTTTATACTGCTACACCCCGATATGCCTAAAGATTATAACTGAGCTGCAATTGGCTAATAAAATGCGCCAACATTAGCGTCTATTTTTATATCCAATGAAAATCATGAATACATATGCTCTAGGGAAGATGTTCCAGCAAATTCTACAGAAAAACGCGCCAACATTACGTAACTTCCTCGTCTCTAATAATGATAAACAGCTCACCCCCTCGCTGCATTATTGCACGCTATTATTGTCAGTTTCAGTAAGGCATTAAAAACTTACATCTCAACAATAATTACAATAAACAAATATCTCAAATTAATGTCACACAAAAATGCATATTCATACTATAATCATTCTTTACATTTAAATAATTTATGATACAAATTACTGCATCAACAGACGCACTCACACCTTTTTCTAAAAAATGCTCTTTTTTTTAATTAGAGGAGCCTCAAAACTGCATTTCCCTTGAAATCTCGGTATCGAATTTTTGGGTGGAATGCAATATCTTCTCTACCTACTATGTGCCGTGGTAGGGAAAGTAAAAAGAGAGTAAATCTCATTTCCTTGTGCTTAGAATAATAACTAAAACAACATTCCTGGTTATTACGCAGTGTAGGGGAATGTAGCAGAACTCTGGCTCTTTTGGTGGCAACAATGTGTTGAAAACAAAACACAATGATAACCGTTCAAAATATCAGAAAACGCTGTTTATTGTGGTCGAGTGGTCAGCAAAAATTATTAATTAAATCTTTCAAATTGGATCTTTAATTGGGAATGATCAGATTTATAACGTTATTGTAACTGCGCACGCTTTTATTATGATTTGTTTATGGTTATACCTATTATAATTGGTGGGTTTGGTAACTGACTAATTCCTTTAATTCTTGGAGCTCCAGATATAGCTTTTCCTCGAATAAAAAATATAAGATTTTGATTATTAAAGCTGACTTCTCAACCGGAAGTCCCGGGTTCGATTCCCGGTCGCGGGGTAGGAATTTTTCCTTAATTAGGATTATTCCCTACCCTCCATTGAGCTTGAGTGAATGTGTGTGTGTGTGTGTGTGTGTGTGTGTGTGTGTGTGTGGTAAATAAGTTAAAAACGATGGAAACATACAGTAACCTAACCTGAAAGTTCAAAGAGTAAAAACACCATCAAATGTTCCAGTCAAAACCCCTGATAGCAATTAAAAGGGGCTATAGAAGTTAAAAAAAAATATTTACCACCAAGTTGTATCGAAATTTATTATTGATTTAATCCTTGTTGAAGTTTTGCAAGAACCAAACAGCAAACTTAGGCCTGAAAAATCGCCTATTCAATATAATAAGTTATTCACTTTGCATTTAGGTTGACTGATAGTTCGCGACCGAGTCTCAGCAGAATTTATAATTAAGATTATTATCAGGCATAGGAATTGTCCACACTCAAGCCTTAGCATTACAAAGAATGCTAAACAAGAGAAGCCAAGGTTCAGTGACAGGCTAAATACCAGCCCGAGTAGTGTGTGGAAAGGCCAAAAGACTGTAAAAGGGATGGGGGTGGTTTGTTACTTACCACGTCCTTACTTACAGTCCAGTGACAGTTCAAACTTATTTCCTTCTGTCCCGGCTTTAGTTCTTAGAAATTCCTATGTTTGGTTTTTACATACAAAATAATTAGATACCTACACATAATAGTAGTAGGAGGTGTATGTAGTCTGTATAATGGTCAAATGAAAGTGGATATTTTCAGGAAAGAGAACAGAGAAACAGTAACATCTAGTGACACCGTCTATCATTATTATAACGTGCTAGAACCTAAATTTTTA
This sequence comes from Deroplatys truncata, assembly GCA_030765065.1. Classification (NCBI taxonomy): domain Eukaryota; kingdom Metazoa; phylum Arthropoda; class Insecta; order Mantodea; family Mantidae; genus Deroplatys; species Deroplatys truncata. The sequence goes on along the minus strand of CM060982.1, from coordinate 75,600,731 downwards.
CACTTTACGGGCTCAGCCCATAAAATTGAAGTTTACATACATGGAGAGTCTTCTGTTAAACAATTTTTACGATTCAAACCGCCATAAAAATAGTTTGTTTACCAACGTAAATCTTTTACGACCGCGAGAGCGAAATCCTATAGACACGGGATATATTTGCAATTATGTAACACAACTTGTTTCTAAGAAATAAATATTCAGTCAAAGTAGTCGGCCATTAAGTTCCTTTTTACGTAATGTTTTAGTTTGAAATCAAGTAAATTGCTACATCGTGTGAATCATTAATTCACTACAGAAAAATATGACACACTATCATGAGTTAAGTTTAGTTGTTTTGTGTTGGTTGCTATTGAGAATGTTGTAATTCTGGTAATTCAGAAGATATCCACGTTTGGTTTTCGCCCACTTAAAAGGAACATTTCTCTGGTAGGCTATCTTTAACCAGATCACGTACATTTCATTAACAAAAGAGTAGCAACATCAAAACAGATTTAAAAGGTAAAAAAATCAAGTTTTACTCTCATTTAAACGCTGCCCACGAGCTACAAGTTGGTTAAAATCCCAGGAAGCGACACAAAAACATGTATTTATACGCCATCTTATGTGTAGGCTTACTGGAATAAGAGCAGCAAATTATTAATGTTCTAACAGCAAGGCCGTGTGGAATAGCAAGGTGGCCCACCTTAATCCCAGAATGTAAATTAGACAAGTGAAGTTCAGCTTAGCGCCGGCTCCGGTTGCTCATTAGGGTTGTCCCACATGTCGCTGATATAATATACATGACTCACTCAACTGCTTGCAAATGTAGCGACCAAAATATACTTATTCTTTTAAAAACGTCAATATCACTATCCCTATCGCCTTCCAACTGAGGTAGAGGAAGTGTTATATTTCACCCAAAAAATTCACATCGAAGTATCAGCGGAAATATATATATATACGTTTTGTGGTCCCCTGAACACAAAAAAGAATTTTTGGAAAAAGGGCCGAGTGTAATTAGAATAACTCAAAAACGAAATGTCCGATAAATATCAAACTTGATTTTTAAGATCAACATCTTTGAAATGTGCTACATAAACATTTTCAAGAACATCCCATCCCATTACAAAATACACTTTACATGGACAATTTTCGTTATTTTCTGTTGTATCAACATTTTCCATAATTAATAAAATGCATATGTCGATTTTTCTACCAATTGTTTCTAAAGTCCTCTTCATTATGAATAAATTTTGTACACTTCTGTACTACTCGTAAACCATAAGAGACAGACAAAACTATTTCTGTTTCATTTATATGCTGCCTTTAACATCTAAGTTCATATCGGCGGCTTTGCCTTTGGAACAATTGCTCATCGGCAAAAATTCACTCCTATACTGTTGTGTATCCTTGGGTTTGTTTACATTGGGTTTTCTTTCTAAGCATTACATTCACACACATTTACATTCTCACTCGTACTTCCAGACTCTAGGGAGGACCGGAATAATCGTGTATGAAGAAAAATTTCCATCCTCCAACTGGGAATCGAACCCGGACCTGTGGATTTGGAAGACAAAACTTATCCAGAAAAGTGCAAATTTATTATTGCTTTTACATTCGTGATGTCTTGCAAAAGGTATCGAATTTCAACGACAGCATTCAGCGACCCGCTTTTTAGATTTGACTACCTCTTCAGCCTTTATGTCCCTATAGAACCTACAATACGTGATCAAAAGTATCCGGACACCTGGCTGAAGTGGCGCCCTCCATCGGTAATGCTGGAAGTCAATATGGTGTTAGCCCACCCTTAGTCTTGATGACAGCGTTCACTCTCGCAGGCATAATTTCAATCAGGTGCTGGAAGGTTTCTTGGGGAATGCCAGCCCATTCTTCACGGAGTGCGGAATTGAGGAGAGGTAACGATGTAGGTCGGTGAGGCCTGGCACGAAGTCGGCGTTCCAAAACATCCCAAAGGTGTTCTATAGGATTCAAGTCAGAACTCTGTGCAGGTCAGTCCATTACAGGGATGTTATTGTCATATAACCACTCCGCCACAGCCCGTGCATTATGAACAGGTGCTCGATCGTGTTGAAAGATGCAATCGCCATCCCCGAATTGCTTTTCAACAGTGCGAAGCAAGAAGGTGCTTAAAATATCAATGTAGGTCTGCGCTGTGATCGTGCCAAGCAAAACAACAATGGGTGCAGGCCCCCTCCAGGAAAAACACGACCATACCATAACACCACCACCTCCGAATTTCACTGTTGGCACTACACACGCTGGCAGATGACGTTCACCGGGCATTCGCCATACCCGCTTCCTGCCATCGGATCGCCACATTGTGTATCGTGATTCGTCACTCCACACAACGTTTTGCCACTGTTCAATCGTGTAATGTTGACACTCCTTACACCAAGCAAGGCGACGTTGGCATTTTCCTGCGTGATGTGTGGCTTATGAGCAGCCGCTCGACCATGGAATCCAAGATTTCTCAGCTCACGCTTAACTGTCAAAATACTTGGAGTGGATCCTGATGCAGTTTGGAATTCCTGTGTGATGGTCTGGATAGATGTCTGCCCACTACTCTTTACGACCCTCTTCAAATGTCTCTGTCAGTCAACAGACGAAGTCGGCCTGTACGCTTTTGTGCTGTGCATGTGCCTTCACGTTTCCACTTCACTATCACATCAGAAACAGTGGACCTAGGTAAGTTTAGGAGTGTGGAAATATCACGTACAGACTTCTGACACAAGAGATACCCAATCACCTGACCACGTTCGAAGTCCGTGAGTTCCACGGAGCGTCCCATTCTGCTGTTTCACGATGTCTAATGACTACTGAGGTCGCGGATAATGAGTAACAGGCAGTAGGAGGCAGCACAATGCACCTAAAATGCAAAACGTATGTTTGTGGGGGTGTCCGGATACTTTTGATCACATAGTGTAGCTACAATGGAATGTGTAATGAAATCATTCCTGCAAACGTTTATCTCGATTAGCATGAAGTAAATGGAAAAACAAGCCTCGTAATACTTTGTAGAAGAGTGAGTAGAAAAAGTCATAGTAGGTAAGGGGAAGTATTCTAGTGCACACAAATATTCAATGTCGAGATCTCACAGGAAACTTACATTATTAGGCCCCTGAATCCAAAAAAGAAGCATTTTTAGAAAAAGGTACCGTGTGAACAGCATATCTCTAAAACGAAATTTTCGATAAATACCAAACTTTGGAAGATGCCTCAGAAAATCAAGACACTAAACTACCCTTTACATGTAAAATGTTTTATGTTGTTTGTTTCCGCAAAAATGAGTTGAATTTTCTAAGAGTAGTTATGGATTCGTCTTCATTCGAAAGGTATTTTGTATAATTTATTATAACAGATAAACCATGGAAGATGAACAAAAACGCACTCCACAAAAAATGTAGATCTCCTTAAAACACACGAATTATTTCCAACAACCTCTTCTGTGGCATTAGCCATTTCCGAGATATCCATTGGTAATTGCTTTGAATTTGTCAATACTTGCCATTTTTATTGTTTTCGATGTTTTGGAAAAACTAGGATTTTAAGGCCAGCATATAGCGTCCCGCTTTTAAACATCTGACTATCGTTCGGTTTCCTCTGTTTCTACGAGGTTTATCTCGATTAACATGAAGTAGGGGGACACCTCGCGCACATAGACCTATATAGATCCATTGTAGCTACCACCCCTCAGGAAGAAGGGTTGAAGTGAAGGAACCACAGGAGGCCACAGGCCGCAGGCAGGCTACAGAGACGTGCGGAAGTCCCTAACAGCTCCAGGCTCGAAGACCCGTCCCACTGCTAGAGCTGCCTAGAGAGGTCGATGAACGACCCGTCGACCAACCAGCCCTCTAGTATCCAAGGCGTTCTTTGTGCAAGCATTCGGTCATCTGTCCGGTACCGCCATACGCTACGAAACCTAGAAGCGCACCTGATAGGGAAATTACGGAAAGGAAACTGTGGTAGATGAGAAACCACCGCAGCATTCACTTACCGACCAGAGAAAACCACGAAAACCCCAAAGTCAGAGTGCGCGGTTGACGGGAATCGAATCCCGGACTTCCCGAATGACCTCTACGTACCAAGGAGTCATTTCGCTCAATAACATGAAATACATAGAAAAACAAGCTTTCGTAAGAATAGTTTGAGCAGCATATAAAAAATATCTGATGCGATATATTCACATGACATTCTCTATCCTCTATCGTTTATTAGTCGATATACAAAGTGTTCTTACTAAGCTTATTTTTCTATCTACTACATTTTAATCGAAATAAACCTTTGCAAAAATAGCTACATTGCACATTTCGTTAAAAATACAAAGAGAACAGCGATAGTCAAATGTTTAAGAACTGCACGCTATACGCTGGCCTTAAAATTCCATACTGTTTCCATGAATCGCGACAAACAACTGAATGTTGACAGTACTTTAAGAGAATGACCAAGAAATGACGGATATCTTAGAAATGGCTGATGTTACAAAAACATTTATTTGAAATAAATTGTGTGTTGTAGAGAGATCTACATTTCTTGTGTAGTACGTTTTCGTCTGTCGCTTAACGTTTACCAGTTATACAAGATTATACGAAATTCCTTCCGAATGAAGAGGACTTTACAGGCTACTTCCAGAAAACACAAGATAAACATTTAATTTGTCATGTAAATAACTTTAATATATGATATTTTAATCATAATCGTTAGGGCCATTTTATAGAAAATCAAAATATTCGAAAAATGCTTCCATGTAAAGGTAGTTTGGGGTAGGGGGATTTTCTTGAAAATCTCGTACCGCATGTTTGGAAGATACTGAACTTAAATACCAAATTTAGTGTTGATCTGACTACTCGTTTTGAGTTATGTTGTTCACAGACACAGACAGATATTTTTCTAAAAATCAGATGTGTTACACTCACATGACTTTCACTACTCTTGTACAAACTATTTTTACAAACGCTTATTCTCCATCTGCTTCATGTTAATCGAGATAAACATTTGCAGAAACTACCTTACTGCAATTTTCTTGTAGCTGCAAGAGGAATATGGTAGGTTTTAAGCGATAGTCAAATCTTTTAAGCGCTGGTTGATATGTGGCGCATTCCATTCTATTTGCATATCCATTCGGAATAAGGAATTTCATTTGAGAAAAAGTATTAGTATTGGAAAATTCATAAAAATAACAAGGAATGTCTCGCACATGGTTTACCCGACAAAAAAAAATGCATATGACATCAATTCTGTCTTAACCAGATCTACCTTTTTTGTGTAGAAACTTTGTCTATTTATTACGGTTTACCCGTTATGCAAAAGCATTCAGAATGAAGAGGACTTTTGGGGACATTCCCAGAAAATTCAAGATGTAAATTTTATTTGTCATAAAAATATCTTAAATATTTGATATTTTAATCAAAATCGTTAGACCCATTTTTGAGAAAATCAAAATTTTCTAAAAATGTTCCGCAAAGGGTAGTATGGGGTGGGAGGATTTTCTTTGAAACCTTCGTGTCGCATCTTTGAAAGATACTGAACCTAAATACCCAGTTTGGTATTTATCCGACTTTTCGTTTTTGAGTTATGCTGTTCACAGTCACACACGCGGACCTTTTTCTAAAAATGCTTTTTTTATTCAGGGGGCCTCAAAACATGTATTTCCTGTGAAATCTGGGTATAAAAGTTTTTCGTGGAATGCAATTCCTTCTCTACTTACTATGTATGTACATGGTAGAGAAAGAAGAATGGTGGGTAGAGAAAGTCATGTAAGTGTAATTCATCTATTTTTGGGGTGCAGCAGGACGATCCTACACTGTGGTTTGTCCTGGAAATTAGCTAAGATAAATGACACAGCCCATTAATAGCAGAAATAATGATCTAAAAGTAATAACTCCAAAAACATCTGTTTAAACTATCCAAAGCGAACATAAGGCCACATGTAGTCGCCACATGTTCTAAAGGAAAGATGTACTTCACAAACAGTAGGACGTAGTATCAACTGTTATCACGATAAACAATTTTCCCAGGTTATAGGTAAAGGCGGTAAAACAAAATACTACTGCGAACATTGCGGCCGGGAATTTTTACGGTCGGGTTTAAGAGTTCATAGCGGGGGTTTTGCCATGCAAAAGCAGGATTCTGCACATCCTGTTGCAAACTATTGTTCCTGCCTCTGACCAGAAACTTCCTTTTTTTACGATAACGAGATGATAGGTAATTCCCTTCCTGACCACATTATTACTCTATTGCGTCTAGCTACATCTTTCCTGTACAACAACCTGTTTCAACACGCTTTCCTACAAATAAAAATAAAATTATAATTTGTGGTAGGCGTGGGAGTCACGGATAGAACGGACAGCTTCACACTGATGAGAACGATTTTCCCTTTCCAGAAAAGAATTGCCAACAAGGAAAGGAAGGAACCTAAGCATACAACACGTGAAAAATTAACAGCTATGCTATAGTTATAAACGGAAAATCTGTAGTGTATGTGGGGGAGGGAGGGGTAATATATGACGGTATGTGTAACAAGACGGCTAAATGAATAAAAGAACTAATAGGATGCTATAACAAAAACTATTTAAAAACCAATAACGAGTATCTCGGAAATGGCTAATCTACGAGTTAGAAAATAAAGTTGCGATTTAACGATATCTGTGCAGTAAATTTTTGACCATCTATTACTTGTCATATAAATTATTCGCACGGTATTTTAATCACAATCGTTGCAGATATTCTTGAGAAAATAAAAAAATCTGGAAAAATACTCCATGTAAATGGTAGTTTGTGTTGGTGGGGCTTTTATGAAAAATCTGATGTGTTACACTCACATGACTTTTTCTACTCTTGTACAAACTATTTTTACAAACGCTTATTCCCCATATGCTTCATGTTAATCGAGATATCGAGATGTCAATCTTATTGCTAATTTTCTTGTAGATGCAAGGGGAATTGGTAGGCTTTAAGCGATAGTAAAATCTTTTAAGAGGTAGTTACTATGTGGCGCATTCCATTCTTTTTGGATTACTAGGACATGAATAACGAATTCCCATTGGAGAAAAAGAATTGGAAAAGTTAAGGGAATAACAAGCAATATTCCGAAAATGGTTCACTCAACAAAAAAAATGTTTTTGACATAAATTGTGTATTTTAACGCGATCTACATTTTTTGTATAGTAAAATTATGTCTATCTCTTATGGTTTACAAGTTATGCAAAAGTCGTTCACAATGAAGAATACTTTTGGAGACATTCCCAGAAAATTCGAGATATACATTTCATTTGTCATGAAAATATCTTAAAATATGATAGTTTAATCAAAATCTTTAGAGCCATTTTTGAGAAAATTAACATTTTCGAAAAATGTTCCATGTAAAAGGTAATCTGGGGTGGGGGGATTTTCTTGAAAACCTTCCTGTCGCACTCTGGAAGATATTGAACCTAAATACCAAGTTTGGTGTTTATCCCTCTGTTCGTTTCTGAGTTATGCTGTTCACAGACACACACGGATATGTTTCCAAAAATGTTTTTTTTTGGATTCATGGGGTCTCAAAACATATATTTCCGGTGAAATCTCGGTATCGAATTTTTGGGTGGAATACAACACTTCCCCTACTTACTATACGTAGTAGAGAAAGTAAAAATCTTCATGCCATATCTATGGAAGACGGTATTCTTAAAAACGAAGATTGACACGCACACACACACACACGCAGAGTTTTCTAAACATGCTTTTTTTATTATTAAGAGGGCCTCAAAATACGTATTTCCGATGGAATTTTGATATTGAATTTTTGGGCGGAATACAATACTTAATCTTTTATGCTAGAAAAAGTAAGAATATTATTCCTAATTTGACTTTGAACTTTTCGAACTTCTTGTAATTGATATTTCACAGAGTATGTGCTTAAGAATAATGGATGATTGATTATATTTCAAGGAATATACATAGATGGCCACGAAATAACAATCAGGCCTTGGAATCAGAGCGAAACGAACAACAATCGATACTGCTAATAATGGAACGATTCGTATGGTGTATTTATTTTCTTTAACTGGTTATTTTATCAGTGTAGAAGTTTGCAGCGAACCACTGAGTAAGGTTTATTGTAATTTTACAGATGTGGGTATGAAGTGAAGTTTCTGTATGACAGAAGATTTTAATTATCCTTGTGTAAGTAGTCTTGTCATATTTTCTCTTAATGCTGTAATCAGCTTCACTACTAATGTATACTAAATGCGTAAAGGAAGCAAATTATGACCAATGTAACATGCAAACTTACTCAACCATATATTGTGTGGTTAATAATCGTGAGGATTATTCTATGAGGCATAAAGGACACTTACCAGCTTCAAAATGTTTCAATTTCTGGCTTGCGGAAAGGGAGATAAAGATGAAGTAAGGAGAAGGAAGGGGCGAGGGAAATAAGGAATATGTGGGAATCAGTGGGGAAATGGTAGAACGAGAAACATCCCCATATTTAATACAAGAACGCGAGCGCAGCTGTGCGTCCTAATTTCTTATTATAAGCTGAAGAATTATTATAGAGAGGTAATATACTCGTATTTGATAAATTAAGGTCTGGCCAAAGTAGTAGTAGATATATTATACGAATGTTCTAAGTGATTTTATTTTGCCCTATGGCTATAAAATACAAGGGACTGTATCAGCTTCTGTGGTGTGTCTGTCTCAATTCATGATGCCACGAGTTCGAATCTCGGTTAAGGTGATTTACACGGATAAGATTTCTTCCGGACGTTTTCTCTTATCTTAAGAAGACGAATTCGGCTAACTCTAAACTCTAAGGACCCCGGGCTCATTCGAGCACCATCCCACCAGTTTCATTCATTGGTCATTCGATGAACCGCAGGTGAAAGAATGTTAAACTTCAAGCCCCCCTCAAAACAAAACAAAAAGCAAGAAAAAAGGACCTCTGCAGTCGACCTTTGGTTCTCAAATCCAGATTTTCCGGGTTGAATTCCCGGCTGGAGGGATTTTTTTAACCAGAATCATTCCCTATCGCCCACAGAGTGTGGAAGTATGAATGCGAGTGTTAAATAGCAAAAAAATGACAAAGCCAACGTTAAGAAAACCTACAGTTCAGCGAGCAATAGCACCATCAGTTGTTTTTCTAGTCAAAGCCAAAGAAGTTAAAGGAGGCTATGCGAATGAAACATTTAAAAAAATTAATAACCAAAAAATAAAATAATACTCAGCGAGATTACTCAGTCGGTAACGTCTGCAGCTCCCTTTCGGGAGGTCACGGTTTCAAATCTCATCTGACGGGGATTTTTTATGGTTTCCCTCGGTCGACAGTTAAACAGGGATTGATAATTCAATACCACGACTTATGGTCTCACCTGAAGAACAAAGGAAATAAAAATAGATGCTACAGGAAGGCGACTATACAGCTAAGGCCATGTGTCTGGCATAAACTACTCAGAGGAATCGACGAACCAACCATAGGGATATGACCACGAAGAAGTTAAAGGGAAGCTAAAGAATTAAACAAATAAAATTTAACTTTTATCACAATATGGTATTAGATACAGGAAAAGCAGTTGAATGCCGAACAGATGGACAAGTTAGTTGCTGGGCAACCCTGAAGCAGCCTGCTGATTACCAATAGGAGGTTGTGAAAGGTTGCTGACCGGCATGGGCGGTCCTCGAACAACAACAATATGGCACACCCAATTTCTATTCTCACAACGTGCAGTTTCACCCCAGCCCCCAAAACTTGCAGTTTATAAACAAAAACATCTGTGTTACACATTTTACACTAACCCAGATCAGCTATTCCTTGTCGCTTCTCAGCGGAAACTAACAGTAATTCAACTGTGAAACTACCAAAAACTTATACCTGCTTCTCTTTTACTTTCCCCACCTATATAGTAGGTAGAGGAAATATTGCACTCCACTCCACCCAAAATTCGATATCGCGGAAATACATGCTTTGAGGCACCTTTAATAAAAAGCGTTTTTAGAAAAGGTGTGTGTTAGTGAATTTTAACAGCATATTCAAAAAAGAAATTATTGATAAATGCCAAACTTTTTAATTCGACATCTTCCAAAGATGCGGTACGAAAATATTCAAGAAAACCCCTCCATCTCAAACTTTATTTACAAAGCATTTTTTCTGTTTTATTTTCTTGAAACTGCCTCGAACAATTTAGTTTAAAACGTGTTTAAGACAAATAAAATGTATACTTGAATTTCAGGCGAATAGCCTGTACGTCCCCTCACATTCTGAATGAAACCGAGCTAAATGTCTCCGCGGTGACGTATGAGGCTCATATTCAGGAGATTCTGGGTTCGATTCCCTTTGTGCCGGCCACTCTGACTTTGGGTTTCTCGAGGTTTTCTCGGCTGGTAGGCGAAGCTGAAATGGGTTACATAATGCCGCGATTTTTCCTGTCCCTATTACTATCATTTCATTTCATTATCATGTTTTAGAGTAGAAGGATCAGGCAACTGCATGGCGAAGCGTATGGCGATGGAGTTTCTTTTGTGAAAATGTCTGCTCTAGATTCGGTGTGCGATGGAAATTCGAGAGACCTCTCTGTGGGGAGAGGTAAGCCTGTGGGCGGTCCCGCTAGTAGTAGTATCTGGAGATGTTAGGAACCCCGTCTGTATCCAAGCCTGTCACCCCGGATCTGGTCGCTCTCTGTGTCCTTCACTTCAGCTCTTCCTCTTGGGAATTTACAGAATTGTGCGTTTAAGTTGTAAAATCCTCCCCCGCTTCCCGATGGTCATAACCATTCTAAATGAATGTTGTATAATTTTGTATAACCGGTAAACCGTAAGAGATAAATAAAAGCTTACTACAAAAAAGGTGGATTTCATTAAAACATATAATTGATGTCAACATTTTTTGTGACTGCCTCTGTGGTCTAGTGGTTAGCATGTTAGCTTCCAAATCCGGAGGTCCCGGGTTCGAGGAGGGAATTTTTCTTAAGTCAGGATTATTCCTCATCCTCCCTAGAGTCTGAAAGTGTGAGAGTGTAATTAATGTTTAGATTGAAAACCCAAGATTAACTCTATAGTAAACGGGCGCCTTCATAGCCCACTGGTTTCGTTTCTGGCTCTCCTACTGAGGGTCCAGGGTTGGATTTTCGGCAATTTAAATCGGCCTATTTTCGCCTTCACCTCTGACTTGCTCATGTGAAGTATCCCCAAGGCCCAGCATGGTTCGGAGTCCACGGTAACAGCTGTAGGTCCTCTCGTTTCACCGCCATCCTCCTCATCACCCTACCATCGGAGGCAACGGAATGGTTTAGTCATCGCTTGGTGGAATGAGGTAACCCCCGAAGGTTAAAGCCCATATGGGGAGCGTTAGAAACAACTACATTATTGTAAATCAGTGAACATCATTGCCAATGAACTATTGTTCCAAAAGCAAACCGGTGATATGACATAAAATTTAAAGGCGGCGTATAAATGGAACAAAAAAATTGTGACATTAATCATTTCCAAGGCATTTGTTACTACTAGTTTGAATTTTCTAATGCTTTATAATTTCATTTGTTTCTTGTAATATCATGGAAAGTGATCCTTTTCTAAATATTTGACTATTCCTTCAGCCACTTGTGTTTCCTTTGTAACTAAAATTCAATGTGTAATGAAACCATTTCTACAAATGTTTATCTCGATTAACACAAGAGTGGATAGAAACATAAGGTTTGTAAGAACTAAGCACCTCTATTTAGAGCAAAGAGTAAAATTTCGCGATTACATATCAGCTTCTATCGTGCATTTTATGTACATACTTTTCTGCAGTATTCAATTCTTTCCTGAATCCGAAAGTTAAAAATGTTCCGGTTCTGTAGATATAAGCCGCATAAACTGATAATTGTACGGTTGAACGTCAATGATACGGCACTACGTTTTTACTTTCTCTACTACGTATAGTAAGTAGGGGAAGTATTGTATTCCACCCAAAAATTCGATACCGAGATTTCACCGGAAATACATGTTTTGAGACTCACTGAATCCAAAAAAAAAAACATTTTTGGAAACATGTCATGTGTGTGTCTGTGAACAGCATTACTCAGAAACGAACAGTCGGATAAACATCAAACTTGCTATTTAGGTTCAGTATCTTCCAGAGATGCGACACGAAGGTTTTCAAGAAAATCCCCCCACCCCAGATTACCCTTTACATGGAACATTTTTAGAAAATTTTAATTTTCTCAAAAATGGCTCTAACGATCTTGATTAAAATACCATATGTTTAAGATATTTTCATGACAAATGAAATGTATATCTTGAATTTTCTGGGAATGTCTCCAAAAGTATTCTTCATTGTGAACGGCTTTTGCATAACTGGTAAACCATAAGAGATAGACAAAATTTTACTACACAAAAAATGTAGATCGCATTAAAATACACAATTTATGTCATATACATTTATTTGTTGAGTGAGTCATTTTCGAGATATTACTTGTTATTCCATTAAATTTTCCAATACTTATACTTTTTCTCAAATTCGTTATTCATTTTTTTCGTCCTGGTAATGCAAAGAGAATGGAATGCTCCACATAGCAACCAGCTCTTAAAATATTTGACTATCGCTTGAAACCTGCCATATTCCCCTTGCATCTACAGTAAAATTAGCAATAAGATTAACATGAAGCATATGGAGAATAAGCGTTTGTAAAAATAGTTTGTACAAGAGAAGAGAAAGACATGTGAGTGTAACACATCAGATTTTTTATTCTATTTTAATAAATTTTATTGAAATTTTTTGTAGTAGTAGTTTGTGGGTGGCGAAAAATAGCTGGAGTCATCAGTGCCACACACTGACTACAGATTTATTTACATCCTGGTACAAAAACAACACAAACTTTTGAACACCATAAGATTCAGGATAGGAACAAAAACAAAACATACAAAATAATACTTCAAATTTAGTACACAGTTATAACAAAATATACAACAAAATTCAGAATAAAGGTCAATAATGAGTGAAAATGGGTTACTAAAGTTCATTGAGCTCAGAATCTTCTACTAGAAAATCTGCAATTTCAACATACTCAGGTCTAACCAGTCCACCATACTTCGGCGGGTAGTCCAAGGATTTGTTGCCATTAACACTCCCATCAGTCTTTCCCGGAGGCTCACCATACTTGACTCCAGTCCACTAGCTTACATTGAATTGCACACAACCTATTCACACTGGTGTGCAAAACCTAAGGACGAGATGGGTAAAGTAACATAACAAATGAACTACTTAGTGAAAGTAGATGAAGGTGCGGGAGCATGTGTCCAGAGATCTCTCACACGTACACAGAAAGCTGCATGTCACATGGCGTGAGTGTAGCGAGCCTATAGTGCCAAATGAGTCTGGTCCCGCAACACGGGACTGTTGACGAAACAGGACAAGACGGTGTGTGGCAATTAGCGAGCTGTTACGGTGCACTGTAGTGGTGTTCTTCATTGCAACATTCCACCATTTGGAGATGACTTCACACGGGAAAGTATCATCGGGAAACTGGAAGAAGAGCGAAGTGTGGCGAGTGTTGCTCAAGAGATTGGAATTGCTCACAGCATTGTTTCACGTGCATGGGGAACCTTCCAAACCACAGGCACTGCTGTCCCAAGGAAAGGTGGTGGTCGACCACGCTCAACTACAGCAGCAGATGACCGCTACATTGTGCAACAGGCAAGAAGGGATCCACGCCAAACAGCGGGTGCAATTGCAATTACATTTAACAGGACAGCAAGGCACGCAATCTCACGATACATAGTGGCACGGCGACTACACGGAGGTGGCCTTTTTGCCCGACGGCCAGTACCTTGTGTTCCATTGACATCCGCAAATCGGCGGCACCGTTTGCGATGGTCCGAAGAGCATCAAAATTGGACCAACGAGGAATGAGGTCGCGTGCTCTTCTCGGATGAGAGCAGATTCAGTCTAAGTAGTGCTTCTCGACGTACCCTCATCTGGCGAGAGGTGGGGAGAACATAATGAACCCACGAACATCCTTGAACATGATCGGTTTGGTGGTCTGGGTGTTATTGTTTGGGGAGGCATAATGTTGCATGGTGCACCGACACTCAAATCTTTGAACATGGTACGCTCGCTGGTAAAAGTTATTGTGATACTGTACTCCTTTCCCATGTGCGTCTTTTCAGGGATGCAGTCGGCCCTGACTTCATTTTTATGGATGACAATGCGCGACCGCATCGAACAGCGCAGGCGGAGGATCTCTTGGAACGAGAGAATATTCGGCGAATGGACTGGCCTGCCCGTTCCCCCGATTTAAATCCCATCGAACGCTTGTGGGATGCTTTGGGGAGACGCATTACAACACATCCACATGCACCAACGACCATCCAACAGTTGTCAACAGCGCTGGTGGAGAAATGGAACGCCATACCACAAGAACTGCTTACCAACCTTGTGGCCAGCATGGGAGCACGATGCAGAGCATGCATTGCTGTCCATGGTGATCATACACCCTTTTAAGCACCATGTATCTGCTTCTGTAAATCTAGAGTGTCATCATATGTCGTATTGACTTTAGTGTAGCTTATGGTCAATGAATAAAAGTGGCATTTCTGTTCGTCCCATTGCATATTTTGTTTAGTTGCCTACTGTAGCATATCATAACAGTTCCCTCTATGTAAGATTCAAGTTTAATCGAGCTAGGTTACTTGGCAGTGTCACAGCATGCGAAAATTACTTTCGTCTTAGGTTTTGCACACCAGTGTACTTTACTGTAGCTCTCCTTGTTGGATGGCCGGATACTCTCACTAGACAACAAGCACCAATTTTTGCTGCAGCTTCATCTGGTTCTTTCTTAAGGGGGGTTTTCTCACGCTCTGGTTTTCATTTTTAGCTTTTGTCCACATTACATCTTCCCAGGCGATTACGAGCATAAGCTCTAAGCGTGTTTTCTCGTTTGGCATATTCTTCCATTTATCATTTTTATTCTCCATTCTTCCAAATTTCAAACTTGCCTACTTTCGAAAACTCTCCCATTTCATTACGTAAAACAAACTTGTCAATTACATGCAGAGGCATATCGTTCTCCACCGAATGGGATCCGAGCAGGGCATTGTCATTATCTAGCTTGGCACCAAGGCTGTTCTCTTTGCCGTACACCTCTAGCTTCATTGTTGCCGGAGTATCTGCATTCAGAAACTGTAATTTACCCTTCAAATCAGCGACTGTCAAACGTTTCTAAAAACGGCTATCCACACATCACTACCGGTATGGCGTGATGAGACGATATCATGAGGCGGTACAAAAGAAACCTTACACTTTGCAAGACGCCTGCACTTGGCCTCAATATTGTGTTGGGGAACTGGTTCCTTATTGATCAGTCTGCTACATAGCTTACATAACCTCACGCCTTACACAACTCTAATCGGTCACACGTCCATCAACAGCAAGCTTTCAAAAAGTCTAGCTGCTGGTGAGGATATCTCACATACCTTAGAGACGTTGGAGTTCGATTCAGGGCGGCACCAGAGGGATATTTAGTGTCCATGCCACTGCATACACATAAGAAGGCCACACTGTCGCAGCTGCTGTTAGACCACGAATAAAATACATTGAGGCAGTATTTTTAACACTTGAATAATTTCAGTCTAATTATATAATGTATAAATTCAATAACAGCCCGCCTTAAACAATATATGTATGTAACAATATCTAAAACATGTATATTTCAGTCATTGTAAATGTTTGTATTATTGTATCCATGTGTGATAATGTTATGTGAATATATTACGTAATTTAATAATGTAGGAGCTGTGAGAAATGGGTTTAAAGTTGCTAACAATGAGGTAACCTTGGGGCAATAGTGAGTAAGGAAGTTTAATATTACTACTAGTCGTTATTAGAGCAGTAATGTAAATTTTGAGATAGTTTTAAAAATAGCCAATCAACAACCAGAAAAAGCTTTAGTTAAATAAAGGTATTCTATTGGACTAGGATTAACCAATCAGAGACTTGAAATACAGAAATTTACAGGTTTGGGCGGTTGCAATCAATTCAGTTGGTTCCAGACAGCGTTACTAAGCAGACGTAAGACGTGTCCTCAAGAAATGTTATACGTATTTGTGTGAAACGAGAATAGTTTACGTGTTAAAAAGTGCAAGTTAATCTCATAGCTCTCTATATCAGTGAAGTGCTATTTAATTTGTGTCAAGGATTAATAAAAAGGAGTGAATTAAAACTTATTTGTGTAAGCCTACATTCTTCAGTCGCACCAAAACCCTGCCAAGAGATACGTGTCTCTAACAATAATACTGACGCAGCCGAGGCAAAAACATAAATATATCTAAAGAAACAGTTAAATTAAAAAGCTAATATTTTTAAACTTGGAGCGAAGACTACCGGAAACCGGGCACTCGTACAATTGCAACGAATTTCAAGTTCGGCTTTCCAACAGTTGAACTATAATATAACTCCTTCAATACGACCTACTTCAAACTGACGTTCATACGTGGTGCAAACAACGTAAAGAAATTATCTTCTTCAAACTGGCTTTCAATACGCAAAGACAATTCAAATAGGCTTCCATACGTGGGGCTGAAGCTATCAACTTCTTCAAAACTCCAGTTGGAGCTTTATCTACCACCAATTTATTCAGAATGAAGAGGACTTCGCAGGTTATTCGTATAAAAATCAAGGTAAACATTTTATTTGTAATGCAAATATTTTAAATATGTGGTATTTTAGTAAAAATCATGTCATTTTTTGGAAATAAAAAGTAAAACAAGCCATTGCTTCAGGATTCTTGAAAAACCTTCTCGTAGCATCTTTGGAATTTGAGCTTGAATATCAAGTTTGGTATTTATCCGACTTTTCGTATTTGAGTTATGTTCAAACAAACAGCTTTTTCTAAAAATTGTTTTCTTTGGTAATCAGAGTTCAACATCTGTTTCTGTTGTACTCTCGAATTCAAAATTTTGGGTGGAATACAATACTTCTTCTCCTGTTAAAGTCGGTGTTAGAAAAAATAAAAATCTGATGTGTTACACTCACATAACTTTCTCTACTCTTGTACAAACTATTTTTACAAACGCTTATTGTCCATCTACTTCATGTTAATCGAGATAAACATTTGCAGACTCTATCTTATTGCTAATTTTCTTGTAGATGTAAGGGGAATATATATTTACAAGGGCAATATAGAAATACAGTAGCCTTTAAGCACATACATATCTCTTAATAGCTGGTTGCTAGGTGCAGCACCATTCCATTTGCCACAGATTATAACTCTTTGCATATCCAGACAAAAAAAAATGAATAACGAATTCCCATTTGAGAAAATAAGTATTGAAAAATTTAAGGGAATAACAAGCAATATCTCGAAAATGGTTCACTCAACAAAAAAAATATAAATGACATAAATTGTGTATTTTAACGCGATCTACATTTTTGTGTAGTAAAATTTTGTCTATCTCTTATGGTTTACCAGTTATGCAAAAGTCGTTCACAATGAAGAATACTTTTGAAGACTTTCCCAGGAAATTCAAGATATACATTTTATTTGTCATAAAAATATCTTAAACATATGATATTTTAATCAAAATCGCTAGAGCCATTTTTGAGAAAATTAAAATTTTCGAAAAATCTTCCATGTAAAGGAAAATCTGGGGTGGGGGATTTTCTCGAAAACCTTCCTGTCGCATCCTTGGAAGATACTGAACCTAAATACCAAGTTTGGTGTTTATCCGACTGTTCGTTTCTGAGTTATGCTGTTCACAGACACACAGACACACACACGGACATGTTTCCAAAAATGCTTTTTTTTGGATTCAGGGGGTCTCAAAACATGTATTTCCGGTGAAATCTCGGTATCGAATTTTTGGGTGGAATACAATAATACCCCTACTTACTATACGTAGCAGAGAAAGTAAAAATGTTACTTAAGAAACGGTCTAACAAGTTTTATTATTTACAAAATTTTATACAATGAGTATTTAAGAAGTTACCTATACACATTTTCGTCACTATTATTTTTGTACACGAAGCAGTTACCACAGAAACAGGATAGTTCCGATCGCATTGCAAGCATAGGGAGGAGGTACAAGTTTCTGCAATGAAACATTTTACTTTATCGGTTTTCAAAACATTAAGTGGCATATGCCTTGCATGAAGAGAGGGAGAGAAACAGTGATGGAGGGGGAGAGGGGCAGAGAAAATGCCGCGAAGAGATCTGTGGGTTCTGCTGGTTAAGAAATAAAATCACCATAGCAACCAAAAACAACTGAAGGAAGATTAAAATCCATTGATATGTTCCGAGAATGCCAAGGATATTCAATCTGTACGCGATCTGTATAAGATCTGTCCGCTTAGCTTTGATACCGTGAGATCCGACGAAGGCGATGATTGAAGGTAGTCATTAAGCTAAGTGATGGACACACGCGAGTTTGTTGTGAGGCCAGATTGAAAGCTCTAGTTTTTGTTTCCAGACGCATTTGTTTGCCCAAACACATGCATACAGAATGTACAGCTGAGGAAGGAGTCTTTTATTGATTTTTACCGCCCTTGGTGAGTGTACGGTTTAAGGGAGCATTAAACGCTAGGTACTCCAAATCATTGACTTTTCCTTAGACTGGCGTGTTGCACACATACATGACGAAACGTGTAAGTGCGGGTGGCGTGTTAGAAATCACAGCATTTTGCGATCTTAAGTAAGAGTGTTAAGTATTTTTGGTATCGTTAAAATAAAAGTTGACACGAAACATTCAATATCACAGTTGAGACTTGAAACGCAAATCTTCGCCTCTGCGTGCTGGTGCTCTTACCGTTTGAACTACCATACCTCCACGCATTGCCGTGGTACTCGGTACTGAAATTTCTAATTTCAACCAATTTATGTAACATTTTTATCAATATCTTTGTATCTTTTTCTATGTATCAACTTTTCAAGGAAATAATTAAAAATAAAAATTCAGTCTCCTGTGAAATGCCCCGCGTGATAAAAATTTTAAACTTTTAAAACTTCATATTATTCCTCGAATATTGTAATTTGCAATGAAAGATTAATTTTTGTGTAACATTTAAATCTTTCCCCGAAAACAATAACAATAAAATATGTAACACCTTTAACTGTTTAAACATAAATAATGTATTAAAATATTAAAACCCTAAATTCAATAGTCTACTTCATATCAAGAAAAGGCTCCTTATATCTCATCAACCTCAAAAGACGTATTCTAAAAAAAACCTCAAAGCAATGCAACAAATATAGCAATAAACATTTTTAAGCGGCGCAAAAAAAAATGGACACAATGTTAAGGGGTTTCTCCCCATGAAAAATTTTAAAAACTGATTTTTTCGAAATTTTGTCGAAAATTCAGTATTAAGTACTGCTCAACCTTCTCATCTGATTTGGGTATCCCGGTTAGAGATATACATACCTCTAGGCGACCTACAATGTGCAAGTGGTTCCCGGGATTTGTATTTAACTACTGTTACGGTTAATTTACGTGTGATAGTTTATATGCATTGAGTAGAACAATTTTTGTGTGTATTACTTGATTTGCGGGGAAAATAGAAGTACAAAAAAGTTGCTTTGCATATTTTAAAAAAAATCTGATATGTTACATTCACATGACTTTCTCTACTCTTGTACAAACTATTTTTATAAACGCTTATTCTCCATCTACTTCATGTTAATCGAGATAAACATTTGCAGACTCTATCTTATTGCTAAGTTTCTTGTAGATGTAAGGGGAATATATATTTACAAGGGCAATATAGAAATACAGTAGCCTTTAAGCACATACGCATCTCTGAATAGCTGGTTGCTAGTTGCACCTAGTTCCCTTTGCCACAGATTAATATTCTTTGCATATCTAAGACAAAAAAATGAATAACGAATTCCCATTTGAGAAAATAAGTATTGAAAAATTTAAGGAAATAACAAGCAATATCTCGAAAATCGTTCACTCAACAAAAAAAAACTGTATATGACATAAATTGTGTATTTTAACGCGTACTACATTTTTTGTGTACTAAAATTTTGTCTATCTCTTATGGTTTACCAGTTATGCAAAAGTCGTTCACAATGAAGAATACTTTTGGAGACATTCCCAGAAAATACAAGATATACATTTTATTTGTCATGAAAATATCTTAAACATATGATATTTTAATCAAAATCGTTAGAGCCATTTTTGAGAAAATTTTCTAAAAATGTTCCATATAAAAGGTAATCTTGGGTGGGGGGATTTTCTTGAAAACCTTCGTGTCGCATCTCTGGAAGATACTGAACCTAAATACCAAGTTTGGTGTTTATCCGACTGTTCGTTTCTGAGTTATGCACACACACACACACACACGGACATGTTTCCAAAAATGCTTGTTTTGGATTCAGGGGGTCTCAAAACATGTATTTCCGGTGAAATCTCGGTATCGAATTTTTGGGTGGAATACAATACTTCCCCTACTTACTATACGTAGTGGAGAAAGTAAAAATAACTAAACTAATGAAATGAGCGATCTGAAAAACCGCCAAAACACGTAAACTGTTTTACCATTTGATCTTTATGTCTAATGAAATTTAGATTTTTCGTTCCATTAACTTGGCAACTAGAGTTTTTTTAAAGTGCAGACGAACACTTTCTTGAGAGGGTGTATATTAAAGTTTTGTTATCTGTATAGATAAAATAAAACAAAATTAAAACTATTACCTAACCTTTCAGCTTTTAACCTATTCTAAAAATGAACATTTAAACGATTGTACAGTACGCGTGTTTGCTAAAATCGCGAAATTGAAGCCGCTAAAGCGAAAATGAAATCCACGTAGCCATGCCACAAGGTAATGGACAGGAGTGAATTATTGCATCACCAAGGCTGAGTCGACAACAAGGAATTTTTCACTGAGAGACGACATACAAAGTATAACTCAACATAATAAGGATGGGCTTAAATCACCACTCCCAACAAGAAGAACCACAAAGATGTGATCCAGGTTATATACAAGTTTTTTTCTTCTTTCTCAGGTGTGATATGTGCATATTCAAGCCAGTAAATGTCCACAGGTAGCAATGCAGAGGTATTAGTGCACAAAAACAGTAACAGACCATGCTTTTCGCAGTAGTGAAATGGGGCAAGAAAGGCTGGATTGGTCAAGATGGACCCATCTTTTGGGCAACAAGTAACAAGACTTTGAGTTAAATATTTCCGTTGAGAACATTATAGGAAGTTACTGAAAAAGTATTGATCAATATAAATAATTATTTTTCCCATTAACAATTAAACTCTCTTTAAAAAACTCCATATAATATCCGATGTGTTACATTTCACACGACTTTCTCGACTCTCTATCCTTATTTTTTATGCATCTTTAACAAACCCTTCTTATAAAAACTTATGTCTCTATCTACTTCATAATAATAAGATAAACGTTTACAGAAATGGTTATATCGCTCATTACGTTGTAAGTACAGGCGGAATCAGCAGGTTGAAATTGGATGGCCATATGTTGCCCTTGAAATTGTACTCATTGTATGACTACGAGAAATAAATGAACGGCGACTTTAGCATCAGAGGAAATATCAAAAGTATGGAAACTAAAGGGAAAAAAGTAAAAGCAACGAAAAGAAAATTTGGAAAATAACAAGGAATATCTCGGAAATGATTAAGTCACGAAAATAGTTTGACTTTCTTCGTGTAGCAAGATTTTAGTCTGTTCTTGTGGTTTACCAATTATACAACATTACGCAAAATTCATTCAGAATGAAGTTAACTTTCTCATATCAATATACTAAAGCTGTCAATTTTAATTGAAATCGTTAAAATCGTTTTCTGAAAATAAAAAATAAAAAATGTCCATGCAAAGGGTAGTATGGGGTAGCGGAATTTTCATATAAACTTCGTATCTCATTTATAGAAAATGCTGAAGTTAAATAGTAAATTTAGTATTTATTCGACTTTTGTTTTTGAGTGAGGTGTTCACAAACACACATAGATGCGCGCGCGTTCGGACCTTTTACCTAAAAATTGTATTTATTTACTCAGGGTACATTGAAACACGTATTTTCAATGAAATCTCGATATCAAATTTTTGGACGGTATGCAATAAGTCTTTCGTCCACCATAGGTAGCTACTATAGAAGGTGAAAATGCGAAAACTAATCTTTACATTTTATTTTCAATGATCTATATGTTTACTACATGTTCACAGGCCACTTTGTGTTCTGGCATGTGAAGTGCAGACGGCCGCGACGGAAGCATACCGAACATTATAAATCATTGCTAGTAATATTTTTAAAAAGCTTTAGTTTGCATAAGTATTATTTTGATAGTATAAGCTATACGTTTTCTAGTCTGTTTACGCACCCGTTCATTGTAAACAGAAACAACAGCACAATTAGTAAGCTTTTTCATCGCAGATATTTTGTTTTGGGGCGGGCCCTTGAAGTTTAGTATCCTTTAACCGGGTAAGTCATATCGGGCGGTGAGTGAAGGAAATGATTGAAATGATGCTCAAACAAGTCCGGGGTCGCTAGAGCTTAAGAGTTACCGACATACGTCATCTCAAGATAAGGGAAAATCCCCGAAAAAAACTTAACCAGGTAACTCACCCTAGCTGAGATTCGAACTCGGGACCTCTTAAATGCGACGCCTATAGCTATCTCCACACAACGGAGGGGGCATCGTAGTTATTGTTAAAAATGTGAACAAAAACGTCCTAACAAGAAGTACTTGATAAATAAACCTAAGAAAGGCGTTGATTGTAATAACTGAATAATGTAAATAACTACTGTAGAAGAAAAAGCTTTCAAAATGTCCAAAATCTGTTTAAGGGATAAATAATGTTTTTATAATATTTAGAAACGCAACTTTAAAAAACATTAAATGTAGGAAAACAGCTTCAATATATTTATTTCACAAATACAATGTGTACGAATATTGAGAACATAAGATTTAAACGAAAGACCAGCCTCAATGTGCACTTAAAGTTATGCTAACATTTGGAATAAATATATTTTTATAAAGGTGGCATTTAGTTAGGATTAACGCTTTGTTTTTAACCATATTTAAGTTAATATGAAAAATGAGTAGAAACAATCTTAGAAGTATAGGTTTCTCAAGTTTAAACACGGTAAGCTACCTCGAGGGAGAAAGAAAAATGCTTAGCCTCTCTATGACAGTATGGGAGGTCACATTATACTTCATATTCACTATCCAGTATCCAAATTAACGGAGAGGATGAAGTCGCGCTTTGAGTGTTCTGGTACATTATTTTACATACATTTAGAACGCAGGTTTTATATTTCTTCGAAATGGGCCAGGAAATATCAATATTTTACTGCAATTCCTCATTAGCAGCTCAATTTTATATCACAAATTTATTTTCTAGGGCAGTTTAAATCATTCTCAGGTATATACCATATAAAAATTGTAGTACTAACTGCATATAAGATGTTTTTGTAAACAGCACACACGAAAGAGTTGAAAAAGCCGTGCAATTTTCAAACAAGTAAGGCAACATAAAACACATGAAAAATGCCTGAACACGTAAACTATATGTCTTTTATCATTTTCCTGCACAATGACTTCTTTTTATGAATGTTAATCTTACGATAATTTTTATTTTCTCTGCTACGTATAGTAAGTAGGGGAAGTATTGTATTCCACTCAAAAATTCGATACGATATTTCACCGGAAATACATATTTTGAGGCCTCCTGAATCCAAAAAAAAGCATTTTTGGAAACGTCCGTGTGTGTATCTGTCTGTGTGTCTGTGAACAGCATAACTCAGAAACGAACAGTCGGATAAGCACCAAACTTGGTATTTAGGTTCAGTATCTTCCAGAGATGCGACAAAAAGGTTTTCAAGAAAATATCCCTATTCCAGATTACGCTTTACACGGAACATTTTTCGAAAATGTTAATTTTCTCAAAAATGGTTCTAACGATTTTGATTAAAATATCATATATTTAAGATACTTTTATAACAAATAAAATGTATATTTTGAATTTTCTGGAAATGTCTCCAAAAGTATCCTTCATTGCGAGCGACTTTTGCATAACTGGTAAACCATAAGAAATAGACAAAATTTTACTACACAAAAAATGTGCATCGCGTTAAAATACACAATTTATGTCATATACATTTTTTTTGTTGAGCGAACCATTTTCTAGATATTGCTTGTTATTCCCTTAAATTTTCCAATACTTTTTCTCAAATAGGAATTCGTTATTCATTTTTTTTTGTCCTGGTAATGCAAAGAGAATGGAATACTCCACATAGCAACCAGCTCTTAAAAGATTTGACTTTCGCTTAAAGCCTACCAATTCCCCTTGCATCTACAAGAAAATTAACAATAAGATTAACATCTCGATATCTCGATTAACATGAAGCATATGGAGAATAAGCGTTTGTAAAAATAGTTTGTACAAGAGTAGAGAAAGTCATGGGAGTGTAACACATCAGGTTTTTTTTAAAAAATATTCCTATCAATACAATGCTCCACTTCTGACAATTTACCTGCATACTTTTCATAAGGGCGGCTACAAAACGATAATACTGGATTCAGTCTACATCCATATTTTCATCTAATAGATCTGCATTATTTGAATAGTTTTTGAGAAAATGGGTATCAGAGACTCAGAAAGTGTAAATTGGAGAGGGTATATGATGTATTTTAGGCTTATGTACAGTTAAATACTTGCATTATATACTCAAAAAAATGTAACGGATAATTTTCTAGGAAAACAACAACAAGGCCAGAAAGTGTCAATGTTTTTACTGAAATTCCTCATTAGCAGCTCAATTTTACTTCACAAATTTATTTTCTAGGACAGTTCAAATCATTCTCAGGTATATACTATATAAAACCTGTAGTACTAACTGCATATAAAATGTTTTTGTAAACATCACACACGAAAAAGTTGAAAAGCCGTGCAATTTCCAAACAGGTAAGCCAACTAATAACATAAAACACCATGAAAATTGCCTGACCACGTAAAGAATTTTGACCCAGAAATCTGCCCTTATAACATATTTTGAAGATTGCACCAAGTTTGTTTACATATAATCAATGTTTTAGTTAAAACCCCAAAATGAAATAACCGCTACTCACCACGTT
This sequence comes from Deroplatys truncata, assembly GCA_030765065.1. Lineage (NCBI taxonomy): Eukaryota > Metazoa > Arthropoda > Insecta > Mantodea > Mantidae > Deroplatys > Deroplatys truncata. The sequence goes on along the minus strand of CM060982.1, from coordinate 75,575,680 downwards.
ATCGCCGATGAGGGCTCGCCGACTCCTCTCCACCGATATCGGCATCCCCGTGCACCACGACGAGACCAGAATCATGATCGTCACCACCCCCCATGCCGCATGTTCGAACCTCGGCCTAGTCCTGCCTGTCATGCTGCACTGTATTGAGTTGAACGTACACTCACACGCACACACACGCGATCAGCTGTAAGGTAACATTTCCTCCTCAGGATGTAAACAACGTTGGTCATGGTGGGGTACCCGACATCGTAGCGGCGGAGTAACTGAGTCAGACTGTGCCATGCGTACGCACCGGGGCCAGCGCAGCGCCTCTATCGGCCTTCTCTCCAAACTCTCACATTTTCGGCTATCGGCCATGCGTGATCCGTGTCCACTGCCGAGATCACTGGAGGGGTGACTTGGGTTCGATATCCCGCACAGGCTAACTTGGCTGATATGAGTATCATTTCGCAGAGCCTAAGTTTCTATTCATCAGTTTCATTCTTTCGTCCAGGAACTAATGTCTACACTCACATGACTTTCTCTACTCTTGTGCAAACTATTTTTACAATCGCTTATTCTCCATATGCTTCATGTTAATCGAGATGTTAATCTTATTGCTAATTTTCTTGTAGATGCAAGGGGAATTGCTAGGCTTTAAGCGATAGTCAAATATTTTAAGAGCCGGTTGCTATATGGAGTATTCCATTCTCTTTGCATTACCAGGACAAAAAAAATAATAATAACGAATTCCCATTTGAGAAAAAGTATAAATATTGGAAATTTTAAGGGAATAAAAATCAATATCTCGAAAATGTTTCACTCAACAAAAAAATGTATATAACAAATTGTGATTTTAACGCGATCTACATTTTTTGCGTAGTAAAATTTTGTCTATCTCTTATTGTTTACCGGTTATGCAAAAGTCGTTCACAATGAAAGGCGGCGCCGTGGCCGAGTGGTTAGACCGCTCGCCTCTCACCGAGGCGGCCCGGGTTCAATCACAGGGATCCGCATGTGGGACTTGTGTGGACAAAGCGGCGTCTGGGCGGCTTTTCTCCGGGTTCCCCGGTTTCCCACGCCATTCATTCCACCACCTGCTCCATCATCACCTTTCCTTTCATCCATTTCACCATCATTTCGTTTCATCTATTTCCTTCCTCACCATACCAGGAATCGGGCTGATCCCCCATCCTGGATGTTCTGTCTGATCCATGAGTGGCTGCTCCTCGACGGGCCTCTGACCCCAGGCACCCGCCTGTAAGTCCTGGGGGGTGTAAGTCCTACATATGAGGAGGTTAAACAGAAAATGAATAAACGTTCACAATTAAGAATACTTTTGGAGACATTCCCAGACAATTGGAGATATACATTTTATTTGTCATGAAAGTATCTTAAACATATTGTGGCATGTGCACAGATGGTCTTGTTAAGACGCTCTCTGGTTACCGGGGTCGGGGGGGGCAGTTTGTCTGAGTAGGGGCGATTCAGGGGAAACAGTGTGTCATTGAAAGGGATATGGCGTTACTGACGCCAACTTGGCGTAGCTTCATTCTGTGAGTAGGCTTCGGGTAAGACAGTCGGGCAACTGCTAACACACGATGTCCTCGTCGGCAGGCAATGGGAAAAGGTATGTAACTAACTTCATCCAATAAATTGTGTGCCATCCACGCCTTTTAACTTTTAATTATGGTATAATAGAGTTCCTTTCCTCTCCCTTCAGCCAGATAATATGTTGGTGTAAGACTATTTTGTAAAGTTAACTTAGCTGCGTCCTCGTCGTTGCCTCTTAAATTAAAGTTCTTTGTTTAATTTAACGATCCCTCTCACAAGCGAGCAGCTCTCCTCTGAAGTTAAATAATAATTTTAAGTGAGGCATACGACAATTGGCGGTGGCGCCGAGTAATTGGTTTGATTGTTTTGAGATTTTAAGTGCAAAAGTTTTTTTTCCCTCCAAATGTAACGGTTTGTGCTTCTCCACGTGGTCGCGAAAAATGTAAAGTTGTTTCTGGCTTAAGGGTAAGGATTTTTATACTTTAATTTGTGATTCTCTTTTTCTAAATTTTGTTTCCATCATATCTGAAAGTCTGGTTTCGAAATTTTAATTTTGAGCTCATTTTTACATTTTTCCATTGTCTGCCGGCGTGACGCTAAAACTTCTGACTCCATTTTCCCCTTGTTTTGGCTTCATCTCCATTAAATTGTATTGCTGTTGCTAAGTGGTTCGTGCTGGTTATTTTCAAAAAAATGTTTTTGTGAAAGTTGAGTTGTGAAACGAGCGAGATGGTTGTAGTTTGAAAATGTGCTCGTCACGTGTTGGCTATCTATTTGCAAATCTTGTTTTCGAGGCATACGACAATATGATATTTTATTCAAAACCGTTAGAGCCGTTTTTTGAGAAAATTAAAAATTTTGAAAAATGTTCCATGTAAAGCGTAATCTGGGGTGGAGGGATTTTTTTGAAAACCTTCGTGTCGCATTTCTGGAAGATACTGAACCTAAACACCAAGTTTGGTGTTTATCCGACTGTTCGTTTCTGTTCACAGGCCACAAACACACACACGGACATGTTTCCAAAAATGCTTTTTTTGGATTCAGGGGCCTCAAAACATATATTTCCGGTGAAATATCGGTATCGACTTTTTGAGTGGAATGCAATACTTCCCCTACTTACTATACGTAGTAGAGAAAGTAAAAAAAAAAATTGAATATATGTTTACTCATTGGTAATTGCAATAAAGTTATATCATGATTTAATTAAGGCATTAATATATAGAAATCTGAGTTGCATTGTCTTACATCGGAAGCTGTAAATTTTTTGAAGCAATATCCGCTCTTACTAGTGTATGACACATCCTCGAAAAATTCTGAATCATAGATTGGAGCTGAGGAGATTGAAAGTTCGTTAATTGTTCTTTCCTAATAATGTAGCATGTTCCTTGTGTTTCATTGAATTGCGGGTTGTTTACCTTAATGTTTTAAACGTCCTTTGAACTCTGTTGTTCAGCCATTTGTGCTGAAGTGTTCCATGCCAAATTCCGCTACAAATGATGCTTATTGTGATGGTGTTTTAAAAATATGAACTCTTCTTTGCTTTAGACACATTGCCACACTTCTCCGCTGGTCTATATATCCGTCGAATAAATGGAACAGTCGCAATGAAACTGTCAGTTGGGTTAGAGAAGAGAGTGTCCCACACAAAACCTAACGTTACCTATACTCCGTGTGAACACGATTGCTCTGTTTATTTACTAAAACCCCTCTGCCTGGAAATAAGTTACCTGCAGATCTGAAATCAACAACAGTATATGTCAAAACGTATTTCTGAAGCAGGCATGGCAACGAAGTCTAAAATTACGGCCGCAAAGAGGATATTATTTCTGTGCATTTGTCAGTTTCATTAATTACTGTGGTCTACAAGCATTTATATACCTACAATACAAATAATAATTATATTTTCTGACTTCAAGATGTTAAACCTCACTCTAACTTCTTGTCTGGCAAGAAATTAGTTTTTGATAACCTGGAATTTACAATAATCAATTTATCTTTAATATTGTTATTATTATTATTATTATTACTACAATGTCACTGAAATGGACCGTACTCTAAAATTGTCGTTCAATAATTTTACATTTACAGTCGACGTTCTTCTTCTTTTTCTTCTTCTTATTATTAACTTAACAGTATTCAACACAGACAGCTCATAAGCAGTGTTACGCTCCGTTCATCTTTTGGAAAGACAAACAAATTGTCAATACTAGAATTATGCAAGAGGAAGGTAGAAAGGCGACGCTTGGGGATGGTAGAGCTTGAGGCAGTATTTTTAACACTTAAATGATTTCAGTCAAATTATTCAATATAAAATTCAATAACAGCCCGCCTTAAAGCAATATGTGTATAATATAATATAAAAATGTATGTAACAGTCATTGTATTAATGTTTATATTATTATTTACATGTTTAATAATGTTATGTGAATGTATTACGTGGTTTAATAATGTAGGAGCTGTGAGAATATTAGGTCAAAAGTTGCTAACAATGAGGTAACCTTGAGACAATAATGAATTAGAAAGTTTAAATGCTACTAGTAATTCTTGGAGCAACAATAATGTAATTTTTGAGACAGTTTATAAAATAGCCAATAAATAACCCAAAAAAAGTTTAAGTTAAATGAAAGTATTCTATTGGGGTAGGATTAGCTAATCAGAAACTGAAATAGAACAAATTGTACAAATTCAGAAGTCAGTTGCTAGTAGACAGCGTTCCTAACTGGACGCGAGACGCGGCCTCGAGAAGTTTAATACGTATCTAGTGTGAGACGAAAATAGTTTACGAGTTATAAAGTGCAAGTACTTAATAAATAATCTCACAGCTCTCTGTATCAGTGAAGTGTTACTTAAATCGTGTCAAACATTAATAAATGTGGTGAAGTAAAAATTATAATCTGTGTAAGCCTACATTCCTCAGCCGCACCACACCTTGTTAAGAAATTCATGTCTCTAAAAATAAATACTGACGCAGCCGAGGCAAACATAAATATATATAATATTTATAAAAAATACATTAAAATACAAAGTTGATTCGCAAACATTGGGGCGAAGGCTACCGGAAACTTTTTACCATACGTGCGGTTGCAACTACTTCAAGTTCGGCTCCCCAACAGTCGGAAAATAAACAAACTTTCTCAAGCTACACATTTCAGGACCCATTTAAATTTGGGCTGCCTTTTCTACTCCTAAGTGTACGTACATCGAGTTCAGCCCTTGATAGCAATTCCACGCTGTGGACATGGATACTTTACAAACGTGGACAGAACAGGAAATGTTGGGAAATACCTGCGGCGCAATGAAACATAAACTAATATCTTTTTAACGCATGTTATCGCATAAATCTTACACATATAAAAATGGAAACCAGATTAGCGAAAAGATAACTACATACTTCCTGTAAGGCAACATAAAACAATACAAAGATCAGGAAGAAAGTTGTTCAGATCCAAATCTGCCTCAGGCACGAATTGAAACCACGACTTCTTGCTAACCAAGAACGTGTCTGTGTTACACCGATATAAACGATGATGATGATGGCATAAACACATTGGTAAAGGTGGTCGAGTGTGTATTGTTCGTCTAGCGGTTCCGCGTTCCATCCTTTTGGAGACGATCACTTCCCAAGTGCTTTTCTAAGTTTTATTCTATTGAAGCATACGTTTTGAGTAGCTAAATAAAATTACAATCATAGGGAAAATAAATATTAATAACAGTAGGAATAATATTGAGAAATCTGATGTGTTACACTCACATAACTTTCTCTACTCTTGTACAAACTATTTTTACAAACTCTTATTCTCCATCTACTTCATATTAATCGAGATAAAAATTTGCAGAAACGATCTTTTGACATGCAAAGAGAATTGCATTTTACACATAGCGACCAGTTCTAAAAATATTTGACTATCGCTTAAGGCGTACTATGTTCCCCTTGTTTTGTATTTGCAAGGCCAATATAGAAATACAGTAGCCTTTAAGCATAGACATATCTCTTAATAGCTGGTTGCTAGGTGCAGCACCATTCACTTTGCCACAGATTAAAACTCTTTGCATATCCAAGACAAAAATATGAATAACGAATTCCCATTTGAGAAAATAAGTATTGAGGAATTTAAGGAAATAACAAGCAATATCTCGAAAATGGTTCACTCAACAAAAAGAATGTATATGACATAAATTGTGTATTTTAAGGCGATCTACATTTTTGTGTGGTATAATTTTGTTTATCTCTTATGGTTTACCAGTTATGCAAAAGTTGTTCACAATGAAGAATACTTTTGGAGACATTCCCAGAAAATTCAAGATATACATTTTATTAGTCATGAAAATATCTTAAACACATGATATTTTAATCAAAATCGTTTCAGCCATTTTTGAGAAAATTAAAATTTTCGAAAAATGTTCCATGTAAAGGGTAATCTGGGGTGGGGAATTTTGTTGAAAACCTTCGTGTCGCATCTCTGGAAGATACCAAACCTAAATACCAAATTTGGTATTTATCCGACTGTTCGTTTCTGAGTTATGCTATTCACAGACACACACACGGACATGTTTCCAAAAATGCTTTTTTTGGATTCAGGGGGTCTCAAAAACATATATTTCCGGTGAAATCTCGGTATCGAATTTTTGGGTGGAATACAATACTTCCCCTACTTACTATACCTAGTAGAGAAAGTAAAAAGACTGGTAAGCGATTGTTACTAAATGTGAAGAAGGGTTAAACAGTGCCATCAGCGGCCGGAAACGGGTAGTTTTTCCCTCTATTGTTAAGTGTTCCGTTAGGTTGCCTGGACCGCAGATGTGCAGAAAAGGGTTAATGTTCGAAAAGCAAGATAGCTTTAGGCATCCAATGAAAGAAGCTAGAAATCAGGCGATAGTGGAATGGGGAGATAGAAAATTTGAAATAGAGAAACAGGAGAGTTTAGAATACACACTTGGTCGTGGTAGTTCCTTGGAGATGGTTCTTAGAAAATGTGTCGGCGGATAGGTGCGAGGATATGACGCGTAGCAATGAGGAAACGCACGTGTGTGTATTGAAATAATAGCAGGAATCAAATTTTAAAACAGTGACGGGAAATAAACGAGCAGGAAAATAAAACAGTCGTATTCACCACTAACACGAGACCCTACCTGAAAATCCCGTGCCGCCAAATAGCCACGTACCGCCGCAAAGAGGAGAAATACCGCCGCAAATTGGCGCCCAGCGTGGGTCTAATATAAAACCGAAGGAAATACTACCGCACTATCTTAAAAGGCAATTGAATCTAATCTTTTAGGTAAATGAATATAACTCATGATTTGGTTATTTTTATTTACCTATTTCTTTAAATGCTCCTTAGGTGAATAATTGGTTTTAAATGCTGTAAGAGTAGAAAATGGCGCAGAAGAAGAATGTTAATTTATCTGACAAAAACCAATTCTTGTTTTCCATGGATATAGCTTTCACTTTTTACTTTCTATCCGTAGGTAGAGGACTATTGAATCCCACTTCAAACTTCACCGGAAACATATTTTGAGGTCCCCTCAACCAGAAAAAAAATAAACAGATAAATACTAAACTTTGTATGTAAGTTACCGAGCGTATCTCAGACAGCAATGTCGCAAGGCGTATGCTGGGAAGGATCATTACATTCCCCGAATTTCCTGTACCTCTATTTCATCTCGATTCTCAATTCACTTAACCTTTCATCTGCTTGGTTTCTTTCAGAGTTGCAAGTGTCGGCGGGAGGTCTCGGCGTATGCATGGCAGGGGAAAGGGATGCTCTGTGAGCGGTCTCTGGGTCCCGAGCCCTCCAGGGGATGTGTAAGCCCACAGCGGAGGGAGGGGGGAGGTGAGCCGGCTGCACCAGCCACACCAATTCAAATTTATAAATGGTAAGGACCCTACCCTCTGCCTCTCGTGCCTCCTGATCCGGCCGCCCTCTGTCTCCTCACGTCAACCCTCCCTCCCAGGGGCCTAGACATAAAACATCTGCCTAGGTCGAGATGCCACTCCTCCACTTCTAGTCCTATCCTCCTTATATGTAAATTCAGTATTCTTGCAAGGATGAAACATGAAGTTTGTCAGGGAAATCTCCCCTTCATTCTACCCTTTGCATAAAAAAAATACTATCTAAAAATGCTTCACAGTTTTGTTTAACACGCCACAGTTTAAGATATTGTATCACAAATAAAATACGTATCTTAAATTTTCTGTGAATAAGCAGCATTCACTCGGAATAAACTTTGTACAATTTTGTATAATCTTGTAAACTACACAATAAAACAAAAACTCCTTTCCATGAAAAATATAGAGTTCATTGAAATAAAAAGTAATATAAATAACTTTTTCTGTAGCATTAGCTGTTTTGGAAATATTCTTTGTTACATCTTCCTTTTTCCTAGGTTAAACTGTCATGCGGCATGTTTAAGTATAACATTCTTATTTTTTCCCGCATGTTTTCATTAACAACAAGGAACAGTTGTGTTTTGTTTTCGTATTGTGCACGCAACCAAGTGGCCATATTGCTTAATTTGAGATGATTTCTAGTCAAAAGCTTATCGTAACGTAAAGTAGTTGATAATAATGATAACAATAATAATAATGCATGTCACTCTTGTTACTTGCACAGCTTTCATGCGAAGGACAAAAGTAAAAGGCATGATTCATATTTAGATAAAGTTATGCGGTCACGACCGGGATTGGAGCCACGGACTTCCAGCTTGTTCTGCAGATGTTAGGTATGAAACGAGCAGCATAAGTTTTCCATTCCTTACTTCATTAACCCCTCTATCAATGTTCAAACTCTGATGTGATGGTATTCTCTCTAACCATTATAAATTCGCATACTTACTTTATATAGAGACCTGATTCGATGAAACCTAATTTTACAGTTGCGTAGGTAATAGACGTTAATTATTTTATATATGTAAATTAACAAATATGTGAGGTTAACACCAATAATAGACACCACAGTAAAACCTTTCATTTCATAAAAAGTTTGCGCCGCAGATGGACTCCATTTATACGACTATTTTGATCAAAACACCATGTATTAAGGATGTCTACATGACAAATAAAACGTATATCTTGAATTTTCTGGGAATAGTCTGTAAAGTCTTATTTCGGAAGGAATTTTGTATAATCTTGTATAACTGGTAAATGTTAGGTCATAGACGAAAAGGTACTACATAAAAAATGCATATCTTTTTAAAACACAATTTATTTAAAAAAGAACACTTTTTGTAGCATCAGCCATTTGCGAGATACCCGTTATTAACGGTTCGAATTATTCAATACTTAGCCATTTAAGTCTCGTCGATTTTCAGTTGTTTCTCACGTTGTAATGGAAAGAATATGGAATTTTAAGGCCAGTGTATAGCGTCCAGTTCTAAAACACTTAACGATCGCTATTTCCGGAAACGTTTATCTCGATTAAAATGAAATAGATAGGAAAATAAACTTTCGTAATAATAATTTATATGCCCATTAATAAGCACTAGAGGGTAGAGAAAATCATGTGAATGTACCAATAAGATTTTTAACTGGAACTATTTCTAGCCAAAAACATACCGTGAATAACGGAACGTGCATAGAAGAATCATTTTTATACGGATATTATAATATGTAAGGATTACGTGATGGATAGGAATGGATAGGGAAAGTTGTGAATGATCATAGGCGTCATTATTTCCAACTTAACATCGTACTTTCGGATACTTTAAGTGAAACCATAAAATTGGACCTTACATTTATATTAAGAGTAGTTTTGGTCTAAAATATTTCTACATTATGAAATTTTATCACGATGTATAATGACAAAGCGACCAGATGCTGGGAGTTCAGTGCCTCTGTGGTTACCGAGTGGGATGACTGAGGCGGCAACATCTGTGGCCAGCATTCGGAAGGTCGTGGGTCCGATTCCCGCGGCCGATCTTCCTGACCCATGAGATTTTTCGGAGATTTTCCCTGTTCACTAGCGAATGCTGGGAAAGTTAATTACATCCCCCGAATTTCCTCCATGTCACCTCCACCCTCGTCTCTCTACAACTTTAAACTGCTCGGTCAGTTCAGCGTTGCAAGTGTCGGTGAGAAGCTTGGCGTTGCATGACAGGGGAAAAGGATGCTCTCTGGAACACTTTGTCCTCCGGAATGGGGGCGATCTCCGAGTCCCGGGACTCCCAGTGAGATGTGCAAGCCCGCAGGGGAGAGGAACTACCATCCGGGGAGTTTCTATTTGGAAAATTTAGGGACCCTGCCCTATGCCCTGTCTTGTCTCCTGATCCGGCCGCTCTCTGTTCTTCTCCTCTCACCTCACCCTCCCCTCCCGGGGACGTCCCGTTAGGTACATAGGCATAAAAGATGCCCATAGGTCGTGGTGTTAAGTTCCCCTCCGGTGCTAGTCCTAATGCGTGATTGTATTTTCTTATCACTCAATTGGGAGTACGTAAACATTATCACTGTTTTGTGTAATGTAATAATACATATATTTTAATATGTTGCGAAGTGTCAGTGTCGTAGTGCAAGGTTGCAGACCGACTGCTAGCGTCTAGTTTCTTTGTTTGTCATTAGGGTTTGTAATATCATGGCTAACATAATTACCTCGAATAAACTTGCTCTTTAACAGTCTCAGTGGATAAACTGTGGTATTAACTATTTGCAGGATTTTCTTGCGAATATTTATGACGAGTAAAAGTAAATAGAAACAAAATTTAATTTTCGTATAAATAACTTCCTTTCGTCACCACTAGGGAGTTAAAATTACAGCCAACAGTATAGTGCTAAGGACAATAGTGTTGGATTAAACTTTGATAAAAGGGTTAAGTGAAAAGACAAGTAAGGGTTAAAACTCTCTCAGGGACTGGCTCACCTTGGGAGTTTACACTGAGCTACTCTACCTAGAGTAGAAGGCATTGCCCTGAAGGGATTTAGGCTATCTCTTATCTTACCTCTCTTGTGTATAACTTGTATAGTACTAATGAAAATTTACGAATGTCACACAGCAGATTATTATTGTTAATGAAACGAGGAAATAAAGACGTTTGTGTTGGATTATTATTATAAAATGTAATGTTTTATTACCTGAAAAGTGATCTGAAAAGTCACTGGGAAGTGGCCAGAAAACTACTTTTAAACGTATTTTATACGCGTTTCGTTACGTTACTTTTATTTCATTTACTCTTTCCCCAATACCAGGATCCCAATTTATGCCCATATAATTGTGAGACATGAGTTATAACTATTTAGGCTTCCAGGTTTTCATCATCATCATTATCAACACAACAAAACACTATTCAAGCATAAATAATACTGCAGGCAGGATAAGAACCCAATGGCAACAGGTTCTCCCCCAAGGTCTTGGTATTGTGACGTGTTGCAGATGTGTTGCAGCTGGTTTCGGAGAAGGGCAATTTCCTCAACAGCTCTTTGTGTCATCGGTACCGCGGCAGGAAACACCGCCAAGTCGGTACCATCCACCGAGGAACAAAGCGAATATTAAACATCACATACGTAACTATCCCTTGAATATTACTGAAATGCGTACGTGTTTTATAGCAGAAAGCATTAAGGCAAACATCCTAGGTGGAATTTTATAATTTTCGTAATTCTTAACGGATTCCTTTGAAATTCGTTAAGCATTTATCTTCCATGGCGCAGCTGGCGGCCGCCGGGCATGACTTGCTCTGCCGTAGCCTACCTCACGCGTCTACGGCATTTGCACTTTTGTCTAGTGTGTTTGGCACGGCGGAATAACTGTATGTGAAGCTGTGTGTAGTATGGTGCACATGGTGTATGGTGTTTATTGTGTTAAGTTTCGCTCTAACGGAGTCGCATGTGGATTATCAGCGTAAATGTATACAGAAATGCACCATGTTACCGTTTCTAATTAATCTACATAATTTTATAGGTTATTATGAAAAATGTAGACAAGCTGGCTCTGTGTTAGATATGTTTAAAGGTCTACCTGAGGGCAAACCTCAAACCTGGGGCCAGGGAAAGGCGCCAACTGACCAGATAATCTTCTCCGTGGGTTTTCCCACGAGGCCAATACCTTGAGTCTAACCCCTCCCTGCTTTTACAGGGATGGAAGTGGATATGCTACGCACGTCAATCCCAGAGGGAAAGCTTGCCAAAAAACCTCGATAGGGCCGACATTGAACTAGCACACCTTCTCCCAGTTCTCCAGGATGGTACCGCAGGACATCGAGGCGTCTCACAACCCTGCTTGAACATCACCGCCCAGACATACCCAATCTCCCATGGGCTTCGGGAACCAATGTCTCTCGTCGAGACCAATTCAATCCGAACAGCTCCCCAAGGGGGCTCAGAAGTTCGATCTAAGTACCTACTTCTAGTAACGTCAGTAGTACCACGAGTGTTAGGGGTATGCAGCGTTCGCACCACAGCAGCTGAAGGGATCTGAACCCCCTCCCCACAGGAGTCCAAGTTAGGCAAAAAAATTATAGACAGCCAATAATTCTAACCGAGGAATATTAGACAAAATAGGGGCTGTCGTACTAAGAAGCACAAGAAAGTCGTTGCCTCACATTATATGTTTTTGATGATGCTCTCCAGATCTAAATTCATGTGATTGTTATCCACGGGGAATGCTTACAGATAAAGTTTATACAACAAATCCCCATACATTCGACGAATGAGAGGACAGTATCCGACGTGCATTTTCTAGTATTTCATCTGCAGTAATTCGTGTTTAAAAGTACCAGGCTTGTACAGATGCAGAGGGAAAACTATACATAACGAATCATAAGCGTAACGTATTCATTGTCTAGGGAAGAAACGCGGGCCGGATCCTCTACTACTGAACAAACGGATTCGTATGGCATTGGCGTGGGAGTGGCAGGCTGGCAATTGCGTCATTCAGTGGAAACTGGATAGTATACACATTTTCATGCTCCTGCTGCAAATAGCTTAGGATCTATAAATTATTTTAGTGGTACTTCTGAGTTTACTAGAAGTACGCTGGGCCGAACATTCGAGCCCCTCCCAATGGATTGGGTTGTACTCGGCGGGGCAGTGGTTCCCTATACCCATGCGAGATTGGGTACGCCTGGCTGGTTTTCCGCCCATAGGCGGGGTTGTGAGACGCCCCGATGTTCTCCGGCACCAACCATGAGTGAGAGTTGGTAGACCGCATGCTAGATTGCTGTCATTCCTACCGTGGTTTTCGGTAGTCGCCCCGTTTCGGGATGACGCGCGTAAGTGGCGTATCCACTTCCATCCTCGCGTAAGCGTGGGGGCCTTTTTAGACTCAAGGTATTGGCCTCTTGGGAAACCCTCACGGTTGGAGAGCCACTCGGCTGGAGCTAGCCCTGGGTTCAGGAAGGGGGCTTGGGCTAAGGCTCTTGCTCTGGTAAACCTTCGCTCAACATGTAGAAAAATCCTGTTTCAAGTTATTTGAATTTTTATAGTCAAACGTTTACTATGAAGGGCATAATATAGAAAATATTTTAAAATATTCAAATTAAATAAAAACTGTTGTGTAAACAACATCCGAAATATGCGGTTATTTTCCCCACTGAAAAGCACTGTTCTATAGAACGAACATAAGCTATTAACTATTTTCTAACTTTTAAAACAGTGGGTTCAGGGGGATTTTCAAATTCATGGCACACAATTTCAAACCCATTTTATTCAATACGAATGCCAAAGGATATGTTTGATACTTCATTGCAAATAACTTCCAGGTCAAACAGGTCACTTGGTTGAAACTGAGCTATTGGAGGAGTTGCACATCGTGTTCATATCCCCAGATATTCATCCGATTTCGCCCAATTTTGTTATTAAGGAGTATTTTGGTGTGATTCTGACACAACTTGTTACACTTCGGTTTTGGAATCTGGCAAAAATGATAAGTTGCGCTACAATTTTCAAAAACTTTCGTTACCTTTATTTTCAATCCTTAACATCAACTTTGACCCAACCAGGCAAAATTTGTACCTCAAGGAAAATTACTGACACCCGTACAACTCTCAAAAGCTATCCATACCATATATTCAACCGCTTATGTAGAAATCCTCACTATTTAATACATACAGTCAACATATTGAACAATTATACTCCTCGAAATCATAGACATGGCAAAAATTCTAGGTTATTTTAAAACCTCCGACAACGACCTAACCCTTATTTTCTATCCTGTAATATCTCCACATTTTAAAATCACCCTTACATTTGTTTATAAACCCTTATAGACAAAACTATGCTGTTTGGCTAATCAGGGCACACATTTGTGAACTCGTGCTATAGGACTTGCGAGAGTTTTGCAATAGAACTTCAAAAAACTCCCTCTAGTCATATTTTTCAAAGCTTTATATAAGTACAAATTGCATCATTTGACCAATCTGGACAAACTTTTCAAACACCGCCCGTATCCTTATTAACATATCCGTGCAATTCTCAAGTAAGGTATTGTTTTTTAAACAACTGAATGCTATTTCAGCCTCCAACTTAAAAAATCTGATGTGTTACACTCACATGACCACATGACTTTCTCTACTCTTGTGCAAACTATTTTTACAAACGCTTATTCTCCATATGCTTCATGTTAATCGAGATATCGAGATGTTAATCTAATTGCTAATTTTCTTGTAGATGCAAAGGGAATTGGTAGGCTTTAAGCGACAGTCAAATATTTTAAGAGCTGGCTGCTATGTGAAGTATTCCATTCTCTTTGCATTACCAGGACAAAAAAAATGAATAACGAACTCCCATTTGAGAAAAAGTATAAGTATTGGAAAATTTAAGGGAATAACAACAAGCAATATCTCGAAAATGGTTCACTCAACAACAAAAAATGCATATGACATAAATTGTGTATTTTAACGCGATCTTCATTTTTTGTGTAGTAAAATTTTGTCTATCTCTTATGGTTTACCAGTTATGCAAAAGTCGTTCACAATGAAGAATACTTTTGGAGAGGTTGCCGGAAAATTCGAGATATACATTTCATTTCTCATGAAAACATCTTAAACATATGATATTGTAATCAAAATCGTTTGAGCCATTTTTGAGAAAATCAAAATTTTCGAAAAATGTTCCATGTAAAGGGTAATACGGGGTGGGGGGATTTTATTGAAAACTTTCGTGTCGTTTCTCTGGAAGATACTGAACCTAAATACCAAGTTTGGTGTTTATCCGACTGTTCGTTTCTGAGTTATGCTGTTCACAGACACACACACGGACATGTTTCCAAAAATGCTTTTTTTTGGATTCAGGGGGTCTCAAAACATGTATTTCCGGTGAAATCTCGGTATCGAATTTTTGGGTGGAATACAATACTTCCCCTACTTACTATACGTAGTAGAGAAATTAAAAAGAACATCTATTTATATTATCTAACTGAAACAGTTTCTTGTGAATATTTATTATGCTTCCAGGAAGAAGATACGAAAATGATTCTTAGAATAGCAATGAAGTGATGAGGTCAAGCGCACCCCGGTTCCTTACCATGATCTGCGTCTGGGTTTGAGTCCATGAGGGTGTGGGTTCCTCGGACCATGTATAGGACCGGTACTCATTCAGCATTGTAAGGAATACGAGGAGTTATATGTTATGTATCTATTGGTTTGGTACACATCATTCTGGCAGGGGGATGCGTGATGTTGACTACAGTTATCGGTTGGATGATCACTTATCTCTGCCGTGCGCATGTGGGCAGGAGGCTGGCAGTCGAATTGATGGCAATGACCTGTCAAAGCTGCTGTCACACATATTAATAATGGTTAGAGAAAGTATATGACTCTTACCTCTCAAGTGTGTATGGTGTTAATAGTTTTAAATAACATATCGGCTTGCTTTATGAAGCGTTAACAGTTTCTCAGGCCCCTGCTTGCGTAAAGCTCACCCTTTAATTAAACTTTCTAATAGTACCTCAGTAGATTTACCTACATCAGTTTGGATTTAAGGATAATCCAGTAAATAAAGGATATCAGCGAACAAATCTAGCTATGATAGTATAAACTACTCAGGGTAGATATTTATTGTTGTTTATGTTTGTATCCTATAAGAGCAGTTGGCAGAACCACTATGAAATAGTAAGGTGCAGAGCATCACATTCTTATTACAGCATCACTTAACTATGGTGCGTAGAATAAGCATGTATTCAACCCAAAAATATATTGAGATTTCAACATATATACCTAATAGCAATGAAAACGTGCATGAATACCAAAATTATTGAATCCAACATCCTTCAAGGATGCAACATCATTTTCACGAAATGCCCTCCGCATCAAACTACACTTTACATGGAAAATGTGTAATTGTTTCTTATTTTATCAAAAACGGTTCTAATGATTTTGATTAAAACATCCTATGTTTGATACGTTGCCATGCTGAATTATGTAAGTGAATAGTTGTGAACTCCTCCTAATCTTAACTTAAGTTTAGAGGAAACTATTTCCTCTAAACTTTATGTTTCAGTTCAGCAACATCAAAAGGTACAACACGAAGATTTTCAAGAAAATTCTAGATGTATCCTTTACAGCGAATATTTGTATTTTGTTTTTGTTTTTCTCAAAAAATGGATCTAAAGAATTTGATTAAAATACCATATATTTAAGACATTTCCATGAGGAATAAAATGGGTATCTTGAATTTTATGGCTTGTGAAGTTCTCTCCATTAAGAATGTATAATTTTGTACTACTGGCAAATAATGAGGTAAACAAAAGCTTACCACACGCAAAAATATAGATCTTGTTAAAACACACAAAGTCAAACTCTCCGGCTAACCCAGTTATTTTTAAACTCGAATGATGAATTAGTTGATTTGATTTACTCCCCCCGTGCTTAATGGACTTATTGTACAACGATCTAGAGGATATTTATGGTGAATCCCCTCCTTTAACCTTGTAATAATTGTTACTGGTATAATAGCCCCGGCTATTCCTAATAATGGATGAAATATCACATATTCATGCAAATTGATGTGACACATCAGCAGAACATCTGACTTCCTTAATCTTCCCCCGACAGTCTTCCAGATTCCGGAAATGTTGCATACCCTTTAAGTACCCTTGGATTGGATTGGAGTGGATTGGCTACGGAGGGAACTTGGCACTGATCCACATAGGGGACATCGTACTTACGCACCACAAGGGGGCGTTCCCGAGAGGAAGGATGAGGCGAGAGGAGATACCTGGCGGCCGGAACCAGGAGTGACGGCACAGGATTGGCAGGGTCCCTAAGTTTCCAGATAGAGACTCCCGGCAGACGGAAAGGGAGACGGGAACCCCACCGCGCGCAGAGGGGTCCAACACCCCTCAAGGAGGCTTGGATACCCCCGACAACCAGCCGAAATCCGAGGGAAAGAGAGAGTGACAAAGAGCATCCTTTTCCCCTGCCACACTGCACCAAAATACCGTCGCCGACGCTTCCAACCCTGAAAGAGACCAACGGGATGAAAGATGAAGTGAAATGAGAATGGAGATGAAATGGAGGGACAGCAAATTCGGGGGACCCGGAAAACACCCCAAAAAAGCCCATGGGTCAGGAAGGACGGCCACAGGAATCGAATCCACGATCTACCGAATGCGGGCCGCAGACGAAACCGCCTGAGCGGTATCTATATCTTTGGCGGTGGAATAATCATCGGTCGAGTAATTATCCTTTAACCTACCTCTTTGGTCCCTTAGTTATTTAATAGCATAAAAGCTACATAGTGTTCACAAAATGCAGAAACCCTTAACATGTACAACGAAATAGAGGAATGTCGCCAAGTTCATCTCTTTGGGGAAAAAAAATCTGATGTGTTACACTCACATGACTTTCTCTACTCTTGTACAAACTATTTTTACAAAGGCTTATTCTCCATCCACTTCATGTCAATCGAGATAAACATTTGCAGACTCTATTTTATTGCTAATTTTCTTGTAGATGTAAGGGGAATATATATTTACAAGGGCAATATAGAAATACAGTAGCCTTTAAGCATATACATATCTCTTAATAGCTGGTTGCTAGGTGCAACACCATTCCCTTTCCCACAGATTAATACTCTTTGCATATACAAGATAAAAAATGAATTACGAATTCCCATTTGAGAAAATAAGTATTGAAAAATTTAAGGGAATAACAAGCAATTTCTCGAAAATGGCTCACTCAACAAAAAAAATCTATATGACATAAATTGTGTATTTTAACGCGATCTACATTTTTTTTGTGTAGTAAAATTTTGTCTATCTCTTATGGTTTACCAGTTATGCAAAAGTCGTTCACAATGAAGATATACATTTCATTTGCCATGAAAGTATCTTAAACAAATGATATTTTAATCAAAGTCGTTAGTCATTTTTGAGAAAATTAAAATTTTCGAAAAATGTTCCATGTAAAGGTTACTCTGAGGTGGGGGGATTTTGTTGAAAACCTTCGTGTCGCATCTCTGGAAGATACTGAACCTAAATACCAAGTTTGGTGTTTATCCGACTGTTCGTTTCTGAGTTATGCTGTTCACAGACAGACACACACACACACACACACGGACATGTTTCCAAAAATGCTTTTTTTGGATTCAGGGGATCTCAAACCATGTATTTTCGGTGAAATCTCGGTATCGAATTTTTGGGTGGAATACAATACTTCCCCTACTTACTATACGTAGTAGAGAAAGTAAAAAACGATACACGGTCTGCGATCATACAGAAAAATAATATTCTCAGTTGTTAATTATAAAATATCGCTTCACTGAATGCTAATATCAGCAATTTCCTCTATTTGTAATATTAGCATAGATTATTTGTGAATTAACCCTTTCCGCGTTATTGTTTATTATTGGTTCGAATTTTCAAATGCTCTGTACTTGTTTCAAGTGTAAGTCGTTTGCTTCTCGTTGTCATGCCAAGAGTATGGAACTTCAAAGTCAGCATATAGCTGAATTTTGACTATAACTTCAGCATCCTGTTGCCTCCTTTCTTGTAAGTACAACGAAATGTATCATGAAACCATTTCTGCAAACATTTATGGATTAACTTGAAGTAGATAGAAGAATAAGAAACTTAAAGTAGTTTGTAGAAGAGTGGGTAGAGAAATTGGCTTGAATGTAACACACTATCGTCAACCGTTTTCCTAAATATTACGTGTTGAAGGTAAAATGTAGGTAAGTTATTCATCTAGCGGAACTTGCTTGAAAGTTTGATTCTATTTTTGCCGCATTTATGAGTTCGTTGTTACGACCTCTGAATTTATTCCTCCATTCTTCTGATATAAACATTTGAAATTTGTTTCTGCAGGTTGTTTGCAACTAAGCAGTGTGATTAATTTGAAGTCTTTTCTAAGCAAAAATGTATTGTGAACAACGTTCCCTGAATAGAAGAATAAATTTATAATGAATAATTAGGAGTGGCGATTTTTAGCATTTTGAAATAAAAAATTTAACATTTTGATTTGTAAATTTAGCCCTTTGTAGCATTTATACATTTGCCATTTAGTATTTTATTGAATTTTGAAGAAATACACACATCTTTTGTCATAATGCTAATGTAAAATAAAAATCATATTTGTAAAGCGTTAATAGTGAAACAAAAACGCATAAAGGAAATTTCGCAGTTTTAAAAATTAATATAAGTTAAAGCAACACAGCAAGAATTAGAATTCATTCAGGTCAAAACAACATCGCGAAAATAATATGATGTGTTGTACTCATGAGTTACTCTACTCTTGTACAAACTATTTTTACAAACGCTTATTCTTCATCTACTTCATGTTAATCGAGATATCGAGATGTCAATCTTATTGCTAATTTTCTTGTAGATGCAAGGGGAATTGGTAGCCTTTAAGCGATAGTCAAATATTTTAAGAGCTGCTTGCTATGTGGAGTATTCCATTTTATTAGCATGTCCAGGACATAAACAACGAATAACGAATTCACATTTGAGAAAAGGTGTAAATATTGGAAAATTCAAACAAATAACAAGGAGTATATCGGAAATGGTTCACTCGAAAAAAAAGTATATGACGTAAATTGTGTGTTTTAACGAGATATTCATTTTCTTGTGTAGAAAAATATTGTCTGTCTCTTAC
The DNA here is from genome assembly GCA_030765065.1 of Deroplatys truncata. NCBI lineage: Eukaryota > Metazoa > Arthropoda > Insecta > Mantodea > Mantidae > Deroplatys > Deroplatys truncata. The sequence goes on along the minus strand of CM060982.1, from coordinate 75,556,129 downwards.
GGTTTACCAGTTATAGAAATGCCATTTAGAAAGAAGAGGACTTTTGGGGACATTCCCAGAAAATTCAAGATATGCATTTTATTGGTCATGAAAATATCTTAAGTATATGATATTTTAATTAAAATTGTTAGATCCATTTTTGAGAAAATCAAAATGTTCGAAAAATAGTCCATATAAAGAGTAGTCTGGAGTTATGGTATTCTCTTGAAAACCTTCGAGTCGCATCTTTGAGAGATACTGAACCTAAATACTCGTACCAAGTTTTGTGTTTATCCAACTTTTCGTTTTTGCGTTATGCTGTTCACAGGCACATAGACACACAGACCTTTTTCTAAAATGCTTTTTTTGGATTCAGGGGACCTCAAAACATGTATGTAAAACCAGAAAAAGAAAATGCATAAAATTAAGTAATTTCATGCAAGTTCATAAATCAGTAACACTGTTGAATGAAAACATAGAACATACCATAACATTTTGTTGTGTCATTCCTGCTCTCCTGTCATAACAATAAATTGTACTTACTGAAATATTTTTCAGCATCTACGCTATAGGTAGGATCCTAAACACATTGCAGAACTGCTTAAGCAAAACCTGGATATTTGAGCTTAACAGTCACCAGCATTTACATACAGTCTACGTCTTTATTACTTTCTCTACGACGTATAGTAAGTAGGGGAAGTATTGTATTCCACCCAAAAATTCGATACCGAGATTTCACCGGAAATACATGTTTTGAGACCCCCTGAATCCCCCCCAAAAGTATTTTTAGAATAAGGTTCGTGTGGTGTCTGTGACTTTTAAAAGGGACTCAAAAACGAAAAGTCAGATAAATACCAAACTTGGTATTTAGATTCGGTATCTTTCAAAGATGCAACATGAATTTTCAAGAAAATCCCCCCACACCAGACTATCCTTTACACGGAACATTTTTCGAAAGTGCTGATTTTCTCAAAAATGACTAACGACTTTGATTAAAATATCATTTGTTTAAGCTACTTTCATGGCAAATGAAATGTATATCTTCATTGTGAACGACTTTTGCATAACTGGTAAACCGTAAGAGTAGAGAAAGTTTTACTACACAAAAATGTAGATCTCGTTAAAACACACAATTTATGTCATATATATTTTTTTTGTGGAGTGAACCATTTCGGAGATATTCCTGGATATATGTTTGAATTTTCCAACACATACATTTTCTCAAATGGGAATTCGTTATTCTTTTTTTTAAGTCCTGGACATGCAAAGAGAATGGAATGTGCCACATAGCAACCAGCGTTAAAATATTTGACTATCGCTTAAAACCTAACATTTTCCCCTTGCACCTACAAGAAAATTAGCAATAATTTTTAATGCTAACTTTTACGAGTATATTGATTAACATGAAGTAGATGAAGAATAGCCGCTTGTGAAAGTAGTTTGTACAAGAATAGAGATAGTTATATGAATGTAACACATCAGATATTTTTTTTCTGCATAGTTTGTGCTATCAGTTGGAAATGTATTCATAGAGTTAAAAAAACTATTAACAATTAAAAACCTAGGATTTTTCTTTTACTTTCACTTAAATCTTTCTAATCTATTGACAATACTCGGCCAGCGGTGACAGAGAAAAGAAAATGTTTTCGTGTTTTCTTCAATGCGTCTGCTCAACCTTTGGTTGCACTTAAGCAAACGTCATCTCTAACGCTCACCAGATATGACTTATGATTTGGAGGTTAGCTCATTCCACTAAGCGATGATGGACTCATTTCTGAGGTGGAGGCACCCAGAGGGCGGATTCCGTTACCTGCGATGGTGAGGATTGCGATGGAATGAAAGGACCTACAGCATTTACCGTGCACTCCGAACCACATTGAGCCTTGGGGATACCACACATGAGCAAGTCAGAGGTGAAGGGGGGATAGGTCCGACTTAAAAACGCAACTCCAGTGCCGGGAATCGAATCCTGAACCCTCAGAGCGAGAGATGGAAACGAAACCGTTACGCTACCCCAGCGCCCCTATGTAAGCAAACATTCCATATGCAATTTCCATTTGAAAAAAGTCCATGAATTGCAACAAGTTTCGCATTTATATAGGATTTGAATAATTTTCACATTTTGAGTCAATTTCGCGTTTCAGTGGATTTTTCAAAACACATCAAGCAGTGGTTTACAGGTCGTGAAAAATGAAAATACGACTGTACAAGCCTTTATGAGCATTTGGTGCTATGAGGGTGGATTGATTAGCACATGACTTCGACGAGAGATAGCGTTCTAATCACAGGTTTCTTGTTTGCACCCAAGTCTTACATCTATTCTGGGTATAATCACAGAAATTCATCTCATTTGTTTTTTAGAACATTGTTGAGAGCGTCTAAAATAAGCAGATGTGTGTTGCTCCGTAGAAAATGGAGAAAAGTAAATTTTGTGTTCTGATAAAGCAGCACTTTTTGCGTGGTAAGACGGTGAAGGAAACGGAAGAAAAGCTGAACAAGTATTATGGGGACTATGCTCCATCACATGGCATGGTTCACAGAATTTTGATGTGTCCGTTCGAACACAAGAGATGCTGTGCGCATCTCTTGTGTTGAGACCGGTTGAGGTCACAACAGAAGAAATGGTGAACAAAGTTCACGATATTGTGACCGATATTGTGACCGTCGAGTGAAAATCCTTGAGATAGCCAAGACCGCAAACATCTCGAGTGAACGAGTGTATAACATTCTGCACGAATTTTTGGGTATGAGAAAGTTGTCAGCAAGATGGGTGCCGCGACTGCTCACAGTTGAGAACAAGCGGAATCGTGTGCATTTCACAGGGATGTTTGAACATGTTCCAGCTCAACCCAAATGAGTTTTTGCGGCGTTATATCACGGTTGGTGAAACCTGGATCCATTACTATCAACCTGAAACCAAACAACAATCAAAACAGTGGATTTCCTTCGGCAAACCTGCTCCAAAGAAAGCGAAAACCACTCCGTCGGCAGGAAAAATCATGGCAGCTGTCTTTTGGGATTCACAAGGGGTGACAGACATCCACTACCTGGAAAAGGGTAAAACGATCACAGGTTCATATTATGCCGCAATGCTGGATCAGTTTCACAATTAACTGTTAAAGAAACGACCCCATTTGGTGAAGAAAAAACTGTCTTTCACCAGGATAATGCACCTGCACACAAGTCAGCCATTGCCATCGCAGAGTATGTGGAATTGGGCTACGAACTGCTACCTCACCCACCATATTCTCCAGATTTGGCTCCGAGCCACTTCTTCCTCTTCGCAAAACTGAAAAATTGGCTCGCTGGGAAGAAATTCACGTCCAGTGAACACATCATGGCAGAAACAACTTCATATTTTGCAGACTTCGAAAAATTATATTTTTTGGAAGGGATAAACAAATTGTAGAAACGTTGGACAACATGTACTGAATTGAAAGGAGATTATATTGAGAAATCAAATTGATTTTTTGGAAAAAATTGCTATTTTCTTTAAAAAGTCACCGACTTATTCCGCCGTCGTATATCGCATATGCGAAAAGCCACCATCCCTATGACTACTACAAGATATAAAGTGTGTACATATGTGAAGTTGTAATTTGTAGAGAAAGTTGTGTGAGTGTACTACTTCAGCTTTGTATAAAAATCCAAATTATAAACCGGAATAAGACTTTTTACTCGGCCTTTGTCTGGATAGGAGAGAATTCTACGATATCTCCCCTTCTGTTTTTCTTGGATGCAGTTACGTAGGCGAAGAGATTAACGTTGCGGAGTGCGTACATTAACAGTCACATCCCTCTTCAAATAGTCGACCATTAAAATTCCTCCAGCATCCCAGAATACTGTTGTCATAATCTATCCTGCTGGGGAGTGAACCTCCATGACGTCACTGAATTTTACGCTTTGATTGTACTTCAACATCCCAAAATGTATTACAAACGCCTAACAAAGGGAACACTTTTCATCATGTACGTACATAATGTTAAAATTCTCATACTTTACACACTGTTTTAGCTTAAACCTTTAAGCACAGAGCAAAAACTCTTGGGAGGACATGTTTCTATCATTTGTGAATATTACACAAAAAATCTGATGTACTACATTTCCATAATATTCTGTACCCACTATCATTTATTTTTATACATCTGTACTAATTTTCTCATAAAAGCTTCTTTTTCCAACTCATTTTAAGCGAGCTAAATACTATAGGAATGGTTTCAATACAGAAGGCTGAAGCGATAGTCAAATCGTGTCACTATATACTTTGAAATCCTGCGCTCTTTACATTGCATCGCGAGAAACAAAAGAATGATGACTGAATACACCAAAAATATAGGATAAAAGCATTGAAAAACTCCAACCAGAAATAGCTACACAAATAATTATTTGAGTTAATTGTATTTTTTAACGATAAATATACTTTTAGTGTGGTAAGCTTTGTCCACTTACGTATGGTAAGTAGGGGAAGTATTGCATTCCACCCAAAAATTCGATACCGAGATTTCACCGGAAATACATGTTTTGAGACCCCCTGAATCCAAAAAAGCCTTTTTGGAAACATGTCCAGCTGTGTGTCTGTGAACAGCATAACTCAGAAACGAACAGTAGGATAAACACCAAACTTGATATTTAGGTTCAGTATCTTCCAGAGATGCGACACGAAGGTTTTCAAGAAAATCCCCCCACCCCAGATTACCCTTTACATGGAACATTTTTCGAAAATTTTTATTTTCTCAAAATGGCTCTAACGATTTTGATTTAAATATCATATGTTTAAGATATTTTCATGACAAATGAAATGTATATCTCGAATTTTCTGGGAATGTCTCCAAAAATATTCTTCATTGTGAACGACTTTTCAATAACTGGTAAACCATAAGAGATAGACAAAATGTTACTACACAATAAATGTAGATCGCGTTAAAATACACAATTTATGTCATATACATTTTTTTTTTGTTGAGTGAACCATTTTCGAGATATTGCTTGTTATTCCCTTAAATTTTCCAATACTTATACTTTTTCTCAAATTCGTTATTCATTTTTTTATTTCCTGTACATACACAGAGAATGGAATGCGCCACATAGCAACCAGCTCTTAAAAGATTTGACTATCGCTTAACTACTACCATATTCCCCTTGCATCTACAAGAAAATTAGCTATAAGATTAACATCTCGATTAACATGAAGCATATGGAAAATAAGCGTTTGTAAAAATAGTTTGTACAAGAGTAGAGAAAGTCATGTGGGTGTAACACATCAGATTTTTGTTTATAAATTCACTTAGAATAATGATCACTTCACAGGCAATTGATACAAAATTCGTAAACATTTTATAACCCATGCAAATATCTTAAACGTGACATTTCAATCAAAATTGTCAGTGTTATTTCTTAGATAACAACAAAAAAATTGTAAAAACTAATTTGGGTAGGGGATTTTTAAGTTTGTTATTTATTTGACATTTCACTTTTGGTGATGCTATTCACAGACACACACCTTTCTATACAATGATTTTATTGGGTTGAGGGGAGCTCAAAACATATACAGGGTTATTCAAAAAGAAGGAACAGAATTTAAGTATTTATTTCTAATGAACGATAATAGATGGCGACACATGCAATATATCACTGATAGAGAAACGTTCAATATTTTATTTTATTTGTTCAAAATGAGCATCATTTGTTATGCGAGGACGGCAAGTGCTTTTCCGTTTGCATACGCAACCATCTTCTACGAATTTATTGTATCAATTGTACATTTTTTATGACGAGGAGGCTCTTTGTTGAAGTTAACAACGAAGTGTACGCTGCACTGAAACAATGATTTCACTCTTTGCATAATGCAGCACACAAAACGACTTTTCCTGTGGCGTCGCAATTTTCTCGTAAACAAACACAGCGCTGCTGTAGGCACTGAAAACTAATAGGTGGGGCTTAAAATTTTGAACCTTCCTGTATTCAATGATGTGTCGTAGTGTCGCTTTCTATTGTCGTTTATCATAAATGAATATTTAAAATCTGTTCCTTCTTTTGAATAACCCTGTACTTTCGGTGAAATATGGATGTGAATATCATCGTAACATTTATTAATATATATATATTTTTTAATTTGAATGTTATAAGTGATACATTTTGACTATAAGTTGAGCTTTATATTGAAACAGGAAGGAAAAAAAGTTACATATAATTTAATTTCAAGTGTACAGCAAGCGGCCTTGGACGGGGCGACATTCATACTCACCGTTTGCATAAACTATAAATAGCTTATAAAGTCACATCGATATACACATTCATGTTTGGGTTAGCTGCACTCGTATAGGTGTTGAAATTGACAACCTTAATTGTGAACACTTTCATTGTATCTGCTGTTCATCCAGTGTTTCTTTAAATGTAATTTCGTATTACAATATTTTAAATTTGAATGAAACGCAAGCGGTTTTTAAAGCAAAATGTATTCGAAATTTACAAACAGTGTACAAACTGAATGAGTAATACAACTAGAAATTTAATATTTACAAATGCACAATACACACACAAATACAATTTTAGAACCGCAGTACAGCAACAACTTTAACGGTGCAACGATAAAGACTAACTCAGCTCTAAAATGTTTATAATATTTCATCGTGTTCCATAATTCTTTACACATATCAGTATGTGATTCCCGTTGTACTGGTTACTCTGACATTGGGTTCTTTTCTGGTGTTTTCAGGTCAGTAGGCGAATGTTGAAGTGGATTAATACCTACCTCGACTTATTCTCCTGTCCATTTCTTTCCTTTGTTATCTTTCAGGGCAATGCGTGTGTTGGCGCATTGTGGTGGAATTTCCTTCGTGTAAGGGTTTCACCGTGACACTGATGGCCGGAACCACCTGTCACTGGCTCTCTCTGAGGGATCCTTCACGATAGGATCAGAGCCGTCGTCAGGGTAGGCACATTCTGGAATCGTGGGATCCTGCCTTCGCTTAGTACGCGCCGCCTTCCGAATCTGGTCATCCTGCAGTTTCCTTCACCTCACAGATCGCTGTAAAGCACAAGCACAAATAATGTGCTTGATCCAACGGTTTGGAGGTCTCCTTTGTGTATTCCTTTACATTTTGGAACATTAAAGAATTCTAAACCATATTTCACACTCTCTAACCTTGCACTAGTGATTGTAATCGATATCAATAAAAACCAAGAATTTGACATCGTGTTATATCCTTCTAGAGTTTGCAATATTTTCTGTTATACATGAATGTGTACAGTTTGCAAGCCTATCTATATTTGTGGGGTTTTACCGTTATGCTGTGTGATAGGGTGTTTCATAAATCTATGAGATTCCCCAAGGTTTTATTTACTTTTAATGATTAGCAATTAGGTATTTTTTAATTTGTGAAGAAAGCTTCTTCAGTGAGTAGCAATTATTAAAAATGCTTTTAACTTATATAATAAGGTTTAATAAATATATTCGATTCGGTATGGAATAGAACCTGGTATTTCGTGTGGCAAGCGAGAGCACAAGTCATTATACCACAAAGAAACTATTTGGAATAGGAGTCTAACCTCGATTCGGAGACCCTTTTATCTCGACTATCCTGATTTTTGTACCGATATTAATCAAATTTAAAATCTGTAAATACATTTTCTCCTTACACTTTTAGTATATGTATTAGGTGTAGACAATACTACTACTACTACTACTACTACTACTACTACTACTACTACTACTACTACTACTACTACTACTACTAATAATAATAATAATAATAATAATAATAATCAGCAACACTCTGTAGTATGTCGGGGGCGGCACAGGAAGAAGCAAGCAGCTTTTACTGTTTGGGCGGTGTGCCAGTTAGAGAACACGCTCTTTACACAAGATATTTGGAAACGGGCCCTTTTCCACAAAAATATATACACAAGCGGTATCGCTGTTTACTCTACTTCTTGCGATCTGTCTACGGATTTTCTCCATTAATTCTTATAAGCTCGGATGGTTTGTTTGGTAAACGTTCTTCCGCAAATAAAACGAAGCTCTGATCTCCGCCTTCTTCGTTCGTATTTAACCAGGAGTGCCGTGCCGCGGCCTGCTATAAACGTTAACTGCCTTTCGAATGCGTTTCAGAGGACCGTGCATAGGAACAGGTTTATGATCCACTCTGCAGCTAATGGGATCTTGCCTACTTTGAACATACGTATTTTCTTTAAGACGTTTTACAACAAAAACTGTCTGAAGTAATGAATGAAATGTTTTATTGCAGGCGCAAAACTAAGTTCCCTGTTTGTGGACATATGAAGAAGAAAAGCTACAGTGAATACAGAAAGTGCTCATCACCATTTAATACTACTCTAGCAGCCAAATTAACACAGACAACTACTAATTTTTAATACCCAGAAACAACAATGATACTGCTGGTTCTGCCGTTTTTCCAAGTTTTCATTTTATTACCTTTATCATTTTTACTTTCTGTACTACGTATAGTAAATAGGGGAAGTGTTGTATTCCACTCAAAAATTCGATACCGAGATTTCACCGGAAATACATGTTTTGAGACCCCCTGAAACAAAAAAAAGCCTTTTTGGAAACATATAAGTGTTTGTATCTGTGAACAGCATAACTCAGAAACGAACAGTCGCATAAACACCAAACTTGTTATTAGGTTCAGTATCTTCCAGAGATGCGACACGAAGGTTTTCAAGAAAATCCCCCCACCCCTTTACGTGGAAGATTTTTCGAAAATTTTAATTTTCTCAAAAACGGTTCAAGGGATTTTGATTAAAATATCATATGTTTAAGATATTTTCATGACAAATGAAATGCATATCTCGAATTTCCTGGAAATGTCTCCAAAAGTATTCTTCATTGTGAACGACTTTTGCATAACTGGTAAACCATAAGAGATAGACAAACTTTTACTACACAAAAAATGTAGATCGCGTTAAAATACACAATTTATGTCATATACAATTTTGTTGGTGAGTGAATCGTTTTCGAGACATTGCTTTTTATTCCCTTAAATTTTCCAATACCTATCCTTTTCTCAAATGGGAATTCGTTATTCATTTTTTATGACCTGGGATGCAAAGAGAATGGAATGCACCACATAGCAACCAGCTCTTATAATATTTGACTATCGGTTAAAGCCTACCAATTCCCCTTGCACCTACAAGAAAATTAGCAATAAGTTTATGCAATATATATATATATATATTATTTAGCATTAACAATTTCCCCAACGCTTTCAGAGTGATACCAATGCTTACGCCAGCGCCATCTTTAATCCGGGAACGAGCATCCCCTAGGAAGAGGCACCAGCCGCTATCGAAGCGCCAGGGAGGAATTCTTTACAGTTGCAAACTCCTCCGTCCCGCCACCACACACCAAGTACCCTTAGCCTGGTCCTGCAACCCCGAAACATATGAAGCTGAAAGAGATGAAAAGAAGTGATGGCGACAGGAAATGGACAGGAACTTCTTGGTACAAAAGGAACCACTCCAGCATTCGCATACCGATCTGGGTCGTCCTCCGTGGTGTAATGGTTAGCATGCTAGCCCTAGCCTTTAGTTACCGAGGTCGTGGGTTCAAACCCGGCGGAGACGATGGATTTTTTCGGGCGTAAAAATCCTTAGCATTGCTTCCTTCGGAAGTGAAGTAAAGCCGGTGATCCCGTGTCGCAAATTTACGGCACGTAAAAGAACCTCAAGGATGATAAAGAGGCCTCTGAGCAAAATTATCGGTGTTTCACCCCAATATAGAATGGGACGCTAAGGACCACAGCAGTTAAAGAGCGTCCATAAATAAAATTCAATTTAATTTATCTACCGATCTGGGAAAACCATGAAAACTCTTAAGGTCAGGGTGGCAGGCCCAGCGGGATTCGAACCCGGGACTCACCGAATGAGAGCCTCACGCGTTACCACGGTGCCATTACGCTTGCTTGAAGTAAGTAGAAGAATAAACCTTTCCAAGAATAAAGAGCCATTCACACAGAAACATTAACACTAACGCGAGGACATAAACGTATAACATGAACACAAGATTCTTTTTGCCATCCACAATGACAACAAAACGTTAGCGTCAAAACACATTAAATGAAGTGTGAAAGCGATTAGAAATGGAGACTGCGGTGATTAACGACGATGCAACAGTGCATTTTATGTTGCTACAAAACTTTTTCCGCATCTGAAAGAAAATGAAATAGTTTATAACCTATCAATGTTCACACAACGTCAAAAGGTAACATGGTAATAATAATTAATTAAACCCTATTGAGTTCTTTCGTAAACTGTTTCAAAATATTTTGTTTGAAACAATTATCCTTGTAAGATTTATGCTTTTTGTCATAAAGACAACAATGTTTTTAAATAAAGTAATTAACTTCTTATCAAATTGTTCCATTTCTCTTCTTTTCTTTTTCTATGCAGTGCGATAATGCTTGGAGGTTGCAAAATTTGATAGCGTCTGGCGATAGTGTTCATGTTCATATTAACGAAAATCATTGTGAATGGTCCCATGTATTAACCTGGCTACAAGGATCCTGTTCGTGTTGCATTTTCGTTAACGTTCTGAAAGGACCCTTAGTTTATAGAAGCTATGTGCAAATAAAGGATAGGATAGGACTAGAAGCGGAAGGGGACTTAGCACCTCGACCTAGACAGATCGTTTATATCTAGATCCCTAACGGGGCAACGTCGGGAGGAAGGGATGAGGTGAGAGGAGACAGAGGGCGGTCGGACTAGGAGGCACGATAGGCAGAGGGCATCTCCCTAGCATTTACAGATGTGAACTCCCCGGCTGGTGGCTGGTGCAGCCGGCTTCCCTCCCCCTGTAGGCTTACGCATCCCCTGGGGGGCTCGGGACCCGAAGAGCGCTCGCAGTCCGGGGAGACGAAGGTTTACTCAGAGCATCCTTTTCCCCTACCATACACACGCCGAGACCTCCCGCCGACACTTGCAACCCTGAAAGAAACCAAGCAGATGAAATGTGAAGTGAAATGGGAATGGAGGCGAAATGGAGGTACAGGAAATTCGGAGAATGTAATTAATCTTCCCAGGATTCGCTTGGCGACTCGGGGAAACCCCGAAAAAAACATGGGTCAGGAAGGTCGGCCACGGAATTCGAACCCACGACCTCCCGAATGCGGGTCACAGACGTTATCGCCTGAGCCATCCCTCTCGATAAATAAACAATAGTTAAATTGAGTTTTATTTATTGACGCTCTTTAACTGCTATGTTCCTTAGCGTCCCATTCTATATTGGGAGTGAAAGACCGGTAATTTTGCTCAGAGGACTCTTTATCAGGCTTGAAGTTCTTTTACCTGCCGCAAATCTTTACGGGACCACCGGCTTTACTTCTCCTCCGAAGGAAGTCATGCTAAGGATTTTTACGCCCGAAAAAGTCGTAGGAATGTAACTCGTCAAGTTTTTAAAATTTGTTTGACTTGATTTGAGAAACAACCGATGGTATTATAACTTACTTGAACTGTATGCTTTTAATTGGTTTTGTTCATTTTTGCCATAAAACACACTCACATTCATTCCCTAGTTCACGTTTCCAGACTCTGTGGAGGGTAAACAATGACTCTGCTTAAAGAAACGTTCCTCGGCCCAGTCGGTAATCGAAACTGAGATCTCTGGCTATTCGACCAGAAGCTGTAGGGGAATATATTATCTTTTCTGTTAGGATTAGTATGAACATGAAATAATACTAGGTATTTCCTTAAATTAACAAATTAGCACCAAAAAGAATAAATTATCAAGTCGTTCTCTTACTACCCTGAAGCAAAACATTTACCACTTTGTAGCCTCGAGCTCGCGTATTGATACGCCATTGGCCTGTCTGGCTGGAAGGTGCAGGAGGAAGATCTGCGTCACATAAAAACTACACTGGTACATAAAATGTTATTTTAACGACGTCGTTAGTTGAGTTTTACGACGCTAGGGGCCGTGTCATCTTGCATCAATCACCGTGACACACGTGATGGTGCTCGCATCTTGCCGCCTGATGAAGCGTTTCGTTTAATTACTGACAACTTCCCTAATTGTCTTATGCTATTCCCTTGGCTAAGGTTAGAAATACGAGCAGGGTAACCATGGATACAAACATTTGACTGCTGGGGAGAAGCTAAATGTTATCCTCTCAATCGGCCAAACTAAAAATATCTAGCTGGAAATTCGAGTGGCGGTTGACATGGATTTTACTGCTACGTCGTTTAGATAAGGCACTCGTATAATCTCATCCCCTAACGGGAAGCTTTGAAAACTGTTTAAGTCCCTCTTTACAAGAAAATAGGCTCTGACATTCTTGCTGAACACGCAGATAACCCATTCTGAAGAAGGTATGTTGGAGAACTCTGGATGTGAAGGAAATATTTGCGCAAATAAACGAAGTTGACTGTCTCCGTGGTCGAGTGGTCAGCGTTCTGCCTTCTCTACACGGGGATCCGTATTCAATTCCTGGCTGGCCGCGGAATTTTTCTTTATCCAGAATCATTCACCATCCTCCGGAGATTCTAGTGTAAAGAGAGTTGAGGGTGGAAGAGATTTTCGTAAAAATCTTCGTTGCAAGTTTGGTATTTCGTTTTGAGTAATGCTGTTCACGATAGACAAACAGGCAAGCAGGCAGACTTTTTTTAAACTTTTTTTTTTTAATTCGGGTATCGCAAAACTTGTATTTCCAATAGAATCTGGATTGAATTTTTGGGTGAAATGCAATCTTCCTCTGTTGCTTTATTATATAGGTGTTAGAGAAAGTAACAAACTTTGTATGAATAATTTCTAAACTAGATGGGCGGAAATAAGTGATAGTAGGTAAAGAAATCATGTGAGTGTCATACATCATAATGCTTACTTTATTTATTGCACATTCTGAAGAAAGAAAACAAAATGCTTGAACAATGTCCTCTTTCAATTACTTGTTACAGTTTTATGAAGACCATAGACATGCAACTTCTGAAACTGGAGTTTTTGTCTTCAAAAATAGGAATTTTATTATTCTAATCACGCAATTAAAACGAGAAACCAAAAGTGGTGAAACTAATTAGCAAATTATTTGATTAGCCTAGATTGCAAAAGCTTTCTGCACTGCAAAGAATATCTGAGAATATTGTATCATGCTACCTATGTTAAAAAAAAAGATTAACTACGTTTTTCTACATATAGCAATTTTTTTGTATAATTAACGTCCTAACATAGAAACAAAAAATTGCATAACTCAGAAAATATTTAGAACATCTGATAAAATGTTTAGCTAAATTTACTTAGAGCGAGATGTTTCCGCGGTAACGTATGAGACTCGCATTCGGGTGACCCCAAGTTCGATTCCGTCGATTACATACTTTGACCTTGCATTTTTCGTGGAGTCGTTTCTTAAGGATTTATTTCCATAATTTCCCTTTCATTCCGTTTCCAACTCATGTTTTAGGTGTGTTTCTAGGTTTCATGGCGTAAGGCGTGGATGTTTTCTCCAAGAAAAGAGTATTCCCCGTGAAACACTAGAGGGATCTTGGTTGAATGGGTCGTTCATCGTCATCTCTGGGCAGCTCCAATAGTGGGACGGGTCTTCAAGCCTGCGACTGTAGTCTCCTGTAGTTCCTTCACTTCCTCCTGGTGGTAGTTGCAACAGATCACACGTAGGTCGCAGCACGCGAGGTGTTCCCCTCCGTTGTATACTCTATCAGAGGTGGCGAAAACGTGACTCGCGAGTCACTTTGACTCGCAGGCGCCGTTCCCTCTCTGCAACCGTCCGTTTGATTTTCACATGCTGCCGAGTGATGCAGTGCTTGTTGCATATTTGGTGACTCGCGGAAGGAAGTCGTTTTCGCCACTCTTGCATACAAATTTAAGGCTTAGTAGCATACACACTACGCTGTTCCCATAAGTCAGAGGGTCTCAAGACTGTCCCCCGTGGAACCCCGATACAGAAATTCTGGATCGATTGCAATATTTCTTCTACTCTAGGTGAGGGGCAGAGGAAGTAATTAGCACTGATGTTGGTAATTGTGCAGTTATGGCACGTCTTTTGTGTTAAGAACCGGAAATTCCCCGCGGTGACAGAGTTGGTGCAAAGAACGCAGGGTGCTATAACGTTGTTAGAATCTCATCAGGTGCTAATGGCCTACCTCCATCTCGACGTGATCTACCTCCCAAACTTGAGATGACTTTTAATAAACTTGTAATTGCGAGTGCTGGGCTGCCACGCCCCATGTCAGATACCATTTTCATCTTCTCTAGTGCACCAGGGAAATTACTACCAACATGCCATATATCCACTGAAAAATAATATTTTTAAAAATGCTAAAGTGTTTCATTCAATCGACTTTCTCTACCCACTATCGTTTATTTTTATATACTTTCTAAAACTATTCTTGGGAAAGCTTATTTTCTATTTTTTTTCAAGTTAATAGGAATAAACCTGAGGAGAAATAGCTTGGTTACACATTTCGTTGCAGGTGCAAAGGGTATAGAAAACCCTATCGATAATCAGATGTTTAAAACCGGGACTTATAAGCTGGTCTTGAAATTTTATACTCTTTGCACGACATTGCGGGAAACAACTGAATGGCGGCAGTGCTTTAACAAATGACAAAGGTATTGAAAAATTAAAACCAATAATATCGAATATCTCGGAAATAGCTGATGCCACAAAAATGTATTTGAAATACCAGTTATACATAATTATACACCGTTTCCTTCGAATGAACTAGTCTTCGTAGCTTCGTAGCAGAGAATTCAAGGTATACATTTTATTTGTTGTATAAATGTATTGTAATCAAAATCCATAAGAGCTATTCTTATGCTCCTCATATGTAGCTCTTACACGCCCCAGGACATACAAGCGGGTGCCTGGGGTCAGAGGCCCGTCGAGGAGCAGACACTCATGGATCAGACAGAATATCCAGGATGGGGGATCAGCCTGGTATGGGAGGAAGGAAGTAGATGAAACGAAATGATGGTGAAATGGATGAAAGGAAAGGTGATGATCGAGCAGTTGGTGGAATGAATCGCGGGGGAAACCCGCCCAGACACCGCTTTGTCCAACACAAATCTCACATACGGGTCCCTGGGATTGAACCCGGGCCGCCTCGGTGAGAGGCGAGCAGTCTAACCACTCGACCACTGCGCCGCCTAAGAGCTATTCTTGAGAAAAGAAAAACCATCGAAAAACGTACCATGTAAAGCGCAGGTTGGGGAAATTGCTTGAAAATCTCCAGGTCGAATCTTTGGAAGATATTGAACTTAAATACCAAATTTGGAATTTATGCAAGTTTTCGTTTTTGAGTTATCTGTTTACACACTGCTTTTTTATACAAGAGTCTCAAAACAGATATTTCTGTGAAATTTCGATATCGAATTTTTTACAATGCAATAGCTTCTCTATCTGTTATGTACGTAGTAGAGAAAGTAAAAAATCTGTTACATTACATGGTTTTCTCTAACCTCTATTGTTTATTACTTTACCTAGCACTTATCTATAGTAGGCAGAGGAACTTTTGCATTTCAGCAAAAATTTTGATATTCAGGTTTCACTGCAAACATTTGTTTTAAGGTTCCTTGTGTGTGTGTGAATATCATAGCTCAAAAACGAAAAGTCGAGTAAATATTAAACTTCGTAAAGTTCAACAACTTTCAAGAATGCGACACGAAGATATTCAATAGCTAACCCTTATGTAAGAAAAGTCTTGCTATATTAGGAAAAGTCGTGTGAGTGTACACCATATATTTTAATTGCCTAACAAACCAGTTTATGTAGCGGTTCCTCCTTGGTAGGCCCCCACTACGTTGATGATGATGGATGCTGTATTACGTACCTGTAGGTCGTCTTGATGCCCTTACTCTTGTGACGTATCTCGACTTTCTCGTAGACTGGAATCTGATGATCGTATATCTGTATTCTTGTGTGTGTTAGTATGTTGTAATTATTATTTTATAATTGTGCCACAGCTGCTGTATTTGTGTCGGAGAGCACTTGTGCCTTGTCAGGGTTGGGAATGGAGAATGTTGAAATATTTTGTACCCCTGTATGCTGTTAATTATTTCACTTGTATTTTAGATAAACCACATGTAAATATTCATAATTCACTATCACATTTGTTATGTTAAAATATGTATAACTGGTAGACTTTAAATACGTAGTGTTAGCCTCTATTTAGAGACGAGCTTATACACTACTTTCCTGCTTGAAGTCTGACAAGCTTCTGTTAGCGTTCCCTTCAACCGTTTTCTTAACGTACGTATTTGAATTATAGGTATGTATCAATGTACCTGATTGCTGATACTATCCAATAACATCCAATAGTAGCTTATGTAATATATATATATATATATATATATATATGTGTATACAGACTACCATCGTCTTAATTATGAATCCAAGGTTGTTACATGGTTCGTAGATACTGCTGCATTTCTCGTAACTTTATATTACTGGTTATGTAGCTAACAATGGCCCTTCTCCCTCATATTATATTTTATATGTTATTAAGTTATATACTTGTTCTCTAACACGTGTACATTATGAATATATCTGTTTTTAACATCTTCTTAATTATTATATGTACAATATTAACAAAGAAGATGCATAACACGTAAAATTTAGAACAAAAAAATCTGATGTGTTACACTCACATGACTTTCTCTACTCTTGTACAAACTATTTTTACAAACGCTTATTCTCCATCTACTTCATGTTAATCGGGATAAACATTTGCAGACTCTATCTTATTGCTAAGTTTCTTGTAGATTTACGGGGAATATATATTTACAAGGGCAATATAGAAAAACAGTAGCCTTTAAGCATATGCATATCTCTTAATAGCTGGTTGCTAGGTGCAGCACCATTCCCTTTGCCACAGATTAATCCTCTTTGCATATTCAAAACAAAAAAATTAATAACGAATTCCCATTTGAGAAAATAAGTATTCAAAAATTTAAGGGAATAACAACCAATATCTGGAAAATGGTTCACTCAACAACAAAAAATGTATATGACAAATTGTGTATTTTAACGCGATCTACATTTTTTTGTGTAGTAAAATTTTGTCTATCTCTTATGGTTTACCAGTTATGCAAAAGTCGTACACAATGAAGAATACTTTTGGAGACATTCCCAGAAAATTCAAGATATACATTTTATTTATCATGAAAATATCTTAAACATATGATATTTTAATCAAAATCGTTAGAGCCGTTTTTGAGAAAATTAAAATTTTCGAAAAATGTTCCATGTAAAGGGAAATCTGGGGTGGGGGATTTTCTTGAAAACCTTCTTGTCGCATCTCTGGAAGATTCTGAACCTAAATACTAAGTTTGGTGTTTATCCGACTGTTCGTTTCCGAGTTATGCTGTTCACAGACAGACACATAGGCACAAGACACACACACGGACATGTTTCCAAAAATGCTTTTCTGGATTCAGGGGGTCTCAAAACATGTATTTCCAGTGAAATCTCGGTATCGAATTTTTGGGTGGAATACAATACTTCCCCTATTTACTATACGTAGTAGAGAAAGTAAAAATAGGAAAAGAAAAGGGAGGTATCATATATGAATGCAAAAAGTAGAGCAAGTGCAGTTGAATGAATGTATGAAGGAAACGGAACTTGATATTGTAATACTTATATATAGTTCAACATCCGGAAATGATCACGCAGGGACATTCACCTTCAAAGTTTTGGTAACAACAGTCTGGGGCATGTGATTATATCGCCCACGCTCGTGAGATAATTCGGCCAGACTGCAGGATGCCACGCTACGGCGGCGCCACTGCGTTCTGGCCACGCATTTCATTTGTTTTCCTTGTGGTAAATAGTGAGGGGAGGGGGAAGTCCGATGTGTACCAAACAGATGACTCTCTCCAGCAAATACCATTAAAGATGTTTAATAAGAGGGTCGCTATATGCTGGCTTTGAAATTCTTCTCTTTGCATGACCACGGGGAACACTTGAATGGCTACGTAAGAAATCTCATGTGATATTCTCTATGTTTCAATAGCTTCTACAAACTATATATAACTTTTTATACAGTTTTTACGAAAGATTATGTTTTCGCTTTCTCTACTTTGTTAATCGATATGCTTGTAGGAAATAGTTTCATTACACATTTTGTTGTAGGTACAAGAAGCCACAGTAAAAAGTTTAAAAGTAGGTCGCTGTATGCTTGCCTTGAACTCCCATATCTTGCCATAATGATAACGAATATCTCGGAAATGGCTGATTCTGCAATAGAAATTATTTGAAATCAATTGTGTGACTTGAAGAGGATTACATTCTTTTTTTTTTCTTTTTTTTTTTGCAGAAAAGTTTTTTCTGTCTCTTTTGGTTTACCACTTACACAAAATTAAAAAGAATTACACCCGAATGAACAGATCTTAATAGGCTATTCCCAGAAAAATCAAGGTATATATATGTCAAGTAAACATCTTAAATATATTATATTTAAATCAAAATCAATGAACCTTTTTGAGAAAATCAACAATAACGAACTTTTTTCCATGTAAAGATGGTAGTCGTGGTAAGGGATATTTTCTTGAAAAATCTTCGTAAAGAATCTTTGAAAGATGCTAAACTTAAATGCAAATTTGGTATTTTCCGACATTTGGTCTTTTATTTATACTGTTATACACACTACAGCCATATACACGGACGTTTTTCTAAAAATGCTTTATTTGGATTTGAGGCAATATTTTATATCATAACATGCTGTGAATGCCAAAGTGATTGTAGTGTAAATTAATATTATTGTATGTACAGGATTTTAGATGTTTGTTAGCCATAAGTATTGTTAGGAAATAAGCTTACACGGCCTCACTAAAACTGACAATAGAAGTGGGTAACGATAAACCGAGGGGGTGAGTTGTTTATCATAAGAAGAGATAAACAAATGACGTCAGGGTAGCGTGCATTTTTTTTTTTAGAAATGGAGGGAATATCTTCCCTAGAGTATATATGTTGGTAGCAGTGATTGGCTGACAAAACAGACTCTAAAGTGGACGCAATTTGGTAACCAATAGCAGCTCTATTATAATGTTTAGGCAATTCGGGGTGAAGGAGTATATATTCTCGAGCCATAAGCAAGTACCGCGCAGTTCGGAAGAATCTCACGAGGTGCACGTCACTCAGTCCTAAGGAATCTCTCACGAGGTGCACGTCACAAAGTTAGTTACAAAATGTGAAGTACGCGAAGTAATTGGCGTGCGGCAACTAAAACGACTGTAGTTACATTCGGAATTATCACAGTTTCAGTCAGGCGTGTGTAAAGATTAAATATCTGAATTATTAATTAAGTGTGACGGCAATAAAAGTGTAGAAACAAATTATTTTAACAGTGTTATCTTTTAGTAACAACTCCTTTCCGTTTACACGCCCTGCTTAGAGACATTTGCTCGACTGAGTTGTAATAGCTAGCCGGAGGACAAAGAACCCAAATTTAAAATAATAAAACAAGGGGCGCTCAACAAATAAGATAACACTAGCCATTGAGAACTGCGACAGATTAAAGGGCGTCAAAACGTGTATTTCCGGCAAAATCTTGGTGTCGAATTTTTGGGTGGAATGTCATACCTTCTCTACGTACTAGATACGTGGTAGAGAAACTAAAAAGCCATACACACGGACCTTTTTATAAAAATACTTGCTTTAGATTCCGGAACCTCAGAGCACATATTTCCGGTGAAATCTTTGTATTGAATGCTTGGGTCAAAGAATACTTTTTTACTTACTAGGTACCTAGTAGACAAAATAAAAGAAGTAAATTATTTGAAAATTCAAATCCAAGAAAATGGTTAGCACCACGGCATTGGTCATAAAATTGTGTTTTTAAATACCTATAGATTTTCTATGTGGTAAGCTTAGGAATGTGCATCTCTTATGATTTACCAGTTATACCTTATTACTTTTTACCACGTACCCAGTGGGCCAACGTATACTTCCAGTTCTTAAACATTTGTTTGTCGTTGTTCTCTTTGTATCTATAGCGAAATGTGTAATGTAGCTATTTCTGCAAAGGTTTATGTAAATTAAAATATAGTAGATAGAAAAATATGCTTGGGTATGACTAGCTAGTCATAATATGCTAGTTTATGACTCTCATAAACGTTACAGAGTAGAGAAAGTATGTGAATGTATCACATCAGATTTTTAAGTTATACTGTTGACAAATAGACGGACGGAACCATCGGCCGGACGGCCGACAACAGATAAGACTAGATGAACAGATGGATATATGTAGATACGAGGGCTGTCTCAGAAGTACCCTACCTAACAAAGAAAACACAAAAATTTGGAGAAAAAATCTTTATTTCTGTACATAGTCTAGTTTCAGCTCGATACAATTTTCCCGGCGATGTCCAATTGCTACGAATTCTATTTATAGTGAGAACCGTCGAGTTCTGCAAAATATCCATCAACTGCAGACTCTACCTCTTTATTCTTAGCAAATCTGTTACCACTAAGCCATTTCTTCAACTTTGGAAATAGAAAATAATTAGAGGAGGGCTAAGTCTAGTGAATAGGATGCATGAGGAAACAATATGAACATTAACTCATTGATTTTGGCCATGGCGATAATGGATGTGTGAACTGGTGTATTGTATGGATGAAATAAAATTTTCTTTTTCGCTAAATGTGGCCGTTTTTGCTTGATTTCATCATTCAAACGCTGCAACAAATTTGCATAAAGCATTGATTGCTTATCCTTTTTGAAGATAATCAATGAAAATTATTCTACGCGCATCCCAGAAAACTGACGCCATGACCTTGCCTTCAGATGGTACTGTCTTCGCCTTTTTGGAGCCGATTATCCCCTTTCAATCCACTGTTTTGACTGAAGTGATAGACCCATGTTTCATCCATGGTTATGAATTGACACACAAAAACTCGCTTTACTGCAGCGAAACATCGCCAAACACTCGATTGAAACATCCTCACGACGCTGCTTTTGTTCCATTGTGAGTAAACGCGGCAACCATCTTGCGCACAGATTTCTCATGTCTAAATGTTCAGTTAGTATGCGATGTACAGTACTTTTGGAAATGCCTACGATGTCTGCTAGCTCGCCCATTTTCAGTCGACGATCATCCAATACCATTTTATGGATTTTCTTCACCATTTCTGGCGTGGTCACCTTATTTGGTCGACCACAGCAATGTTCACCTTGGCAGGTCGTACGGCCTAGTTTAAACTCTGCCACCCAATATTTTGCTGTTGTAAACGAAGGAGCATACTCCCCCGGAGTACAGTCTAGCTCAGCTTTAATATTAGTTGGACTAAGGCCTTCTAAATGAAAGTATTGTATCACTAACGATGGCCAGTTTTATCGATGTTCACAAATTTGCTGAGAGAGTTCACTATTGATGGCTGCCAAACAATTACTAAACAACGTAGCATGGTCAAACTTCAAACTTAAGCTTTATAAGGTTACGTTGATATTGTAATGAAAAGAAGCTAGAAACAGTGATGTGTATTGAATTTATTTAAAGGTGAGTCGGAATTGCTACACTAACATCACTTAAGTTTACTCACTTAACATGTTTCGGGAAACCGTTGTTCCCATCCTCAGAAGGTTAATTCGACTGGCCCGTGTTGTTGGTGTTTCCGTTTTTTGGACTGGATTCTGTGGTGGCATCTTGTGGTGGAGAAATGTACTTCCAGAGAGGATTTGGTGGCGGCAAATCAAAATTCATTAGATGTGTGTTGTGTTTTAGAATGGTGATCTTCTCCCATGCATCTAATTCGGCTGCAAATTTGGCTGGTTTGACTAATGTAATATTGGGTTTGATATTGTGATTAGTGATCCAAAAATGGTGTGAAACTGCAGATTTGTCCATTTGTTTGTATTTAATACATCTCATGTGCTCCTTTAGCCTAGTTTCTAGGTTTCTTTTTGTATTACGTATGTATACTTTAGTGCAATCTGAACAATTGATTTTATAGATTCCAGCTTTTTTGTCTTGTGGAATGGGGTCTTTTAACTTGTTACAAAGTAATTTCTCTATGTTAAATTTGTTCTGTGGAGCTAGGCTGATGTTATGTTTCATGAAAATCTTCTTAAATTTGTGAAAAGTTCCTGGGTGGTATGTGAATTTCTTGAACTTTAGCTCTTTATCTTGCTGGCTGAGATTTGTTGTGTTTCTGATGTGCATCTGTCGTTTGAATTTTGCAATTTTTTTGTCAATAGTTGTTTTGATGTACCCATTATGTATTGCTGTGTCTACTATATGCTGGTATTCTAACTGGTATTCTTTTTTATTTAAGGGGGTATATACCAGTCTATGTGTTAAAAATCAATTGTTCAGATTGCAATAAAGTATACTTAGGTAAGACAAAAAGAAACCTAGAAACTAGGCTAAAGGAGCACATGAGATGTATTAAATACAAACAAATGGACAAATCTGCAGTTTCACACCATTTTTGGATCACTAATCACAATATCAAACCCAATATTACATTAGTCAAACCAGCCAAATTTGCAGCCGAATTAGATGCATGGGAGAAGATCACCATTCTAAAACACAACACACATCTAATGAATTTTGATTTGCCGCCACCAAATTCTCTCTGGAAGTACATTTCTCCACCACAAGATGCCACCACAGGTTCCAGTCCAAAAAACGGAAACACCAACAACACGGGCCAGTCGAATTAACCTTCTGAGGATGGGAACAACGGTTTCCCGAAACATGTTAAGTGAGTAAACTTAAGTGATGTTAGTGTAACAATTCCGACTCACCTTTAAATAAATTTATAAGGTTGCTACTTTCTACCAGTCATTTGTTTGAAACAACAATCACTTATCTATACGTCAGGCCGGGTGCTTCTGGGACTGCCCTCGTAGGATAGATTGGATGGATGGATGGATGGATGGATGGATGGATGGATGGATGGGTGGGTGAGTATCTGGGTGGATGTATGGTTCGGTGGGATTGAGGGTGAGTGAACGGATGGATGGATGGATGGATGGAGAGAGATAGAGAGAGAGAGAGAGAGAGAGAGGATGGATGGATGGGAGATGGAAGGATGGATGGATTGATGGACAGAGAAGTACCTTTTTCTAAAAATAATTTTTTTTATTCGGAAACCTTAAAACATATTTTTCCGGTAAAATCTCGATACCGAATTATTGAATGAATGCAATATTTCCCCTACATGTGCTTTACGTTTTACTTTCCCTAATTATTTTTAAGTATGATGTAAATTTTTGCGATATTAACCATTTCCAACACATTCTTGAATTTTCTAATAGTTTATAATACAGTTTTTGAAGTGCTAAGCTATTTCAAATGACATGCAAATATGGAGTTTCAGAGTCAGCATACAGTGATGACCCAGTTTTTAAACATGTGACTATCGCTTCAGCCTCCCGTATGCCTCTTGTACATATAACGAAATGTATAATGAAACCATTTCTGCAATTTATAATTATTGTTCTCTCATACTAACTGTGTGCAGGCACTATATTGGAATGTTGAATCAGGCTTGAAAAATCTGATGTGTTACACTCGCATGACTTTCTCTACTCTTGTACAAACTATTTTTACAAACGCTTATTCTCCATATGCTTCATGTTAATCGAGATATCGAGATGTTAATCTTATTGCTAATTTTCTTGAAGATGCAAGGGGGAATTGGTAGGCTTTAAGCGACAGTCAAATGTTGCTATGTGGAGCATTCCATTCTCTTTGTATGTACGGGACATAAAAAAATAAATAACGAATTCCCATTTGAGAAAAAGTACAATTATTGGAAAATGTAAGGGAATAACAAGCAATATCTCGAAAATGGTCCACTCAACAACAAAAAAAAATGTATATGACATAAATTGTGTATTTTAACGCGATCTGCATTTTTTGTGTAGTAAAATTTTGTCATCTCTTATGGTTTACCAGTTATGCAAAAGTCGTTCATAATGAAGAATACTTTCGGGGGCATTCCCAGAAAATGCAAGATATACATTTTAATTGTCATGAAAGTATCTTAAATATATGCTATTTTAATCAAAATCGTCAGCCATTTTGAGAAAATTAAAATTTTGGAAAAATGTTCAATGTAAAGAGTGATCTGGGGTGGGGTATTTTCTTGAAAACCTTCGTGTCGTATCTCTGGAAGATACTGAACCTAAATACCAAGTTTGGTGTTTATCCGACTGTTCGTTTCTGAGTTATGCTGTTCACAGCCTGATACACAGACACACACGGACATGTTTCCAAAAATGCTTTATTTTTGTATTCAGGAAGCCTCAAAACATATATTTCTGGTGAAATCTCGGTATCGAATTTTTGGGTGGAATACAATACTTCCCCTACTTACTATACTTAGTAGAGAAAGTAAATATTTCTTGTAAAAAGATAACTTCGGGCAGGGAAATTTTGGAATAATCCTCTTGAAAATGCTTGACTTAAATACGATTTTTCAACTTTGAGTTGGGCTGTTTACAGGCATACACAAAGAATTATTTTTAAAAATGTTTTATTTTTGGGGGGGGATCAGGGGAGATACATTTTTCAGCTAAAATTTCGATATAATATTTTTAGAAAAGCGTAGAGAAAATAAAAATTATTCGTATATTGCATGCGACCATACCTCTTGCTTAAAATGCATTTGATTTCCCTCTGTTTCTTTTATTATGGAGTGACTTCCTGTGAAACTTCTATATACATCTTTGGGTTGATTGCAGTACTTTCTTTGCCTGCGGTGACGTATAGAGGAAGCAAAAGTAATAAAACATAAATAATAAAATAGTGTAGGAGATTTGAATAAAGAAGGAAGAAATAAAATGTTGAAAGCGCTGGAACTAAAAGACAGGAAGGAAACATAAAACTGGAAAGAAATAAAGAAAGAAATGCGGTAGGAACAAAAGAAACAAAACCAGGAATGTATTTCTTGTGCAGGTGGCAGAGATGAAAACACTAGTTGCACAGTCACTTGTTTCGAAAACTGTTTTACTGCCTGCCGTGAGTCAGGAATACTTGTTGGCACTTTGTGGCAGTGCCCCCTCGTGGAGCGGAGGAAATGCCTATAGCATCTAGAAATGAATCATGTAATGGCAACTTTCCATTCAAGTAGGATTTCTGTTAACCACAATAGTCAGTTACCCAACGAAGTAATTCAGGGAAATGATGCAGCACATCTTGTGACCTGAGGTAACCATCATCTGTCCCGGTCCACAGTGGCATCTTCCCGCAGAATATGAATTTGATAGCAATGGTTCTTTATGTGATAATCAGGCATATGAATGTCTAAGCATTAAAAATCTGATGTGTTACACTCACATGACTTTCTCTACTCTTGTACGAAGTATTTTTACAAACGCTTATTCTCCATCTACTTTATGTTAATCGAGATAAACAATTGCGGACTCTTATCTTATTACTACTTTCCTTGTAGATGTAAGGGGAATATATATTTACAAGGGCAATATAGAAATACAGTAGCCTTTAAGCACATACATATCTCTTAATAGCTGGTTGCTAGGTGCAGCACCATTCCGTTTCCCACATTATAACTCTTTGCATATCCAAGACAAAAAAAATCTGATGTGTTACACTCACATGACTTTCTCTACTCTTGTACGAAGTATTTTTACAAACGCTTATTCTCCATATGCTTCATGTTAATCGAGATATCGAGATGTCAATCTTATTGCTAATTTTCTTGTAGTTGCAAGGGGAACATGGTAGGTTTTAAGCGATAGTCAAATCTTTTAAGAGCTGGTTGCTATGTGGCGCATTCCATTCTCTTTGCATGTCCAGGACATAAATAAAGAATAACGAATTTGAGAAAAAGTATAAGTATTGGAAAATTTAAGGAAATAACAAGCAATATCTCGAAGATGGTTCACTCAACTAAAAAAATGTATATGACATAAATTGTGTATTTTAACGCGATCTACATTTTGTGTGTAGTAAACTTTTGTCTATCTCTTATGGTTTACCAGTTATGCAAAAGTCGTTCACAATAAAGAATACTTTTGGAGACATTCCCAGGAAATTCAAGATATACATTTTATTTGTCATAAAAATATCTTAAACATGTGATATTTTAATCAAAATCGTTAGAGCCATTTTTGAGAAAATTAAAATTTTCGAAAAATCTTCCATGTAAAGGGTACTCTGGGGTGGGGGGATTTTCTTGAAAACCTTCGTGTCGCATCTCTGGAAGATACTGAACCCAAATACCAAGTTTGGTGTTTATCCGACTGTTCGTTTCTGAGTCATGCTGTTCACAGACACACAGACACACACAGACAGACACACAGACACACACACGGACATGTTTCCAAAAATGCTTTTTTTGGCTTCAGGGAGTCTCAAAACATGTATTTCCGGTGAAATCTCGGTATCGAATTTTTGGATGGAATACAATACTTCCCCTACTTACTATACGTAGTAGAGAAAGTAAAAAGGACGAAAGAAAATGAGGTTGAACTGTTACTGGCGTTAGTGCAGTCACGTCGGAGGTTACAAACCAAATTATCCCTCGTACAATCTGTTGACATTTGCAGATAGCACTCAACAGACCGTCAGTGTCTCTTGGCCACCGTTGTTTAAATTCTTTGTAATGATAATGATTTGATAACTTGGAACTAACTGCTTAAGAATTTGTGTGCCTGTTTATAAAATAACAACAACAATAACAATAATAAATATACCCACAAGGGAGCAAGACCGTTAAGGCGCGGAACTCGAGAACTGGAGGTCTTCTACTCAAATCCCGCGAGGATCCTCCTTCCTGGCTGAAGCGTTTCCAAGCTTTTCTTAGTCGTCATAACTGGCAAATGCCGCGGAGGTATCCTAAATTTAGTGCTTCCCAAATTTATTTTCTCGTTTATCATTTCACTTCATATCGTCAATTCAACTGTGGCAATGGCCTGTAGAGCCGTATGCAGTAAGAACGGCCATTAAATATAAGAAACAAAAAACACGCACACATACACACACCCACACATACATACATGCATGCATAGATACATACATACACACATACACACATACGTAATAAAGCTGCAGTCGAACATTTTATGTCGATTGGAATTTTGCATGAATAACTGATACTAAAATCTAAAATAAGCTACCTTAAAAAAATTTGTGATGTTATTTCACAAGAATTCTCTACCTACTTTGGTTTATTGTTATCTCCCTTCTACTAAGTACATTGAGCGAAATGGCTCCGCGGTAACGTGTGAGGCTCGCATTCGGGAGGTCCCGGGTTCGATTCCCAGTAGCAGCCCCTTTTTCGTGGGTTTCCCTGGTTAACAAAAGTGAATGCTGGAGCGGTGTATTCTACCATAGCTCTCACCTCTCCCCCATTTCTTCTCATTTCATTTCCCTTTCGTTTTCCAGGCTGATTCCGGGGCTGTGGTTCGGTCGGTGTCGGGCAGTTGGCGCAGAGGTTTGCGCTTTGGAAAGATTCCCCAGTCCCACTGGAGGGACGTCTCTAAGCGGCCCTCCCGTGGCCGGGTAGTTAAGCCTGGAAATGTTAGGGAACCCGGTGTGAACCTGTCCACTGCGCCGACTGTGCTCTGCAACCGGTATGTCTCCTGTGGGCGTAGGCACAATAGATCTCTTGAGGGTCACAGTTTTAGGTATCCCCCTCCATTCACTAGACCAGTTCAGTTCAGTCTACTAAGTATAGTTACAAAAAAATATTTTTCTCTGGAATTGATGTTAATGGAGATAAGTGTTTATAGAAATGGTTTCGTTACACATTGTAGGCACAAGAAAGCGATAGTTCATCAAATCTTTGAAATTTCATATTCTTTCAATGAGGAAAAACTGAATGGTGACAGGAGTTCAGAAATGAATGATAAACGCATTTAAAAATTCAAACTTTCAAACCAAGAGTACTAGAAATTGCTAAACGTCCCAAAATCTTGTTCGAAATAAATTGTTTGTATAAACGAGGTCTACGTTTATTTTGCAGTAGGTTCCTGTCTATCTCTTAGAGTTTACCAGTTATACGAATTAAAGAAAACTCACTCAGAACGAAGAGAGACTCCATAGGCTGTTGGCAGAAAATTGTATTGGTGGTTGAAATATCTTAAACATATAGTAGGTATGTTATCGAAATCTTTAGGGCCCTGTTTTAGTAAATCAAAACTTAAGAAAACTTTACCACGTAAGGGTAGTTTGAGGGGGAGGATTTACTTATAAACTTTTAAGTTACACTGATCCCTCTTTCTCTCTCTGTCACGCATACACACACACATAAACAAACACGTGCTCTTTGGTTGAAGGGAGGTCAAGAAAACGCAAGAAGTGTATTTTTGACAAAATCTTAATGTTGCATTTTTCTTGCATTTTTACTTTCTCTACCGCGTATAGTAAGTAGGGGAAGTATTGTATTCCACCCAAAAATTCGATACCGAGATTTCACCGGAAATATATGTTTTGAGACTCCCTGAATCCAAAAAAAAAAGCATTTTTGGAAACATGTCCGTGTGTGTCTCTGTGTCTGTCTGTGAACAGCATAACTCAGAAACGAACAGTCGGATAAACACCAAACTTGGTATTTAGGTTCAGTATCTTCCAGAGATGCGACACAAAGGTTTTCAAGAAAATCCCACCACCCCAGAGTACCCTTTACATGGAAGATTTTTCGAAAATTCTAATTTTCTCAAAAATGGCTCTAACGATTTCCATTAAAATATCATATGTTTAAGATATTTTTATGACAAATAAAATGTATATCTTGAATTTTCTGGGAATGTCTCCAAAAGTATTCTTCATTGTGAACGACTTTTGCATAACTGGTAAACCATAAGAGATAGACAAAATTTTACTACACAAAAATGTAGATCGCGTTAAAATACACAATTTATGTCATATACATTTTTGTTGTTGTGTGAACCATTTTCGAGATATTACTTGTTATTCCCTTAAATCTTTTAATACTTATTTTCTTAAATGGGAATTCGTTATTCATTTTTTTGTCTTGGATATGCAAAGAGTATTAATCTGTGGGAAAGAGAATGGTGCTGCACCTAGCAACCAGCTATTAAGAGATATGTATGTGCTTAAAGGCTACTGTTTTTCCAAATTGCCCTTGTAAATATATATTCCCCTTACATCTACAAGAAAATTAGCAATAAGATAGAGTGCAAATGTTTATCTCGATTAACATGAAGTATATGGAGAATAAGCGTTTGTAAAAATAGTTTGTACAAGAGTAGAGAAAGTCATGAGAGTGTAACACATCAGATTTTTTTGTTCTGATATAGGTACATACTTTGCCTAGCACAGTAAAGCTGCAGAGGGAGAAAAATAAAAACGTGTATGAATAATTTTTAGCGCAACTTGAAAAGAAATCATATAGTTGTGTTTTTTCACATTATACGCCATATTTATTTATTACTATATCTAGCACCCTCTGTAACCGATTAGATAGAGGAAATATTAAATTCCACCCAAAACTTCCATATCGATATTCCAATGGAAATTCAATACTTATTCGGGTATCTCTGAATGAATGAATAAATAAATAAATACATTAGATAACGGTCCGTGGGTATGTGTGTGTGCGCAGGAACATCATAAACCAAAAACTAAAAGTCGGATAAATATCGAATTTGGTATTTAAGTTCAGCATCTGAAAAAGACGAGGATTTTCAAACAAACACCACACTCCAAACTACCTTTTATATGAAAATGAGCTCGTTATTTTTTGTTTTCTAAAAAAATGGTTAAAATATATTTTTCAGATAATTCGTGACAAATAAAATTCATATTTTGAAATTTCTAACAATATCCTCTTTATTCTAGATGTATTTTGTATACTTGTGTATAAGTGGTAAACCATAGGAGATAGACAAAAACTTACTGTATAGAAAATTTTGACCTCTTAAAAACACACAATTTATACCAAGATTTTTCCCCCCTTTTTTATGGCATTAAGCATTTTCGAGATATTCATTGTTGTTAGAATTTTCAGGTTATTTAGCAGCTTTTAAGTGCTAAATAGCTAATGGAATTAATTGTTCTTGCACACAAGCCGCGTGTTGGACAAAGTTGGAAACCTTTCAATTAATTCCATTAATTGAACTATGAAGCCCGGAACTTAAAGTACATACAACATTGTAAGTGGCCATTGGGGTACGTCATCTCAATACAATTTGAGATGTCCTTGTGGTTTACCGGGGAAAATGCTCAGTGGTTGGAGCAACCAGACGGAGATCGGTAGATCCGTGGTTCAAATCCCGACTATGGCATTGAATTTTTCAGTTCGTCTGATTCTACCTTTCTAAGTAGCTAATGCTGGTTTTAGGTGGTCGTGCAAAATATGGAATTCCAAAGCCAGCATATAGCGACAAACTTTTTAAACATTTGACTATTGTTTCAGCCTCCTGTAACTTACTTGCAGCCTATAACGAAATCTACAGTGAATCCACTCCTGCAAACATTTATCTATTAACATGAATTAGGTAGGAAATACGCTTTTGTAAGAATATTTTGGACAGAAGGTATTTCGAAATTTCATCTGTAACGATTATAGACGGCATGAATGAAAGCAATAAAGTATAATTCGTCTCCACAGCATCAGCTTGTTTAAAAACAAGACATCAAACAGATATGCTGACTAACCCTTGAAACACTCGAATTCACACGTGATGAGAGGAGATGATGACAAATAGTGCAAAGTGTACAATCATATTAATTTCTTGACCAGTTTGTGACCCAGGACATGTTCCGAGCGGGTTATGAACTTTCTCACTTTCTTCCTGGTTACAGGTGAAGTGACTCATAGCGAACTTTGGAGTTGCATCACGTGATCTCACCGGACAGGAAGGGATAGTATCTGTGCAGGTGGCAGGTGCAAACTCCTTAGGTCTGTCACCGTACATACAAAATATGGTGACGCAGACGTTGTTGCCTGCCTTTAATAGTACTTCTTAGATTATAACGGTATCTTAGCTAACTGAGTGGAACACTCTCAACGTTCTGTCCGTTTACGGATATCCCATTTCAGAGGTGCAGTGGAGAGGCAATCCTTAAAATTTGACGTCTTATATTCACATGACTTTCTCTATCCCTAATGTTTATTTTTATATCTCTCAAAAACTATTCTTACAAGAGTTTATTGTTTTCTGAACTGTTTACCAACAGTAAGTTGAAGGAGTATGTTTTAGGAGTCGTATTGTTACGTTATTTGCACCACGCTTTAGGTGTCAATTTGAAGGAAGAGTATTAACACTTCACTTATATAGAGAGCTGTGAGATTATTTATTAATTACTTGCACTTTTTAACACGTAAACTTTATAATATTCTCGCCGTAATGAATTTTCGTCTCACATTGAATGCGTATTAAACTTCTCGAGGACGCGTCTCGCGTCCAGTTAGGAACACTGTCTACTAGCAACTGACTTCTGAATTTGTACAATTTGCCCTATTTCAGTTTCTGATTGGCTAATCCTACTCCAATAGAAAACTTTTATTTAACTTAAGTTTTTCTGGTTGTTGATTGGCTATTTGTAAACTGTTTTAAAAATATTACATTATTGTTTCCAAGAATGACTAGTAGCATTATTACACTTTCTTACTCATTATTGCCTCAAGGTTACCTCATTGTTACCTCATTGTTAGCAACTTTTAACCTATTATTCTCACAGCTCCTACATTATTAAATTACGTAATACATTCACATAACATTATTACACATGCATACAATAACATAAATATATACAATGACTGTAATATACGCTTCTTATATATTGTTACATATGCATATTGCTTTAAGACGGGCTGTTATTATATTTTTTAATTATATAAGTTGACTAAAATCATTTAAGTGTTAAAAATACTGCCTCACATGTAAGAGGTAGTTTGGGCTGGAAGAATTTTCTAAAAATGTTTGCACCGCAATCCATGGAAGACGCTAAATTCAGACACCAATTTCGATAGTCATTGGATTTTTAATTTTTGAGTGAAGGTGTTCACACAAACATACAGACGCACATGGATCTATTTATAAAATTGGATTTTTTTACCTCTTCAAGAACCTCGATACCTGCATTTCCAGCCAAACCTTTATGTCGAATATTTGCGTAGAATATAATACTCTTATATATTAACATATTCTGCAATGTGAAGAAGGTATTTACTTCGTTTTGTTATTTTTAAATTATTTGCACCACACTTTGGGCGTCAATATGAAGTAGGTTGTATTGAAGGAGTTGTATTATATTTCAAGTGTTGGGGAGCCGAAAACTTGAAGTAGTTGCAACCGCACGTATGGTGCCCGGTAGCCTTTGCCCCAACTTTTAAAAATATTAACTTTGTAATTTTACTGTTTCTTTAAATATTATATTTATTTTTGCCTCGGCTGCGTCAGTATTTATTTTTAGAGACATGAATTTCTTAGCACGGTTGTGGTGTGACTGAAGAATGTTGGCTTACACAGATTATAGTTTTTAATTCACTCCTTTTTATTAATTTTTGACACGATTTAAATAACACTTCACTGATATAGAGAGCTGCGAGATTCTTTAATTAATTACTTGCACTTTTTAACACGTAAAACTATTTTCGTCCCACACGAATACGTATTAAATTTCTCGAGAACGCATCTCGCATCCGGTTACAAACACTATCTGCAAGCAACGCGTCCAGTTATGAACACTGTCTACAAGCAACTGAATTGATTTCTACTGCCTAAATTTGTAAATTTCTGTATTTCAAGTCTCTGATTGGCTAATCCTACTCCAATAGAATACCTTCATTTAACTAAAGCTTTTTCTGGTTGTTGATTGGCTATTTTTTAAACTGTCTCAAAAATTACATTATTGCTTCCAAGAATCATAAGTAGTATTGTTAAACTTTCAAATTCATTATTCGCTCAAGCTTACCTCATTGTTACCTCATTGTTAGCAACTTTTAACCTATTATTCTCACAGCTCCTACATTATTAAATTACTAATACATTCACATAACATTATTGAACATGTACACAATAATATAAATATTAATATAATGACTGTTATATACACTTTTTATATCTTGTTACATACACATATTGCTTTAAGGCAGGGTGTTATTGAATTTATATTATTTAATTAGACTGAAACCATTTAAGTGTTACAAATACTGCTCAAATGCCCTTGGTAATTATATGGAAAGTCCATACAGTTCCCATACATATTCGCAATTTGAAAAGTGTAAATATTTGTATCAGCCTTTCATCATTATCGTTATCAATAAAACATGATCCAGATAACACCACTTGTACTAAGATATGAAAACAAACTCATCCATAACGTAAGATAAAACACTTGGAAAGAAACTCCGGTCAGACTGCAATGAATCCTGATTTGGCCCAATCGTATCAAAGTGGCACTAGGAATTAAAATTGCATAAGTGTCACTATCATAACTATTATTAAAAGTTACAATATTGAAAAAATATAAACTATTGCAAAAATCCTCAGATAGAGATGAATAAATAATTTCCAGATTTAGACAGTAGATACTTATAATACTAATAGTATGTGGAGAAATACTGTATTCCTATCAAAAATTCGATGTGATTTCACCAGAAGTGCTTCTTTGAGGCTCCCTGAAATCTGAAAAAGATTATCTTTAGGAAAAAAACCTTGGATTCATATTTAAGACAATGGAAGTATGCAAACATAATCATATTTGTAACATAAACCGTTATTGGATAAGTAGCACCAATCAGGTACATTGATACATACCTATAATTCAAATACGTACGCTAAAAAAACTGTTGAGTGGAACGCTAACAGAAGCTTGTCAGACTTTGAGCAGGAAGGTCGTGTATAAACTCGTCTCTAAATAGACGCTAAAACTACGTATTTAAGGTCTGCCAGTTATACATACATAAACAGGACAAAGGTAATAGTGATTTGTGAATATTTACATGTGATTTATCTAAAATACAAGTGAAATAGTTAACAGAATACGTGTCTGCAAAATATTTTAGCATTCCCCATACATACCTGACATGACACAAGTGCTCTTTGACTCAAAATGCAGCAGCCGTGACACAAAAATAAAATAAAAATACAACATACTAACACACCACACAAAAATACAGATACACGATCATCAGATTCAAGTCTACGAAACATCAAGATACATCACAAGAGTACGGGCATCAAGACGACCTACAGGTATCTAAAACAGAACCCAGGGACCAACCACGTAGGAACCGTTACAAAGCATACAAGATTAATTGAGCATGACGAGGACTTCGCAGGTTATTCCCAATTTTATTTGTATTTGTCAGGCAAATATCATAAATGCATGGCATTTTATTGGAAATTCTTAAAGCCAATTTTTAGAGAACACAAAGTAAGGATATTCATATAAAGAGTAGCTTGGGGTTAGGGAATGTTCTTGAAAATTTTCATTTCGCACCTTTAAAAGATTCGAACTTAAATACCAGGTTTGGTATTTATTTGACATTTCGGTTTTGAGTTATGCTATTTACAAACCCACAATGACACTCACACATAAGGAACTACCTATTGAAGTTCTAGGATTGCTTAACTGCGAATAGTATATCTTGTGAATAAATATCGTTATAATATGTTGAGTTAAAAAAAATCATGTTAAAAACAGTGGCTGACATGAATATGTGAATGTGAATTGTCTGAAATTATGGACATGATCCTGTGTATGAGTTGTAGAATATGGCTTCACCAAAAGTGTGCAAAGTTAGTGCTAAGAAGAAAGTGTTTTATTGTGAAGACTGTGCATAATTGGACTCTTTTGTATGAGAGTAAAAATTAGTAAAAACTCTATATTTGCCAATAATACCTATTCCAAAAACCTAGTGATTGTCATTATATAAAAATTCAAAATGTTCAAGGAAATTGCTATTCTTATTACAATTTTGGATTCTACTTTTGTTGCTGATAGCAAATTTGTTTTGAATGTACAATAAAATATGTGTATTTTGTATTAATAAAAATACTTTTAAACTTAAAAGTATGTTGTTCATTTTAAGACACGGGTGGTTCAATTTAAGGACCACGTTCCTAATTTGAACCGATTTACACCATCTCACTTTTTAAATGTTATTTAGTTGATAATTGTATTAATTTTAAATTGTGTTGAGGATATTGATAGGGCAAGGATTTGTCACTTTAACGCTTGTGTTTCTGAAAATGTTGATTTGAAATTATAATTGTTATTTAATATTTAGGCGTAAGTGGTTCAATATAGGCACCTTTCTCCTACTGTATGTTGTTTCAGCTTTCCTGTAATGGTAAACCAAAAGAGCTAATCTTAGTGCACAACAAGTGCAGATATTGTTAAGACACACAATTTGTGTCAGTATTGCCTTTTGTTATTAATCTTTTCGGAGATTTTGTGATTGGTTTGAATTTTCAAATACTATTTCTTACATGTTTTTAAGTGTTAAGTCGCTATTTTTTGTTTCACGCGACCATGCAAATGGAATTTCATAGTCAGCATATAATGAGCAGTCTTTTAAAAATTTGAATGTTACTGCAGACAATCCTGTATCCCTCAACGAAATGTGTAATGAAACATTTTGCAAATATTTCTTTCGATTAAGATATTGTGACGTACGAGCATTATTGCGTATGTCACCTGGTTGCCCAGATCGGATATTGCGCAAGAGTGGAGGGGATAAACCAGTTCTAGCATAGCGTGAGCACGCCGAGTTAGCGTGGTTCAGAGCCAGTCGAGCCGAGTTACTACTAGAGGCAAGTTGTAGTGTGTGTGCGCTGTTCATGCGGAAGCATGGCGTCCCCACCGACAGGCAAGGAAACAAGGAGGTAATGTAATCCCTTTACATCATTAAAGTTGCTGGCCATCCATTTTCATTATGTTTAAATTACTATAGTAGATAGCCCCTTCCCTCATCCACACCATGTAATAATACTTTTACTAGGAATATTCTGATATATTTTCATAATTTCTCTCAGCTGCGTCCGCCGTCTGACCTCGCATAATGTGAAATATAACTTCAAGATTCTTCGGTACCCGCTCTACCCTCCATTGAGGTCACGACAATATAATAGATAGAAGAATAAGCTTTCGTAAGAATAGTTTGTGGAAGAATGGGTAGAGAAAAGCATGTGAATGTAATACATCTGGTCTCCTCTAACCATAGGGTTTAAAAATCTGAATGCACTGTATGTTTTAACACATTACCTTGACAAAATCAAGCAGAAATCTGCGTTCGCGAAGCACCTTTCCTGCTTAGAAAAACCAGCAGAACTTCAATCCAAATTGTTGCACAAAGCTCACACAACTTTCTATAAATACTGGGAACATTTATACGTATAAAACGTTTGTGTCCTAAGCGACAGCTACAACATTGTGTGAGATACGAACATGAAACTGGTATGAAAACAATAGTTGAGTCATTGGCTATCTAGCGCACCTGGCGTTGCGAATCTACCAAAATGGCAACGTACAGAGGTTGAAACAGTGTTACCTCCTGTCACTCCCCCTAACTCAATCACACCGGCCACCCTGCAGCCCTCATCCTGTGCAAGGGGCGGTTAAAACCATTAAGGGTAGGCATACAGACGTGTATAAAAAGTGGTCCACAATGGAGCGCAGTTGTTTTTGTTGGTACTGACAAATCTAGCCCCACCCTCTACCAGCGTGACCTCCTCTGTTCCTCGAGTGTAATTCCAGCCACTGAATTAGTAGGCGCTTTACCATCCCCAAGATATGATCCAACTAAACGTAGAAATAAAAATCTGATGTGTTACACTCACTTGACTTTCTCTACTCTTGTACAAACTATTTTTACAAACTCTTATTCTCCATCTGTTTTATATTAATCGAGATAAACATTTGCAGAAACGATCTTTTGACATGCACAGAGAATTACATTTTACACATAGCGAGCAGTTCTAAAAATATTTGACTATCGCTAAAAGGCCTACTATGTTCCCCTTGTTTTGTATTTGCAAGAGCAATATAGAAATCCACTAGCCTTTAAGCATAGACATATCTCTTAATAGCTGGTTGCTATGTGCAGCACCATTAATACTATTTGCATATCCAAGACAAATAAAATGAATAACGAATTCCCAGTTGAGAAAATAAGTATTGAAAAATTTAAGGGTATAACAAGCAATATCTCGAAAATGGTTCACTCAACAAAACAAATGTATATGACATAAATTGTGTATTTTAATGCGATCTAAATTTCCTGTGTAGTAAAATTTTGTCCATCTCTTATGGTTTACCAGTTATGCAAAAGTCATTCACAATGCAGAATACCTTTGGAGACATTACCAGAAAATTCAAGATATACATTTTATTTGTCATGGAAATATCTTAAACATGTGATATTTTAATCAAAATCGTTAGAGCCATTTTTGAGAAAATTAAAATTTTCGAAAAATGTTCCATGGAAAGGGTAATCTGGGGTGGGGGGATTTTCTTGAAAACCTTCGTATCGCATCTCTGGAAGATACTGAATCTAAATACGAAGTTTGGTGTTTATCGGACTGTTCGTTTCTGAGTTATGCTGTTCAGGCGCACATACAGACACACACACACACGGACATGTTTCCAAAAATGCTTTTTTTTGGATTCAGGGGGTCTCAAAACATGTATTTCCGGTGAAATCTCAGCATAGAATTTTTGGGTGGAATACAATACTTCCCCTACTTACTATACGTAGTAGAGAAAGTAAAAATGGAATTTACGGACTTTTTGTGTTTGTTTTTTTGTTGTTTTGTTGTTTTTTTGTTCCTTTAATCCACATAAACTCTTTATTTTCACGCTACACTGCTGTTTTTTTCATGTCGATTGTGTTAGTGCCGTTTGATGGCGGCAATAATTGTAACCTTTGTCTCTATGTTGCTGATGAAAGCTCTCATATAAATGTCGTAGCTGACGTCCAGTTTAACAACTAATGCAAATAATTTCTTGGCCCTTTCTCTAGAAGGCCGAATTATATTGCATTTCCTTATTTACCATTCGTAGCGAAACACTTTCATAAAGGCGGTATCCGAACCACCTCTTCATTTCACATCGATTATAAAATCATTCATTGGTCCGTTGTTATGTCCCTGGATTGTTTTTCAAGCCAGTCATATAGAGAACTAAGATTGGCAAGGTTAGTTACCTGAAAGTGTAAACATTAGGTGGAAAAGCACTATTGCGATCCAGAAGAATGGTCCACATTTTATGCACGCCAATGTACGTTTTATGCATAACACTCTCTCGGCCTGATATTCAGCCTGTCAATGCTTCGTCTTCGACTTCAGGGTGCTGTTATTGAATTCCTCAAAGGGGAGGGATATATTTGTCCGTGGATATTCATCACAGAACGAGTATTGTGGATGTAAGTATAGTCAGAAGGCCAGCAAGAAGTCTGAAAGATAATGTCTGCCTGTCAGCACAAGTCAGCCTGTAGCAACGACCCGTAGCAGCACAAGATTCACTACATCAACCGCGCGTGGACGAGCTGATTCGTCAAGCAGAAAGACATCTCCATAGCAATTAGAGTTTCAATTGAGCGAGTTCATCACATCATCCATGATTTGCTTGGCTACAGGAGACTGTGTGCACGATGGGTCCCAAAAATGCTGCCTCCCAAAATGAAACAGCAGCGAAAATAGGTGTGTCAAGAACTTCTAACTCGATACGCTTTGAAAAGTGAAGACTTCCTTCTCGAAATTGTCACTGATGACGAGTCCTGGCTTACCACAATGACCCAGATTAGAGGTACGATAGAAACAACCACAGGCCCAATTATACAGTTCCAAAATAGCATCTTCCAACTAGCATGACTGTCCGAATATTGTTATAACCAGTTCGAAAAACAAACAATGCGTTACGATACATCAGGCATGAGTATGCTGAAACCTTCCGCGCTTCCAGGATTCATTAGAGAGCAACGCCCAATAAAAATCTTCCGGGCAATCAGAATAACACCTTAATTACGTTACTGCGACAGTCAATCACACGAGATGCCGTTTAGAAATATATAATCATTGTCATAAAACTTTCGACCATGTATACGGATAAAGAGCGCATGACGTCACGTGTTTCAAACCAACATCTCGATGAGCTGACAAGCAGTGTATACAGGACGAACTTAGCGGGGGATTTGTTTCTGTAATTCGATTAAATTCAAGATTTATACACGCTAACAAGACTAGGGTCTATTATTGTCCAGCTAGCTGCAAGCAAGCTTTCGGAATATGATCTAGCATTTCTTTCCACTGACATGTACACACTTTTAAAGAGCCAGTAGAAAAGAAATGACGATCCATTTTGACTTTCTCTACTAC
Source organism: Deroplatys truncata (assembly GCA_030765065.1). Classification (NCBI taxonomy): domain Eukaryota; kingdom Metazoa; phylum Arthropoda; class Insecta; order Mantodea; family Mantidae; genus Deroplatys; species Deroplatys truncata. The sequence continues at coordinate 75,516,925 of CM060982.1, read as the reverse complement.
GTATAGTAAGTAGGGGAAGTATTGTATTCCACCCAAAAATTCGATACCGAGATTTCACCTGAAATATATGTTTTGAGACCCCCTGAATCCAAAAAAAACATTTTTGGAAACATGTCCGTGTGTGTGTGTCTGTGTGTGTCTGTGAACAGCATAACTCAGAAACGAACAGTCGGATAAACACCAAACTTGGTATTTAGGTTCAGTATCTTTCAGAGATGCGACACGAAGGTTTCCAAGAAAATCCCCCCAACCCAGATTACCTTTACATGGAACATTTTTCGAAAATTTTAATTTTCTCAAAAATGGCTCTAACGATTTTGTATAAAATATCATATGTTTAAGATATTTTCATGACAAATGAAATATATCTCTCGAATTTTCTGGGAATGTCTCCAAAAGTATTCTTCATTGTGAACGAAGAAGTTTTGCATAACTGGTAAACCATAAGAGATAGGCAAAATTTTATTAAACAAAAATGTAGATCGCGTTAAAATATACAATTTATGTCATACTTTTTTTGTTGAGTGAACCATTTTCGAGATATTGCTTGTTATTCCCTTAAATTTTCCAATACTTTTTCTCAATATGTTTAAGATATTTTCATGACAAATAAAATGTGTATCTTGAATTTTCTGGGAATGTCTCCAAAAGTATTCTTCATTGTGAACAACTTTTGCATAACTGGTAAACCATAAGAGATAGACAAAATTTTACGTACACAAAAAATGTAGATCGCGTTAAAATACACAATTTATGTCATATACATTTTTTGTTCTTGAATGAACCATTTTCGAGATATTGCTTGTTATTCCCTTAAATTTTTCAATAATGATTTTCTCAAATGGGAATTCGTTATTCAGTTTTTTGTCTTCGATATGCAAAGAATATTAATCTGTGGCTAAGAGAATGGTGCTGCACCTAGCAACCAGCTATTAAGAGATATGTCTATGCTTAAAGGCTACTGTATTTCTATATTGCCCTTGCAAATACAAAACAAGGGGAACATAGTACGCCTTAAGCGATAGTCAAATGTTTTTAGAACTGGTCGCTATGTGTAAAATGTAATTCTCTTTGCATGTCAAAAGATCGTTACTGCAAATGTTTATCTCGATTAATATGAAATAGATGGAGAATAAGAGTTTGTAAAAATAGTTTGTACAAGAGTAGAGAAAGTCATGTGAGTGTTACACATCAGATTTTTTTGTCAGTTTCTCTATGGAATTAATGGGGATGTCAAATGAAACAGCATGGGACTTAGAATCTCATTATATGTTCTTCGTAAGTGACAGATGTGTTGCTTTAGCTTCATCTGAAGCTTCCGAAATCATTATGTAATTAAAAATGTCATAAATACAAATGGAATCAGAAAAGTTTTTCTGAATACAAGTAGGAACGATATATAATAACCTATGCACAAAGAATGTAAAGAAATAAGTTTGTTTACATGGTTTAGCATTTGAAGAGCTTTGTAGGTCAATACATGCGTTACCCTTGTTCGTTACATAATAACAGGGTCAATTCCGCTTTAGGAAATGAACCCTATCTTTAATAACGCTTCATAACGGCTTCTTAAATTCATTTTAAGTTATCATTGTGCAGTTCACAAAAACATGAACTTCTTAAAACTCAGCGCTAATGGCGGAGGATATTCAAACGGTAAATAACATAAACCCACATTTTAGCACGTTAATAATCCCATTTAAAGTTATAATCCCCATCACTGTATATATTTAAATTCTTCACTACATAACCTATCTTCTACCTTATAGGCTTTCAGATTACGTTGAAGAAGGTGTATCGTATTGTAGTTCTACTGTTGGGGAGCCAAACTTGATGAAGTTACTGCCCTACGTATGGTACAAAGTTTCCGGTGTCCTTCGCCCCAACGTTTAGGAATCAACGTTGTATTTTAATGTTTCTTTAAATACTATATATATTTATGTTTGCCTGGGCTGCGTCAGTATTAATTTGTAGAAACATGTATCTCTTATATGTGTTGAATAATGCGAACCATTAATAACGGATATCTCGAAAGTGCTTATGCCACAAAAAATTATTTGAACTACGTTGTTTGTTTTAAAGATATGTTAATTTGTATTGTAGTACGCTTTCGCCTACTCATCTGGGTGCCTGGTCATAGTGGCATAGAGAGAAATGAAAAAGTCGTTGAATTGGCAAGACGAGGAGCAGCTTCACAATTTAACGGGCCAGAACTGCTGTAGGAACATCTCGATGTTTAGTAAGAGAGGTTAGTAAGAACTGATTCAAAGCAGAGCATCATAAAATACTGCTTAAAACTATTTATTAGAAAACCATCTAAGAAAAGAGCTGAAAGCTTATTTAAAGTAACAGACTTCAGGTGAGAACAATTATTACATTTCTCACAGAACATGCCCCTGTGAAAAAGCATCTCAACACGATGGGAGTGTTTCAGGGTAACTTAGATTGCATATTGTGTAAGAAGGGAACTGAAACAGCCCAGCATATTATATGCTTCTGTGGGCCAAAGCCATACAGCAAATATATTGCTTTTGGAAAAATATGTTTAGAACCAGAAGAATTTGAAACCATATCCGTTATGAAACTGTATTCCTTGGTAAAGGGTGCAGGCATAACGAATTGGCTTTAAAACAAAATAAGTCCAAAGCTGAAATGCTTCAAGATCAATGACGGAAATATGTATCACATAAGACAAGACAGGACGTTTTCGTCTATCACTCAAAGTTTACCCCTTATACAAGATTGTATAAAATTCCTTCCGAATGAAGAGGACTTCACACGCTATTCCTAGAAAATTCAAGATATACGTTTTATTTTTCATGTAAATATCTTTATATGTCGTATTTTAATCAAAATCGTTAGAACTGTTTTCAAAAAATAAAAAATTTCGAAATGTCTTCCAAGTAAAGGGTAGTCTGGGGCAGGGGGATTTTCTTGAAAATTTTCGTTTCACATCTTTGGAAGATAATGAACTAACAAGGGTCGTTCAATAAACAATGCCCCACATATTTTACTCAGAACAAATTTATTTTTAAGATTCAGAATTTGATGATAACATAAATCAACATTTTTGTCCATTTCATATTTTACTTTCTCTACTACGTATAGTAAGTAGGGGAAGTATTGTATTCCACCCAAAAATTCCGATACCGAGATTTACCGGAAATATATGTTTTGAAACTCCCTGAATCCAAAAAAAGCATTTTTGGAAACATGTCCGTGTGTGTGTCTGTGAACAGCATAACTCAGAAACGAACAGTCAGATAAATACCAAACTTGGTATTTAGGTTCACTATCTTCCAGAGATGCCACACGAGGGTTTTCAAGAAAATTCCCCCACCCCAGATTACCCTTTACACAGAACATTTTTCGAAAATTATAATTTTCTCAAAAATGGATCTAACGTTGATTAAAAAATCATATGTTTAAGATATTTTCATGACAAATGAAATGTATATCTCGAATTTTCTGGAATTGCATAACTGGTAAACCATAAGAGATAGACAAAATTTTACTACACAAAACATGTAGATCGCGTTTAAATACACAATTTATGTCATGTACATTTTTTTTGTTGAGTGAGCCATTTTCGAGATATTGCTTGTTATTCCCTTAAATTTTCCAATACTTATACTTTTTCTCAAATGAGAATTCGTTATTCATTTTTTTGTCCTGGTAATGCAAAGAGAATGGAATACTCCACATAGCAACCAACTCTTAAAATATTTTACTATAGCTTAAAGCCTACCAATTCCCCTTGCATCTACAAGAAAGTTAGCAATAAGATTAACATCTCGATATCTCGATTAACATGAAGCATATGGAGAATAAGCGTTTGTAAAAATAGATTGTACAAGAGAAGAGAAAGTCATGTGAATGTAACACATCAGATTTTTATATGTAGTCTCCATCACGTTCTACGGCCTTACGCCAACGTTGTGTGAGAGCACGTATTCCCTGCCGATAAAATTTCTTGTCCTGTAGCGTAGTCATGTTTTCACTGCATGAATTACACTCTCGTCGTCTTCAAAGTTTGTGCCCCGTAGAGAATATTTAAGCGGCCCAAAGAGATGGTACTACGAGGGTGCCAGGTCTGGACTATAGAGTGGGTGAGGCAATGATGTCCAACACAATTTGGCGATGTGTTCCCGGATTCTCAGACTTGTGTGTGGGCGTGCATTATCGTATTGGGACAAGATTTCTGCTGGATTCTTGTCAGACCGAACACGTCGGAAACAGTTCCTAAGTTTATTGGAGTCTTCGCGTATGCCTCTGAATTAATGGTTGCCCTCTTGGCATCACATCTACGAGAATAATGCCATCAGAATCCCAGAAGACTGCGATCAAGAATTCTCCGGCAGAGGGAGTTACCTTGAATTTCTTCTTTTGCGGTGAATGGGAAAGATGCCACTCTAGAGTCTGCCTCTTTGTTTCCTGCACAAAGTGGTGCCCAGCTTTCGTTCCCCTGTAATGTTCCGTGACAGAAAGGCCTCTCCGTCGGGCTCAAAACGCCGCAACAGTTCACATGAAATGGCCTTTCTTTGAAGCTTGTGGTCTGCTGTGAGCATTCGTGGAACTCATCATGAGCATGTTTATGAACATCCAAGAGTCTCGATCATTGTACATGCACTTCCAATGCTGACCGATAACTGTAGAGCCAATTGTCGAGTTGTGATGCGCTGGTCTGCACAGATAATGGCACTCGCGCGATTCAGCATGTCTGGAGCAGTCACAGAACAGCAAACTGTGCAGTGGCTGTGACAGGACGTCCCGAGCGTGGCTGATCATGGAGCTCTGTTTCTGCACTTCATGACGCTTTAACTTTCTTTACCCATCGCCCAACTGTACTCCTATCAACTGCATCATTGCCATATACTGCACACTAACGTTTATGGATGTTCACCCGGTTTGTTTTTCCGCACACAAGAATTCAATAACAGCATGTTACTTGTAACGGGAGTCGTATGTAAACGCCATTTTAATGCTGTACTACGGCTCTGCCATCTACCGGAAGTGTTCGAAACTTCACAGGCGTGCAGTAGAAATATCCAGGGGGGCCTCTTACCGCTTCCCGCGCATTCACTGCTTGTCGAGCTGTCTGCTAGTGACGTCATGTGGAAGGTACCTGGCATTGCTATTCACATGTGCAAGCTCAAGTTTTACGATATAATTCAAATCCCATCATGCTATCTGACATGATATGGTCACCTCGGGCAAATTTATTTGAAACAAAACTCTCATTCCGCAACATATAACGTAGAAAAAGAAAAATAATACGGAGGAAGAATCAAAACTATGCCATATACTCTTATCTTACAGCTTGTCTTGTTAAACAGTTGCAACACTTTCTTTTGGGCTTTGAATTTTTCAACATTTAAGCTATAATTGCAATGCATTTCTTACAAAATATAGCAAGTATCATTGCCTTTTAATCACGTAATAAACGAAGAGAGGGAGAAGAAAAAATATATTATATTAAAATAAAATAAAACCATCAGGCTATGCATTATTTCTGCAATTTTGCTTCCTCTCCTATTTACTTATAGTAAGTAGAGGAAATATTGTATTCCAACCAAAATTGCAATACCGAGTTTTCACGGAAATACATGTTTTGAGACTCCTTGAATCTAAAAACCAAATTTTTAGAAAAAGATCTGTGCGTGCGTGTGAACAGCATAACTCAAAACGAAAAGTCGGTTAAATACCAAACTTGGAATTTAACTCTAGCATCTTCCAAAGATGCGACATGATCTTTTAAGATGATTACGTATCATGAACTACCCTTTACATGGGAAAATATCCATTACTTTTGTTCTCAAAAATGATTAATACCATTTTGATTAAAATGCATATGTTTAAAACATTTGCATGACAAATAAAATGTATATTTTGAATTTCCTGTAAGTAGCCTGTAGAAACTTCATTTGAATGGCTTTTATAATTTGGTAATGGTTAGAAGATCAAAAAATTACTTTAAAAAGAAGTAGAACTCGTTAAAGCACACAGTTTATACGAAATAAACATTGTTGTGGCTTTAACCATGTCCAAGATATTCTGTGTTATTTGTCTGAATGTTCAAATACTTAAAACGTTTTTAAGTGGTAAGTCGCTATTCGGCTTTTTTTCCCTCGTGGTCATGCAAAGAGCATGGAATTTCAAAGCCATCACATAGCGAAACGCTTTATAATTTGATTATCGGTTTAGCTTACTGAATCCTTCTTATACGTACAACTGAATGTGTAATTAAGGTTCATCTCTCTTAACAAGTAGATAGAAGAATAAACTTCTGTATGGATAGTTTGTAGTGTTTGTGGAAGAGTGAGCAAAGAAAGTCATGTGAATGTAGCAAATCCGAGTTTTATAATTACAATATATATTGTGCATATTTTTGCACTTTAAACAGCTATAAATAATTTTAGTTATATATTTTACGCGATCAAAGTAAGGTATAGAAAATATGAGGTTGTAAAATAATGTAATTTTATTGGGATTACACTTTCTAGCTGAATACCATCACAATGTTATATCATTACAATGATATTCCTCAGTGTGAATCGAGTGTTTGTTTCCCTTGAAATGGCAAAGAAAACGATTTTCTTATTTCCGGATTTTAAAAGAGCACTTTCATAGTCATGCAAAAGGGTCATCAGCATTTTGTCCATGTTATACCTGAATTTCTACACGGTTTGGATTTAAGGAGTACATTACCCTAAGGCAAAACGAAAATTTCGCCTTCTTTAATCTTTCTGTTGAACTTCTTAAAGGTTTTGGAGATGTTGTGTCCGAGTCCCTGTGCATTTGAAACAGCCGAACAGGTGTCATAAAGCGTGCCGAATTGTCCTATTAGGTGCATTTGATTGCACGTGTTCACGCACTAATTTCTGAAACAATATATTCCCTATCTTCTGGGAAAAAACCATTCTTAAACAACACGTATATAATTATTTCGAGGAATCGCAGAACAGCTCTTGAAGTAATATTTTTCTGTAATGCGTTGTACTGTCCAATCATGAGCAACAGTTTTGTACTGCACCAACAAGTGCAAATGTTGCTCACTAAATAAGAATGCTCTTTCCGATTGCGTAGAAGTTAGTTCTAGTTGTGGATGCGATTTGGAAATACAAGTGTGGTGTGCATTCGTGTTCAAAATGAACGTTTCAAAAAACAAAGTTAACGATGCTGTTGCGCATTGTTCCAATATAGGAACAAAAACCGCTGGAATTATGTATCATAGATTTTCTAAAAAAGATAAACTAAGGAGCATGTGGGTGTCTCGCTGTAAACGGAGTGATAAATTCAACACTGATAATGCTCGAGTCGTTCAGTACATTTTCGGTCTGAGGTTACGAACGGGATTTAAAAAACGAATTACTGGCTTACCTCTACGGAAAATTTGATGTGGTGATGCAGTGCCATGTTTGTTGATTCCGAATTGGCATTTTGTCTGTCTTCCGGGTTCGAGCATAAATAACAGCAACAGTACCAGCGAAAAGTTACGTCATCTCAAAACTATATTTTATTTGGTCATGTTTACTGAAAGTAATATAACAATGTTGACTTCGTATTATTCAGCATATTGGATTAAGCATAATTTCATTATCAACGATAGGAAAAACATGAGACTATGGATGCATGACATTGCTATAGGACTTTCAGCACCCACCGAATATGAGGAGGCAATATTGTTAGAAGATATGAGCATAAAGGAAAATTTTGAAATTGAAGATTTCAATATGGACTGTAAAATATCTTGCGAGTTATATTGCATACAAATGTCGGTCCTTTGATAGTACATTGGGAAGCAAAGACAGCGACTGTAATTTATCAACACAAGTGCCTCAGGACTGGATTACAGTTATTTCCAGAGGGGGGGGGACTTATTCGACCTACCGAACAGTGGTGCCAAAAAGTGAAGAAGTTCGAAGTTATATTAGTGGGATTTCATAGATTTCATATTTCAAAATTGTTAGAGTGACGAAAACACTTAGTGACATGATTTGCTCTACATTACCTGAATTGGACGAAAGAATTGTTTATCTATAGATCAGCACTCGCACATTTATTAGGAAATGGCATTTGAATAAAAAATTAAAAGCTGCAACCATGGAGAAAAGAAATACAAGGAAATGTGTGACATCGACTACTTCTACAACACAGTATGACCAGCCACTTTTAAATGTAAGTCTACTTTTACGATTAAACAAAGAATAATTTGTTACTTTTTATTTTAGTAATAGTTTTGGTGGTGGTGCTGATAAAATTGGTTTAAAATTAGTAGAATGCGTTGACGAACGTTTCTTACTATTTTCCGTTAAAGTATATTTCATAACATATGTCATTGCATTATATTACACTTCCTTAATTACTGCTTAACAGTTTACACAATGGGTATACCAATCCGTGCCTTAAATTGTACATGTTAAAACGTGTTTAAAGCACTCACTTTCAATTACTATCCAAAGAGCGCGCGTGCTCAACCTTCCACATGACGTCACAGGCGCGCAGCCAATGAGAGTGAAATGGCCGGAGTGGCCTACCTTCCCTATACTATAGTTACCTTGAGAAATATCAAATGTGAAGCACTTACAAGGACATTTGTATATATATGGGGCATTACATATTGAACGACCCTACAGAGTGTATCTTTATTGGTGTCACATACAAAGTGAGCCAAAAGACTCCGAACTGCCTGCGCGGTGTTTTTCCTGTCCGCGTCCTCCGCACTCGTCATCTGCTGCATCATAGAAAGGCGCGGATGAAACCATACATTTTTCAAAACTACTTTTAACGGTTTTACTTACCAACTTTACGAAAGGGGATGCTGAAGCTGGCCACCGTCGTTGTTCATACTTTTTGGCACCTCTTTCGGAAACTATCCATCACTCGTGTAGTTCACGTTGAGAAATTTCCTGGCGGATATTTTGTTTTAATTCTTCCAGAATGTGTGGGTTTGTCTTGTACACTTTATGTTTTAAGTTACCCCGGAGGGGTATTTTATGAACAATATTAGCGGCTGCGCGGTGTTTTTCCACTGGGCGTGTGGAAATATGATAAAAGCATGATAACACACTGCTGTTATAAACAAAGTCACGCTGTTGTGGTTTTGATTTGCAGCGTGAAGTGCAGTTTCGAGTTGACGGTGATGTGATGTAGTTCAGTTATTACGAGTTATTTATTATTTTGTCCTGTGCTTAGTCACAAAGTATATTATGGCTCGTACATGTTTTCTACCGCGCAGAGTGTATTTATTTAAGATTCGTATATGTTACCTCGGTCAGCTCGCCAAGTGAAAGTACGATTTGTAGAAAGATTTCCAGGTGTAAAAGTTCCAGGCCGTACAACAATCCATGAACTTTACAGTAAATTTCAGGCCACAGGAAGTGTCCAGGCTAAGAAATCTAAAAGACAGCGTTCGGTTCTTACCGAAGAAACATTAGACGACATCGCTCATCGTTTGGAAAACTCTCCCCAAAATTCCATGATGGATAGTTGCCTAAAGAGGTGACAAAAATGTATGGACAGCGACGGTGGCCAGTTTCAGCATTTCCTTTCATAAAGCTGGTAAGTAAAGCCTTTAAAAGTAGTTTTAAAAATGTTGTATGCTTTCATCCGCGCCTTTCTATAATAGCAGCAGACGGCAACGAGCGCGGAGGACCCGGACAGGAAAAACACCGCGCAGGCCCGGAATCTTTTGGTCCACTCTGTATTTGGGGGACGTGTTCCTGACATCGAAATTGTAAAAAAAAAGTTAATTATATACATGGATCTGAAAATCAAGCGTTTCGTTGTTACAGGTCAAAGAAGATGTATTCCATGAGTGAACGGACGGATATGCACTACACGTATGGCCGTGCAGACGGCAATGCAGCACGAGCACGTGAACTTTATGAATAAAGGTACCCTGACAGGCAGTTACCGTGTGCAAGAACATTCGCACGAAGTCAACAACGCTTGAGAGAGAATGGCGAGACGAGTACTACGGATGTTGGGAGATCAAGAGCGGTACGAAGCATTGAGTTTGAAGAACGAGTTCGTGCTGTGGATGCAGACCCATCACAAAGCAAAGCACAAGACGTATGGCTGTAAGGGAAAGAGTTAGTCATATGAGTTAGTCTGGAGAATTCTGCATGAAAATCTGTACCCGTATCACCTTCAACATGTGCAAGGATTAAACGAGGCGGATGAAAGAGAATATACCCCCCCCACACACACACACTTAATATATATACACATAGACATATAAATCAATATTAAACAAGAATTGTACATAATAATATAATTCAGCAAGAAAGATGTTAGAATATTTAGCAACCAAGAAATGTAAAAAACAGATTGTAACTTAGATAAGTAAGGGATGGGCGAGCTAGCTAATTCCAGGTAAAAGATAATTCTAGGTAGAGCCCTCCTTTACCAAGCTAATGAGCAAAGAACTTAAAGCAATAAGGAGACATAGAAAGAGACAGAGACATTGAATCTGCCTCCGGACGCGTCACTGGGACGCGTATGTGAAAAACTTTGGAGCAGAACATTTTCATACATAATAAGGTAACGCGGTATGAGGACCAATTAGAAATGTCGTTACATTTTGAGGCGCAAAGGTGAGCGTCATATATAAAAAGGGGAAGAAAGCCCCAGATTTCCTCTCTCTTTTAGAATCTCGTCGACACACAGTGTTACACCTGGACGACGGATGCACACATGTGCATAGGGTGGGGAAGCGTGTGCAATTAGATTAGGCACCTAATTATTATTATTATTATTATTATTATTATTATTATTATTATTATTATTATTATTATTATGGTGGTGGTGGTAATTGTTACAATGGAAAAAGCTAGCCGCCCATAAGCATTTATTTGATAATAAACCGCATATTTAAGGGAAATGCAGTGTACTTTAATTTGCCTCACCTATGAAAACCCTGAGACCAGTGAAATTAGTTAGATAGATAATTTATTAGGAATGGAGAAATTAGCAGCCGCTGAGCAACAATAGTCGGAGACCAGTACACTGCAGCAGAGGGCACCAACCAGAGGAACAACGTTTTCCCGTTACACGGACTTTGAGCCAAGAAGACGTTTCTGTCAACGCATGTTACAGCAGCGCGCCGTGTTCATCAATTTCTTAGCCTGAATCTTATTCACGGATGAGACTGGTTTTACTCGCGACGGTATCTTCAATTTTCATAACACTCATAACTGGGCATTTGAAAATCCTAATGAAGTACGACAGGACAACCATCAACAGAGGTTCTCTCCCAACGTTTGGGGTGGAATCATTCATGATCATCTTATTGGTCCCTATTTCTTCCCTCCGCGTTTGAATGGACATACCTATCTCCAGTTTCTCAGAAATGATTTGCATCGCTTAAGTGATCATGTGCCTCTGAACATCGTCCAACGAATGTGGTTTTACACGATGGTGCTCCAGCTCATTTCAGTATGATAGTTCGTAAGTTTTTGAATGATCGATTTCCGCAAAGATGGATTGGTCGAGGGGGACACATTGCATGGCCTGTTCGATCGTCTGATTTGAATCCAATGGATTTCTTCGTCTAGGGACATTTGAAGTCCTTGATTTATGCGACTCCTGTACCTAATGTTGACATTTTGAGAGGACGTATGCAAACTAGATTTGACCAAATACGAAACACACCAGGAATTTTCAACAGAGTGCGTCAGAGCATGGAACGCAGGCTTACTGCATGCATCGAATCAAGAGTATCGCAGTTATCTCTCGTGTTATCTTTTTGCTGAGCGCCTGTTATAGTTTTACTACTTTGAATTTTGGGCTCTTTGTCCTCCGGCTAGCTATTATTACTCAGTCGAGCAAATATCTCTTGAACAGAGTGTGTAAACGGAAATGAGTTTCTTACTAAAAGATAACACTGATAAAAGAATTTGTTTTTACACTTTTGTTGCCATCACACTTAAATAATTTCACATATTTAATCTTGATACACGCTTGACTGAAACTGTTATATTTTCGAATGTAATTACAATCTCTTATTTGCCGCGCACTATTAATTCGCGTATTTCACATTTTGTAACTAACTTTACGACGCGAGAGATTCTGTAGAATTGTGTACTTCATGAATGCTTCCGTGTAACTCGCGAGAGAGATTTCTTAGAACTGCGCGACGTTTGCCTTGTGAATGATTCTGTAGAACTGCGCGATACTTGTCTTGGCTCTAGAATTTATACTTCCTCACCCCGATATGCCTAAACATTATAATAGAGCTGCTATTGGTTAATAAATCGCGCCAACATTAGCGTCTATTCTGTCAGCCAATCAAAATTACTAATACAAATGCTCTAGGGAAGACATTCCCTCCATTTCTAAAGAAAGGCACGCTACTCTGACGTCATTTGTTTGTCTCTTCTAATTGATAAACAACTCACCCCCTCGCTTCATTGTTACCCGCTCTTATTGTCAGTTTCAGTGAGGCCGTGTAAACTTACTTCCTAACAATACTTATAGTTAACAAACATATCCAATCATTGTCATACAATAATGTTAATTTACACTACAATCACTCTGGCATTCACAATGTTGTGCTATAAAATACTGCCTCAAGAGGAAGCCACTTCGAGCAATTTTTGTAACTTTCGAGTTTGTGTTGTAACTCTGAAATAAATTATTTTCAGACCCATGTTCATATGAACTTTTTTTACTGTTTTGATGTCAGGAACAGGTCCCCCAAATATATGACACCAATAAAGGTGCATTCTGTATACGAAATTTGGTATTTATCCGAGTTTTCATTAATAAGTTATGCTATTTACTGACACACAAAAATGTTTTTCTAAAAATACCTTTTTTAGATCCAGGGTGCCTCAAAACATGTATTTTCCCTGAAATCTCGATATTGAAATTTTAGGTGGAATGCAATACCTTCTCCACCTACAAGTACGTAGTAAATGTTGTCCTCCGTGGACTAGTGGCACCGTGCGGAGGACGATGGACTTTTTCGGGCGTAAAAATCCTTAGCATGGCTTCCTTCGGAAGGGAAGTAAAGCAGGTGGTCCCGTGTCGTAGATTTACGGCATATAAAAGAACCTCAAGCCTGATAAAGATGCCTCTGAGCAAAATTACCGGTCTTTCACGCCCAATATAAAATTGGACGCTAAGGACCATAGCAGTTAAAGAGCGCCCATAAATAAAACTCAATTTCCAATTACGTAGTAAATAAAGTAAAGATAACAACCTTTCCGCCTCCATCCCACTACAGTCGCTTTAAAAGTGCAATTATAAAAATACTTTTAATATTTTATCTATTGTCTGATTATACACCCTTTGCAAATTAGAATTCTGTTTTGCCAAGATGACGTGCCGGACAACACACAAAGCTACTGACAAAGTCGGTTTTACTTGCATCTCTGTCTCTCCCAGATTTATTTTCCCGATAACCAGTTATCTTCAGTTCATAGTCTGTCAGCTTTGATTGACAAAACTCTTCATAACGCTTCTTATATCAACGGAAGCAACAGCTGAGCAACACAAGCGCATTTATGGTAACGTATTCTCTGATCTTTATTTTGTCTAGGCTAGAATATCAAGCGTCACTAAATTTAATTACCGTGTGAACCGTCTCCGCTTCAATGGGATAGCATACCGAGAAAACTGGCTGCATCGTTGACAGTTTCAATGGTAAATTTAATTTAAATTTTGTGGTTTGTCTAGCACCTAGTTATTAGCAGATAGAGAAAGTATTGTATTCCACCCAAAAATTCGATACAGAGATTTAACCGGTAATACTCGTTTTGAAATCCCCTGAATAAAAAAGGGGGGAAATTATGTTTAGGAGAATATCCGCGAGAAGGCGGATAAATAACATACCTGGCATTTAAGTTACAGGATGGACCATTTAAGTTGAGACTGTAAAATATCCCTAAAACTAAGCATTGTAGAAAGAAATGTCTAGAATAAAAGTTGCTTGATTTTAAATTCCATTTAAATTGACCTAATTGTATATTCCCATTTAAAAAATTGACCCTAAAATAACCACCATAACGTCTTCCAAACAAAACACGACTAATGGCATTTACCTTCCTCCATAATATAAAACAACTTTTATTAAATACATTTCTTTCTACAACGCTTACCTTTGGAAATATTTTACAGTCTCGATTTAAATGATACACCCTGTATGAAGATTTCAAGAAAACCTCTCCACTTCAAGCAACACTTTACGTGGAAAAAATTCTTTATTTTTTATTTTCTTAAAATGGCCCACGAATTCGATTAAAACATCACACGAGTAAGATATTTACATGAGAAGTTTTTGCAAGCAGCCCATGAAATTAATTTTATTTGATTGAACATTGTACCATTTTATAAAACTAAGAAAAAGTGTTGAACTTTTTAATTGGAAATCAAGTGTACTTATTATGCTAAATAAATACAAAGTGAAAATCCCATTAAAATACCCAATTTGTGTTACTTTTTTCTTAACATTGGACTTTTGAAATATTCCACGTTGCAGCTTTACACATTTTCTAATCGTGAGTACATTATCTAACTAACGTGTTTATTTTTATGCATTTATTTATTTATTATTATTATTAATAATAATAATAATGATAATAATAATAATAATTTCCAACGCAAGAGCTTATTATCACGGCTAAACATTTAAATGTTTCCGCATTTTATAACTAAGCACTTTTTGCTTAATTTGAATGAAAGTCATGTGAATGTATCACATCAAAGTTTTGCTTTTTTTTTGGGTATCATCTTTGGAAGAGGAGGAACTGACTTCATCCTAACGTTTGATACGTATATTAAACGGAGGATACATGCTTTGGGCTCCAATTTATCTACACATGTAATAGAAGTAAGGCGGAAAAATGTGCTCAAATGTATAATGTGATACCATGAATACAAATACTGCATCTTCAAACTTCAATGTTTTTATATCTTAACTTTTCATTTAAGAGTGGACTAATGTAATGAAATGAAACATATTACTAGATATAAGTTTTATATACCCAAGCTATAAACTAATATATTTCGGATCTTCCTTAGAAACTAGATTATATGGATCTTAACCATTTTCCCCAACGAAGGGGGATTCCAAAGCGTCGTCGAATCAAAGAATATAAATAGTTCGTTTGTTGTCTAGTTTCTTAAACACGTTTATAATCATAGTATTTCTAAAAACATGAATTTACAAAATTTATATAGAATTAATATTTAGGAAGCTATACCAAATTTTCTATTACTATTATTCGAGTACATAAACCGCTCACCGCGAGAAATGGATTTGGGAGCTGTTAAATTGTTTAAATTGTGTTTTAATTTTTATTTACAGCCGAGAAAAGAAAACCGTTTTATTGCCGGTTTCTGAATTATCACATGACAAGTACAGGTACATTGCACAGAGAGGGAAAGAGCAGGCCATAGAGAGAGAATGAGAGAATGACAAAAACGGGAGATGAAAATGTAGTGAGGGTGAGAGGGAGAAAGGGACAGAGGTAAGAGGGAGAGAGAAAATCAGACACAGAGACGTAAATCTTTGTATTTAATACAGCAATGCAATTAGATGATACGTATTAACAAATGTAACGTATTTAATGTACGTCATTTTCCCTACAATTTTTGGTTTACTTTTTATATCTTTTCATTACATTAACCACAAAAATGTATTTTTCTCTCTACTGCACGATAACCGAGATAGACGTTTGCAGAAATACTCGGATTACACACTTTTTGCGGTATAAGGGGGATATAGGAGGCTGAAGAGATAGTCAAATCTTTAAAATTGGGGTCGCCAAATGATACCTCTGAAACTTTAATATTTACATATCACGAGAAACAAATAAATGGTGACTTGTATGAGAAAAGTATTGGAATATTCAAAGCAATGGCAACCATATTTCGGAAATCGTCAATAACACAAGTTTTATTTGACCTAAATTGGTGTTCTACATTTTTCATTAAGGTTTTTGTCTTTTATGGTTTGCTAGTTATACAAAAGTATGCGAAAGTCTTTCCGAATAAAGAGGACTTCACAGGCTATCCGCAGAAAATTCAGGATAAATATGTTTTTCATGCAAATATCTTCTGCATATGGTACTTTAGAAAAATCGTTAGAGCAATTTTTAAGAAAATAAAAAACAACGAAACGTTTTCCATACAGAGGTTAATTTGGAGTAGAAGTTTCTTGAAAATTTCTCAGTTGCATCCTTGTAAGTAATAAAATACGAAGTATGGTAGTTATGCTACAGGGTGATTTATGAAGAAGTGACACAGTTATTTCTTTAATTGTTTCAAAACGAGTTATACTAGCGTCAACTTATTATACCTGAAATGCAGAGGAATTTTGGGAGATTATTTACATCTGTAATAAATGTTGAAAATGTCCTTCATAAGCCACAACTCAACACGTCGCTCCATGTTACTGACCACTCGTTGGAGGACTCTGTTGTTAATAGCTTGAATCTCCTGTGTAATGTTGTGCTTCAGATCGTTCAATGTCTGGGGACGTGTGGCATCTTTTAAGTAACCCAATAGAAAGAAGTCCGTCGATGTCAAATCCGGAGATCTCGGTGGCCACAGGTTCTTGGAAATTATCCTGTCGTTAGAAACTTGCAATTAGTGCCATGGATTCATATGATGTATGGCATGTAGCGCCGTCCTGCTGAAAATATCCTTGACTCAGCTCTACATCGTCTAGTTGCTCAGCAAACTCCATGAAAATCCGTCGGTACTCTGCAGTGTTCACATTGTTTTAAAAAAAATTGGTCTCACTATTCTCTTTGCGGTTATTGCGCACCAAACTCCGATTTTAACCGGGTGCATAGTTGCTTCATGAATAAGATGTGGATTTTCGCTGGCCCAATAGCATGAGTTATTTGAGTGAGTTATAGCCGGATAAATGGAACCATGCTTCATCTGTGAACCATGTGATAGACAATGTGGCAGGATTTTTCACAATGAACGCCTGAAACCAACGACAATAATTCAGTCGTCTATCCTCATCGGTTTCTGTAACTGATGGACAACCGTAATCCTATGCGGCTTTAGACCTGCACTTTTCACAGTTCTCTGACACATTGAGTAGCTGTACCCTGTCTCCTTCGACAAGTCTTAATTATTTTTTGGGTGACTGATCCAGTCGTGCTCTTACGTCAACAACAACCGTGGGAAGCCTAGATGAACGAGTTTTGCCTTTTTCACTCACCAGAGTTCCAGTTGTTGCCAATTTGTTTACCAGTCCCGGTATTGTGTTTCTTTGGGGAGGATTCGGAATACCAAATTCTCTCTGGTATGCCCTTTGAGTAGCTGTAATTGAATTCGTAATCCAGTATTGCTTTACAAGGAAGAGTCGTTCATTTAATGCTTAATTTGGTGTCAAAATTGGGGCATTGGGTGAATTTCGAAAAGAATAATTAAAGAAATAAATGTGTCAGTTTTTCATAAATCACCCTGTACTTTTCATTTTTGAGTTATTCTACTCTCTCTCTCTCAGAAAAAATGTTTTCCAAAAATACTGCTTTTTTGTGTTCATTCAGCAGACCTCGAATCCTATATTTCCGGTGAAACCTCGATATGGAATACAATAGTTCCTTTACTACTATAGATAGGTGCTAGAGAAGATAACAAACTAATTTTAAGCAGCAAATAGCTGAGACGAAAGACACATATGCAGTGCATCTGGTTGGCATATGTTGCGCCAATCTGACGATCGACAAGCTATTAATATACGTAATGGACTTGCACAAATAAGCTGTGTACACGTGCAATACTACCACATATAAGGAAGGTTGTTTTCTTGCAGGTTTTACTCATCTTTTGTTCTCCACAACTGACCTTTATTTGCTGTGTTTTAAACACATGTAGATGTAAGGATACAGCTTTTATAACTGTGACGTAAACGATTGCCTGACTTCACAGGTGTGTGTAATAAATAAAGTGATAAAATGATTTAAAAGGGCATCATCTTGACCTCTTTTCGATAAAAGGGGATTACATATGTATTATCAGCACATAAAATGCCAAGAAAGGGTATTTGTGTTTTCTCCACTACTTGCCTAAGGTAGGTAGAGACATATTGTATTAAAGTAAAAAATTCGATATTCATATTACACAAAAAATACATATTTTGAGGTCCCTTTAACCATATAAATGGAATTTTTAGATAAACATCCGCGCGCGCGAAAAGTCAAATAAATACCAACCTTGGCATTTAAGTCCATCAACCTTCACGTGAAGATATGCATAAAATTCCCCCACCCCAAGCTGTGCATAACATATAAAAATAATCATTTTTATTTTATCAAAACCAACTAAAACTTTTTATTAAAGTGATGTATGGCGGGCTATTGACGTCCTCCAAAATGTATATCTTAAATTTTCTGGGAATAACCTATGAAGTTCTCTTTAATTCATGAAATTCAATATAATTTTGTATAACTAGGTGAACACAGGAAATAGCCCAAACTTACTGTTAGGAAAATGTAGAAATCATTAAAGTAGCAATTTGTGCCAAACAAAATTTTTCGTAGCGCTAACCTTTTCCATAGTATTCTATTGCAAATTTACACTTTTTCCAAGCGTGTCATCTAACAGACAAGCATGCAATTTTTTTCTCTGATTTCAAGAATAAACACTTGAATGCTGCTTTCACTTGCCGTAAGTTTAATGAGAAATTATTCCTGGGTAAAACATATAGAATAAGCAGGCATTTCTAAGGATTAAAGTCAAGACGAAAGGAAATAAAGTTGAATTGTTACTGGACTTTAAGCAGGAACGTCGCAGATAACAAACTGCCCAATTCCTCGTACAGTCTTTTAGAGTTTGCAGATAGCATTCACCAGACCGTGTCTACCTGCCGTCAGTGACCCTTGACCGTGTTCTTTATGTTCTTTGTATTGTCAAGTGGTTTGATGTAGGTAATTTGAAACCAACTAACTGCTTAAGACTTCCTATACCTAATCCTTTTTTGAGAGAATCAAATTTAACGAAATATTAATATTTAAAGGGTAGCTTTGGATGGGGGATTTCCTTGAAAATCTTAGTGTTACATCCTTGGAAAATGCTGAACATAAGTTGTTCACACACATACATGGACCTTGTGGTGTGTTTTGTTTGTTTAGGGCAGTCGAAATATATACTTTCGGGGAAATCTCGATATCGAATTCGGGGTGGAATGCAATATAGTACATATATTGCATTCCATACGACCTTTGCTAATCCGAACTGGTCGGCAGAAAAAAAGAATTCGAAAATAGTCACGAATTGTTGAGCGTACACGAGTAACCAGCGTTTGCACTTCTAGACCACACAAATGGTTTTACACTGCCGCCCGTCGGTACATTATTAGACGCAACTAGCCACGGATCGATTGTTACAAAAATGGATTATATATTCTTTATTGTCGCTTCAACTTTAAAGTCACATCGCGACTACTTTAGAAAATTGAACATGATTACAATGAAAATACGATATTTTAAACAGTAGTAGTGCATACAACATTAAACTCTCTAGATAGGTGTGTTACACATTGTTATCAATTTTGTCACTTTCATAAAGTTTAAAGTTCTTTGTTGTGTTGAATTTAGGGCGTCTGGTAAGCTGTTGGGGATGTCACATATTTCTGTGTTGTACATAGCGACGGCAGGCTGAAACGAGATGATGAACTGTGAGGGTGGATGTGCAGAGGTCGCACACAGGAGGAACGTCACGGTTGAGATGTTTGTGCGTTGTAGAGTATGTCCAATACGTAGTCGAGTTAATGCAAACTTGGTCTTTGCGGTTGAAATGATAGTGTTGGAGTTTGGACTCGGGAATGTAGACATGGTGTAACTGCTTCTAGATGTGGCTTCCCATGTTTGTTTCCATTGATTAATGCAAGTCTTTTTGATGAAGTTGACGAAGTCCGTGTGTGGGATCTTGATGTCCTGAGAGGGATATTTGGTAGCTTCTTTGGCTGCCTGATCAGCTTATTCATTTCCCAGAATCCCGTCAGGAGACGGAGTCCAGGCGAATGATACTGATTTATCAGAGATTAAGATTTGGTTGTACAGTTTCTGAAGTTCAACAATATTTTGAGAGGTTGAGTTTGTTGAAGGGCTGTTAAGGATCTTAACGAGTCGGAGATTATCATGAATTATGTAGGTTATCTTCTTTAAGTATGTATACTTGTGAACTGCGAAGAATTCACAAGAATACGAGGGGCACTATTTATATTTTGAACCTAATAATTAAAACAAAGTAATTTCTGATTGAAAACTGCTTTATTGTTTTTCAAAATATTCTCCTTTATGATCAATACACTTTTGCATCCGTTTGAACCATTTGTCAAAGCATTTATTCCAGTCTTCTTGAGACACCTCCAAAACATGATTTTTGAAGGCATCAACGGCTTCTTTTGCCAACGAAAATTGTTGTCCACACAATTTATTCTTGATGTTGGGGAACAAAAAGAAGCGCCAAATCAGCACTGTAGGGCGGATGACCCATCAGTTCGATTTTTTGAGCCTTCAAATACTCTGTTGTTAGACGAGATGTGTGTGCGCTCGCATTGTCTGGATGAAGAACGATCCTACGGTTCTTGTTGGTTTTCCTTACTTCACCGAAGACTTCCGGCAAACAAATGGTTGTGTACCATTCGGCATTGACCGTTTTACATTCCTCTAAAGGCACTGTTGCCTCATGGCCAGTTTTTCTGAAAAAGCAGGCGACCATTTGCTTCGAAGTGCTTCGAGTGCGAACAACTTTTGTTGGATTTGCTTCATCTTAAAACACCCATACAGTCAACTGCTGTTTACGTTCCGGCTCATACGCATAAATCCACGATTCGTCACCTGAAACAATCTTATATATGCCTTTTAAGGCACCGCCATTGTATTTCTTGAGCATTTTTGTACACCAATCGACACGAGCATCTTTTTGAGATTGCGTCAAATTATGTGGAATCCAACGAGAGCAAACCTTTTTTCACGGCTAAATAATCATGCAATATTTTATATATGCTGGTGGAACTAATGCCTAGGGCTGCCTCAATCTCACAATATGTCGCATGACGATCTTTCATTATTAGTTTTTGCACAGGATCAATGTTTTCTGGCACAACAACTCATTTTGGACGACCTCCACGAACTTCATCATTGAGGGAATAGTGGCCACGATTATATTCCTTATGCCAGCGTTTCACAGTGGCAAAGGTTGGAGCTTCGTCGCCAAATGTGGAAGTTAGTTGATCGATGCACTCTTGTCTTGATAATCCACTTCGAAAGTCGTAACAAATCATTGCACGAACATTTTCACGAGTTAATTCCATGTTTTTGTTGACACACAATTTTTAAGTTAGTGTAAACAAAACAAATAAAACTCTATTGACAACATTTTTGAAGTAGATTATGGTAAAAAATGTCAAACTTTCCATTGGAAACGTCAGATGGCACCTACAGCATTCAGGGTTGCCAAGGCTCAAAATACAAATAGTGCCCGTCGTAGACAGAAAGATGGTTGGGAAGGCTTAACGTAGTACTTATGTAATTTTTTCATTGAGAAACAAAGTTAGAAAGGAAAAGAATCCAGTTTTACAAAACAATGGCTCTACCGGTAGTAATATATGCATCCGAAAACTGAACAACTACTTAAAATATGAGAATGCTTGAAACAGCTGAAATGAAGTTCTTACGCCATGTGACTAGATATAACCTAAAAGACCAAGTACGGAATGATATTATACACGATAAGCTACGCCCAACTGACTTAAATAGCATGATTAGTAAAAATAAACAAAAATGGTTCCAACACACATTAAAAACACCCTTCAAGAATACCCAATGAGGCGAGATGAGATGTTAAAGGTCGTCTTTTTGGAATAGGAATAAAATAAAAACATATTTTGTTACTTTGGAGCGCGAACCTCGGACCATATCCTATCACACTGCCTCACCGCTCGGCCATCCGAACAAACGATAGTTGCAGATTGTCTGATCTCATTAACTTATAACATTGCGAGTTATTTTAAGATAAAAAAATCTGAGTGTTACACTCACATGACTTTCTCTACTCTTGTACAAACTATTTTTACAAACGCTTATTCTCCATATGCTTCATGTTAATCGAGATATCGAGATGTCAATCTTATTGCTAGTTTTCTTGTGGATGCAAGGGGAATATGGTAGGCTTTAAGCGATAGTCAAATATTTTAAGAGCTGGTTGCTATGTGGAGTATTCCATTCTCTTTGCATTACCAGGACAAAAAAAATGAACAACGAATTTGAGAAAAAATATAAGTATTGGAAAATTTAAAGGAATAACAAGCAATATCTCGAAAATGGTTCACTCAACAACAAAAAAATGTATATGAGATAAATTGTGTATTTTAACGTGATCTACATTTTTTGTGTAGTAAAATTTTGTCTATCTCTTATAATTTACCAGTTACGCAAATTCGTTCACAATGAAGAATACTTTTGGAGGCATTCCCAGAAAATTCGAGATATACATTTTATTTGTCATGAAAATGTCTTAAACATATGATATTTTAATCAAAATGGTTAGAGCCATTTTTGAGAAAATTAAAATTTTCGAAAAATGTTCCATGTAAAGGGTAATCTGGGGTGGGGGGATTTTCTTGAAAACCTTCGTGTCGCGTCTCTCGAAGATACTTAACATAAATACCAAGTTTGGTGTTTATCCGACTGTTCGTTTCTGAGTTATGCTGTTCACAGGCACAGATACACACACACACACACACACACACACACACACACACACACACACACACACACACACACACACGGGCATGTTTCCAAAAATGGAATACAATACTTCCCCTACTTACTATGCGTAGTAAAAAAGTGAAAAATGCATAAATATGCATCCGATCGACACCTGTAGGCATCCAACCACGCCCACACTGTTTGATTTAGCTGGGCCCTTCCAATCCATTACCAAGTTTCCAATGAATGCAGATCATGCATTTTACCGGGATTCGATCCCGCGATCCTTGGTTTTGAGAGGGTAGATACTCCTATGGTGCCTTAGACCGCATGGCCATAAATTCGATTTCAAAGCCAAATAGCTTCCAGCTTTTTTGCAGTTGGTTATTTTATTTAAAGGTGCTGCACAGGACGTCATAACACGTTCATATCGTTCAAAGGGTTAAGACTGGCTAGATGCCTTTATGAATATAATCCAAAAGGAAAACGAAGTATTGGTTGACCACGACTTCGGTGGGAAGACAAATCCTTAGCTGGAAAGGACCGGTACCTTGCTGCTGATGATGATAAATGTATTTCGTCAGTTTTAAATGTCGTATTTGTTACTTTCCGCGCCATCCGACCAGGCCACGGACCGTTTAAGTCGATAATCGGGACTATACTGTATTTCCAATACCTACTGTAGATCAATGAAAGAGAAAGTAGAAGAGACTTGAATAAACACGAAATATGTTGGACATGAGCACACTTCACATGGAAGCCACGTGTCCACAGCAGCAGTACACAGTTTAAGTGTTCGTAAGTACCAAAAGAAGACCTGATGGTTATTCTCAACACGCATAGAGTGCCATGCCCTTATTTATAATGCTATTTCTATTCGACTGAGACTTGACTCCTGGGTGGCCATCAGTTTGCCTGGGTGGCACTCTTGTTAAACAACCAGACCGTTATGTCATGTTCCGCATTACGCGTCTTCGATTCTCGGCAAAACCATCTCGCCTACTCTTTTAGGTTCCTTTGTTTCTTTATGCGAAAACTACGGTAAATCATTGGTTTCAGACAGTTTCTTAACCAGATACTTAAATTCATTTTAGTGTATAACCAATTTCTCTTTCTCAAATGTTTTTTTGAAATACGGTGCATTTTTATTTTACATATATCTTTTCGGGTAGTAAAATGAGGCAGTATTTTTAACACTTGAATAATTTCAATTGTATTATATAATATGTAAATTCAATAACAGCCTTGAAGCAATATGTATGTAATAATTTTTTTTAAAATGTATGTAACAGTAATTGCATATTCTTATATTATTGTAAACATGTTTAATAATGTTATGTGAATGCATTCCGTAGTTTAATAGTGTAAGAGCTGTGAGAATAATAACTTTAAAGTTGCTAACAATGAGGTAACAATGAGCTAATCTTGAGGCAATAATGAGTTTGAGAGTTTAAATGCTACTAGTCATGATATTAGAGCAACAATAATGTAAATTTTGTGACAGTTTAAAATTAGCCAATAATAGCGTGAAGAAGCTTTAGTAAAATGCAGGTATTCTATTGGACTAGGATTAGCCAATCAGAGACTTGAAATACAGAAGTTTACGGGTTTGGACGGTCGAAATATGTTTACTACCTTGGTAGTAACCGGATGGAAGATGTGTTCTCTAAAGAAATATTACGTATTCGTGTGAAACGAAAATTAAGTATAAGCGTTAACAAAATGCAAGTATTAAATAAAAAATCTCACAGCTCTTAATATCAGTGTAGTGCTATTTAATTTGTGTCAAGGATTAATAAAAAGAAGTGAATTTAAAATTAAAATCTGTGTAAGCCTACATTCTTGTCGCACCACGCCCTGATTAAGAGAAACGTGTCTCTAAAGTAATACTGAAGCAACCGAGGCAAAAACATAAACATAAATACTATCTATGGAAGCAGTTTAATAACAAAGTTAATATTTTTTTTAAAACTTGGAGCGTAACAACAAAAATACAACACCTTCAAGATCGGCTTTTAATACTTAGTACCGTATTACGTAACAATATTCTTAAAATTAACGCCCAAAGCGTGGTGCAAACCTCGACAACAAAACACTTTCTTCAAATTGACGTCCATACGGAGAGAAATAAATAAACAACGTAAACTCCAAGAACAACACCTTCTCAAAAATTACAACTCCAGATTCTCAAATAGGTTGTCATAAATAAATGACTTAAATTCCAAATGTTTTAATGTTTGTAATGGAGTATCCAGTATTCTAAAATTTGTTAACAGAAAAACAAATGCTGTTAATTTCGGTGTTTTCTATGAAAGTTAATAAATAAAATAAGAGCGACCCAGTGAGCTATGAACCAGCATGCGGTGTTTTGCTGTTGCGCAATAGCGGTGCTTCTTGCCGTCAGAGTGCGCTGTGCAGCCACTCAACCATTTCCTTAACTATTTGAAAAGGCTTTACTTATTGACTTTATGAAAAGAGGTCCTGAAACCGACTACTGTCGTTGTCAATATATTTTTGGCAGATATAGGCTACACTCCACGGAAGAAGTACTTCTCTCCTTTAAGTACAACTCCCGCACACCACCGTCCACCGCGCCTAACCTGAACACCTGCAAGATGAAAGAAAACGAAATGAGGGACAGGAAAATTCATAGTAATATACAACCCACCCTGGAAAAACCGTGAAAATCCATAAGGTCAGAGTAGTCGGTTTTGTTTTTGAATTACGCTTTACACACACACACACACACACACACACACACACACACACACATCCACAGAGGCATACGGGGAGTTCTTATTCAGGGAACCTCAAAACATGTATTTCCGGAAGAAATCTTGATATCGAATCTTTGGGTGGAGCAGAAGACTTCCTCTACTTACAGAGTATGTGGTAGAGAATGTAAAAAAGCTCATATCGAACATTCAATAAATGCCAAGAGGAATTTTATATAACTGCGAAACCTTGGAGACAGCCAACAATTTACTATGAGGCAATATTTTATATCACAACATGCTGTGAATGCCAGAGTGATTATAGTGTAAATTAATATTATTATATGTACATGATTTTAGATGTTTGTTAGCCATAAGTATTGTTAGGAAATAAGTTTGCTGGGCCTAACTGAAACTAATAATAGAAGTGGGTAACAATAAACCGAGGGGGTGAGTTGTTTGTCACTAAGAAGAGAAAGCCGAAATTGACGTCAGGGTAACATGCCTGTTTTAGAAATGTAGGGAATATCTTCTCTAGATCATATATGTTAGTAGTACTGATTGGCTGACCAAAACAGACGCTAAAGTTGGCACAATTTGGTAATCAATAGGAGATATATTATAATGTTTAGGCAATTCGAGGTGAAGTAGTATATATTCTCGAGTCATAAGGAAGTGTCGCACAGTTCTGAAGAATCTCTCACGAGGTGCACATCGCAGAGTTATTTACAAAAATGTAAAGTACGCGAAGTAATTGGTGCGCGGCAACTAAAACGACTGTAGTTACATTCAGAAATATCACCCTTCAGTCAATTATTAATTAAGCGTGACGGTAATAAAAGTCTATATTCAATTTTTTTATCAGTGTTATCTTTAGCAACAACTCCTTTCCGTTTAACACCCTGCTTAGAGATACGTGCTCGACTGAGGACAATGAACCCAAATTTAAAAACAATTAAACAATAAGCGCCCAACAAATAAAATAACACAAGTCATCTGAGAACTGCGACAACTATGGGGAAAACTATGCGAATCAATGAGATATTTAACTCATGCTAAATGTAACTTTTATTGTGTTAAACATTTTCGAAATATTCGCTATTGTTCTTTTAAATTTGCTCTGCGTTCCAAGTAGTGCTCATTGAAACAAAAAGTACTCATATTTTTGTTTTTCTTGGTAGTAATAATAACAGTAATAATATAATTATTAATAATTATATTAATTATACAGACTCGTCAGCTTTTGTGGTACTGTCCCGTAAAAAGTGGAACGGCTTGCAGTCGCAGAACAAGTAGGTAAGATGCCCGGAAGTGCATCGCTTTCCTTACTCATTTGTTTTCCGTGGAGCGGTTTCCACATCCGCCACAACTCATCCTACTAGGAACAACAAATTCATTAAAACAAAGGAAGAGGCAAAAGGGTTTCGAAAACACGTGCTAGGGGCGTCACACACGTCCTTCGCCTACATTATGTTTCTCAGACACTGACTTCTGATTTCCGCTTACGTGGTGAGGACGACCAGCATCCTATTAAAGTGTGGCGTTGGGGGAAACTGGTAAAACGTGCTGTTGGGGTAGGTTAGGGTGTAAGACATTACACTCTGTACATCAGGATCAGCATTCCTTTAGGCGATGAACTGATGACTGATTCGGATTTTGAGACAAATGCCTATTTAGTACATTTAGGAGCATAGGCGTAACTTAGAAGGGACAAGGGGGATTTCCCCTCCCCAATGTTTCCAGCCTAAAACACTTTGTTTTGAGTTGATTTAAGTAAAAACATAACATTATATTTTATATTTAAATTAACAGAATGGTTTTCAGTTAAAATATGCATGCATTATGAAGTTTTGTCACATTCACCCCATAAAGACAAAGAGATCAGACGTACTGACCTGGGGGTTGAGTGTTTATTTTTCCCCATCATTAGGCTGGGAGTGATGTTCCTTGTCATGTAGTAACACTGCATTGCAACATGTTATGGAGTGTCCTGCAACTTGGTGCTCTGATTTGAGGCAGTATTTTTAACACTTAAAATGATTTCAGTCAAATTATATAATATGTAAATGCAATAACAGCCCGCCTTGAAGTAATATGTGTATGTAATAATTTGTAAAATGTATGTAACGCTCATTGCATATGCTTATATTATTGTAAACATGTTCAATAATGTTATGTGAATGCATTACGTAATTTAATAATGTAGGAGCTGTGAGAAATAGGTCAAAAGTTGCTAACAAAGAGGTAACGATGAGATAACCTTCAGTCAATAATGAGTAAGAAAGTTTAACAGTACTACTTGTGATTCTTGGAGTAACAATAATGTAATTTTAGTGACAGTTTATAAAATAGCCAATCAACAACCGGAGGGGGTTTTAGTTAGATGAAGGTATTCTATTGGAGTAGGATTAGCCAATCAGATACTTGAAATACAGAAATTTACAAGTTTAGACGGTTGAAATCTATTCAGTTGCCTGCAGACGGTTGTCATAACTGGATGCGTTGCTTATGCGTCCTCGAGAGATTTAATATGTATTCGTGTGAGACGAAAAATAGTTTTACGTGGTAAAAAGTGTAATTAATTAATAAAAATAATCTCACAGCTCTCTATATCAGTGAAGTGCTATTTAATTTGTGTCAAGGATTAATAAAAAGGAGTGAATTAAAACTTAAAAGCTGCGTAAGCCTACATTCTTGTCGCATCACGCCCTGCCAAGACTTCCATGTCTAACAATAATACTAACGCAGCCGAGGCAAACATAAATATATTAAATATTTAAAGAAACAGTAAAAATACATTTGGGGCGAAGGCTACCGGAAACTACTATACGTACGGTAGAAAGTGAGGAGCTGCGATAGGCAAGTAATACCGGCCTCGGAGGCCAACATTCCGGCTGGGGGTAGCGTGATGCGTATGTGGGCGTGAGGCCGGTAATCGGGTTAGTAGGTCAAGTTCCTTTATGGGAAGTAGCGCCACGGGATTAAAATTAAGTATGTTCTGGAGTACCAATGTCATAGTGGAGGTAAGTAGGGTTGCAGAGCAGCTGTTAGCGTTTACTTCCTTTAATACTTTCTCTACTACGTATAGTAAGTAGGGGAAGTATTGTATTCCACCCGAAAATTCGATACCGAGATTTCACCGAAAATACATGTTTTGAGACCCCCTGAATCCAAAGAAAGCATTTTTGGAAACATGTCCGTGTGTGTGTCTGTGTGTGTGTGTGTGTGTGTCTGTGAACAGCATAACTCAGAAACGAACAGTCGGATAAACACCAAACTTGGTATTTAGGTTCAGTATCTTCCAAGGATGCGACACGAAGGTTTTCAAGAAAATCCCCCCACCCCAGATTATCCTTTACATGGAAAATTTTTCGAAAATTTTAATTTTCTCAAAAATGGCTGTAATGATTTTGATTAAAATATCATATGTTTAAGATATTTTTATGACAAATAAAATGTATATCTTGAATTTCCTGGGAATGTCTCCAAAAGTATTCTTCATTGTGAACGACTTTTGCATAACTGGTAAACCATAAGAGATAGACAAAATTTTACAACACAAAAAATGTAGATCGCGTTAAAATACACAATTTATATCATATATATTTTTTGTGGAGTGAACCATTTTCGAGATATTACTTGTTATTCCCTTAAATTTTTCAATACTTATTTTCTCAAATGGGAATTCGTTATTCATTTGTTTGTCTTGGATATGCAAAGAGTATTAATCTGTGGGAAAGGGAATGGTGCTGCACCTAGCAACCAGCTATTAAGAGATATGTATGTGCTGAAAGGCTACTGTATTTCCAAATTGCCCTTGTAAATATATATTCCCCTTACATCTACAAGAAAATTAGCAATAAGATAGACTCTGCATATGTTTATCTCGATTAACATGAAGTAGATGGAGAATAAGCGTTTGTAAGAATAGTTTGTACAAGAGTAGAGAAAGTCATGTGAGTGTAACACATCAGATTTTTTTATGTCCTGGACATGCAAAGAGAATGGAATGCACCACATAGCAACCAGCGTTAAAATATTTGACTATCGCTTAAAACCTACCATATTCCCCTTGCATCTACAAGAAATTAGCAATAAGCTTGACATCTCGATATCTCGATTAACATGAAGCATATGGAGAATAAGCGTTTGTAAAAATAGTTTGTACAAGAGTAGAGAAAGTCATGTGAGTGTAACACATCAGATTTTTTTCATTAGCGTTTGTTTTTATGGCTAATATAATTACATCGACTTGCTTTTTAGCAGTCTCAGTGTACAAACCATGGTATTAAGTATTTGAAAGCATTTCGTGATTTTTTTATTCTTTATGATGAGTAACAGGAATTATGGATGGATGGATGGATGGATGGATGGATGGATGGATGGATGGATGGATGGATGGAGGGAGGGAGGGAGGGAGGGAAGTAAAATTTCGTTTGAATAACTTTCATACAAACCATAAACATAAATGTAAAGAAAGCTGACGATCGTTACGTACAGGATGTTTTATAAACATTGTTAATTTACCGACATGAGGAAATAAATCCGTTTTATATTTGAACTAAACATGCTTAACGTTTATTATTAGTAGTATTAATCTCCTAAAACAATTAATGTTTAAGCTCCCTGAAAAGTGACTGAAAGCTACTTTTATAGTGTGTTTCAACTTCTGGCCTTCATTTACTGTACTTCCCCTTCCTCCACACGAAGCTGGGTCTAGAGTTAGTCCATGTTTAGGGAGACATGGAAAAAATCTCCATTTGTTTACAAATCAAATCAGCACCTGCTGAGTGCACTTTATAATGCTGAAAATGTCCTAAAATGTTGGTTAACGTCAACTTTATTGCGTTCTTACTTTTTCTACTACTTACATAGGTAACTATAGAAAGTAAGTATTGAGTTCCACCGAAAAAACAGATACAAATATTTTTACTGGAAATATAGTTTTGGGATCCCTGAATTAATAAGTAAATAAATAAATAAAAGCATTTTAGGAAAAGATCTGTGTGTGTGTTATCATAAACGAAATGCTTTGCAACTTGGTGTTTAAGTTGCCAGGAAGCCCAGCCCAAAGTACTCTTTACAAGAAATACTTCTTATTTTCTAATTTTTCAAAACTGACTGACGAGTTTAGTTAAAATATATTTAAGATGAATAACCTACATTTCTTGAATTTGCTGCGAATAGCCTATGAAGTCCTCATTCTGAATGCATTTTATGTAAGATAGACAAAACACAAACTCGCAAAAATTAAAATCTCGTTAAAACAACTTATTTCATATAATTTTCTGACGTTTACCATTTACGAGATATTCTTTTGTTATTGGTTTGAATTTTCAAATACTATTTTTTTCAAGTGTTAATTAAGCATTCAGTTATTTCTCGTGGCCATGTAAAGAGCGGAACTTCAAAGGCAGCATACAGCAACCTACTTTTTTTAAAGATTTGATGGAAGGCAAACACTGTTTGCCTTCCATGTTTTCCTTGTACCTACAGGAGAATGTGTGTCACGCATGCGAATTCTTAAGCAGTTGGCTTTAGTTTAACTTCAATCAAATAATTATCGCTACAAAGAAACTAAACAGCGGCCAAGGTTCATGTATAGACAGGCAAAAACTGGTCTGAGTGGTTTCTACAAACGCCAAAAACTGTACGAGGGACGGGGGATGGTTTTTTACTGCGATGACCTTGCTTAAATTCCAATAAAGTTGGAATTATTTCCTTATTTCCTTCCGTCCTGGCTTTAATGTTTAGAAATTCCTATGCCAGGTTATGAAACTACTGAGCCTTCGTTTGGACGCGTGGCCGGCCTAACGGAAATTTTCTTAGTACCTAGAAACATTCTGCTTGTCAGCGGATTCGGATATCCATAGCCCCTTAAACTCAAGCGCATAGAGTTCTCATGAATATTATAACTACAATAACCACATAGAAGAAGATGGAAATTGTGCCCTTGTAGCGCCACACATCTCTTACATCTTTTAAGAAAATTTGCATTTACAGGCATTAATTCTTCATGGCTATGTATACAAGACCATGCTTTGTCCTTATAAAAATAATGCGGGTGAATAGAGCGATCATTAACATTATGCAAAGCTTTTCTCCAATGTCTTCGAGTTTTACCCTCTGTAAGAACACGGCAATTTAATTCGGATTCTTATCAAAAATAGATCACTTTTCGCTAAATCTAGATAAGAACTGTTTCTCTATGAGGCGCACAAACAATAGAGAATCTGTCTACAAATCGTCATCGCATTTCCCATAAGAGTTTGTTGTCACACAGGAGTCATACGTGAAGATAGTGTGTCCTAAAGTATACGGAATTTTTGGGCACTATAACAGCATTAACACACTATAATACTGAAACAAATGTTCTCACAACTTTCAACCTCTGTATAAAGATTTCACGTCAACTGATTAGCCGGCACACGGAGAGGAAACAGCATGGGTTAGAAATCGTGCAGTGTAGGGCAAGGCAGTTTTCCGTAATACAAACGTTTATCTGGATTAGCATGAAGAAGATAGAAAACAAATCTTTTAGGGCTTGTATTACGATCTCCGTTTAAAAGCTGAAGTTTTATAAATTTCAGTTATTGTTACCTGTTGGTTACAGAGTGGCCCGTTGAGGCAGTATTTTTAACACTAAAATGATTTAGGTCTGATTATATAATATAAAATATAATAACAGCCCGCCTTAAAGCAATATGTTATAAATAACATAAAATGTATGTAACAGTCATTGTATTATGTTTATATTATTATGTACATGTGAAATAATGTTATGTGAATGTATTTGGTAATTTAACAATATTAGGAGCTGTGATAATAGAGGCCGAAAGTTGCTAACAATGAGGTAACAATGAGGTAATGATGAATTGGAAAGTTTAATAATACTACTAGTAATTCTTGGAACAATAATGTAATTTTTAAAACAGTTTATAAATAGCCAATCAACAACTAGAAAAGCTGAAAGTTAAATAAAAGAAACTATTGGAGTAAAATTAGCCAATCAGAGACGTGAAATAGAAAAAAATGTACAAATTTAAGCGGTAAACGCCATTCGCTGGAAGGCAACTTACCTGAGCTGTTCGTTTGCTCGGTCCGTATTCAGTGATAGACGAAAATTCATTACGGCGAGAATATTATAAAGTTTATGTGTTAAAAAGTGCAAGTAATTAATAAATAATCTCACAGCTCTCTATATCAGTGAAGTGTTATTTAATCGTGTGAGGATTAATAAAAGGAGTGAAGTAAAAATTATAATTTGTGTAAGGCCTACGCTCTTTAGCCGCATCACCCCTGATAACAGATACGTGTTTCTACAAATTAATACTGACGAAGCCGAGGCAAACATAAATATATATAATATTTAAAGAAACATAAAAATACAAAGTTGATTCCTGAATGTTGGGGCGAAGGCCACCAGAACTTTGTGCCATACGTGGGGCAGTTACTTCACCGTATAGAGAACGCAAAGTAACTGCAGGGTAGTCAATCTAGAGTCCGTTAACAATTTGGTATGGTTGGAAACATTTTCATGCACGATTGCACGCCACCTTGGAGGAAACTTGTAACAGTATTCTTTAAAATAAGATTTCTGCTGCAATTTTCTTGAGTTTGCCAATTTCTATTAAATTAGTTCAAGGAATTTCGTGATTAGTATGGATTGTATCTGATGGTTGGATGAATTTAGGGAGTAATAAAGTATACTTGTTAATATTACGATTTGTATAGGTTAGGGGCGGCATATTTCTAAGGGTTATGGGTTAATTTAGTTCGCATTGGAATAGGTTAAGCTGGAGTAGTTGGATTGTATTGTAGGCTTACACAAATTATAATTACTTCACTCCCTTTATTAATGCTTCACACGATTTAAATAACACTTCACTGATAGAGAAAGCTGTGAGATTATTTATTAATTACTTGCACTTTTTAACACGTAAACTATTTTTGTCTCACACTGAATACGTATTAAACTTCTCGAGGACGCGTCCCACGTCTGGTTAGGAACGCTGTCTAATAGTAACTGACTTTTGAATTTGTACAATTTGCTCCATTTCAGTTTCTTATTGACTAATCCTACTCCAATAGAATACTTTTATTTAACATAAGCTTTTTTCTGATTGTTGGTTGGCTACTTATAAACTGTCTCAAAAATTACATTATTGTTGCTCCAAGAATTATTAGTAGTATTATTAAACTTTCTAATTCATTATTGCCACAAGGCTACCTCATTGTTAGCAACTTTTAACCTATTATTCTCACAGCTCCTACATTATTAAATTACGTAATACATTCACATAACATTATTACACATGGATACAATAATATAAACATTAATACAATGACTGTAATATACATTTTTATATAGTGTTACATACACATATTGCTTTAAGGCGGCTGTTATTATATTTTATAATTTGACTGATATCATTTAAGTGTTAAAAGAACTGCCTCAATGTGCGTTTCGGTATGTTTAAAAAATAATGATTTGCCGTTAATATAGTTCTTGGAGGTAGTGTACAATAGTATAGCTACATGTGTAGCGTAATTTGAAAATAAATTAGAGCATTTCGGTGTATTAGGTTAAGTGGGACTTCACTCTCAATATGATTTAGATTAATGGAAAAATAGATTTTGCATATACATAATATAAGATCGCATTAGTAGTGGAGAATGCTGGAGTCTGTCTTGATTTCAACACACGGTAACACGTATTGTATTAGTGTTGCTGTTAAAACATTTGAAACTGATTAGAGCAGGAATGAAATGCTTATTTTATTTCTGTCGGGTGCCTTGATGGCACGGTGGCATATGTGGTTGGTAATGTTGTAAGAACATATGTGGTTGGTAACAATGTTTGGTGTTTACTTAGGTTGGTAATACAGATCGGTAGTGACGTAATAGGAGAGGGAGTAAAACATTGTAAGTATTATCTTGTGTTAGCGTGTAGGACGCTCTCTTCTAGCGTCACCAGTGAACAGTGCAGACGTGTTTTTAGTCATGGCGCTTCGTCAAGAAGGAAGGTAAAATGTATCATCTTTAGTTTATATTATATTCTTACCATCTAAACTGACACTATGTGAATTCTTAATGTAGGTAGTTGCTTCCTTCCTGACCCATGATGATTTTACGAATATTTAGGTAGTTTCCAGGTGATTTAGGAACTTTATCAGCTTGCCCCGTCGAACCTCGTGTTAGTTTAATGTGGTGATTCAGATTTCGGTACCATGCTCTGCCCCTCGTAATTATGTGAAAATAAAAGAGGTTACGACAATATAAGCTCAGGAAGAGGTTGTGATGCTGCTGCAAATTATTACTGAGCATAAATGTTATAGTAAAGAGAGCCATAGTGCAACTTTTGTTAACCTGAATCATTTCCCAGCTTCATCCCTCTCCTCGAATTTATGTTTCCGAGGTCTTATCCTTATTATTAAATAATGTCTGAGCATTCACCTATTCATCACTACAAAAGAATAATGTAGGGTTCTCGTTAGATTAAAACCTTTCAGAATATTTCATTACATAGGTTTCGCTGTTGTCACGTTGTGTGTAGTCTGAATGGAACTATTAATAAATGCTTACGTTTGGAAGAAAACTCCCACAAACAAACAACAAATGGAAAACCCATGTTAAGTAGGTTTCCTCTGTTAATATATTCTTGTAGACTAGTGTGGGAATATGTTGGATGATTTCGAATAATTAACTTATATGAATTTTTGTTTTCAGTTTCCTGTAGGTTAGTAGGAAAATAGGACATTTTGTAATATAAGGTTAAGTTTTGATGTTATTTTGTAAAGGTTACTTGCAGAATAGGCACGCACGGATATTGAGTTAATATTACTTACATTATATATTTAAGCAAACATTACTGTCATTCACATTAAGAAAAGGTCTGATGTGTTACACTCACATGACTTTCTCTACTCTTGTATAAACTATTTTTTACAAACGCTTATTCTCCATATGCTTCATGTTAATCGAGATATCGAGATGTCAATCTTATTGGTAATTTTCTTGTAGATGCAAGGGGAATTGCTAGGCTTTAAGCGATAGTCAAATATTTTAAGAGCTGGTTGCTATGTGGAGTGTTCCATTCTCTTTGTTTGTCCAGGACATGAAAAAAAGAATAACGAATTCCCATTTGAGAAGAACTATAAGTATTGGAAAATTTAAGGGAATAACAAGCAATATATCGAAAATGGTTCACTCAACAAAAAAAGTATATTACATAAATTGTGTATTTTAACGCGATCTACATTTTTTTGTGTAGAAGTTTGGTGTTTATCCGACTGTTCGTTTCTGAGTTATGCTGTTCACAGAAACACACAGACACACACACGGACATGTTTCCAAAAATCCTTTTTCTGGATTCAGGAGGCCTCAAAACATGTATTTCCTGTGAAATCTCGGTATCGAATTTTTGAGTGGAATGCAATACTTCCCCTACTTACTCTACGTAGAAAATAAAATATTATGCAAGCTATCTAAGAATAGTGCTGGAGGTATTGTGCATCAGAAATGTAATATAACTTAAAGGAACCACTACAACTTTCGACAACCTATTAATTCTTACGAACCTTACTCTCGTCCCAGACCTGGAAATTACTCTTTCAGAAGTGTAATTATTTTGGCTTTCCTCCTGTTATATAAACATTACTCTAATATTTCGCCTTGGAATCGGTATCGTCTATCAATCGAGGCCGAACGTACGCCATTTTTGTATGGTTACCTCCAAGTTGGTACCCTAACCGCTACCCGAGGTGGCAGTTCGTTCACCGCTAAGAATAACTCCTGGTTAAGATGTTAATCGAAGGTCGTAATACAGGCCCTTAAGATGGTAGCAATGTTTAACGCCCGTTCTTACTTCAAACGGTACCACAGGTGGACAATGGTGATACATGAAATGAAATAATTGGGAAAGAAAATTTTCTAGGCCTAAGTTTAGGATACCTCCCTGGTATTTGTCAGTTATGAAAACCGAGGAAAACGTCGGAAAAAAAAACCCAGTCAGCGAGGGTGGTCCTGGAGAGATTTGAAGTGCAGACCTTCCGTTCACGAATGAGTGCCTTATGGACTTCGACTATCCGTGTCGGTAAACGTTTTAAACAATGGTTTGTAGAAGATGTATGTATAAAAATTAATACTAGTGAGTAGGGAAAGTCATACAAATGTAACATCAGCAAAGTATTATTATTATTATTATTATTATTATTATTATTATTATTATTATTATTATTATTATTTGGTACTTCGGTGCTCATATTGGAGGGTTTCATTTTAGAAATAACAATGCTGTGTTAACTCGTTGAGTGTAGGTATTTAGCGATGTAGTCCATTTTAGTCTATTTATAAGCTGTCTTACACACTGCGTCTATCGGGAAGAACAGTGCTTTCCAATGATGAAATAATGTTCAGTGGTTTCCGAAATTCTGTCTCCATCTCTCTCTCACTCTTGTCTCTCATGGCAAAGATAATAAAATATACTGGAGTAAAATGATAAGCAACGGAAATGTATCCCAAAGAGAAGACAAATGAATGAGAAAAACAAGACAGAGAATGCAATAACATAAAACACATTCCGAACCTGAATATCTGCTTGCGTTACTGCGTGCGAGTGCGGAGACTCTTTTGTGTTCTTACTCCCTCTCTTTTTCCTGGTTACTTCCTCTCCCCCTCTTTTTCACTCTGCTTACACTTCAGTCTCTCTCCTCTTTCCCTGAGTTTTTCGCCCACTCTCTTATTTTCATTCTCTCCCCCTTCATTATTCTCACTCCTCTCTCACCCCTCTCTATGCAACTTACCGTCAGGTTATGTTTTGCTAATCGGCAAAAATTGTTTTTCTGGGGTGTTAATAAACATGGAAAGAAGTAAAATGTTTAACAATACCCAAATTTGTTATGCGATCGGTACTTTACTGTTTCTCTGGCCAACCGAATTACATACCCGAATAACACTAGTCTGCATGATATCGGATGACTGAAAACCAATAAGTGATTGTGATTTACTTTTTTTATGCTGATTTCAGAATTGCTTTTAGTTTTTTTCTATCACGTACAGTTTTTTCACAATTTCACTTCAAAAATATAGAGATATAAAGATATTGCTTCCGCCACTACACATAAAATTGGGCTTGGTGAAGCAACTTGTAAGTGCACTACCACAGGATGGACCCTGCTTCAAGTATCTTTCCAAGAAATTTCCCTTCATTACACAAGACAAATTAAAGGCTGGAATTTTTCATTGGTCCTCAAATAAAGAAATTGATGAAGGATGAAGATTTTGAGAAGACAATGAATGAGAGAGAAATAGAGGCATGGACCGCCTTCCGATCAGTTACTGAAAACTTCTTAGGCAATCACAAAAATCCTAATTACAAGGCCATTGTCGAAACAATGTTGGAAAATTTCAAGAAGATGGGTGTAACATGAGTGTAAAGGTGCATTTTCTGCATTCACATATCAACTACTTTCCAGAAAATCTGGGACATTATAGTGAAGAGCAGGATGAACGTTTTCACCAAGATATTAAGGAAATGGAGAGGAGGTATCAGGGGAGATGGAATGAAACTATGATGGCCTACTACTGTTGGATGTTGAGGAGGGACAGTCATCTTCAAGGATCTGCAAGGAAGTCAAAGAAGAGAAAGTTTGAAAAAAATTAAATGAAACACTTTGGCTTCTTGTTTTGTTAAAATGTAGTCATGAAATAAATTAGGGGAGTTCTTGAGAGCATTCTTAAAATGTTTCTTGAATAAAAACTTACCTTGTGAGAAATGGTATTTGAATACTTTTCTACGCTCATTAGTAAAATTGTCAAAACATTACTTCTTTTGTGTAAAAACCTGACATGATAGAAAAAAAACGGAAGTTATTTCTACAATCAGCATAAAAACTTGATTCACGAATACCTACTTTTAAGAAATCATCTGACAAAAAGTTTGAAAATGCAGACTAGTGTAATAGTAACGAAAATTTGCTATTATTCTTAAACATTCATTGCATTGCATTTTGTAAATAACAAAACTCGTCAGACGTTTGTAATATTAAAAAAAAATATAAGCGAGTTGCCTTTTTCTTTTCTTTTTGTTTTCAACTTTCTCTAACCCTACCTATAGTAGAAAAGAGAAAGTTATTCAAAAAATCGATGTCGCGGTTTCACCGGAAGTACATGTTTTGAGGCACGCTGAATCCAAAAACAGTATTTTCAGATAAAAAGGTTCGTATGTGTGTCCATTTGTGTGACTGTGAACAGCATAACTCTAAAATGATTATTCTCAAAAATTTCTCTAATGATTTCGATTAAAATATCGTAAGTTTCAGACAGTTACACGACAAAGTATTTATCTTGAATTTTCTGGGAATAACCTGCGAAGCACTCTTCATTCGGAAGAAATTTTGTATAATCTTGTTTAACTGGCAAACCATAAAAAATAGACAAAGACGTACTTTACAGAACAATAGATATCCTTAAATTACAATTCACCTCACATAACTTTTTTGTGACATCAGCCATTTCCGAGATATCTGTTGTTATTGGTTTGAATTTTCAATACTGTCATTTTTACTTTCTCTACCACGTACGTAGTAGCACTCCACCAAAAATCCGATATCAAGATTTCCGCGGAAATACACTTTTGTGGCAAACTGAATAAAAAAAGCATTTTATAAAAAGGTTAGTGATTGTGTCTGTCTATCTGTCTGCCTGTGAATAGCATAACTCAAAAAGGAAAAGCCGGATAAATACCAAACTTAATATTTAAGTTCAGTCGGTATCTTCCGAAATTGCGAAAGCTTTCCAGAAAATTCCTATACCCGCGACTACCCTATACATGAAACATTTTTCGAAATTTTGGATTTTCTGAAAAACTAGCACATATTAAAGATATTTACATGAAAAATGAAACTATATCTTGAATATGTGAGTCCTCTTCTTTCGGAAGGAATTTTATATAATCTTGTATAACTGGTAACGGTTGAGCAATAGACGAAAACATACTGCACAAAAAATGAAATCACTTTAAAACACACAACTTATTTCAAATAACTTGTTTGTGGCATAAGCCATTTCCGAGACATTCGTTATTAATGGTTCGCATCGTTCAATATTTTGTCATTCTATTAAGTCCTGTCGACATTCAGTTGTTTTTACCATTGCGTGGAGACAATATAGAGTTTTAAGGCCAGCATATAGCGTTGTATTCTTAAACAATTGTCTACTGTTGTTCCCTTTGTATCTATACCGAAATGTGTAATTTAACTATTTCTGCAAAGGTATATCTACATTAAAATGAAGTAGATAGAAAAATAAACTTTCCTAAGAATAATTAGAGGGTAAATAAAGCCATATGAATGTAACATCACAGATTTTTTTAAAGTGCTGTCACTTTTCAATGGTTTCTCGTGGTATAATGGAAAGAGTATGGAATTTCTAGGTCACCATATAGCGACCAGGTTTTTAAACTATCAATTCGGTTTCCATTATCCCCTTGTAGCTTAAACAAAATGTGTAATGTATCTATTTCCGCAAAGGATTATCTCGATTAACGCGAAATAGATAAAAAATAAGCTTTCGTAAGAATAGTTTGTAGAAGATATATACATATAAGCGATAGTGGATGGAGAAAGTCATGTGAATGTAACAGAATTTTACTCTCCTTTCACGAAGTTATTGAGATACGTTCTAAGAATTAAGGTTCATACACTTCAGTATCAATTATTCACTCAAAAATTGAAAATTACCAGAAACATTTCAAGTACAGCTTTTTTATATGTATACATTCTCTCTTTAGGGTAAAGAGTTTCGAGGGGATTTAGAACCTGAAATCTCTCCTTCAAGCTTTGCCAAAGCCTACGAACTTCATTCACGAGGAAAACATAAGAATATTCTGATTTATTTTAAGAAGAGTCTGAGTTTGTACTATGGCCATGAGAACCCAGAGAATGTTGGTTCATGATTTGTCCGTCCACGACGATGATGCCGTGTTGGGACGGATATCCGGTGCACTATCAGGGGTTCCTGTGGGGGCGGGCAGTCGATGACCGCCCACATCACCACGTCACCAAATCCTGCCGTGGACATCGCCGGTCCTCAAACTATGGCGCGCAGGACCTCGAGTGACAATATACCCTTTAGGTAGTTTAGCTGTAATGGAAATAAAATGGACAAGAGGAAAACGGAAAGAAATGAAGAAGGATTCAAAACAGAAAAGAAATGATAAGAAAACTTTCCCTACTACCTGTACGGTAAGCAGAGGAAGGTTTGTATTCCACGCAAAAATTCGATGTCGATATTTCACCGGAAGTAGTGTTTTGAGACTCCCTGCATCCCCCCCCCAAACCGTGTGTGTTTCTGCCTGCCAGCATAACTCAAAAGTGAAACTTCGTATTTAAACAAAGATCTTCAAAGGAATGGTACACCAAGTTTTTGAAGAAAATTCCCCTACCCCAAACCAGGGTTCACATGAAAAAGTTTTTGATATTTTTTATTATCTCAAAAATGGCTATTTTCATGACAATATGCATATCATAAATTTTCTGGGAATAGCCCGTGAAGTCCTGCTTATTCTGAATACCTTGTATAATTGGTAAACCCTAAGAGACAAACAAAATCTTATTAGAAAAAAAAAACATCGATCTCGTTAAAGAGACAGTTTATTTCAAATAACATTTTTGTGGCGTTAACCATTTCCGAAATATTCTTTGTAAGTAAGTAAGTCTTTACTTACCATTAGAAATATTTTACAATTTCATGGTTTCGTCAAAATTTATATCTATATATGTATATAATAGGAAATATGGTAACATAGTCTTAAGCACAAAGTACTAACACAGTAAAAATGAAATTAAAACGGAATAAAATAAGAATCTTTATATCCTGTAAATGTACTGGACAAAATACAATAACACAAAAATATAAACGTAAAAACCATAAAAGATACTTACAGGAAAAATACAATCATAATGGTCACTGTAGTACATAAATACAAGTCTGCTATCTTACAGCTAATAATGATATTCCAAATATTGAAAATATTATTGAATGCCATAGAAACTATGATTTATTAGAAATTTTTTTACATCTCTTCTGAATTTTTTTTTATGTTTACACTTTATTTTCTCGGTGATTAAGTTGTACATGTGAATATCTTTATGTAAAACGGAGTTAACTCTTCTATTAAATCTGTAACCTTGTAAATGTATTTTATTGCTGTTCTGATTTTATGATCATATACTGTATTATTCATCTGGAAATTTTGAATGTTGTTATTTATGAAACAAACAGTTTCTAAAAATATATAAGCAGGGTAAGGTTAGTATGTGGTTTTCCTTAAAATAAGTTTTACAGTGAGTCGCCCTATTTTCAGATTTGACTATTGCTTTAGCTTACTGTATTCTCCTTATACCTACAATGAAATGTCTGAATGAGTAATGAAGGTTTATCTCATTAACAAGAAGCAAATAGAATAATAAATAGTTTGTAGAAGAATGCGTAGAGAAATCCATGTGAATGCAACACATGAGTTGCTTTTTACTTTTTCTACTACGTATAGTAAGTAGGGGAAGTATTGCATTCCACCCAAAAATTCGATACCGAGATTTCGCCGGAAATACATGTTTTAAGACCTCCTGAATCCAAAAAAAGCATTTTTGGAAACATGTCCGTGTGTGTGTCTGTGTGTGTGTGTGTGTCTCTGTGTGTGTGTGTGTGTTTGTGTGTGTCTCTGTGTGTGTG
This sequence comes from Deroplatys truncata, assembly GCA_030765065.1. Taxonomy (NCBI): domain Eukaryota; kingdom Metazoa; phylum Arthropoda; class Insecta; order Mantodea; family Mantidae; genus Deroplatys; species Deroplatys truncata. Next base: position 75,474,795 of record CM060982.1, on the reverse strand, counting down.
TGTGTCTCTGTGTGTGTGTGTGTCTCTGTGTGTGTGTGTCTCTGTGTGTGTGTGTGTGTCTCTGTGTGTGTGTGTGTCTCTGTGTGTGTGTGTGTCTGTGTGTGTGTGTGTCTCTGTGTGTGTGTGTGTGTGTGTGTTTGCGTGTGTGTCTGTGTGTGTGTCTGTGAACAGCATAACTCAAAAACGAACAGTCGGATAAGCACCAAACTTGGTATTTAGATTCAGTATCTTCCAGAGATGCGACACGAAGGTTTTCAAGAAAATCCCTCCACCCCAGACTACCCTTTACATGGAACATTTTTCGAAAATTTTAATTTTCTCAAAAATGGCTTTAACGATTTTGATGAAAATATCATATGTTTAAGATAATGTCATGAGAAATGAAATGTATATCTCGAATTTTCTGGGAATGTCTCCAAAAGTGTTCTTCATTGTGAACGACTTTTGCATAACTGGTAAACCATAAGAGATAGACAAAATTTTACTACACAAAGAATGTAGATCGCGTTAAAATACACAAATTATGTCATATACATTTCTTTTGTAGAGTGAACCGTTTTCGAGATATTGCTTGTTATTCCCTTAAATTTTCCAATACTTATACTTTTTCTCAAATTCGTTATTCATTTTTTTTATGTCCTGGACATGCAAAGAGAATGGAATACTCCACATAGCAACCAGCGTTAAAATATTTGACTATCGCTTAAAACCTACCATATTCCCCTTGCATCTACAAGAAAATTAGCAATAAGATTGACATCTCGATATCTCGATTAACATGAAGCATATGGAGAATAGGCGTTTGTAAAATTAGATTGTACAAGAGTAGAGAAAGTCATGTGAGTGTAACACATCAGATTTTTTTATATCAACTTCATGTTAATCGAGATAAATGTAGTTTTATTACACATTTATTTTTAGGTATAAGATGGATAGGGGAAGCTGAAGCCATACTTGAATCTTAAAAGAGTACGTTGCTATATGCTGACTTCGAAATTTCATACTCTTTGCATAACATTAAGAGAAACAAAAGAATGGTTACCAAGCACTTAAAAAATACAAAGTATTGAAAAATCCATACCAATAACAAATATCTCGAAAATGGTCAACGTCACAAAAATGTTTTTGGCATAAAATTTACGTTTGGTGTAATAGGCTTTTCTCTATCACTCCTGGATAAAAAATTATACATAATTTAACAAAATTCATTCAGAATGAAGAAGGCTTCACAGGTTATTCTTAAACAGCTCAATATATACACTCGTGCAAATATGTTAAAGATTATATTTTAATCAAAATGGTTAGACAAATTTTTGAGTAGACAAAAATAAGAAACATTCTCCACGTAAAGGGTAGTTTGGGATAATTTGGAAGATACTGAACTTAAATAATCAGGTTAAGTGTTACTCCAACTTTTCGTTTTTGAGTTATGTTGTTCTCCCTCCCCCTCGCTTTATCTCTCTCTCTCTACCGCACGCATAAGGACCTTTATCTAAAGCTTCCTTTTTTACATTCAGGGAACTTTAAAGCATGTATTTGTGATGAAATTTGGATATCGAAGTTTTGGGTGGAATAAAACACCTCTTACCATAAATGTATAGTGGAGAAAGTAACAAGGCACACAGAATGAAATAACATTAGAAATCTGAGATGTAATAGTCACCACTATTCTCTAACTATTGGCAATACATAATTTGCACAGTTGCAAGCTATGGAAACAAAAAGCTGTACAGTCATACGGTTTTATAGTTAGTACAGTCGGTAATTATTTATATGCATTTAGTACGGCAATTTTTCTTACAAACATATGACTGAAACAAACGGAGAAATAAATCTGATGAAGTTGTAAATAATAGGGTTAATGAGGAAGTTCAATAAAAAGGTTGATAGTTCCTCAATTAAAATGAATTCTTCCGTCGATCAAAACCTATTTTTACCGCAATTGCAGGTCCAAACAATTTGTTCTGCTAAATACACTTAAAATAATTAAAAAAACAACACAGATATGACAAAATTGAAAAATTATAAAATAAAAAATCTTGTAAAAGATGTTAGCATGTTACAGAACATGTTAACTGTAATATAATTTAGTCTTTGCGTATATTAAAAGTGAAAATTATCATCTCGTTAAATTGGTTACTAGAATTTTTTAACGTGGATACAAATCCTTTTTGTAGCCACCGTGCTATTTCTTATTATTCGTTATTCATTAATGCAACATCAAGCGATGATGACGTGTTATAACTGGAATTTATGTAGCGGAGATTGATTCTCTAAACCGTCTATTGATATAGGTTTATCTCCCATCAGACACGCTTGTAGTATGTACGTCCAAATATTTAGCCTCCCCTGGCACCGTGAAACTTTACCTACATTAATGTACACTCAGCCAAAAATGTATTACTCAACTAAGCTGGTAACGCAGTCGAAAGAGGATACGAATTGGTATAACCTATTACGAAAATACTTAGCCTGTCAATTTGACAACATTTATAACGTAATGGTTTAAAAAAAATAAAAATAAGCAAGACATTTGAGATTTTAAGCTCCGTCCGTGTTTGTAATCATGCTTTAAGAGAAGCAATTATTTGCTTTTTGATCAGAACGTACATCTCTCCAAAACATGAAATTTTAAAATAAGACAATGGCTATATACGTTATATTGAAGTTAAATAAAAGCTTAAACACATGTATTTAACTAAACAACATGCTAATTTATATCTTCATTTTCAGGTGTATGTCGAACAGATTCCCGATTTTTAAATTAGAACTGAAAACAAATTGTGTTTATTTTAAAACAGTACTTTTGGAGATATCATATTCTGATCAGACACCACACCATTAAGATACCATATATTGTATGTGCCACCTAAGGTAATGTTACTTTCATTGCAATCCCATCAGTCAGCTTGAGTTACAACTTACATTACAAACCCACACACACACATTCTCTCTACCACTAACTTATAGTACGTAGAGGGAGCATTATTTCCACCCTAAATTAATATCGAGATTTCACCGGAAACACACCTTGGAGGTCCCCAGATTACCGAGCGGGATGGCTCAGGCGGTAACGTCTGTGGCCCGCATTCGGGAGGTCCCGGGTTCAAATCCCGTGGGCCAATGAGGTTTTTTCGTGGTTTCCCTCTGCTGCTAAAGTAAATACGAATTCGATATTTAATACCACGATCCAAAGTGCCACCTTAAGTCTAAAACAATAGTGAAAATAGGTGGTAATAGCGAATGCTGTGCCATCTATCCACAGACAATGAAAGCAGGTAGACTGGACGGCACCCTAATGCCAACTACTCGGCACGAAGCAGAAGATTCGGTTGCTATGCGCTAGGGTCTCCGTGGACACGTGACAAAGCATGATGGTATGGTTACATGGATGAGACCTAGAAGACTAAATGTCTTTCTATATGAAAGTAGTTAAGACTAGACGGCACCCTAATGCTATCTGCTCGGCACGAAGCCGAAGATTCGGTTGCTATGCGCTAGGGTCTCCGTGGACACGTGACAAAGCATGATGGCATGGTTACAAGTATGAGACCTAGAAGACTAAATGCCTTTCTATATGAAAGTAGTTAGACTGGACGGCACCCTAATGCTATCTGCTCGGCACGAAGCCGAAGATTCGGTTGCTATGTGCTAGGGTCTCCGTGGACACGTGACAAAGCATGATGGTATGGTTACAAGGATGAGACCTAGAAGACTAAATGTCTTTCTATATGAAAGTAGTTAGACTGGACGGCACCCTAATGTTATCTGCTCGGCACGAAGCCGAAGATTCGGTTGCTATGCACTAGGGTCTCTGTGGAAACGACGAAGCGGGTGGTTACAGGGATGAGACCTAGAAGGCTAACTGTCCGCCACACCTCGATCTAAGAGTTATCCACTAATAGACCTTATTGTTAAAGCGACGTAAAAAATATAGAGCAATAAAAGCGAATTTTCAGAAAAGTTCCGTGTATATACCTGCGGGTGTGTGCACATGCTTGAACTGCACTGGTTGAAATATGACATTTGAGTACTTCCTTAACTGTTTAAGTAAGACAGACGGATATTTTCAGGAAAATCCCCCACCCAAAGCTACGCTTATGCAGTATTCTTTCTTTTTTTTTCTTCTTCAGTTGTTTACATTCTCAAAAATAGCACTCCGATTTTATTTAAATACCTACCATAGGTTTTAAATATTTGCATAACTAATAAAATATATACATTCAATTTTCTGTCAATAGCTTACGAAGTCCTATTATTTTGAATGAATTTTGTGTCAATGGTAAACCATAAGAATGGACAAAAATTTACAGCAGCAATATGTAGAACTTATAAAAAACACACTTTGTGTAGTTTGACTTTGTCACCTACTTAGCTATATGGTGTGTAGTATTTCACGCAAAAATTGCACATCAACATTTCACCAAATATACACGTTTTAGGTCCCTTGCATAGAAGAAATGTCTAAATCCCTTAAATTGAAATTTTTATAAATGATATTTGTATGAGAGTGAGCGTGTGTGTGTGCGTGTAAACAAATAACTCGAAAAATCTGATGTGTTACACTCACATGACTTTTTCTACTCTTGTACGAACTATTTTTACAAACGCTTATTCTCCATATGCTTCATGTTAATCGAGATATCGAGATGTTAATTTTATTGCTAATTTTCTTGTAGATGCAAGGGAATTGGTAGGCTTTACGCTATAGTCAAATATTTTAAGAGCTGGTTGCTATGTGTATTCCATTCTCTTTGCATTACCAGGACAAAAAAAAATGAATAACGAATTTGAGAAAAAGTACCTATAAGTATTGGAAAATTTAAGGGAATAACAAGCAATATCTCGAAAATGGTTCACTCAACAAACAAAAATGTATATGACATAAATTGTGTATTTTAATGCGATCTACATTTTTTGTGTAGTAAAAGTTTGTCTATCTCTTATGGTTTACCAGTTATGCAAAAGTCGTTCACAATGAAGTATACTTTTGGAGACATTCACAGAAAATTCAATATATACATTTCATTTGTCATGAAAATATCTTAAACATATGATATTTTAATCAAAATCGTTATAGCCATTTTTGAGAAAATTAAAATTTTCGAAAAACGTTCCATGTAAAGGGTAGTGTGTGGTGGGGGGATTTTCATGAAAACCTTCGTGTCGCATCCCTGGAAGATACTGAACCTAAATACCAAGTTTGGTGTTTATCCGACTGTTCGTTTCTGAGTTATGCTGTTCATAGACACACAGACACACAAACGGACATGTTACCAGAAATGCTTTTTTTGGATTAGGGGCTCTCAAAACATATTTCCGGTGAAATCTCGGTATCGAATTTTTGGGTGGAATACAATACTTCCTCTACTTACTATACGTAGTAGAGAAAGTAAAAAGAAATGTCGTATAAAAACCAAAGTATAAGATCAGCATCTTCCATGGAAGCGGCACGAAGATTTTTAAGAAAATCCCCCAAGCAAAACTGCCCTTTACCTACATGGAAAATATTTCCTTATGTTTTACTTCTCAAAAGTGGTTCTAACGATTTTTATTATATATAATAAATTTTCTTGGAATAGCTTGCGAAGTTCTCTTCATTCTTAATGAATTTTGATAACTGTTTGTAACTGCTAAGTCATAAGCGTTGAACAAACGCATACCACACAAAAATATAAATCTTGTTAAAACACACAATTTATGTGATATACATTTTTTGTGGCATTAACCATTTCCTAGATATTGGTTGCTATTGGCTTGGATATTCAAATGTTTTATACTTTTTGGCTAAGTTAACATTCTTTTGTTTCTCGTGATATCCTTTAAAGAGTGGAAATTTCAAAGTCAGCATATAGCGATCCGCCTTTTTGGACTATCGCTTCAGCCTCCTGTTGTATTCACAACGAAATGTGTAATGAAACAGTTTTGTAAACGTGTATCTCGTTTAATATGAAACAGATGGAAGAAAAGCTTTAACGAGAATAGTTTATAAAAGAGTGGGTAGAGAAAATCAGATGAATGCAACACGTCTGATTTTTTCGTAGTATACCGTTTTCAAAATACTTCATTTTGTATGATTCAAATATAGAGGCGCTTGAAAGTTTTCGATTCTTCCTTTTCTCTTTTCTTTCAGAAGAGGTCGTTACTATGACCTCTGAATTTATTCTTGTATGTTTGTGATAAACATTTTAAGGTTGTTTTCACATCTTGTATATAATTAAGCACTTATAATTTAATTTGAAATTGTTTGCAATTAAAAACTCCTCTTGAATTACGTAACATGTATAGAAGAATCACCGGAACAATGATGGAAGTTTCTATCGAACCACATTGGTTTGTTTTCTCTTTTTGTATTTAACGTAGCTTTAACACATGGAGGTCATTAGCCACATCATTCGCAGGGTCGTTATTAAATGTGTGTCTGATCTTAATTAGGTAGTCCTTTCCTGTACTATCGGCTTTAGTAACGTAGTTGTCTTTTCGTACTATCTATTTTATTCATATTTGTTTTATTCTATGGGTGGAACTTTGGGTCACAATGTTAAATATCAATTTAGTATTTAATGGCGACAGAGAAACCACTAGAACCCCAATAAATTATAAAAACAATCAATTGGGCGGTACACGGGATTTGAACCGAACACCCCTCGAGTGTGAGTCGCAATGCTACCACCTTAGCCATCTCTCGGTGATTCGGATCTCTCCCTTTGTCTCTTTTTGTATGTGTGTACAGCATAAACAAAAGCGTAAAAAGTCTAATAAATACCATATTTGTTATTCTTATAAATATAATTAATTTAAATTAATTATTCTTTTTAGAGAACTTAGCCTGGTTTTGGTAAGTTTTTCAGTTGACTATATTAAAAACCATATTTGTTATTTAAGTCCAGAATCTTACAAAAATGCAACACAAAGATTTTCGAGAAAATCCTCCACACTAAACTACTTCTTATTTGGGAAATGTTTAATTATTTTACATTTTTACAAAAGGTATTTTGATTAAAATACAATACATTTAAGAGATTTGATTCACAAATAAAATGCATATCTTCAAGTTTCTGTGAATAGCTTGTGAAGTCCTTTTCATTCTGAATGAATTTTTTATGAGTGGAAAACCATAAGAGATAGACAAAAACTTATAACAAATCTGGTTAAAGCATACAACCTTTTTGTGACCAACAATTTCTGTTATATCTCTTGCTAGGTATTGGTTTAAAATTTCCAATACTGTATCATACAATTTTGTAGTGTTAAATTCACTGTTCTTTTGTTTGAGATCATGCAAAGAATGTAGAATTTCAAAATCGGCATTTAGCGACCACTTTACGACCAAATGTGTAGTGATACCATTTCTGTAATCTCTCGAAAAAATAAGATTTTGTAAGAACAGCTAGAGAAAGAGATAAAAATAAGCGATACTTGGTAGAGAAAGTCATATGAATGTAATACATCAGCGTTTTACACTATTGCGAAACAAGTAACAACACCTTCATCAGAAAGCTGCATTCTTTTTATGAAACAAAGCCTATTAAAAGTCTTCAGATCGGATAACAAACTTGACCTAGATGATGATCGAACCTGTACCCAGCCATACGCAGCCTTGCTACTCCCCTCTTGTGGTCAATTAAACAATTGCTCCAATGTTGCAAGGGTCAGCAGCAGCCGTGCGGTTTTTTTACTCCGCCTGCCATTTAGACAGAGTTTTGGACAGTGGTGTGACGTCACTGGGGCGGCATTTCCGGTGTCGGAACGTGCACTCGACTGCAACAGGAGGTAGTAATGTTATTTCTGTACGACACACATTTGCATGTGCACTGCCAACATTCGCTCCTTGTCCTGGCTTCAAGGTTCCTGGTGTAGCAGTGTCCCTTTATTCCATTCTATGACAAAATTTTAATCTTTACGCTGTTTGTGCGAGTCAATGAGTAGAACGCTTTTCTATCTTTTCATCTACTGTCTTATCATACATACACATTTTTACTTTCTCAAATACTTATTTATAGCAAGTAGATGAAGTATTGCATTCTACCCAAAAATTCAATATCGAGATTTCACTAGATATACGCGCTTTGAGGTCCCCTAATGAAGTTATTTTGTTGTATTGTTATTTGCCCCATGCTTTGGGAGCCAATTTGAAGTATTGAAGGAGTTGTTGTATTGAAGGAGTTGTATTGTATTTCGACTGTTGGGGAGCCGAACTTGAAGTAGTTGCAACCGCACGTAAGGTTTCCGGTAGCCTTCGCCCCAAAATGTACTTTTATGGTGGCCTTTGTCCCAAGTTTAAAAATATTAACTTTGTAATTTGACTGTTTCTTTAAATATTATATATTTATGTTTGCCTCGGCTGCGTCAGTATTAATTTCTAGAGACATGAATAACTTAATAAGCCCTGGTGCGGCAGAAGAATGTAGGCTTACACAGATTATAATTTGTACTTAACTTCATTTATTAATTCTTGACACGATTTAAATAACACTCCACTGATATAGAGAGCTGTGAGATTTTGTTATTAATTACTTGCACTTTTTAAAACGTAAACAATTTTTGTCTCACACACAATACGTATTAAATTTCTCGAGGACGCGTCTCGCTCCGGTTAGGAACACTGTCTACAAGCAACTGACTTCTGAATTTGTAAATTTTGCTCCATTTTAGTTTCTGATTGGCTAATCATAGTCCAATAGAATACCTTCATTTAACTAAACCTTTTTCTGGTTGTAGATTGGCTGTTTTATAAACTGTCACAAAAATTACATTATTGCTTCCAAGAATCACAAGTAGCACAATTAAACTTTCAAATTCATTATTGCCTCAAGGTTACCTCATTGTTACCTCATTGTTAGCAACTTTTATTATTCTCACAGCTCCTACACTATTAAATTACGTATTACATTCACATAACATTATTACACATGTATGCAATATTATAAACATATAATGACTGTAATATACACTTTTTATATATTGTTACATCCACATATTGCTTTAAGGCCGGTTGTTATTGAATTTATATATTATATAATTAGATTGAAATCATTTAAATGTTAAAAATACTGCCTCATTGAATGAAAAAACATTTTTAAAAATTTAAGTTCTGCATCTTTCAAAGAAGCGACACGAAGATATTCAAGAAAATCCCCTACCCCAAACTATCCTTAACATGAAAAACATTTCAGCATATTTTTCTCTCAGAAATAACTAACGATTTTTATTAAAATATCATATGTTTACGGTATTTGCATGGCCAAAGGTATGTCTTGAATATTCTGCGAATAGACTTTGAAGTTCTTTCATTCTGAATGACTTCTGTATAATTGTAAAACATCTTACTATACAAAAAATGTAGATCTCGTTAAAGCACACAGTTTATGTCAAAATATATTGTGGCGTTAACCATTTCCGAGATTTTCTTTGTCATTGGTTTCAATTTTCAAACATTGTATTTCACCCCAAAATTCGATGTCAAGATTTCACCAGAAGTGCATGTTTTGAGGTTTCCTTAACCCAAAAGCATTTTTAGGGAAAGCTCTGTGTGAGTGTTTCACTGTGTGTGTTCGTGAGCAACATAATTTAAGAACGAAAACTCCGATAAATATCAAAGATGCGACACAAAGATTTACAAGAAAACTGCCCCTCGCATCCCGCAAACTGTCTTTTATATGGTAATTTTTTCTCGATATTTTTCATTTCCTCAAAATGCCTCTAAGAGTTTTGGTTAAAATACCATATATAATATATTTACATGACAAATAAAATGTATATCTTGAATATTCTGAAAAAAGCTTATGGGCATTTTTATTCGGAAAGAATTTTCTATAATTTTATATTATTGCTAAACCATAAGTCAGACAAAAACGTACTACACACACACACACACACACACACACACACACACACACACACAATCTGAGGTGTTACACTCACATGACTTTCTTTACTCTTGTACAAACTAAGTTTACAAACGCTTATTCTCATATGCTTCATGTTAATCGAGATGTTAATCTTATTGCTAATTTTCTTGTAGGTGCAAGGGGAATATGGTAGACTTTAAGCGATAGTAAAATATTTTAAGAGTTGGTTGCTATGTGGAGTATTCCATTCTCTTTACATTACCAGGACAAAAAAATGAATAACGAATTCCCATTTGAGAAAAAGTATTGGAAAATTTAAGGGAATAACACGCAATATCTCGAAAATGGTTCACTCAACAAAACAAATGTATATGACATAAATTCTCTATTTTAACGCGTACTACATTTTTTGTGTGGTAAAATTTTGTCTATCTCTTATGGTTTACCAGTTATGCAAAAGTCATTCACAATGAACAATACTTTTGAAGACATTCCCAGTAAATTAGAGATATACATTTTATTTGCCATAAAAATATCTTAAACATATGATATTATAATCAAAATCGTTAGAGCCATTTCTGAGAAAATTGCAATTTTCAAAAAATTTTCCATGTAAAGGGTAATCTTGGGTGGGGGGATTTTCTTCGTGTCGCATCTCTGGAAGATACTGAACCTAAATACCAAGTTTGGTGTTTATCCGACTGTTCGTTTCTGAATTATACTGTTCACAGACACACAGACACACACACGGACATGTTTCCAAAAATGTTTTTTTTTTATTCAGGGGGTCTCAAAACATATATTTCCGGTGAAATCTCGGTATCGAATTTTTGAGTGGAATACAATACTTCCCCTAAAAAATGCACAGAATGTAATGGAAGGAATATGGAATTTCAAAGCCATCCCATAGCCAGCGGATCGTTAAAAGTCTGACTATCGCTTTGGCTTACCCCATCCTTCTTACTAATATTTATAACGAAATGTGTAAATCTATAATGTAAGTTATCTCGAGTAGCATAAAGTAAACAGAAGACTAAGTGTTACAACAATATTATGTAGAACAGTTAGCAGAGAAATTCATGTGAATGTAACAAATACATCAGATTTCTCTTTTTTGCGATCATGCATAGAGTGGATTTTAAAAGCCAGCATATGACGACCCGCTTTTTAGACATTTGACTTGCCCTTAAAGCTTGTATTTCCTTGTACCTGCAACAGTTATGTAATGTAAGTATTTATGCAAACATTTATGTCGATAAATATGAAACATATAATAGAATAAACTGTTGTAAGAGTAGTCTGTAGAAGAGTGAATAGAGAAGATAATGTGAATGTTTGAATGATGGTCAGGGAACGGAGGGGACACCTTGCACCTTGAGAAAGGTTTACTTTGAAGGAGGAGTTGTGTTGTAGTTCCACTGTTGGGGAGCCAAACTTGATGAAGTAACTGCCCCACGTATGGTACAAAGTTTCCGGCGGCCTTCACCCCAAAGTTTAGGAATCAACTTTGTATTTTAATGTTTCTTTAAATATTATACATATCTATTTATGTTGGCGTCGGCTGCGTCAGTATTAATTTGTAAAAACATGTATCTCTTATCAGGGGGTGATGCGGCTAAAGAATGTAGGCCTTATACATATTATAACTTATACTCCACTCCTTTTATTAATCCTTCACGCGATTAAATAATACTTCACTGATATAGAGAGCACTATTATTTGCACTTTTTAACACGTAAACTTTATAATATTCTCGCAGTAATGAATTTTATGTCTCAAACTGAAAAGGTATTTAACTACTTGTGAACGTGTATAGCGTCCGGCTGTGAACGCTGTCTACTAGCGACTGGCGCCTGAATTTGTACAATTTGCTCCATTTCAGTTTCTGATTGGCTAATCCTACTCCAATAGAATACTTATATTTAACTTAAGGTTTTTCTGGTTGTATAAAACGAAGCTATTAGCCTATATTTCGGCATGTTCGACTTGAATAACCTCCATTTCTCCTCCTTGGATCATCCTAGCAACTTTCATTTTCCTTTATTTGGATCTTCAACGTATTTTTACTTTCTCTACCACCTACCTATAATAGGTAGAGGAAGAAATATGCTCCATTGAAAAATTAGATCACAATATTTCACCGGATATACATTTTTTTAAAGTCCTAAACAAAACACAACTTTTATAAAACGAATCGTATTGGTTCTCTCTCTGTGTTCAGAATAGCTCATAAACGAAATGTTGAATAAATACTAAAAGTATTATTTAAGTCCTGTATCCTCCAAAGACGATACATGAATATTTTCAAGAAAATCCCATACTTTAAAATTACCGTTTGCATCTTTTCGCTATCTTTGTTTTTCTGAAAAATGACTAGGGAATTGTGATTAAAATGCCATGTGGTTAAAACCTTTGCTTAGCTAATAAATGATATACCTTGGATTTCTGGAGAGTATCTTCTGAAGTCCTCCTTATTCTGAATGAATATGTTATAAATGGTAAACCATAAGAGCTAAACAAAAGTTATTTTGAAAGAGTATGGAATTCCAAAGCCAGCATACTGCGATCAACTTTCTGAACTTTTGGCTATTGCTTTTGTGCCTATAACTGTGTAGTGAAATTATTTCAGCAAACACTTATCTCGATTAACTTGAGGTAGATAGAGCAATAAGCTTTTGTAAGAATAGTTGTAAAAGAGATACCTATAAAATACAATAAGGTGGGTAAAGAAAGTCATTTAATGTAACATATCAGTTTTTTCTGCAATAGAAGCACTTATATAACGCCCCATCTTATATTTAAATCGAAAAATCTGGACCTCTGTATTTCAAATGTCGGTTCTAAAGACATTTAGGTGTGTTGTTCTAATGAAGCACATGATAAGCTTTTTACTTATACTAAAAAACTATTATACTTGAAGGTATTTTGTTATGTTATTTATTAGCACCACGCTTTGGGCGTCAATTTGAAGTAGTTTGTATTGAAGGTGTTGTATTTTATTTCAACTGTTGGGGAGCCGAACTTGTAGTTGCAACCGCACATATTGTAAACAGTTTCCGGTAGCCTTCACCCCAAAATGTATTTTCAGGTGGCCTTTGCCCCAAGTTTAAAAACAATAGCTTTGTAATTTGACTGTTTCTTTAGATATTATATATTTATGTTTGCCTCGTCTGCGTCAGTATTATTGTTAGAGACATGGAACTCTTGGCAGGACGTGATGCGACAAGAATGTAGGCTTACACAGATTTTAAGTTTTAATTCACTCCTTTTTATTAATCCCTCACACAAATTAAGTAACACTTCATTGATATTGAGAGCTGTGAGATTCTTTTATTTAATACTTGCACTTTTTAACAAGTATACTATTTTTCGTCTCACACCAATACATAATTAATTTCTCGAGGACACATCTCGCATCCAGTTACAAACACTGTCCGCAGGCAACCGAATAGATTTCAACCGTCTAAACTTGTAAATTTCTGTATTTCAAGTCTCTGATTGGCTATTCCTATTCCAAAAGAATACCTGCATTTAACTAAAGCTTTTTCTGGTTGTTGATTGACTATTTTTAAACTGTCACTAAGTTACATTAATGCTTCCAAGAATCAAAAGTAACATTTAAACTCTCAAACTCATTATTGCCTCAAGGTTACCTCATTGTTACTTCATTGTTAGCAACGTTTAACTTATTCTCACAGCTCCTACACTATTAAATTACGTAATGCACTCACATAAAATTATTGAACATGTTTACAATAACATAAGCATATGCAATGACTGTTACATACATTTTACAAATTATTACATACACATATTGCTTCAAGGTGGGCTGTTATTGAATTTACATATTATATAATTTGACTGAAATCATTTAAGTGTTAAAAATACTGCCTCATACTCTAGATTAGTCATGTCATTTTGTGACACTCGGTGTCATTCTCCTCCTTTCTCCCTCCAACTTTGTGTGTTGGGGTGGTCGGACTTTACGGCGACACAATGCTAATAGAATAGAAGCTCCTTGGATGTTAGGCAAACCGAAGAACAAAACAGGGGGGTTAATCTTCATGTCTCCTCCAGTGTTCTAGATGGTCCAAAACATTTAAAACGTCTACTTTATTCACCCCTAAATGACAAAAGGACCGAAATGGGTTTACAAAGTCTAGATATTAGAATACTAACGTTTTAGAGTCAGAATAGTAACTACCTACTTAAATGAGGGTTTTGACTTTCTTGTTCCTGTTGCCCCAAAGCGCACGCGTTTAAAACAAAGCCGAGTATATTTCATTCCAAGTAAGTAAACTTTTGGTTCGGTGGTACAACACACATCGTTTCTATCATCATCAATTTGAAACTGAGGAAATCAAGAGAGCGTTGTTCCAAAGGTTTTTGCATTTTGCGGGTTAATAGGAAATTAGAATGTCATCGTGCAGTTGTAATATGCTGTCGTAGTGGAAAGTTGAACTCCCTGTATTCAGTGCTGGTAACGGAACCTACCTTCGCGTTTTGCTTGTTTTACAGCACGTGCATGAAGTATATTAAACACTTCAACTTTTTATATATTTACTATAGCAGACATCGAATATAATCATATTTTTATTTGTTAATATTTACTTAGGATATAAGTCATGCTGTTGCTAAGTATGAGCTGTAAGTTATTGACTTTTTTTAAGATCAACAACTAGGTGTGGATAATCGATCGCCAGTTTACCACCAATGTTAATGTTGATGATTTTGACTTTGCCACGACGTTCAACAGTTGTTAGTAATTAATTTTATTTTTGCACAAATACTGTTTGTGTTATTCACTGTCGTCGAAAAAAAATAGTACGTTACACACATGTGTTAACTGCATTGGAGCATCTCAGAAAAAAAACTCTTCCTCGTTCTTCAATAATGAACTTACCACACTTGTATCAAATACAGTTATTATTATATACACTAAGCATCCCGAGACCTGGCTGAAAATGACGTACAATTTCGAGGCGCCCTCCATCGGGAATGCGGAAGTCAATATGGTGTTGGCCCACCCTTAGCCTTGATGACAGCGTTCACTCTCGCAGGCATACTTTCAATCAGGTGCTGGAAGGTTTCTTGGGGAATGACAGCCCATTCTTCACGGAATGCGTAACTGAGGAGAGGTATCGGTGTAGGTCGGTGAGGCCTGGCACGAGGTCGGCGTTCCAAAACATCCCAAAGGTGTTCTATAGGATTCAAGTCAGGACTCTGTGCAGGCCAGTCCATTACAGGGATGTTATTGTCGTGTAACCACTCCGCCACAGCCCGTGCAGTATGAACAGGTGCTCGATCGTGTTGAAAGATGCAATCGTCATCCCCGAATTGCTCTTCAACAGTGGGAAGCAAGAAGGTGCTTAAAATATCAATGTAGGTCTGCGCTGTGATCGTGCCACGCAAAACAACAAGGGGTGGAAGCCCCCTCCAGGAAAAACACGACCACACCACCAACTCCGAATTTCACTGTTGGCACTACACACGCTGGCGGATGACATTCACCAGGCATTCGCCATACTCACACCCTGCCATCGGATCCACACATTGTGTACCGTGATTCGTCACTCCACACAACGTTTTGCCACTGTTCAATCGTGTAATGTTGACGCTCCATACACCAAGTGAGGCGTCGTTTGGCATTTTCCTGCGTGATGTGTGGCTTATGAGCAGCCGCTCGACCATGGAATCCAAGGTTTCTCACCTCACGTCTAACTGTTATAGTACTTGGAGTGGATCCTGATGCAGTTTGGAATTCCTGTGTGATGGTCTGGATAGATGTCTCCCTATTACTCTTTACGACCCTCTTCAAATGTCGGCGATCTCTGACAATCAACAGACGAGGTCGGCCTGTATGCTTTTGTGCTGTACATGTCCCTTCACGTTTCCACTTCACTATCACATCAGAAACAGTGGACCTAGGGATGTGTAGGAGTGTGGAAATCTCGCGTACAGACTTCTGACACAAGTGACACCCACTCACCTAACCACGTTCGAAGTCCGTGAGTTCCACGGAGCGTCCCATTCTGCTGTTTCACGATGTCTAATAACTACCGAGGTCGCGGATAATGAGTACCAGGCAGTAGGTGGCAGCACAATGCACCTAAGATGAAAAACGTATGTTTGTGGGGGTGTCCGGATGCTTTTGATCACATAGTGTATCTTTAATAGAGCAACCTTGTGGAGCAACCTACAGTATCACCGGTTATGGGCTAAACTGACGGACGGGAAACACATTTATGAAGCCTGAAGTGTTAATGAGGAAATGCCTTAAAAAAATTTTAATTATTTATATCAAAGCCCATCTTCACCGCAATTTCAGGTTTTACACCAAACACAGTACATGTATGTAAAATAATTTTGTAAACCTACACACAAAAACGTTAAAAATCCGAGCAGTTTTGAAACAATTATAAAGTTAAAGCAATAAATAGTCTTGAAAAAAAAACATAACAGAAAGTGTAATATAATTTTTTTTCTGGATTTTAAACTTGAGTAGTTTCGGCAAATTTGGCTGATAGAAATTTTTTCACTCTCACTACCACGTACACGGTAGGTAGAGAATGTATTGCATTCCACCCCAAAAATCCCATACCGATATGTCACCGGGAATGCATGTTTTGAGGCCCCCTTAATAAAAATATTTTTAGAAAAATGTGTATGTTTGTGTTTCTGTGTCTGTGACAGCGTTTCTCAAAAACGAACATTCGGATAAATGGCAAACTTGGTATTTAAGTTCAGTTATTTTCCGAAAATGCAACACGAAGATTTTCAAAAAAATCTCCACATCCCCAACTACGCTTTATTTGGAATATTTAAAAAAAATTGATTTTCTGAAAAATGGCTCTAATGATTATGGTTAAAATAGCATATATTACAGATATTTACATGACAAATAAAATGTATATCTTAAGGTTTCTGGGTATAGCCTGTTAAGTCTTCTTCATTTAGAAGGGATTTTATATACCTAATCTTGGATAACTACTAAACATTGAGCGAAAACGTACTTAATTTGAAATAAGTGTTGATATGTGTTTAAGACAAAGTATTGAACAATACAAACCATTAATAACGGATATGTCGGAAAAGGCCAGCGTATAACGTCATATCCTTAAACATTTGACAATCGCTATTCTTTTTTTATCTGTAACGAAAAGCCTATTTAGCCGTTTCTGCAAATATTTATCGCGATTAGTATGAAATAGATAGAACAATAAGCTTTCGTAAGAATAACTTGTATACTTCTAATAAACAATAGAGGGTAAAGAAAGTCATGTGAATGTAATACATCCGATTTTTACTTTCTCCACTATGTATAGGAAGTAGGGGAAGTATTGCATTCTACCCAAAAATTCGATATCGAGATTTCAACGGAAATACATGTTTTGAGGCCCCCCGAATAAAAAAAACACTTTTAAAAAAAGATCCGCGTATATGTGTGTGTCTGTGAACAACATAAACAGAAACGAAAAGTCGGATAAACACCAAACTTGGTATTTAGGTTCAGTATCTTCCAGAGATGCGACACGAAGGTTTTCAAGAAAATCCCCCCACCCCAGATTACCCTTTACATGGAACATTTTTCGAAAATTTTGATTTTCTCAAAAATGGTTCTAACGACTTTGATTAAAACATCATATGTTTAAGATACTTTCATGGAAAACTAAATGTATATCTTGAATTTTCTGGGAATGTCCCCAAATGTCCTCATCTTTCTGAATGATTTTTGCTTAACTGGTAAACCGCAAGACAGACAAAATTTTTTCTATTCAAAAAATGTAAAGCTCGTTAAAACACACAATTTATGTGGTATACTTTTTTGTGGAGTGAACCATTTCCGAGATATTCCTTGTTATTTGTTTGAATTTTCCAATACAAATACTTTTTCTCAAATGGGAATTCGTTATTCATTTTTTTTGTCCTGGTAATGCAAAGAGAATGGAATACTCCACACAGCAGCCAGCTCTTAAAATATTTGACTATCGCTTAAAGTCTACCAATTCCCCTTCATCTACAAGAAAATTAGCAATAAGATTAACATGAAGTAGACGGAGAATAAGCGTTTGTGAAAATAGTTTGTACAAGAGTAGAGAAAGTCGTGAGATTAGATTTTTTTTTAAAGTAGAGACGAATATTTTCTGAAATCATTGTAGCAGTACAAGGGTTAAGAGCTCACCAGTTTATAATACTGAATTTAAACGCATGCTAACGTTACTTCTCTCTTCTTAGAGAACTTCAACACAAGAACATGGTTCTCTTCAGTAATCCTGAATGTGTACTGGGATGTGTGTGTGGGTTGCGTGAGACCAAAGCGGAACATCTCGTGTAGATGTGCTTTAAAAATCGTAAATGTTATTGACCTTCTAAAATCACTCCCTTACGTCTAATTTCACACTCCCTTCTGCCCTTTATGGAAAACAATCGCCCCGTTACCTGGCAGAATGATGATGAAGCCTAATTATATGGTGCTGAGGTTTTTACAAAGCAATAAAGGAGAGACGCTGCAGACGGCATCTGCTGGCGCCCTCGCCAGTGACTCACCACAGTTATTGTCACTCATTCATTCATCTCTCAGTTTTTGTCACGTTCCGTTTCGCCAGCAACAACTGATTAATCTCCAGCTGCTCTATGTCTTATTTGTCTTCTTCGAGAAGAGCCCTTAGCTCTGACCTCGGCAGTGCCGCAAATAGCATCAACACTGGCGCCTGCTTATTCAAACAAAATTATCATCGTCTTATTCTATAAATAATCTATACAGAATTTACAGTTAAGAAAACATTACACATCTTACGGAAACAGTGTTGCCACATAACGACAGTGAACCAACTCTTGTCTTGTCTTGTCTTATACGACACATTTCCATCATTGCTCCGGACGTACTTCAGCCTTGGGTTTATTGTGCTACCTGTATCCTGTTTTAAAGCCAATTCATTATGCCTGCACACCTTATATATGGTTTCAAATTCTTCTAGCTCTAAAAACATTTTTCCAAAAGCAATATATTGAACCTAAATCACAAATTGATACAGCTTTGGATCTATTGAACACTCAAGATATCTCTACTAAGTTTACTATGGAAACCGAAGAAAACAGTTGTTTACCCTGCTTGGATATTAAAATTTTAGGAATTAATAATCAGTTGAATTATGGTGTATAATCTACTCACGTTGACAATTATATCAAGAATATTTTTTGTAATCCTGTTCAACATCAATATGCTGTTTTTCACTGCTTAGGAAAGAAATTCTCCCTAAAGGATGGCTTTGATCCAAAAACAATTAATAATGTGGTTAAACGTTATAAATATAAAAATCTGATGTGTTACACTCACGTGACTTTCTCTACTCTTGTACAAACTATTTTTACAAACTCTTATTCTCCATCTATTTCATATTAATCGAGATAAACATTTGCAGAAACGATCTTTTGACATTCAAAGAGAATTACATTTTACACATAGCGACCAGTTCTAAAAATATTAGACTATCGCTTAAGGCCTACTATATTCCCCTTGTTTTGTATTTGCAAGGGCAATATAAGCACAGACATATATCTTAATAGCTGGTTACTATGTGCAGCACTATTCTCTTTGCCACAGATTAATACTCTTTGCATATACAAGACAAAAAAATGAATAACGAATTCCCATTTGAGAAAAAGTATAAGTATTGAAAAATTTAAGGGAATAGCAAGCAATATCTCGAAAATGGTTCACTCAACAACAAAAATGTATATAACATAAATTGTGTATTTTAACGCGATCTACATTTTTTGTTAGTAAAATTTTGTCTATCTCTTATGGTTTACCAGTTATACAAAAGTCGTTCACAATGAAGAATACTTTAGGAGACATTCCCAGAAAATTCAAGATATACATTTTATTTGTCATGAAAATATCTTAAACATATGATACTTTAATCCAAATCGTTAGAGCCATTTTTGAGAAAATTAAACTTTTCGAAAAATGTTCCATGTAAAGGGTAATCTGGGGTGGGGGGATTTTCTTGAAAACCTTCGTGTCGCATCTCTGGAAGATACTGAACCTAAATATCAAGTTTGGTGTTTATCCGACTGTTCGTGTCTGAGTTATGCTGTTCACAGACACACACACGGACATGTTTCCAAAAATGCTTTTTTTGGATTCAGGGGTCTCAAAACATGTATTTCCGGTGAAATCTCGGGATCGAATTTTTGGGTGGAATACAATACTTCCCCTACTTACTATACGTAGTAGAGAAAGTAAAAAACAGTTACAAGAGATCAACACTCTTAAGAACATACAAGAACCGCCATCAGTATTTAAGAAATGGACTTATCATCCTAAATTATTCAAGAAATTTGAAAACATTTTCAAGGAATAAAGCTAGCTCCACACAATAGATTCAGTATCAATTATTTGTTAAATAAGCCAAACGTCAATGCAAGAGATAAGAAAACCCTTTCTGGTATATACAAAATCAAATGCGATCACTGTGACAAGTTCTACTTTGGAAGAACAAAACGTAACCTTTCAATCCGTGTTAAAGAACATCAAAGAAATATTAAATTAAAACAAACTGACAAATCAGCTGTGTCCCACCATTTTTGGAATACACAACATGAAATTGGTCAAGACATTGAACTACTAAAACCCATATATAATGCATCTATGTTGGATGCTTGGAAAAACATATTCATTGTTTAAAATAATTTACAAGTTATAAATTTTGAAATTCCGCCTTTGGATGACGTCACCCGCCTTCTGGTTCACCTTCAGCAGTTATAAAAGCTACCACCTGAGGTCCTTCCAATCGTCCACATGGGTTAGATACATTACGTATTTGTGGATCGAGATCCAGTCGTCTCCAACTGCCGAAGATGAGACCTAGAAGTCTCGAAACGATCGTCAAACATATTTTACCACCATGATGTAAGTGAAAGCTTTTAATATCATTCGACTCCTTTATTTTATCAGTTGACTCTTCACTGTTGCTGTCCTATTACAACTTTGATAAGCAATATACCTCCTGTGAGCCAATGCCTCATAGGAGCGTATAATATGCTAGGCTGTTTCAGTTTCTGTCTTGCACAATATCCAATCTAAGTTACCCTGAAACACTCCCATCGTGTGAAGATGCTTTTTCACAGCAGCATGTCCTGTGAGAAATGTTCTCAGCTGAAGTCTGTTACATTTAAGTAAGTTTTCAACTCTTTTCTTACATGGCTTTCTAATAAATAGTTTGCTTCCTGGAGTTTTAAACCAGGTTTTATTATGTTCTACTTTGGACCAGTTTGAATAGCTTCTCTTACTAAACATCGAGGTGTTCCTAGAGCCGACTCTGGTCCAATAAATTGTAAAACCACTCCTTGTCTTGCAAGTTATCAGCTTTTTCATTTCCCTCTATGCCACTATGACCCGGCACCCAGATGAATTGAACTTCATTCTGTTCTGCCAAGCTTTTAAGCGTGTTTAGACAGTTTAAAACAAGTCCAGATCTTACCTTATGACTCTTTAGAGCCTTAAGTGCAGCCTAGCTATGAACGCAACTCAGTCATTTGTTCTTTTGAAGTGATGGGAGTACCTATTTCAAAATGTTAAGTCGTAACAAAGAAATGGTCAACTACAAATACATAATACTTAAGATGGCGGTAGATTCACATTACTTTCTCTGCCCGTTATCGTTTATTTTATACAGCTTCTACATATTTTTCTTGCGAAAGCTTATTCTTCTATCTACTTCAAGTTAATTGAGATAAAAGTTTACATAAACACGCTCGTTACACAATTCGTTGTAAGTACAAAATTATTCCAAGAAAATTTAGGATAATCATTTTATTTTTCATGTAAATTTTAATACAATCATTAGAACCATTTTTGAAAAAATAAAAAATACCTAAATTTTTTCCATGTAGAGGGTAACTTGGGGTGGGAGGATTTTCTTGAAAAATCTTCGTGGCGCATCTTTGGATGTACTGAAGTTAAATCCCAAATTTTATAGTTATTCAACATTTCGTTTTTGAGTTATGCTGTTCTTTTTGTAAAAAAATATTTTTTTTTTCTATTCTGAGGGGGCTCGTATGTATTTTCTGTAAATCTGTGATATCGAATTTTAAGTGGAATGCCTGCAATACTTCCTCTTAGCTACAATAGGCCAGGTAGCAGCTGGGGCATGAGCAGAGGGGGGGGGGGAGAACTCAAGTGGCTGCACCCCATATATCCAAAGATGTAATATCGAAGCAGTGCAGCCTCATTTTGCTTTCTATAACATACATTATTGTAGGTTTAATATACCACATTGAACCTGTTAATAAAAAAGTAAATAAACTACTAAATATATTTAAAAATATTGAAGAATGGCTTGGAATTTAGTACGTTATTTTGGAAAATTATTATTACATACATTGGTCGGCAAAAGTGATTTAACTATTCGCTCCTTCATTTTACTACGTGCATATGTTAGCATTTTATTCGTGCAGAATATCTCCTGTAGTTGTGGTTAAGTGAATGGGTCTCCTGTAGTCTAGTGGTTAACACAGTGGGAGTCCTGGCTGGGGCGTTTGATCTCTGTGTACTGCTGTTTGCCTTTTGGTCCTGTAAATACAGCGTGATCATTTCAAAGTTACTGGCGTTCTAGCGAAACACATGCACGCGTTTAAGAGGGACAACCGACTGCTCCTCATGGGAAGAAAATCAATCACCACGCATTCCGTACCATTCAATGTAATTCTAATGTCTTGTTGAAAATACGCGAGTTACAGTAAATCTTTCGTTTAATATAGTCCTACAATGTCGAGCTAAGAATAATGTGATTTTTATCTCTGGAGGTGGAGGAATTTAAAACAGAAAGGGTATATAAACACTCCACACTCCCTCCAAAAGGTTGGCAATGAAAAAAAATCAGGCGAGTACTCAGTGAAAGTTGCGGAAGATATTTGAGAATTTTCTAGGCCGTTTCGATCTTTGCTCCAGAAAGATGGACCTCATTTTGAAGAAGTAATTATCTTTATTGTCTGCCCCACGTTGGGCGCCAATTGAAGTTGATTTGTTGTAGTTGTTTATTTATTTAGCTCCACGTATGGAAAGTCAGTTTGAAGTAATTTGTATTATATTTAAATTGTTGGGAACCGAACTTGTAGTAGTTGCAACCGCACGTATAGTACTCGGTTTCCGGTAGCCTTCGCCCCAAATGTACTTTCAGGTGGCCTTTGCCCCAAGTTTAAAAAATATTAACTTTGTAGTTTGACTGTTTCTTTAGATATTATATTTATGTTTGCCTCGGCTGCGTCAGTATTATTGTTAGAGACATGGAAGTCTTGGCAGGGCGTGGTGCGACAAGAATGTAGGCTTACACAGATTTTAAGTTTTTAATTCACTCCTTTTTATTAATCCTTGACACAAATTAAATAGCACTTCACTGATATCGAGAGAGCTGTGAGATTCTTTTACTTACTACTTTATTTAATACGTAAACCTATTTTTCGTCTCACACAAATACGCAATTAATTTCTCGAGGACACATCTTGCATCCGATTACTATCACTGTCTGCAGGCAACTGAACTGATTTCAACCGCCCAAACTTTGTAGATTGTGTATTTCAAGTCTCTGATTGGCTATTCCTAGTCCAATAGAATACCTGCATTTAACTAAAGCTTTTTCTGGTTGTTGATTGGCTATTTTTTAAACTGTCACTAAAATTACATTATTGCTGCTCTAATAATGACTAGTAGCATTTAAACTTCCTTACTCATTATTGCCTCAAGGTTACCTCATTGTTAGCAACTTTTAACTTATTATTCTCACAGCTCCTACATTATTAAATTACGTAATGCATTCACATAACATTATTGAACATGTTTACAATAATATAAGCATATACAATGACTGTAATATACACTTTTTTATATATTGTTTTAGGGTGGGCTGTTATTGAATTTACATATTATATAATTTGCCTGAAATCATTAAGTGTTAAAAACACTACCTCAATTTTCAACATATACTTTGATAAGATGTAAGACGTTTCTTATTACCTCGTTCTAGGTTTTATTGTATGAGATCGTAGACCTAACCTCCGCCATTCATCGCACATGGAGTTTTGTATCTTGCGGAGAGCGCGCCGCCATCTTCCCAGAAAACGTTCGCTGTACGGCCCGCTAGAGCTTCAGCAGGTTTGAAATGGTCCGCACTGTACTTAAAAAGTTATTTGTTCGACACGCTGACCCATAACATCCATTTAATCAATACATCTTTTTGGGTGACGCAATTGATATCCGCCTCCCTACATCGTGAGTTTCAGCATATTTAGGAGTCTAAGTTACATTGTGAATGTACCCGCCCGGAACAAGTGTCAAGTAGTAAACTTTGAACGGGCCATTCCCATGCATACGGTAAGTGTCTAAGAATTGTTGCTTTATATATGTCTCTCTAAAAATGTTCAGTACATCTTCAGTATTTACTTACGTTTTTGAAATATTAACTAATTTATATAAATTTTATTGGTTAAACATAAAATGTAATTCCACTTAAAGGTATGGAACTACGATGTCTCTTCTTTTAATGACATCTCTTAAAACCTCCATAATAAATTATGCTTTAGAATTTTACGTATACTGCAGAGCATTATATCATATCTTGCAAAGTAGAAAAATGCACTAAAATGGCGCATTTGTATGCAAATTATTTTAAAAAATTAGTCAGGACATATAAAAATATCAAGACATATCAAAATTACAACATCACATTTTATTTTAAGAAACGTTTTCGGACCTCTGCCTATAATTTTATAGGAGATCGTAGATTTTTAAAATAAAAAGATAGCAAGAAAACTGAACATGAAAAAAGCTGCCATTGAGTTCGGAATTTAAAGTTATTTAACCGGTATACTACTTTAATAATTAGGTACGTCCAAAACATGTATTGCATGCACTCTAGGGAAATAAAATTTCGCAGTGTTTTATTTGAAGTATACTAACTTTCTTAAAAAATCGGACGTGTTACACTCACATGACTTTCTCTACTCTTTTACAAACTATTTTTACAAAATCTTATTCTCCATATGCTTCATGTTAATCGAGATGTTAATCTTATTGCTAATTTTCTTGTAGTTGCAAGGGGAATTGGTAGTATTTAAGCGATAGTCAAATATTTTAAGAGCTGGTTGTTATGTGGAGTATTCCATTCCCTTTGCATTACCAGGACCAAAAAAAAAATGAATAACGAATTTCCATTTGAGGAAAAGTATAAGTATTGGAAAATTTAAGGGAATAACAAGAAATATCTCGAAAATGGTTCACTCAACAACAAAAATGTATATGACATAAATTGTGTATTTTAACGCGATCTACATTTTTTGTGTAGTAAACGTTTGTCTATCTCTTATGGTTTACCAGTTATGCAAAAGTCGTTCATAATGAAGAATACTTTTGGAGACATTCCCAGAAAATTCGAGATATACATTTCATTTGTCATGAAAATATCTTAAACATATGATAAAAATCGTTAGAGCCATTTTTGAGAAAATTAAAATTTTCGAAAAATGTTCCATGTAAAGGGTAATCTGGGGTGGGGGGGATTTTCTTGAAAACCTTCGTGTCGCATCTCTGGAAGATACTGAACCTAAATACCAATTTTGGTGTTTATCCGACTGTTCGTTTCTGAGTTATGCTGTTCACAGACACGCACACACACACTTGGACATGTTTCCAAAAAACTTTTTTTTTTGGATTCAGGTGGTCTCAAAACATATACTTCCGGTGCAATCGCAATATGTATATATGTATATGTATATATACATTGTAGGTACAGGAAGGTACAGGAGGATGAAGCAATAGCTACATCTTTAAAAAGTGTTTCACTATATACTGGCTTTGAAATTCCACTCACTTCACAGAAACAAAAGGATGTTGTGACACCTAAAACTACCAACATTCAAGATATACATTTTATTTGTCAAGCATATATCTGAAAATGTGGCACTTTAATCAAAATCGCTATAGCCGTTTTTGGGAATATAAAAAATAATGAAACATTTTCCATGTAAAGGGTAGTGACATTTATTTTTTGGTTTGTGCTGTACATACACACACACAAATTCACAGATATTTTCCTAAAAATTCCTTTTTTGGATTTAAGTGAACACAAAACATATATTTCAGTGAAATCTCAATAACCAATTTTTGAATGGAATGCAGTACAGCCTCAGCTTACTGTAGGTAAGTAGTAAAGAAAGTGAATACGTTTTTAGATACATAGTGTTACAAACCAGAATATTCTCACAAATTTGCATGGAAGTGAAGGGAACACATGTTCCCAGTTTTGCCAAATGCAGGAAACCAAAACAGTGCAGCAGAAGACTGCAAACTGTATCCGGCCAGTTGCACACCTGCCTCAGATCGGTTTCATATACCTGAAGACATTAACCGCCAAAAAGTATGACCGCGGTCAATGAGGAGCACGGTAAATGTCTGGGTAAGCACGAACTACTGATGATCAAATGCAAACACTAAATCCAGTATTTTATTTTGGGTCCTACTAAATAGGTTGAAGCTGTAGTCAAACGTTTAAAAAGCGGGTCGCTATGTGCTGACTGAAATTTCACACGCTTTGCATGGCCACTTGAAGGGGTTTAATTATTGCTGCGGTTACACCACGTTTAGGCGTCAATTTGCGGGAGATTGTTTTTTAGGAGTGTTCGCCCCACGTACGGTACAAACTTTCCGGTGGCCTTCACCCCACGTTTACTTTTCCGGTGGCCTTCACCCCACGTTTAAGAATCAACTTTTTATTTTAATGTTTTATATATAATATATGTATACCTCGGCTGCGTTATTAGTATTTTTAGAGCACGTATCTCTTAGCAGGACTGGTACGGCTAAAGAATGAAGGCTTACAAAAATTATGATTGTATTCCATTCCCTTTATTAATACTTCACACGATTAAATAACACTTCACTGATGTATCCTTTGTAGAGCTGTGAGATTATTGTTATTTGCACTTTTTAACAGGTGAACTTTATATTATTCTCACCGCAATAAATGTTTATGTCTCACCTGAACACGTAAAGTACCGAACTGCTGGGGTACGCAATGGTACGCAATCTTGTAGCGTCTCCCACTTTGTAAATTTCCTCTATTTCAAGTCTCTGATTGGCTAAGCCTACTCCAATGGAATACTTTTATTTAACTTAAGCTTTTATCTAGTTTTTAATTGGCTATTTATAAACTGTTTTAAATATTACATTATTATTGTTCCAAGAATTATTAGTAGCCTTATTAAACTTTCTAATTTATTGTTGTCTCAAGGTTACCTCATTAATAGCAACTTTCGGCTTCTACTTTATAATTCTGTTTGCTACGAAAGGTATCTTGATTCTATTCTCACAGCTCCTACATTGTTAAACTACGTAATACATTCACATAACATTATTATACATGTACATAATAATAATAATACATAATACAATGACTGTTACATACACTTTATATATTATACACATATTGCTTTAAGGCGGGTTGTTATTATATTTTATATTATATAATTTAACTGATATAGTTTAAGCTATAAAAATACTGCCTCAAATTAATGACAACGAATGTCTCGGAGATGGTTAACGCCATACAAATCTTAGACATAAATTGTGGGTTTTAACGAACTCTACATTTTTTTATAATAAATTAATATATCTCTTTAGATTTTCCAGCTATATAAAATTATTACAAGGTTCACTCCGAATGAAAAGGACTTCACGCGTTTTTCCCAAGATATAGCCTTTATTTGTTATGTGAATATAGGTTTAATCAAGACCGTCTAGCCAGTTTTGAACAAATAAAACATAACGAAACATTTTCCATACAAAGAGTAGTTTGGGGTGGAAATTTTCTTGAAACTCCTTTTGTCGTATATTTAGAAGATACTGAAATTAATTACCAAGTTTGGTATTTATCTGAAGTTTAGTTTTTGAGTTATGCTCTCTACGGACGCAGCTTTTTATCTACGTAAACGTGCTTTATTTTTTGGATTCAGGAGATCTCTAAACATGTATATTCGGTGATATCTTGATATAACATTTTTCTGTAGAATACAATGCTTTTCTATCTCCTAAGTGCATGGTACAGAAAGTGATAGTCTGTAACTTAGTATCAACGCTAGTTTAGGGATGTTCATAAGATGCAACAAGTCTTCGGTACCCACGAAACGAAAGCCCCTCAACTTTTTCTTAGTTGCTGGAAGGAGGAAAATGTCACATGGGGATATCTGGGCTGTACGACGGTTGGTTGACCAATGATTTCACTTGGGCGCATTTAAGCCCTCATCTCCGCAAGAACAAACGAAGACGGACGATCTGGTCAGTGATGTCTACAGACAGGGTGGTGTAAAGGGTGGATAAAATATTCACACCATGAATAAAGAAAAGAGTTTGGCAAAAAATCTACTCAAAATTGAAGCATTTTACCTGCCTACTTATCTATAATAAAACTGTAACCGAAACTTGTCGCAGTTCTCAATGGCTTGTGTTATCTTATTTGTTGGGTGCTTATTGTTTAATTATTTTTAAATTTGGGTTCTTTGTCCTCCGGCTAGCTATTATAACTCACTCGAGCAGGTGTCTCTAAGCAGGGTGTGTAAACGGAAAGGAGTTGTTACTAAAAGATAACACTGATAAAAAAATTTGAATCTAAACTTTTATTGCCGTCACACTTAATTAATAATTGACATATTTAACCGTTATACACGCCTGACTGAAACTGTGATATATCCGAATATAACTACAGTCGTTTTAGTTGTCGCGCACCAATTACTTCGCGTACTTTACATTTTTGTAACTAACTCTGCGACGTGCACCTCGTGAGAGATTCTTCCGAACTGTATGACACTTGCTTATGGCTCGAGAATATATACTCCTTCACCTCGAATTGCCTAAACATTATAATATAACTGCTATTGGTTACCGAATTGCGCCCACGTTAGCGTCTGTTTTGGTCAGCCAATCACTGCTACTAACATATATGCTCTAGGGAAGATATTCCCTCCATTTCTAAAAAAAAAGCACGCTACCCTGACGTCATTTGTTTGTCTCTTCTTAGTGATAAACAACTCACCCCCTCGGTTTATTGTTACCCACTTCTATTGTCAGTTTCAGTTAGGCCGTGTAAACTTATTTCCTAACAATACTTATGGCTAACAAACATCTAAAATCCTGTACATACAATAATATTAATTTACGCTATAATCACTCTGGCATTCACAGCATGTTATGATATAAAATAATGCCTCAAACTTTTCTGGTAATGTTGGATTTTTAATGAAAAAGAAGTGTGCGTGTGCGCGCGCGCGACTATGTGTATGTTTACTTCCTCATTAAGAAGGCCAAACCTACAGTTACGGAATTTGATATATCCGTTTCTTTTTTGAATGACGCGACTGGCAGCCCGCCGCTCCCACTGCACTGCTGTGTGAACCCCTTCATGGAGTAGTGGAGAACCAGCCCGTGGTTTTTCTCCTAAATAATGTTATTGATGCAGAGCAACATGAATAGGTTACGCTTACCTTTCGTATTAAAAGGTGTTCTAAATGATACCCCGCTCTATCTATACACACCTGGTACCTGTTGAACACATTATTGAACGCTCGACGAATTTCTGCATCGGAAACTTTGGAAAACGTACGCCAGATTCTGTCTTTCTAAGTCGTCGAGCGTGTAGGAAGTTGTGTATAAATTTCATCTTTAAACATTCCCTATGGATTATAGTTACGGATTTAAATCTGGAAAGCGAACAGGCCAGCCAGCTATCTATCATGAAAAACATGATTACATCGTAATGCTAGGCAGTGATTTTCTTGGCCTTCTTTCCATGGCAGCCTATACCTCATTAATTTCATTAGAACCACTTGAAGTCGTTTATTTTTTACTAACACGGACCATGTCTTTTAAATGTTTCTAACAAACCTGAATTTATTACGAAAGTGACATCAAGGGAATTGCTATGTAAATTCAAGTCGACAGACCACATTGACTATTCGAACAAAACCTAATACAATAAACACACGCTGTTCTGTAGAATACACCACGACAACTACACAAAGGTTCATGTAAACTCATTCCACCATGCCAAACAACATTAGACTGACTATAATTGATGTTACATTCGGTAGGTGCGTGAGCTAGGCTAACTCAGGGCAAGGTCATTCAAACCGATAACCTTTAGAGTCAGACCCGGCGGCAAACTGTCCCGTCATTCAAAATAAATCCAATACTTTAACTCCCACTTCTTACACCACATACTCCTCCTTGGAAATGTTTTCGTTACTTTTTAGTTTCACCAAAACTGTTCTAGCTATTGTGATAAAATATAATATATTTGAGATATTTTATGAAAAATAAAATGTATATTTTGAACGTTCAGTGCTGAACTGTTTAGACTGTTCGTTCTGAATTTATTTTGTATAATTTTGAATAACTAGGAAACGTAAGACAGACAAGAGCTTACTGCTATAAAAGAAAAATCTGATGTATTGCATCCACGTAACTTTTTCTATCCGCTATCATTTTTGGTGGGTATACAAATTATTCTTACGAAAGTTTATTTTTCTATCTACTTCATTTTAATCCAGGCAGACCTCAACAGAAACAGCTAGACTACACATTTCGTTAGGATATAAACGAATCAGCAACAGTCAAATGCTTAAGAATTGGACGCTATATGCTAGCCTTAAAATTTCATACTGTTTCCATGCAATCTCGAGAAACAACTGAAATTCGATGGGACAGAAGGAATGACAAAAATATTCACCTAATCGAACCATTTAAAACGGATATCTCAGAAATGACTGATGCTACGAAAAAGGTTATTTGAAATAAACTATGTGTTTTAAACAGATCTACATCTTTTTAGCGTGGTATATTTCGTCTATCGCTTAACGTTTACCAGTTATACAGGATTATACTACATTCTTTCCGAATAAAGAGGACTTCCAGACTATTCTCAGAATATTCAAAATATAGGTTTTATTTTCATGTAAATATCATTAATATAGGTATTTTAATCAAAATCGTTAGAGGCATTGTTTTTTAGAAAATAAAAAAATTCAAAAAATGTTCTGTATAAGGGTAGTTGGATGGGGGGATTTTCTTGAAAATCTTCGTGTCGTATCTTTGGAAGCTAGTGAACCTAAATACCAGGTTTGCTATTTATCCAACTTTTCATTTTTGAGTTATGCTTTTCACAGACACACTCAGGCGGAACCTTTCTTAAAAATGGCCTCAAAACATGTATTTCCGATTAAATCTCGGTATCGAATTTTTTGGTGGAGTGCAATATGTCTACCTACTATGCACCAGGTAGAGAAAGTAAAAAGCTGATTGGTAAAAATATGGAATTTATGTCCACACAAAAAGGTTTGGTATTGAACATTTCCAATATATTCGCTATTGTTTGAATTTGCTAATACTTTTATCAGTTCATGAAATACAAACTCACCATCCTGTTGATTCCTGTGAGATCATTGAAAGAGTGTGAAATGAAAGGTAAGGTATAAGAAACTTGTTTATTACTTTCTCTACTACGTATAGTAAGTAGGGGAAGTATTGCATTCCACTCAAAAATTCGATACCGAGATTTTACTGGAAATGCATGTTTTGAGGCGCACTGAATGTATATAAAACATTTTTGGAAACATTCCGTGTGTGTGTCCGTGTGTGTGTCTGAGTGTGTGTGTGTGTGTGTGTGTGTGTGTGTGTGTGTGTGTGTGTGTGTGTGTGTGTGAACAGCATAACTCAGAAATGAACAGTCGGATAAACACCAAACTTGGTATTTTGGTTCAGTATTTTCCAGAGATGCGACACGAAGGTTTTCAAGAAAATCCCCCACCCCAGATTACCCTTTACATGGAACATTTTTCGAAAATTTTAATTTTCTCAAACATGGCTCTAACGATTTTGATTAAAATACCATATATTTAAGATGTTTTAAGGACAAATGAAATGTATATCTCGAATTTTCTGGGAATGTCTCCAAAAGCATTCATTGTGAACGACTTTTGCGTAACTGGCAAACCATAAGAGATAGACAAAATTTTACTGCACAAAAAATGTAGATCGCGTTAAAATACACAATTTATGTCATATACATATTTTGTTGGGTGAACCATTTTCGAGATATTGCTTCTTATTCCCTTAAATTTTCCAATACTTGTACTTTTTCTCAAATGGAAATATGTTATTCATTTTTACTTTCTCTACTACGTATAGTAAGTAGGGGAAGTATTGTATTCCATCCAAAAATTCGATGCCGAGATTTTACCGGAAATACATGTTTTGAGATCCCCTGAATCCAAAAAAAGCATTTTTGGAAACATGTCCGTGTGTCTGTGTGTCTGTCTGTGTGTGAGTCTGGGAACAGCTTAACCCAGAAACGAACAGTCGGATAAACACCAAACTTGGTATTTAGGTTCAGTATATTTCAGAGATGCGACACGAACGTTTTCAAGAAAATCCACCCACCCCAGATTACCCTTTACATGGAACACTTTTCGAAAATTTTAATTTTCTCAAGCGTGGCTCTAACGATTTTGATTAAAATATCATATGTTTAAGATATTTTCATTACAAATAAAATGTATATCTTGAATTTTCTAGAAATGTCTACAAAAGTATTCCTCATTGTGAACGACTTTTGCATAACTGGTGAACCATAAGAGATAGACAAAATTTTACTACACAAAAAATTTAGATCGCGTTAAAATACACAATTTATGTCATATACATTTTTTTGTTGAGATATTGCTTGTTATTCCCTTAAATTTTCCATTACTTTTTCTCAAATGGGAATTCGTTATTCATTTTTTTGTCCTGGTAATGCAAAGAGAATGGAATACTCCACATAGTAACCAGCTCTTAAAATATTTGACTATCGCTTAAAGCCTAGCAGTTCCCCTTGCACCTACAAGAAAATTAGTAATAAGATTAACATGAAGCATATGGAGAATAAGCGTTTGTAAAAATAGTTTGTACAAGAGTAGAGAAAGTCATGTGAGTGTACACATCAGATTTTTTGCACTTGCCACTAACACAGAGATACCCCATAAAGCGTACTTACATCTCTGAGCCACAAAAGAACCAATGCAGACTGGTTTCGTGGACGATTCATAGCTGACCTGAGCAACTGTAATTAAGATGGACAAGACGTTAAATATCTAAAAATACTGTCACTCTTGCCTTACCCTGACTCTAGTCGGAAGTTTGGGGTTTATTTGAAGTTCATGCCCTAACCCCATGAATCATCCTGTCGCTGTCCTTGCTAGGATGTGCGAGTCATTTTAGCCGATTCTTGCAACTTCTCTGCCGCATCAAGTAGAATTTCTTTCATCCTTGTCGTCATATATGTAAAGTTTAGTTCTGCCATCCAGTCTCTGAAAAAGGTCAAAGAATACTAATTCTAAATAGCTATATTACAGCTTACAAGACTTCAACATTATGCAGCTTCAGTTACTTATGTGATCAAAAGTATCCGGACACCCCACAAACATACGTTTTTCATCTTAGGTGCTTTGTGCTGCCACCTACTGCCTGGTACTCATTATCCGCGACCTCAGTAGTCATTAGACATCGTGAAACAGCAGAATGGGACGCTCCGTGGAACTCACGGACTTCAAACGTGGTCAGTCGACGGTCATCCAATACCATTTTGTGGATTTTTTTCACAATTTATGGTGTGGTCACCTCATTTGGTCGACTACTGCAATGTTCGTCTTGGCAGCTCGTACTGCCTCGCTTAAACTCTGTCACTCAATATTTTACTGTTGTAAACGAAGGAGCAGACTCCCCCAGAGTAGAATCTAGCTCAGCTTTAACATTAGTTGGACTAATACCTTTCAAATGAAAGTATTGTATCACATAACGATGACCAGTTTTATGCATGTTTACAAATTCACTGAGAGAGTTCACTATTAATGGCTGCCAAACAATTAAACTACGCAGCATCGTCAAACTTCAAACTTAAGCTTCAAAAGTGTGGTACTTTCTACCATAGTCGTGTGTTTGAAACAACAAGCTCTGACTGCCCTCGTATGTTCACACGGCTCGCTCTACAACCCTTAGCATGGCCTCCTTCGGAAGGGAAGTAAACCGGTGGTCCCGTGTCGTAGATTTACGGCACGTAAAAGAACCTCAAGCCTGATAAGAGGCCTCTGAGCAAAATTACCGGTCTTTCACGCCCAATATAGAATGGGACGCTAAGGACCACAGCAGTTAAAGAGCGTCCATAAATAAATCTCGATTTAATTTAATTTCGGCTCACTATACCTTTGACAAATTCTATACATTCATTATAAATTATATAATTCACATACGCTACGTTATTCAGAATATATTTTTGCCAAGAAAGTGCTTTAAATTAGGCAAAAAGTGCTTAGTAACAACCACAGAGGTTAGAATGCAACATGCGGAAACAGTATTCAAATGTTTGTGGTAACAAGCTTTTGCAATTGAAAGAAAAGAAAGGAAGGAAAAACAAAAATACAAGTATCGGAAAATTTTAAGCATTTCCGATAGATGACGCTTAGGGAAGGTTTAAACTTCAAGATGTAATATTGCTACGAAAAAATGACAAGAACTGAGTATTTTGATGAACTCAACATTTTTCCTGTAATAAGTTGCTTTATATCATCATAGGATTCCTGTGTATATAACATTTAAAAAATCAAGAAAATAAAACGACCTTACAGGGTATTCACAGAAAATACAGTATTTTATTATCATGCAAATTATCTTGAACCCATTTTAATCAAAATCATTGGAGCTATTTTTAAAAAAAAATTAGAACAATTTTTCCATGTAACGGATATTTTGGGTTGGGGAGATTTTCTTGAAAATCGTTATGTCGCATCTTTGAAGATAATGGACTTCAATATAAATTTTGGTATTTATCGGACGTTTCCTTTTTAGGTTATGCTGTTCACACATACATATACAAATGCGCGGATCTCTTTCTAAAACTGCTTTTTTTTTATATTCAGTATGTATGTCCAACGAGTTCTCGATATCCAGAAAAAGTGAAACATGAATGAAATCTATACACAAAATAACACTAGAATCGAAATTGTTCTAATAATATTTGGATGAACAATTAATACTAAACTTGTGTAATGGACTGTGTTGAAACAAAAATCGTATTTTTGAGGTGTGTGTTACCTTTTTAGGCAAGAATGGGCAAACCGATTGTTATGAAACTTGATATATAATACACTTGATGTCCCACTTTGAATATAGCCATATGGCATGTTAATTACCTACTTGCCCCTGAGGGAATGGCTTCTAATGGGGCGCAAAAGCAAAAGATCGAAATACCTCGTGTGTAGTTACGTTTTTAAATGTTATGCAACGAAAGTTTATAAGCATAATATTTCCGACAGGTTTTGTTATTTACAAAATTTCGATACGATGAATATGTTAAGGTTATACGATTTTTTCGGTACTATTATTCGCGTACTTAAGCCGGTTATCACGAGAAACGTATACTCGTAGTTCCGATTACATCACGTGCATGCGTAAGGAAGAGGCACAAGTTTGTGTACTTCCCTTGTATTTTAATGTTTATTAACACCTCAAAAAAATCTGATGTGTTACATTCACATGACTTTCTCTACTCTTGTACAAACTATTTTTACAAACGCTTATTCTCCATCTACTTCATGTTAATCGAGATAAACATTTGCAGACTCTATCTTATTGCTAATTTTCTTGTAGATGTAAGCGGAATATATATTTACAAGGGCAATATAGAAAAACAGTAGCCTTTAAGCACATACATATCTCTTAATAGCTGGTTGCTAGATGCAGCACCATTCCCTTTGCCACAGAGTAATACTCTTTGCATATCCAAAACAAAAAAATGAATAACGAATTCCCATTTGAGAAAATAAATATTGAAAAATTTAAGGGAATAACAAGCAATATCTCGAAAATGGTTCACTCAACAAAACAAATGTATATGACATAAATTGTGTATTTTAACACGATCTACATTTTTTGTGTAGTAAAATTTTGTCTATCTCTTATGGTTTACCAGTTATGCAAAAGTCGTTCACAATGGAGAATACTTTTGGAGACATTCCCGGAAAATTTAAGATAAGCGTTTTATTTGTCATGAAAATATCTTAAACATATGATATTTTAATCAAAATCGTTAGAGCCATTTTTGAGAAAATTAAACTTTTCGAAAAATCTTCCATGTAAAGGGTAGTCTGGGATGGGGGGATTTTCTTGAAAACCTTCGTGTCGCATCTCTGGAAGATACTAAACCTAAATACCTCGTTTGGTGTTTATCCGACTGTTCGTTTCTGAGTTATGCTGTTCACAGACAGAAACACACAAACACACACACGGACATGTTTCCAAAAATACTTTTTTTGGATTCAGGGGGTCTCAAAACATGTATTTCCGGTGAAATCTCGGTATCTAATTTTTGGGTGGAATACAATACTTCCCCTACTTACTATACGTAGTAGAGAAAGTAAAAAGTAGTGCATTACAGCGAGAGGGAGAAATGAAGAAAAAGCGACAAGGGGGAGTTAGAGACTGGAAATGGAAAAGGATACAGAGAAGGGGAAAGTGGGAGAGGCAGAGAGGGAAAGGGAGAGAAAGAATAATAAGAGATTGGAAAAGTGGGAGATGGGGAGAGAGTAGAATTTCTGCAGTTAACGCAATGACACGAAATGAGCTGCAAGCTTACAGTTAAGGAATGAGAAACAAGTAGACACAAATACTAATGTTAGAAATTACATTATTTGCCAAGTTAAATTTCGCACCTCCTCTAACAGACGACCCCTGTTCACTCTCCTACTACTAGATCCAAAACTATTGTAGCGCCAGACGGACGGTTTTCAAGAATGAGCGGGGCGTGGCGCTGCCGGCCTGAATAATAGACATTTCAAATACGGCTAATGAAATCGAATTGAATTGGATGTAATGATTGAATTGGGACAACTGAGTTTATTGTATAGATTTTATTGCTGCTCTCACCAATATATGGTTTGATTTACTGAACCTTTTATGCGCGGCCACGTTTCCAACAACTGCATTGATAATACTTTGAAATTTACCCTAATTCTGAATGAATTTCTAAGTTTTTAAAATGTTATTTTGTTGAACGGTCATTTCTCTGTTATTTTAAATATTCCTCTGCTTTACATTTCCTTATCGAATATAAAGCATTTATGTGCAAATAATGAGTGGTGTGTGAAAATAGCCAAGAGAAGAATTACTGAAGAGGACGCGAATAATTTTGGGCTTAGAATAAGGGTGCAAACGTAGTCCAGTGCTATTTAATGTATTTATAGATGATACAAGAGATAAAAAATTGAATAAGCATTTACCAGTTAGTAATAATAAGGAAACGCCGGGGTTATTGTTTGCGGATGATCTAGTGGCAGGTTCCCTCTCAGTTGTGGGGCTAAGTAAAGCTATTGAAGCAATTGGCACATACTGTAAAGGTTGGGGGTTGAGAATAAACAAAAAGAAATCTAAAATCATTATTTTTAAGAAAGGATATAAACTAAGAAAGACCGAAAAGTGGTATTTGGAAGGAACGGAGCTGGAAGTAGTGAGGACAATTGACTTCTAGGAGCAAGGCTCAATAGTGCAGGGGATTGGGGAGAACAGAAGACAAAAGTACTAGCAAAGGGGAAATAAGCAATACAGGTAATCAGAGCATGTGTGAGCAAAATACCAGAAATGCATACTGCGTGGCTAGAAGGGATATATGCATAGCATAGTGGTGGAAGCAAGGATGTTATACGCAGCAGAGATATGGGGGCTGGAAAAAGGATGGGAACATGTAGATGCTATACATAGGAATTTTTGCAAAATAAGCTGGGATTACCAAGGAGTTCACCGAATGGAGTAGCACAGGCAGAACTAGGGAAGGTGGAGCTAAAGGTAAAACGGTAGAAAGGGCAATCAGAATAAAACTATTGGAGGAAAATGAGATCCTAAAGCAATACTTGGTTGCAAAGGAGAAAACGGGGAAAAAGAAACTTGGATGCACAATATACAGACAACATTGGAAAAAATAGGAATGGGGGAAATATGGACAGAAAGAAACAACAAAAGTAAGGGTTTCTGGAAAGAACTTACGACAAGAGTGGAGCATATTGAAAAGAAAGAAATTATAGGTAGTTTCAAGGAAAAAAGGTCATTAATAGATTATAGATATTTAAAAACGGAATGGGGGGAAAGAAACATACCTCGAGGTATGGCACAAAGAGGCCAGAATGGGGTATGTATAGGCGAGGACAGGTGTAATGAATTTAAGTGGTCTAACAGGAGAAGAAAGGGAGAGAGATGTAGTGGATTACATGACAATTGACAAATTCTGGAATGCGAGGACACGATAAAGAAACAAGGGAATTTAATACTAGAGAAATGGAAAAATTTACCAATAGAGATAAAAGATTTTTAATACAACATCCTGAATATATGGAGAAAGCAGGAAAATATTTAGGAAAAATTATTTAAACTGGTTAAAAGAGACGTGAAGCAAATTGGAGAAAATACAGAAAAAGGGTAACAAGGCAAAAAAGTAAATAGTGAAAAATTATATTTCCCCATTACATATACAACAGAATGTTAAATATAAGGAGAAGAGAAATAATAAGCAACTCCATTATTGTAAACATTGTATAAATCGCATGTAAGTTCAAAGTAGACAATAAATCAGTCATTCATTTCCTTATCGGATTTCTCTTGAATGATATGACAGGCAGCCCGCCGCTCCCGCGACACTGCTATACGAATCCGATCGTGCAATAGTGGCGGACAGATCACTGTTTCTCCTCTAGATAATGCTAGCGATGTGCGAAACAATCTGAACATTTAAGCTTACCTCTCGTTATAAAAGGTGTTCGAAATGATGCCTCTCTGCATCTATAGAAGCCTGGCACTTGTTGAACAAATTATTGAATGCCGACATAAGAATATCACTGCCAACTGCCGGATGCTGCCTTCTAATTCGTAGAATATATGGAAACCTAGATCTTTGGCTCTCAAAGTTTCTTTTTGTCTAACACGGAGTCTGTTTAAATATTTCTAACAGCTTATAAATGTGTTAAGAACAGTGACATGACAGAATTTCTATATAAGTTCAAGCTGAGAGACCACATGTGACTCGTTCGAGTAAAACTTAACACAATAAACACACTGTTCTGTAGTATACGCCGTGGTAATTACCGTATACACAGGTTTATATAATGTTATTCCACCATGCCAAACAGTGTAACACTGAGCTGCGAATTCCGATAGTTTCCGTAAGTACGTAAGCGAGGCTATCTCAGAGCGAGGTCACATTTAACCCGTTACCCACTACGCGGCGCCAGCTGCGTCATCAAGACAAACCCAATAGTATAATAATTCTTGCACAACGCCATTTAAAAATGCGTTAATCCTTATGATAAAAACTGCGCTACGAGGCTGGTTTCCTATTAGTGTATTTTCTCCTTTTCATTTGTACAATTGCAGCATGAAATGTTTTCAATTGGCATTGCGTATAAAAGCACCGTAGGTAGTCAATATAAATGCAGTTTTTCCTATAATATATCACTCAAATTGTGCAGCAATGAAAATATATGACTCTATAGGCTTCATTTTCAGTCATGTGTAAATTGCTATTATTCTTCCTGTTCAAACCATTGGACTGCTAGCAATTAACAGAAATTATTGGCAGACATCCACTCAAATGATTCTTTTTTGACATTCTCTTTTCGCGAATGCAATAATTTTTCTTTTTCATCCACTGGTGAAAACCAACAGATCAATGCACATATGATCTGAATGTAATCATAAAACTATTTTTAATCTCAAACAAACATATCAGAACTCAATGCATAATATTGCGAACGCAGGTGAGATGTAAAGTTATGCCCATGATTATGATCTTTTTTTTAAAAAAAAAAAGTTTTATTTAGGGTCGTTTTAACCTTCCTAGGTTTTGTCACGACCTTTCATGTACAGTTGTTTACATTATCGGGTACAGTATAATACTTACACGTTACGTATGCATACAGGTTACATTTTTGTTAAATGTATTGATGGATATGAATTAAAATGATCTTGTTTTCGTTAATATCGTAATCTAATTATCAGAGCCTTCTAAAGCCAATTCCCCCTCAAAAAAATTTGATCTGTTGCACTCACATGACTTTCTCTATACAAACGCTTATTCTCCATCTACTTCATATTAATCGAGATGTTAATGTTATTGCTAATTTTCTTGTAGAAGCAAAGGGAATTAGTAGGCTTTAAGCGATAGTCAAATATTTTAAGAGCTGGTTGCTATGTAGAGCTTCCATTCTCTTTGTATGTTCAGGACATAAAAAATACAATAACGAACCCCCATTTGAGAAAAAGTATTAGCATTGGAAAATTCAATCAAATAACAAGGAATATCACGGAAACGGTTCACTCGACAAAAAAAGTATAGGACATAAATTGTATATTTTAACGAGCTCCACATTTCTATGTAGAAAAATGTTGTCTATCTCTTTCGGTTTACCAGTTATGGAAAATGCATTCAGAAAGAAGAGGAACTTTTGGGGAACCTTCCCAGAGAATTCAAGATATACATTCTATTTGTTATGAAAATATCATAAATATATGATATTTTAATCAAAATCGTTAGCCATTTTGAGAAAATCAAAATTTTTAAAAAATATCCCATGTAAAGGGCAGTCTGGGGTGGGGGATTTTCTTGAAAATCTTATGTCGCATTTTAGAGATACTGAACCTAAATACCAAGTTTGGTTTTATCCGACTTTTCGTTTTTGTGTTATGTTGTTCACAGACACACATACCTTTTTCTAAAAATGCTTTTTTTTTTGGATTCAGGAGGCCTCAAAACATGTACTTGGTGAAATCTCAGTATCTAATTTTTGGATGGAATGTAATACTTTCCCTAATTACTATACATACTAGAGAAAGTAAAAACCACAATTTTCAAATGTTTATAGTATTAGCATGTCCCTATCGTGATCTTTAAAACAGATTCCAATGTTAAATCAAAACTGTGTAATTTCTGCTGTAGCAGAAGCCGATATTTTATCTGGTAGGTAAAGTAAACTTTCACAGATGGGTCCCAAGCTTTCCCCTCGTGATGCAGCTAATGGGTTCGGAATATAGGATGAGTTTGTTTAAAGTTCTATACAATATCTGTACAATATTTTTTTTCGACGATAGTGCTATTACATTCCACCCAAAAATTCGATACCGAGATTTCACCGGAAATACATGTTTTGAGAACCTCCTGAATCCAAAAAAGCATTTTTAGAAAAAGGCCTCTGTGTATGTATGTGTGTCTGTGTGGATATGAACAGCAAAACTCAAAAACTAAAAGACGTATAAATACCAAACCTCGTATATGATTCATTCATTCATTATCTGTTTACCCTCCTCTTATGTAGGACTTACAGACGGGTGCCTGGGGTCAGAGGCCCGTCGAGGAGCAGACACTCATGGATCAGACAGAACATCCAGGATGGGTGATCAGCCCGATGCCTGGTATGGGATGAAGGAAGTGGATGAAGTGAAATGTTGGTGAAATGGATGAAAGGAAAGGTGATGATGGAGCAGTTGGTGGAATGAATGGCGGGGGAAACCGGAGAACCCGGAGAAAACCCACCCAGACGCCGCTTCGTCCACCACAAATCCCACATGCAGGTCCCTGGGATTGAATCCAGTCCGCCTCGGTGGGAGGCGAGCGGTCTAACCACTCGGCCACGGCGCCGCCACGTATGTGATTCAGTATCTCTCAAAAATGCGACACGAAGATTTTCAAGAAAATCCCTTACCACAGACTACCCTTTACATGGAAATTTTTTCGAAAATTGTTGTTTTCTCAAAAATGGCTTTAACGATTTGGATTAAAATATCATATACTTAAAATTTTCATGACAAATAAAATGTATATTTTGAACTTACTGGGAGTGTCCCCAAAAGTCCTCTTCTATCTGAATATCTTTTCCATAACTGGTAAATAGTACGAGGTAGACAACATTTTTCTATACAAAAAATGTAGAACTCGGTAAAATACACAATTTATGCCATATACTTTTTTGTTGTTGAGTGAACTATTTCCGAGACATTCCTTGTTATTTGTTTGAATTTTCCAATACTTATACTTTTTCTCAAATGGGAATTCGTTATTTGTTTTTTATGTCCTGATAAAGCAAAGAGAATGGAATACTCCACGTAGCAACCAGCTCTTAAAAGATTTGACTATCGCTTAAAGCCTACCATTTCCGCTTGCACCTACAAGAAAATTAGCAGTAAGATTAACATCTCGATATCTCGATTAACATGAAATAGATGGAGAGTAAGCGTTTGTAAAAATAGTTTGTACAGGTGTAGAGAACGTCATGTGAGTGTAACACATCAAAGGTTTTATCCACTTCCCGCTCATGCGGTATTTCAAGTGAAATTATATATGCTATTATATTATGAAATTTTTGTACTCCGTGCATTTTACATTTTTACCGCAGGCGTAAACAAAAATTATTTAAACCTCCAACCATAGGTTTGTATGTTTATTGTTGCAGACATGTACTATTATCCTATTTATTGTTGAATTTAAATCTTACCGACTTTACTTCTGTTTATTTATTTATTTATTAACATTTACATATGGTTGAATTCATGCAGCATTTAAATATATCTCTTTCGGTGCAAGCAGCCATCTAACCTTCAGTTGTTGAAAGGCTTGTCAACACTAGCAAGCGTGACTAATCGATCACCAGTTCGCAGAAGAGAGCGCGCTCGATCTTGATACTGCTTTTGAACAGCTGATATTAATTGATTTTATTTTCGTGTAAATGCTTCTACTATTCACTCTCGTCGAAAAAATAACATACATTACACATGCGATTAGTGCTTTCTGCAAAGATGCACCTACCGCACTTATATCGCAATATACTACAGTAAAACCTGCCTTCAACCTGCCCTTGTTAAACAGAAATCTGTCTTAAACGGAAACTGACTTGCGGAACAACGGAAATCGAAGTACGCCTTTTAATGGAAACTTTCCAGTTTCGGAATGCAGAGTTTAGAAAATTTTCAGGCACCCTGTGAAAGTCTGCGTTATCTGTTCTAAGTACGTGATGTTTAAGTTGAAACATGACCATTTTAAATAACGGTCCGAATATTGAGAAACCTTTCACATTCAACCTTCACTGCATAGTTAACAATAAGCACGGCTGATTGTCTTTTATTCTTGTCTCTTCCCTTTCCATTTCCTGCTCCAATTACTTGTCAGACAGCATAGAATACAGTTCTAACACTACACCTGTAAACTTACATAGGTGATGATTTAGTTCAGCAGTAGTTACCATGGCTTCAAAAACAGAGTTGAGCTAGATCTTAAAACGAGAGTGAAAGTGATTTATGCTAGTGAACGTGATAAATTGAGTGTAAACAGATCAAGAATGTGTTCAACTTAGGCAATACTCAAGTTTACGAGATTCTAAAGAGGAAAACAGAAATTCTGAAACTGTGGGAAAGTTGTGCTAATGCAAAAATAAAGAGAGAACTTAAGAAAATTGAAAACCAGGACATTAATGAAACAGTGAGGGAGGGTTCGTTAGTGTTAGGGGAAAAAAATCACCGCATATCCGGACTTGTTACAGGAATATGCTAAAAAGGTAGCTGAAAAACTGGGTAAGACTGAATTCAAAGCATCTAATGCATGATTGGAGAGTTTCCGCAAGACATTATATAGTTTTTAACGAACTTTGTAGTGAATTGAATGACGCTAATATTGAAACCATAACGTACGTACCTTTTTTATCTCAGTCTGTTCTATATGTTTATGGTTTAGTTTTGTTAATATTGTCGTAGCCTCTCTTCTAAATAATACTCAAAATGATGGTGATCTACTCGCTTGCAAAGGGGTATCGAGAAAATTAACAAACTCCTAACATGGCGAGGCTACGACGAGGGACGCAGCTAAAGAAAGTATAGAAATATTATCAATCACTGACAAAAAAGGGACGCTACATGGCTCAAAAGGAAGGAAGGAACTCTACACTATCATAATTAATACAAAAAGAGAATGGATGGATGCCAATTTAATAAATAAAGATGGATCTCTTACCCTTTACATTATTAGCCCCCATGTCTGCCGGGCGAGGTCGCCATGCGTGCCTCACACGGAGATGGCAGTTCCACGTCCTTGCTACTCGAAGGTTGCCAATGACTCTCTTGTCCCAAGTAACGCTACTAAAGCGTCCGAGACGCCAAACAACTCATCCCCTCCTAAGATTCCTAGTTCCCCCTACCCAAACTCCAACTGCCATCTCGAATCCCGGTGACCAGAGAGACGTATGTGCTATAATCTCTGCATACGTCACATCATCCTAGGCCTACCTTAGTCAAACGGAAACCTATCTTTAATGGAAATTTTCGAGAGCCCCGTTCAATTCCGCTGAAGACAGGTTTTACTGTATTTATTTTCTCCGGTAGTT
Organism: Deroplatys truncata; assembly: GCA_030765065.1. NCBI lineage: Eukaryota > Metazoa > Arthropoda > Insecta > Mantodea > Mantidae > Deroplatys > Deroplatys truncata. Next base: position 75,430,456 of record CM060982.1, on the reverse strand, counting down.
ACTCATTCTAGGTAAGAAACATTGCATTCCATCCAAAAATCCGGTACTAAAGTTTCACCGAAAGTATACGTTTTGAGGCCCTCTGAATAAAAAAGGTAGGTGTATGTGGTGTAAATAGAATTAGTCATAAACCAAATTTCGGATAAATACCAAAGTTCAGCACCTTCTAAGGAAGTAACACAAATATTTTCAAGAATATCTATCCACCGCAACTACACCTTACATGGAGAATTAATTTTGCGTTATTTTTGAGTTTCTCAAAAATATCTAACGTTTTTTTAAACACCATATGTTTAATATCTTTGCATGAGAAACAAAACGTACCTATGTCTTAAACTTTCTACGAATAGCCATACTTTTGTATAACTGGTAAACCCTAAGGATAAACAAAAGCTCATACATATAAATATAGATCTCTAAGAGGCACAAGTTATTATTTGTGGTATTAACCATTTTCGTCATATTACTTTCTCTACTACGTATAGTAAGTAGGGGGAAGTATTGTATTCCATCCAAAAACTCGATACCGAGATTTCACCGGAAATACATGTTTTGAGATCCCCTGAATCCAAAAAAAAGCATTTTTGGAAACATGTCCGTGTCTGTGTGAGTGTGTGTGTCTGTGAACAGCATAACTCAGAAACGAACAGTCGGATAAACACCAAACGAGATATTTAGGTTCAGTATCTTCCAGAGATGCGACACGAAGGTTTTCAAGAAAATCCCCCCACCCCAGACTACCCTTTACATGGAACATTTTTCAAACATTTTAATTATCTCAAAAATGGCTGTAACGATTTTGATTAAAATATCATATGTTTAAGATATTTTCATGACAAATGAAATGTATATCTCGAACTTTCGGGGAATGTCTCCAAAAGTGTTCTTCATTGTGAACGACTTTTGTATAATTGGTAAACCATAAGAGATAGACAAAATTTGTACCACACAAAAAATGTAGATTGCCTTAAAATACATAATTTATGTCATATACATTTTTTTTTGTTGAGTGAACCATTTTTGAGATATTGCGTGTTGTTATTGCCTTAAATTTTCCAATACTTATACTTTTTCTCAAATGGGAATTCGTTATTCATTTCTTTTGTCCTGGTAATGCAAAGAGAATGGAATTCTCCACATAGCAACCAGCTCTTAAAATATTTGACTATCGCTTAAAGCCTATCAATTCCCCTTGCATCTACAAGAAAATTAGCAATAAGATTAACATCTCGATATCTCGATTAACATGAAGTAGATGGAGAATAAGCTTTTGTAAAAATAGTTTGTACAAGAGTAGAGAAAGTCATGTGAGCGTAACACATCAGATTTTTTTTTTTGTTATTGGTTTCAATTTTCAAATACTTCACACTCATTTGTTTCTTTCTCGCGATGTCATGCAAAGAGTATGGAATTTCAAAACCAACATATACCGAATCGCTTTTTAAATATTTGACTACCGTTTAGCCTGCATTACCTTCTATCTAAAATTAAATGTGTAATGAAGGTATTTCTGCAAATTTCATCTCCATTAACATGAAACTGATAAAAGAATAAGCTTTTAAAAATGGTTTGTAGAAGAGGGGACAGGGAAAGTCATGTGAATGCAACACTAGATTTTTAGTTTCTACATCGCTTACATATGTATGTTAGGAGGAAATCTCGTATTCCATTAAAATATTGATATTAAGTTTTTCACTGGAAATGCACGTTTTGAGGTCTCCTATGTGTGTGACCACCAAAACCGAAAAAATCTAAAAATCGGATAACACAAGTCGTATTTAAGCCAGCATCTTTCAAGGATGCAACCGAAGATTTTCATGAAATTACCTCAATCCCAAGCTAACTTTAACAGGTTTAAAATGTTACAAATCAAATAGAATTGACATAAGGGTATGAAAAATAAAATGCACACATATATTGAATTTTATGGAAATTGCTTGTAACGATCCCTTAATTTTAAATGGCTTTTGTTTAGGATTTGATTACTTGAAAATAGTAAATTATAAACCAAAACAATTAGTTCAGGAAAAATGCACATCTCGTTTAAATATACATTTTGTGGCATTTTCTATTTCCGAGAAGTTCCCGCTATTAGCTTGAATTTACCAGTATTTTAAATAACATTTTTTTTAATGTCTAAGTCGTTTTGTTTTTCCATAGATTCCAGTAGGGGAGGGATTGTAGTGAGGGCGCTGCCTACCCTTAGCACTCGTGGTACTTCTGATGTTACCAGAGGTACGTCGGGCCGAATACCTGAGACTCTCCCAAAGGGGAGTTGTTCGATTTGGGTTGGTCTCGACGGGACAGCGGTTCCCGAAAGTCCAAACCCATGGGAAACTGGATATGTCTGGGCGGTAATGCCCAGGCGGGGATGAGAGACACCTCCACGTCCTCCGGTACCAGTCTGGAGAGCTGGGAAATGGCGTGCTAGTTCAGTGTTGACCCTGCCGAAGTTCATTAGCAGTCTTCTCTGCTGGAATGACGAGCGTTAGTGGCGTCCACTTCCGTCCCTGCGAAAGTGCAAGGAGGCCTTCTTAAGAAACCAGATATTGGCCTAATGGAAACACCCACGGAGAGGAGAGCCTTTTGGTGCTTTTCCTTAGGCTCAGAAGGGAAATATCGGCTCCGGGTAGAAATTTGCCTGCACTGTTTCTCCCTAGGTAGCATGCCTGCGTTTTTAATAATCGGCTGTCAACTTAAACGTTTGCCTTTATACTCACTGAAAAATGTGTATTGAAACTATGTCGGGAAACGTTTATAATATTCAACAGAAAATACACAGACAAGCAAGTCCTTTTGTGAATAATTTGTATAACAGGTATGAAAAAATGTAATCATGGGAAGAGAAAATCATGTGAGTGTACAATCACATTTTTGTTATAAAATTTCTCTAAGTTTTTACTTTCTCTACTACATAGAGTAAGTAGGGGAAGTACTGTATTCCACACAAAAATTCGATACCGAGTTTTCACCGCAAATATATTTTTTGAGACCACCTGAATCCAAAAAATCTGATGTGCTACACTCACATGACTTTCTCTACTCTTGTACAATCTAATTTTACAAACGCCTATTCTCCATATGCTTCATGTTAATCGAGATATCGAGATGTCAATCTTATTGCTAATTTTCTTGTAGATGCAAGGGAAATATGGTAGCTTTTAAGCGATAGTCAAATATTTTAACGCTGGTTGCTATGTGGCGCATTCCATTATCTTTGCATGTCCAGGACATAAAAAAATGAATAACGAATTTGAGAAAAAGTATAAGTATTGGAAAATTTAAGGAAATAACAAGCAATATCTCGAAAACGGTTCACTCAACAAAAGAAATGTATATGACATAAGTTGTGTATTTTAACGCGATCTACATTTTTTGTGTAGTAAAATTTTGTCTATCTCTTATGGTTTACCAGTTATGCAAAAGTCGTTCACAATGAAGAATACTTTTGGAGACATTCCCAGAAATTTCGAGATATACATTTCATTTCTCATGACACTACCCTAAACATATGATATTTTCATCAAAATCGTTAGAGCCATTTTTGAGAAAATTAAAATTTTCGAAAAATCTTCCATGTAAAGGGTAGTCTGGGGTGGGGGGATTTTCTTGAAAACCTTCGTGTCGCATCTCTGGAAGATACTGAGCCTAAATACCAAGTTTGGTGCTTATCCGATTGTTCGTTTTTGAGTTATGCTGTTCACAGACACACACACACAGACACACACACAGACACACACACACACACACACACAGACACACACACGGACATGTTTCCAAAAATGCTTTTTTTGGATTCAGGAGGTCTCAAAACGTGTATTTCCGGTGAAATCTCGGTATCGAATTTTTCGGTGGAATGCAATACTTCCCCTACTTACTATACGTAGTAGAGAAAGTAAAAAAGCATTTTTGGAAACATGTTCGTGTGTGTGTCTGTGAACAGCATATCTCAGAAACGAACAGTCGAATAAACACCAAACTTGGTATTTAGGTTCAGTATTGTTCCAGATATGCGGCACGAAGGTTTTCAAGAAAATCCCCGCACCCCAGATTACCCTTTACATGGAACATTTTTCGAAAATTTTAATTTTCTCAAAAATGGCTCTAACGATTTTGATTAAAATATCATGTCTTTAAGATATGTTCATGAGAAATGAAATGTATATCTCGAATTTTCTGGGAATGTCTCCAAAAGTATTCTTCATTGTGAATGACTTTTGCATAACTGGTAAATCATAAGAGATACACAAAATTTTACCACACAAAAAATGTAGATTGCGTTAAAATACACAATTTCTGTCATATACATTTTTTTAGTTGAGTGAACCATTTTCGAGATATTGCTTGTTATTCCCTTAACTTTTTGAATACTTATTTTCTCAAATGGGAATTCGTTATTCATTTTTTTGTCTTGGATATGCAAAGAGTATTAATCTGTGGCAAAGGGAATGGTGCTGCATCTAGCAACCTGCTATTAAGAGATATGCCTATGCTTAAAGGCTACTGTATTTCTGTATAGCTCTAGCAAATACAAAACAAGGGGAACATAGTATGCCTTGAGCGATAGTCAAATATTTTTAGAACTGGTCGCTATGTGTAAAATGTAATTCTCTTTGCATGTCAAAAGATCGTTTCTGCAAATGTTTATCTCGATTAATAGGAAATAGATGGAGAATAAGAGTTTGTAAAAATAGTTTGTACCAGAGTAGAGAAAGTCATGTGAGTGTAACACATCAGATTTTTAGGAACCTAAAGCTGTTAAAAATGGTATACAATATCAGCAACTCTTCTCGTATTCGTTATTCAATTATTTAATTATGGATTCAGATTGGAAATGAACGTGTTATGCGACGTTTCTATGGTAAACTAGTTTGATGTTTTGATTCATTTCTGTGCGGCCTTAGGTAGTTTAAGGTTTTTAACATCTTTAACGGTATGTTAACAGTTTTAAGGAGTGTAAACTAATAATGTATTACTTCAACTAAACTAATTCCTTTCTTGTATCGACATTTCAAGTTTGTCTACGAAAGGGATTAACCATTTCACTTACAAAGAAATGAGTAACAATCTTTAGTATTTGCGTAATTAATTATTAGGCCATTTAATGTGCTAGAGAAGAAATACTTGCACTCAAGTAGGAATATTTTGAAAACAGTGATTTTTGGTACGGTATGTATTATGAAAAGTTGACGTGTTGAATGGAAATGCATCCCACTGTGTATAATTTGTGGAGGTTATCTTTCCGCACGCCCGCACGCAGGTACCAGCGAGTGCCAGCGAGGGTCTGTGCGTGACAGTGAAGGGGAATCAACCAAATAATCAATCATCTTGACAACGTGCCGTTTACCGGGAAAAACTCTTAATCTCGCTGGAGAATGCGTCATGCATGTTGGGGGTGAACTCTAAGTCTCCTGTAGGAGCGCTCCCAGCTCCAGGGTTTTCAAAGTATTTAATATTAACAAAATTGATGTGTTAAACTCACATGACTTTCTCTATTCTGAGAAAGGTTAATTTTCGGAGGAGTTGTATTATATTTCAACTGTTGTGGAGCCGAACTTGTAGTAGTTGAACCGCACGTATAGTAAACAGTTTCCGGTAGCCTTCGCCCCAAATGTATTTTCAGGTGGTCTTTGCCCCAAGTTTAAAAATATTAACTTTGTAATTTGACTGTTTCTTTAGATATTGTATTTATGTTTGCCTCGGCTGCGTCAGTATTTATTTTAGAGACATGGATATCTTGGCAGGGTTGTGGTGTGACAAAACTATAGGCTTACACAGATTATAATTTTACTTCACTCCTTTTATTAATACTTGATACGATTTAAATAGCACTTCACTGATATAGAGAGCTGTGAGATTCTTTAATTAATTACTTGTACTTTTTACACGTAAACTTATTCTTCGTCTCACACGAATACGTATTAAATCTCTCGAGGACGCACAAGCAACGCACCCAGTTATGAGCACTGTCTGCAGGCAACTGACTTGATTTCAACCGTCCAAACTTGTAAATTTTTGTATTTTAAGTCTCTGATTGGCTAATCCTAGTCCAATAGAATACCTTCATTTAACTAAAGCTCTTTCTGGTTGTTGATTGGCTATTTTTAAACTGTCTCAAAATTTACATTATTGCTGCTCTAATAATGACTAGTAGCATTTAAACTTCCTTACTCATTATTGCCTCAAGGTTACCTCATTGTTAGCAAATTTTAACTTATTATGCTCACAGCTCCTACATTATTAAATTACGTAATAAAGTCACATAACATTATTACACATGGATACAATAATATAAGCATACGCAATGACTGTTACATATATTTTACAAATTATTACATACACGCATTGCTTCAAGGTGGGCTGTTATTGAATTTACACAATATATAATTAGACCGAAACATTTAAGTGTTAAAAATACTGCCTCAAATCTTCTACAAACTATTTTTACAAACGCTTTTTCTCCATATGCTTCATGTTAATCGAGATATCGAGATGTTAATCTTATTGCTAATTTTCTTGTGGATGCAAGGGGAATTGGTAGGTTTTAAGCGATAGTCAAATATTTTAAGAGCTGGTTGCTATGTGGAGTATTCCATTCTCTTTGCATTACCAGGACAAAAAAAATGAATAACGAATTTCCATTTGAGAAAAAGTATAAGTATTGAAAAATTTAAGGGAATAACAAGAAATATCTCGAAAATGGTTCACTCAAAAAAAATGTATATGACATAAATTGTGCATTTTAACGCGATCTACATTGTTTGTGTATTAAAATTTTGTTTATTTCTTATGGTATACCAGTTATGCAAAAGTGGTTCACAATGAAGAATACTTTTGGAGACATTCCCTGAAAATTCAAGATATACATTTTATTTGTCATGAAAATATCTTAAACATATAATATATTAATCAAACTCGTTAGAGCCATTTTCGAAAAATGTTCTATGTAAAGGGTAATCTGGGGTGGGGAGATTTTCTTGAAAATCTTCGTGTCGCATCTCTGGAAGATACTGCACCTAAATACCAAGTTTGGTGTTTATCCGACTGTTCGTTTCTGAGTTATGTTGTTCACAGATGCACAGACACACACACACAGACATGTTTCCAAAAATCCTTTTTTTGGATTCAGGGGGTCTCAAAACATATATTTCCGGTGAAATCTCGGTATCGAATTTTTGGGTGGAATACAATACTTCCCCTACTTACTATACGTAGTAGAGATAGTAAAAAGTAGGTAAACCTGAATTTTATGGACGATTTGATATGTTTCTGATACTTGTATGACATAATTGCGGAAGTGAAGCGACAAACTACGAATGAAGATAGAATGCAATGCAGTCCAGATAGTTCGAGCAAAACATTTAACACGCAACGTCACTGCAATATGCATCCCTGGCTCCTAGTATTTCAGTGCAGCTTATACAGTGAGTATGAAAACAACCAGTGCTATTTATATGTTATTGTAATATTATACCTTATTGATTCACTACAGTTTACATTGTGGATTAGAGGCCTTCAGTGCAATTTACAACAGACCAACGGGCCTGTCATTATCTTCGTGAAACCTAACACTTGTCGATCGGCTAAAATTCACCTTTAACCTTACCTGTGCCTAGCTGTTGCTCATCGGTTGTCAGTAATCTCTGCGTTAAATTAAATTGAGTTTTATTTATGGACGCTCTTTAACTACTAAAAACCTTCCAGTCATTTTGCTCATTTCGACAGGAAATTTTACTTGTAATATTGACACTTGCCGCTTAGTGATACAAGACGTATACAAGTACTGTGACTTCAAAAAGTAGACGTCTCCACTTAAAACTATTTTTACAAACGCTTATTCTCCATATGCTTCATGTTAATCGAGATATTGAGATGTTAATCTTATTGCTAATTTTCTTGTAGGTGCAAGGGGAATTGGTAGGCTTTAAGCGATAGTCAAATGTTTAAGAGCTGGTTGCTATGTGAAGTATTCCATTCTCTTTGCATTACCAGGACAAAAATGCTTTTTGGTTTCAGGGGGTCTCGAAACATATATTTCCAGTGAAATCTCGGTATCGAATTTTTGGGTGGAATACAATACTTCCCCTAATTACTATACGTAGTAGAGAAAGTAAAAAGAACAACAAAGTGTAATTATTGGAAAACTCAAAGAAATAACAAGGAAATATCTCGAAAATGGTTCACTTAGCAAAAACAATGTTTATGACATATATTGTGTGTTTTAACGAGATCTACATTTTTATGTAGTAAAATTTTGTCTATCTTTTGCGGTTTACCAGTTATGCAAAAGTCGTTCAGAATGAAGAGGACTTTTGGGGACATCCCCAGAAAATTCAAGATATACATTTTATTTGCCATAAAATGTCTTAAACATATGATACTTTAATAATAATCGTTAAAGTCGTTTTTGATAAAATAAAAATTTTCGAAAAATGTTCCATGTAAGGGTTGTTTGGGGTAGGGGATCCTTCTTAAAATATTTCATGTTGCATCCCTGGAACTATTGAATCTAAATACCGAGTTTGGTGTTTATCCGACTGTTCGTTTTTGAGTTATGCTGTTCTCACACACACACACACACACACACACACACAAGATATATACACGGACATGTTTCCAAAAATGCTTTGGATTCAGGACACCTCAAAACATACATTTCGGATGTTGTATGTTTTCACAAAATCCCCTCACCCTAAGCTACTCTTTACACGGAACATTTTTAAAAATTGTTAATTTTCTAAAAAAATGGCTTTAACGACTTTATTAAAATAGTATATATTAAAGAAATTTGTATGACAAATAAAGTGTATATCTTGAATTTTCTGGCAATAGCCTGTAAAATCCTGTTCATTCGGAAAAAATTCTATATAAATTTGTTTTTATGTCCTGGACATACAAAGAGAATAGAATACTCCACATAGCAACCAGCTCTTAAAATATTTGACTATCGCTTAAAGCCTACCAATTCCCCTTGCATCTACAAGAAAATTAGCAATAAGACTAACATCTAGATTAACATGAAGCATATGGAGAATAAGCGTTAGTAAAAATAGTTTGTACAAGAGTAGAGAAAGTCATGTGAGTGTAACACATCAGATTTCTTCTCATTCATATGCCGCCGTTAACTTCTTAGGTCACATCGGCGGTTTTGGCTATGGACAATTGATCATTGGCAATGATTCACTCTTATTTGTTGTGTTTTTCGTTGGGTTTTGTCTTTAAATTCACACATATCCATATTCTTTCATACTTCCGGACTCTAGCGATGATTGAGAATAATCCTAGCTAAAGAAACATTCCCACCTCCAGCCAGAAATCGAACCCGGTACCTCTGGATCCACAGTTCCCAGAGGCAGTCTTTTACGTTTTAAATTTTAATTCGCTTTTGCTGCATTCACCGATTCTAATTAGCAGAGTAGTTCAATGTAAAGGCTGCGAAGGGTTACTTCACTGTCACGTTATTAGACATTTACTTGGACAGTAAATTAAACTGGGGAACTCAAACTGCCAGTTCATATATAACGTTAATAAGAGTGACCCATCCAATGAGAAAGTGAAAAAATCTGATGTGATAAACCCACATGACTTTCTCTAACATCTATCGTTTATTAGTAGGTATACAAACTATTCATACTCAAGCTTATTTTTTCATCTACTACATTTTGAGCTAAATAAACCTTTGCAGAAACAGTTGCATTACACATTTCGTTATAGATACAAAGGAAACAGCGATAGTTAAATGCTTTGAACTGGACGCCATACGCTGGCCTTAAATTCCATATCTACTGTTTCCATGCAATCGCCAGAAACAACTGAATATTGACAGACTTCAAGAGAATGACAAAATATTGAGCAATTCGAACCATTACTACGGGTTTCTCAGAAATGGCTTTGCTACAAAAAACTTATTTGAAATAAATAGTGTGCTTTGAAGAGATTTAAATTTTTTGTGCAGTACGTTTTTGTTATCGCTTAACATTTATCAGTTATACAAGATTATACAAAATTCCTTCCGAATGAAGTGGACTTTATAGGCTATTCTCAGAAAATTCAAGATGTACATTTTATTCATAATGTAAGTATGTTTAATATATGGTATTTTAATTAAAATCATTACAGCCTTTTTTTTTAGAAAATAAAACATTTGGAAAAATGTTCCACGTAAAGGCTAGTTTGGTGTGGGGGATTTTCTTAAAAACCTTTGTGTCGCATCTTTGAAAGGTATTGAGCCTAAATACCAAGTTTGGTATTTATTCAACTTTTTTTAGTCATGCTGTTCACAGACATTGTGAACACACAAACACACACACACAGACCCTTTTTTCTATAATTTTTTTTCATTCAGAGGCCTCAAAACTTGTATTTCCGGTGAAATCTCGGTATCGAATTTTTGGGTGGAAAGCATTACCTTCTCCACCTACTATTACGTGGTAGAGAAAGTAACTCTACTGGAGCCAGACTAATTATTTTACAGCAAAACAGGAAAGGTGATTAGAATTATGGATGGTATAAAATAAATTCAAACTTGCAAACCATATATTAAAGATCTTAACATAATGACTGCACCTTAACTTTATATTTTACCTATATTATTGCATATTAAAGCAAATTATTATTATAACTTGAGAAATTACCTATTACAATACGAGACAACGGCATTTTATAAATAATGACGGTGCAAGATTAACAAAATCTCAAAGGAGTTTTAAACATATCGGCACAAAATATTTTAATATACTCCACCAGCCGTTGTAATAGTAAACTTAAGAAGACTAAGTTATAGCTCGAGAAACAAAGCTTTCTATAATACGAGGAATTCGATTTGACAAACATTGATGATAAAACCTATAACAATGTACAACTTTTATATTCCCAACTCAGTAATGCTGCAGATTACATGAGCCTTTACCCCTTTCCCGGAATGTTCTGTATGTTTTCATTTACTTGTAAGGGCCGATGGAATGTTACTTGTATTCACTTATGGGAAACGGTCACGAGTAGGGGCTAAGAATGATGAATTCAGCAATACTTTGTTAACACATATGTATATGGCAATAACGTGAAGCCTCAACCGCTCTCTACTTCTATCGTCCTTTTCTACTGCAAAGTAAACCCCGACAGTTGCAAATAGTAGTGTCTGGACAGAAATTCGAAAATTAAGAATATAAAGGTAACGAAGGTTTTAATTAATTGGCCGTATATAGGGCAAAATTGGAAAGGTAGAATCAGTGAAATATTCAGTGCGAAAACCAGGTTTTGAATCGCTGATCTTCGACTTACGTGCCGCTACTCTGACCAACTGTATTACTATGACATCATGCCGGAACATTATATTATCTAACTGACTCGTATTTTTCCACAAGGCGTTCTCAAATTCATTTTGTGATGACATGCCCCAAAGGCAATTTACAATTTCATAAGCACTATAAGTCCCGGGTAAATAAATTCGAGTACACTAGATTGCTTTGTCATTATAGGACAATCATGATGAAGAGGTCATAATGCAAACACATTTTAACTTAAAAATACCGTATAATTTTAAATATCAAATATAATGTTATGTTTTTATTTAAAGTAAATCATAATAAAATGTTACTGAGTTGGAAACATTGGGTGGGTCCTATCCTATATCAACTTCCACTCGTCAATCCAACATGTCCCTGCAACCATTATGTTCGCAGATGTGGTGGACTAGAGCGTTTCTATTGTTGCTCCTGGCATTAGCACCAACTCACTCATTTCTGTATCCCAGAGAATCTCCGTCAAGGGATGTCCGCTCCTTGGATGGTATCTGGAACTTCAGAGTGTCTCCAATAGATGATCTTGCGCTAGGCTATAGAGAGACGTGGTACTCTGCCGATCTAGCTCAGGTAAGTTAGTCTAATGGTGGAAAATGTTCATCCATGTACATGCCCCAGAAAATATTCCTCTCCGCCTCCAAAAAAAGAAAGAAAAAATCTATAAGAAAAATTAAGATGCAATAAACTGTAATTTTAAACAACAAACAGTATTATAGTTCACATTATGGCGTTTTTCAGGACTTTTAATTTTACTAGTTTTATAATTTTTGTGAAAATTTCACAGATTTTCCAAATTTTTCTTGTATGGCGTTTACAAATTATTTTATGCAATCCTAGCAATATAAAAAGTTGTTATGATGGTTAAAATCGGGCATTTTGCGTCTTTCTTGCACGGGTGCAACAATGGCTGTTTAACAACAATGACGTAATACATCTGTTGAAACGTATGCATTTATAATTATTTCATTTTAATTCCTTAATTCTAAACCCTTCTTAAATACCACCCTTGACTCTTTTTTATATGAATTGGCAGTGGAAACTACTACATTTTGTCTCAAAGATCAAACATTTGCCTATTTTGCATCTAATAAGCCATGCATATATATAACAATCAAACTCTTCATTAATCAATATGCCAAGTCACTATATATAAATTTAGTATTAATTTCTGCTTTTAATATAGGTTATGTGTAGTTTTCTCTTACACAAACCTTTCGTTCTTGGCTGAATCAATGAAAACTTGTGGAAAAGCTGCAAACCTGACGTACACGATTAAGAGATTGATCTTAAAAGTTCTTGACTTCCTGCATATTTATGGTAAACAAGTTAAAACATATCTGTTTTGCTCTTTGAAGCCGGAATTATAAAGGCAATAATTATCATAATATTATGAGAAGGATAGCGATATAAAATAAGTAATAATATATTTAAAATCAGTGTATGTATAAAAAGGAGAAGCGTTGTGAAAATTGTTGACTGTAAAAGCGACAGAAAGACCAGACAGGCACAGTTTTGTTAATTAGGGACCAGCCTCAGGTAGAAAGGGTAAATACCATTGAAGCAAGTTTCTCCTGGTAACAGCCGAGTACAGCTGCACTTAGCCTGGTGAAGGCCACTCCAAGTTTGAGGGGAGAGAGGGGAAGTTTAGGCGTTGGTTTTCCTTGTAGCGCGGTGGTGAAAGTCAGTCTGTCCTGAGTGCTTGGAGAGAGCAGGATGACATTCTCGTCGTGTGGAGAAGAATGGTGGTGAACATGCTAGAGGGTAGAACGCTTAGCTGTAGTTAATATTCTTCGGTCTTAGTAAAGACAAAGTAACTTCGTATGCATTTAATAGTGATCGGCAAACCGCAGTATTATTTTAAATACTGAATAAAAGTGTTCCAAGACAGCGTTTGCGTGTTTCTCTGCACACACCCACGCATACCCCGAGGTTATGATTTCATGCTGGAGCAGCCGTGGTAAAAGAAGAACAACTGGAAGGAGACAAGCGGCAACCGTGAGGCAAAGGTTGTGCTTCATTGTTGGAGGACGTAGCGTGGCTGCGTCATCTTTTACAATCAAAAATTTATCATAATCTCTCTCAAAAGATTGTTTAGATTTCTGTGTAATTATTTGCGTTTGTCCTTTCTTAAATAATTCTAAAAGAATAGCTTAAATTTCAGTCCAATTATTATTCCCTTCATTCGTGTTAAAAGAAAATAACAAGCAAGCTTCTCTCTGTCGCTATGAAACTTCTCGGCAAACAAGTAAACAAAATTAAATTTACTTACATAATTTTGGAATTTATTATCAACTTACATTGCTAAGACTGTATAAAACGTTGTATACCTCCAACTCCTGTATATCGTTTAGTATGACGCTCCTCGTCGTCCTCCGTGGTGTAGTGGTTACCATGACCTCGTTTCGTAGATTTATGGCACGTAAAGAACCTCAGGCCTCTGAGCAAAATTACCGGTCTTTCACGCCCAATATAGAATGGGACGCTAAGGACCACAGCAGTTAAAGAGCGTCCATAAGTAATACTCAATCTAATTTTTTTCTACACGCCAAATATTCACTTGTAACACAGTCTAAAATATTATTAATTTGGTACATAAATATTACATGCGGTTGTTTCAAACAGACATATATATGTAATATTTGATGCAGCATTTCCTTTAGCTAGCAAAGCTACGTGTATTCTCGGTTCGGAAAACTTCCACTCAACCTCATTTCGGAAGGGGTCGCCTACATAATTAATAGATTATGCCCGATTTTTTGTTGTACCGATGTGAACCAATTTTAAACGTGTAAACAAATTTTGTCAAAACTCTTTTATATGAAAATTCAACTTGTATATTCAGTGATTCGCCCCAAAACTGAAAGTTGTAGGAGTCTCTCCATATAAATTGACCTTATTTTGTACCTATTTCAAACTAATTTGAAATATGTCGACAAATTTGTTTCAAACTCCTATCTGCTTCGTACTTACATCTCTTGTCGAGTTGTTTCATGCGTACGGACAGACGGATAAAGTGAGGCTATTAGTACATTTAAGTTAATTTCCCACAAGAATGTTTGTATACGTTGTTCACATGCTATTATTAATGAAGCTAAACGTTTAACACGGAGTAAACTGAAATTGTTCACAAGTGCCCATAAGCTCCAATGTTAAAAATTCACCCATGGTGTGACGTCATGAAAGCTACATGCGGTTCTGATATTAACACGGTCATGAAGGTAGTGACAGGGTCCACATATGACATGAACAAAACTAACTTTGCCGAGGCAGATGGCTTAGGCAGTAATGTCTGTAGCTCGCGTTCAGAAGATCACGGGTTCAAAACTTGCATACCAATCAATCTGACTACTTTTTTCGTGGCTTCCCTCAATCACCGGATTATATATTGATGACTACAAACCAAAGTTTCACTCACAGAACAAACAAAACAAAATAAAAGAAGAAGAAATGAAATGAAACACCGTAGACGACTACGACACTAAGATCATCATAGTGATTATCCTCATAGCAATCTTATGATTGCAAAAACCCCACCTACCTATTAATTCAATACCAACAAACCAGATACATAAGAAGGACAATTATGCAACTCAGGCCGTCTAGAGCCTCTGCCACGAAAGAAGACGTCATAATCACATATGCTGGCCAATCAGCGGTAGTCTATTTCATAGTGCGTTTATTGCTTCCTGTTTAACAGTGAAATTTGATAATTTTGAACTATAAATCTACTAGTTTTATGCACACCTTCAGGATTCGGACTCTGAAGGAACCCAGCAACAAAGAATAAAGTAACAATGTCGCCCGCTTCGCGTCAAACTGCCAAGTGCTTGACCATTCCCCTTCCTCTTCATTGTAACTGTGTGTGCGGCAACTGTCATTTACCGCCTTTACTCGTAACGAAGATTATAGCACAAGGAATATCCGCTATACACCAAATCGTGTGAAACAAACAAATTACACGTAACCGCTGCGATACGACCTATCTATCGAAGCTTGAATACCTGGTATATCTACCTTTTGAGAAGCTGGAAGCTAATTCGGTACTTACTGTTGCAGACAGGAGATGTGATCCCCATGCCGGTACCTGCCAGTTATAATGACATAACTGAAGAAAAGTCTATCAGGGACTATGTGGGGATCGCCTGGTACGACAGAACGTTCTTTGTTTCGAATACCTGGCGGAGTGACAATCTCGATGTGTGGCTGCGGTTTGGCAGCGTCCACTATGCTGCAGATGTGGTAAGTACAAAGCTATGCCAATCATACAAAATCATTTATACTTCCAGCAGTGGTTATCGTCTTATTCTTTAAGTTTTACTTTCTCTACCATTACTTATAGCAAATAGAGGAAATATTCTATTCATCCAAAACTTCCATATAGATATTCACCGGAAATCTCCCCTAAACACAAAAAGAAAGCATTTTTACTTTCTCTACTATATACTTAAAGTAGACGAAGTATTCTTTTCGATGTGGAAATTTCACTGGAAATACACATTTTCAGGCCCTTGAATAAAAAAATTATAAAAACGTTCACGTATGCGTGTGTCTTTGAACACCACAACTGAAAAACGAAAAGTTGGTTAAATACCAAACTTGTTATTTAGGTTCAGCATCTTCCAGAGACACGAAGATTTTAAAAAAAATATCCACCACTCTAAACTATCCTTTATATGGAAAAATTTCTGTATTTTTTATTTTCTCAAAAATGTCCCTAACGATTTTGATTAAAATACCAATCATATAAAAACTTTTGCAGGACAAATAAATATGTATATATTGAATTCTCTGGGAATTGCGAAGTCGTCTTCATTGAGGATGAATTTTTTATAACTTAAGCCGTAAGAGATAGACAAAAGCATACAAAACAAAAGATGTAGATCTAGTTGAAACACTGAATTTATGTCAAATTAAATTTATCGTGGCGTTAACCATTTCCGATATATTCTTTATTATAGGTTTCAATTGTCAAATACTTCCTATTTTTTCAACTGCAACATCAGTATCCGTTTTTCTCGTGATCTTTCAAAGAGAACGGAATTTCAAAGCCATCACAGAGCGACCCTACTTAAAACATCTGACTATAGCTTAAGCCCTTTAATTTCCTTATTCCCTTTGTAATAGTTTTTGGAAGAAGGGGTAGAGAAAGTCATGTAAATGTAACACTTAAACATTTTTAAAAAAACTTTGTGTGTCGTATAGACAACATAACTCAAAAATGAAAAGAATTCACCAACGTTCAATGGTACTACAGGAAAAATGTTGAGAAAATTCCTCCACCTCAAACTAAATGTTCCAAGGAAAAGTTTTCGTTTTATTTTCTCAAAAATGTCTCTAATGATTTTTATTAAAATACCACATGTTTTAAGATATTTTCCTGATTAATAAGCTGTATAATATCTTCAATGTTTTACAAATAACCTTTGAAGCGCCTTTCATTCAGAAAAAACTTTGTATACCTAAAAAATCATAAGGGAGAGGCTAAAGCTTACTACTTGAAAAAATTTGAACTTACTAAAGTATACAATTTACGTAAATAATTTATAAATTATACAAAATTCATTGAGCATAAAAAGAAATTCTCAGGCTATTTGCAGGAAATTTAAGATATGCATTTTATTACTTTCTCTACTACGTATAGTAAGTGGAGGAAGTATTGTATTCCACCCAAAAATTCGATACCGAGATTTCACCGGAAATATATGTTTTGAGGCCCCTGAATCCAAAAAAGCATTTTTGGAAACATGTCGGTGTGTGTGTGTGTATGTGTGTGTGTGTGTGTGTGTGTGTGTGTGTGTGTGTGTGAACAGCATAACTCAGAAACGAACAGTCGGATAAACACCAAACTTGGTATTTAGGTTCAGTATCTTCCAGAGATGCGACACGAAGGTTTTTAAGAAAATCCCCCACCCCAAATTACCCTTTACATGGAACATTTTTCGAAAATTTTAATTTTCTCAAAAATTGCTCTAACGATTTTGATTAAAATAACGTATGTTTAAGATATTTTCGTGAAAAATGAAATGTATATCTTGAATTTTCTGGAAATGTCTCCAAAAGTATTCTTCATTGGGAACGACTTTTGCATAACTGGTAAACCCTAAGAGATAGACAAAATTTTACTACACAAAAAATGTAGATCGCGTTAAAATATACAATTTATGTCATGTACGTTTTTTGGTTGAGTGAACCGTTTTCGAGATATTGCTTGTTATTCCCTTACATTTTCCAACATATGCTTTTTCTCAAATGGGAATTCCTTATTCATTTTTTTTTGTCCTGGTATGCAAGGAGAATGGAATACTCCACATAGCAACCAGCTCTTAAAACATTTGACTATCGCTTAAAGCCTAGCAATTCCCCTTGCATCTACAAGAAAATTAGCAATAAGATTGACATCTCGATATCTCGATTAACATGAAGCATATGGAGAATAAGCGTTTATAAAGATATTTTGTACAAGAGTAGAGAAAGTCATGCGAGTATAACACATCAGATTTTTTTCATGTAAAAATGTTAAACATAAGATAATTGGATCATATTTTGATAAAATAAAAAATAACGAAGCATTTTTCATTTAAGGTATAGTTTTGGGTGGAGTATTAGCCACTTTTCGATCATGAATTATGGTGTTTACCCACATACACAACAAACCTTTTTCTAAACTGTTTACTTTATTTATTCAGGGAGCCTCAAAACGTGTGAAATCTCAGTATCGAATTTTTGGGCGGAATGCAATATTTCCCTTACTTAGTATAGATAAGTAGCACAGAAAGTAACAACTGACTTACGATACGCGAACAGTTGTGTTTCGTTTTCCATATTCTGCCTGCAACCAAGTCGATATTACTTATTTGACATTCCTTCTAGTAAAAATGCAACGCAATGTAAGCTCCTTCTTGCACCAAAACGTTTAACTCTTCATCTTTGTTTGATATCAAATCTTCAGCTTTGTTGATGTCAATGTCGTACGACTGAAAACAACTTGCAGTTTTAGGAGAAGTCATGTGTCAACACCAATTTTATGTAGGCAGATTCTGCCCGACTGGTAATTAGCAGACTGTAAATATAGCTGAATATTCCAGGAAACTGTGACTCCTGCTATGACTGTGTTGTTTAAAAGTAATTGTGATGCAGACGAATTGTGGGAGAGCATGCGTTCTTTACACAGTGCTTTGATGGAATACAAGGTTCTGTGCCCCAACCATGTTTGTCCTATTGGAGCTAGCAGAGAACTAAACAGAAAATAAAAATGCCAATATATAGTAAGTACGGTAGAAGCGCACCTTTAACCAACAATGATGCATCAGCTGAAGGAAGATCCCAGACAAGTTTCGTTTACTGGAATTCTGCAAATCACACAAGCAGTCTTGCCCGGTGTTGTCTCTTGGTTTAATTCTATTAATAGCATACAGAGCTCTCTCGCACTAAATTTTTCTCTTTCATATCTCCTTGATCGTAGTAAATAAAGCAAATGGAAAGAAATTTGAGAGCTGGAGATAATGTAAACTTTACCTCTTGTATTATATATACCGATTATACTGTCACATAGTACAGACTCACGAGTCGTTTTCTAAAAATGCTGAAATTTGTTATTCAGTAACCCTAAAATATTGAATTTTTGGGTGGAATAAATCTTCGTGCTGCTATAGATAGGTAATAGAGAAAGTAAAGTGGTTTAACACAAGTTGTATATTTTAAAAACCTTTAAATGTTTATGAATTTCTTCTTTTATCTCATATGGCTTCACAGTTTAAAAAAATCAGTCAGAATGAGGGTACTACTTTCTCAGCTTAATCATAAAAAATCGACATATTTTTTATTCATCATTTGAATATTTCAAGCATATTATATTTTAATGAAAATCCTTAGAGCCACTTTTGAGAAAATAAAAAGTAACGAAAAATGTTCGTGTAAAGTTTTGGGATGGGGGATTTTATTGAATCTTTGTGTGGCATCCAAGTTACATACAAAATTTTGTATTCATCAGACCTTTCGATTTTGAACAATGCTGTTCTCTCTCAGATCGCAGCTTTAATGTAATACAACGGATAACTATTTAAAGTATGAATAATTGACCCGCATGCTATGTTACAAAATTAGTGATCAAAAAGATAGGGAGAGGGAAACAAAGACTTTTAAGCTTATAAATAGTCATGATATTACTATATGAAGTATGTCTGCACGCAGTTTGTGAACGGAGAGCTGGTGACGTCCCATGAAATAGGCCACCTACCTTTCGTAACAAACGTTACTGGAGTACTGAAATATGGAGCCAAGAACAGGATCACCGTCGCCGTCAACAACGTGCTCAATCAGACAACAGTGCCTCAGGGCAGTCTACAAACCATTCAAACGTAAGTGAATCTGTGGTTTTTCTTGGTACATTTTAATCAAAGGCAACTGCAGAGTTGGAAATCTGGATCTTACTGTATGCTGCTTCTCTGTGTGTGTTGCTGGCCTGACATTGCATTGATTCTCCGTACAAGCTGTACCTGTATATGGTATGTGTGTGAATGTGCAGAATTAGGTAGCTTTAAGAATTCCGTGATTCGTGCACGTGATCACATTTTCCGTTTGACCTTCACTGAATTCTTTTCTTCATCGAAAACAACTTATCTCTGTGTCTATACCAATATTATAAGATCTGATGCGATACATTCACATGACTTTCTCTACCCCTATCGTTTATTGGTGGTTATACAATCTATTCTTACTAAAGCTTATTTTTCTGTCTACTACATTTTAATCCAAATAAGCCTTTGCAGAAATAGCCACATTACACATTTCGTCATAGATATAAAGGGAGCAGCGTAAGATAAAAACTTTAAGATTGCTGTCGCGGTAATCTGTCGTGTTATCTTATTTGCTGAGCGCCTGTTATTATTTTACTATTTTTAAATTTTGGGTTCTTTGTCCTCCGGCTATTTATTATTACTCAGTCGAGAAAATCTTTTGAACAGGGTGTGTAAACGGAAAGAAGTTGTTACTAAAAGATAACCTGACAAAAGAATTTGTTTTTACACTTTTATTGCCGTCACACTGAATTAATTTCATATATTTAATTTTGATACACGCCCGACTGAAACTGTTATATTTTCAAATGTAACTATAATCACTTATTTGCCGCGCATTATTAATTCGCGTATTTCACATTTTTGTAACTAACTTTACGACGCGAGAGATTCTGTAGAATTGCGCGACGTGTAACCCGTGAATGATTCTGTTGAACTGTGCGATACTTGTCTCTGGCTTCATATATTTATACTCCCTCACCCCGATATGCCTAAACATTATAACAGAGCTGCTATTGGTTAATAAAGCGCGCCAACATTAGCGTCTATTTTTTTATCCAATCAAAATTACGAACACATATGTTCTAGGGAAGATATTCCCTCCATTTCTAAAGAAAGGCGCGCTACTCTGACGTCATTTGTTTGTCTCTTATAATTGATAAACAACTCACCCCCTTGCTCATTGTTACCCGCTCCTATTGTCAGTTTCAGTGAGGCTGTGTAAACTTATTTCCTAACAATGCTTATAAATAACAAACATATCAAATCATTGTCATACAATAATGTTAATTTACACTACAATCTCTCTGGCATTTACAGTGTTGTGATATAAAATACTGCCTCAACGCTGGCCTTAAAATTCCGTACTGTTCCATGCAATCGCGAGAAACAACTGAACGTTGACAGGACTTCAAAATACGAACCTTTAATAACGGATATCTCAGAAACGGCTTATACCACCAAAAACCTATTTGAAATAAATTGTGTGTTTTAAAGAAATCTACTTTTTTGTGTAGGGCATTTTCGTCTATCGCTTAAGGTTTACACGCTATACAAGATTATATAAAATTTTTTCCTAATGAAATGGACTTCAAAGGCTATTCCCAGAAAATTCAAGATATACGTTTTATTTGTAATGTGAACATCCTTAATATACGGTATTTTAATCAAAATCGTTAGACCCATTTTTTAGGAAATAAAAAACTTTCGAAAAATCTTACATGTAAAGGGTAGTCTGGAGTGGGGAGATTTTCTTGAAAATCTTTGTGCCACATTCTGGGAAGGTACTGACCTAAATACCAAGTGTGGTATTTATCGGACTTTTAGTTTTGAGTATGCTGTTCACAGACACACACACAGCTTGTTTCCAAAAATACTTAATTTTTACTTTCTCTACTACGTATAGTAAGTAGGGGAAGTATTGTATTCCGCCCAAAAATTCGATACCGAGATTTCACCGGAAATACATGTTTTGAGATCCCCTGAATCCAAAAAAAGCATTTTTGGAAACATGTCCGTGTGTGTGTGTCTGTGTGTCTGTCTGTGAACAGCATAACTCAGAAACGAACAGTCGGATAAACACCAAACTTGGTATTTAGGTTCAGTATCTTCCAGAGATGCGACACAAAGGTTTTCAAGAAAATTCCCCCACCCCAGACTACCCTTTACATGGAACATTTTTCGAAAATTTTAATTTTCTCAAAAATGGCTCTAACGATTTTGATTAAAATATGATATGTTTAAGATATTGTCATGAGAAATGAAATGTATATCTCGAATTTCCTGGGAATGTCTCCAAAAGTCTTCTTCATTGTGAACGACTTTTGCGTAACTGGTAAACCATAAGAGATAGACAAAATTTTATACACAAGCAATGTAGATCGCATTAAAATACACAATTTATATCATATACATTTTTTTTGTTGAGTGAACCGTTTTCGAGATATTGCTTGTTATTTCCTTAAATTTTCCAATACTTATACTTTTTCTCAAATTCGTTATTCATTTTTTTATGTCTTGGACATGCAAAGAGAATGGAATGCGCCACATAGCAACCAGCGATAAAATATTTGACTATCGCTTAAAAGCTACCATATTCCCCTTGCATCTACAAGAAAATTACAAATAAGATTGACATCTCGATATCTCGATTAATATGAAGCATATGGAGAATAGGCGTTTGTAAAAATAGATTGTACAAGAGTAGAGAAAGTCATGTGAGTGTAACACATCAGATTTTTTATGTCCTGGACATGCAAAGAGAATGGAATGCGCCACATAGCAACCAGCGCTTAAAAGATTTGACTGTCGCTTAAAGTCCACCATATACCCCTTGCACCTACAAGAAAATTAGCAATAAGATTAACATGTAGATTAACATGAGGCATATGGAGAATAAGCGTTTGTAGAAATAGTTTGTACAAGAGTAGAGAAAGTCGTGTGAGTGTAACGCATCAGATTTGTGAGAGATGTGAGAGATTTGTGGCGGCACAATTACATAATTTCCAGAATCTTCTGTGTCGAAGGTATGCGATTATTGTAGTTATAATTTGCATGGGGAGTCTATGCGTTTGAATTTAAGAGGCTATTAATATCCAACTCCGAGTGCCAATAAAATTCTCGTTAGGCCGGCCACGCGTCCAAAAGAAGGCTCTGAGATTTCGTTGAGAAAGCCATGGAATAGAAAGTAGTTCTGTTATTGTTACTCAACAGAAAATCCATGTAAAATAAAGCAAAATACACGGATATTTCATTCCAAACCTTATGCATAGATGGTTACGATTTAGCAGACCAGAAAACAAAATACGCTGCAAAACAAAAGACAACCGGATCCGTTTATAACGGTACAATATGTTTGCGAAACTTATGCTTCACGCGTTTAATAATCCTTGTTAAAGTTTGGTGTAATTCCTCTGTATGCTGTAAATGAGCATCGCCTGCATATGACAAAATCTGATGTGTTACACTCACATGACTTTCTCTACTCTTGTACAAATTATTTTTACAAACGCTTATTCCCCATATACTTAATGTTAATCGAGATATCGAGATGTTAATCTTATTGCTAATTTTCTTGTAGATGCAAGGGGAATTGGCAGGCTTTAAGCGATAGTCAAATATTTTAGGCGCTGGTTGCTATGTGGACTATTCCATTCTCTTTGAATTACCAGGACAAAAAAAATGAATAACGAATTTTAGAAAAAGTATAAGTATTTGAAAATTTAAGGAATAACAAGCAATATCTCGAAAATGGTTCACTCAACAACAAAGATGTATATAACATAAATTGCGTATTTTAACGCGATCTACATTTTTGTGTAGTAAAATTTTGTATATCTCTTATGGTTTACCAGTTATGCAAAAGTCGTTCACAGTGAAGAATACTCTTGGAGACATTCCCAGAAAATTCGACATATACATTTTATTTGTCATAAAAATATCATAAACATATGATATTTTAATCAAAATCGTTAGAGCCGTTTTTGAGAAAACTAAAATTTTCGAAAAATGTTCCATGTAAAGGGTAATCTGGGGCGGGGAGATTTCCTTGAAAACCTTCGTGTCGCATCTCTGGAAGATAATGAACCTAAATACCAAGTTTGGTGTTTATCCGACTGTTCGTTTCTGACTTATGCTATTCACAGACACACACACACACATACACGCACACACACACAAGGACATGTTTCCAAAAATGCTTTTTTTGGATTCAGGGGTTCTCAAAATATATATTTCCGGTGAAATATTGGTATCGAATTTTTGGGGTGGAATACAATACTTCCCTAATTACTGTACGTAGTAGAGAAAGTAACAACAACAACAACAAATTGCCGAGGTGTGTGTAGCAACAGAATATCAATTATATACACCAAAAACAAAAAGAGGTAATCATATCAGCGAAACAAAAAATATTAGTTAACATTAACACGAGAATATTAAAGTTACAAGATTAAGAACATAAACATCGTATCTATATTATGGAAACGAAGAACTGTATTGAGTGGAAACAACCTAAAATATTAAACATTCTATGTCTACTTAAGCTCCAAGAATTCAGATAGGATTTTAAATGCGCTATATTAGTACGAATAAAATGTATCAGCCCATTTCAAATTTGTTTGATATCGGCAGAAAATGAAGTGTGCCTACATCACACAAATACTTTTTATACCTCTTACATGTGGTAGACAGTGGATATGCATTTAATTTATCGTCCTCTGTGGTCTAGTGGTACCATGGTAGCTTCTAGTCCCGAGGTCGCGGGTTCAAACCCGGCCGAGGCCGATGGATTTTTTCGGGCGTAAAAATCCTTAGAATGGCTTTCTTCGCAAGGGAAGTAAAGCGGGTGGTCCCGTGACGTAGATTTACGGCACGTAAAAGAACCTCAAGCCTGATAAAGAGGTATCGAGCAAAATTTCCAGTCTTTCACGCTAAGAACCATAGTAGTTAATGGGCTTCCATAAATAAAAACTCAGAATTCAAGTATTCCATTTAAGCGTTCGATATCAAGATTTTACCATAGTCACTTTTTAAGATCTCCTAAACCCAAAAAAGCATTCGGATAAAGACCCAAGTGTGTATCCGTAAACAGCACAACTCCAAATAGAAAAGGCTCTGTTATGATCTACCGGTTTAGTTGACCTTGTACTCACAGAAAAGGGAAAGAACGAGTATCGTATAAATATCAAACTTGGTACTGAAATCCAGTGCCTTTAAAGGCGAAGGCTTCCAGGAAACTTTTTCACACAAAACAGATCGTTACATGGAAAGATTTTCGTTATTCTTTCCTTTTACCCCCTCTTTTTACTTTCTCTACTACGTATAGTATGTAGGGGAAATATTGCATTCCACCCAAAAATTCGATACCGAGATTTCACCGGAAATATATGTTTTACGACCCCCTGAATTCAAGAAAAGCATTTTTGGAAACATGTCCGTGTGTGTGTCTGTGAACAGCATAACTCAGAAACGAACAGTCGGATAAATACCAAACTTGGTATTTAGGTTGAGTATCTTCCAGAGATGCGACACGAAGGTTTTCAAGAAAATCCCCCCACCCCAGATTACCCTCTACATGGAACATTTTTCGAAAATTTTAAATTTCTCAAAAATGGCTCTAACGATTTTGATTAAAATATCATATATTTAAGATACTTTCATGACAAATAAAATTTATATCTTGAATTTTATGGGAATGTCTCCAAATGTGTTCATTGTGAACGACTTTTCCATAACTGGTAAGCCATAAGAGATAGACAAAAGTTTACTACATAAAAATGTAAATCGCGTTAAAATACACAATTTATGCCATATACATTTTTTTGTTGAGTGTACCATTTTCGAGATATTGCTTGTTATTCCCTTAAATTTTCCAATACTTATACTTTTTCTCAAATGGAAATTTCGTTATTCATTTTTTTTGTCCTGGTAATGCAAAGAGAATGGAATACTCCACATAGCAACCAGCTCTTAAAATATTTGACTATCGCTTAAAACCTACCAATTCCCCTTGCATTTACAAGAAAATTAGCAATCAGATTAACATCTCGTTATCTCGATTAACATGAAGCATATGGAGTATAAGCGTTTGTAAAAATAGTTTGTATAAGAGCAGAGAAAGTCATGTGAGTGTAACACATCAGATTTTTTCTATATATTAATAATCATTGTTTACCAGTGCTGCTAACTTAGTTAATATCGAACGCATTGTATTATGGTTTCATGGTATTTTAATGATCATTTTGTGTCTTACCATTAAGCTTTAGAGCTTTCTGGAGTACGTTGCTAAGGGAATTAATATCGATCATATTTCTGTTGCAGGGATAATGGGACAAGAACCATCCAGGCCTACACTTTTGACTTCTTCAACTATGCAGGCATTCACAGGCCTGTAGTATTATATACAACTCCTAGAATATACATAGATGACATAACAGTAGATACTGATATAAAAGGTTCTACAGGTGAGTTTATACACAATAGGTATGGTTTTATAAAAACATCAGCAGCAAGCCACCGCTTCGCAAACTGTATATTCTTGCGCAGTACAATTCCTTTTTGTTCTTTCACAGAAAGCCAATAGAATCAATTCAGCAGAACTAGTGTACTTATTGGCAAATGTAAAAAAAATTCTAATGTGTTTCACTCACATGACTTTCTCTACTCTTGTACAAACTATTTTTACAAACGCTTATTCTCCATATGCTTCATGTTAATCGAGATATCGAGATGTTAATCTTATTGCTAATTTTCTTGTAGATGCAAGGGGAATTGCTAGGCTTTAAGCGATAGTCAAATATTTTAAGAGCTGGTTGCTATGTGGAGTATTCCATTCTCTATGCATTACCAGGACAAAAAATAAAATGAATAACGAATTTGGGAAAAAGTATAAGTATTGGAAAATTTAAGGGAATAACAAGAAATATTTCGAAAATGGTTCACCCAACAAAACAATGTATATGACATAAATTGTGTATTTTAAAGCGATCTACATTTGTTGTGTAGTAAAATTTTGTCTATCTCTTATAGTTTACCATTGTGCAAAAGTCGTTCATAATGAACAATACTTTTGGAGACATTCCCAGAAAATTCGAGATATACATTTCATTTTTCATGGAAATATCTTAAACATATGACATTTTAATCAAAATGGTT
This sequence comes from Deroplatys truncata, assembly GCA_030765065.1. Lineage (NCBI taxonomy): Eukaryota > Metazoa > Arthropoda > Insecta > Mantodea > Mantidae > Deroplatys > Deroplatys truncata. The sequence continues at coordinate 75,403,707 of CM060982.1, read as the reverse complement.
AGAGCCATTTTTGAGAAAATTAAAATTTTCGAAAAATGTTCCATGTAAAGGGTAATCTGGGGTGGGGGATTTTCTTGAAAACCTTCGTGTCGCATCTCTGGAAGATACTGAACCTAAATACCAAGTTTGGTGTTTATCCGAGTGTTCGTTTCTGAGTTATGCTGTTCACAGACACACACACGTATATGTTTCAAAAAATGCTTTTTTTTGGATTTAGGAGGTCTCAAATCATATATTTCCGGTGAATTCTCGGTATCGAATTTTTGGGTGGAATACAATACTTCCCCTACTTACTATACGTAGTAGAGAAAGTAAAAAGTTACAAAGTAATTATATGCTCACAGATTCACAACAAAACTTTAAGCATTTCTTCTGGTAATTTTCTATTTTGGATGATGCTGAAATACGCAAAAGCTTAATTTAAAGCCAAAAGTCGCATTTTAAAAGTTATTTGTATCTTTTAGAATACCTTCACACTCAGTAATGCCCGAACTGTTTTTATGAAATTTAGTATGTGCTAAGTAAGCGTTCAGTTTTAAGTTGTAAGTGCTAATTTACCATTCGTTTTTTGTTTTTCTTTCTTCTCGCAATGTCATATAAGGAGTATGGAATTTCAAAGCCAGGATATAATGACCGTTTTAAAGATTTGACTATCCCTCGTCGCCCACATTGCTCTTGTACCTACAAATAAATGTGCGATGAAAGTGTTTCTGCAAGTGTTTATCTCGATTAACATGAAGTAGATAGAAAAATAAGCATTTGTAAGAATAATAATTGGTAGAACAGATAAAAATACACGACAGTTGGAACAAAAAATCATGTGAACATAACACATGAGAGGTTTATGCTGAATATCCTTTATATCATTACTAAAATGTGTACTATCATGAGTTTCAAACATTGAAAGATAGAAAGAGTTATTAATAAATGCATTTCCTTTGTTTATTTTTTTCCATTTTATTCAAGCTACTTTTCAATTAATAGCTGTTTACTGCTCAACTAAGTAATGCTTTTTATTATAAAATAACCCTTACAGTTTCAGGAACATACAGGAAAAATTATGCTTATAACTTAATATTTGTTGAAGTTAAAACATTTTCTATTATGGAAAATGTAAAAAATATATTACACGCCAGAAAGAGTTCCAAAGATGAAACTAGCATACCAAGACATTAATAAATTTTATAAAAACGGCTACTGTATCGTGTTTCTAATATGCTAAGGAATAAATTACTCTTAAAAACAAAACAGGAAAGTGAAATGTTCACTATTTTGTGATTATATCGTTCCTCTTTAAGAGGAATTGGAATGGGATCGAGTACGACTGCATTCCAAAATTTATTGTATCATTTTTTTTCTTGATAATGGTTATTGCGTGTATGCCATCAAGAGCAAATTATGAACTATTTCGACTGTCCTTGTAGCTCAGTTTATACTGTTCCAGGGGTCCTGGATTCGAAATCAGAGGACTTCAAAATATGTATTTCTGGTGAAACCTCGTTATCGAAATTTTGAGTGGAATACAATACTTCATCTGCTTACTATAAGTAAGTACCAGAGAAACTAATAATAATGAATGATTTTGACACTCAATAAACCATTTAGTACTTTCTTTACCGTAACTAGTATAGGAGACGCAGCATAATCCAGGTTACTAAAAACAACATTGTCAGCGCGGTCAACGTTCTAACTTGAGTCACTATACAGGGTGGACCATTTAAGTTGAGACTGTACAATATCTCCAAAACTAAGCGTTGTAGAAAGAAATGCCTTGAATAAAAGTTGCTTGATATTATGGGATATTATGTCATTAGTAGTGTTTGGTTTGGAGGAGATTACGATGGTCATTTTAGGGTGAATTTAATTTGATCCTAATTGCGGGTTCCCATTTAAAAAATTAATTGACCCTAAATGACCATCACAACGTCCTCCAAATAAAACACGACTAAGGCATTGGCATTTACTTTACCCATTAGATTACTATGATCTTTTAGGGTGAATTTAATTTGATCCTAATTGCAGCTTCCCATTTAAAAAATTAATTGACCCTAAAATGACCATCACAACGTCCTCCAAATAAAACACGACTAAGGCATCCACTTTACCCATAATATCAAGAACTTTCATTACAAACTTTCTTTCTACAACGCTTAGTTTTGGAGACATTGTACAGTGTCAACTTAAATAGCCCACTCCGTGTATATAACCAGAGAAACTACTAGATGACGTATTTACAAAAGACGCATTTCTGCTAGTATTATGAGCCAATGTCTTATCATATGTAATTGTCTGTAATATTCTTTTCTTCGGTGTAAAGGTTTGGTCATTAGCTTCCTTCTCCGCCATAGTAACTGATCACCTATAACTCTAAAGGCTATTGGATTACTGAACCCTGCTACCGACTTTTTTACTTTCTCTACTACGTATAGTAAGTAGGGGAAGTATTGCATTCCACCCAAAAATTCAATACCGAGATTTCACCGGAAATACATGTTTTGAGACCCCCTGAATCCATAAAAAGCATTTTTGGAAACATGTCCGTGTCTATGTGTGTGCCTGTGAACAGCATAACTCAGGAACGAACAGTCGGATAAACACCAAACTTGGTATTTAGGTTCAGTATCTTTCATAGATGCGACACGAATGTTTTCAAGAAAATCCCCCCACCCCAGACTACCCTTTACGTGGAACATTTTTCGAAAATTTTAATTTTCTCAAAAATGGCTCTAACGATTTTGATTAAAATATCATATGTTTAAGATATTTTCATGACAAATGAAATGTATATCACGAATTTTCTGGGAATGTCTCCAAAAATGTTCTTCAATGTGAACGACTTTTGCATAACTGGTAAACCATAAGAAATAGACAAATTTTACTACACAAAAAATGTAGATCGCGTTAAAATACACAATTTATGTTATATACAGTTTTTTTGTTGAGTGAAGCATTTTTAAGATATTGCTTGTTATTCCCTTAAATTTTCCAATACTTATACTTTTCGCAAATTCATTATTCATTTTTTTGTCCTGGTAATGCAAAGAGAATGGAATACTCCACATAGCAACCAGCTCTTAAAATATTTGACTATCGCTTAAAGCCTACCAATTCCCCTTGCACCTACAAGAAAATTAACAATAAGATTAACATCTCGATATCTCGATTAACATGAGGCATATGGAGAATAAGCGTTTGTAAAAATAGTTTGTAAAAGAGTAGAGAAAGCCATGTGAGTGTAACACATTAGCATTTTTTTTAAAGTTCAATTTATACCCCGCCTTTAACTTCATTGGTCTTATCGGCGGCCTATTCATTTGGAATTTGTTGCCTAACTCATATTCGTTGGGTTTCTTGCACTTAGGGTTTTTATCATTAGATCACATATTCACACTTCCAGACTTTGGGGAGGATAGGGAATAATGTTGGCTAGAGAAAAATTCCCACTCACCAGCCGGGAATCTATCCCAGGACCTCTTGCACAGCAGGCAAGTACTCTACCGACTGAGGTAAGGGGCCAGCCGGCAGCCAACTGTGGACTTAATTTATATAACATGCGTATGTTATTAAACGTTGCACCCAAATTACTGTTCTGTAATAGTATGAACAATTTTCATTTTAATATGATTTCAATGTAGTTACCTAAACCAAACAATTGCATTTACATTTCTTGGTTTTCTTCTACGCAGATCTTTTTCCTCTAAAATTATATAACTTCTTGCAAATAGGCAACGCGTACACCAAAAATTGCAAAAGCAAATCAAATTTCTAGTTAATTGCAAAGGTAAGACCTAATAATTAATAATAACCTCACTGCCTGATAACCTAATCTAATCTAATAATAGTTCAATGCTCATATAACTAGCCTCATTAATATAACCTATACTAATTTAATATTAGTAGTAATATAATTAATATAATATAATAATGTATAACATAATTAATGTTATAATAATCAGTGCATCAGTTGGTGACAAAATGGTCGATGTGCAAAGACTGCACACCTACAAATATAAAACCCCTTGGTGTCGATGTAACAGGTACAATGTAATTAACCTTCCCAATACATGAGATAGGTGGTATTTGCGGAGGGAACCTAACAACCCGAATATCACCAGATTCTAGTGAGTCTATAGATAGAGGAAGTATTGTATTCAACAAATTCTATATCGAGATTTCAAAGGAAATTCAAATTTTGAGGCTTATGAATAAAAAAAAAAGAAATTTTAGAAAAAGTCTAATAAATACCAAACCTGGTATTCATGTTCAGCAGAAGAGTATCAAGAAAATTCCCTCCACTCTCTAATGGTGCACTTTACACTATGAATTTGCTCCAAAACATTTTGATTAAAATAGCACACGTTTAAGATATTCGCATAGTTAATAAAATATATGTCTGGAATGTTCTTTGATTAGCCTACGAAGTCCTCCTTTATTTGTCTAAAATGTTGTAACTATAATGTGTATAACTAGGAAACACGAAAAATTAAGAGGTGAAAAATATTAAGTTCATTAAAATACATACTTTGTGTCTTTTTATTTCTAGCTTAGCTTTTTTCAAAATATTGTATGTTGTTAATTTACACTTTTTTCAAGTGTGAGTGAGTCACCTAAGCCACGTACTTGAAAGCTTGCGATTCTTCTTTCTTTCCGTAGCAAGAATTTGTATACTATTTCCACGTGTAACTAAGTACGTCTTGTTTAATTTGAAATCAATCCTATGTAAAATATATATCTTGAGTAACGTAATTTGGATAGTAGGTAAATCACATTTTTTATGAATGCTGTAATTATAACAGATATGTTCTCATTGGTAGAGAAAGTCGTGTGAACGTATCACATCAGATTTTAATATTAGGATTGCATGATAGCTATTTCTGCATCAGTAGGCTAAAGGTTTTGGTACGTGGTGCATATAATAGTTTTAGTAAAAGCTCTCTAAATTATATTAAATAAAATAAATAAATTCGATATAAGTACTGTATAAATACAAAGGGCATAGTCAGTCATCTGTTGACATATTCTCATAGCCGCCTGATTCCTACGCTATGAACCGCACCAACGCCTCCAAGGGAGCATTGACCGTAACAATGCGAGATACGGATGTAGATGGCAGTGCTTGTTTCTAAACAACAAATCTTCCGACTGAAAATATGGATGAAAATGCTGAAATCCAGAAACATTGAATCAGAGCTGCTGACAGCAAAATCTCGGTAGCAGTATGAGAAGAAATACGTTACGTTTAAAGACTGGTGCAAGGTAAGCAGTGTTTCTCTTGTGAACGAAGACACTTCCAGGTTGCGAAATAGATATGATTTTCGTGAAGGGTTCTGATAAACATAACGATATTAACTTATACTGGTATTAACATTATTGTTTTGTGAAAAATGCTGGTAAAGTTTATGAATAACCTAAAAAAACAATGCTTGCTTTCGGGCGGTAACGTCTGTAGTCCGCATTCGGGAGGTCCCGGGTTCAAATCCCGTGGGCCGACCAGTTTGACTGAGTTTTTTTTGTGGTTTCCCTCAGTCGCTAAGGTAAATTCCGGATTGGATATTTAATACCACGACCCAAAGTTCCACCTTAAGTCTAAAACAATAGTAAAAATGAAAAATAGGTGGTAATAGCGAATGTTCTGCCATCTGTCTACAGACAATAAAATCAGGTAGAATGGATAGCACTCTAATATCATCTGCACGGCACGAAGTAGAAGATCCAGTTGTTATGCACTAGGGTCTCTCTGGACACGTGACGAAGCGAGTGGCTACAGAGATGAGACCTAGAAGGTTAACTAAGGGTTAACGTCGCGACATGACCATGTAGTTAAAGCAACGTAAAATAAATAGACTAATAATAATAATTATGATTATGTTGGCTTGTATTTTTTGTTTTATGATCAAGTATTTTCTTTAAGATCCTGTTAAAGTTAGTATGACTAATCACTGTCATCTGGATGCCGCTAAGGGTTTCCCTGACGGCTTTAGCAGCCTAGGTCGCTGAAGTGCTATTTTTCGACGTGTTAACAGTCCGGCAAGTATCTGCTTTAGAGAGCGTGTACTAAAAATAACTTTTCACTTATTTTCATTGACATTTTGCTGTTACATTTCTGTTTTTCTCCAATGAAACTGACAGGAATAGTGAGGTTCAACGTCAGCTATGGTGGAGAGACAAATGACATCCCATCATGCAGTGTCAGTCTACTAGACAGGAGTAACGAAGTGGTGGGGAATGTCGTCGGTCTTCAGGGAGAGATTGTTGTAGAGAATGCCAACTTCTGGTGGCCTTACCTCATGAACCCTTCTCCAGGATATCTCTATACTCTCCAGGTATGTCATATGAATGAAGTCATTGTAATCACAGCCTATTCATGAAGCACAGTGTGCACCAAAAGTCTTATCCCCTTAAATCCCTCTACGCCAAGAGAGTGCCCTAAAACCAGAACCTGGAATGTATGAAAGAGCAGTGCTATTGATGTACTGTTTTCACAGAAATTAAACTCAGTCAATGGCTCATTGATATAGTATATACAAAGATTCTAAAAATTATGGCATAAAGTTCCTTTTCGTAGCTGCACAACGCTTAAAGTGGGAGTAACCTAGAAACAGCTTTGAATGGGGGCAAGGTAAGTGAAAGGCACATGATGAAACATAGTATGTGTATTAATGACTTCTTTAAATATTGTTAAATAATAATAAGGCCATAAGGTCTGTGTCGTCTCCATATAATTTTAAAATTTAAAACTGATCACTCTCTTTTTAGACAGACCAATATCGCCTCTTCCTGTTGGTTTGCACTGAAAAAAAATCTCATGTGTTACACTCACGTGACTTTCTCTACTCTGGTACAAACTATTTTTACAAACGCTTATTCTCCATATGCTTCATGTTAATCGAGATATCGAGATGTTAATCTTATTGCTAATTTTCTTATAGGTGCAAGGGGAATATGGTAGGTTTTAAGCGATAGTCAAATATTTTAAGAGCTGGTTGCTATGTGGCGCATTCCATTCTCTTTGCATTACCACGACAAAAAAAATGAATAACGAATTTGAGAAAAAGTATAAGTATTAGAAAATTTAGGGGAATAACAAGCAATATCTCGAAAATGGTTCACTCAACAAAAAAATGTACATGACATAAATTGTGTATTTTAACGCGATCTACATTTTTTGTGTAGTAAAATTTTGTCTATCTCTTATGGTTTACCAGTTATGCAAAAGTCGTTCACAATGAAGAATACTTTTGGAGACATTCCCAGAAAATTAGAGGTATACATTTCATTTCTCATGAAAATATCTTAAACATACGATATTTTAATCAAAATCGTTAGAGCCATCTTTGAGAAAATTACAATTTTCGAAAAATGTTCCATGTAAAGGGTAATCTGGGGTGGGGGGGATTTTCTTGAAAACCTTCGTGTGTGTCGCATCTCTGGAAGATACTGAACCTAAATACCAAGTGTGGTGTTTATCCGACTGTTCGTTTCTGAGTTATGCTGTTCGCAGACACACACCCACGGACATGTTTCCAAAAATGCTTTTTTTGGATTCAGGGGGTCTCAAAGCATTTATTTCCGGTGAAATCTCGGTATCGAAATTTTGGGTGGAATACAATACTTCCCCTACTTACTATACATAGTAGAGAAAGTAAATTATGTCAGGTTTACGATTTGTCTTCATTCTCATAATATGATTATGCAAACTTTTATTCCTGTATTACATTTGTTATTCGTGCTATAATAAACTCTTCACGATGTCCGTATTTCTTGGTTTTTAATCGCCAGTGGTTTAAGGAGACTCATTTCTGCATCTTTTATTCTTTTCTTCTGGTTTTCAGTTAAGATCCAAACCTCCGAGCCATAAGTTAATGGTGGTACGCCGAGTTCTTTATAAAACTTTAAAATTGTTTCTTTTCTAACTTTACCACAAAGTGTTCTTTTAATTGTTCCCATAAGCTACACAAAATTATGCAAAACTCTTTCGTGACTTCATGGGCTATTCGCTGAAATACATTCTAACCTTCGTGCCAACATCTTGAACACAGGATGTTTTAAGTGAAATCGTTAGAGCCATTTTTGAGAAAATAAAAAATAAACGAAACACTTTTTTTGAAGGGTAGTTTAGTTACCTTATGAAAGACTGCTTGGTATTTCATCCACGTTGTGCTTTTGCAGTACACGTGTGACCCAGTTATAGGTGGTTCAGCGGAGGGGGACTACTTGACACCGCGACCTACACAGATCTACTGTTCCTACCACCCCTCAGGATAAAGTGAAGGAACCACACAGAAGGCTACAGACCGTAGAGGCGCGCGGAGGTCCCAGCATTTGCAAGCTCGCATACCCGCCGGAGCCGCCGAGAGAGGGCGATAAACGAACCACCAATCGAGCAGCCCTCTGGTGTCCACGAAGAGTATTCTTTCCAGTGAGTATGCTTCCGTGACGTCTGTCCGACGCCGCCATACACCACGAGACCTAGAAAAACACCTGAAATATGAGAAGTAAATGGAATGAAAGATAAATCATGGAAAGAAAGTCTTGGTAGTGAAACTACCCCTGCATTCGCCTGTCGGCCCCGGAGAAACCACAACAATCCATGGGATAGGATTGGGCTGTCTCTGGGGATGGAATCCGGGATCTCCCGAATGTGGGCCGCAAACGTTGCCGCCAGAGCCATCCACTTGGCTATGATCCAGTTACAGCAACGTTAAATTTTAATAAATTTAAACCTTCCACACCAGAACCATGCAAAAGCTGCAATTGGTTGTAATAGGAGTGCTGATGACATGAGTTTTGATCGGAGCGTTCTTAATGAGACTAAAGTGATAGAATGGAGGAAGTATTCCGCCTGTTCTGTAACCCCGGTTAAACTTTGAGACAGTACGTTCTGCGTAGCTAAATATGAAATGACAACCATAGCGAAAATAAATATTAATAACAGTAGGACTGGTACTATTAAATAAGACTGGAAAGTGAGTAATACATGTAAAGGTGAATATGCCAGCAGCAGGCAGGAAACGAGGTTGGTTTTTCCCTTATTGTAGCCAAGTGAGAGCAGAATACGCTTTGTTAGTGTACCGTTAGGTCGCCTGAAAATCAGATGTGTAAAAAGAGGCAGCGCTCTCAAAGCCCCAGGTATCCAATATGTAAGAAGGTAGAAATCATGTGATAGTGAAATGGGGAGATAGGAAGGTTGAAATAAAGAAACAGGAGAGTTTACAAAACACTTTTTTCGTGGTATTTCCTTGGAGGTTGTGAAAACGAATGTGTCGACTGATAGGCGCGTTTATATGAAGCATAGCAGTAAAGAAATGTATGTGTATGTGTGTGTGTGTGTGTGTGTGTGTGTGTGTGTGTGTGGAGAGAGGTAATATCAGGAGCAGATTTTAAAACTGTGACGGGAAATAAACGGGCAGGAAAATGAATCAGTCGTATTAACCACCAACCCTAGATCCAAGATCCATGCGATTCCCTGAGCTAGCATCGAACCCGGGACCATTCCTGCAATGCCGTGCCGCCAAATCGGCGCTCAGCAACTCCCATGGTACCGCCGCAAGTTTAACAACTTGTTAAAGCCGCTACGCGCTATTTGGTGCTCTGTAACACAGTAAAAAAAAAAACATCTTATTGAGAGGAAGAGAAATTATAACGATTAACATCAAGAACCGAGACCGTGTTGTTGGCGCTAGCAATACTACTGCTACTGGCTGAAAATGAATGCACTTTTCGTAAACGGTAACAGCCTTCTTAACTGTAAAAGATCGTAATAGCCCTGACTGTTACAAACGAAACAGGAGATTGCCTACAGTCATTTAAGAAAAAATTCCTCCAAAGGAATTATTGCGAGAAGCTAAATCGTACATCCATAAGGGGAATGGAAACGTTTTGAAGAAAAATTCCGCCTTTTCTTCCTCAGTGTAAATCTTATCCACCCTACTGTTAAACCTCAAAAAGTAAATTAGATTAGGCACAAACAATCGGTAAATGAGAAGCCTTTTAATCTCCTTCTGATTAAATAATGAATAACGGCTGTTTTTATTGGCAAGGCTGCCAGAAAATATCGTGGGAGTTCAAACATTTTAGGGTTTCCAAGGAAAACAATTAATTATATAACAGCCGCATTCTTTAATTGAAAGAAAGCTATCTCAAGATATTTTGAAAGACAAATATTAAACATCAACTCCAATCAAATAAACCTAAGAATAATTGACTTTAGGTTTCTTTTAATTTAATCCCCCGGGAGACTATTTTCGTACATCTAACTGCATTTAAACATTAAACAGTTTATGTAGGATTATATACTTGTATTGGATCAAATTTATGATTCATTGTGTAGTGTTTTTACACCAAAGAATTGTAAAACACATGCTATATCACCAATACGTGACGACATTTAATCTTCTCGCAAGGTAATTAGCTCCCGCCAATCGTTTGCGCTAATTCCCATCGGATGGCAGCGCTATTTATTCCCACCATGACCACTGCGGTAAGATTCGTTTGCTCTCATCGCGAAACGGATGTACGTCGGCCACGATAAGAGTGCGCTTGGAGGAGGACGCCACTGTTTTTGTTGACAATGCGAACGCCATCAAGGTTAGGGATCAGAGAGGATTGAAGGGCAAGGAGATAAGGGAATGTACAATTGCACAATGAAAACGGTACTATATTTGCAGGCCTCAGCAACTCGGAACTATGGATTTTTTCTTTATCCGACTATCCTTCCGATGCCCCACCCTTACTTGTTCCGTAAATGTTTCGTTGTTCTTCCGACCACACGCACTCATATCGTGGCCGACTAGTATACCTGTAGTCGATCCAGCCTTAGAACAGGATTTGAAGTGAACAAAAAATGTGTATTCCTTCGCGTTTGCCCGTCTTCGTAATAGTTCTGAGGAACAGACAAACAAATGTCACGTGGCCTCATGTCTTGTGTTTATAATGGAATAGAACTATGTACTATTGTAATAATAATAATAATAATAATAATAATAATAATAATAATAATAATAAACCCCGAAATAAAAGCCGAGTTGAAATTAAATACATGATAATTAAAATAAAACTTAGGGTAATCTGTAGCTGTATCTCTGCCGGGATGAGGTGTAAATCTTGGTCTCTATCGCGCGATATCCTCTCTGTCAATAATTATATTCATTACATTTCTCTTCATAAATAATTACAATTTCCAGCAATAATTTATAAAAGGTGAATCGTCTAAAAGAAGCAGGAAGTTTCATGGTTGACAGAATTTAAGACCTTGTCTAACGTTGGCGTTCACTATTAATGAAAAACTCGTGCATCTTTCAATGAATAGTGAGGCAGTATTTTTAACACTTAAATGATTTCAGTCTAATTATTTAAAATATATATATATATATATATATATATTCAATAACAGCCCGCCTTAAAGCAATATGTGTATATAACAAGACATAAAAAGTGTATATTACAGTCATTGTATATGTTATATTATCGTATACACGTGTAATAATGTTATGTGAATGTATTACGTAATTTAATAATGTAGGAGCTGTGAGAATAATAGATTAAAAGTTGCTAACAAAGAGGTAACAATGAGGTAACCTTGAGGCAATAATGAATTTGAAAGTTTAATGCTACTTGATTCTTGGAAGCAATAATGTAATTTTTGTGACAATTCATAAAATAGCCAATCAACAATCAGAAAAAAACTTTAGTTAAATGAAGGTATTCTATTGGACTAGGATTAGCCAATCGGAAACTAAAATGGAGGAAAATTTATAAATTCAGAAGTTAGTTGCTTGTAGACAGTGTTCCTAACCGGACATGAGATGCGTCCTCGAGAAATTTAATACGTATTCAGCGTGAGAGGAAAATAGTTTACGTGTTAAAAAGTGCAAGTAATAAAAAAATCTCACAGCTCTCTATATCAGTGAAGTGTTATTTAAATCGTGTCAAGCATTAATAAATGGAGTGAAGTAAAATTATAATCTGTGTAAGCCTACATTCTTCAGTCGTACCACTCCCTGCTAAAACATTCATTTCTCTAAAAAAAAATATAAATACTGACGCAGCCGAGGCACACATAAATATATAACATTTAAAGAAACAGTCAAATTACAAATTTAATATTTTTAAACTTTGGGCGAAGACTACCGGAAACTTTTTACCATACGTGCGGTTGCAACTACTTCAAGTTCGGCTCCCCAACAGTCGAATTATAATACATCTTCTTCAAACTGGCTTTCCATACCTGAAACATAACCTTCTTCAATAGTGTATTTGGTAAAGTCATCTGCTTATTACTTTCTCTGCTACGTATAGTAAGTAGGGAAAGTATTGCATTTCACCCAAAAATTCGATGCCGAGACTTCACCGGAATACATGTTTTGAGGCCCTCTGAATCCAAAAAAAAGAACTTTTAAAAAAGGTCCGTGTTTATGTTTGTGTATGTGCGTAGATGTGTGTCTGAACAGCATAACTCGAAAACTAAAAACCGGATAAATACCAAAGTTGGTATTTAGGTTCAGTATCTTTCAAAGATGCGACACGAAGATTTTCAAGAAACTCCCCCACCCCAGACTACCTTCGCATGGAACATTTTTCGAAAATTTTTCTTTCCTCAAAAATGGCTCTAACGATTTTGATTAAAATATCATTTATTTAAGATATTTTCAGGACAAATGAAATGTATATCTTGAATTTTCTGGGAATGCCCCGAAAAGTCCTTTTCATTCTGAATGGCTGTTGCATAGCTGTTAAACCGTATGATATAGACAAAATGTTTCTACACAAAAAATGTAGATCTCTTAAAACACACAATCTATGTCATATAATTTTTTTTTCGTGCAGTGAACCATTTCTGAAATATTCCTTTTATTTGTTTGAATTTTCCAATACTTAGTTTCCTAAAATGGGAATTCGTTATTTTATGTCCTGGACATGCAAAAAGAATGAAATGCTCCACATAGCAACCCGCTCTTAAAATATTTGACTATCGCTTAAAGCCTACCTACCATATTCCCCTTACATCTACAAGAAAATTAACAATAAGATAGTTTCTGCAAACTTTATCTCGATTAACGTGAAATAGATGGAGAATAAGCGTTGGTAAAAGTAGTTTGTACAAGAGTAGAGAAAGTCATGTGAGTGTAACACATCAGATTTTTCTATTTCTGTTTCTTTTCTTTCTTGATGTTGCAATTCTCTGATTTCGCACTTGCAACGTTCTATTCGGAAACACCGTATAAAGTTATTCACGTCAGTTTTGAAGAAGGTTTGTTGCTGCTACGTATGGAAAGCCAGTTTGAAGAAGATGTATTATATTTCGACTTTTGAGGAGCCGAACTTGAAGTAGTTGCAACCGCACGTATGGTAAAAAGTTTCCGGTAGCCTTCGCCCCAAATGTACTTTCCGATGGCCTTTGCGCCAAGTTTAAAAAATATTAACTTTGTAATTTTGACTGTTTCTTTAAATATTATGTATTTATGTTTGCCTCGGCTGCGTCTCAGTATTTATATTTTTTTTAGAGACATGAATTTCTTAACAGGAAGTGGTGCGACTGAAGAATGTAGGCTTACACAGATTATAATCTTACTTCACTCCTTTTATTAATGCTTGACACAATTTAAATAACACTTCACTGATATAGAGAGAGAATTGTGATATTTTTTATTAATTACTTGCCCTTTTTAACACGTAAACTATTTTTGTCTCACACAAAATATGTATTAAATTTCTCGAGGACGCATCTAGCGTCCGGTTAGGAAAGCTGTCTACAAGCAACTGACTTCTGAATTTGTAAATTTTGCTCCATTTTAGTTTCTGACTGGCTAATCCTAGTCTAATAGAATATCTTCATTTAACTAAAGCTTTTTCTGGTTGTTGATTGGCTATTTTATAAACTGTCACAAAAATTACATTATTGTTGCTCCAAGAATTACCAGTAGCATTTAAACTTTCTAATTTATTATTGCCTCAAGGTTACGTAATTGTTACCTCATTGTTAGCAACTTTTAGCCTATTATTCTCACAGCTCCTACATTAAATTACGTAATACATTCACATACCATTATTAAACATGTACATATTAATATAAACATTAATACAATGACTGTTACATACATTTTTATATATTGTTGCATACACATATTGCTTTAAGGCGGGCTGTTATTGAATGTATATATTATATTATTAGACTGAAATAATTTAAGTGTTAAAAATACTGCCTCAGTTTGTATCTCCTGCATTTGTTTGCTAAAGACATTCGACTGTGAAGACTAACCTAAACACACCGAAATGACTTTATCGTAAATTGCAATGTTACCGGGCTATTGTTTAATTTTGTTTTGTCCGCTGGTTTGTTTATTAGATAAAATAAGTATGAATGTAACGTTGTATAACTATTTTCGTATAGTTTGAGTTCTGTTACGCGCCGTCACATGTTGTACGTTGATACAGCTAATTTCATTTCACTTCGTTTTAAAAATGAGGTTTTCCTCTTTGGCATAACTCGTCTACTAGTGCTATCAGACCGGATTCATTTCCTAGAGTTGCAGGCCGTATAGGAGAGGAGATTAGCGACTTTATCGCACAGACCTTAAGCTGTTAAATGGAGTAGACAACCCAGGGTTGCCAGAAATCTAAAATCAAAATACAACACAAATGTGCGTCTAGGTAATCTAGATGCTCGTGTTTAATCTCGTTTTAGAATAATAAAGTTATCACGATACTGACATAGTGCAGTTAATTAATGAGCGAGTTCTGATTTATGCATATGCTGACATTGGCATTTTACTCAATATTCATATCAAGCCATTCGATTACAATATAGTTTTATACCTCAGAATAGTTTTTAATTTTTTTGTGTAATTTTAGCAATTTCATAAAAATATTTGCATTGCTTTAGAGGCGAATTTACAAAGCCAAATAACTTAAAGCAAAAGAATGTGCGGAACACATTTTCCGAAAAAAAATAATGCAGCATACTCAGACACAAATAAGATACTTTCCAGAATTGGTTCTTCATGCTCACCTACATTCTGGAATATTTTCAAGCTTTTACACCTGCGTAGAGTATTTGCTTGAACTGCTGATAAACGTGATTTTAAAATAATCATTATATAGTTCTGCAGCCTTAACTTAAGATAACAATGCCACTGAAGCACACGTGTATTATTGCAGCCTTGGAGAATTCCAATCAGAGAAGTAAAGTTTTACTTTCTCTACTACGTATAGTAAGTAGGGGAAGTATTGTATTCCACCCAAAAATTCGATACCAAGATTTCACCGGAAATACATGTTTTGAGACCCACTGAATCCAAAAAAAAGCATTTTTGGAAACATGTCCGTGTGTGTGTATCGAAAATTTTAATTTTCTCAAAAATGGCTAACGATTTTGATTAAAATATCATATGTTTAAGATATTTTCATGACAAATGAAATGTATATCTCGAATGTTCTGGGAATGTCTCCAAAAATATTCTTCATTGTGAACAACTTTTGCATACCTGTTAAACCATAAGGAAGACAAAAGTTTACTACACCAAAAATGTAGATCGCGTTAAAATAAACAATTTATGTCATATACATATTTTGTTGGGTGAACCATTTTCGAGATATTGCTTGTTATTGCCTTAAATTTTCCAATACTTATACTTTTTCTCAAATTCGTTATTCATTGTTTCTTTGTCCTGGTAATGCCAAGAGAATGGAATACTCCAAATAGCAAACAGCTCTTAAAATATTTGACTATCGCTTAAAGCCTAGCAATTCCCCTTGCATCTACAAGAAAAAATAGCAATGAGATTAACATCTCGATATCTAGATTAACATGAAGCATATGGAGAATAAACGTTTGTAAAAATAGTTTGTACAAGAGTAGAGAAAGTCATGTGAGGGTAACACATCAGATTTTTTAATACACTAATGCAGTTTCTAAAAACGGCATCACTTTTTCAAAATAGTTCTTTCTCAGAAGAAATTACAACGTAAAATTCAGGTATACTGGGTTTAATTAACAAATGTTACCCGCAGGACAATATACATCATCATACCCAACATGATCGGTAGTCCCGTGTCGTAGTCTAATAAACAAGCCTCTGAGCAAAATTGACACATCTTTCACCTCCAATATAGAATGTTCACACAAATCGTGTAATTACCGCAAAGGGAGAGATGAGGTAAATTATCTTAACATAAATGCGTAACAGATTTGCCCCATTTAGCTCGATCACTACAGCTCATCACCTCATGCTTGCCTGTCCATTAAACAGAACACCACCACCATGAAATAATTCCCGTGAAGTAAGTCTCTCACAAAATACAGATGATTAGATAAACTCTGAACACTTTTACAAATTGCAGAAACTCTGAACAAATAACAATTTAGGTAAAAGCTGGATAAATTAACAATTTAGATAAACTCCAAACTACTTAACATTTTGGATAAATCTTACCAAAATTACAAGAATTTAAAAAACAGTCAAAAATGGATAAAGGAACTCGCACACTACATACAAAAATCTGATGTGTTACACTCACATGACTTTCTCTACTCTTGTGTAAACTATTTTTACAAGCGCTTATTCTCCATATGCTTCATGTTAATCGAGATGTTAATCTTATTACTAATTTTCTTGTAGATGCAAGGGGAATTGCTAGGCTTTAAGCGATAGTCAAATATTTTAACAGCTGGTTGCTATGTGGAATATTCCATTCTATTTGCATTACCAGGACAAAAAAATGAATAACGAACTCCCATTTGAGAAAAGGTATTGGAAAATTAAGGGAATAACAAGCAATATCTCGAAAATGGTTCACTCAACAAAA
Source organism: Deroplatys truncata (assembly GCA_030765065.1). Taxonomy (NCBI): domain Eukaryota; kingdom Metazoa; phylum Arthropoda; class Insecta; order Mantodea; family Mantidae; genus Deroplatys; species Deroplatys truncata. The sequence goes on along the minus strand of CM060982.1, from coordinate 75,386,904 downwards.
ACAATGTATATGTACATTTTTGTGTAGCAAAATGTTGTCTATCTCTTATGGTTTACCACTTATGCAAAAGTCGTTCACAATGAAGAATACTTTTGGAGACATTCCCAGAACATTCGAGATATACATTTCATTTGCCATAAAAATGTCTTAAAATTATGGTATTTTATTCAAAATCGTTAGAGCCATTTTTGAGAAAATTAAATTTGTTTAAAATGTTCCATGTAAAGGGTAATCTGGGGTGGGGGGATTTTCTTGAAAACCTTCGTGTCGCATCTCTGGAAGATACTGAACCTAAATACCAAGTTTGGTGTTTATCCGACTGTTCGTTTCTGAGTTATGCTGTTCACAGACACAGACAACACACACACGTGGAGATGTTTCCAAAAATGCTTTTTTTGGATTCAGGGGGTCTCAATACATGTATTTCCGGTGAAATCTCGGTATCGAATTTTTGGGTGGAATACAATACTTCCCCTACTTACAGAGTGGGTAAAAATGGTACGGACAAATCCGGCCAGTAAGAATATTGGAAATTCAAATATACGGGTTATTAAGCGATACAAGAAACTCACCAAAGAGGAGATGTGTCCATTCACACTCTCAGAAGCGAAGTCCTCGAGCCAGGGAAGGACGACAACCCAGGCACCGAAAACATTATGCCACGTACGGTTGGTAAACAACACCGCCAAACGGCAGCTATTGAAATTCTTTGCGATTCGTTAACCGAAATGACACAATAAGAAAAATAAAAAAGAAGAAAAAATTGCGATCAGTACAAAACATAACTGCAACTGTTCGCACAATATGAGTTACATTTTAGGCGTCAACTATCTTTGGTTGATGAATATGTCATTTCTTGCTGGTTGACTCAAATAAAGTCCTTGACTTACATCATAACCAATCTAATGAGTTTGCTCCGCGGTAATGCGCAACTCGTGTCGGGAGGTTTCGATTCCCGTCGACCGCGCACTCTGATCTACGATTTGTCTGGTTTTCCCTGGTCGGCAGGCGATTGCTGAGGTGGTTTCTAATCTATCACGATTTACATTCCCTCATTTCCCTGTCATTCCGTCTCCTTTTCATGTTTCGGATGCGCTTATAGATTTCGTGGCGTGAGGCGGTGCCGGACAGATGGCGCGGATACTTGCTCCAAGGAAAGAGTATTCCCCGTGAACACTAGAGGGTTACCTAGTTCGACGGATCGTTTATCGCCCCATCTAGTAATGGGAGTCTTTGAGTCAGGAATTGTTAAGGACTTCCGCGATCTCTGTGGCCTGTCTGACTAGCGGCCTCCTGTGGTTTCTTCACCTCATCCCTTCCTACTGGGGGGTTGGTAGCCGCATTATATCTCACATAGGTCTCAGTGCGCGAAGTGTCTCCCCCCGTTAAATACCCTTACATCATATACATCAGACTGGCCAGCAGAACTTCAAGTAATGGACTCTCACAGCAGAGAATGAAAGAAGTACAGCCATTGGTAGTTATCGAGGTGCTAAACATGGTGAGACATGTCGTCTCGGACAGGAGCAATCAGCTTGAATATGGTACTATCCAGTAAAATCCGGGACGTCTGGCAACCCTGTGACAACTCGCTATTTAAAATGTTTGCTTAATAGTATCTCGTTAAATATCTGGATCAGGATCTTGCAAAACGTTAAAGCCACCACTGTGTTATGAATATCGCATTCGGAAGAAAACGTCAGACGACATTTATTACGTTTAAAGGTCCTTGGTGCTAACATTACTGTTTTCTAGAAATTTGAAACAATTTAATTGAAAGCTTTATTACAGATTTGTTCAACACAATTATAAACAAAAAAATAAATTTCCTGTTACAGGGTACCTAACGTTCCAAGAAAATAATTTTCAAAAGACGAAAGTTGAATCACGTGAAATGCCCTAGGGAAAAAGTTTGAAACTTTGAATCTTTTAAATTTTGCATATTATTCCTTCAATATATTGCATTAAAGGATTATATTTTGAGTATAACTATAGCTTTTACTAAAAACGATTATTTATAATAACATTTAATTTTATAAAAAAAATTCTGATGTAATACATCCACATCACTTTCTCTGCCCTCTATCGTTTATTAATAGGTGTACAAACCTTACTGAACCTTATATTTTTTATATTGCTTCATTCTAATTCAAGTAAACTTTTGCAGAAATAGCTACATTACACATCTCGTTATAGATACAAAGGGAACAGCGATAGTAGTCAAATGTTTAAGAACTGGACGCTATACTCTGACCATACTTTTTCCAAGCAATCGCGAGAAACAACTGAATGTTGACAGGACTAAGCATTGAACAATTCGAACCATTAATAATGAATATCTCGGAAATGGTAATGCCACTAAAACGTTATTTGAAATAAATTGTGTGTTTTAAAGGGATCCACATTTCTTGTGTAGACATGTTCGTCTATTGCTTAACATTTGCCGGTTATACAAGATTTTATAAATTCTTTCCGAATGAAGAGGACTTCAGAGAATCCAAGATATACATTTTATTTGTCATATAAATATCTTTAATATATGGTATTTTAATAAAAAATCTTTAGAGCACTTTTTAGAAAATCAAGAATTTCTAAACATGTTCCATGTAAAGGGAAGTTGGGGTGGGAGGATTTTCTTGAAAATCTTTGTGCCCTATCCTTGGGAGATACTGAACTTAAATATAAAATTTGGTATTTATCTGACCTTTCGTTTTTGAGTTATGCTGTTCACACACATACACGGACACGTTTCCAGAAATGCTTTATTTAGATTCAGGGGGTTTCAAAACATGTATTTCCGTTGAAATCTTGATATCGAATTTTTGAGTGGAATGCTATACCTTCTCTACCTACTATGTATGTGGTAGAGAAAGTAAACAAAATCGTTCATCAATTGAAATACAAAACCCCAAATCTTAATCTATGTTTGATATCAATAAAAAAAACTCTTAATTCAACTTATATTGGTAAATTGAAAGAAACTAAAGAAAATTTGCATTACGAAGAACACTTTAAAGCACAAAAATTGAAGAAAAGAAGAAAACAACGAGAAAACCAAGTTTCAAAGTTTCAGGCGCTATTTGTGCATACTTTTGCATCTCCATTTATATCCTGTTTGGGTATTTAAATACCCTGATGGGCAAAACCGCAATTGGATCTGTGTGAGGAAGTTTCCTACGTCAATTCTGAAAAAACAAAATTGTTGTCCCAAATTTAGTATTGAGTAACCTTAAACATGGAAACAACATTATTATTGGATGTGATAATCAAGCCCTGATTGTTGAATATACAAAGCATTTTAAACACCTCAATTCTTATATTGCTTACGTAATACGAGTGAAATTCTCTGAACAAATAAACACTTGCATGCGAAGATTTGAATCCGGCCTCTCTTAACACAAATCCAGCGGGATCAGCACTATGCTTGTAGACCACTATATTAAGGGGACAAGGTAGTCTGAACACATGAAATTATACCTTAACTTGAAATAGTTGCCTCCCCACTTATGGACACCAAACTTTAAGTAGTTGTAGCTCCACGTACGGTACAAAGTTTCTGGTGGCCTTCGCCCCACGTTTAAGAATCAACTTTTTTATTTTAATGCTTATTTAAATATTATATATGCATATATATGTATACCTCGGCTGCGTCATTAGTATTTTATAGAGCACGTATCTCTTAGCAGGGCGGGTACGGCTAAAGAACAAGGCTTACAGAAATTATAATTGCATTGCACTTTTTACTTTCTCTACTACGTATAGTAAGTAGGGGAATTATTGCACTTCAACCAAAAATTCCATACCGAGATTTCACCGGAAATACGTGTTTTGAGGCCTCCTGAATCCAAAAAAAAAAGTATTTTTGGAAACATGTCCGTGTGTGTCTGTGTGTATGTCTGTGTGTCTGTCTGTCTGTGAACAGCATATCTCAGAAACGAACAGTCCGATAAACACCAAACTTGGTATTTAGGTTCAGTATCTTACAGAGATGCGATACGAAGATTTTCAAGAAAATACCCTCACCCCAGATTACCGTTTACATGGAACATTTTTCGAAAATTTTAATTTTCTCAAAAATGGCTAACGATTTTGATTAAAATATAATATATTTAAGATACTTTCATGACAAATAAAATGAATATCTTGAATTTTCTGGGAATGTCTCCAAAAGTGTTCTTCATTGTGAACGACTTTTGCATAACTGGTAAACCATAAGAGATAGACAAAAATTTACTACACAAAAAAATGTAGATCGCGTTAAAATACACAATTTATGTCATATACTTTTTTTGTTGAGTGAACCATTTTCGAGATATTGCTTGTTATTCCCTTAAGTTTTCCAATACTTATACTTTTTCTCAAATGGGAATTCGTTATTCATTTTTTTGTCCAGGTAATGCAAAGAGAATTGAATACTCCACATAGCAACCAGCTCTTAAAATATTTACTATCGCTTAAAGCCTACAAATTCCTCTTGCATCTACAAGAAAATTAGCAATAAGATTAACATCTCGATATATCAACATGAAGCATATGGAGAATAAGCGTTTGTACAAGTAGTTTGTACAAGAGTATAGAAAGTCATGTGAGTGTAACACATCACATTTTTTTATGTCCTGGACATGCAAAGAGAATTGAATACTCCACATAGCAACCAGCTCTTAAAATATTTACTATCGCTTAAAGCCTACAAATTCCTCTTGCATCTACAAGAAAATTAGCAATAAGATTAACATCTCGATATATCAACATGAAGCATATGGAGAATAAGGTTTGTAAAAGTAGTTTGTACAAGAGTATAGAAAGTCATGTGAGTGTAACACATCACATTTTTTTATGTCCTGGACATGCAAAGAGAATGGAATGCGCCACATAGCAACCAGCTCTTAAAAGATTTGACTGTCGCTTAAAGCCTACCAATACAGAATCACACTTTTGCATGCTTGTTCTTAGTGTAATAAGCTATCTTCTGAACCTCAATTGTTTAGTTATGTACATCAGTTCACTAGAAATTGAGGAAAAAAATATTTGCAAAGTCAAAAAAGTAAAAATGTGGAAAATTTGCAATGTTGTTGCTTTATTAATATCACTAAATATACATTGTAAAATTATGATTGTGGTTCAGGAAGTTTAACTATGTGTTGTATACATGTACTAAAAATTTCAGTCCTCTACCTCGCATACTTTCTGAGAAAAAGGTGCATAAGTATCCAAAAATGTTGTTTTGAGAAAACTTAAATTTAAAGTTTGAACATTAAAATTCTGACACACTTCAGTACATTCCAGGGTCATACTCATCTGCACCTTCATTCCTGGATTGCTTCAGCTTTTCTGATTGTCTTCTCTTGGTCCTGGCCTCTTTTGTTAATTGCTGAACTGCACGCTGGGCATGATATAGTCGTTCGTTGTTGAAAGATACAAAAATATTCTAAAAAGGGGCGTTGTATGATAGTTTGTAAGGGATGCAGACTAGCATTTAAATGGTGTTTAAATGTCTTAAAACCTGTTAACCCACAAAAAGTATATATTTTATGAAACTGGAAATAATAGAGATTTTATTAATACCTAAAACAAAAAATGTGATGTTTGACCTTAAGGGAGCGCAATAGTATATTAGGTCATATTAGATATGATGCAGCGAGGCAATACTTACAGCATAACTCAAGTATTGCATTATTTTCCAATCCGCGGGATGAGTTCAATCTCCCGGTATTCTTCACTCTGTTTTATAGCTTTACATCAACAACATTCGGCAACCCATTTCCGTATATGAGCCTCTCTTTCGGTCAAAATACATTGGAGGTTATCCATAAGGACATAATGTCGCAACGTGTTCGTCATGTCATATTATGTTGATTGTATTGTATTTGACAGGACCGGAAACGCAACGTAACAACATAAAATATACGTGACGCTGTTTTACTATTAATTTATAATCCTTCAGACTGTAAGCTTTATGTGTGGCAGTATTCATTCAATATCAATACCTGCTCCTCTGGAATATTTTATACTTGGAACCTGAATCAGGAATTCTATAGATTTATAGTGAGTTAATACACAAAATTGTCATTACTTTTCTACCACGTGCATAATAGGTAGAGACGGTATTGCATTGTACCCAAAAATTTGATAACGCGATTTCATCGAAAATACATGTTTTGAGGCCCCTAAATAAAAAAGCATTTTTTTAGAAAAATGTACTTGTATGTGTGTATGTGTGTGTGTGTGTGTGTGTGTGTGTGTGTGTGTGAACGGCATAAGTCAAAAAAGAAAATTCGGATAAATACCATTTTTGGTATTTAGGCTCAGTACCTTTCAAAGATGCAACACGAAGATTTTCAAGAACATCCCCCCACTCCCAACTACAGTTTACATAGCAAATTTTTTGAAAATTTTGATTTTTTAAAAAGTTACTCTAACGGTTTTTTATTAAAATATCATATATTCAAGCTATTTACATGACTAATAACATGCATATCTTGAATTGTCTGGTAATAGCCTGTGAAGTCCTCTTCATTCGGAAAGAATTTTGTATAACCTTGTACAACTGATAAACGTTAAGCGATAGGCGAAAACACCCCATACAAAAAATGCAAATCTATTTAAAACACAAAATTTACTTTAAATAAGCTTTTCTGTGGCATGAACCGTTTCTGAGATATCCGTTATTAAAGGTTCGAATTGTTCAATACTTGCCATTCTTTTAGTCTCATCGACTTTCAGTTTTCTCGCGAATACATAAAAACATACGGAATTTAAGGCCGGCATATAGCGTCCAATTCTTATGCATTTGACTATTGCTGTTTTCTTTGAATCTATAACGAAATGTATAATGCAGCTATTTTTGCAAAGGTTTATTTGGATTAAAATGTAGTAGATAGAAAAATAAGCTAAGAATAGCTTGTACACCCACTAATAAAAGAGGGTAGAGAAAGTCATTTTATTCTAAAATGGAATGGTATCGTAAAACACTGAAAGAAATTACCCGTATTGTAAATCAAAATTACTATAAATGCTGTTATTACTAACCATTTGGCATGTAAAGCACTTTAAAACACTTTATTAGCATTTATGTAAACATAATACTATTTTTACCTGTCAAGAAGTGTAGGGTGTCTAAATTTGTGCACTATGCAAACAGTAATATGTTATGTTAATCTATCTATGGCAAATCTATGTTAAATAGGTTTATTTGATCAGAAACATGCACAATTTAGTATATATATCGGCTACGACTAGAGTTTGGCATTTCCCTATTTTGTTCCATGTTTTTTCTTTTTTAGATTCGTAGGCTTTATACATAAGTTTCATGCTTACTGAAGTATAAATATACTATTTTAATGGTGCATATAATTGCCTATTTTCATAGCGTGTGCCTTTTCGTAGTTTAAGGGCCTACTATGGCCTTTTTTGTTTTGTAATGAGAACTTCTGCCAAGGTTTTTGCCTCAAAATTTCATTATTTCTGTTATTGGAGGTTGTTTATTAATGTGACGTTAACCTTAGTATTGCATTTAATATATCACTCTCTGAATCAATGAGCCATTGTTGACAACATACCCGAGGAAGTTTGTAATACCGGGCATTCCTTTCCAAGGTTAACAGTTGTATTGTTTCGTGTAATAGTAAAATAGTGGCTATTTAGCACAATAAAGCGTACGGTAAATGACCAACTACAAAAGCCATTGGTCTACGACGGGGAAATCGATGGATAGCACGAGGGCGGATCGAAAAGTAACGCACAATAATTTTTTTCTGCTTTGATATTGCAGCTGGAATGCTGCAATTTCACACAGATATAGTTTGAAGTTTTTACTACAGCGGGTATTTTTTGTTTCATGTGCACCTCTAGCGAGAGAAGCGTGAACTACGCAACAAGTGTGGGGCGCGCATGTTACTGTCGTCCACGTGTGAAGAGCAGAGAAGTGTGGTTCGATATTTGTGGGCCAAAGGACATAAACCGAGTGGTATTCACAGAGACATGCGTGGCGTGTATGGGGATGATTGTATGGACCGTAGCAATGTCTCCAGGTAGTGTGCATTCTTCCTAGAGGGCCGTGTGAACCTTAGTGATTCGGGAGGCCGGTAACAGCTGCAACCCCGCAGAATGTCAAAGGCATTGAGGCGCAATTTTGATCGACCGGCGTGTGCAACTGCGACCTTATCGCAACAGTTCAACATCTCCTATGGTGACACGTTTGTTTATGACACGTTGAAATTTCGTAAAATTACTGCTCGCTGAGTACTTAAGAACCTGACAGACAACCACAAGGGCCAACGAATGATGACGAGCTTGGATCACCTAACGCGGTACATCGCAAAAGGGCATGACTTTCTAAAAGGAATCGTCACTGGTGATGAGTCGTGGGCATACCACTACACGCCCGAAACCAAGCAGGCAAGTATGAGTGGAAACATGCTGATTCCTCAGTGAAGAAAAAATTCAAAGTGACTCAATCTGCTAGGAAAGTGCTTGTGACGATGTTCTGGTGTTGTATTGGTGCGCTTTGCCGAAGATGGAGCCACTGTGAATGCTGCAGCCTACATGAAAACTTTTTGCGTCGTGCCCTTCGTGACAAACGCCACAACATTAATGATGACGATGTCAAAATTCTTCATGGCAATGCTCGCCCCCATGTTGCTGCTGCTGTTCGTCAGAAAATCGCCAAATTTGGTTGGGAGGTGCCCCAGCATCCACCATACAGTTCGGACCTTGCAATGTCCGGACTTTCATCTGTTTGTTTCCATGAAGAAATTCTTGGCCGGCCAACGCTTTGCAAGAGATGACGAAGTGAAATCAGGTCCGCAGATGGCTATACTCCAAGGAAACGGACTTCTACGAACAGGGCATATTGAAACTGGTATCACGATGGGAGAAATGTGTTGAGAAACTTGGTGACTATGTCGAAAAGTAGGTAAAAGGTGTAAGTTCATTTGTGATTTTTGTTGTTGTTTTAACTATTAAACTTTTTTGTACAAAAATTATTGTGCGTTACTTTTCGATTCGCCCTAGTGTTAGCTCATCGCTTTGTTCATTAAAACAATGAAATTATTGTTTTCTACAGAACCCACCTAAAAGGACGACTTATTTTATGTGAAGGCAACAGTAGACTGTTTAACAATAATACATAAAGGATTCGATAATAATTACAAACCAGTATGGGAGTGTAAACTGTGTTTAAGAGAAATTACTTTAAAGCTGAGAATAGGATTTGCCATAAAAATGCACAGTAACTGAAGAGTGCAAATGTACAGAAATAGTGTTTACAGTTTACACGACATTAAAGAACAGTGAAATTTGGTAAATTTAATATATGGGTATGTGATATGGCTATCTGATATCTGATATTTCTTTACTAATCTCTCATGTCAAAATGTGCTTTCAGTGGTAAATGAATAAATGATTGTACCTAATCAGACTGTGCTTATCAGTACTAATACTGCATACATTATTGCCTATTTTGAATTTGTTATTGTACATATTTTAAGTTTTTATTGTGCCGAGCTCTAGCTATGACGTCACAATGTTTTAGGTGGCTTTGTCAATAATAAAACAAAATAAAAGTGGTAGATTTTAGGTTAATGAAAATAATATCAAGAATCGTGCTTCTATGTACAAATGTGAAACCATAAACTAAGGTATCATTTTATGAGTTTGCTTGTTGTCCTATTTACATTGACCAACGTATCACATCACGTCATAACATATAAATAGATTGATAGGAGAAGCAAATTTATTACGATCGCAGATACTAAATTAACATGAGACAATATTACCCATTAATAATATTCGAGAAGGGAACATTAAAACCATGGCAGTTAGAATTCATTACCCGCACTATACGCTACGTGATCAAAAGTATCCCGACACCTGGCTGAAAATGACGTACAAGTTCGTGGCGCCCTCCATCGGTAATGTTGGCCCACCCTTAGTCTTGATAACAGCGTTCACTCTCGCAGGCATACTCTCAATCAGATGCTGGAAGGTTTCTTGGGGAATTGCAGCCCATTCTTCACGGAGTGCGGAACTGAGGAGCGGTATCGATGTAGGTCGGTGAGGCCTGGCACGAAGTCGGCGTTCCAAAACATCCCAAAGGTATTCTATAGGATTCAAGTCAGGACTCTGTGCAGGCCAGTTCATTACAGGGACGTTATTGTCGTGTAACCATTCCGCCACAGTCCGTGCAGTATGAACAGATGCTCGATCGTGTTGAAAGATGCAGTCGCCATCCCCGAATTGCTCTTCAACAGTGGGAAGCAAGAAGGTGCTTAAAATATCAATGTAGGTCTGCGCTGTGATCGTGCCACGCAAAACAACAAGGGGTGCATGTCCCCTCCAGGAAAAACACGACCACATGATAAAACCATCTCCGAATTTCACTGTTGGCACTACACACGCTGGCAGATGACGTTCACCGGGCATTCGCCATACCCACACCCTGGTGCCATCGGATCGCCACATTGTGTACCGTGATTCGTCACTCCACACAATGTTTTGCCACTGTTCAATCGTGTAATTTTGACGCTCCTTACACCAAGCGAGGCGTCGTTTGGCATTTTCCTGCGTGATGTGTGGCTTATGAGCAGCCGCTCGACCATGGAATACAAGGTTTCTCACCTCACACCTTGTCATAGTACTTGGAGTAGATCCTGATGCAGTTTGGAATTCCTGTGTGATGATCTGGATAGATGTCTGCCTATTACTCTTTACGACCCTCTTCAACTGTCGGCGGACTCTGTCAGTCAACAGACGAGGTCGGCCTGTACGCTTTTGTGCTGTACATGTCCCTTCACGTTTCCGCTTCACTATCACATCAGATGCAGTGGATTTAGGGATGTTTAGGAGTGTGGAAATCGCGCGTACAGACTTCTGACACAAGTGACACCCAATCACCTGACCACGTTCGAAGTCCATGAGTTTCACGATGTCTAATGACTACTGAGATCGCGGGTAATGAGTACCAGGCAGTAGGTGGCAGCACAATGCACCTAAGATGAGAAACATGTTTTTTGGGGGTGTCCGGATACTTTTGATCACACAGTGTATATCTTGAAAGCAGACAATATTAAGTGAGTCCTTTTTGGAATTAATTTTAAATATTTCTCGTGTATTGAAAATATAAAGCAGAATCGTTGTCATTTATTTCGTGTTTGAAGGAGAAGTAACAGTTAATTAGAATCGTAATAATAAAAAAAATCTATTGATTTCATTATCGCCGCGCATATATGGAAAGGAATTTCTTTAAGCGCCGATTATTCTATTTATAGTGCAATTCTATTTCATAAGGGAAACAATTATCATTGCAACAAATTGAATGCATACACGTATTATACTCTTAATTATTTCGAACGAATGTGTTTTTGCTAGGTATTATTACTGGGATGATAAAAACTAACATATAAATAAAGGTTACCAAGAGTACAGTATTTTCGAGTTCTGATCATTAACATTTACTTATTTGTTTTCTTGGACATCATCGACTATGAGATAAAAGACCTCTAAGCTCTTACTGCAACATTAGTCAACGGCATACATAGTATTATAAATTATAAACAGGAAGAAATAGACATATTGCCCCAAAGCAATATATCTAAAGTCAATAGCCATAACAATAACCTGCTTGTAAATATAATATTACAACAAAGAAGATGAAGAATAATTTCATGGTTTTTTCCTGTTTAATTACTTAATTGTAACACAATGTATTGGCAACATTGTAACATCAATTGTAATCATCAATTTTTGTGTTTTTCTGCAATGGCCAATAGGTGCTTCAAAACACGACTCAAAATTCATCTTTACATTAAATAACTATAGCTTGTGTCAACCTTAAAAGACAGTATGGGAAAAAATGGGATATCTTTCTATCTAACGCGTGCATATTGCGATTAGCTTCGCCCTTTTCTACTCTCACGCTGTCGCCAAATTGCTAATAACCTGGTGTAAATATTCAGTTATAATTTTCAGCTATGAACACATTATCTTATGCAGAATATTTTTGTGTCAAATGTTTGAGCCTTTATAGGCATACATTTCTAGAGAAAATGAGTTTTTCGTTAAAAATCCGATAATTACTGTTTCTATGTTTATCGCGCAATGACTAATAAACTAAAGGGTAGAACGCAACAGTATTGTTTTGTTAGCTAGAACAAACTAGAATGCTGATACCTACCAAGTTTGAATTTTCTGACTTTAATAAGATGAGATTATAATCTTTTAAATTAAATATTTCGGGAAATTCTATGCCTATGGAGTAGAAAAATAACCCGCGAAAAACTTTTCTGTTATTCGGTCTACAACGGAGACCAAGCGAGACAAAATGTTGAGGAGGGTTGGAGACAGTTTTTAAAACAAGCCAGAATCTTGTAACTTCTTGCATTAATTGTGTATGGCAATGCTATTCAGCTAATGGTGTGAGGCAGTAAAGGTTAACATCAGTTTGTAAGGAAGTCTGTACTGTTGGACCACAGAAGAAAGCGAGAGGAGGCTTGAACTGTTTACCTACTCACGTAGTTGATTTGTTTACTATGAGTGTATATGACTCACCCATGCTACCAGGTCTATTACTTAAGGTAACTTTGTGATAGGTATTACGCATTATTTGGCTCTCGCTGCTAACACGCGTTCCGGTATAGTACAAAGTGAAGCCATGGGTAAGTTATTTGACACACCGTATTTTATATGGTACTAGTGTGCATAAACATGATGGGGACAGTGGAAAATGTTTACGTAGCTCATTCCTCTCGCTCGCCTTCTTCTGGTGGTCTATCTATCTGTACGTTCATTGCGTATGGAACACTATGAAGGTTATGTAGGCAACATTTTTACGTAAATAATTATAGTAATGGAGGCAGAAACTAGGAAGAGACGTAAACTAAGAAGAAATGCAAAATAATGATGATGATGATGATAATAATAATAATAATAATAATAATAATAATAATAATAATAATAATGTCGGAACCTCCTTTATGTCACTCCATTACGGGGGGTAGAGCACAGGACCGGGATCTAAAGCAACACACTTTCAACACGAGGTCCGACGGGGGCAAGCTAACAAAATACGTTTAACACCTAAAAACCACCAAAATATTATAAAATCATCATGGCCTAGGAAGGTACCACCTACATAAATAATTCACATAGTATGAAGTTAGACGTCAAATATATTATGCCAAATAAAAGTGATACAGTTTACCTTTCTGTTCGGCGAAGCGCCATGCCTAACACACGTCTTGCTAGTCCCAAGGGCAAGGCTCAAAGAGGACGCAAGTTTCCTGGTACCACAAGGTAAAACCAGTTTTACTCCTCCCCTTCTGCTACGTCACTACCTGTTCTCATTGCCAACCTAAGCGTTAACCATATAATGTTGCTACACCACATATTACAGTGTTACCAACCTCACGTGCCACAATAATAATAATAATAACAATGACTGTGTTAGATCATTCAAGTAAATTGAGTGTTGGTAAGGCAATAAAAGAAACAGCCAAGGCTACCGAGTGTTCTGAAACAGTATGGTATAGGAAGGAAAAAAGGAACGAATGAAAAGACCTCTAAGGACGCCATCAAAAAATAACGCAGAGTGGGGAAAACAAAAGCACGCTAGGTTAATACAATATAATGGAATAGCACAAAGTGGGGTGTGTGGCATTGTTCATTCTTTGCTGTTTAAAAATATTCCACCCACGTTGAATGTAATTTTGTCAAAGGTAAACTGTGATGATATCCTACCAAATTGTTGCTTTTATTATTTCATACATCCATATTTCTTTGATATCTTTTTATGATTGTAAAGTTGTATTTCGAAATACTAAAAATACAAAGAGAGATAAAGTACAGGTGAAAATTAAATGTCTTACAATGGCCTTAAATAGCAGTGCAGATGTTTCACTATTTGGTGATGTATCATTAACAAGGTAGACCGATCGCAACTGAGCACAAAGTTGCAAGCGTACTTATAGTACACGTGGCAACAGTGCGGCCCATTTAACCTGTAGTATCTATTAAGCGTGAGGCGCGCTATAGAAGTCAAATAGATCGAACCAGGTTATCAAGCTCTCATGTTTATAGACCCTTTACCGCCTACCTTAGCAGTTACTGCCATCCTACTCAAATTTATGTCTGGTCCGCAAAACATTGTCGTCCTCCGTGGTGTAGTAGTTACCAACTAGCCTCTAGTTCTCGAGGTCGCGGGTTCAAACTCGGCGGAGGGCGATGGATTTTTTCGTTCGTAAAAGTCCTTAGCATGGCTTCCTTCGGAAGGGAAATAAAGCCGGTGGTCTCGTGTCGTACATTTGCTGCACGTAAATGAACCTCAAGCCTGATAAAGAGGCCTCTGAGTAAAATTACCGGTCTTTCACACCCAATATAGAATGGGACGCTAAGGACCACAGCAGCTAAAGAGCGTCCATAAATAAAACTCAATTTAATTTTTCCGCAAAACACTGGCTTAGGAAACATCATACCATGTTGTTTTCTTACATCACGGAAGACCTACTACAAAAAGAATCTGATGTGTTACACTCACATGACTTTCTCTACTCTTGTACCAACTATTTTTACAAACGCTTATTCTCCATATGCTTCATGTTAATCGAGATGTTAATCTTATTGCTAATTTTCTTGTAGATGCAAGGGGAATTGGCTTTAAGCGTTTAAGAGCTGGTTGCTATATGGAGTATTCCATTCTCTTTGCATTACCAGGACAAAAAAATGAATAACGAATTTGAGAAAAGTATAAGTGTTGGAAAATTTAAGGGAATAACGAGCAAAATCTCGAAAATGGTTCACTCAACAAAAAAATGTGTACGACATAAATTGTGCATTTTAACGCGATCTACATTTTTTTGTGTAGTAAAATTTTGTCTATCTCTTATGGTTTACCAGTTATGCAAAAGTCGTTCACAGTGAGAAATACTTTTGGAGACATTCCCAGAAAATTCGAGATATACATTTTATTTGTCATTAAAGTATGTTAAATATGATATTTTAATCAAAATCGTTAGAGCCATTTTTGAGAAAATTAAAATTTCTGGGGTGGGGGATTTTCTTGAAAACCTTCGTGTCGCATCTCTGGAAGATACTGAACCTAAATAGCAAGTTTGGTGTTTATCCGACTGTTCGTTTCAGTTATGCTGTTCACAGACAGACACACAGACACGGATATGTTTCCAAAAATGTTTTTTTTTTGGATTCGGGGGTCTCAAAACATGTATTTTCGGTGAAATCTCGGTATCGAATTTTTGGGTGGAATACAATACTTTCCTTACTTACTATACGTAGTAGAGAAAGTAAAAAAGAGAGATAGATCCTATATATCATTTTCGCATGATTTTCTGCACCCATTCTTCTCCAAAATATTATTTTTCTATCTACTTCATAATAAATGAGATAAACGTTTGCATAAATGTTTTCATTATAGTTTTTTTATAGGTACAAGGTGGATATGGGACCCTGAAGTGGTCTATATGGTGGTTTTGAAATTCCACTCTTTACATGACCACAAAAACAAAGACTGACGATCTAGCACTTCAAAAAACTATAACGTGTTTAAAAATGCAAATCAATAACATCAAATTTATCGTAAACAGTTAATGATACAAAAGATTTTGACATAAATTGTGAGATTTTTTTATATTTTTTATTGAGGGGAAAAAACACTAAACTGTGGTAGCGAACTCCGACAGACACTAAACAAAACCACTCCACTATCGAAACGGCATGCAAGTGTGCTATAAGAACGTCAACTTTACAGCGATTAGCGCAGTGGCTCCTCTAGCGGATGAAAGTGTGGACATTTAGTTTAATTCGGTTTTATTATTACGTGGAGTAATTGAATGTTGAATTGATAAATTTGTCACACGCCCTGTGCCTTAACGTTTCTAATCTATGCTCATTTATATCAATCCTTAGTGAATTAGTTATTTAAGTAACTGTATACGAAAGCTAGCTTTTTCAGAACGATTACGATGTTGACCGAAGCAAAGGTGAGGCCGGAATATCCAAACGAGTCCTGAAAAAACAAAAACACACTTCCCTGCAGTTACGTACAATTATTTTGTTTCATACTATGTCGAAGGACCAACAGTTAAGTTATTGATTAAACAGTGGAAGGGACGTTGGTGTGGAGTACGGAAAATATCTGAACGGTAAAGTTCAAGTTGACGTATTGGTTTGCTGACAGAAAACATGAAATTCCTGATAGTATCAAACAAAATAATGTGGGATTTTGCTATTTATTGTCTCTTATGACCTGCCTTCACTCGATATAACAACAAAACGAGTATAAATCAATAACAGTGAAGTAAATTATTTATTTCTATGCTTTTATATTACAGTTTTACAATATACTCACTTGTTTTTGGGAGGCTTATTACTTTTGGATCCCATACATGTAACGCTATGGTTATGTCAATGAAGTGCATACAAATTAACCAATATGGGCATTTCTTTCTATTTTGTTAATATACTGGGAGAAAAGAGAAAGTAGTGCTTAAGGGCGCCTGATAATATCGGTTTGTGCTCATATTATTTAACATAACTATTTCTCTCTTTTATAGGTTTTAAGTAGATAACATTATGGGTTATAGTGCAGGCTAAGTATATAGATGAAAGTGCAGTTGTATAGGAATTATATATAACCTACTGGCCTCCTCGCGGTTCCATAACCCGGATCTCCTTAATTAGGTGGTAAAAGAGATAGACAGCCTAAAGGAGAAGCATGCGATTTTAGAGGTAATATTAGTGGGAGACTTTAATATTAGGATTGGGGAAAGTGATGTGAAGGATGGAAGTGAATAAATAAGTGATAAAAGGTGTCAAAAAGAGCGAAGTTCAGGCAGAGTAAAGCTAAGTTTGTACATAAATGATGTGAAAAGTTTATAGATTTCTGTGAACTGAATACCTTAGAAATTATGAATGGAACATATGGTGAGGATGTTGAAAGTGATTGGTTAAGTGGTGAATAGTGTCAAAAAATGAGAAGTTTAGATATAAATAAACAAACCCAGTAACACATAATTCTTAAGGGCAAAGGAACAGAAATTTGGGGGAAAGAGCGTACCAGAAAGTAATGGTATAAGAAATGGTTAAGTAAAGTTGAAAATGAATGGGTCTGGACAGTGAATAGAGATAATAAAGAAATAAATTAAGAATTAAAGGAAGTTGACTAAGGAAAATACTGCAATTTAGAAATATGACCGGTAAAGAGTCAGGACTGAATGCTGGTCTTATTTTCTTTTATGTTTTGTATTGGATTAGTACAACAATTAAGTTAAAATTAAATATGGTTAGAGTTAAAAAGAACTGGAATTAGTGAAGAGAGAAGAAGAAAATTGATACATATGTAATTATAATAAATTTTGTATGCAGAGTGGATGTCTACTGAATTAGAGTGGCCAGGGCCAAATTTTCAGTAGGCAACCCCTATATATTGTAATTTCTTAGCACTAAATAAATTAATTCATTCAAGTAGATAACAGTATTGCATTTTTCAATGCAGGTCTTACTTCACATTGAAAACTTAGTTCACTTTCTCAGTATTTACTTTATTAATAGGGAAACTAAATGACACAAACATAACGAAGTGTGACGTTTGCAGGTACGTCTCTCTGCTGGAAGTGATTTCCCTGAGGATGTGTATGAACTCCTGTGGGAATACGCACCGTTGAGTGGAACAACACGTCCGTGTTAATCAACGGGAAGTCTGCGTACATCCGAGGGTTTGGTCGCCATGAGGATTCCGATGTGAGTGTTGCATACTTCGGGGAAGAGGACATCTATTTACCAAACGAAATATTCTGCGGAGTTGGCTGATGGTCGCTTCCAACTATTGCTCGCTTAGAATGCACACCGAGCCACCTGTGTATTTCGCGTTATTCCGTTATACCAAGAAATGCAGTGGTCAACATAGAATATTAAACGCATAACGGAGTTATTAAACACCCCTTAGTAACGTCCGCACATAGCCTGAGGCAATATTGGCAAGGTACGTTCCGACCGCCTCTAATGCTCCAGGGTTTACTTCTGTACGACGAAACTAAAAAAGACACAACAAATATTGCTGGTTCAGGAGCGCGTCAGATTCAGTGATACTGACATTTCAACAACCCCTTCCCCTCTGCTCATTAAACAAAACAAGTGGAAGGCCCCATTCACAATGAGAAGAAAGCGCAAGACTTTGCACCCATGTTATTTAATGGAAGCATTCACATAGAAGGTCAAACTGCATTAATTTTTACTTTCTCTACTACGTATAATAAGTAGGGGAAGTATTGCATTCCACCCAAAATTTCGATACCGAGATTTCACCGGAAATACATGTTTTGAGACCCCCTGAATCCAAGAAAAGCATTTTTGGAAACATGTCCGTGTGTGTGTCTGTGAACAGCATAACTCAGAAACGAACAGTCGGATAAACACCAAACTTGGTATTTAGGTTCAGTATCTTCCAGAGATGCGACACGAAGGTTTTCAAGAAAATCCCCCCACCCCAGATTACCCTTTACATGGAACGTTTTTCGAACATTTTAATTTTCTCAAAAATGGCTCTAACGATTTTGATTAAAATCTGATATATTTAAGATACTTTCATGACAAATAAAATGTATATCTCGAATTTCCTGGGAATGTCTCCAAAAGTATTCTTCATTGTGAACGACTTTTCCATAACTGGTAAACCATAAGAGATAGACAAAATTTTACTACACAAAAAATGTAGATCGCGTTAAAATACACAATTTATGTCATATGCATTTGTTTTGTTGAGTGAACCATTTTCGAGATATTGTTTGTTATTCCTTAAATTTTTCAATGCTTATACTTTTTCTCAAATTCGCTATTCATTTTTTTGTCCTGGTAATGCAAAGCAAATGGAATACTCCATATAGCAACCAGCTCTTAAAACATTTGACTATCGCTTAAAGCCTACCAATTCCCCTTGCGTCTACAAGAAAATTAGCAATAAGATTAACATCTCGATATCTCGATTAACATGAAGCGTATGGAGAATAAGCGTTTGTAAAAATAGTTTGTGCAAGAGTAGAGAAAGCTATGTGAGTGTAACACATCAGATTTTTTCTCCGTGCACTGCCGGCTTCTGAACAACAAAAGATCGCGATGTGAGGTTTTAGTCATCTACTGTACAATCCTGGTGCTCTTCTATTTGGCCGTGCCATGCCATTTTAAATGCTGACGCAAGGCACTGGTCTATGGTTTGCTTGGTTCAACACCTTTTTATCTCTATTTATTTATAAAATCTTAATGAATTTTCATATTCGATATTACTGGTTACATTATTCAATTTGAAACTTGTGGTACGCTCGGAAGATTTCTGCATGTAATTTATGGACCAATAAACCCGTGCCAAATTCTTGCGTTACGCCTGCAGCTGCATTGTGAATGGTCACGCCTACCCTTACTCGTAGGCTGCGTTATGTTAAACTTACGTCTTTATTGTAAACGGGGCCTAACGAGTTTTAGCTAGACAAGTAATACGACTTTTACCTCTACCCCTGCAAGGTCATCACTACTACTTCAAGTTGACACAAGACATGCTATATTCATACTTTTAATTAAGGATACTCGATATTGGAATAGTTAATTTCACCTAATTATCGCAGAAAATTAATTTTCATAGTCATATGCATCTACCCAACTTGCCAAGAAAATAATTTACAATGTGTAAACTGAGTGTTCTATGTGAGAACATTTTAAAATGCTAAACTTTAAAATGTTGCATAGATATTATTCTTTACAATCCAATATTAAATTTTGCATAACATTAAAGCTTTTCCTAAAAATAATAAAAAATAAATCCATTATGAAATTACTAAATTGTAAATCCAAAACTACGATTGATACCAATAAAAAGTTATTTAGATCTCATTCTCAAATTGTGCGATCATAACAAGCCATAGGGTCTAATATATGAAAGGAAGAAGATGTCCTCATCCAGCTTTCAAAAATCGTATAATGAAAATCAAGAAATTGAAGAAAAATTGCATTTCGGGAACAGAACGTGATAAAAATGCAAGAAAATAAGAATACGAAAAAGTCAAGTTTTAAAATTCCATGCGAGCATACATCTGCGTTCGTTCATTTAAACGTCGCAAGTGGACATTTAAATGTACAGAAAAGTAAAAACCTAATTCTAAGCGCTTTAGGGCTTTTTTCATGAAAATTCATATATATACACATATATATTTTGCCAAATGTCGAAATTTCAGTATCAAGTAACTTTAAATCTTTTCTTTCGTTATCCTACTTTTCGGTTGCTCTAATTGGTGTATTTTTAGTTTACACAGACACACATATTTACGCGGATACAAAAACCCATGCTGGCAGCTGAACTCGAGCCCTAGTTCTCTACGCGACGGAACTCCAAGCGACAATGGCCATGGGACATTTCTTTTTATTTGTTCATTGGTAAAGTTTTATTTTCTGAGGATTATTTAGATCAGTTAGGGATACACGAGGATTACGCAACTATTATATAGTCCATTTCTCAATTAGAAATCCCTGCCGAAGAAGAGACAAATTCAACTGGCTTCAATAGGGCAAGACGAAACCGACACTTCAAAAATCACCGTTGTCACTTTTCGATTTTTCCGAACAATTCATGAGGAGCTACTGCAAGAAGTAGGAGGAAAATATGGGAGGTACAGCTTTAAATCAAAAGCATATAGCTTGAAATATTTACTCTGAAGACTCCCTTCACTGGAGGTTGTGGGGTGAGTAACATAAGGCCAAGGTTTTTTAATTATAAAATCAAAAGTAACTTTATGGAGGAGAAACACTGCTGTGGTCTAAGGTAAAGGACTAAAACAAAATTTTGTATGTTATCTATATTGTTTTAGATGTCTGGTTAAGTGAACCCTGGCAGATCTGGACAAGGAAGAAAGGAGAAAAATTCCCTGGCCATACAATCTGTAGTTAGGCACTTTATATTTGAAATATCCCCATATAAATATTGGCAGATGCAAGTAAAAGTGTTTCCCAGCCAAATATTATGTACCTTAGAGTTTATATAAAAAAGTACTTCATTTCATTTTATTTTGTTCTTTATAGTAAGCAGAGGATTAAAATTTTAAAGCTCCAGTACAAAAATACACATACATAAAAAGAATACAATAAACTTATATATAGGGATATTTAGAAATTGTGTAAAAGTTATACAACATGGTTAAAAATTTTGTTATAACATTACTTAATGATACAGTTTTATACATTTCCAGTGCTTTCCAATGAATAAATATTAAATGTTCCCTTGAGTGTGATTCTGAACTAGTATTTTCTGTTTCTTATAAGATAGGAAAGTATATTATATTTTTTAAAATGATTCTGTTGAATGTATTTGATAATTTTATATACAAGGTAGACCATTTAAGTTGAGATTTTACAATATCTCCAAAACTAAGCGTTGTAGAAAGAAATGTCTTTAATAAAAGTTGCTTGATATTGTAGGGGAAAGTAAATGCCGTTAGTCGTGTTTTGTTTGGAGGACGTTATGATGGTCATTTTAGGGTCAATTTAATTTTTTTAAATGGGAACCTACATTTTATATGTTGTTTTCTGATTAGAAAATGGTTTATAAACAGCTGTTTATTTTGTGATGAGGAATAAGGAAATAAACTAAAAAATGTTGGTTCCCAATTACGAAACATACCTTAACCCTTAAATGACCATCCATGGATGGTCCAACCATTCATTGCACTCTTCGTACACAGCCATTCAGAATTTTCGTTGTTATTTACGTTGGTGTAAGAACAATTGCAAAGTACTTTATACAAATGCTGTTTAGTTTTTTATGAGGAGTGAGAAAACAACAGATAAAAATATTTATAAAAGTTTTAAGAACTTAAATATTTTTCTTTGCAAGAATGTTTCTCATCCACATTTGCTATTATTCTTACAGCCACTTTTTGTAACCTAAAAGTTGAGGAAGTGCCTATGGCTCTCATAGAGAGAAGTTTAGAGCATTATATTATAAAACTGAATGACAAAACTGATAAAGAAAATACATTTGACACACCAGAAACCATAAAGTTGAATAATTTATAAAACTAACATTTGTGACATCTTTCCAATATAAATTTGTATATGAAAGTTAGATGTAATAAACTTTCTTTCTTAGATAGAGTGCAAACAAATCCATTTGTTTTGTACTTTGCAAAACAGGACAAAGCTGGTAATTCAAAACAGTTTAACACTGTCATTCTTTGGACTGTGGTAGAGGAAAAGAAGTTTTACTCCTTTAAATTAATCCCCCATAGAACTATTCCATATTTTACATGAGCACAGATAAAAGCATAACACACTTGCTAAAAGTCTTATCATCCATTATCTTTCTAACCTGCCTCGTTGTATAAATATCTCTGGTTAGTTTTTTGGTGATATGCTCTATTCACCAATGGTTGCCAACAGACATGCATGTCTATTATTACAGCTAGAAAGTTTGTGAGGCCTGCCTCTGGGTACTTTCACCATCTATATTAAATTTCACATTACGAGACTGTTGTTCTTGAGATCAATCTTACCATGGTTATACTATTCAGCTGTTATTATTATATAACAATATCACGTGTAAAATGTATACTTCCTTTTTGCGAATTTAACTGCCCATGATGAATGAATCAAATGGCTGAAATGATATTCAAATGAGCACAGGTTCCATAGAATTTAGACCTACCCAACATTCATACTCTGGGGATAAGGGAAAACCTCAGAGGAAAACCTTATCTAGGTAAATCATCGAAATTCAAACTTGGGACCTACTGAATGCAAGGCAGATCTCCTAAGTACCCAACACCACAGAGATGGGTACGTAATCTTAAACATTTTAATTTATTACCAGTCATTATTTTATCCTTCTGAGTGTGAAAGTTTTTCTTTTTAATATTATTATGAATCAAAACTAGGTCACCTGAAAATTAAAAAAATAAAAGCTGGAAAACACGTAGTAAACATTATTATATTTCAGTAGGATTAAAATACAAACATTTTTGTAAATGATGTATGTACTTGATATAGTGTAAACATGAACATGAAATGTTTAAAAATGTCTAACATTACAAGAAAATTTATTTGAAACAAATTGTGTATTTTAATAAGTGCTCTACTTTTGTTGCAGTAAATTTCTGTCTAAGTCTTAGGATTTCCCAATTATACAAACTTAGTCAAAGTTCAGTCTGTATGTAGAGAACTTCACATGCCATTTACAGAAAATTCAAGATATGGATTTTAGTTGTTTTGCAGATATCTTAAACATATGGATTTTAATCACAATCATTAACACATTTTTTTTAGAAAATAAAAAACAAAATATTTTACATGTAAAGGGTATTTTGGTGGGGGGGCAGGGTTACTGAAAATATTAATTTCTCATCCTTGAGAGATATTAAATTTAAATACCAAGCTTAGTATTTATCTAACTTCTTTTACTTTTTCTAGCATCTACTTATAGTAGGTAGACGAAGTGTTTTATTCCACTCAAAAATTCAATGTCAAGATTTCATCATAAATATATTTGAACCCCTGAATAAAAAAACAGAACAATTATAGAAAAAAAATCAGTGTATATGTGTGTGTGTCTATAAACAGCAAAACTTAAAAATGAAAAGTCCAATAGATATCAAACTTCATATTTAAGTTCAGCATTTTCCAAAGATGTAATACAAAGATTTAAGAAAGGAAAGAAAAAGAGAAATTAAAATTTAAAAAAAACCTAAACTACCTTCTGTATGGAAAACCTTTTTATTATTTTTGGTTTTCTCAAAAATTGTTGTAATAATGCTTTTGATTAAAGTAACTATATGTTTAAGATATTTATATGACCAATAAAATGTATATTTTGGGATTGTTGCAAATAGCCAATGAAGACCACTTCATTCAGAATGAATTTCATATGGTAAATATGGTATAACTGGTAAACCATAAGAAATGCACGAAAGCTTATTATGCAAGAACTGTAGATGTCATTAAAACATACCATTTACCTAAAATAACTTTTATGTAGCATCAGCCATTTTCTAAATATTCAATGTTATTGATTTGAATTGTTGAATATTTCACAATTTTTTAAGTGCTGTCACTGTTCAGTTGTTTTGCACTATGTCACGCAAAGAGTATGGAATTTTACAGCCAGAATTTAGCAACCCACTTTTTTTAAAAAAATCTATCCCTTCGGCCTCCTCCATCCCCCTCTGTGCCTACAATGAAGTGTGTAATTATACTATTTCTGCAAACATTTATCACAACATGAAAGTGGAAAGAATAATAAGTTTTGCAAGAATACCTAAATAAAAACAAATAATAGTGACTAGAGAAAGTCATATGAGGTAATATATAAAATTACTCTTTCTTTCATCTTTTTTGAGTTATACTGGTCTCTCTCTCTCTCTCTCTCTCTGTCTCTGTCTCTCTGTCTCTCTCTCTCTCTCATACACACACATACACACACTAAAAACCTTTCTCTAAAGTATTTTTAAAATGCTTTTGAAATCTGAATCTTTATGTGGAATACAATACTTTGTCTGCCACCATAAGTAAGCGTTAGACAAAGTAAAAGGTTTTTTTAGATGGACTATTATTAAGATGGTTTAAAACATAGTTTCTAAAGTTTATTAATATTGTTTCAGATAAGAGGAAAGGGTCTGGATCATGCCCTTGTTGTTCGTGATTATAACCTCATTAAGTGGATCGGTGCCAATGCCTACCGCACTTCTCATTATCCTTATGCAGAAGAAATAATGGACATGGCTGATAAAGAAGGAATCATGATCATTGATGAGTGCCCAGGTGTTAACATTGAGTAAGTGGCACAATTTCATTAATTTAAAAGCTTATTTTATGGTCCTGAACATGCAGTATTACTCTTACAATGGTTCCCTAACCTTTTCAGCTGGTATGTCCCTTTGTAAGCTTTGCAATTCCCACAGCACTTTACAGTTGTTAAGAATATTATTCTTCAAGAAAATATAGGTTTTTCCACAAGAAATACATAATACAATAAATTTAACTTATTATTTTAAAATGTTCATAAATGTCAAAGACAACATTTTGAGGTCTTCCAGGTCTTTTATATCTTTGACATGTTTATATTCTTTAAATTTTATTTCTCTTCTACTTATAGTTGCCTGTGAAATTATTATATTCATTGATTTGGATGAATGTCATTGAAAAGTATACCTGCTAGTTGGGCATGATATGAGTGCCCTTGGAGGAGGGTACCCCTGTTGTATTGACAATGCATAATGTCATCAAAGCTAGGGATCAGAGGGGAGTGAGGGGCAGGGCAATAGTCATAATGTACATTTGCACAATGAAAACACTACTACATTTGCGTGCCTCAGCTTTATTGCAGATGTTTTCTTTACCTGACTGTCCTTCTGATGCCACTTGTTCCATAACTGTTTAATTTCTCTTTTCACCAAACACATTCATATGGTAAATTAAATTTAATTGAGCTTTATTTATGGATGCTCTTTAACTGCTGTGATCCTTAGCGTCCCATACTATACTGGATGTGAAAGATTTTGCTCACAGGCCTCTTTATCAGGCTTGAGATTCTTTTACGTACCGTAAATCTGCGACACAGGACCACCAGTTTTACTTCTCTTTTAAAGGAAGCCATGCTAAGGACTTTTACGCCCAAAAAAATCCATCGCCCTCTGCCGGGTTTGAACCCGCAACCTCAGGAACTAGAGGCTAGCATGGTAACCATGGAGGGTGACACATTCATATTGTGGCTGACTAGTACATACTTATTGTTGTGTATGTCTTGTCTCACCAACCCTTATCATCAGAATTTCAATTCTTGTTTGTGTTTAAAACATTTTATTTTAGATGATACCAGAAATAAAACAGTTTTCTTCATACAAAATATAATAGACAAGCCAAGATTTGTGGAGGTTGCGAACAAAGCTGGTCATTTTCACAAAAATTAAAAATTGTGTTTTTTTACTTCAATTTTTTAATTTCAATTTCTTTTCTTACTGCGATTGTTACTGTAGAGATGCCTAAATGTTTGCTCGTTGGTGAAATCCTAGCAGCAGACCTCACTGCTTTACCATATGCGACTCCTCAATAATAGACTCAATAATGAAAACAAACATATTGACTCAGTTGCTAATTTTATTTTAAATGTAACTCCATCAGCATCCAAGTGTGCCATTACACCAATTATTTTACTTGAACACTCCCCATCCTTTATCATGGATTTAGGAACACTAAATATATTCTATGGGTCTAGGTTGATATTTATTTAAAAATGGGAATAGATAAAAGGAATGTCTGCATATATTATCACAATTTCCTATGCCAGGTTGTGTTTTATTGACACATTTAACCCCTTATAGCCTGGTGTACCATATTTGATATAAAGTTGTTGTTGTTGTTTTTTTAAAGTTGTATGTTTTTAATGGAATTTTTTTCCAATTTCATATTATACTAATCTTCAACAATTTGTGACAGGTATTTACATTATTAATGTTTTCAATAATAAGCAAAATTCATGCCACTGCACTCAAATGTTGAACATTTTCAACTCTGTCAAACTAAACCAGACATCTCAAAAACCTTTTTGCTTATAAACTATAAACAAAAATTATGAGAAAATTATTATTGACACCGTGACATCAAGGGATTTAACACACATTAAGCATAAAAATATCTATTACAGTGGAGCAAAGTAAAGCCTCATTATAGTTTTTCCTACTTCCCGGAAAAACACTGTTTTGGAAATGAACCGGTTTTGTTCACAACCTCTTCAATTAAACTATTCCCATAGCAAACAAACCTTTCGCATGAAACAAATTAAATTCTGCACACAAATAAAAAAATAACTACCTTACGAAGGAAAATAAAAAAAGGATAGGCTACCATTTAAAAATATTGTCACATCCTGCAAAGCAATTTTATATATTTCTGTAAAATGTTCCTCTCAGAATACTAAATTTGATGTATCCCAGCATTTTATAGAAAATAAATTATTTTAGTTCTACTGGTATAATGTATTAGGTATTTAGCAAATATCTTGTATACAAAAATAAATTATATGCCAAAAAATTGTCAATTAATGCATTCATTTATTATGTTCACTCATACTAATTTACAAAAGATTTTTAAAAAACAATTTTAATTCAGATGCATGGGAACTCTTAGCTGCCATAATTTAATTATGCTGTCTTATAAAAATGCAATTACAGTTGCCATGAAAATATTTAAATTAGTGTTGGCGGGTAACAGGGAGGACAAATTCGAGGTGAGTGCATGCCGAGCAGGTGTTGTCAGACTGGCATAACAAGCAAGCTAGCCTTGTGCTTCTTAGTTGTGTCTCAGAAAACATATGCAACCCATGGGAAGTGGCTAGTCAGATTAAAATAATAAAGTATCTAATTTATCACATAGTGAAACTTCTTGC
This sequence comes from Deroplatys truncata, assembly GCA_030765065.1. Classification (NCBI taxonomy): domain Eukaryota; kingdom Metazoa; phylum Arthropoda; class Insecta; order Mantodea; family Mantidae; genus Deroplatys; species Deroplatys truncata. The sequence goes on along the minus strand of CM060982.1, from coordinate 75,359,483 downwards.
CTACTTTTTCAATTTCTGTTTTTTTTGGGGGGGAGGCCATGGGATTTTCCCACAAAATTACAACATAGATACTGTAATTATTCCAACATAAAAATTGGCTGAAAAGAATGACATGAATAACTATAGAAAACTAGTCAAATTTTAATTGATGTTTTAGGTTTGATCCATTATATTTGAACACCTTCAAATCAAATTAAAGCTGCATCATCATCGACAAGGTTTTTAATCAAAAAGTTGAATCCATCTCTTCCTTGGTCTACCAACATTCCTTTCACCTTTTGGCTTGCTTTGGTATGCAGTATTCTTTCATTCTTTGAACACTTTCTTTCCAGTTATTTCTTAATTGATTTATTTTATCCAGCAACTTAAAAAATTAACTCATTTCTAAATGAAAATTAAAGCTTTTTTTCAATTAATTTAGTCCTTGCTCTCAATAACCAATGAGCATTATAAAGTGAGCTAGAAATTTACCTTTGGCACATACACCAGTATATAAAAGCTTAGTGTTATTGAATCATATACATATCAATGGATGCATTAGGAATGGTCAAGTTGAAGACTGCAAACCTGAAATCAAGAAAGCTTCATATCATGGTACAGTCTTTTTTTATGTTGGCAATGTTATAACAGGTTAATATGCATTATAGTGCTCATTTTGAGAACTGCTGTCTCATAGGTTAATGTGAACTACAGTACAATGTTGCCACTGTGTGCAACACATAGTCATCTGAGATGTATGTACAAGAAGATTATTTTTACACGGGTACAAATAGCACAGAAAATAAATATATATAATGAGAACAAATGACACAGAAGGACTAACAGAAAACAGCAAATATAAAACACAATAACTGCAAGATGAAGCCAAGAGCTTAACATGAAGAATGGATACAAGTAACGAATGACCACCAGGTAATGTAACATCAGTATAACACTGGCAACATAGCAGTGGTTACTGTACGAATGGGCTTCTTACAAATATGGTGTATAGTTCTATAAGTTACTAGTGCTAAAACTTGATCGCTTATCCTGATTATACCCTTCCCCATAAATACTACTAGCCATCAGTGATTTAATTTATTGTGGTTTTGATGATTATTTTCAGCATTAAAGTTTGCAAAGTCAATCTTTACAGGTGTTTGTTCCAGGAAGTTTTCTGCAGAGCTATTGGAAACGCACAAGGATTCCTTGACTCAGTTAATACAGAGAGACAAGAACCGTCCCAGTGTCATAATGTGGTCTGTTGCAAATGAAGCTCGTACAAAACAATCTGGTGCAGATGATTACTTCAGGTAAATACTAAGGAGTATTCATAAACTTGTAGTTCTTCTGTTCACCATGATGTTGTACTCAATAAAGTGAGTTCAGTAGTTTAGTAGGCCCTGACTATTCAAAAGTTGCAGATGTGAAAACATTATAGATGTAGGCAGTCCTACATGGCTTTGATCCATTAGTATTTCCTCACAGTATGAAGTACACCTAGGGACAACTAGCCTTTTTCATACTTTCTGAGCACGCAAGTTACCAAAGATGACTGAATGACTATACAGGACACTCATGCTTGACATCAGTAATGACATCTCTCATGCAGGCCCAATAAACCTGTAAGGATACATCTATTTCATACCCTCTTGTCACACAGTACTTTAAGTTTGTATTAAAATTTTGCCAATAAAAAACAAAAGAGAGTCTTCCTCTTTCTTGGAAGTTGTTTAAAAAACAAATGAGAGCTATAACACATTTTTGCATATATAAAATGTGAAGAAATAAAAACCTGTTCTCTAAGATTGTATTGTAAGTGTTGGATATGCCAGTTCCCCCAAATGCAGCTACAAACTGCTTTACGTCTTCTGCTGTAATGTATATCAAATGGGAACTTGCAGTATATTAATTAATATGAACCAGAAAACGGGATTTAATGAACATTAAAACTGGACTAACTGCACTTATTTTTTATAAAATTGTAATACTGTAGACTGAAAAATGCCAACAAATTTTATTTTGTTGCTATAGGGCTAAAGATAATTGCATATTATCAAATGTATTCATTTATTCATGCATCATAATCTTAATGCTTTTATTAGAGTTATGGAGGATATTATGGAAAAAGTAACTTTTCTGGTATAATTTGTTTAAAACTAGCACAACCTGCAAGTCTGCTTGCATTATCGTGTTAAATGTGAAAATTCTTATCTGTCTCTGTCTCTCCATCCGTCTTTCTCTCCCTCTCCGTCTCTCATACTTTGTTGCTACATCTGTGTTTCTCCCCATTTCCTTATCCTTGTTTCTCCTTTTCTACTCTGTCTTCCCTCTCTCTCCTGCTGTATGGGCAACTTATATGTCATGCAATATTTTGAAAATTACTTTTATGAAATTTTCATAAATAAATATTAATAAAAGGTACACAGTACATAAACTTGTACCTCTTCCTTCTGCTTGCAATGTAATCCGAACTATATTGTTTCTCATGGTAACTGGTGAGAAACATTATGACATTATGACATAATACTTTTCAAACAAGTGAATAATAAACAATATATTTCAATGAGATATTTCCGAACTTCCTCTGTTGGATACCTAAGTAATTAAGATGCCATAAAACTCGTTTTTTTAATTTGGAGCCCAAGTATGCTATATGTCAAGATTTATAAGAACCTCTTTGGCTATTCATTATAATAACACACTCTTTGGCTCAGTACATTATATACCAAGTTTTATTAAAATCTCTTTAGCCATTCTTGTATGATAAAAAAAAATAACACATATACACAAGTTTTTAAAATACTATTTTTGATTTCAAGGTAGGCCATTATACATATTAGCACAAGTTTTTCTGAAATCGAATATTGCAGAAAAAAACTTGCTGACAACTTTATTATATGCATAGATATCACAGAACCCCTTTACAAATTGGGTGCCTTCTTAGCCTTTATTTAATTTCCTTTTTCTTTCTCTCATTTTTTTCTTTTTATCTTTCTTTCTTTCTTTCTTTCTTTCTTTCTTGAGTTACACATTATTTATTATTATTATTATTATTATTATTATTATTATTATTGTTGTTGTTGTTGTTGTTATTATTGCAATAAAGTAACAATTTCGGTCATATTTATTGTCACCAATACTTAAATACCCCTCTAAAAAAATCTGAAGAAAGTCCTTGAACCAACCAATACTCGTAATGTTTACAATAATACATATGCTGCAAAAACCCATTTCAAATTAAACACAACATAAAATAGCTGTTGAATTCTGTTGCTTCAGGGCAGTCTGATAACAATACTAGCAGTTTTACCCCTGCTCATAGCATGAGTGTATAGTATTTAGATAGAATCTATCTGATTTCACAAATCTGGGTTCACTTCCCATAGTATCAACTAGAGAGTAGTAGTTCGCACTAATGGTCATAAGGACATGTGCCCTCCCTTTAATTTTGAACCATAAATACCTTAACATAACTTCTGAATAAACTGTCAACTCAAAGAAAGGATATAAAATTTTAAACCCTGAACATTTCAGCACCCTGCAATGTAGTATACAAGAGAAGTGTGCTTCTTGGGAATGCAGAGAACTTTCCTTATGTGCACATTCTCCTTATGTGCACGATTAACAGGGTGAAATGATGGAGTTATGATGGGCAAAGGAATGTTGCAGGGAGGGTTCCCTAAGGGCACACAGAATCAGTGGACTTTTGCCACACATGCACACTAAGCCTATCTTCCCTATTTGAAGCACCTGCAAGAGTAGCTTCCCTAAGCAATTTGTTGTGAGATCGCATTATTACTTCCCATCAGCTGTTTGCTCTTTCATGTCAATGGCTTATGAGGAATCTAAACTATAAAGGCAACTCAACTAATGTATTCTTAAATAACATTAAGTTTTAGAAAGAGTAGAGTCATAAGAGTAAACCTGAATATTAGTGCAAAATGGACTTCATCTGTAAAAAGAGAGGTTAGTTTTTATTGCATCTTTTAACTTTGCATTTTACTATTTTTTTAATACTAACACCCCACAAAACAAACAACCAAACAAACAAAAATGTGATAAGATGCATCTTCCAAGAATGCAATGTGATTTTCAAGTAAATCCCTGCCTACCTTTTACATGGAACATTTTTATTATTTCTTTATTTTCTTAAAAATGGCTCTAACAATTTTAATTAAAATCTCATTCTTGACATATTAACACAAGGAATAAAATGCACAACTTGAATTTTCTCTGAATAGCCTGTGAAGACTCCCTTTATTTTATATAATTATGAAACCAGAGGAGATAGGCAAAACCTTACTTCAGCAAAAATGGGGAGAAATTTAAAGTATACAATTTGTATACTTTTTTTGTAGCTTCGGATGTATACAATATATTTACTGTTAGTGTTCTGGGAAAATTTCAACCAAGCAAAGTAATATTCATCTAATTCTGAATACAAATCACAGAACAAGCTGTAGGGAAGTTTTCAAGAAATTAAAAATACTACCATTATCCTGTGTATATCTTTGAATTGTTGAATTATGTTAAAGCCAATCTGCATCAGTTAATACAATATCCCAGGTACACTCACATGACACGTGTAACAAAAATACTTTATGTAGATATACACATAGATCCAAACTTTTTGAAGAAAGCTTTAGACACACTGGATTAATAATTTATAATAAATTACCCCTAGCTTTTGGAAATAGTGAAGTACAAAGCTTTAAGATTCCACTGAAAATATTCCTGCTGCAATATTGTTTTTATACACTGGATGAAATTATGGAAAACTGTAATATGTTATAAACATTAATTCCAACAGCATGTCCTTAAGGTTTTAACTCAAAATTTGATGACTGGATATTGTAAAGATTGCCAAACACTGTAAACATTTTATATGAAGAATGTTTTATATCTAGTCTCTTTGTAATGCAATTTTTTTGTGTTTATAATATAATTGTTGATTTGACAATTGCAAATCTGTATGTTATATTGCAAATATTTTATTTGACATGACCAATAACAATGACTATTGTTTACAAAGTACGAAGTAAAATTTAAAATTAAAAAATTTCCAGTATTTCAAGCTACACACTTCTAAAATGTTATGTCCATTCTTTTGTTTTGCATTAGGCTATGCAAAGAGTATTCAAAATGTAAAATTTAGCATACATATCATAAGTTCCTTTTTAAACATTTGTCCCTCACACTAGTGTCGTGTCTGCTGCTTTACAGCTATAACAAAATATGTGTTGAAGTCACTTGGGAAAAAACATTAATCATGATTAACAAGAAGTAGAAAAACTAGTTTTTTTATGAATAATTTGCAGAAAAGATATGAAAGCAAGTTATAATGGATAAAAAAGATCATCTGATGGTAACACATCTGATTTTCTGAACATGTTTTGGTTAAAAATATGTGTGAAGTTTTGTGTTACTGGCTCTGACTGAGTATAACTACAGTTTAAGTTGCTGATTAATTGTACTCAATCTTTATTGGCAGTACTTCACACTTAATCAAACATCTAACAACAGAATATTTATTCATTTTTTTTAAATGGGGTATTTGTATAGTTAAGTAATTTAACAGAAAAAAAAATGTATTATACTGTCCCTGAGATCAAGTGGTCAGCATACTGACTTTTCAGCCCAGAGGCCCTGCATTCAATTCCCAACTGGAGTATGGGTATTTTTTTTAATTAGAAAGAGTCTGAAAGTATGAATCATAGAGTGAATGTGATAGCGTTTCATTTCAAAAAACTCAACAAAAGCCTTCTACAGTTCAAAGAGTTACTAACACCAGCAGTTATTTCTTAAATTATATCTCCCAATATGGCCATCGCTCCATAAATGTTAAAGCAAATAAAAAATAAAGTATGTATAATATATATTAAGACTAAAATCTCATATATGGTGCAAAAATACAGCCCTGTACATTTCAAATGAATCTGAATGCACCTTTCATCCCTTAGAGTTTGAGTGTCGTAAATAGTACAGTGTAGTTATTTGTGCTCCAACTTTAAGAATATGCTGAGACGTTGATGAATTTCTAGCAATCATAGTCTGTATTACTCCGTAACTGATTAGACATTGATTTTATTTACTGTGCAGTGCCATAGCAGACCATGTGAAAAGCCTGGACACATCTCGACCTATCACAATGGCTATTAATGTGGCAGTCAATGAAGATCTTGCGGTAAGTCTAATACATTTTATACTCTAACACTGATAATATTGCAAAGATATCTAAAACATACATAATGGGTCTTAAACATTTGATGTAACACCTTTTATTTCATAAGCAAGAAAAAGAAAAGCAGTTCTTGTAATAATGTATAATCTTGAGATATATCTGCAAATACATATTTGTATTGAGCTGGTATACCTGAATAAAATTTACTAATTACACAGGTTAACATTAAGTGCCATCTTTGAAGACCAGTGCATAACAGACTCTGTGAAAATATTTATTAATAAGATAGGGTACAATATTCTGTATTGCATTTTTTTCCCAAATGTGTTATTTCTGTATGCACAGATTTAATTCCCATGTCTTGCTTGAACATCCTAGACTTCCAGGTTTTTCTTTTGTCACTCCAAACACTACTCACACAGCTTTGCTAAGGTTAAGTTCAACCCCGAACAAAGGGTGGTAGTGCAGTACAATTTTAAATCTGCACTTGCTGAACAAACATAGTATAACATCACGTACTTACTTACTTTACAGTTTGAAACAGTTATACACTTCGAATTGTTTCGCTTCTTGCAGTATAGGTATTTGAACACAAACCAGCTATGGCTTACAGTACAGCTGATCACTGCAGCATGCACTGAGTATTATGAAAAATTGGAAATTTATTTTCCCTGCTAGCTTGTACTGTAAATGGAGTAAATAACCATATTTTTCCGCAAATAACCATCCTGATCCACATGTTTACAAACACTGTATAAGCATCCTGACTTTTTCAGAGAAAGGCACACATCACAACAAATAAAGTTGACATTTACTTGTATTTATCTTTAATTACTACATGCTAAAGACCAAAACACCTATTAACCCAATTGATTTTTGGGTATAATGCCTATATCTCCATAAATATTCTTAATACCATGAGAGTATTAGTATAATTTGGTAATTTGAGTATCAGCATTCATTCTTAACCTTTGGCATCTACAGAAAACCCAGTCATACCAGGAGTTACAATACAGTTACACATTAACATGCAATACTAAACAGTTTAGCACACAGGCTAGAAAATATTTCTATATAAATGAACTGAGAAGAATATCAACCACAACTAAATACCACAATAAACATAGCTGAGAAAATGGATTTGTGAAAGAACTAGTATACAAGAAACTAAATATCTATGCCAAAATAAAGAAAAAGGTCAAAATACAGCAAATATACTAGTTTCTATCAAAGAAGAAAACCAAACATTCACGAAATTCACATACCAACCCTCAGCTTTATACAAATTCAAGATGATTTTCAAGCAGCATAACATCATCTTTGCTCCCAAAAACAGTTACTCCATAAAAAATATACTAAATTCAAGACTAAATTCCAGAAGTGAATAAGTCAAGCAATCTACACTGGCACAGCCAGAAAAATATTAAGGGGGGGAGGTTATGTATACAATTCATTTTTTAAACAACTTGTATCAATTTAAATGATAAATATGCATTAATCCTGAGCTGCAGTATTTAAATAAATCAAATTTATATTCCCAGATTAAGGTACAGCAATTGGAATTATAACTAGGACAGGATGTTTTGCAAACATGTTGTGACACGAGAATTGATGACCTTTGTAAAGTTAAATTAAATTGAGTTTTATTTATGTACGCTCTTTAACTACTATGGTCCTTAGCATCCCATTCTATATTGGGCGTGAAAGACTGGAAATTTTGCTCAGAAGCCTCTTTATCAGGCTTGAGGTTCTTTTACGTACTGTAAATCTATGACATGGAACCACTGGCTTTACTTCCCTTCTGAAGGAAGCCATGCTAAGGATTTTTACGCCCGAAAAAATCCATCATCCTCTGCCGACTTTAAACCCGCAACCTCAGACCATCATAAAGTATTTTATATTACCTCTGCAAGCTATTTTATTTCACTACAACTTAGGGTTTCTAGTTATGCTCTAAACTCAGAAATATTGTACTCAAATTTAGCACCAAAATAAAAACATGCATAAGATATTTTAACATAGTTGTACCAATGCCATCTAAAGTACAGTATCTGTTGCTGTCATCTTTGGCGCTATTGTCTAAGACATGCAGCATAAATATAACACTACCAGTGATATCATTAGAAAAGATCTCATTCCCACCAACCTAGAATTATGCTATTATTTTAACAAAGCTATTTTTTCTATTAATTTATACATTTTTTTTAACCCAAGGCATATTCTAACCCCCAAAAACCCCTCCCTAGTTACATCTCTGGTAATCTACTAGATGGAATTCAATGATCATACAAAAGTATGTATTCAAAAAACCAAAATAAACACTGAAACAAGAGCAAAAGAGCACACCAGGAATATAAATTTAAAACGAAAATCAGCAGTAGCTTGGCACATTTGGAATAGAAATCCAAAACTCACAAAAACATTGCAGGCTGTTTGGGAAAATATTGAAGTTTGGAAGAACAAAGACTGAAAATTTATCTTCGAAATCCTGCCTGGTGATAACTATTGAAAAAGTTCATCTGGCCACCACCAGAGAGAAACGTGATGACCATTAGGTATGATACCAGCAATTGACTTGGAATTGGGAATGGGAGCAATTAGCTCCTAAAATATGCTTCTGTTATTTGAAAACAAGTGATTCAAGTGTTTCAAAAAATGGACTAATTTTCCACATCACTATTACAGAAGTTCACCATAAATATAAAATAATTATCTAGTGCGTCAAATTTAATCACTTCCATATCCTTCATCATGCACTGAACTTTGAAGACTGCATTTAGTGTTCAGTGTTTCAAGGACCATTAAAACAACTAAGGAATGGTTGCTTCTGAATATTTATGCACACTTTTCAAATTAAGGCAATAATTGGCAAAATTTGGCATAAAATGGCAAAAATGTAGATTCCTCTTTATGATTATACCTTGTATTTTAGTGCTATACCATTGTTTTCTTAATATCAATCATTGTTATAGCTCCAAATGTCTGGAACACTAATTAAAATGAATCAATGGCTGCAGAAAGCATTTCTTTATACTGGCATTTTAAGTTCAAAGTAAAATGTTTAAATTTGGTACAAGTAGTATTTGATATTAGTATATAAAAATGATTATTTATCAATAAAGAAATCATATAGGTACCATATGTTTTTACAACACTAATAAACTTATATCTTGAATTTTCTGTAAATAGCCCGTGAAGTCCTCATCATCTGGGATGGATTGTGTATAATTAATAAACTGGAAGAGAAAGATAAAATCTTAATATCAAATCTGTAGATCTCTTTAAAATACAGAATTTAATTCTAATAACTTTTACGTGGCAGCAAACATTTTCAAGATATTCGTGGTTATTTGTTTGAATTTTTCACTGCTTTGCGTTTTTTGATGTGCTCAAACCATTCAAATGTTTCTCGTGATGTAATGCAAAGAGTATGAAATATCAGAGCTATCATATAGAGATCTGCTTTTTAAAGATTTAACTATCGCTTCAGTTTCCTGTATAACCTTGTACCCACAACAAAATGCGTAATGAAAGAATTTCTGCAAACCTTTATCTTAGTTAATGTGAAGTAGATTAAAAAATAAGCATTTATAAGAATAGTTTGCAGAAGAGACATAAAAATAAGAGATATATATACAAAAAGTCATATGAATGTAACACAATAGATTTTTTTCTTTTGTTTCCTTTTTTATGGTTTAATAAAGTCACCTGATATCAAACGTTTTCTCCATGTACAGTTTTGGTTTTGTTTCATCTCACTTTTCCATAACAATAAAAATAGCTTGCACAATAAATTTTCTTTCATGATCAATGGAATGAAATCTTCTTTATGATAAATGCAGATAATTATATTTAGGATATATAATCCAAACTTGAATAATACATATTTACTGTATGCCAAGAAATAGTAACACCAGCGTTGTTTGTAAAATGTGTCTAAAGAAGAGAATGTGCAGTTTCTATTCTATCTTACAGCCTAAGTTAAATATAACAACCAAAAATCAAAACTGATAATTTAAACATTTTTGAAGATTTCAAAATTATTTCACAGAGGTTTAGTGTCTTTTCAAAACACTTTGAAGAATGTATTGACTGCAGAAACATGTAATGTTATCAAAGAATAAAAATTAATATTTAAGAGAACGTAGGCTTTCACGGCCGGAGTCGTATAACTGGAAGTTATTTCCGGGCTGTTTTGCCGTGGTCTGCTGAAGAGAGATGTTCCTGAAGTCTTCTAGGAGAAGGTTGCACTGTGTCTGAAATGCTGGTTGTTTCTGCTACTATATTTATACTAAGAGGGCTCTCCGCTGATTGGTCCGGGTGCCAGTCGGATGGTTAGAGGGGCCCAGCTGCCTCAACATGGCAAAATAGCCTGGAATTAACTTCCAGTTATAATGAATATTTAAGCTTATTAAAACATTTTACATATTGATATATTTTAAATTTACATTGCTGATTTGCTGCAGTCTTATTTTTACATTTGCAGGGTCAATTCATGGATATAATCAGCTTCAACAAGTACAATGCTTGGTATGTAAACTCAGGACAAATAGACACCATCACCAAGAATGTGATAGAGGAGGCTCAAGATTGGCATGACAAGCACAACAAGCCTGTTCTTATGACGGAATATGGAGCTGACACATTGGCAGGACTGCATCAAGTAAGTGTGCAAGTAAAAATGGGTCAACTTTACTCTCTTCTACATATAAGTATGATCAAACAGATTGGTCCCTGGAATTTTTGAATGGTATAAAGCAATTAATTTTGAAGATTTAGAAGCTAGTAACAGTGATGTGTCACATGCTGACGATGGGAGCAAACCGTCTCCTGAAATGCGTTCAAGTAAGAACATTTTAGTGATGTAATGTAACAACCTTCAACTCTCTTTATTTTAAGGTATAAAGCAAATCAATGTCCCTGTTCTTTGTCTTCCATTTCCTAACCTACTCATATACAGTGTCTGCAGAAAACTGAACTATCATACAAAAAGCAAAGACTCTGCACACACCATAATAGATAGAATGCTTGTATCTTTACCATATAAAACACTGGTAGAACTGAAAGCTTGAATCAGAGTTGAAAATTCAATGCCATGATCAGGACTTAACCTACAGATCTTCAGCTACCCATGTCCATTCCCTTATCACTAGAGCTTATGCGCATTAAACCTCATCCAATTCAAGTATCTCAGGAAACCTTCAAGGCAATCTCAAATACTAAGATATTATATCTCAAAGGTGTCTTTGAATGTTGCAAATGCTTCTAAGTTCTGGATTTTGTATTCAACCTCTGTTAAGGTAAACACATTTAATAATTGTTCTTTCAGATTAGCTATGTAGGCAGCAAGTTGGAAATTCAAATTTTTCAAATCGGTTCAACTTTTCAATTATTCCCTACATATGGTTAGTGTGAAAGGACAATTATCACATAGAAATGCCATAAAATTAGAATAAATACTATTGATTCAAATAAAATAAATAAATAAATAAAAATATATTATATTAAAATATTTTTGCTATTATATAGTGAATTTGCCAATAATGTTAAGCAAATGAATCTCTTCAAAGCAGGCAAAATTAAACTATATTGTCTTTCAAGCCACTTCAATCTTTAAAGCATGTTATAAATACCCATTATAATAAAAGTTTTAGATATGGTTGCACATATAAAAATTTTGTTAAATTAAGTGTTTACTTCAGAATTGGTTTTTTGCTAGTTTCACTGGCACTAATGATGAGGAAAATATTCCTCTAAAATACTTCTAAGGTTAATACCTAATTTAGTGAAATTTGTATATGTGTAAACACAGCTAAAACCTTTATGGAATATATTCACTGCGTCTCCCAAATTACATAGGACCGATTTTAATACCTGGCTCAACCTGCATTTCAGGGATGGCTTTTTAATTAACTTAATTTAACTCCTCCTGTATTCTTTATGAAATTGTTTAATGATGATATAGAAAATGTTTATGGTGGATACTATCCATTACCCCTTATAACTGTATTTTCTAAAGTCCCCAGGATAAACTAAAAATGAATGAAGAATCATCTTGTATTCACTATATGGGAATTCTGCAAATGTTGAATTTCTATTTACTTATCCACCTCCCAACAGTCTGCCAAATTCTGGAAATGTTGATAACCTGTAAGCAAGTAATTTTTAGTAATGAAAGAATTATCAGAATGGTAAAGTCATTTTAAATGAAATGTTAAAACTTTGTACATATCTTTTCTTTAGTGCTGTATTTATGTGATAACAAAGGCTCCACAGTTTTCGCATATACAGAAACGCCTGAGTTTAATACTCAACAAAATAAGGGTAAAATGATGGATATGAAGATTTCCCAGTTTAAAACGTTTGGAAGTGACACATCTATAATCTTGAGAAAAATAATTTTCTAGGTCATTAATAATTTGTAAATATCATTTGAGTAATTTCTCATGTTATGCTGATACAATTTGCTATTTATTTAGTATATACTCATAATGGGATTTATTACAATATATGGAGAAAACACAGCAAAACTGTTTTATTAAGGATCACTACAATATTTCAGCATCCATAAACTTCGCTATATAACTGTAGAATTAAAATAAAAGTTTTGCACATGTTTTCATGCTAAATCCTACATGCATCTGCAGTATTTGAATAAATTATCAATTAAATTAAATTAAATTAAATTGAGTTTTATTTATGATGCTCTTTAACTGCTGTGGTCCTTAATGTCCCATTCTATATTGGACGTGAAAGACCGGAAATTTTGCTCAGAGGCCTCTTTATCAGACTTGAGGTTCTTTTATGTGCCACGACACAGGACCACCGGCTTTACTTCCCTTCCGAAGGAAGCCATGCTAAGGATTTTTATGCCTGAGAAAAACCCATCGCCCTCCACCAGATCTGAACCCGCAACCTTGGGAACTAGAGGCTAGCATGGTAACCACTGTACCATGGATAACGGCCAAAAAAAAAACGAATAAACAAGTATTGCATACAAATGTTGCACAATTTTGAGGAGCCAACTGTCCTTTGTTTTGGTTGTGTATTCTATTTTCTTTGCTGCTAAATTGTGACCATCTAAGTATATTGCTTGTAAGGAATATTCACATCTTTTGTTTTATTTTTACATGCATCTTATGTGACATAACAATGACTATTTCTACTCCTTGGCATTCTCAACAAAAATTCCTAAGAAAGTTCTTTTACATAAAAATCCAGTGTGTTCATATTCTAGTATACAGGCTTTGTAAATAATTTTTACTCTTTTAATTGTGAAGCTTACTGCTTTTCAACACTGAAAGAATTATCTTATATACACATTGACACAGAAATGTTCTCTCTTTATAATATCAGCATAGAATTTCATCAGTGTTGTACTTGATTACATTATATGAAGAAAAATGAAAATTGTTTACATAAAAACTATTAAAAGGATTTAGCATCAGAAATGTTGCTATATATATGGAGAGAGAGTGAGAGAGAGTATTATGGTTATTTAAAGGTTTCTGTTTACAATTATAATCTTCAAGGCACACAGTAGTGGTAGTAAATGACAAAGAAATAAATACTTATTACACATATATCATATTAGTAAAATAGGACTCTTATTTCATTTTTGAGCTGTCTATTTTGCTTAGCTATTTCATCTTTGCCATCTCTGCTTGTAATAGGATATAGATGGATAAGATTTTACTTTATTTTTATGTACATTTTGAAAAATCAAACCCATCTTGATCACTCTTCTCCAGTTGGTTCATACATTCAGTATTTAGTATTCCTTTTTAGTCTTTTAGATATTTCCAAGTTGAAATTAAGAGTTGTTAAATATACATACAGATGCTGTTATAAATTCTATTTTTGATCAGTCATCACTTTAGCTTTAACTAAATTCAACCAATGGATATCAACAATAAACATTTGCCTAATGACATTATCTCTTTAAGTCCCCAGATTATATCTGGTCTGAGGAATATCAGACAAAGTTGCTCTCGAGGCATTTTCTGGCCTTTGATGACCTCCGTGAAAGAAAATTCTTTCTGGGTGAAATGGTGTGGAACTTTGCTGACTTCAACACTGAACAAGGTAGGAATCACCTGCAATATATTTAAAGATAGAAAAAATAAGGGAATTCACAAATATTTCTTTACAGATAAATTACCGCTTTTAGTATTTAAAAAACCATATGAGTAGAATTCACAAGATTATCAACTTTAAAGTCAGAAAATATAAAATGGCTAAACACTATCTTTAATGTACTAGAATTCCTTATAAGAGTGTAACAAAATGGTTAATATTAAGTAATTTATGCAATATGTTCTAATTTTTAAACTTCATAATTAAGTTTCTTTTCAATTACAATCTTTTACTGTTTTAGGAACAAGGATATATGAATAAGAAATGATGGTGCTAATAAGAATAAATAATTCATGAAATAGAAATATGTATACTTGTTAACTGTTTCAAATTGGAATCAAACACAATGAAGCCAAAGAAATCAACTTACACAGTCTTTCTTGTTTCACTTATCAGTTTTTCCAGGACATCAAGATGATTACATTTCCCTTACAAATATCTTCATTGAACAGTGTTTTTTGTGCATGAAGACACTATCAACAGCAGACAGTCTGACAATGGGAAGCCCTATCATGCTTCCTAAGTTATTTATGAGTCACTTTTAAACACACATTATAACAGCTTTTCCATTGATACATTGATGACATATTTGGATCATTAAAGAAAACAAAGTGTTGAAGTAGTCAATGATATTGGAAAACATACATCAAAATGCAAAACAGTAACACATCGAGTGCTCCAAGTTTCAGTCCTAGGACCTTTACTATTTTTTCTCTATATAAATGACCTATCATTTTATATAAAGGATATTGCAAATATCATTCTGTTTGCTGATGACACGAGTGTTCTGGTGACTAGTAATAACTTTATGGAGTGTGTAATTAATTTGAATAATGTTTTGAACAGTATGTCACACTGGTTTAAAGCTAACAAATTATCTGTAAATCTAGACAAAACAAAAGTTGTTAAATTTATAAGCCATCAATCATCACACACTCCAATAGAAATTGGAATTAATGACATGTTACTAGAACAAATAGACAACATTAAATTTCTGGGCCTCCAAGTAGACAGAGATTTAGATTAGAAAGTTCATTACCTACATATATCTTAGCCAAACCCAGTTTTGCCTGTTATGCTATCCGAGCACTGGTAAATGTCAGTTCTATAGATACACTTAAATTAGTATACTACGCATATTTTAACTCTATCATGGAATATTATTTTTGGGAAAACTCAATAGAAAGTGAACAAATATTCCTCATGCAAAAGAAGGTTATAAGAATCGTTTCCAGCACCCATAGCAGACACTCTTGCAAACATCTTTTTAAAAGATTGAAGATATTAACCCTACCATGATGTACATATTTTCAATCTTAAAATTCTTTGTATGCAATCAAACCACATTTATAACAAACATGGAAATTCATGAGATAAACACTAGACAAAAGGGTAACATCCATCATCACAGTGCAAAGCTTTCTTGCTTCCAGAAAGGTGTATATTATGAGACCATAAAAATATTTAATGCTCTCCCTAATGATCTTAAGGCAAAAGTTGACAATTTCAATGTCTTTAAAACTGCTGTTAAAGTGTACCTGTGCTCAAAAGCATATTATTCTGTACAAACTTATATGAATGACAAATTATCCTGATGATAATACATATATAACTCTGTAAATAGTATTAGTAAATATATACGATAATTGCCAATTACATTTGATGCCTGCTCTAAAATTAATGAATTTACTTAAATGTATGTATATTAAGAACTTATAGTAATTACAAATCAAATAGAACAAAATGATGAGATGAACAAAAGGTACAAGCCTAGTGAAAGTTAAAATAATTGTTCTTGTCTATAAATATAACGTTAGCCTTATAACAGTAGGAAGGTCTTCGATTTTGCACAAAATTACACCTACTTTGTTTCATTTTGTGTGTAATATGTCTTTATTTTATTTTAAATGTTCTGTATTCTATGTAAAATTTATGTATATATGTAACTATATTGTACATTTCCTTGACACGCATATAGTATGTCTTTGTTTTATTTTAAATGTCTATATTCTGTGTAATATTTATGTTTATATGTAATTTTTGTACATTTCCTTGACATGTTCTACGTTCACAAGCTTTTATGGCTGCTAGTGAACTCACAGAATGCAATCCAATCTAATCTATTCTAATCTAAACACATAGGGAATAAGCTGAACCTCTTAAACTTGGGAAGACACTGCTACTCAATTTACAATTGAAACAGAAATCAATGATACACTTTTTTTCCTGCGTCGCAGAACACTAAAGCTGAAGGGAAGATCGGATTTGAAATTCATAGAAAAAGTACACTCACCAATAATTACTTAAAAGGCACAAAGGTTTGACCTCATGGCATGCAAGTAAGCAGTATTCAACAGTATAACACACAGACTTACTTTTAAACAGAACTGAGTACAACAAATAATACACAAAAATAGTCAAATCTGCGAAACAAATGGATTCAGCAAACAGAGTGTAGACAATAAGATACAGAAACTCGATAAACAAAAGCACATAAAGCAAATAACAACTTTGTGTCAGAAGCAGAACAGATGCATTTTAGAAAATTAACTATGACCCAGAAGAATTTTACAAATTCCAAAACATATTAAAAAATTTCAAACATCACTTTGGTACCACATAACAATTTAAACATCAAAAGTCCCATAAGATCAAAGAAAACAAACCACACATGCCAGAGAGTAAAATCAGAGATCTACCAACTGTGATAAAAGATACATAGGAAAAACAAAACGAAATTTAGGTATCCAATTTAAAGAGCACTGGAAGAACATAGTATACATAAAATATAACCAGAAAAATCCACAGTGGCATCCAACCTCTGGGAAAAGAACTACAACATAAAGATTGAAATCAAATGGCTTAAAATAGAAAGAACTAGACATTTGGGAGAAAGCCTACATCAGGAAACATGAACTACACTTAATGAACTTCAACTCTTTGGACACTTTCAATCCTCTCATCAAGTTCATCAAAAAACTACAGAGACCTCCAAGCATAACAGAAATTCTCCTGAAAGTTCTGAACAGCCGATGATGCACGCAAAACCATGCCTAAGAAAACTGCTAAGTGAAGTTACGAAGGAGGTCTTGCTAGAAAGAGACTTAAGATAAGGTTGTAAATCAAGCCCAGTTCTATTTAATCTATTTATTGATGACATTTTGGATCAAGTTAAACTAGCCAATAATCATATGCTAGTATTTAAGAATGTAGAAATTCCTGGTCTATTGTTTGCTGACAATTTGATGGTAGGATCAATATCGGTAATTAGTTTAAAACTAGCTATAAATGATATTGAATGCTTTTGTAGGATGTGGAGTTTGAAAATGAACCATAAAATAATGGTGTTTAAAAAAGTATTGTAATTGAATAAGAATAAAAAGTGGTATGTGAAATATAAGGGAATTTACTTATTTAGGAGTCAAGCTATCTAACAAAGGAAGATGGGAAATACAAAAAAAAAATACCTTAGCAAAGGGGAAGGTGGCTATGAGTGCAGTGAGGAAATGTTTACACATAGTGCCTGCAATGAGGGTAGAGTGGTTTGAAAGAATTTACCAACCATTTAATTTAATTTAACACCATGGTTGAATCTAGATGGATATATGGGATAGAAGTCTTGGGGATTGGAGGATAGGAAAGATTGGACCTAGTGCAATGAATATTTTACAAGATTATCATGGTTGTCCCACAATGTACAGAAAATTCAGGAGTTTAGGCTGAGATGCAGAGAGTCAGTATGAGAGGACAAATAATGGAAAGGATTCTAAGTATTTGTTCCAAATTCAGTTACAACCAGAGACAGATATTTTGAAAGTATGCTTGAGGTTTCAAGCAGATAATTTGGAAAGCTAGGTAGAATAAAGGAGCAATTGATAAAGAATGGGTTAGATGATGTTTGGTCTAGAGTTGGTAATCCTGATAAGGGCATTTGGAAAGGAGTTAGATCATGATTGGAGGACATGGATAGGCAGATTTTATTTGCCCAAATGAGAAAAAAGAAGTCCTTACAATTTTATAACAGAGTTAAAGAAGGCATAGAAAAGGAATTATACGTCAAAACGTGTAATAGAAATAAGTGATCAGGGATTGCCTGGTTTAGATTAAAGATTTGGAATTTAAAAGGTTTGAGGGGGGCAGTTACACAGGGACTTTGCCTAATTTATGAGAGAGAAGAAAATAAATCTCATGTAATGTTTGAATGCATGGGGACTAATGAATGGAGAAATGAGTTAATAAAAAAGAAATGGCTAAAGATAAATAAAACAGTAGGATTAAATAAGGTTTTTAAAGATAAAAGCCAGTTAAGAGATTTAGGGGAATTCCTATGGAGAGTGAAACTGAAATGGCAGAGACAAATAGTCAAAGAGTAGATAATGTAATAATTGAGCCACAGTATTAATCCTTTAGAGATAAGAATATATATTAATAAAAATCTGGTGCCAACACACTCTAACTTCACTCTTTCAAGATAATTACCTTGTATGCATTTCGAAGACACCTTGTCTTCATCATCAGTAAGAGCCACTAATCAATCTGTTGGTTCTGGTGTAGAGTCACCATTGAGCTTCCTGACGTTGATGTCATTTTCGGCTTGATGTATTTAAAGATGAGATCCTTTTCCGGAGGTAAATTGAAATTCATTAGATGGCTTTTGTTTTTTTGTATGAGGAGTTTTTCCCATATCGTCAATTCTATTGGATTTTGGATCGACTTGATTAAATTTATTTCATTATGGATGTTCTGATTTGAAATCCAGAAATGATATTCGATGGCAGATTTTTAGTTTATTTGTGTCTTATATTTCTAAAATGTTCTTTCGTCTCACCCCTATGTTCCTTTTTGTTTTGCTATATATTTAAGTTCACAATTACTACAATTTATCTGGTAAATGCCTGGCAGTTTATCTCTAGGAATTTTATCTTTTGTGTTTGTCCTTAATATGTTATTTAAACTATGTTTATTGATGGGTGCTAGTTTGATGTTTCACTGCTTAAATATCTTTTGGAATTTTTTATGTGCCCAAGGATGAAAAGTGAACTTTTTAAAACTATTGTCTTCTGTTATTTTTTGTAGTGTGGTAATTTCCTTTCTTTCTTTCTTTATTTTTTTAAATTTTTGGATTTCCTTGTACTAATTCTTTTGCAAAGACGTTTTTGTAGGCTACTTCTATGATGTTTTGGAGCTCTTTCTTATATTCCTCATTCCTCATCTCTGAATATGAAAACATGTATGATAACACTTCTTCAAAGCAATAATTATAAGAATATATGTTAAATGTAAAAGAGATTTACCTGAGAATGGCCTGAGTCAAAAAGGTGGACTCCAATGTAATGTACCTAGCACTGAATTAAACAAACAAACAATGCTAAGTGAAGCTAGGAAGTGTGTATAAGTTGATGTTTATATAAGTTTTAGTGATGTGTACCTACATGTTATTTATGAAGAACAGATTATTAGACAGAAACAGTTCTTTAACATGTAAGTTGTGTTTCTGTTGTAGTGTATACCAGAGTGGCAGGTAACAAGAAAGGAATCTTTACCAGAAACAGGCAACCTAAAGCAGCGGCACATCTTTTGAGGAGAAGATATTGGGCATTGGCTGAAGAACTTGGCAATGTTGCTGTTCCACAAGATGTCGATAATTATGTATCTCGACAAGTTAAAAATGAGCTCTAATGCAACATATTCCTAGTTGCACAATGTAAATCAAAAAAGGAACTGTATCTTAGATTCAATTATTAAGTGTCAGATAATGTGCTATTTGTAAAACTCATTGAATCAGTTTCTTTATATTGCAAACTAGCAGAACCTGCAGCTCTGCATGTGTTATTGCATTAACTGCAGATATTTTATTCTATATCACTCCCTCTCTCATTCCTTTCTCTCCTTCTATCCCTTTCCAGTCTATCTTCCACTCTCTCAATCTTTCATCCCTGTGTTATCTTCTTTCTGTATTTCTATCTCCCTCTCTCTGTGCAATGCACATGTGATGTGATGTTTTGAAAATCAGTAATACATTTGCTTTTTTTGAAAATTAAAACATAAGTAAACCGTTTGGCAGTACACAAACTTGTGTTTCTTCCTCATGCTAGCAAATAAAGCAAAGTATTGAAAATAAAGATGCTTATTTGGTGGATTAGTAGGGTGAACCAACGTGCAGGAGAGAAAATGGAAATAATAAATTTCATTACAAGAGTCAACAAAAACAATTAAAACTAGGGTAAGGGACATAGTTTTCAGATATCTTGGGGTATGCAGTTTTCATGGGTATTGTATGAAAGTCTAAAGATTCTATTTTATGTAAAATATGTAAACAAATGTATACAGAGCAGCAACAGAAATTTTCTGATTGAAATGAAATTATATTTATAAAGTCAGCCTTCAGCAACTGGATAATGGTGTTGAAAAAGTGAGCCTGCCACAGGAAAGCCGTAGTTAAATTCAGTGCTCTAATACAAAACGTAAACATTAGTTCTCAGCTTACAAGTGAAAAACTCATGAAAATGGAAGAAAATCATACTTTCCTGCTATAATTTGTTTCCAAATTATGTTTCCTGCAACACAAGAGATTGCAGTCTGTGGCCACACAGGTGACAAAAGTAATTTTAAAAGTTTGCTACAACTTAGGTGTGGGAATAGGCACAAACTCAAAAAATGGATGCAACATGATTCCTATAATTGGATTTCTCATGACATACAAAATGAATTGCTATCAATTTGTAACCACGCCTTACTTCATAAACTAATCACAGATGCTACCAGTTGCAAAATATGTTTCTATAATAGGGGATGAAACTATTGATGTGTCAACACAAGAACAATTCAGTATTCTTTGTTTAAAATGTATTCTGGATTCTTTAGAACTAAATAAATATTTCTTGAGAATTTACTCTACAGAAAACACTTCAACTCAGAGTTTGTTTAATATTGTTACTGACATCTTGAGTCTCTTTGACCCACTAATATACTGTCGAGGACAGCGTCATGATGAAGGATCTAACATGGCCAGCATCTTCAATGGAGTACAGGTTAAATTAACCATAGTTGAGAATAAAGCTCTATTTGTACACTGCTTGACACATTCTCTGAATTTTGTAATACCCTGAAAGAAATGTCAGTAAGTATTAGGAGTAATAACAGATTTAATCAGGTTTGTCTAGGAATCTCCCAAAAGATTGTCCTTCCCTCATTTAAAACTTGATGATACGACAAACCTTCTGCCCTAATAGATGGACAGTAAGGTACCTCACTTTGTATTCTGTTTTAGCCAACTACTGTGAAGTACAATAATTTTTTCATACAGTTCATAAAGATGAACTGACACAAGTTCTAAAGCCTTCTGTTTCTTTTTCACATTGGTAATTTTGGTTGAGCTGTTTGGCCATATTGGCACTGTAAATGTTGCCCTGCAAGGAAAGGCCCTTCATTTTTTAATCGGCAATGGAATCTTTGCTGCACTTTCGACAACAATTCAGGGCTTAAGAACAACTTTGAAGCAAGACCATGGAGAAGGCTAACAAAGTGGATGTCGAAACTCCAAAACTACCACGGAAAAGAAAGGTGTCCCGAAGATGTGATGAATCTAGTGACTCTACTATTCAGCAGTTTTCAGATATTCGCGACAAAGACCGAAAATATTATTGTGAGTTAATGGACGTAACACTCATACTGCCTGGCGTCACGTTTTAATGCAAATGCACACAAAGTCTTGCACAAAATAGAGCAGTTTCCTTTAGGCCGTGATAACTATAATAATGAAATTGTATGTTTCTATGAATCGGATGTTGATAAGGACCGCTGCCTTCTCCATCGAAGTATGTTACTTGAAGTTCTCCAGGGAAAGGGAAGGCTCGGTTCTTTGGTTAGTCTGGTAGACTCCTTAAAATAGGGGACAGATCTGGAAGACCTATTGCCTGAACTTCTGAAATTCGTGAAAATTTCTGGTATCAACCTGCACGATCGTACTTGGGGTTGCGGAGGTTAAAGATATATCTGTGGCCTAAACGCTATTGCTGACATTTATTATCGTCGTGAAGAAAATATTAATTTAGATTTTCATTTTGCGACAGAAGAGTTTATTAGGCAGGAATGAGCTGAAACACTTTTGCCGAAAAACAATAAGATCTAGCTCAACAGATCTAGTATTATATTTCTGCAAACTTTAAATTAATCAAACACTTATTCACTTTTCAGGCAATTGAAAGCATCTGTACTATACTATCATAAATACATTTTACTCTAGTAATTGCATCAAACATTTTATAAATACCCGACTTTATTGTACAATCCTGTCCTCACCCCAAAATGTAAAATAAGTCGGCGTCTATCCACAAGGTTCCGTTTGAGATTTTTGACTATGTGGACAGGCATTTACACTTTCTCGAGGTTTTGAGAACTTTGAGCTTTCTATTCTTTTGAATTATAAGAAATTTAACAATAAAACATCAACCGCATAAAAAAGAAATTAAAGAAAAAACAGTTTTCATATATATTCCTACAAACACAGAGAAACATTTTTACCACTAGGTAAAAATTCCTTGCTGGAGAGCATGATGACGAGCAATATTGAAGTATAGCCATTTTTGATTCACCGCATCACCAGGATTCGTCACTTAAATAATAAATAATAACAATATCCTAGAGCGATGAATCTTCCACTTTACTACCGACAGAGGTAAAATAAACATTACGTCACAATGGGATGCTCAACCTTGATGTTCACTTGTTCGGTTGAGGGGCAACAAGTTTCCTAGCGAGGTATGTATTATCACCGGGTTGTTCAACTCTGCGAGTGGGTGTATGTTTGACAACTTCGTGGTGGCAGGACTCCCTGCTGAGGTGGTCAGAGAGGTTATAGTCTTTGCAGAATTGTGCAAGTCAATATTTTGTTTAGAAACGTGACAAAGCGTGGC
The DNA here is from genome assembly GCA_030765065.1 of Deroplatys truncata. Taxonomy (NCBI): domain Eukaryota; kingdom Metazoa; phylum Arthropoda; class Insecta; order Mantodea; family Mantidae; genus Deroplatys; species Deroplatys truncata. Next base: position 75,336,269 of record CM060982.1, on the reverse strand, counting down.
TATAGCGGTGTATGCTCTTCTGTGGTTCTGTTGCAAGGACAAAACTTAAATACAAGAAAGCAGAGCTAAATACAGGGCTACCACAAAAGAAATGGACAATTTAAATTTGTTATACATCCAAAAGTATACGTTTAATACATATTATAAGCTCTTACTGTTATTCTTAGCGAGTCTTTCCTTGGCCGCATGTACGATGCATGCGATCATCAGAAGGTCGGTTATTGTTATTGAATTTCGTTTAACTTTTACTTTCACTACTATGCATTAAGTAGAAGAGGTATTGTATTTCACACAAAATTTCGATATCTAGGTTTCGCAAAAATACACAGTTTGAAGTCCCCTAATTAGAAAAACATAGAAAAAGATCCGGATACGCGCGCTCGTGTGTGAATAATATAACAATTGAAATGTCGGATAAATACCAAAGTTGGTATTTAAGCTCAGCATCTTCCAAGGATGCAACACGAAGATTTTCAAGAAAATCCACCAAACCCCAACTAGCCCCTAGTTCCCGAGGTCGCGGGTTCAAACCCGGCGGAGGGCGATAGATTTTTTCCGGGCGTAAAAATCCTTAGTATGGCTTCCTTCGGAAGGGAAATAAAGCCGGCACGTAAAAGAACTTCAAGCCTGATAAAGAGGCCTTTGAGTAAAATTACCAGTCAATCCCAATATAGAATGGGACGCCAAGAACCACAGAAGTTAAAGAACGTCCATAAAGAAATCTCAATTTAATTTTTTAACCCCAACTACCCCTTACGTGAAACATTTTTGTCATTTTTTATTTTCTCAAAAATAGTCTAAGATTTTTATTAAAATGCCAAATATTTAAGATGTTTGAACGATACATATCTGGATTTGGAATGAGTTTTATATAGTTTTGTATAACCATAAAAAATGGAAATAGCTACTTCACGAAAAAGTAGATATCATTTAGCTCGGATCTTTTCTCCTCCCTTTGCATCCATCGGCGTTTCTAAAAGAAAACCAAAGTGATTGAATTTCGAAAATTCTTGATTTGTTAAAGCATTTGTTGAATGCTACTTAAATGGATATGACTACCGAACATTTTTTCTTTGGGTTTATCTGAAAGATGGAGTATTTGCAAGACACCCCGCGACAGTTGATTCTGCAACAAATGGCCGTCATCACTCCAGAACTAGTGGAGAACAGAACACTCTTGTACGCAACAAATGCAGAACTGTTTCCTTACGGGCATTGTTCAAAATGTCGGCCACCATGCTCATGGCAGAGTGTGCAGCGACGCACCATCGATTGTCTTATACGCTCAAACATTCCAGGAGTTTGGAGCACTACTTCCGCTGCTGCTATAATTCTAGAACCAGGTCCATGCGAGTATCGACTGGAGTTTCGTAAACTAGGCTCTTCACATGATGTCCCAGAAGAAGAAGAAGAAGAAGAAGAAGAAGAAGAAGAAGAAGAAGAAGAAGAAGAAGTCAGTTGGTGTTATATTTGGTGACTGAGCTGGCAATGGAACAGGACCACCGCGACCAATCCATTGTCGTCCAAACTGCACATCAATGTGGTTCCTAACATGAGTGCAAAGTGTGCCGGCGCCCCATCATGTTGAAACCACATAAGCTAATGAATTTTCAGCGGCACATCTTCTAGGAACTGTGGGAGGACATGTTGAAGGAACATTTTGTACACGACCCCGTTCAGTGTATCAGGAAGTACGTAAGGTCCAATAACAAAATCGTTGACAATACCAGCGCATACATTCACAGCATACCGATGTTGATAGGATAGACACACCAGTGCATGTCCCATATATGGCTATTCCTGCTGTTGAACATACCCTCTCTTGTAAACTTGGCCTCGTCTGTAAACAACACCAGAGCAGGAAAATTGTGGTTGTCTGCACATTGCTGTAGAAACAGAACCAATTTGCGAAGTCCGCTGCCTGCAACGACTGCACCTTCTGTGGATGATAGGGTGCAATTGTTGTTCACGTACGACTTTCAAAACAGCTAATTGCTTTGTATTCAGAGCTCGTGCAACGCACCGGCTACTAGCGGCAGGATTATCACCAATCGCGTGTAACACATTCTCTTCCAGATCGGGTACTCTGGCATACCTCTCACGGCCAGTATCTTAAATTCCAACAAGGAAGGATCCAGTTTCTCGTAGGCGCTTTTGTACAGATGCAAAAGTCCCGTGATGTGGTTGCCGTCGGTGCGGGAGCAGCTCAGCATAGTGTCGTTGTGCCGCTCTTCCATTGCATTCAGTGAACCCATACACGAGGTACAAATCGGCCAACTCTTCATCAGTAAACCTATCCATAATGTTTGTGTATCACTGTTAACGCACAGTTAACACTGCCGGAAAAACAAAACTCAAACAGAACCAAGCAGTACTGAATGCAAACTTGAGGGCGAGTTAAAGAGAGCATTACTGTTGTCAACAGCAGATACCGTAAAAACGACAGCCCCATGCCAGTAGATTTACTAGCACGTAAAAGAATTCCTGCGGCAGGAAATTCCGACACATCGGCGGTGCTGATATGACCTTAGCAACTGACAGCGTTGTTAACAAAATATTTATTTAGCAGGTTAGTGAGTGAATGGAAACAATTTGTTTACAAACAAGACATAGACGTTTGCACTACTGTGCAGTATTTTCAGTGCAATGCATATACAAAGCTGATTGGGGCAAGAAACCAAACGAAATGCAATTACTGTGTAACGAGCCGCAGGAGAACATGATTCCCTTATAACAAAATACTCAGAAGATATTCCTGAACAACCTCTGAAAGTTTGTCGATGAACTTCTGGTTCATTCTATATACACCAGTGGAGAACCGTGGCAATGTGTCTAAAAGAAGATTTCATACGTCAAAAACATCATCGTAGTAAGCATCGTTTGTAGTGGAATTTGGCACGGAACACTTCAGTACAAATGGCAAAACCATTAGGTGTAACATTAGAGCTCAAGGGACGTTTAAAACATCGTGTTAGGCAACCTGTAATTCAATGAAACACAAGGAACATGTGACATTATTAGAAAGGAACAATGAGGAAAGTAGACTTTCAACCTCTCCAGCAGCTCCAAACTATGGATGAGAATTTTTCGATATTCTGTCATACGCTAATAAGAGCGGATATTGCTTTAGTATTAGATTATAATACAAGCGGTAAAAATAGGGTTTTATTTTGCGAGTAGAATGTTTGTGAAACGAAGGCCTGTGGCCTATGCAATGCTATGAGCAAAATAAATCAACTTTTAACACATGTGGCACATACTATTGTTTAGACAGCGTTCAAATTTGCAAAATATTAATAACAGTATATTGAATCCCGAAAGTAAGGAAATCAGTTTAGAACGCGGTTCAAGAACAATAGAAACGACGTTAAAAAGCAAGATGTTAGATGTCTGGTTGATTCGCTAGCAGTCATTTTCAGTGAGATTATTTTCAACATGTTTTACCTTACACAAGGCAATGAAGAGATTCAATGCTATATCATATAGCTTTCTAGATTTTTGGGGTAAGTACTTCTAGTGTTATTCTTTCTGCTGCTTCTCTAATTTCACTTGGCTCTTCCATTTCAGTTTCTTCTGAATTCATAATTTCCGCCATTGAATCTTTATGTAGGTTATCGTAGATAAAGGAATGACGTTTTATATTAAAGAAAGCAGCTGCCTATATAACGTACAGGTTGAATTGTGAGAAAATTATGTGAGCGCTATGAGAAATTAATCATATAAAGAAACTTAAAGAAAAGTAAAATCTAATCAATGCAAGTCGAGTTATTAAACATATGCAAATACAAAGGGTAATTGCCATGTGTTTAGACTTGAAACCAAAGTTGCTCTTAAGCTTTTAGCTCGTGTGCACTGTGTTAGCAGTTCTAATTTTAAGGCTTGTTGTCTAAAAAAATATTTACAGCTTTCGATGTAAAGGAAAAGACAATCTATATTAATGCCTTAATTAAATGATCAGGTAACTTAATTGCACACTATTAACAGCTAAACAACATGTATGCCTTTTTCCTTGTAATACTCCTTAATTCTGGTCTATCTGCTATCGAAGTAGGGTGTACTGTCTTCAAACTTAAATCTATTTGTTTACAGAGAACACTGCAAGGTCGTCTCCTCTCGTCACCAACGCTCGGTGCGTTCCTAACTTGATGGTTTACTTACTAAACCTCTCTTCCTGCTCATTCCACAGATTTTTTACTTTCTCTACTACGTATAGTAAGTAGGGGAAGTATTGTATTCCACCCAAAAATTCGATACCGAGATTTCACCGGAAATATATGTTTTGAGACACCCTGAATCCAAAAAAAGCATTTTTGGAAACATGTCCGTGTGTGTGTGTGTGTGTGTGTGTGTGTGTGTGTGTGTGTGTGTGTGTGTGTGTGTGTCTGTCTGTGAACAGCATAACTCGGAAACGAACAGTCGGATAAACACCAAACTTGGTATTCAGGTTCAGTATCTTCCAGAGATGCGACACGAAGGTTTTCAAGAAAATCCCCCCACCCCAGATTACCCTTTACATGAAATATTTTTCGAAAATTTTAATTTTCTCAAAAATGGCTCTAACGATTTTGATTAAAATATCATATGTTTAAGATATTTTCATGACAAACAAAATGTATATCTTGAATTTTCTGGGAATGTCTCCAAAAGTATTCTTCATTCTGAACGACTTTTGCATAACTGGTAAACCATAAGAGATAGACAAAATTTTACTACACAAAAAATGTAGATCACGTTAAAATACACAATTTATGTCATATACATTTTTTTTGTTGAGTGAACCATTTTCGAGATATTGCTTGTTATTCCCTTAAATTTTTCAATACTGATTTTCTCAAATGGGAATTCGTTATTCATTTTCTTTGTCTTGGATATGCAAAGAGTATTAATCTGTGGCAAAGAGAATGGTGCTGCACATAGCAACCAGCTATGAAGATATATGTCTATGCTTAAAGGCTGCTGTATTTCTATATTGCCCTTGCAAATACAAAACAAGGGGAACATAGTACGCCTTAAGCGATAGTCAAATATTTTTAGAACTGGTCCCTATTGTAAAATGTAATTCTCTTTGCATGTCAAAAGATCGTTTCTTCAAATGTTTATCTCGATTAACATGAAGTAGATGGAGAATAAGAGTTTGTAAAAATAGTTTGTACAAGGGTAGAGAAAATCATGTGAGTGTAACACATCAGATTTTTTTAGGTCAGCGGAACTCAGAGAGGATGTATTGCAGTTTCTGCAGTACATGGAAGCATGCAACATTTTTGTAAATCTATGTTTAGCCCGTTTTTGCGAGCACTCATTCAAATCAACTTCCGATAAATGTGGAAACTATAGGATAATATTATTAAACGTTATGATTATATGGCTACGGTAGTGCCTAGATCAACTTTCTCTATTCTTTTAGATTCTTTAGTTCTTGTAACCCCTGTATTCACGTCAATGCTTTCAGTATTTTACAATAATAAGTAGATTATTGTACCTACACCGCCGTTGTTTTCGTGGTAGCGCTTCCGTCCTATTCTAAAACAGCATGGGTGATTACTATGTCGTTTTCTTCATAGATTGTTTAATGAAAAACTCGCTTTAGGCTTACAATTATAAGTAGTTTAACTTCCAAAAATATTTGAACTACTACTATTGGTGATACGTACTTTGACTAATTCAATAAGCTGTATGTAGGGTTCCGGTAGTACTTGCGGAGTTTCCCGACAGGTGCCACCTCCTCCGTCTCCCTGAGCTTGCTTCATCTTGTCGTCACAACATATGAGTAACAAACAGCGCATCCTTTCGCGAATAACAAATACACCTTGCACCTCTTTATAATTAATATAACTTCTCCTTGCACCTCTTAGGGGGTCCATAATCCAATACTCCTTGAGCCTCTGAAGTGATCACTATATACGTGGGCTGTTCAACAAAGACTGAGACTGATTTTTTCCTGTAGCTTCCGTGATAGTTTCGTATCTGTAACATAAATATTTGAAAAGAGCGGTTTTTTATGCATAATGTTGGTAGGCGGCAGCACTTTCGTATTGGTAGGTTGGTAGTAATGCTCTATTTTGTAGACCCTACGTGCATTTCGCATACCAGACAATGGAGGTGATGCATTTTTTAAATCGATTATCACCGGTGATGAGTCATGGCTGCATCATTATGATCCTGAAGGAAAACAAGCCAGCACAGTGTGGAAATCGCCAGGTTCTCCAACTCCATAAAAGGCAAAAGTTGTTTCATCTGCAGGGAAAGTGATGGTGATCACATTTTTTGACTGTAATGGAATGATTTACCAGCATGCAGTTCCCCCTCACACTACTGTTACAGCAGCATACTACACGTCAGTATTGGCTACACTGAGGAAGCACATTGCAAAGAAACGACCAGAGCTTTCTAGGACTGGGTGGCAACTTCATCATGACAATGCACGGCCTCACGTCGCAAATCAAGTCATGCAGTTTCTGGCTCGGTTCAACATTACCTGTGTATCACATCCACCTTATAGCCCCGATCTTGCACCCTGTGACTTTTTTTTATTCCCATCACTAAAGGCAAAGCTTAGGGGTATTCGATTTGAGAACTCTGAAGCAGTGATCAAGAAAAGTGAGGCGATTCTCAAGGACCTGACAAAGAATGGTCTGCAACACGTGTTCAAGGACTGGCATAGACGCTATAAAAAGCGCATTGAAGTAGGAGGGGACTACTTTGAAAAAGATCATGTAAACATTGAATTGGAGTAATAAACATCTGTGAAAAAAAAATCAGTCTCAGTCTTTGTTGATCAGCCCTCGTATTTCCATTAACATTTGCGTAAGATGAAAAATAACAACAACGCGTTAAAACATCGCCAATCTAGGGGATTGGCCTAACTACAATTGGCAATTCCCTACGCGCATGCGCACTATGGACAATATGGCGAAGCTTGTTATTATTACGCCAGAAATTTACTATAACAGAAAGGATCCTTAAAAGAGTGGGCAGGTTACAGGCTCTGGAAGTCAACACCTACTACAAAAACAATTCTAACGTAATCTTATTAATCCTCAATATGAAAGAAATTACTTTGTCATATATATTTCAAATACATTATTTATTTAAAAGATTTTGTAAGGCAACAATTGATAGAAGTATCTAAGTTTAGTTACATCGCAAAGATTCATTATGGGAGTAGCATGTCTTTCGATAAGTTCTTGGTGTGCCTATACCTTCTAGTATGTGCACAACTATAGATTCAACGGCAGCAGCAATAGCCAACATAACTAGCAGATGGTGAACGGACATCCTTCACATACCATTTCATAAACAGGTCACAGGTAGAGGTCAAGTGATCCGTGTGGTCAAATGCCAGGCCTTGGCAATAGCAAGGCAATCCAGCTGTGAGACAAATGTTCATTCAAGCAACGCAGGCTTTTACTGTGATAATGATATGGCGCGCCATCTTGATGGGACAGGTGGATTCATTTTGTAATAAAATTTGGTTTCTCTTGGTTGCTGATCATTGTCGGTTTGGAACAATAGCTCCCTAACGAAGCGTAACAATGTACAGACATGCACGACTTTTACCATTTATTAATGCCTTTTTACTTTCCCTACTACGTATAGTAAGTAGGGGAAGTATTGTATTCCACCCAAAAATTCGATACTGAGATTTCACCGGAAATACATGTTTTGAGACCCCCTGAATCCAAAAAAAAACCTTTTTAGAAACATGTCCGTGTGTGTCTGTCTTTGTGTCTGTCTGTGAACAGAATAACTCAGAAACGAACAGTCGGATAAACACCAAACTTGGTATTGAGGTTCAGTATCTTCCAGAGATGCGACACGAAGGTTTGCAAGAAAATTCCCTCTCCCCAGACTACCCTTTACATGGAACATTTTTCGAAAATTTTAATTTTCTCAAAAACGGCTCTAACGATTTTGATTAAAATATCATACGTTTAAGATATTGTCATGAGAAATGAAACGTATATCTCGAATTTTCTGCGAATGTCTCCAAAAGTATTCTTCATTGTGAACGGCTTTTGCATAACTGGTAAACCATAAGAGGTAGACAAAATTTTACTACATAAAAAATGTAGATCGGTTAAAATACACAATTTATTGCATATACATTTCTTTTGTTGAGTGAACCGTTTTCGAGATATTGCGTGTTATTCCCTTAAATTTTCCAATACTTGTATTTTTCTCAAATTCGTTATTCATTTTTTTATGTCCTGGAATTGCAAAGAGAATGGAATGCGCCACATAGCAACCAGCGTTAAAATATTTGACTATCGCTTAAAACCTACCATATTCCCCTTTCTTCTACATGAAAATTACCAATAAGATTGACATCTCGATATCTCGATTAACATGAAGTATATGGAGAATAAGCGTTTGTAAAAATAGTTTGTACAAGAGTAGAGAAAGTCATGTGAGTGTAACACATCAGATTTTTTTTATGTCCTGGAATTGCAAAGAGAATGGAATGCGCCACATAGCAACCAGCTCTTAAAATATTTGACTATCGCTTAAAACCTACCATATTCCCCTTCATCTACAAGAAAATTAGCAATAAAATTAACATCTCGATATCTCGATTAACATGAAGCATATGGAGAATAAGCGTTTGTACATATAGTTTGTACAAGAGTAGAGAAAGTCATGTGAGTGTAACACATCAGAGTTTTAACTTCATTTATCGTTTCAAGAACCGTGATCTCTGTTAGTTTCAGAAATCAATATAATATGATTGATTTTTACAAATTCGAGCACGGTCTAAAAAAATAGTAGGTATATACCACACGTGTTAAAAGTGGTTCTATTTTACTGTTTTCCTACTCGTAAATTAATACCCTACTTTTATCTATTGTATCAAAATCTACTATTTATACGAATACTACAGGACAGGATAGAAGCGAAGGGGGACTTAGCGCCCCGATTTTATGCCTAGGCCACTGACGCGTCATCCCGGGAGGAAGGGATGAGGGGAGAGGAGACAGAGTGCTGTCCGACCAGGAGGTACAACAGGCAGAGGGCAGGGTCCCTACCATTTACAGATTTGAACTCCCCGGGTGCTGACTGGTGCAGCCGGAACCCTCCCCCTGTGGGATTTAACATCCCCTGGGGGTCCCGGGACCTGGAGACCGCTCGCAGTCCGCGGGACGAAGGTTTCCTCAGAGCATCCTTTTCCCCTGCCATGCACACGCCAGGACACTCCCGCCGTCACTTGTAACCCTGAAAGAGACCAAGCAGATGAAAGGTGAAATGAAATGAGAATGAAGATGAAATGGAGGGACGGGAAATTCGAGGGATGTAAATCTTTCCTAGCATTCGCCTGGCGAGCCGGGGAAACCCCCGAAAAACACATGGATCAGGAAGGTGGGCCACGAGAATCGAACCCACAACCTCCCGATTGAGGGCCACACACGTTACCGCCTGAGCCATCCCGCTAGGTATGAATACTACATGTGATCTAACGGATATTTTAATGAAAGTTTGTTAGGGTAGAGGACAGTAGTGTTGTTCGAAACACAACGAGTCTTATTTTGGTATTCATGAGACATTTTAAGGAAAAAAATATCTCGCCAGCGTTTTCATACACAAAGGACATTGTTGTACCACCATCACGAAGAAGACGAGTGGACTTCAAAAGGCAACTTGTATAACCCGTACCGTATCTTTTTCTGAGAACAAGCAAATAAATCTCGTGCTGCTCTTCGAGGAGTATTCTTGTAGACGTTGTTTGATTTGAAAATTAGATCAACCGTTCGATTCTGAGAGAACAGCTGGATATAGCTGGTTACATGTCGGTGTCAGTGGAGTACAGGTTCGACCCAACAATTCCACGTTGCGAATCGGCTTTAGAGGGCCGCTGAATCTAAGGTGGAACATCTTCTGGTTTTGTCTTCACATTACTTTCTCTAGTCACTATCCTTTATTTTATATTTCTTCTACAAATGATCCATTCATTTTTACTTTCTCTACTACGTATAGTAAGTAGGGGAAGTATTGTATTCCACCCAAAAATTCGATACCGAGATTCCACCGGAAATATATGTTTTGAGACCCCCTGAATCCAAAAAAAGCATTTTTGGAAACATTTCCGTGTGTGTGTCTGTGTGTCTGTCTGCGTGTCTGTGAACAGCATAACTCAGAAACGAACAGTCGAATAAACATCAAACTTGGTATTAGGTATTCAGTATCTTCCAGAGATGCGACACCCCAGATTACCCTTTACATGGAACATTTTTCGAAAATTTTAATTCTCTCACAACCGGCTCTAACGATTTTGATTAAAATATCATATGCTTAAGATATTTTCATGGCAAATGAAATGTATAACTCGAATTTTCTGGGAATGCCTCCAAAAGTATTCTTCATTGTGAACGACTTTTGCATAACTGGTAAACCATAAGAGATAGACAAATTTTACTACACAAAAATGTAGATTGCGTTAAAATACACAATTTAAGTCATATACATTTTTTTTGTTGAGTGAACCATTTTCGAGATATTACTTGTTATTCCCTTAAATTTTTCAATACTTATTTTCTCAAATGGGAATTCGTTATTCATTTTTTTTGTCCTGATAATACAAAGAGAATGGAATACTCCACATAGCAAACACCTATTGCTTAAAACCTACCATATTCCCCTTGCATCTACAAGAAAATTAGCAATAAGATTAACATCTCGATATCTCGATTAACATGAAGCTAATGGAGAATAAGCGTTTGTGACAATAGTTTGTACAAGAGTAGAGAAAGTCATGTGAGTGTAACACATCAGATTTTTTTCTATCTAAACGTTCACAGAAATTGTTCCATTACACATAATCAGATTTTTAAAAAGCGGTTCGCTATACGCTGGCCTTGAAACCCCATACTATTTTCATGACATCCCGAGAAACAAAAGAACAGTTACTTAGCACTTCAAAAAGTGTGATAAAGTGTCGAAAGGAATATTTCGAGATGGTTAATGCCACAAAAACGTATTCGAAATAAAGGTATCACATTTTTGGTGAAGTAAATATTTGTCTGTCTCTAATGGTTTACCAGTAACACAAAATTATAGAAAAATGATTCTATATGAGTACTGAGGATTCTTTATGAATGAAGAGAAAATTTAAGATATACTGACACAACCATCGGGTGTGACTGGGGGGAATAGCTGATTAGAATAAAGAAAGGGTAGAGACAATTCAAAGCTTGGCTTGAACCATCTTGTTATACAGAGTGATTCATGAAGAACCGACACATTTATTTCTTTAATTGTTTCAAAACGAGTTATCTAGCGACAACTTATTATACCTGAAATGCAGAGGACTTTTGGGAGATTATTTACCTGTATAGAAAATGTTGAAAATGTCCTCCATCCTGCATAAGGCACAACTTAACACGTCGTTCTATGTTACTGGTCACTCGGAGAACTCTGTTGACAATAGCTTGAATCTCTGTGCTTCAGAACGTCCAATGTCTGGGGTCGTGTGGCATAAACCCTGTCTTTTAAGTAACCCTATAGAAAGAAGTACGGAGATCTCTGTGGCCACAAGTTCTTGGAAATTATCCAGTTGTCAAAGAAACTTGAAAATAGTGCCATGGATTCATTTGATGTATGGCATGTAGTGCCGTACTGCTGAAAATATCCTCCACTCAGCTGTACATCGTCTAATTGCTCAGTAAACTCCGTGAAAATTGGTCGGTACTTAGCAGTGTTCACATTGTTTTCAAAAAAATGGTCCCACTATTCTCTGTGCGGATATTGCGCACCAAACTCCGATTTTAAACGGGTGCATAGGTGCTTCATGAATAACATGTGGATTTTCGCTGGCCCAATAGCGTGAGTTATTCGAGTTCACATAGCCGGATAAATGGAACCACGTTTCATCTGTGAACCACCTGATGGACAATATGGCAGGATTTTGCACAATGAATGCCTGAAACCAACGACAATAATTCAGTCGTCTATCCTTATCTGGTTCCTGTAACCGTAATCCCATACGGCTTTAGGCCTGCACTTTTCACAGCTCTCTGACACATTGGGTAGCTGTACCTTGTCTCCTGCGACAAAAACCTTAATGATTTTTTGTGTGACTGCTCCAGTCGTGCTCTTACGTCAACAACCGTGGGAAGCCTATATGGACGAGTTTGGCCTTTTTCACTCACCAGAGATCCAGTTGTTTTCAATTTGTTTACCAGTCCCAGTATTGTGTTTCTTTGGGGAGGATTCCGAACACCAAATTCGAGTAGCTGTAATTGAATTTGTAATCCAGTATTGCTTTACAAGGAAGAGTCGTTCATTTAATTTGTACTCCATTTTCACGTTGACTAGAACAAAATCTCAAAAACAGTTGCTGACAATAAAACTAACAATTACGAATAAAACGCATCTACGCATCTAGTGACATGCAATCGAAACTCCAAAACATTCTACTTAATTTGGTGCTAAAATTGGGGCATTGAGTGAATTTCGAACAGAATAATTAAAGAAAGAAATGTGTCAGTTCTTCATACATCATTCTGTACTTTTGACAATAGAGGACCTCCATTTAAGCCAGTGCTGCGTTTCCAATATGGGGCTGATCAGTTATTTAGTTCAACTTACATGGTTTAGTAGCTCTTCCCCTAAGGGGCTGTCGTCCTCCGTGGACTAGTGGTACCGTACTAGCCTCTAGTTCCCAAGGTCGCGGGTTCAAACCCGGCGGAGGGCGATGGATTTTTTCGGGCGTAAAAATCCTTAGCATGGTTTCCTTCGGAAGGGAAGTAAAGCCGGTGGTCCCGTGTCAAAGAACCTCAAGCCTGATAGAGAGGCCTCTGAGCAAAATTACTGGTCTTTCACGCCCAATATAGAATGGGACGCTAAGGACCATAGTAGTTAAAGAGCGTCCATAAATAGAAAAATGAATGAATGAACCTAAGGGGCTTACCTTTAAGGATATGTCAAGTAGTGCCGATAAGCTTCGATGTTTAGGAGTGCCATAGCGGGCGTCTAGACGGGCCAGTCGAGGTGACTAGCATGATCAGCCATAGCCTGACGGACAGACGGACGAGCCGACGTGGACAGTAGCAGACAGCTCAGTCAAAGTTCCCCCGAGTAAGACCTGAACGCCCGGTTATATAGGAGTCTCTTTGTAGTAATGGCGGCTTTTACCATACATGGTATGTCACTGCCCTGGTTTTGGTGGTTTCCAGGATTTTCCAAGAGACGCGTGACATCTTCCAATTTGCATGATGCCAGGGTAAAGTCCACTGGGACCACCATAGGAAGTGGTAGGCCACTTTTAGTATACCCTGTCACTTATACACTTACCAAAGCTTCAGCAAGTTACGAAAATGTAAAATGAGATTCCACATAAAGTTAGAAGATTGTGACAGACTAATAAAGTATTATAAACTAATATAAAACACGTACTCAATCACATACGTCACATATCCCACAACGTCTGAAAAGGCGACTCCTGGCACCGGTTAAGAAAAACAAGCAAGAGCACAATATAACCTGATGCTCCTTTGTTGTGAAGAGGGAGGGACCCAAAACTGCAGAGTACAACAATACAAGAACAAAATACACTGATACAAGGATAAATACAAAACTTAATTCAGGGCACATAGGCCACCACGCATACTTGCGAGGCGCAACTGCAAAGAACAATTACAAAAGTTAAGTACCAACCTGCATACATAGAAATTATAACACGAAAAAGTGTATCACCTAAAAAAATTCTGATGTGTTACACTCACATGACTTTCTCTACTCTTGCACAAACTATTTTCACAAACGCTTATTCTCCATCTAATATTAATCGAGATGTTAATCTTATTGCTAATTTTCTTGTAGATGCAAGGGGAACATGGTAGGCTTTAAGCGATAGTCAAATATTTTAAGAGCTGGTTGCTATGTGGCGCATTCCATTCTCTTTGCAAGTCCAGGACATAAAAAAATGAATAACGAATTCCCATTTGAGAAGAAGTATAAGTATTGGAAAATTTAAGGGACTTACAAGCAATATCTCGAAAATGGTTCACCCAATAAAAAAAATGTATATGACATAAATTGTGTATTTTAAGGCGATCTACATTTTTTTTGTGTAGTAAAATTTTGTCTATGTCTTATGGTTTACCAGTTATGCAAAAGTCGTTCACAATGAAGAATACTTTTGGAGACATTCCCAGAAAATTCAATATATACATTTTATTAGTCATGAAAGTATCTTAAATATATGATATTTTAATCAAAATCGTTAAGCCATTTTTGAGAAAATTAAAATTTTCGATAAATGTTCCATGTAAAGGGTAGTCTGGGGTGGGGGGATTTTCTTGAAAACCTTCATGTCGCATCTCTGGAGGATACTGAATCTAAATACCAAGTTTGATGTTTATCCGACTGTTCGTTTCTGAGTTATGCGTTCACAGACACAGACACACACACACACACACACACACACACACAGACACACACACACGGACATGTTTCCAAAAATGACAATATGTGAATATTTGTTTCGTCGTGTCCTGTAGAGGCCAACACTGACCGGGATAGCATTGTCAGAATTGTTTGTTCCCCAGTATGAGTGATCTTTGTTGGCCCTGAGAAACGTGAGGAGGGGTGGAACTGAGAAACTGCTTTGGTTTTAGTCAGTCTGGCAGCCAAGATGTGACTGAAAGGAACGGCTCACATATAAAGCGTCTCCTCAACTTTTAATACAAGCTCGAGCGAACCAAAATTTGGAATGTTGCAACTGTTTAGTTTTTATTGTTAATATGTGTTAGTTGTTAAAAGTGTTAAAGTAAATATTTAAAACAGTACCACGTTGCACGTTATTATTTAATAAGCTAACCCTGAACACACGCAATCCGCTAGGATAGCAAACCACTTGACGGTGCTATCCACACTACGAGAAACAATATGCAAATACGTAAACCATCAATGTAATTCATCTCTTAGTTATGGCTATTTGGCTGCAATAAATTATTATTATAGATTATTTCCAGAAAATTCAAGATATACATTTTATTTGTCATGTAAATATCTTTAATATATGCTATTTTAATCCAAATCGTTAGCGGCACCTTTAAGAAAAACAAAAATTTCGAAAAATGTTCTCAGTAGAGGGTAGTTGGGGAGGGGGATTTTCTTAAAAAATCTTCGTGTTACATCATTGAAAAGTATTGAAACTAAACACCAATGTTTGCTATTTATCCGAGCTTTCGTTTTTGAGTTATGCTGTACACACACGGATTTGTTCTAAAAATGCTTTATTTTTAAATTCAGGAGGCTACAAAATAAGTATTTCCGGTTGAAATCTCGGTATCGAATATTTGGGTGAAATACAATACCTTCTCTACCTACTGTGTACGTGATAGAGAAGTAAGAAAGACTATTCACAAAGTGAAAATTTCCATTTAACAATTTCTAAGAAGATAAGACAAGCTCCTCATATTATTAGCGACGCTTTAACGGTCCTTCAGATAATCCAGATTTCAAAATATTATAAGGAAATATTAATTCCAAGAAAATGCTGTAACCTAATTTCTCTCAAGACTTGAATGGACATATACATTATAGTTGATAATAATTAACCCTTTTTAATTTTCTCTACCTCTTATCTAAAGTTAGAGAAAATTATTGCCTAGGACCCAAACCTGTATTCTAGGATTTCACCCAAAATGTGCATTTTGAGGTGCATTGAATCCTAAATAAGGTGGCATTAGGAAAAGGTCCGCGGGTCTATCCTGAACAGTATAAATAAACAGGACGTTTCGTACTTGTTCTTTCTTTTTAAGTACATACGTCATATTTGAAGGATCGAATTCTTGAGAAATTTCTCTCTGTGAACATTTGCAAATAAAAACATAAAAATATAACAAACAAAAAGGGAAGTCATGGTCGCTACATGGGTTGGTGCCACCTTATACACCGTGGCCAGGTGTTTTGCCCGAAGGCGTTCTGTTTCGTCCTGGAGGCAATGCCCCTCAGGAGATAACAGGCTGAGCGAATGCTCGTTACCCGAAGGTAGTGACGTCGACAATTGCCGACGTACACATGGCTGAGCGTAAGCTCGGTTGGTTGCCCTGTAGCTTTGGTCTGCGTAAGCTCGGTTGGGCACCCTGTAGCTTCGGACTTCCCCTCTTATAGCACTCTCTAGACGTTGTTATATATTACATTGGCTGTTATGGTTGTATTCGTGAGAGTTAGATTTCTTCAACTGTTACACATTTATTTATGGCTGCATCTATATTATTTTATTATATTTTCGTATACACATGTTTTTAAAACTTTGCTTATACTTAAAAGTAAGCTTCTGAGGAACGTGATGCATTTTATATATTGTGTGATTTGTACAACATGGCATTCATGCTAACCGCTAAATTCATTGGTCGAGGAATAGACTCCCGTGTGGGGATAGGGACATTTTTCTTTAGCCAGGTTTATTCGTTATGCTCTCTAAAATCTGGAGAATACATAAGAATGCAAATGTAGGATAGATTTTTAACTATATTCGGTACTCAAATTCCTAGTTGTTTATAAATTTCAAGCAGTTTAGCTGATTTTTCATCGCAGATTTATTCAAGTAAGCTTTGAAGTTAATTTTCATGTTACTATGTGCCTATCTTTCCAAGAAGGTAATTTTTAGAAAATTAAAATTGAGTCTTTCATGAAATAAATATTCCACGTGATTAAAATGTTGGTTAGGTCGGACTTTTAAAATTTTAATATTATTTTTCGAATATATTTCTTTAGAATCAAATATTAATTTTATATAATGTGAAAACTTTTTCTGGAAAAAAATTAAGTATGCGACTCTTTTAATTTTCTATAAATCCATTCTGTATTAAATTATTAAAACCTTAAATAACATCAAGTCAAGTAACGACCTCTTATTAATCCAAAAGAACAAATACTGAAAATCTGAAAGAAACTTCACAAAAATTGCTTCAGGGGGCATTTTAAAATGATTAAAAACAATCTGATGTGTTTACACTCGCATGACTTTCTCTACTCTTGTACAAACTATTTTTACAAACGCTTATTCTCCATATGCTTCATGTTAATCGAGATGTTAATCTTATTGTTAATTTTCTTGTAGGTGCAAGGGGTATATGGTAATATTTAAGCGATAGTCAAATCTTTTACGAGCTGGTTGCTATGTGGAGTATTCCATTCTCTTTGTATGTCCAGGACATAGAAAAAAATCTGATGTTACACACACACATGACTTTCTCTACTCTTGTATAAACTATTTTTACAAACTCTTATTCTCCATTTATTTCATATTAATCGAGATAATCATTTGCAGAAACGATCTTTTGGCATGCAAAGAGAATTACATTTTACACATAGCGACCAGTTCTAAAAATATTTGACTATCGCTTAAGGCGCACTATGTTCCCATTGTTTTGTATTTGCAAGGGCAATATAGAAATGCAGTAGCCTTTAAGCACCGACTTATATCTGACTAGCTGGTTGCTATGTGTAGCACAATTCCCTTTGCCACAGATTAATACTCTTTGCATATCCAAGACAAAAAAATTGAATAACGAATTCCCATTTGAGAAAATAAGTATTGAAAAATGTTAGGTAATAACAAGCAATATCTCGAAAATGGTTCACTCAACAAAAAAAAATGTATATGACATAAATTGTGTATTTTAACGCGATCTACATTTTTGTGTAGTAAAATTTTGGATTACCAGTTATGCAAAAGTCGTTCACAATGAAGAATACTTCTGGAGACATTCCCAGAGAATTCGAGATATACATTTCATTTGTCATGAAAATATCTTAAACATATGATATTTTAATCAAAACCGTTAGAGCCATTTTTGAGAAAATTAAAATTTTCGAAAAATGTTCCATGTAAAGGGTAATCTGGGGTGGGGGATTTTCTTGATAAACCTTCGTGTCGCATCTCTGGAAGATACTGAACCTAAATACCAAGTTTGGTGTTTATCCGACTGTTCGTTTATGAGTTATGCTGTTCACAGACACACACGGACATGTTTCCAGAAATGCTTTTTTTTGGATTCAGGGGGTCTCATAACATGTATTTCCGGTGAAATCTCGGTATCGAATTTTTGGGTGGAATACAATACCTCCCCTACTTACTATACGTAGTAGAGAAAGTAAAAAGAAAGGCATACAAGAGAGGCAGCTAACCTTAATTACAGTGCGATATTTTTAGAATGCAATGTTTGCATCAATCAAGTGTGGCGATGAAGACTTCACTTCCAATGCAAATTCTTATAACTAAACTACAAATTTATTTTATTTTGCCTTGATTATAGAAGTGAATCTAAGAAAAGAATTACGTTTGCAAAGTGTAAAACACCAGGAGGTTATGTATAACAATTCAATTTTAGGCATTTGTTTAACTCCTCTGTTTGTATTTTATATATTTTGCTTGGTTTTATTTGTTGATTGGTGTATTAAAATAAAACCAAAACAAGACTACTAGCCAATATGACCGCTACAATTAGTACTCTTAATTATCATAATATTATCAAGGTTTTTGCAATTTTATTATTGTAATTATTATTATTATTATTATTATTATTATTATTATTAATTCTAAGTTACCCAGGTTTAAAGTTCAATGTCGGGTTTCCTAGGTATTGTATCATATATAATTTGAAGTTAAAATAATTTATTCGTTAATCTGGCATTAAAATCCCTATTAGGTATCCTGAAGGAAATGAAAGGAAAAGGTTTTTAGTATACTATCGTTTAAACTGATTGATACTCTACTGAATTTCACCAAAAATTTAGTTCCTATATTTTATCTTAGGAATATTGGTGCCGTTTGTTTATTATACCAAGTTTGGAATGCACACAAGCTTTCCTATTTTAATACAAGAGTCCAGGTGTTTAATCAGAATATTGGTAATATTTTTAAAATATCCTAAGGATTGGGAACTGCTATGTGTTATATGTGAAAGTACACTAAAATTGCATATTTCTACGGTGAAACCTCTAATGGACTATAATTGTGGGAAACAAAAATTACGTAGCGCTACATAATATTGAGCTAACATTTTCTAAATTACATTTTCTGTTTCTTCCTGTTACTTTTGTGATTATTGCTTTTTTTTATCTAAAGGCATAGAAAATATCTTAAGGTGCGTCTCCTGTTGAAACAATAGTAAATGTAACGAAGGTGGCGTAGCTTGATCAATCTCGTGGTGCTGTCAGCAGCCCTTATTTTACTAAGAACTTCCATTCGTGGGCGTGGTCGTAAAATTCAAATATAAGCTTATGATTACAGTTATTAAATTTAACAGTAGTCGTTCTATAGGCGATGCTTTACGTATTCAGGAATTAGTGAGTTGATTAAAAGAACATGGGGTTACATTCCCCTTGTCCTTTGATTTTCAAAAAATACTTTGTCATCATGTATTCTTTAATTTTTCATACGCATGTGCTGGAAAGTAAGGTATTTATGGTTTCCCGGTTGAAATAGGTAATATTTCTGCTTTTGAAATGGATTATTATTACTATTATTATTATTATTATTATATTATTATTTAAGTGTATTATTATACCGAATGTATGAGAATTGTGAATGCAAACAATAATGTAAGCTGACATTATTCTCCCCATTCTGTTACGCCAAGACCAAGAAGCGATATAGATTTGGCAAACGCTGCAGTAAGTAGTAAGGCCCCATATACACGATTGCCAGAATCCAAGAACCAAAATCAAGTACATAGTCCAAGCATTAACGCCGTCGAAAAAGGAATTGTTATTAATAGAGAAAATTAATATTAGTTTGCATTAAATAACTTTTTAATTTGAGGCAGTATTTTTAACACTTAATGATTTTAGCCAAATTATATAATAAAAAATATAATAACAGCTCGCCTTATGTGTATGCAACAATATATACAAAGTGTATATTACAGTCATTTTATATGTTTATATTATTGTATACATGTAATAATGTTATCTGAATGTATTACGTAATTTAATAATGTAGGAGCTGTGAGAATAATAGGTTAAAGGTTGCTAACAATAAGGTAACCTTGAGGCAATAATGAGTAAGAAAGTGTAATAATGCTACTAGTCATTCTTGGAGCAACAATAATGTAATTTTTGTGAGTTTATAAAATAGCCAATCAACAACCAGAAAAAGCTTTAGTTAAATGAAGGTATTCTATTGGACTAGGATTAGCCAATCAGAGACTTGAAATACAGAAATGTACCAATTTAGGTGGCAGAAATCAGTTCAGTTGCTTGTAGACAGTGCTCGTAACTGGCCACGTTGCTTGTAGACAGCGTTTGTAACCGGAGTCTAGATGCGTCCTCGAGAAATTTAATACGTATTTTGTGTGAGACAAAAATAGTTTACGGGTTAAAAAGTGCAAGTAATTAAATTAAAAAATCTCGCAGCTCTCTCTATATCAGTGAAGTGTTATTTAAATTGTGTCAAGGATTAATAAAAGTAGTGAAGTAAAAATTATAATCTGTGTAAGCCTACATTCTTCAGCCACACCACGACTTGCAAAGAAATTCATGTCTCTAACAATAATACTGACGCAGCCGAGGCAAACATAAATGTATAATATTTAAAGAAACAGTTAAAATTACAAAGTTAATATTTTTAAACTTGGGGCAAAGGCCACCGGAATGTACATTTTTTGGGGGCGAAGGCTATCGGAAACTTTTTACTATACGTGCGGTTGCAACTACTTCAAGTTCGGCTTCCCAACAGTCGAAATAAAATACAACTCCTCCTAAAATTAATCAACTTCTTCAAATTAAAACATTAAACACAAATTACTAAAATATACACAATTGTGTTGCTACAGTTGAGATCTATTTTACATAAGTTTTGTACCAGTCATATTTCTCTGAGCGTTGAACAGAAGAAAGGAACTTGCTCCGATTCTGAATGAGTCTGTGAAAAGCAGTGCAACTTATATTTTTCATGTTGTGCTGAATTTGGAGCATTGCATTGACTGAAGTTAATGCCAGCCTGTTCCTTTCTTCTGTCCTTTGTGCATTCACTAAAGAAAATACTCTCTCTACAATAGCATTATACCCTGGAATTGAGAAATAGTATTGTACAATTGCCAGCAGTTCTGGATATTGCTCTTCAGAAACACAATCTTCAAAAAATTTCACCCACTTTTTATGAGACATAATCTCCAAATTGTGATTCTTTGCCTCTCCTAGAAAACGTTTCAATTTTACTACCTGGCCAAACAGCTAACTCTCATCCACCTTGCAAGTTGCATTTTCTTGCATCCACTTCAATGAAGATTCTACATTTTCCCAATCAGGTATTCAGTATTCAACAGTATCCAGTCAAAATGTTTAAATTGGGGCAAAAGGTTGCTCCATTTCATCTTCTCGGAAGTGAACTTTTAGTTTCGACAACATTTTATTTTAAAATTCCACGTAATGATGTCGCCAGTAACTGATCGAGTTCAGGTTTAGAATTACCCTCCACGTGAGTGTTAACCTCATACAAACCACAGAGCGCATAAACACGAGGCAGGCACTAGAAATAAAGGAACCGGAAAAAACAAAATCACAGAGAATCGATTATAGAATTGCTTCCGCTGTCACTGTTAGCGCAAGATCGGCGATATATCGATGGCCTTCGTCAGCCACGGTGTTGTCATCTGGAAACTTCTATCGTAAGAAATGGTGAAATACTTGAACGGCGTTTGGCGCTAAAACTCAAGATAATAATAAAAACATTTTTTTAGCACTCACTGCTTTCGCGGATTTTTTTATCTCTTCGTTCAGGATATTCATCTTCTAGCTTAAAACGCGGATTATATGGCAACCCTACCCATATATGAATTCAAATTTGAATGCCTTGAAATACAAGAAACCACGGCAATAGGACGGAGAGGAAAACACGAAATGATCCGTATAAGCGTAAATCAAGTCCTTATCGCAGCCTGCAATTCAGTCGCTGAAGAGTTGTAACAAATGGAACACAACAGTGGAAGTGTAGAAGCGTAAGAGCACGTAATAGTAGGGATCCTATACCATTAATGAGTTAAAGAAGTAACATTTCAAAAGTTAATGACAAAATATCAAAATAAACTGATCCAAAATGAATATGTATAATCAAAGGAGACCACGTTGTTTCCTGGATGTATATGGCAAAACAAGGTAAGTAATTAATGAATCAGACTAAACAAGCAAGAAATAGCAGCAAAACCAAGAGAACACAGTTCGGATCTAAAACATAACCGAACAATACGTTAATTGTTTAGATAACAAATAAAAGGAAATGTGTAGTAGGAAAAACTATTGTATTAAAATAATGCAAAGGATGCATTAAAAATTCCAATGCAGATTGTTAACACTACTAAAGCAATGAACATATTAATTAGAGCAATGGCTTTATAAATAGGAAAGTATGTATATTCGTGGTAAGGGTAATGCAGAAGGCTACTGAGCTAAAACGAACTATAACTTCAGAACATAAAAAATTATTGCAAATCAATAAACAGCATATAGGACATTTTGACACCATTTTACACCCAAAATAAAAAGGTATGAAAAGCGCAATGCGAAGCTATTCAAGAAACGGGGGAAAAAATCAAACCACGCGGTCATGGTGCAATTAGAAAGGCACAGGGACTGAGACAGGAGTTAAATAACCTATTAAACGAGATTTATTCACCAACATTTTGCAAAAATCACTAAATAAGAGTAATTTGTCTTAAAATTAAAATAAACCCAAAGTTAATCGATAACAAGAACCTAGAAATGAAGATAACCATAAAATATTTAAAACTATTAAGCCTATTTATGAAATCAAAGCATTGTAAAAGAACAATATCCAAAAATTAAAAGTCAAAGAAATAGCATAGACAACCCTAATAATAAAAACAACTATAACATATGTTACAGTAAGAAAATGATTGTTTGATGACCTTTATTCCATCAGTTATATTTGCACCTAAAAAAATAAAATAAAGCATGTTATAAAATCAAGATTCTGCAATAATAACAGGGGGAAACAAATTCACAATACAAGGTATTTAAAAGTACAGAAAATAACAAGCGGAATATTATTACTACCTTTTACAATTAAAGGTAACCAAAATATATCAAAAGTAATACAAACAAAAAAACAAATAGTCGATAACTCAATACTGCAGAAAATTATTTATGCATTTCGAAATTTCAGAAAATATTCTGTGAGCTCTACACTCGTTTTATGCATTGTTAAATTGAAACATTATACATTTGTTATTGCCTAAGGGAAACATAAAATATTCTCTCAAAAGCAACAGTGAAGTTTTCCAAAGACGCAAAGAAAAATATGCTCGAAATTACACGTATACAACTTCAAAACTTCAAAGAAAGATTCGATGCTTCAAGCGAAAGAATATGGCACATAAACAAAATATTAAGTAAACTGCATCAGTTTATGTTGCAACTTATAATTAGCTTTAATAGTGACGCGATTTAACTTTTAGTTTAAACAAATTTCATACAATACAAGCTTTTGGAAATAGAATGTAGCCATAAAATAAGAATTAAGTTAAAAGGCAATGGAAAACAAAAAGTTGGGCAACCTTCTGTGCAAAACAATATCCACAAAGATGTTGGAATCACAATTAATTTAAAACTCACAATTAAGGCTGTCGAACTCGTCAGGGATTATTTACATATGCCTGAACTTGAAAATCAGTACCAAAAATATTACTGTACGGGCGGTTGGAAGGGGAATACTAATTCTCATTAACAACGAATTAACGAAACATACCAAGAAACCAAAATTTTCAAATATCAATTGCATAATTAATTTCTTAATTGCCTGTGTTAACCATAACATTAACACATTACTAAACTCAAATTATCTTCTGCGAGGTCATGGATGTTACTTGATTTCTACCATGGCGCGAGAAAGGGAAGAGAGAAAAAAGAATGAAAGCAACAGAGCTGAAGAGAGAGAAAAAACCTCACATTGACGCCATAAGTCACGCTTAGTGGTGGACTGATGGAAAGAGGTTCGGACCACATCTTTGGTATAAAAATAATACAAGGAACTGGCGTCTCCACCATATGTCACAATCATCGGGATGTGACTGGGGGGAATAGGTGATATGGATAAAGAAAAGGTAGAGACAAATCAAAGCTTAGCTTGAACGATCCTGTTACATTTTTGATAGTAAAAGAACTCCAGTTAAGTCAGTATTGGGTTTACAATATAGGGCTGAATCAGTTATTTAGCTCAACTTGCATAGTTTAGTAACTCTTCCCCTACGGGGTTTACCTTCAAGGATACATACACTACGGATATAAGTGAAGTTATGAAATGCTTCTGAACTAATAGTATAATTAGGATGCACTTAGCTTAACGTAACGAGAATTACTCTCGATTGGTAGTTGGTTTTATTATTTCATGCTACTGCGACACGCCGATTGGTTCTAATTACCTGTGGCGTCAAACTTAATGTAACGCGAAGGAAAAATTTGGCACTGCCAAACTCTTAAGTTACGTCGCGTTAAGCTAAGTTACGTTATGTCGACCATAAATAGCTGCATTTAGTATGTGTTAGACTTTCGCGTTACGTCGCGTTAAGCTAAGTCACGTTAGGTTAGGTTGATCGTAATTCTGGCATTAACAGGGCACGCTTGTATGCGTTTGAAATAACAAGTTGAAGATTTGAAAATCGTGATATGATTATTATGCTAAATAATTAGTATAATATAAACATTAACATAACTCTTGTTAATGAACGTTTATAAATAAAAATAACTTATTTGATTTTGACAAAAGTATTGAAGCATGAGTATTTCGTGAAATTCAATATTTTGTTATGCGTCCTTTTCTTGCGATAAATGAAGATAGTATTTTGGGCATCAAGTGGACTTATTTCTTTATCAATTCTTAACTGATGTTTTCCCATTCTTGCAGGAGAACTTTGGATCTTATATGGCACTTTCTGAAGCGGTCTTCAAGTTATTTCAAAATGTGTTCAGTTTTATCACAGTCGCGCGATTGCGGTGGTGTTTTTTAAGGTATGGGATGTATTGTACATTATCCATAACCGAACAAGTTCTGACGTGTCTTAGGATCATTGTCGTATTGGAATAAGTAATTATTTCCTAACTTCTCAGAACTGCTGTTGAGATTATTCTGCAATATGTTGTTACACTTAAACTTATCCAAATTGCCATCTACAAATACAAGGTTTGTAACACCACTAGAAGCCATACAACCCCGCACCATTACTCCTCTGCTGCCACGTTTTACAGGTACATATCATGTTCTTTGGCTCCCATTTGGTATTAGTCTTTCTTCACCTCATATCCGCCCATCATTACGATAGATGATTTATTTGCTCTCATCTGATCAGAGTACTTTGCCCCAAAAGTCAATACCGTAACAAAAATAGTTACTTATTCGTGGGATGGCTCAGGGAGGCCCCGGGATCGATCCCCGGCGACCGTCCACTCTGGCCCATGGGTTTTTTGTGGTTTCCCCTGCTCGCCAGGCGATTGCTCGGGTGGTTCATCTTCTACCACAACTCTCCTTCCTCTCATTTTCTGTACCCATGATCTTCCATGTCATCTGTTTCAGCGTTGTAGGACCAGGAAACGGCGTTCGGCGGATTGCGGCTGGGCGGTGGCTTGTGCTCTGTAAAGGTTTCTTCCCTGGCGTCACTGCGGTACCGCTCAGTTAGGTCTCTCCTCAGCGTGGGACTCCGCTCCCGGGGACCCTGGAGGTTGGTGGCTTGTGGGCAGGGACCGTGCGGCATCAAATGCGTTCTATCTGGAAACGTTAGGGACCCCATCCATGCTTGCCTCCGTCGGTATTCGGATCTGGTTGTACTTCAGGTCTCTCCCGTGATATGTACCTTTACCTTTATTCGTTTGCAAGCGGCAAACGCTTTTTCTGGTGAACCTTACTCACAAATGGTTTCTTCTGGGAGTTCTGGAATTGTACCATGCCCTATTGAAGATCTTCCGAACAGTCCTAATATAAACATGTTTACCTAGGCATTTCCACACCTGAACAGTGATCTCCTGTGCAGATAACATTGGATTGTTCTTCACGTGTCTCAGTATTGCTCTGTTCCCTTTAGCTCAGCTTCGACGGTATTCCAGATATGGGTTTTCTCAGCACCGCGTGGAACTTCTTATAGCGTTGAACAATGTTAAACGCTGATATTCGAATTATATTAACTGTATCTGCAATACCTGCATAAGTTTTACCCCTATCGAATAGTTATACAATAATATTTAGAAGCTCCACGGTTGTCCGCTCATTTAAGTCCCATTTTGGCTACATTTGGCCCGCGGAATAAAGACAATACTCACTGTCACTTGAGGAAAAGGAGAATAAACGGAGCTTCCAACTTTTATCCTGTAGCAGGAAGCCACCATATGAGGAACAATCGAATGTTCTTTCTCATAGGAAGAACGTTTTAGAATATCATTCTAATTAATTGCAAGGTAGGAAAGAGAGAATAAAATTAAAAATCAAAAGAACCAATATCTCTGAATCTGTGGTGAACATAATCATTCAATTCAAACATCACTCTGTTCCAATACTTTTGTCCGCAACTGTATGTCAAGATGTGCCGAGAAGTGTTAATGTTTAGGAGTAGCATAACGGGCGTCTAGACGGGCCAGTCGAGGCGATTAGCCCGATGATCAGCCATAGCCTGATGGACAGGCGGGCGAGCCGACGTGGACAGTAGCAGACAGCTCAGACAGAGTTCCCCCGAGCAAGAGCTGACAAGTTTCTATCCGGAAAGTGATGCCAGGGTAAAGTCCACTGGGATTACCATAGGATGTGGTAAGCCACTTATACTATACCCTGTCACGTATACACTTACCAAAGCTTCAGCAAGTTAAGAAAATGTAAAATGAGATTTAACATAAATTTAGAAGATTGTGGTATTTATTTTATAAATGAAATGTATTAGATGATATAAACTAATATAAAATTTGCACTCCTTAATCACGTATGTGACAATACATTTTATTAGTTATGGAAATATCTTAAACATATGGTATTTATATTGGTCCCATAGCTCAATCGATAAAGTGTCTGTCTGTCTGCTGTGCGAGTGGTCACGGGTTGAGTTCCCGGATGGCTTTTTCTTTAAAAACAAGTAGCTTTCTTGGTACGCACGGAGTCTAGTGTGTCAATATGAGTGTGCTTTCGTGTGTGTGTGTATGTTACTGTTATTTAATAACCAATTCGCCCAATAACATCATTTCAGGATTGCCACTGGGTAAAATCCTGAGCACACGTGCCAAGTCATATGACAATCTAATCTACAATCAGCAAAACTATGTACCACCAATATGTGTATCCCACAGTTAAAAGACTTAAAAAAATTGTGCTTGAATCAAAATCGTAGGGTAGTTTGGTTGGAGGATGCCGAACTTCAATAACACACAGAACTTTGTTCTAAAAATCCTTTTCTTTTTCAGGGGACCTCAAAACAGGTATTTTCGATTAAATCTCAATGCCGAATTTATTGAGTGTAATGCATTACTTTCCTCCATCTAGTTTAGATAGGTAATAGTGAAAGTAATAAGGATAAGAAACAAGTGGTGTTGGACAGTGCTAAATTAAACTGAGTTTTATTTATGGACGCTCTTTAACTGCTGTGGTCCTTATTGGGCGTGAAAGACCGGTAATTTTACTCGGAGGCCTCTTTATCAGGCTTGAGGTTCTTTTACGTGCCGTAAATCTACGACACGGGACCACAAGCTTTACTTCCCTTCCGAAGGAAGCATGCTAAGGATTTCTACGCCTGATAAAATCCATCGCCCTCCGCCGGGTTTGAACCCACGACCTCGGGAACTGGAGGTTAACATGGTAACTACTACACCACGGAGGATGACTTTGGACAGTGCTAAAGTACAGTGTGGAATGATATAAGAGTTCGCTTGCATGTGTGTTTAACGCCCTCACAACTCACGCAATATACTTGACACAGTTTATCAAACTTAGAGAGGCTTTTAACACTAAATAATCTTATCAATTGTATGTTTTGTTAAAAGATGTTCAATAACTTAGTTTAATCAGTGAAAGCTGAAACTATACATTTCTACTAATACTGGAAATATTCTGCTTCTTTTTATGCAAGATTTTTTCTTTGCCTAATTCAAACCGAGCGGAATGGCTCAGGCGGTAACATCTGGGGCCCCATTCGGGAGGTCGTGGGTTCGATTCTGCGGCCGACCTTCCTGACCTATGGGTTTTTGGGGTTTCCTCGGGTCACTAGGCGAATGCTGGGGAGGTTCATTACGTGCCCCGAATTTCCTGTCCCTCCATTTCACCTACATTCTCATTTCACTTCACCTTTCATTGCTTGGTCTGTTTCAGGGTTGAGATCATATTGGTACGGTTTTTCTGTAAGTACTTTGCTACACATAAGTTAATGACTGTTCTTATTTGGGTAGTCGCCTTCCTGTGCCGCCTCTTTTACCTTTGGGTCGTAGTATCCATTCTGATATTTAGTTGGCGACTGAGGGAAACCACGTAAAAGTCCTGTACATGGGACTCGAGCCCGAAACCTCCAAAACTCGAACCTCAGACGCCAAAGTCTGAGGCAACTCATCCAGTGCATTCTTTTTCTGCGTCCCAATGTTTTGTGCGTACTCCATGGTAGGAAGTGACCTTATACTGGCACGGATGGACACAGAATCCTTGAAGCATAAAGTTACTTGGCACCTGCCTTCTCAAGGTGACGAAAAACTGTACCATTAACATTTTTATTGTACAGGTAGTACCTGCTTCCTGTCTCATGCTAAAAATCTCTTCGACGTTCGTGAAATGGAACCTCCGGCTATTGTTGGCAGTTGTGGATGAACTATGCATCACTTTCTCCACCGCTTGGTTAAGGTAGATACAGGAAGCAATGTATTCTATGGAAAATTTAACGGAATAACAAGCAATATCTCGAAAATATTTCACCCAACAAAAAAAAGTATATGACATAAATTGGTATTTTAACGCGATCTACATTTTTTGTGTAGTAAAATTTTGTCTATCTCTTATGATTTACCAGTTATGCAAAAGTCGTTCACAATGGAGAATACTTTTAGAGACATTCCCAGTAAATTCGAGATATACATTTCATTTGTCATGAAAATATCTTAAACATATGATATCTTGATCAAAATCGTTAGAGCCATTTTTGAGAAAATTAAATTTTTCGAAAAATGTTCCATGCAAAGGGTAATCTGGGGTGGGGGATTTTCTTGAAAACCTTCGTGTCGCATCTCTGGAAGATACTGAACCTAAATACCAAGTTTGGTGTTTATCCGACTGTTCGTTTCTGAGTATGCTGTTCACAGACACACACACGGACATGTTTCCAAAAATGCTTTTTTTTGGATTCAGTGGGTCTCAAAACATGTGTTTCCGGTGAAATCTCGGTATCGAATTTTTGGGTGGAATACAATACTTCCCTTACTTACTCTACGTAGTAGAGAAAGTAATTATACACGAAAGAACCTTTTAAACACAGCAAAATATGTGCAATTTTCAAAATATTGTAAAACCATTACATTGAAAAGTATTTTTAAACAAGAACACCTGGAGTCGTAAAGATTAAAAATGAGAATTTTCTCTATGCTAATTTTTCTGCTGAGGTTTTTAAAGTGGTGTCAAATACTTTCTGGAATCACTGTAGGCATGTAGATTAATTCCAGATTTGCATCCGCACGGCTGGACCATCCGTGTAATATGCTTGACTGAGTGATCGTTTGATTTCTCATCCATTTCTGTCTCTGTCTGTCCACAAGCTCATGACCCGTGGCAGGAATGCAATCATTCGGATGTTCAGTAAACATTTCCATTAGTGCGACACCTAATGCTGGACTCACTCCTCTAGCTACGGTTACACTAGTAGTGTCAACTTATGGACATGTATTCTCGTTAGATTAAGGCGAAGAAGTCGCTAAATAACCACGAAACTTAAACTTAAAAGAATAGTTCATACATTTTGTGGAGGCGTAAATGGTTGACTAAGTCGTAACCTTCATGCTAATAACCCCTCTGTATTTATTTTCTTTAGTTAGACTACTTACAAGGGCAGTCCCAGAAGTACCCGACCTGATGTATATAGCGGTTGTTGTTTCAAACAAATGACTACGGTAGCAAGTACCACCCTTATAAAGCTTAAGTTTAAAGTTTGAACGATGCCACGTTGTTTAGTAATTGTTTGGCAGCCATCAATAATGAACTCTCTCAGCGAATTTGTAAACATGGATAAAACTGGCCATCGTTATGTGATACAATACTGTCATTTGAAAGGTCTTAGTCCAACTAATATTAAAGCTGAGCTAGATTCTACTCTGGGGGAGTCTGCTCCTTCGTTTACAGCAGTAAAATATTGGGGGCAGCGTTTAAGCGAGGCCGTAGGAGCTGCCAAGACGAACATCGCAGTGGTCGACTATATGAGATGACTACGCCAGAAATTGTGAAGAAAATCCACAAAATGGTATAGGATGACCGTCGACTGAAAGCGCACTATCTAGCAGACATCGTAGGCATTTCAAAAAGCGCTGTACATCGTATACTAACTGAAAATTTAAACATGAGAAAGCTGTGCGCAATATGGGTACCGCATTTACTCACAATGGAACAAAAACAGGTCGTGAGGACGTTTCAGTCGATTGTTTGCGGATGTTTCCCTGCAATTAAGCCGAGTTTTTGCGTCGATTCATAACCATGGATGAAACATTGGTCCATCACTTCACACCTGAGACGAAGGAACAGTCAAAACAGTGGATTAAAAGGGGAGAATCGGCTCCAAAGAAAGCGAAGACAGTTCCATCTGCAGGCAAGTTCATGACATCAGTTTTTTGGGATGCGCGTGGGATAATTTTCATTGATTATCTTTAAAAAAGGAAAAGCAATCAATGGCGACTATTATGCAAACTTATTGCAACGTTTGAATGATGAAATCAAACAAAAGCTACCGCATTTAGCAAAAAAGAAAGTTTTGTTTCATCAAGACAATGCATTACACATCCATTATCGCTATAGCCAAAATCAATGAGTTAAAGTTCGAATTGCTTCCTCATGCACCCTATTCGCCAGATTTAGCCCCCTCTGATTACTTTATGTTTCCAAAGTTGAAAAAATGGCTTGGTGGTAAAAGATTTGCTAACAATGAAGAGGTGGGGTTTTGCAGTTGATGGCTATTTTGCAGAACTCGACGGTTCTCACTATAAACAGGGTACCGAAGCTATTGAACATCACTGGAAAAGTATATCGAGCTGGAAGGAGACTATGTAGAGAAATAAACATGTTTCTTCCCAACATTTTTGTGTTTTCTTTGTTAGGTCGGGTAGTTCTACTGAGCTGGTCTCATTTTCCCTGGGGGAGGAAGAGGTAAATGAATCGCTGCTGCCATCTCATAGTGAAATTTCAATCTCGATGACAATTTTTATTAAACCATCCTTGTCCTAGTTGTAATTTTATACCTCCTCTACACGTATGTAAAAACCCTGCCAGCCAGCTTCGATCACAAGCGATATATCGTAAAGAGTATATCGCCGCGGAAAGTCAGCTGTTACTTTTCTTTCCCTAACCATTCGTTACAACTCGGACCAAGCTGGTTTAATGGTATTCATATCACATAGGTATGAGAGCAAGCGTTGTGTTCGACGGTGTGGTCAAAAACTGAACCCGAAAAAACAATCAAAATTGCGTCCACGTTTTAACATAATGTCTTTATGTTTGTTTATTTAAATCAGCTTGTACGGTTGTGATTTACGTATAGAAGTATCACATTGAATCTCTTTCTTTAGCAACCATGATATCATAGCGGATTACACGAAACTCAAGGAAGTTTGTCTACCTCTACAGTGTGATATGGAGTATTATCTAAAACTACAGCTTCTCTCGAATCAACTCTTCAAAGTTCACGTGCTTCATAAGCGTTTGTTCATGGTAGTCGCCTTAATTGTCTCGACCTTGTAAAATGAGAAGCCCATTTACACTACCCACATTAACTGTTCCCTGCATTAATATCGATACGAATGCTAATTTTTCCTACTTTGTCAGCGCTTGTCGAATGCTTACATTCTTGCATAACACCTCATTTCTTATAAACTTGCCCCGCTGATATGTATTCTTCCGTGCTCTCTTTTCTTCCCCTTTCGCCTGATTGACTAATGTACACCTTTAAATGGCGATGTATGACAAAGAAGCCCTGTGCAATGCAAGGTCAGCGATAAAAACGCTCTTATGATAAATGCACGTGCTCTCTTCACCATGAGAGGTAAAACTAAACCGAAGGTTCCTGCTACCTATTTTGATAAGAATTTACATGCAATTATGACAATTATCTTCGAATATATCAAGGCAAATGATCATGTTGAATAAGGAACTTGTTTGAATCGCACAACAATCTATTTCACGACAGCAGCCAATGAGAGGTGACTAGCTATTAGGGGCAGCCTCAACAATCAACAAAACATGTTGATTCAACACGTTGAGCCCAACATGTCGGCGGTAAACGAGTGTCTCCACTGACCAACAAGTCTTACGTGACTTGCTGATTCTTGGCTAAACAAAACTGTTTTTCACTGGCAGTGAAAAACATGTTGAGTGCGATATGTATTCGGCTTACTTCGTGCAGATCCGACTAACTTCGGCCATACATTGTAGCGATATTTCCGCCTGATTAAGAATACATAAAAAGGAACTCTGTAATAATTATAGTTTAGGAATTATTAATAATTAATTAACATTCAATTTGATAAATTTCCATAATTTTAAAGCCATAGGATTAAAAACTGTATCAATCGAAAGCCCTTTAAAAGCTGTAAATATGTTTTAAGTTTCAATAATATTGTGAAATAAATAAAGGCGTCATTGCATAAGAAAAACTGTATGATTTATCCAAAAATAAAAGTAGCTTCGTTTTAGTGTCCATTATGTTTTATGGGGCCATAAGAATCGAAACCTTCTTTTGTACTTTGTGGGTATGAGGCAAGTTTTAAAGTAAACAGACGCTATGAGGCAACGGACGTTTCTTACAGTTAGGCTTTGAATTTTCAACCAGGGAACCAATAAACGTAGAGAATAAGCGGGAGAACCAATGGAAACCTAAAAAGACGCAGTGACATGTATAAAATTTGGAGGCGAGCAGTCGATATGTGTGAATGCGAGCGTGGTTTTAAGACAGCCTGTCATGGTTTTTCGTTGAGGTAACACGTAGCACTCCGGATCCGAAAAGGACGCTAAGTTACGAAATTTGATAAGTACCGCGCAATTATGCAATTATAAAGTGATGTAGGTAGAAAAATTTATATAATGTGCTAACTGTATTCTTCGATATAATTATATCCAAGCTCATAAACGAGTTACTGTTAGTCAAGTGAATATTTCAAGTTCGCGCAAATCTAAAGAATGGTGATATAGCACCGAAGTATTAAATAACTAGCCGGAGCTAACTTTAGTGTTCTAAAAGACAATAATGGGAGGACATTGCTAAAAAGAATCACGCGTGTTAGAAAATATCAATGAATCTAGTAGGATTTCTGGCATAAGAGTGAGAACAGTGAAAACAGTGTTTCTTTCAAAACAATATCCTGGTGTCACCACTCCTGCAATCCTACCCTGACAACAACTGTAGAGAATTTAAGCCGATTCGCCGACAGTTGACCCTGAGATCGACGAGAAGTGCTTCCTGACTGATGTCGGCGATTACGAGTCCTGAAGACTTCACCTACAACGACGCAGAGACGAGAGCGACCGCGAGGTAAGAGTAACACAACGACGTAGCGTCAACAGTCAAAACGCTACAAGATGATATAGACAGCTGGCCCATGTAGTTTGCAATTTGCATTGTTTCTATTGCTTAGAAAAGGGCGTACCCATAACTTTCTTCTTTTATTCTTGCGCCTCTTTCACCAACCACACATTGTGATTACAAAGGTTAAATCTTCATAATCAGAATCCTTGTGATTATTGATGCTAAGAAACTCAACGTGTTTGCCTGACATTCCACCCATAAGATTTACAAGTGAAATCGAGAGATGATAGTAAAATACGACTAAGCTTGGATAGGAAATCATTAGGAAGAGGTGGCGTAAGGCTACAAGTATTAAGCTATGGTTTGCTTTCCTCTGCATGTCAATGTTGTACGCATGACGGAATTGACAGAGTAGTGTACGAGAAGAAGGCAAGCGTGAGGAAATGTGTAACATCAACACTTTCCTGCGTCCGTATCATATTTACGCTCGCCGTGTGGATATGATAAGCATGTTAGGAGGTTATAAACTACTACACAGTGTTGTCAAGTACTCATCCATGGCAAGAGCCAATGCGTTAACACCTATTCCGGCGGTTGCTGTTCTACTAGTATCAGATCTGGCAGCATGGGTGGTTCATTTGCACACATAAACACATTTCGTAGTAAACAATCGACAGTACTGTCAGTGACTCAGGAGATTGACTTTGTCCTTGAACTGCAAGCGTGCAGTGGCCTGGGAGCTTCTTGCGTAAGGTGTAGATAGTGTAACACCAACAGTTCAAAAATATTCTCAACAAGTGCAGTCTTACTGCAGGCAGTGTCAGAGGATGCTACAGTGTTAAAACGCGTTGTATCGCGAGTGTCAAATTAATATAATCCATTAGTGAAATGGCTAACTTTCGGAAAAAGGGAAAAACCATTCATAGCGAGGCTCGCGAAATAATAAACCATGTAAACGAGCAATGCAAAAAGGAAGCAGAGCAGAAACAACTAATTCTACGGATTTTGCGAGGGATGAGAGAACAGGCAATTAGTGCGGTGTGTCTGTGGGAACAATTAAGAATATAAGACAAGAAATTGCGAAGAGAACAGAAGGAAGCCCTGTACGTACTGCAGGCAAGACAAGACCTGCAAATCCAGAACGAAATATAAATATAGGCGATTTCGACATGTGCTCATTAAGCGGACAATAATGGACTTCTACGTCAATAAAAAGATATTCCGACATGCAGAAAGTTACTCCTGTAGTTAGAAGTAAGATACAATTTCCTTGGGGGGAGAGTTAAGGAGAGTTATTCTGAAATTGGGATTTAGATAGCGCAAGTGCCGAGGAAAGCGAACAATCTTAATCGAAAAGCCAAGAATTGTTGAATGGAGATGCAAATACTTGGCTGAGCTAGGGGGAATACCGAAGTCAAGGCAGGGATATCGTTTATTTGGATGAAATGTGGATGGACAATAATTTAACATTCAAGAAATGTTGGCAAGCTGATGGGATCACAGGGGTGCTTACTGATGGTAGTGCAGGAAACACTCATTGACCAAGAGAAAAGGTATTTAAGATTGACCGCATTCTTAATGCACATGGACACTCCACTCTGTATCTGCCGCCTTACAATTGCGATCTTAATCCCATTGAGGTTGCATGGGCGACAGTAAAGCACTTCATAAGGGAGCGTAACGTTACTGGGGAATTTTCGTTATTTCGTATATTGAGTTTAACCAACGAAGGAATCTCTGCGGTACCTGCAGAACACTGGGTAGGATATCACCGGCATGCTAGAAAATTAGAAGATGGTTACTGTCCATGGATCGTGTGGTTTCTGATGTGATCGATCAGATTATTATTTCAAATGCAAACGACAGTTCTTCTGATGAGCAAGAAGGGATATCATCCGATGACTCGGACTCCGAATCATCTGCATCAATCTTGCATACCCTTTGGATTAATGAGGTTAGTAAAATAATATTCTACATGTATAGTGTCGTAAATATACTGTTTTACATGTATACACGCTTTACAAGTTCACTTATTGAAATTATGATCATAATTGTTTTGTTTGATGCGGTAATAATGTAATATTGATGTTACTTCGCCTAATATTTGTTGTCGCGGAAAGAAAGGATAAGTACCTTTGGAACAGGGTGTAAACAATAAAGCGATAGGAAAGAATAACACAACCCTCTCTCAGGTTTGCTTACGTCAACCTCAAGGACAAAGCTAAACTCCTGAGTCACAGACAGTACGTGAGCAGACAAACAGTTACAGAACCCCGCTCGCCACTCAGGCCCCGCTCGCCTTCTTCTCGTTGTCCAACAGTATTCTGTACTGTCGTTCCCCTCTCTGTGTAAACAACTCGCTATATGCGGTTCGGAAGCCCTTCATAGAGGAACTAGCCACAAAAATCAACCATAGGATGGCAATGATGTATCCCTTGTACCATAGAAATTCAGTAATGTCCGTGCGCAACAAAGTGCTCCTGTACAAGCAGGTGCTTCGCCCTGCACTCACCTATGCCTGCCAAGTCTGGGGAATTACCGCCAGAACCCACCTCCAACGCCTTCAAATCCTCCAGAACCGCTTCCTCCGTACCGCCGTCAACGCTGATTAGTACATCCCCAACAAGGACATCCACCGTGAACTTCAAATCCCCACCCTAGCAGACTACATCCTGTCCCTATCCCAAAAGTTTTACGACTCCCTTCCTCACAGCTTCAATGCCCTCATCCGCGTCCTCGGGGAGTACGACATCGACCCCGGAGAACGTTACAAACGCCCCAGACTTGTGCTTGGCAGACACTAGAGTAGACAAACCCCAAAAAAGTCTGTGTTATACTCACATAACTTTCTCTACTCTTTTACAAACTATTTTTACAAACGCTTATTCTCCATCTACTTCATATTTATTGAGATAAACATTTGCAGACTCTATCTTATTGCTAATTTTCTTGTAGATGTAAGGGGAATATATATTTACAGGGGCAATATAGAAATACAGTAGCCTTTAAGCATATACATATCTCTTAATAGCGGTTGCTAGGTGCAGCACCATTCCCTTTGCCACAGATTAATACTCTTTGCATATCCAAGACAAAAAATTGAATAAGGAATTCCCATTTGAGAAAATATTGATAAATTTAAGAGAATAACAAGCAATATCTCGAAAATGGTTCACTCAAAAAAATGTATTGTGTATTTTAACGCGATCTACATTTTATGTGCAGTAAAATTTTGTCTATCTCTTATGGTTTACCAGTTATGCAAAAGTCGTTCACAATGAAGAACACTTTTGGAGACATTCCCAGAAAATTCAACATATACATTTTACTTGCCATAAAAATATCTTAAACATTCATTCATTATCTGTTTACCCTCCTTTTATTTTAGGACTTACATCCCCCAGGACTTACAAGCGGATGCCTGGGGTCGAGGCCCGTCGAGGAGCAGACACTCATGGATCAGACAGAGCATCCAGGATGGGTGATCAGCCCGATGCCTGGTATGGGATGAAGGAAGTAGATGAAACGAAATGTTGGTGAAATGGATGAAAGGAAAGGTGATGATGGAGCAGTCCCTGGGATCGAACCCGGGCCGCCTCGGTGGGAGGCGAGCGGTCTAACCACTCGGCCACGGCGCCGCCTATCTTAAACATATGATATTTTAATCAAAATCGTTGAAGCCATTTTTGAGAAAATTGAAATTTTCGAAAACTCTTCCATGTAAAGGGTATCCTGGGGTGGGGGTATTTCCTTGAAAACCTTCGTGTCGCATGTCTGGAAGATACTGAACCTAAATACCAAGTTTGGTGTTTATCCGACTGTTCGTTTCTGAGCTATGCTGTTCACAGACACACAGACAGACACACAGACAGACACACACACGGACATGTTTCCAAAAACGCTTTTTTTTGGATTCAGGGGGGTCTCAAAACACGTATTTCCGGTGAAATCTCGGTATCGAATTTATGGGTGGAATACAATACTTTCCCTACTTACTATACGTAGTAGATAAAGTAAAAATGAATAACGAATTTGAGAAAAGGTATAAGTATTGGAAAATTTAAGGGAATAACAAACAATATCTCGAAAACGGTTCACTTAACAAAAGAAATATATACGACATAAATTGTGTATTTTAACGCGATCTACATTTTTTTGTGTAGTAAAACTTTGTCTATCTCATGGTTTACAGTTAG
Organism: Deroplatys truncata; assembly: GCA_030765065.1. NCBI lineage: Eukaryota > Metazoa > Arthropoda > Insecta > Mantodea > Mantidae > Deroplatys > Deroplatys truncata. The sequence goes on along the minus strand of CM060982.1, from coordinate 75,298,387 downwards.
GCAAACGTCGTTCACAATGAAGAATACTTTTGGAGACATTCCCAGAAAATTCGAGATATACATTTCATTTCTCATGAAAATATCTTAAGCATATGATATTTTAATCAAAATCGTTAGAGCCATTTTTGAGAAAATTAAAATTTTCGAAAAATGTTCTATGTAAAGGGTAATAAGGGGTGGGGGGATTTTCTTGAAAACCTTCGTGTCGCATCTCTGGAACCTAAATACCAAGTTTGGTGTTTATCCGACTGTTCGTTTCTGAGTTATGCTGTTCACAGACACACACACACGGACATGTTTCCAAAAATGCTTTATTTGGATTCAGGGGGTCTCAAAACATGTATTTCCGGTGAAATCTCGGTATCGAATTTTTGGGTGGAATACAATACTTCCCCTACTTACTATACGTAGTAGAGAAAGTAAAAAAGCTCCATTCCCATCTCAAAAAAAAAAACATTTCCCTCAACCCTTAGACCTTTCCTAATCCAAAATTAAACCACCGCTAAACCACAATCCCTCACATCACAATCCCCATTCAACCAGCAGAGGACATCAGTCCTGGTATGGTACCAGTCGGAAGACACCACCTAGAACTCAGGTGGTTCCTTCTCCCAACGACACCCCCCCCCATCTGAAGTGCGATGCAGTTGAACTTGATACGTTCGCTGTCCAAACTAGAGCTGACAAGAACATGCGTTTTACTCGTTCGTTTCATATGGTACACAATGAGACTCATTCGTTTCTTCCAGCCCAACTCTTTCGAGAACCAGCAACGAATATACTGAACTATAGCTGAGTTCTGGTTCATATGCGCTCTCGTGGGAAATGGGCATTTACAACAGTAACTCGCATTGGCTCGTTCAAGAGCTTACATCATAACGTTCTTGTTAGTCGTATTGCTTCAGCGAGTTAAGCAAACGAGTGAAAATATTGTATGCCATGTTACTGTGATTTCGACTTTATTTCTACCTAATGTTAGGTTCAAAACTTAAATTACTACTCTATGTTACACAAATTCCATTTTGTGGCATTCTATTCTGTCATTACACCTAAGGAAGACATATATTAAAATATGCTTCAAAGTAAATGCCATACAAGTTTTATAAACAATTTCATTCAGAATCTCTGCAAGAGAGGGAAAAAGCTGCGACTCATATGAATAAACATTTAGTTAAATACACGTTACAAATGATAATACTTAATGCGATAAATTAAATAATTATTATTCTTTAAACTCCAAGAATTTAAAGTAAATTATACTATTACCTTTAACACATTTTAAGGTTAATTAACTCAAAAGTTGTTCATTTACTTTAATGCTATATACAGTGGCCGAACATAAAATTGCATTTCTTCAACGAGACACAAATTAACACAAAACGAGAATAAACTTGGTAAACACAAAAGCTCTAAGGAAAACTAACGATATTTGAGATCACCTTAATGTTATAAATACGTAGTACGAAATCTCAAATAGTATAAAAATAAAACCAAACGCTATTTTCCTAAAAGTACATTTAAGAATGCTTCTTATTTATTAAGATATAATTATTATTATTTTGTGTCGTTTTCTGGACAATAATCCCGAAGCTCTTCCATGCATTGGTCCTGGTTTCATGTTCTAACTGCCAAACTCCTTTATTTACTTATAGCGAAACATTTTCACTTGTCACTCGACTCCAAACCGGAATATCACGCGAGTTCAGGCACTGTGGCTGAGGCGGCAACGTCTGTGGCTTACATTCGGCTGAGCCGTCCTTCCTGATCATGAGTTTTTCCGGGGGTTTCCCCGGGTCACTAGGTGAATGCTGGGAAGGTTCAATACAACCTCCGAATTCCCTGTCCCTCCATTTCACCTCCATTATCATTTCACTTTACTTTGCATCTGCTTGGCTGTTTCAAGGTTGCAAGTGTCGGGGGAGTCTCGGCATTGCATAGTAGGGGAAAAGGATGGTCTATGTAACACTTCGTTCCCGGAAAAGGGGGCGGTCTCCTAGTCCCGGACCCCCCTTTGGGATGCTCAAACCTGCAGGGGGGAAGCCGGTTGTACCAGCTGCCATCCAGGGAGTTTCAATATGGACAAAGGTAGGGACCCTGCCCTCTGCCCAATCCGGCCGCCCTCTGTCCCCTCTCATCTTACCCTCCCTCCCGGGGGTACCCCGTTATGGGCTTAGGCACAAAAGATCTTCGTAGTTCGAGGTGTTAAGTCCCCTTCCGGTCCTAGTCCTGAGGCACCGTGAAACAATGACTCCACTGAAGCAAATAGACTTAACCTTCCCCTTAAATTTGATCACACTGTGGCTAATGAGACACATGCTCGTTTGGTATATTAAACGGAATACACTGAGAGCGGGACGCCGTTCGAATTCTGTATATCCAACTCGCCCGGTAGCACGAGCTGATTTGTGTTCGAAGGCACGAATGGTACAGATTAATGGCCAAAAGGCGTTCGATAAACAGCTCTAGTTCAACCCTCCAGGTTTAATTATGACTATGAGTAATTATAGCATAAAGAACATAAGTGGTTTACAACATAAAGGATGAGCCAAAAGACTCCGAACCACATTCGCGGTGTTTTTCTTGTCCGCGTCCTCGGCGCTCGTTGCCGTCTGCAGCTATCATAGAAAGGCGCGGATGAAACCATACATTTTTAAAACTGCTTTTAAAGGCTTTACTTACCAACTTTATGAAAGGAAATGCTGAAACTGGCCACCGTCGTTGTCCATACATTTTTGGCACCTCTTTAGGAAACTATCCATCATGGAATTTTTGAGGGGAATTTTCCAAACGATGACCGATGTCGTCTAATGTTTCTTCGGTAAGAACCGAATGCCGTCTTTTAGCTTTCTTAGCCTGAACACTTCCTGTGGCCTGAAATTTACTATAAAGTTCATGGATTGTTGTACGGCCTAGAACGTTTACACCTGGAAATCTTTCTGCAAATCGTACTTTCACTTGGCGAGCTGACCGAGTTAACACATACGAATCATAAATAAATGCACGCTGTGCAGTAGAAAACATATACTGAGCCATAATATACTTTGTGACTAAGTACAGGACAAAAAAATAAATAACTCGTAATAACTGAACTACATCACATCACCGTCAACTCAAAACTGCACTTCACACAGCACAGCAAAACCACAACAGCGTGACTTTGTTTATAGCAGCAGTGCTTTATCATGTTTTTATCACATTTCCACACGCCCAGTGGAAAAACACCGCGTAGCCAGTAATATTGTCCATAAAATACCCCTCCGGGGTAACCACAACCCCACACACTCTGGAAGAATTAAAACAAAATATCCGCCAGGAAATTCCTCAGCGTGAACTACGGTGAGTGATGGATAGTTTCCTAAAGAGGTGCTAAAAATGTATTGACAACGACGGTGGCCAGTTTCAGCATCTCCTTTCGTAAAGTTGGTAAGTAAAGCCTTTAAAAGTAGTTTTAAAAATGTATGGCTTCATCCGCCCCTTTCTATGATAGCGGCAGACGGCAACGAGCACCGAGGATGCGGACAGGAAAAACACCGCGCAGGCGGTTCGGAGTCTTTTGGCTCACTCTGTATAAGTTGGATAACAACGATAGGAGAAATGTTTATAAACTCTCTTATCAGAAGAACCTGGAGTATTTCGCCGCTCTCCTTCATGGATAGAAAGCTTTTTATAAGTATACTCCATGAAAGAGTATACTTTTCCTTACCTTTTGGATTTTTAAGAAGTTCTCTGTTTATTTTTCGCTGATATTCTTTAAAATATTGCACCATTCTTGTCGTTCGAAATACGTTATACGTTTTTATTGCAGTATTTGCCAACGTGACGACCATTTTCTGTTGAAACAGCAGCATTCATAGAAAGATAACTACTCGGTTGAGTAAATTTTCCTTTCCTCGAAAGCGTAATAATAAACTTATGAACTCAGTTGAAACCTTGATTATGTAAGCCTCCGTGTAAACGATTTGTAACGCATTAGCCATAATAATCAGCCGTGAAATGCAGTACCAGCTAACAATTATTATTGTAAGCCACAGATGTCCTCGTGTTCCAAATAAATACATCGGAGATGTGTCGTGTTTGTACGGGTTACAATCCTAGAAGACAAAGCAGCATCCAAGAGTTTGTAACTATAAGGTTGGTTCCAATCGCGATTTCCTCTCGGTGCATGCGTTGTGCTATTTCTGACAAATCCTGATTCAAATTAGAAGTTTATTGGTACAATCCAACAAATTCCTTTAATACACATTCTCAAAGTATAAAATTGGTGTTGGAACAAATCTATAGGCTACCAAACCAAGCAGCTGGCGCCACGGTAACACTGTTTGAGTTTTTTTCGCTTCTTTTTACTTTCTCTACTACGTATAGTAAGTAGGGGAAGTATTGCATTCCACCCAAAAATTCGATACCGAGATTTCACTGGAAATACATGTTTTGAGACCTCCTGAATCCAAAAAAAGCATTTTTTGAAACATGTCCGTGTGTGTGTCTGTGTGTGTGTGTGTGTGTGTGTGTGTGTGTGTGTGTGTGCGCGCGCGCGCGCGCGCCTGTGTGTGTGTGTGTGTCTGTGAACAGCATAACTCAAAAACGAACAGTCGGATAAACACCAAACTCGGTATTTAGGTTCAGTATCTTCCAGAGATGCGACACGAAGGTTTTCAAGAAAATCCCCCCACCCCTGACTACCCTTTACATGGAACATTTTTCGAAAAATTTAATTTTCTCAAAAATGGCTCTAACGATTTTGATGAAAATATCATATGTTTAAGATAATGTCATGAGAAATGAAATGTATATCTCGAATTTTCTGGGAATGTCTCCAAAAGTATTCTTCATTGTGAACGACTTTTGCATAACTGGTAAACCATAAGAGATAGACAAAATTTTACTACACAAAAAATGTAGATCACGTTGAAATACACAACTTGTGACATATACATTTCTTTTGTTGAGTGAACCGTTTTCGAGATATTGCTTGTTATTTCCTTAAAGTTTCCAATACTTATACTTTTTCTCAAATTCGTTGTTCATTTTTTTTGTCCTAGACATGCAAAGAGAATGGAATGCGCCACATAGCAACCAGCGTTAAAATATTTGACTATCGCTTAAAAGCTACCATATTCCCCTTGCATCTACAAGAAAATTACCAATAAGATTGACATCTCGATATCTCGATTAACATGAAGCATCTGGAGAATAGGCGTTTGTAAAAATAGATTGTACAAGAGTAGGGAAAGTCATGTGAGTGTAACACATCAGATTTTTTATTTATGGACGCTCTACAACTACTATGGTCCTTAGCGTCCTAATCTATATGAGCGTGAAAGACCAGACATTTTGCTTAGAGGCCTCTTTGTCAGGCTTGAGGTTCTTTTACGTGCCATAAATCTAAAGCACGGGATCACCGGTTTTACTTCCCTTCCGATTGAAGCCATGCTAAGGATTTTTAATCCGAAAACATCCATCGCCCTCCGCCGGGTTTGAACCTGCGACATCGGGAGCTAGATGGTAACATGTGCGACTCGCACTCGGGAGCTCCCGTGTTCGATCCCCGGGGACCACGCACTCTGACTCATGGGTTTTTCTAGCTTTCCCTGGGGTCGGCAGGCGAATGCTGGAGTGGTTTCTTCTCTACCACGATTTCCTTTCCATAATTTCCATTTCATTTCGTTTCCTTGTCATCTTTCAGGTGTACTTCTAGGTTTCGTGGCGTATGGCGGTGCCGGACAAATGGTGCGGATGCATGCTCAGTGGAAAGATTACACCAGTGGCCACCAGAGGACTGCTTGATTGGTGGCTTGCTTATGGCCCTCTACAGCTCAAGCGGTGGAACGGGTCTGCGAGCTTGGCTTTCGCGCGTCTCTGTGGCCTGTCTACCTACGGCCTGTAGCTTACTGTGGTTCCTTCACTTCATCCCTTCCTCCAGGGGAGTAGCAGCCTCCAGGTCGCAGCACATGGGGTGTCTCCTTCCGTTGAATCACCTGTACCTATAGGTTCTCAGATAGTTATGTGTCCTTCCTTGTCTCTCTTTCTTTCCTTTCTTTCTCTACCCCTAGGTACCTAAAATAGAGAAAGTACTGCTTTGAATCCAAAAATTCGATGTTGAGATTTCACTAGGAACACTCACATTTGAATTTGAATTCGGAAAAGAATATTTAAATTTGGCATATCAAGGTTGCATACTGGTAACAGTAGTGCGGCTGACGTGCTGGAAGATGCTTACAGAGGTATGGGGGAAACTATGGGCCCAGGTCCAAAATAATAATCCTCCTTGAATTAACGCTACCATTCGAGTATTCATACAACCGCTTCCAAACAAAAGTTAGGTCGTAGAAAGTATCTTGCATCCCACATAGCATTTACAAGTATGCATAAGATGTGAGACCGGGAACCGTCCTCACTTCCAATGGAGGGCAACATTCGGTAAAAATCTTCCGGACTTATTTAATCATGCTCTTTAGCTCTTGCGATACACGAGCGAGAGACAATTACCCAAGATGTATTTTTGGAATATATAATCATTAGCATCATACAAACCAATACAAGGCGGTAACTGCGATGATCGATGCGAATTCCTTTAACGTGAGTTAAGTGAGCAATAGTTACATAGAGTATCGTCAACAGCACGTTACGTGTTTGCTCGTGCACGGTGGAAGGGAGCATTGTCTTTGTGAAACAACACACGACTTGATTCAAAAGAACTCGGGTCAGGCAAGTAATGCTAACGTGAACCAAGAGTATCCTGCTATTACGGTTACACGTAAACACTCATGGACACAATTGATTGTTATTTTGGAATGATTATTTGAAACCTAAATTTTTTTAAATTGAAACGTTCCAAGCTATTAAAAAGTAACAATTTTTTCCCCGACTTTGACTCAATCCCTGCTGGATAATTGTATTACTACGTACGTATTGTTTGGTTCAAAAGTGCACTGTCATTTGTTCCTCAAGTTACTTTTTACCTACATGATTACATCCTGAATTCTCTGTACACTCAAGGTATCCTAGTTGCTTAACCACCCCTACGACTTAGAGAATAACCACCAGACTCACTATTTGATATGTCAATGTGTATTTGTGACTGACGTTGGATAGAACAGCGTGAACTCGTGTTTACAAACTATGGAAAGCAAAAAAGAACATTTCCGAGATCTTATGCGTTTCACTATCGTAAGGATAAAACCGCCTCACACTGCCAGCAGAAAAGTTGTGCTGTCTACGGGGAAGATGCAGTAACGAAGCGACCATGTCAAAAGTGGTTTAGTCGATTTGGAGCTGGGAATTTCTCCCTAAAAGACAAATCTTGGACTGGACGGCCAATGGTTTACGGACATGGAAAGAATTCATGAAACCATAGTCAACAATCCACGAATTAGAACTCGGTTGATGGCATTGGAGCTCAATTTAGCTCGTGCTACTGTAGCCAGGAACTTGGCAATACAATGTTGACAATAACGGTGTATACTGCAGGAAATAAATAGTTTGTTTACAAAACCTAACTGCCGTAGTTATTTATCTTTTGAACGACCTTGTGTTTAAAGCTTGTAAACAGAAAGTTCGGCAACTACACTGTCGTAGCTATGCTGCGGGTGAGGTGTGTTCCCAGGCGTTCTTAGTGATTGAAACGTAACGAAAAGCGAACGAATTTATGAGACAACCCTATAGATATGAACCAATAACAACGACAATTTAAAGGAACATAAACAAATAATTATAATCGATATATAAGTACATTCATAAAATCCATTTTGCTAAGATTTACAACCCCGACTGTCAAGAGCTGACTTACCCCGTCTTGTACGTTATACGATCCCGAGTGACAATTTAATTAATTTCGTTTACCTTACCCTGTTCTGTTTACGAATTTGCTGTATACTGAATATGGAAGATTTTTGTGCTTATTCTTCCCTTTTACTCTTTAGAAATGCAGTTTCGTAAGCTCCTCTGATATTGGTAATATGGACAAATAATTCTGTGATATTAACAATACATATGTGGATTGTGTACAGGAGGGTTATAAGGGTTGGGGCAGCGCCTACTAGGTGGAGTTGGTTGGGGCCGTAGGAGTGCGGCCGCATGTTGTGGGAGCGAGGCGCAGCGGTGAGGATTTTAGAGTTTCTCCTGTAACATTTTTACTTTCTCTACCGCTTACAGAGAAGGATGGCTCAGGCGGTAACGTCTGTGGCCCGCATTCAGAAGATCGTAGTTCAAGACCGGAAAGTACATTTGGGTCGAAGGCTACCGGAAACTTTTTACCATACGTGCGGTTGCAACTACTTCAAGTTCGGCTCCCCAACAGTTGAAATATAATACAACTCCTACTTCGAATCGGCTTTCCATACGTAGCAGCGACAAACCAACAACCTTCTTCTTCAGTTTTAACGAGATTTAACATTTCTGTGCCGTAATTTTTGTCTATTTCTTACGGTTTACACTACAAATTTCGTTCAGAATGAACATGATCTCACGAGCTATTCCCAAAGAATTCAAAATATGCATTTTATTTAAATGGAAATATCTTAAACATATGGTAGTTTAATCGAAATCATCATAATGATAACATAAAACATCTGATGTGATGCACTCACATGGCTTGTATAACCTATTTTTACAAACGCTTATTCTCCACCTACTTTACGTTAATCGAGATAAAGGTATGCAGAAACTATCTTATTGGTAATTTTCCTGTAGATGCAACGGGAATTGGTAGGCTTTAAGCGATAGTCAAATATTTTAAGAGCTGGTTGCTATGTGGAGTATTCCATTCTCTTTGCATATCCAGGACATAAAAAAAAAAAAAACCAACAACGAATTCCCATTTGAGAAAAAGTATAATTATTGGAAAATTCAAACAAATAACAAGGAATATCTCTGAAATGGTTAACTGCACAAAAAATGTAGGTACATAACATAAATTGTGTGTTATAACGAGCTCCACATTTTTTGTGTAGAAAAACTTTGTCTACCTCTTACGGTTTACCAGTTGTGCAAAAACCATTCAGAATGAAGAGGGCTTTTGGGGACATTCCCAGAAAATTCAAGATATGCATTTCATTTGCCATGAAAATGTCTTAAACATATCATATTTTAATCAAAATCGTTGGAGCCATTTTTGAGAAAATCAAAACTTTCGAAAAATGTTCCATGTAAACGAATTTTCTTGAAAACCTTCGTGTAGCATTCTTGGAAGATAGTAAGACTCAAGTACCAAGTTTGGTATTTATCCGACTTTTCGTTTTTGAGTTATGCTGTTCATAGACAGACACACAGAAAGAAGACACAAATAGACATGTTTCCAAAAGGACTGTAATTGGATTCAGAGCACCTCAAAACATATATTTCCGGTGAAATCTCGAAATCGAATTTTTAGGTGTAATGCAATACTTCCCCTACTTACTATATGTAGTAGAGACAGTCGGTCAGAACGAAGGTCTACCCGGGGCAAGAGACAAGCCCAAGCCCCCCTTCTAATCCCAGAGTGTGGCGCCAACCGAGTAGCTCTCCACCACCGAGGGTTTCCCAAGAGGCCAATACCTGGTTACCCAAAAAGCCCCGCTCCCCCCGCTTACGCGAGGATGGAAGTGAATACGCCACTTACGCGCGTCAGCTCGAAAGGGCGACTACCGAAAACCTCGGTAGGGCCGACAGCATTCTAGCATGCCGTCTACCGGCTATCCAGGGCAGTACCGGAAGACATTGGGGCGTGTTACAACCCCGCCGGTATGGAAACCCATACAGACGTACCCGATCTCCCACGGGTATTGGGAACCACTGCCTCGCCGAGTCCAACCCAATCCGAACAACTCACAGTCGGGAGGGGCTCGAATGTTCGGCCTAGCGTACTTCTCGTAACGCCAGAAGTACCACGAGTGCTCAGGGTACGCAGCTGAAGGGGTCGGAACCCCCCCCCCTTAGTAAAAAAAAACTAAATTTTGTCTACACAAAGAGTAGTTTGAGGAGAGAATTTCTTTGAAACCCTTCGTGTTGCACCCTTGAAAGACGCTGAACGCAAATATCAATTTTGGTATTTAACCGACGTTTCGTTTTTGAGTTATGCCGTCCACAACCACAGATACACTTACGTTTTTCTAAAAATGTCCCTTTCTTTCATTTAAGGAGCCTCAAAACCTGTAATTTCGGTGAAATCTCGGTATCGAATTTTTGGGTGAAATGCGATAAAGAAAGTGGCAGAGAGAGTAATAAGCCCCTATAAGAACAGTTTGCAAACTTTATATAAAATAAATGATACTGGGAAAGTCATGTGAACGTAGCATCTGGCATGTTTACACCCTTTTTAGTCTTTTAGTCATTTAAGAGTTGAAGTTAAAAGCTGCAAAATACAGCCACAGAATCTCGAATGAAAAGTTAGCTGCATGTACAATTTTAAATCTGTCGTCTCGATGTGTATAGCGAACAAACTTGTAGAAGATTGTGTTTCGTCGTCTAACAGGATCAAGCTTGCCATTTTTAGAACAACAATAACCAATTAAGTCCGTATACGTCTTTTGTTTACATTTTAAGAATGTGTAAAAGTCCATAACAACAGTTCGTTGACCCAAATACTTGTTCACTTGCCCTTTAAAACCTAATTTTAGCGTCTAGGACATTATATTGGGCTACTTTCCCGTGAAAACGTACATGTCAACACTTGTACTATCGGGGCTAAGTGTTCCACTCAAGTGGAATCGCGAAATTGACGAGTTTCACTTTCGTTACCACTGATAGATCCTCGTAAAGCTAGTAAAAGCTTTTTACACCATTTGTTTGTTATTTTGGAAGTGAGTATTACATAAACTCTTCACCATTACATAAGAATTCTGCGTTTGTTTTCCTGTCTTTGGAAGTGTTCGAAACCTGAAAATAAAAAGCACTAATGGAAATGTTTGTTAAAACATATTGTATACTCTTATATTTTTACTTTCTCTACTACGTATAGTAAGTAGGGGAAGTATTGTATTCCACCCAAAAATTCGATACCGAGATTTCACCGGAAATATATGTTTTGAGACCCCCTGAATCCAAAAAAAAACATGTCCGTGTGTGTGTCTGTCTGTGAACAGCATAACTCGGAAACGAACAGTCGGATAAACACCAAACTTGGTATTTAGGTTCAGTATTTTCCAGAGATGCGACACGAAGGTTTTCAAGAAAATCTCCCCACCCCAGATTACTCTTTACATGGAAAATTTTTCGAAAATTGTAATTTTCTCAAAAATGGCTCTAACGATTTTGATTAAAATACCATATGTTTAAGATATTTTCATGACAAATGAAATGTATATCTCCAATTTTCTGGGAATGTCTCCAAAAATATTCTTCATTCTGAACGATTTTTGCATAACTGGTAAACCATAAGAGATAGACAAAATGTTACTACACAAAAAATGTAGATCGCGTTAAAATACACAATTTATGTCATCTATTTTTTTTTTTTTTTTTTTTTTGCTTCAGTGAACCATTTAACATTTTCCTTGTTATTCCCTTAAATTTTCCAATACTTATACTTTTTCTCAAATGGGAATTCGTTATTCATTTTTTTGTCCTGGTAATGCAAAGAGAATGGAATACTCCACATAGCAACCAGCTCTTAAAATATTTGACTATCGCTTAAAGTTACCGCATTTCCCTTGCATCTACCAGAAAATTAACCATTTGTAAAAAATCTGATGTGTTACACTCACATGACTTTCTCTACTCTTGTACAATCTAATTTTACAAACGCCTATTCTCCATATGCTTCATGTTAATCGAGATATCGAGATGTCAATCTTATTGGTAATTTTCTTGTAGATGCAAGGGGAATATGGTAGCTTTTAAGCGATAGTCAAATATTTTAACGCTGGTTGCTATGTGGCGCATTTCATTCTCTTTGCATGTCCAGGACATAAAAAAAATGAATAACGAATTTGAGAAAAAGTATAAGTATTGAAAAATTTAAGAAAATCACAAGCAATATCTCGAAAACGGTTCACTCAACAAAAAAAATGTATATGACATAAGTTGTGTATTTTAATGTGATCTACATTTTTTGTGAAGTAAAATTCTGTCTATCTCTTACGGTTTACCAGTTATGCAAAAGTCGTTCACAATAAAGAATACTTTTGGAGACATTCCCAGAAAATTCGAGATATACATTTCATTTCTCATGACATTATCTTAAACATATGATATTTTCATCAAAATCGTTAGAGCCATTTTTGAGAAAATTAAAATTTTCGAAAAATGTTCCATGTAAAGGGTAGTCTGGGGTGGGGGGATTTTCTTGAAAACCTTCGTGTCGCATCTCTGGAAGATACTGAACCTAAATACCAAGTTTGGTGTTTATCCGACTGTTCGTTTTTGAGTTATGCTGTTCACAGACACACAGACACACACACAGACACACACACACAGACACACACACACACACAGACACACACACGGACATGTTTCCAAAAATGCTTTTTTTGGATTCAGTGGGTCTCAAAACATGTATTTCCAGTGAAATCTCGGTATCGAATTTTTGGGTGGAATGCAATACTTCCCCTACTTACTATACGTAGTAGAGAAAGTAAAAATAGTTAGTACAAGAGTAGAGAAAGTCATGTGAGTGTAACACATCAGAATTTTTAAAAATGTGTTTGGTGTTAGGGGATACCGATTTGTAGATTTCTGGCGAACTCTAGATTGCGAGTTTTTGGGTGAATACAACGTTTCATCTTACCGGTGATAGAGAAATAAACAACTCTTGGAACGGGTCATAATAAGCCTGGCATTGAACCCAGATATCTGAGGGAGAAAGACGAGAGCAGAAGCGTCCAGGCACGACGCCTTGTTCTGAAGTTACAGACATGAAGGTACCCGGTTTGTTTCAGGTCACCTCTCAAGAGAACACGGCACAATGAACCTGATATGACGAAATTAATGCAACTGTTGAGAATTGCGCAATGAAAGTTTCCTTGTCCAGGTCTAGAACCCCAAAAACTGGCATCCCTGAACTTTGTGTTGACCTCAGATATTGTTACTCCATTGAGACGATGCGAGGTGGGCAGATAAGTAGGTGGGAGGGCAACAGGTTTCAGCTGATGAACTGAGCAATGCGGTACAGGACAGTATGTGGTGATACTCTGCGCGGGTAACACGCAACCGGCAGCGCGCGGCGAGTTTCAAGTGTTTATACCTGTGCGTGACAGCGGTTACTGACATATCAGCGATTGTTTTAATAGTAACAGTCAGTTATCGGCATTGCTGAGCTGGAGTGTTCAAGTGTTCAGTTGACAGATCGGCGGAGACATTTGTAATTTCTATATTCAAACTCTGAACTTTTTTACTCGTAGTTCCTCCTCAGCAATGAGTTCCTGAAAATATCAATGTGTAGTCACTAGGAGCGCATTTTGGCAGATCAGCAGAGCGATTCACGGGTGAGTTCCTTAAGGGCGATCATAAGTGAAATAGTTATGTTCTATATTTTGAGTAGAAATTTATTTCTTTGTGTACCCTAACCTCTAGTTATTGATATTAATACCCTAAGTTTAATCGGTATAAGTTTAATAGTTTTTAAACTAATAAAAAAATTAATTCTTCAAAATGTACATACACCAATAAAATATATACTATAGACAAATACATTTTCGTGTCGACATGTTTATTATTTAACAGTGGCGCTTTTAATTATAAATATATGAATGATTTGAGAAAAATATTAATCTAACAGAATGGGGGAAAATAGTAATTTATAGCACCTAGATGGCTTTCAGAACACGAATAAAAATATCAAACTTCCTAACGTAACATTTGAATGTGAGCAAACGTAGTAAAAATGAAACTGCAGAAAGATGCATTTAATGTATGCACGGTACTTAAAGCGTCATAAGGCTCTAAATTTATACATTTATAATTATTACTCTAAAAAGCTAAAATGGAAAGTTTTTTAAAATAACCAAACTTTCATTCATGATTTCCATTAATTTTTCGATTTTATAATTACTAATGTGAACTCTTTGCAGATAAGCAATATTAAAAGAATAATAAATACTCCTTTCCTGTTTGGACAATGTAAAAATTATACAGTAGTGTTATAAAATGTGCCAAGATAAACTTCTGGATCACAGAACTTTAATAGTGTTCAGCATACAGTGCAATGTTAATCATCTCCTAAAAAAAATAAATTTTTACCTTCTCAATCACCTTCCTATAGTAGGTAGGGGAGCTATTGAATTCTACTAAAAAATTCGCTATCGAAATTTCACCGAAAAGTTTTGAGGTTTTCACTGAAACCGCTTCCCCAAGAAAACAATAAATTTCCTTATGTCGGATAAATATCTAATTTCGCATTTCAGCCAGACACACTAAGAATGTCAGGCGAAAAACTTAAAGAAAATCCCCCGCTCTAAACAACTCTTTCCTGGAAAGTGTCTTGTTATTTTCATTTTCTCAAAAATGGATAACGAATTTGATTAAAGTCGTCCTCCGTGGACTAGTGGTACCGTGTTAGCCTCTAGTTCCCAAGATCGTGGGTCCAAACGCGGCGGAGGGCGATGGATTTTTTCGGGCGTAAAAATCCTTAGCATGGCTTCCTTCGAAACGGAAGTAAAGCCAGTTGTCCCGTGTCGTAGATTTACGGCACGTAAAAGAACCTCAAGCCTGATAAAGAGGCCTCTAAGCAAAATTATCGGTCTTTCACGCCCAGTATAGAATGGGACGCTAAAGACCATAGCAGTTAAAGAGCGTTCATAATTACAAAATCTGATGTGTTACACTCACATGACTTTCTCTACTCTTGTACAAACTATTTTTAAAAACGCATATTCTCCATATGCTTCATGTTAATCGAGATATCGAGATGTTAATCTTATTGCTAATTTTCTTGTAGATGCAAGGGGAATTGGTAGGCTTTAAGCGATAGTCAAATATTTTAAGAGCTGGTTGCTATGTGGAGTATTCCATTCTCTTTGTATTACCAGGACAAAAAAAAATGAATAACGAATTTCCATTTGAGAAAAAATATAAGTATTGGAAAATTTAAGAAAATAACAAGCAATATTTCGAAAATGGTTCACTCAACAGAAAAAAAAGTATATGACATACATTGTGTATTTTAACGCGATCTACATTTTTTGTGTAGTAAAATTTTGTCTATCTCTTATAGTTTACCAGTTATGCAAACGTCGTTTACAATGAAGAACACTTTTGGAGACATTCCCAGAAAATTCAAGATATACATTTTATTTGTCATGAAAGTATCTTAAATATATGATATTTTAATCAAAATCGTTAGAGCCATTTTTGAGAAAATTAAAATTTTCGAAAAGTGTTCCATGTTAAGGGTAATCTGGGTTGGGGGATCTTCTTGAAAACCTTCGTGTCGCATCTCTGGAAGATACTGAACCTAAATACCAAGTTTGGTGTTTATCCGACTGTTCGTTTCTGAGTTATGCTGTTCACATGTATTTCCGGTGAAATCTCGGTATCGAATTTTTGGGTGGAATACAATGCTTCCCCTACTTGCTATACGTAGTAGAGGAAGTAAAAAAAAAATTTAAAATATTAAATCGCGTGCTTTTAAAATGTACATCCTCCATTTTCTGTGAACAGTCCATGAGGACCTCTTCATTATAATGAATTGTGTTTAGCCGTTAAGCTATAAAAGATACTAAATAAAAACTCAATGTACAAAAAATGTAGCGCTCATTGAAATATACAATTTATGTAAAATAAATTTTTTGTAACGTAATGGTTTTCGTAATATTCGTTGTTGCATCTCTAAGTTTTCCCAGAATGGACAGTCGCGATTCTTCCGTTTTCTCGCCTAGATTAGTTAGTAACCAAAGATATGCGAATAGTAAGTTTTGTTTTCAGTAAGAAAACAACCACATCCATATTCCTTAATTTGGGATCATTTCTAGACAAAACGGTATCGTAAAGTAATATGGGTGGAAGAAGCATTTTTATATGAATAGATACTATAATAATTATAAGTGATTATAAGAAGACGTAATGGGTAGAGAAAGTCAGGCGAATAATGCATCGGAGTTTTTGCCTTAGCTCTTTTTAACATTGGAGAATTCAGTTAGTAATGAACTAGTATTCAAAGTACAGTATGATTTTTTCCTCCTGGCGCTACTCAGCTGGATGCGTAGTGGCTGGACAAGCCTATTATCTCCCGGGGGTTTTTTGGGTTTAGGATAGAACAGCCGATACGTGCCCTAGGCATTCCTGTTGTACCATCATAGGAGAATAGGGGCGGTCTTTTCTCCCCTCCGCTCTCCAACCTTCTCGTTTGCGTTTCTGCAGGATCAGGTCGAAAAAATCGTACCTTAGTTAAGGAGGGGAATGTTGACGTATCAGCATTTAGCCATGCGAGTTTCCTAGATTCTATGCTTCAGCCCTTAGCAATAGAGAATATTGGAAGATAGGCGGAGGTTTTTGCAACCTCTATACTCCAGTAGTTATTAAATGGGGAATACCAGCGGATCAGATACAGCAATATACGCTTCCTAAGTTCAATATTTTGCTATTTAAACAGGCAAAACAGTGTTAGAGCATCTCCATTTTATAAATTACCTTTATTTTAGTTTATTTAGTGCCGCTCTACGTCACGCTGCGACATTTGTATTCATGCATACTCGTTCCTATTGAATATAGTTTACACGCCTTGGTCTGCCTTTTGTATCATATGTTTATTTCTGATACAGAATATATACCGTTAATATTAAGAGTTATTGATTTTAATTTAGATATACATTGCATTTAAACCAGTAAGTAACAATGCATTATGGAAAATAACGATAAACGTTAAAGCAGTTGGTCGGAATCAGGAGTTTAGTTCTAATTGTTCTGCAATGAAAGCCTCAAGATTACCGCCCAGCCATTTTACTGTGTAAATGTTTAACTAAAATGGCAGTTTAAATGCACTCAGATTCCGTTAGCCGTTAAAGTAATCTGGTGGTTGCATGTTATACACGGAGTAAATTGAAAATAATAGATAGGGAATATTTTCCAATATTTTTCCTATAATTCTTACTAAACTATTGTGTAAAGCAACTTAAAGGGTGCTCTGGTAGCATAAAAACACGTTGAGAATATTCAAAACTTAAAACTGTATTACAATATTCAACTATGAATTTTCAAATCTATTTTTTGACTTTCTATTAAGAAGCCATTTAATTGACTTTTGGGTAGTTGGTAGCGTAAACAATATGGTTTTATAATTAATAAAATATTAACTGCGCCTTTTCTCTCCCCAAAACTAATGTGATTTTCTGGTGGCTAATGAGATAGACAGGTTACGATGCGAATCAGAGTTATGTAGTAATGCTAGTCTTAAACATGGCTAACGTTGAAAGCTTCATGACATAACTGTGCGTTTTCCATGCATTTAACGAACAATTTATTTGTTTGTTTAGAATATGGATATATTAGGCGACTGTAATTTCACTTCATTTGACCTTTACTGGACTAGAAGTATCAGCTGATTTCAGTTCGCGCCGTAGCCGGTCTATCTCGTTAGCCACGGATTTTCCCTACCAACACAAATTAACACACTCCTAATGGTATTCATATAAAAAGTGATTCTCTTATTCACGTTACATTATTCACAATATTTAAGCCTAAAATGATTTCAAATTAATTAAACAAATGCTTAGACGAAAGCACTTACATGTTTATTCATGGTAACCAGCTCTTACGAGGAATAGGGGAAAAATAGTCAGATGGTGTACTTGCGATAGCATAAACATGAAATACAGAATGTCTCTAAAGTAGCTAACGCTGCAGTTTTCAAAATTGTACAAAATGCAATCAGTATGAAGGTATACATATAATTTATGACAATGTCTCAAATGTGATATATTTTAATTAAGAACATTACTGCCATTTTCGAGAATATTTTCCATGCAAAGGGTAATTTGGTGTGAGGGATATTTTTTAAAATCTTCACCCGGCATATTTAAACATATTTAAAGTATAAAATTTAGTACTTATCTGGAATTTTGTTTGTGAAGTATTTTTTCACAAATAGAAACAGAATGAACTCAAACATTCAAATTTTGGGCGGATACAATATTTGTAAACTATATGCCACTTTATAAAAGTGTTTACAGGGAATTTTATAACAATAAAATGGACAATCAAAAGTATTTTAAAAATTACTAAACTTGAAACAGAAACTGCATGAAAAGTGTTTGTTATACGCTTAACATACAATGCAGATTTCAGAAGATTTGAATTGTTACTCGATTTAGTATTATCACATGTGAGATACCCTACTTCCAGAAGTGTATACGTAAGTCAATGTGTGTGTGTGTGTGTGTGTGTGTGTGTGTGTGTGTGTGTGTGTGTGTGTTCGTTATAGGCTCCTACACCTTGCACCGATTTCGACCAAATTTGGCAGACATTCTTTATGATAAGAGTAAAAAAAATCTGATGTGCTACACTCACATGACTTTCTCTACCCTTGTACACACTATTTTTACAAACGCTTATTCTCCATCTACTTCATGTTAATCGAGATAAGCATTTGCAGACTCTATCTTATTGCTAATTTTCTTGTAGATGTAAGGGGAATATATATTTACAAGGGCAATATAGAAATACAGTAGCCTTTAAGCACATACATATCTATTAATAGCTGGTTGCTAGGTGCAGCACCATTCCCTTTGCCATAGATTAATACTCTTTGCATATCCAAGACAATAAAATGAATAACGAATTCCCATTTGAGAACATAAGTATTGAAAAATTTAAGGGAATAACAAGCAATATCTCGAAAATGGTTCACTCAACAACAAAAATGTATATGACATAAATTGTGTATTTTAACGCAATCTACATTTTTTGTGTAGTAAAATGTTGTCTATCTCTTATGGTTTACCAGTTATGCAAAAGTCGTTCACAATGAAG
This sequence comes from Deroplatys truncata, assembly GCA_030765065.1. Lineage (NCBI taxonomy): Eukaryota > Metazoa > Arthropoda > Insecta > Mantodea > Mantidae > Deroplatys > Deroplatys truncata. Next base: position 75,279,511 of record CM060982.1, on the reverse strand, counting down.
AATACTTTTGGAGACATTCCCAGAAAATTCAAGATATACATTTTATTTGTCATAAAAATGTCTTAAACATGTGATATTTTAATCAAAATCGTTAGAGCCATTTTTGAGAAAATTAAAATTTTCGAAAAATGTTCCATGTAAAGGGTAATCTGGGGTGGGGGAATTTTCTTGAAAACCTTCGTGTCGCATCCTTGGAAGATACTGAACCTAAATACCAAGTTTGGTTTTAATTATTTTTGTTGTTGTTATTATATAAATTAATTATACTTTTAATAGACCTTAGCCTGGTCTTAGGCAAGTTTTTGAATTTTTCAGTTGACTCTATATCAAAAACCAAGTTTGTTGTTTATCTGACTGTTCGTTACTGAGTTATGCTGTTCACAGACAGACACACACACGGACATGTTTCCAAGAATGATTTTTTTGGATTTAGGGGGTCTCAAAACATGTATTTCCGGTGAAATCTCGGTATCGAATTTTTGGGTGGAATGCAATACTTCCCCTACTTACTATACGTAGTAGAGAAAGTAAAAATGTGGAGATGGTATCACAAAAGAACACCCCAACGGAAGAGGGGATGGAAATTGTTCGGTGGGAGGCATTTCTGAGGATTCCTAACAGGAATGGAATTGTTTTCTCAATATGTTTGCTACAAAAATGAAATGTTGCTCCCTCGATCATTCTTCTGGGGGTAGTAATGACAAATAACAACAACACCCGTAATGGGAGACAGGGTTGAAAATGAGAGGCACTCTGGAGGTTTTCTAATTCGGATTGAAAATCTGATACGCATTGTTTAAGACAAGAGTAAACATACTGTGGGATGCTGTCACAAAAAGTACCCCTGGCGGAAGAGGGGGCAGAAACTGTTCGGCGGGGGCAGTTTTGAGGATATTCAGCACAAATGTGCCTGTTTTCTGAATAATAAAAGAACAAATATTGCTATTTTCATTTGGGGGGGGGGAGGTTCCGATCCCTTCAGTTGCCGTGGTGCGGGCGCTGCGGACCCCGAACTCTCGTGGTACTTCTGACCTTACTAGAAGTATGTTCGAGCCCCTCCGGTTGGGGAGCTTTTCGGATTAGGTTGGTCTCGAATGTACAGTGGAACCCGATACCCGTGGAAGATTTGGTACGTCTGTATGGGTTGGCAAGCAGGCGGGGTTGTGAGACGCCTTAATATCCTCCGGTACCGCCCTGGAGAGACGGTAGACGGCATGCTAGATTGCTGTCGGCCCCACCGAGGTTATCGGTAGTCGTCCTTTCGGGATGACGCGTGTAAGTGGCGTGTCCATTTCCATCTCCGCTCAAGCGGGGGGGGGGGGCTTTTCAGACTCCAGATACTGGCCTCATGGGAAACCTCCACGGATGGAGAGCCACTCGGTTGGCGCTATCCCTGGGTTCAGAGGGTTGCTGAGCTAAGGCTCTGCCCTTGTAGACCTTCGCTTAACACACACAGAGCGAAGACCCACACATAATGAGGGATGTGTTGAAAAATGTTGGATAGGAGGTATTTTGGATGATTTTCAATATGAATGGCAGATTTGACGTAATGAAGATGAGATTATCATATTAAAAGATTGAATTCCAGCATTGTTGAAATTTTTAAATTCACTTTAGTACAAATAAACGTATACTTGGAAAATTGATGTTTTAACGAACCGTTAAAACCCGGGCAACGTCGGATATTTCAGCTGGTAATGCGATACAAGCATCAGAAACAAGTCGTTTTCAGTGAAGAGAATTTGCACTTTTTGAGCTTCGGGAAAAATGCAGAAAAATAAGCACAAATCTGACTCATCTTAAATACACTATACATTCTTACTTCCTTTTCAACTACGCTCTTGAATATTACAATTAACGTTGATTTAGGTCCTCCGCCTAACTTTAATAGGCATTCATTAAATATCCTTTCTACTTTCTCTTCTACGTAGAGTAAGTAAGGGAAGTATTGCATTCCACCCAAAAATTCGACACTGATATTTCATCGGAAATGCATGTTTTGAGGCGCCCTGAATCCAAATAAAGCATTTTTGGAAACGTGTCCGTGTGTGTGTCTGTGTGCTGTTAACAGCATAATTCAAAAACGAAACTACGAATAAATACCAAACTTGGTATTTGAGCTTAGTATTTTCCAAGGATGCGACACGAATTTTTTCAAGAAAATCTCCCACCCCAAAATACCCTTAGAGACACGTTTCTCTTAGCAGGGTTTTGGTGCGACAAGAATACAGGCTTACACAGATTATAATTTTACTTCACTTCTTTTATTAATACTTGATACGATTTAAATAACACTTCACTGATATAGAGAGAGCTGTGAGATTCTTTTTAATAATTAATTACACTTTTTAACACGTAAAGTTATTTTTCGTCTCACAGGAATATGTATTAAATCTCTTGAGGACGCACAAGCAACGCATCCAGTTATGAGCACTGTCTGCAGGCAACTGAATTGATTTCAACCGCTTAAATTTGTAAATGTCTGTATTTCCAGTCTCTCATATATATATTCCTAATCCAATAGAATACCTTCATTTAACTAAAGCTTTTTCTGGTTGTTGACTGTCTATTTTTAAACTGTCTCAAAATTTACATTATTATTGCTCCAATAATCAGAAATAGTATTATTAAACTACCAAACTCATTATTGCCTCAAGGTTACCTCATTGTTAGCAACTTTTAACTTATTATTCTCACAGCTCCTACATTATTAAATTACGTAATACATTCATATAACATTATTGAACATGTATAACAATAATATTAGCATATGTAATGACTGTTACGTACATTTTACAAATTATTACATACACATGTTGCTTCAAGGCGGGCTGTTATTGAAATTATATTTATATAATTACACTGAAAATCATTTAAGTGTTAAAAATACTGCCTCACGAAATGTGTAATGTAGCTATTTCTGCAGTTTTATTTGGATTAAAACGTAATATATCTAAAAATAACCTTGAGTAAGAATAGTTTGTATACTCACTAATAAATGATAGAGGGTAGATAAAGTCATGTGAATGTGTCACACGAGATTTTTTTTAATCAACATTAAGTAGATAGAAAAATATTGCTTTTGTTTGAACAGTTTGTAGAAGGGATATAAAATAAACGATAGTGGGCAGGAAAAATTGTGATTTTAACACAGACTTTTGTATAGTTTACAGCTAATTAAAATATGATCTAAATTTCCATGTTCGCCACAACTACATCCACATTATATGCTAGTCTATCTATACAGTCCTGTGCAAATAAATGTTTCTTATTCATTCAGCTGTTTTCCTTTTTATTCTAGGTTGGTAGTTCACATAAAAACAGTCAAATGTTTTGCTATGAAAAATAAGAAAGTACTTATTTAAATCTGTCTAGCTTAGGCTTGTTCTTTACCGATAGTATGTTGTGTATTTTAGTGGTATATTAGCCGAGAGCAACAGGGCACCTAGTGAATAACGCTGCTGGCTTCGTTTTATTGCTGGCCGAAACCTTCAGTTTCTTTGACTGAGGTGATGACCTCAGTCCGATGCACTTGTGAGATTGCAATTTTGCAATGGCCTTGATTTTGACGTCTGTTAACACAAGCAACATTTCTGTATACGTCGAACTAAGGTAAATTTAGATTTAAATGACAATTGAGAATTTATTCTGTTTTAAGTTTCTGGTGAGAAACACATAGACATAGGTAATACTTCAAAATAATCAATTTGACGTGAGATAACATAAAGTGATAATGCATCTTTTTAAACGTTGTCACACATTCACTCTTGCCATCGTAATGAGTGGCCAAGGTCGTTGGACTCGTGAACGGGAGGTTGTGGTTCGAATTCCGTCAGGATCGTGCTTCCTACTTAGTTTTTTTGTGGGGAGGTGTTTCTTCAGTCAAATGCTGGGATGGTACCCTAAACTTAGCCTTTTCCTGTAACAATTATTAGCTAATTTCATGTGTTACATTCACATGACTCTCCTACCTATACTACAATAGTGGATATCCGGACTTAACTGTAAATACATACTTTAAGGCTTTGTTAATGAAAAAGTAGCCTTTAAAGGTTCAGTAAACCACAATAGCATACAAAATTTACTGCACGAAAAATATAGATCTAATTGAATCAGATGAGAAAGTACAATGCACGTACGGATCTCTTGTCCTATTAGCTCAAACGGTAAGAGCATCGTCACGGAGAGCCTAGGCTCCGTGTTTCTAGTACCGGCCGTGGTCATAAATTTTTCTAATTTGATTCTGCTTCCCAAATTACAGTCTACACACGACCAATATGAAAGAACAATTAGTAAGTTCTGTAAGAATAGTTTGTAGAATAGATGACATAAACGATACGATGTAGCGACAGTCGTGGAAATGTAACACAGATTTTATTTTGTACGTTATTGCGGTATAGGTATTGTTAATTCGTTTTTGAGTTATGCTCAGGCAGGCAAACGCGCGCGCGCGCGGACCTTTTTCTAAAAAGCCTAACCTAACCTAAGCTTACGTACATATTTTGAAGCAAAAATGTATTAAAGAGGAAATTTTATCGCGTGTTTACATCAACAGAACTGCATGACTGCATATTAATTTAGGGCCATACAGATCTTTATACAATAGAATATCATTAAACATTTTACCTTCTATGTTCTCTTTATTCAGGGTCCCTCAAAACGTGTACTTCCGGTGAAATCTCGTATCGAATCTTTTAATGGAATGCAATACTTTCCCTACTTATCTACCATAGTTAAGTAGTAAAGAAAGTAAAGATGAAAATTCCAAAAAAAAAAAAAAAAAACACCCAATCTGGTATTTCAAGAATGCGATACCAAAGATTTACAAGAAAATCCCCCACCTCAAACTACTTTTAAATGGAAAAAAAACTTTATTTTATACTTTTTTTTTTCAAAAACGGCTCTAACAACTTTGATTAAAAGTGTTAGTATTTAATGTATTCATTGTCTGCGAATTTATTGTAATTTTGAACAACAAGAAGTAGCTTAAAGATAGACAAAACTTACTACAGGATAACTGTAGAGCTCATTAAAATGCCCAAGTGTTGACAAACATTTTTTTCGTAATGTTAGCGTTTTGGAAACATTCCATGTTGCATGTTTAGACCTGTTATCTGCGTACCTGCTTGACAGATTGCGATTTTGTTTTCTCCTTTCTTTACACCGTAAGAGCACATAAACATTTTAATGTTGTTTCCACATGTGGAAATCTTCTTGTTTAATTTGAAACAGTTCCTAGGTAAAAGTATATCGCGAGGAGAGAAGAATCATTTTTACATCAATAGTACAATATGTAACGAATATATCAGAACTCTACATTGATAGAAAAAGTCATGTGAATGCTAAACATCAGATTTTTAAAGTGTTTATTTGGGTTTTATTGCCATTATCAGCAAAATACAACCATAATGGAATCCAGGGCAGTGGCCGAAACACTGTTAAGCTGTTATGTATTTTAAATTAACTAGAACTCTGCCGAAGTGCATAATTACGCTTTCTGCCATGAATTGAGAATTTTTAAAACACCTTACGTCCGTCGGCATGCGTCTGGAAATACCAGATTTATTTGGGCTCGCATTATATATCTTAGAATTAAAGTAACACAAAAGCTACCATTATTTACTTTTAATTACAAAATATCCCAACATACAACCTAACCCACACATGTAGTAGCTAGGCTCGCAGACTGCACACTGTTGTATCTAATGAAACGACATAACGTTTGTATCAGTATGGGTTAATGGAGGGGGACATCTCGCCTCAGTGCGACCTATCCTATTGTGGCTACCACCCCTCAGGAAGAAGAGATGAAATGAAGGAACCACAGGAGGCTACAAGTCATAGGCAGACAGGCCACAGAGACGCATGTTATTCCCTACTCGTAGTTCCAGGCTCGAAGACTCGTCCCACTCGAGCTGCCTAGAGAGGGCGACGAACGAACCATCGATCAAGCAGCCCTCCTGTGTCCACGGGGAATACTCTTTCCTTTGAGCAAGCATCCACGCCATCTGTCCGGCACTGCCATACGCCATGAAACCTAGAAGCACACCTGAAATATGAGAAGGAAACAGTATGAAAGGGAAATGACGGAAGGTAAACCATATTAGATAACAAACCACCCCAACTTTTGCCTACCGACCAGGAAAACCCACACAAAACCCAAGGTCAGAGTGGGCGGTCGACGGTAATCGAACCCGGAATCTCCCAAATGCGAGTCGTCCTCCGTGGTGTAGTGGTTACCATGCTAGTGTCTAGTTCCCGAGGTCGTGTGTTCAAACCCGGTGGAGGGTGATGGATTTTTTTCGGGCGTAAAAGTCCTTAGCATGGCTTCCTTCGGAAGGGAAGTAAAGCCAATGGTCCTGTGTCGTACATTTACGGCACGTAATAGAACCTCAAGCCTGATAAAGAGGCCTCTGAGCAAAATTACCGGTCTTTCAAGCCCAATATAGAATGGGACGCTAAGCACAGCAGCAGTTAAAGAGCGTCCATAAATAAAACTCAATTTCAATTTTCCCGAATGCAAGCCTCGCACACATATCGTTTGTGCGTATGATTTAAATCGCGAGAGTGTAGTGTTAAGTAAAGAATGATAGCAAATTCTAAGCGAATAGTTGGTATGAAATTGATAAAAATTAGCTAAGTTTTTAGTGGTAGTTGTAAAAATGTAAGCTATTTTAAAACATTTTTCTAAAATACCAGAAGGAAGAGCACAAAATGTTACGCACACACCTGAAATGTAACGCTATGTGCACATTTACGATCTAGTTCTACTTTTTCTAGCCATCACTATAATTATACACCTGGCGTTGATGTTCTAGGAACTACATACAGTAGGTATTGCTTGTTCAGAGTCTTTTGAGTCTGCGGAAGGGGGAGATAAAGGAAACGCCACACAAGTCGAACTGGCGCGTGCAACCGGTGTTTACCTTCCCTTCTCCACTGTCTCAAAAAACTCTGAACGAAGTATAGTTCAAGTAGTGCATTTCAGCGAAAAATTCAAATAGAGATTTCGCCGGTCACCTGAATAAAAAATAGCTAAAACGGTCCATGTGGTGTGAACAAGTTAATATCAAACTTCCTATTAAATTCAGCACCTTCCCAGGATGACACGAAGATTTTCAAGAAACTTTCCACAACCCAAAAGGAAAAGTTTCATTATTCTTTGATTTGCTCAAAAATGTGTAACATTTTGGCTAAACCACCATACGTTTAGGTATGTACATGACTAATAAAATGCACATTTGAGTTTTCTGTAATAGCCTGTGAAGTCCACTTCAGTCTGAATGAATTTTGTATAATTTTGTGTAACTGGTAAACCATAATCTCTCTTTAAAACACATACTTTATTTGAAATAACGTTTTGTGGCATCAGACATTTCCGAGTATTGTTGTTTGGTTTTGATTTTTAATACTTTTGTAAGTTTTGAAGTGCTGTCACTATTAACTCGTTTCTGGCTATGCCATACATTATGGAATTCATTGACATCATATAGCCATCTGTTTTTAAAGATATGACTGTCACTTCATCCTACTGTATCCCCCTTATACCTACAATGAAATATGTATTGAAACTATTTATGGATACGTACATCTCGATTAACTTGGAGTAAACACAAACATAAGCTTTTCCATAAGTAGTTTGTAGAAGTGGTATAAAAAATCTGATCTCTTACACTCACATGACTTTCTCTACTCTGGTACAAACTATTATTACAAACGATTATTCTCCATATGCTTCATTTTAATCGAGATGTTAATCTTATTGCTAATTTTCTTGTAGATGCAAGGGGAATTGGTAGGCTTTTAGCTATAGTCAAATATTACTTTCTCTACTACGTATAGTAAGTAGGGGAAGTATTGCATTCCACCCAAAAATTCGATACCGAGATTTCACCGGAAATACACGTTTTGAGACCTCCTGAATCCAAAAAAAGCATTTTTAGAAACATGTCCGTGTGTGTGTCTGTGTGTGTGTCTGTGTGTGTGTCTGTGAACAGCATAACTCAAAAACGAACAATCGGATAAGCACCAAACTTGGTATTTAGGTTCAGTATCTTCCAGAGATGCGACACGAAGGTTTTCAAGAAAATCCCCCCACCCCAGACTACCCTTTACATGGAACATTTTTCGAAAATTTTAATTTTCCCAAAAATGGCTCTAACGATTTGATTAAAATATCATATGTTTAAGATATTGTCATGACAAATAAAATGTATATCTCGAATTTTCTGGGAATGTCTCCAAAAATATTCTTCATTATGAACGACTTTTTCATAACTGGTAAACCATAAGAGATAGACAAAATTTTACTACACGAAAAATGTAGATCGCGTTAAAATACACAATTTATGTCATATACATTTTTTTTGTTGAGTGAACCGTTTGCGAGATATTGCTTGTTATTCCCTTAAATTTTCCAATACTTATACTTTTTCTCAAATTCGTTATACATTTTTTTATGTTCTGGACATGCAAAGAGAATGGAATGCCCCACATAGCAACCAGCGTTAAAATATTTGACTATCGCTTAAAAGCTACCATATTCCCCTTGCATCTACAAGAAAATATCAATAAGATTGACATCTCGATATCTCGATTAACATGAAGCATATGGAGAATAGGCGTTTGTAAAATTAGGTTGTACAAGAGTAGAGAAAGTTATGTGAGTGTAACACATCAGATTTTTTTAAGAGGTGGTTGCTATGTGGAGTATTCCATTCTCTTTGCATTATCAGGACAAAACAAAATGAATAACGAATTTGAGAAAGAGTATAAGTATTGGAAAATTTAAGGGAATAACAAGCAATATCTCGAAAATGGTTCACTCAACAACAAAAAAGTATATGATATAAATTGTGTATTTTAACGCGATCTACATTTTTTGTGTAGTAAAATTTTGTCTGTCTCTTATGGTTTACCAGTTGTGCAAAAGTCGTTCACAATGAAGAATACTTTTGGAGACATTCCCAGAAAATTCGAGATATACATTTCATTTGTCATGAAAATATCTTAAACATATGATATTTTAATCAAAATCCTTAGAGCCATTTTTGAGAAAATTAAAATTGTCGAAAAATGTTCCATATAAAGTGTAATCTAGGATGGGGGGATTTTCTTGAAAACCTTTGTGTCGTATCTCTGGAAGATACTGAACCTAAATATCAAGTTTGGTGTTTATCCGACTGTTCGTTTCTGAGTCAGATTTGTTGGATTCAGAGGGTCTCAAAACATGTATTTCCGTTGAAATCTCGGTATCGAATTTTTGGGTGGAATACAATACTTTCCCTACTTGTGACAATGGCTAGAGAAAGTCATGTGAATGCAGTACAATAGATTTTTTTTTCTGACACAAGTCGACGTATTGCAGCATGTGCTAATTTTGCATGTTTTATGCCTTTGTTACTGTTATCGTAATAATGCACGAAAGGTTGTTAATATATGGTATCTGATTACCCATCGCTTACATTCTTGTCACGTTTATATCACCTTAGTTTACGGTAAAAAGTAGCCGAATCTTAAACATGGCTCTGCCAAAACAATGTTAATGCTCTGGCAAAACGAAACACACTAAGAATGAAATTAGCTCAGCATGACTCGTAAAAACTTCCGTTACTCAACAAAGTCAATAAAAACACTAACCGTGCAAGATTCAATGTGTGACAGCCGTACAACTATCTCTAACCTTTTGTCGTCCCCCGTGGCGTAGTGGTTTACGTGCAACCATCTAGTTCCCGAGGTCGCGGGTTCAAACCCGGCGGAGGGCGATAGATTTTTTTCGGACGTAAGAATCTTTAGCATGACTTCCTTCGGAAGGGAAGTAAAGCCGGTAGTCCCGTGTCGTAGATTTACGGCACGTAAAAGAAACTCAAGCCTGATAAAGAGGCTTCTGAGCAAACTTTCCGGTATTTCACGCCCAATATAGAATGGTACGCTAAGGACCACAGCAGTTAAAGAGCGTCCATAAATAAAACTATTTAATTTTAATCTCTATCCTTTGATTAATTCCGCAGCACAGGTTTTGAGAAAAATAAAATATCCAAAAGTAATAATTTACGCAATATTAAAACGGATTTATGTTTTTAAAACGCTTAAGTTAAATAATTTAAGGATAGATTGAGGTGAAAACAATTATTTCTTTTCTACTGGAGATACAAAGCTTAAATTCGTGTACTTTTACACGATATCAATGCCTACATTCCCACCATTTTTACCTCAGGTCTTATATGGCGCAGTAGTTATTGAATATTTATTGCCTAGATGCAAAATATGTTACAGAATTGCTAATGTCCTCCCGGGCCTTTAGGAGTTTTTACGCTCGTGGGGGCGTAAAGAATTTACCATGACAGCACAACAGAAACAAACTATTTTTAATGTGTTGAACTGACGAAATTTTAAAAATGATATGATAAGAAAACTAGACAATTTATAGTGTCAAGTGTTAACATCACACCTACGATATGAACACCTTCATTAAGAATACTCGGTATCCTGTGTGTGGGACGGCGCCCCGGTCAGTCTGTTCGACTGTCGGGGCGTCTGAATCTGAAAACTATAAGAAGTGTTGTGCCGTCATTCCTGGTTCCGGCCACCCGGTGTCTCCCCTCACCTGCTCCTCCCCCGGGGGCGCCCCATTATAAGGTATAGATACATTATCCTCATTGGAGCAGTGCCGAGTCCCCTCCGGGGAAAAACAGGGGTACGCGTACTGAAATTGCTAATTTCTACAAACTTACTGAAAACTTTATCACAGATTTGATCAACGTATTTTAGCACAAAATGAGTTCTCATGTTCTTTAGGCCCTAAATGTCGAAGAAAATAATTTTAAAAACATTAAAAAGGAGTGTCATGTGAAATTCTCCACGCGATGAAAGTTTGGAAAGCTTAAGCTTTTACACTTTGCATATTTTAAGAAATAATAAAACTTTTTCTGGAAATTAATAAGAAACTATGCAACTATTATTGTTCTAAAAAAATCAATCATGCATTCAATTATTAAAACCCTAAACGTAAAACTATTCTTCATCTGAAAAAAAACCCTGTCTTTAGATCTCATCAACCTTAAAAGAACGCAAACTGAAAATCTGAAAGAAATTTAACAAAAGTTGTATCATGGGGAGCATTTTACTGATAAAAACACAAGAAAACAAGATTACGAGAAACTGCCTCGTGGTCTGGTGGGTGGCATACTAGCTTCCAAATCAGAAGCCCTGGGTTTGATTCCCGACTGGAGGATGGGAACTTTTCTTTAGCCAGGATCATTCTCCATCCTCCCTAGAGTCTGGGCGTATGAGCGAGAGTGTAAATTAGTGTATGAAATTAATGTTTAAATAGAAAAACCATAGTAAAACGAGTGAACACCATTGCCAATCAGCAGTTGTTCCAAAGGCAAAGCCACCGATACGACCTTACAAGTTATGAGGTATGACACATTTACCGAAGGAGACAGCTCGCTACTGCGACCAATTACTGTGACTACACCCCCCCCGGGAGATAGGGATGAAGTGAAGGAGCCGCAGGACGTCGCAGGACCGCAGGCAGACAGGTTCACAGAGACCCAAGAATGTCCCTAATGTTTGCAAGTTGAAACAACCGCCGGCGGCACCAGCAGAGGCGGAGAATCCCGCGACAGGACGACGAAGCGGCCCTAGAGCAGACCAGCGCAACCTGGCGTTTTACGGGGAGAAATGCTTTACAAAGCGCAGCAACCATGCCATCCGCCCGACACTAGCCACACTATAGAACCCAAGACACTTCAAAATGAAAGGTAGAGAGATGAAATCACAGGAAGTGAGGGAAAGGAGAAACCGTGGTAGAATAATATACCACTCCATCATTCGCCTAAGCGACTATAAAAAAACCACTCCATAGTCAGAGTGGGCGGCCGGGAATTGAATGTCGTCCTCCGTGGACTAGTGGTACCGTGCTAGCCTCTAGTTCCCAAGGTCGCAGGTTCAAAACCGGACGTAAAAATCCTTAGCATGGCTTCCTTCGGAAGGGAAGTAAAGCCAGTGTTCCCGTGTCGTAGATTTACGGCACGTAAAAGAACCTCAAGCCTGATAAAGAGGCATCTGAGCAAAATTACCGGTCTTTCACGCCCAATATAGAATGGGACACTAAGGACCATAGTAGTTAAAGAGCATCCATAAATAAAAAAAAGCTCTAAACTGGGAATTGAACGCGATACCTCCCGAATGCGGGCCACAGACGCTACCTTCTGAGCCATCCCGCTCGGTTTAAATGTTATAAATGGAAACATCTAATGTGTTGCACTCAGATGACTTTTTCTACTCTTGTAAAACTATTTTTACAAACGCTTATTCTCCATATACTTCATGTTAATCGATTAACATCTTATTGCTAATTTTCTTTTAGATGCAAGGGGAATATGGTAGACTTTAAGTGACAGTCAAATATTTTAAGAGCTGGTTGCTATGTGAAGCATTCCATTCTCTTTGCATGTCCAGGACATAAAAAACGAATAACGAATTCCCGTTTAAGAAAAACTATAAGTATTGGAAAATTCAAACAAATAATAAGGAACATCTCGGAAATGGTTCATTCGAAAAAAAAGATGTAGACGACATAAGTTGTGTGTTTTAACGAGATCTACATTTTTTGTGTAGTAAAATCTTGTCTATCTCTTACGGTTTACTAGTTATGCAAAATTCATTCAGAATGACGAGTACTTTTGGGGACATTCCAAGAAAATTCAAGATATATGTTTTATTTACCGTAATAATATCTTAAACATATGATATTTTAATCAAAATATTTGTCATTTTTGAGAAAATCAAAATTTTAGAAAAATGTTTCATCTAAAGAGTAGTCTGGGGTGGGAGGATTTTCTTGAAAATCTTCGTGTCGCATCTTTCAAAGATACTGAACCTACATACAAAGTTTGGTATTTATACGACTTTTCGTTTTTCAGTTATGCATGGTAATTGCTCCAGCAATTACCATGCTTTTAACTGATCGAAACTTAAATACATCCTTTTTTGATCCTGCTGGGGGAGGTGATCCTAGTATGATTATTCTTATACATTTCTATTTACTGGTGAGGAAGATAAACATAATTTACACACACACACACACACACATATACACGCTGACCTTTTTCTTAAATGCTTTTTTTGTATTCAGGGGGCCTCAAAACATGCATTTCCGGTGAAATCTCGATATCGAAAAATTTGGGTGGAATGCATACTTCCCCTGCTTGCTATACGTAGTAGACAAAGTAAAAAGAGGGATTACGAAAAACTCAAGCTGTAAAATTTTACGGCGCATGTCCATTTAAACGTTGCATTTGGGTATACAAATGGTCAGAATGTAAAACGGATACTGATCCTACATGTTTAAGGAGTTTCTCCATGTATATCCTTAAACTCTTTACGCAAAATTAATTATTTATAGCCGAGATAAAAATTACAATGATTAAACGAGCCCCTGATGGTGATGTTGCCGATAGTAAATCCTGAAACCTGTTCCTCATTTACACAGGCAGATAATAATAATATGTCTGTATATTATTAATATAAGTGTAAATCGATGGAATTTAGTTAACATCCTGGAAATACCATTTTTCGGTACCATTTTATCTTCTAAATTAATATCCTTCAGCAACAGATGTACTCATCCATCCTCGTGACGCTTTAAAACTGTCGTACACGCTCCTACACCTGCTAGTAGAGTTGCTGAAGTTCTTCGTTACATTTGACCCACAGTAAGTTAGAAGAAAGCGTTTCAGCCAGATCCCCGAAGTAAGCGGAAGGTACTGCTTCATTAATAGTATCCACTGAATTTCCTCTCAAATAGCTTTCAAAACTATGTAGTATTACTTTCTCTACTACGTATAGTAAGTAGGGGAAGTATTGTATTCCACCCAAAAATTCCATACCGAGATTTCACCGGAAATACATGTTTTAAGATCCCCTGAATCCAAAAAAAGCATTTTTGGAAACATGTCCGTGTGTGTGTGTGTGTGTGTGTGTCTGTTTGTCTGTGCACAGCATAACTCAGAAACGAACAGTCGGATAAACACCAAACTTGGTATTTAGGTTCAGTATCTTCCAGAGATGCGACACGAAGGTTTTCAAGAAAATCCCCCCATCCCAGATTACCCTTTACATGGAACATTTTTCGAAAATTTTAATTTTCTCAAAAATGGCTCTAACGATTTTGATTAAAATATATGTTTAAGATATTGTCATGAGAAATGGAATTTATATCTCGAATTTTCTGGGAATGTCTCCAAAAGTATTCTTCATTGTGAACGACTTTTGGGTAACTGGTAAACCATTAGAGATAAGACAAAATTTTACTACACAAAAAATGTAGATCGCGTTAAAATACACAATTTATGTCATATACATTTTTTTTGTTGAGTGAACCATTTTCGAGATATTGCTTGTTATTCCCTTAAATTTTCCAATACTTTACTTTTTCTCAAATTCGTTATTCATTTTTTTTATGTCTTGGACATGTAAAGAGAATGGAATGCGCCACATAGCAACCAGCGCTTTAAATATTTGACTATCAGATTTTTTTATTGTTATGCACGTGCGCCTAGATTCAACTGCAGTATATTATTGACAGCTTCTCTGCCTTTAACTGCAATCTCAGCAGGAATTCCGCTGTATTCCTCCATTTTTTTCCGAAATAAATGAGCTTTGTGTGTTAAATATAGTCCTAGATACCGTTTCTACTTAAAATGAAACTCACAGACCGAATTTTAAATTTGCAACTTTTCTCTAAATTATTTACTAATCAATAACAAACATATGCATAGCATAAATTATTAATTCTTCTTCTGTTTCTTCAACTTCATGGTTTTACGCCCTTTAGCCTGTTCCGGCTCCAAAATCTTGTTGTCCATCTCTTTTTTGGTCGTCGTGGGTTTCTGTATCCTTAGGGTCTGTAGTTGTATATTGCTCGGGGTACACTTTTAATCACATTCTTTCTAAGTGTTGTTTCCAGCTAGTTCTATACTCTATTATTACTTTATTTAACTCTTCTATTTTTAACTTTTGTCTTATTTCGTTGTTTGGCTTTTTATCAGTCTTGTATATGCTGCTATAGGTCTGAGAAATTTCATTTCAGCTGTCTGTTTCCTTCTTTTATTATCTGCTGTCACTGTCCATGTTTCAGACCCATAAGTTACTGTGGGGATGGCCGTTGCTTTATACAAATTTATTATTGAATCTTTTATAATTTTAGTTTTTAGTGTTCTCTTTATGGTTCCCGTTATGTAATTGGATTTATTTAACTTTTTATTAATGTCTATTTCAGACCCATATGTTATTTCACATCCTAGAAAATTAAATATTGACATTTGTTCTATGCTTTTATTTTCTATAATTATTTTAGATCGGACCGAGTGAGCACCTTTAAATGCCATAACTTTAGTTTTTTCAGTTGATATTAAATTATTAATAATTTATAATAAGGTAATTGTTGTATGCATCACGGGAATAATTAATGGTTATACCCTCAGGAAATAATACAATTGGCACATAAATAACTAAACGTTTGTTTTCTTCATTCACAGAAAAACTAACTTGACGACTTCAAGAAGTATTTGGGTTCCCCACATATGCAAACAAATGAACAATGGCGGAAAGTGGAGAGGAAAAATCAATGGTTGCACTTGAAGATAACCCCAAAATAAAAGAAGATATCTCATTTCTCAAATCACGACTTGCACATCTACACAATCAAGTATTTACTATGACAAAGATAACAACCGATAAGGAGCAAATCTTGAAGAGGCTCTCCGATGACAAGATAAAATTACTGTCAGACCTGAAGAGGGAACAATCTCGCAATAAACACTTGAAGAAACAACTTGAGCTGGAAAGAAGTGCTCATCTCAAAGAGAAAGAACAATACTGCACGGCAATGTACAAGCAAAAGCGACGCAAGCATTCCCGAAAACAGAAACACGTGCCAAAAAGAATCAACAAGGAAAAGAACATCAATGAAGAGATTGCATTCCTACAAAAAGACAACGGAGAACTGAAGAAGCTATTGAGTGAAAGAGAAAACACTACATATAGTCTCTGTGTCAGGTACATGAGGATGAAGAAGACGAAGGACCAACTGGAGATGAAACTGTCGTCGCTGGAGAAGGAATATACGACAACAGTAACTGATATGTTGACCCAGCTGACAGATTGTAAAGCTCAGCTGTGTATCCTGGCTGACAAGGAGAAACCCCCACACAAAACAAATGCCTTATTCTTGCAAACGGCTCAACACAACTCTCGCGTTGCGCTTGAGAACGCCGTGCTGAAGGCCGAGATACACAGGTTGAAGAGCATGCTCTCGGAGAGAACGCTACATAGGCTGTACAAGAACCGTATCAAGGGCGCGGATGAAGAGCTGGGGCGGTATCAAGACAAGCTACTCCAAAAGGCGTCTAAAGCAACTTGCACCTCTGAGGACTCCAGCTGGATGTCTCCAAGTTGCAAAGAAATGGAGTCATGCTCGTGCAAACTGAAGCAAACGCGTTCACAGTCACTGCCAGAGATATTAGAAAGTGTTGTCAGCCCACACTCAGATACCCCCATTGTTATTCCAAACGAGTAACAATAAAGCGTTCTGGAATGCTGATATATCTACCACTTTCTTACATCTCTAGCCTTGACGACGGCTATGTAACTTACATCTGACCTTATCAAATACTTTTAATATTGACTGTGTGATCGTCTTTAAGGACGGGTAGGTTCCATAGATGAAGTTTTGGGCGTTTTTCAAGAAAACCCGGTTTTAATTTTTATGGATACTAATTGCTAACCTTAGATCTATATGTTTATCAAATTTTAGAGTCCTAAGATGCTTGAAAGTTCCCTTAATTACAACAAATTTGAATGCCTACATATATTAAATGCCTCTTAAATTCATTTTAAGGTATCACTTTTCTGTAAAAATATTTTTACTTTCTCTACCAAGGGCAAGTATTGTATTCCACCCAAAAATTCGAAATCCAGATTTTACCGTAAATACAAGTTTGAGGTCTCCTGAATCCAAACAAAAATCAATTGTAGAAGAAGATCCGTGTGTGTGTGTGTGTGTGCGAGTGAGAGAAAGAGAAAGAGAGAGAGAGAGAGAGAGAGAGAAAGCAGTCTAACTCAACAACGAAATGGAAGATGTGCTACTAAGATCTTCAAGAGTATTTCCCACACGCCAAATTACAGTTTACATGGAAGTCTTCTTTATTTTAATGTGCTCAAATGCCCCTTAATATTTTGAATAAAATATGTATATAATTAATAAAAAGTATATATTGACTTTTCTGTGAATAGCCTTGGAGTCCTCTACATTCTAAATTAATTTTGCATAATTCTCTATAAATAGTAAATCATAAGAGATAATGGGCAAAAGCTTACTTCACCAAAAACGTAGATCTGTTGAAACACAACACTTAATACCTGCTGCTCTTGGTTTTAATCTTCCAGTGTTTTACATTTTTAAGTTCTTGTCTCACCGAATGGGATGGCTCAGGTGGTAACGTCTGTGACCCGCATTCGGGAGGTCCCGGATTCAAACCGCGGGGCCGATCAATCTGACCAAAGGTTCTTTCCTGGTTTTCCTTGGTTGTATAGTTTGATGCTGGGTTGGATAATTTGATCCACGGATTTCATTTCCTTCTTTTTCACTGCCATACCAGGCATTGGGCTGATCACCCATCCTGGATATGCTATGATCCAAAGTTTGCTTGCCCCTCGACAGGCTACTGACCCAAGGCATTGCCTTGTAAATTTTTGGGCTTGTGAATTTTTCAAAGAGGAGGGTAATCTCAAGAAGAAGAAGTACTTGTTGCCATTCTTTTGTTTCTACATTTCTGTAAACGTTTATCTCGATTAACATAAAGTAGTACAAAAATAGATTGATGTGTTGCAATCAAATGACTTTCTCCTCTCACTCTTCTACAAACTATTCTTACAATGGCGTATTCTTCTGTCTACTACTTAATAATGAGTCAAGTTTCATTATACATTTACACACTTCGTAGTAGGTATAAGGATACAGTAGGCTAAAGTGATAATCAGATTTTTAAAAAGCGGATCGTTATGTGATAACTTTTTAATTCCATGCTCCTTGCATGACCACGGGAAAAAATATATAGCGATTTACCATTTGAAAATAAAATTGCTTATGTGTTGCATTCACATGATTTTCTCTACTAACTCTTCTAAAATGCTCTTACAAAAAGTATTATTTTACCTACTTCTAGACAATCGCGATAAAACTTTCATTACGCATTTAAATATTCGTTGTAGGTATAGGAAGAATAAATTGGCTAAATCAATTGTCGGATTTTTACTTTCTCTACTACATATAGTAAGTATGGCAAGTATTGCATTCCATCCTAAAACCCGATATCGAGATTTTACCGGAAATACATGTTTTGAGGCGCCCTGAATCCAAAAAATCATTTTTGGAAAAAGTTCCGTGTGTGTGTCTGTGAACAGCATAACTCTAAAACGAAAAGTCAGATAAACACCAAACTTGGTATTTAGGTTCAGTATCTTTCAAAGATGCGACACGAAAATTTTCAAGAAAATCTCCCCACCCCAGACTACCCTTTACATGGAACGTTTTTTCGAAAATATTTATTTTCTCAAAAATGGCTCTAACGATTTTTATTAAAATACATATGTTTAAGATATTTTATGGCAAAAAAGTATATCTTGAATTTTCTGGGAATACCCCCAAACG
Organism: Deroplatys truncata; assembly: GCA_030765065.1. Classification (NCBI taxonomy): domain Eukaryota; kingdom Metazoa; phylum Arthropoda; class Insecta; order Mantodea; family Mantidae; genus Deroplatys; species Deroplatys truncata. The sequence continues at coordinate 75,260,793 of CM060982.1, read as the reverse complement.
TTTCTTCATTCTGAATGAATTTTGCATAACTTGTAAACTGTAAGGGATAGACAAAATTTTACTACACAAAAATATATAGCTCTCGTTAAAACACACAATTTATGTCATATTCATTTCTTTTTTTGTCCAGTGAACCATTTCCGAAATATTTCTTGTTATTTGTTTGAATTCTCCAATACTTATACTTGTTATCAAATGAAAATTCGTTATTCTTTTTTTTTAATTGTCCTGGACATGCAAAGAGAATGAAATGCTCTACATATCAGAAAGCTCTTAAAATATTTTACTATTGCTTAAAGCCTACCATATTCCCCTTGCACCTACAAGAAAATTAGGAATATGATAATTTCTGCAAATGTTTATCTCGATTAACATGAAGTAGATGGAGAATAAGTGTTTGTAAAAATAGTTCGTACAAGAGTAGAGAAAGTCATGTGAGTGAAACACATCAGATTTTTAAAAAGAGGATTGTTATATGGGGCTTTGAAATTCCAGGTTCTTTGCGTGATCACGAGAATAAACGAATAGTGACGTACCACTTGAATAAGGTGTAAGTATTTTGAAATTCAAACCAATAACAAACAATATCTTGCCAATGGTTAACGTCTCCAAATAATTTGAGATAAATTGTGTGCTTTAACGAGATCTACATGCCAAACTTGGTATTTAGGTTCAGTGCCTTCCAAAAATGCGACACGAGGATTTTCAAGAAAATCTTCCCATCCCAAACTACCCCTACCTGGAACATTTTCCTAAATTTTTTATTTTCTCAAAAACTGCTCTAACGATTTTGATTAAAGTACCATATACTAAAGATACTTACATTGAAAATAAAATGTATATCTTTAATTTTCTGGGAATAGCATATGAAGCCTTCTTTTTTCGGAAGGACTTTTGTAGAATCATGTATAACTGGTAAACGTTAAGCAATAGACGAAAACGTACTACACAAAAAAATGTGCATATCTTTAAAACACACACTTTATTTAAATAACTTTTGTTGTGGCATCAGGCATTTCCGATGTATCCGTTATTAATGGTTCGAATTGTTCAATACGTTGTCATGCTTTTCAAGTTCTTTCGACATTCAATTGTTTATCGCGATTACATGCATAGAGTATGGAATTTAAGCCAGCATGTAGTGTCCAGTTCTTAAACATTTGACTATCGCTGTTCTCTTTGTGTCTATAACGAAATGTGTGATGCAGTTATTTCGGAAAGGTGTATCGCGATTAAAATGAAGTAGGAAAATAAAATTTCGTAAGAATAATTTGTATACCCACTAATAAGCGATAGAGGGTAGAGACGCCATGTGAATGTAACACATCAGATATTCTTTTATTCAGGGAGTCTAAAAAAGTGCAATTCTGTTAAATCTTGGTATCGAATTGTGTGGAATGCAATACTTCCACTACTTTCTATAGGTGAGTAGTAGAGAAGGTAATGCACTTTTGTAAGAATAGTTTGTAGAGGAGATGTAGGTAACAATAAATGAAAACTGGCAGTGAAATTCATGCGAATGTAACACATGAGATTGTTTAGGTTAATTGAAAACATTTTAAGTATGGACAGTCAATAGGCAATAGGTTATACAACGGAGGGGGCGTCTCGTACACTTAGACCTACATAGATCCACTGGAGAAAGGGATGAAGTGAAGGAGCCACAGGAGGCTACAGGCCGCAGGTAGACAGGTCATAGAGACGCGCGCAACTCCCCCAACAGTTCCAGGCTCCAAGACCCGTCCCACTGCTGGAGCTGCCTAGAGACAACCAAGCAGCCCTCTAGTATCCACGGGAAGTATTCTTTCCTTTGAGCAAGCATCCGTGCCATCTATCTGGCATCGCCATACGCCACGAAACCTAGAAGCACACCTGAAAGATGAGAAGCAAATGAAATAAAAAGGAAATTATGGAAAGAAAATTGTGGTAAATGAGAAGCCACCTCAGCATTCACTTACCGACCAGGAAATATAAGAAAAACCCAAGATCAGAGTCGGCGGTCGACGGGAATCGAACCCAGGACTTACCGAATGCGAGCCACGCGTTACCGCGGAGCCATCTTGCTCGGTGCATTCTACACAATTTGATACCGGAATTTCACCGGAAATACACATTTTCAAGCTACCTGAATCCAAAAAATATTTTTTTAGAAAAATTTGTATACGTATGAATTCGTGCGCCTGTCTGTAAACATAATAACTCAAAAATGAGAAATCGGTTAAATACGAAATTTTGCATCTAAGTTCAGCATTTTCAAAGGTTAGGACACGAAGATTTTCTAGAAAATCTCCTCATCCCAAGCTACACTTGGAAAATGAATCGTTATTTTTAATTTTCTCAAAAATGACAAATGGTTTTGACTAAAACACTATATTTTGAGATATTTATATGACAAATAAAATGTGTATCTTGAAGTTTTGGGAATAACCTGTGAAGTCCTTTTCATTCTGATTGAGTTTTGTGCGAGGGCGATACCGAAAAAAGTTTAGAATATCATGTTTCTAAAAACAAATTAAATTTGTTTATATATGACTGCTATTTTCTAAAGTTTTGCGATTCTAATGTTGATTTCCGTGTAGTTTGTTGGATTTGCTCTAATAGTTAATAATTATCACCATTTAAAGATTTAGTGTTACCCAAAAAGAATTAAAGAATTTGACTAGAGAATATTTCCGGGCTATGATTTCTTATGATTTTAAATCGTCATTAGCGCCTAAAAAGTATGAAGATCGGCTTAGAAATTCGTTTGGCGAAGAAGACCCATCTAAGGCAACTATATATAATTGTACAACGAATCCAAAAGAGATCGGATGTATCTTAGTGATGAATTTCGTGAAGGACGTCCAAGAACTGCTGGTTCTATTGAAAATACTGCGCCGTTCGAGCAATGCTCGAGATGATCGACGGACATGTGAATTTATTCGGGCGACATTGGGTAATGGTATGCGTCAAATCTAAAACATTTTACATTAACAGTTAGACGTGAGAAAAAAATTTTGTTGTGGATGGATTCCACAAAATTGACTCCCAGTCAAAAACCAGCGCATTAATTGGTGCAGAAATACTCCAGAAAAATTCCAAGGAGATACTTCAAATTTGGTTTGGAATATCTTTACTGATGATGAACCTTGGATTTATTGTTATGACCTTGAAAAGAAAAGTCATTTAGCTCACTGGGTATTTCGAACAGAACCAAGTCTACAAAAGTCCGACGAATTCGCAGAAGATGTCTGCTAGCTGTTTTTCTAAAACGGCCCATATTGCTACTATAGCATTAGAAGATGGACGTACCGTTACTGCCCATTGTTAAACAAATGTCTGTTTACCGCAAATTTTTGAAAAAGATCGTAAAAAATCTCATGTGTTACACTCACGTGACTTTCTCTACTCTTGTACAAATTATTTTTACAAACGCTTATTCTCCATATGCTTCATGTTAATCGAGATATCGAGATGTTAATCTTATTGCTAATTTTCTTGTAGGTGCAAGGGGAATTGGTAGACTTTAAGCGATAGCCAAATATTTTATGAGCTGGTTGCTATGTGGAGTATTCCATTATCTTTGCATTACCAGGACAAAAAAAAATGAATAACGAATTTTCATTTGAGAAAAAGTATAAGTATTGGAAAATTTAAGGGAATAACAAGCAATATACCGAAAATGGTTCACTCAATAAAAAAAACATGTAAATGACATAAATTGTGTATTTTAACGCGATCTACATTTTTGTGTAGTAAAACTTTGTCTATCTCTTATGGTTTACCAGTTATGCAAAAGTCGTTCACAATGAAGAATACTTTTGGAAACATTCCCAGAAAATTCGAGATATACATTTCATTTGTCATAAAAATATCTTAAACATATGATACTTTAATCCAAATCGTTAGAACCATTTTTGAGAAAATTAAAATTTTCGAAAAATGTTCCATGTAAAGGGTAATCTGGGGTGGGAGATTTTCTTGAAAACCTTCGTGTCGCATCTCTGGAAGATACTGAACCTAAATACCAAGTTTAGTGTTTATCCGACTGTTCGTTTCTGAGTTATGCTGTTCACACACAGACACACACGGACATGTTTCCAAAAATGCTTTTTTTGAATTCAGGGTCACAAAACATGTATTTCCGGTGAAATCTCGGTATCGAATTTTTGGGTGGAATACAATACTTCCCCTATTTACTATACGTAGTAGAGAAAGTAAAAAGGCCCAAAACGAAAAATAACGTTACATCATGACTACAAAAAATTGAGCTTTATTTATGGACTCTCTTTAACTACTATGGTTCTTAGCGTCCCATCCTATATTGGACGTGAAAGACCGGAAATTTTGCTCAGAGGTCTCATTATCACACTTTAGGTTCTTTTACGTGCCATAAATCTACACACAGGACCATCCACTTTATTTCACTTCCGAAGCAAGCCATGTTAAGGATTTTTGCGCCCGAAGAAATCCACTGTCCTCCGCTGGGTTTGAACCCGTGACCTTGGGAACTAGAGGCTAGCAACAACATGACAACGTATCGTTGCATACAGAAAAACTAACAACTGAGTATCTGGATGCCCTAAAGGTCAGCACCGTGTACCCTCCGCCACACAGCCCCGACCTAACACCGTGCGATTTCTTTTAGTTTCCAAAAATTAAAGATAAAGTACATGGAATCACTTTTTCGTCATCAGATAAAGCAGTAGAACGTTATAAAAATCTGGTATCTGAAGTGTCTCAGGATGATTGGCATTGTGGCTTTAAGGACTGGTTTTATCGAATGCAAAAATGTATTGTGTTAAAGGAGAATATTTTTAAAAAAAACAATAAAATCATTTAAATGTTTTAAAAATAATCCTTGTTTGATTTTCTAAATATTTTCAGTGTCGCCCTCGTATAATTAGAAAAATCAAGAGATAGAGAAAATCTTTCTATGCAAAAAATGTAATCTCTTTAAAGCACATAATTTATGTCAAATCATTCTTTTGTGTCATTAACATTTCCGAGATATTTTTATTATTAGTTTGAATTTTCAAATACTTATACCTTTCTCTAGTGGCAGGTCACTGTTTGTTTTTCTCATGGTCAAGCTAGGAACAAGTCATCACATAGAGATCCATTTTTACTTTCTCTACTATGTATAGTAAGTAGGGGAAGTATTGTATTCCACCCAAAAATTCGATACTGAGATTTCACCGGAAATATATGTTTTGAGGTGCACTGAATACATATAAGGCATTTTTGGAAACATGTCCGTGTGTGTGTCTGTGTATGTGTCTGTCTGTGAACAGCATAACTCAGAAACGAACAGTCAGATAAACACCAAACTTTATATTTAAGTTCAGTATCTTCCAGAGATGCGACACAAAGCTTTTCAAGAAAATCCCCCAACCCCAGATTACCATTTACATGGAACATTTTTCGAAAATTTTTATTTTCTCAATAATGGCTTTAACGATTTTGAATAAAATACCATAAGTTTAAGACATTTTTATGGCAAATGAATTGTACATCTTGAATTTTCTAGGAATGTGAACGACATTTGCATAACTGGTAAACCATAAGAGATAGACAACATTTTACTACACAAAAAATGTAGATCGCGTTAAAATACACAATTTATGCCATATACATTTGTTTTGTTGAGTGAATCATTTTCGAGATATTGCTTGTTATTCCCTTAAATTTTCCAAAACTTATACTTTTTCTCAAATGGGAATTCGTTATTCATCTTTTTTTTGGGGGGGGTCCTGGTAATGTAAAGAGAATGGAATACTCCGCATAGCAACCAGCTCTTAAAATATTTGACTATCGCTTAAAGCCTACCAATTCCCCTTCATCTACAAGAAAATTAGTAATAAGATTAACATCTCGATATCTCGATTAACATGAAGCATATGGAGAATAAGCGTTTGTAAAAATAGTTTGTACAAGAGTAGAGAAAGTCATGTGAGTGTAACACATCGGATTTTTTAAAATTTATCTATCGCCTTAGCCTAGTGTATTACTTTCTCTTCTACGTATAGTAAGTAGGGGAAGTATTTCATTTCATCCAAAAATTCGATACCGAGATTTCACTGGAAACACATGTTTTGAGGCCTCCTGAATCCAAAAAATGTATTTTTGGAAACATATCCGTGTGTGTGTGTGTGTGTGTGTGTGTGTGTGTCTGTCTGTCTGTCTGTGAACAGCATAACTCAGAAACGAACAGTCGGACAAACACTAAACTTGGTGTTTAGGTTCAGTATCATCCAGAGATGCGACACAAAGGTTGTCAAGAAAATCCCCCCACCCCTAATTACCCTTTACATGGAACATTTTTCGAAAATGTTAATTTTCTCAAAAATGGCTCTAACGATTTTGAATAAAATACCATAAGTTTAAGACATTTTTATGGCAAATGAATTGTATATCTTGAATTTTCTGGGAATGTCTCCAAAAGCATTCTTCATTGTGATCGACTTTTGCATAACTGGTAAACCATAAGAGATAGACAAAATATTACTACACAAAAAATGTATATCGCGTTAAAATACACAATTTATGTCATATACATTTGTTTCGTTGAGTGAACCATTTTCGAGATATTGCTCGTTATTCCCTTAAATTTTCCAATACTTATACTATTTCTCAAATGGAAATTCGTTATTCATTTTCTTTTGTCCTGGTAATGCAAAGAGAATGGAATACTCCACATAGAAACCAGCGCTTAAAATATTTGACTATCGCTTAAAGCCTAGCAATTCCCCTTGCATCTACAAGAAAATTAGCAATAAAATTAACATCTCGATTAACATGAAGCATATGGAGAATAAGCTTTAGTAAGAATAATTTAAAAGAGAAGTGCAGTAAGCCATATGAATGCAATACATTATATAATTCGTTTTAATATTAAGTTTTAATTGGTACTATTCTGTCAGTGAGGCGGGTACAATGTTTAAACATCAAGACTGCGTGGTTTTATTCTCCCTGGTCCTTAGTATTAGAGCAGGTCATGACGTTATGCATCATGGTTACACCGCCAACAGGAACGTGTGTGACAGGTGTTCGCATGGTTATATTTATTGCGATTTCTCCTGTGAAGAGTTTTCGTTTAAGGAAGCGTCGCACTTGAGTCCACTTCGTAGTCAATTCACTTCCTGACACTGGCTGTGGAATATCTTATTACGATATGCGATATCTGTGTTACGTCGGTGAAAGCAAAAGTTGTGCGTTGAGGCCTGTTTGGGTGAGTCACGCATGTTTGGCAAAGCACGCAGTAACTCTTTATTGCTTGGATACCTCCCTCCTTCCGAAAAAGTTATTGCCTGGGGCAGTATATCGTTGGGATATCCAAGGTGTTGTTCCAATATAGTTTGATTCATAAGAGGAGGTGACGGAAAGCAGCGTTGCCGGCAGGAAACCGGTCAGATAACAGTTTTTTTCTGATACATATAGTCTTCTGTCACCTTAACCAATACCATAAATTTAATAGCGTCTTTTACTACGATAAGATTTTGCGGTACCACTCCCGTATATGTGAACGAACATTTTGCATAAAAGATACTTACGAAATCGAGGACAGAGTGCATCCACAATAATCCAAAATAAAAAAATCTGATGTGTTACACTCACATGACTTTCTCTACTCTTGTACAAACTATTTTTACAAACGCTTATTCTCCATATGCTTCATGTTAAGCGAGATATCGAGATGTCAATCTTATTGGTAATTTTCTTGTAGATGCAAGGGGAATATTGTAGGCTTTGAGCGATAGTCAAATATTTTAACGCTGGTTGCTATGTGGCGCATTCCATTCTCTTTGCATGTCCAGGACAAAAAAATGAATAACGAATTTGAGAAAAAGTATAAGTATTGGAAAATTTAAGGAAATAACAAGCAATATCTCGAAAACGGTTCACTCAACAAAAGAAATGTATATGACTTAAGTTGTGTATTTTAACGCGATCTACATTTTTTGTGTAGTAAAATTTTGTCTATCTCTTATGGTTTACCAGTTATGCAAAAGTCGTTCACAATGAAGAACACTTTTGGAGACATTTCCAGAAAATTCGAGATATACATTTCCTTTGTCATGCAAATACCTTAAACATATGATATTTTAATCAAAATCGTTAGAGCCATTTTTGAGAAAATTAAACTTTTCGAAAAACTTCCATGTAAAGGGTAGTCTGGGGTGGGGGGATTTTCTTGAAAACCTTCGTGTCGCATCTCTGGAAGATACTGAACCTAAATACCAAGTTTGGTGTTTATCCGACTGTTCGTTTCTTAGTTATGCTGTTCACAGACACACAGACACACACACACACACACACACACACATACACACACACAGACACACACACGGACATGTTTCCAAAAATGCTTTTTTTGGATTCAGGGAATCTCAAAACATGTATTTCCGGTGAAATCTCGGTATCGAATTTTTGGGTGGAATGCAATACTTCCCCTACTTACTATACGTAGTAGAGAAAGTAAAAAATCTGATATGAAACGTTCACATAATTTTCTCTACCCTCTATGTGGCATACAAATTATGCTTTGAAGCTGTTTACAACGTTGGCGTCATATGAAGTTGTTCAACATCGGCTCTGGTAAATGTTAACTTTATTATACTGTTATGTTACGCATTCAGGAACGTGAGCCACCACTTCGTTAATTATCCGCGACTGACATAGTGATGCTTTGTAGTCGGCAGTATTAAGATGTATTGAATAAGTTTTCCCCGCGTTCATAGCTGCGGCCTAACTTGTACGGTGCAGAGTTCAGCTAAGTGTGTTACTTGTAGGGTTTAACGAAGAAGCGAAGTTACTAGTAGCAGGTTGCATTGAAGAATGTTACTTGTAAAGTTCAACGAAGAAGTGAATTTACTAGTACTTAGTGAATTTCGCCATGTCTGATATTATTCAACTTGCACGGCACGGAGTACAGCTAAGAGAGTTACTTGTAAGGTTAAACGAAGAGTGAAGTTACTAGTAGCAGGTTGCATTGAAGAGTGTTACTTGTAAAGTTCAACGAAGAAGTGAAGTTACTAGTACTTTGTGAATTTCGCTATGTCTGATTTCATCCCTACTCCGCGTTCGATTTTCAATCATGTGACGATCTTCTGTTTTCGGATTCGTCAGTTTGTATTTATGGCATTCCATTTACTGGCTAAAATTTTCAGTTCTGCACAGCTTTCTCTTCCCACGGTACTATTTTCAATTTGTTTAATTTATGCTGTAGCACGTACGTATGTTTATGGCTTTAAACCTTTTCTCGGTACAAACCTCATGTTTCTTCCGCTTTGAAAAGAAACAAGCACTTTCCTTTTGTATACATGTGTGCCGACGGACCCTTCCTGTCCCAAGAAAAGGGATAGGTCGTCGAACCTTACTTCCTCAGACAATTTGCAATGTTTCCGTATGAAGGTTTTCTTTCTATCGAGTTATAATATTAAATACAATATTTTACATCTATGTTTTAATCTATATGCAATTAAATCAAATACGGGGCCTAGTTGAACCGTATCAGCTTACTGAAGCTTATTTTTCTATCTAATTCAAATAAACCTTTGCAGAGATAGCTACATTACATATTTCGTTATAGATACAAAGTGAACAGCGATAGTCATATGTTTAGAAACTGAACGCTATATGCCGGCCTTAAAATTCCATACTGTTCCCATGCAATCGAGCGAAACAACGGAGTGTTGAAAGGACTTGGCCAAGAAAAGAACAATTCGAACCTTTAATAACGGATATCTCAGAAACGGTTTATACCACAAAAAAACCTTATTTGAAATAAATTATGTGTTTTAAAGAGATCTACATTTTTGTGTAGTACGTGTTCGTCTGTCGCTTAACGTATACCAGCTATGCAAGATTATACAACATTTCTTCCAAATGAAGCGAACTTCACACGCTATTCCCATAAAATTAAAGATATGCATTTTATTTATCATGTAAATAAATTTAATGTATGCTATTTTAATCAAAATCATTAAAACAATTTTTAGAACATGAAAACTTTCGAAAAATCTTCCATGTAAAGGGTAGTCTGGGGTGGGGAGCTTTTCTTGAAAATCTTCGTGTCGCATCCTTGGAAGGTACTAAACTTAAATGCCAAGTTTGGTATTGATTTGACTCTTTGTTTTTGAGTTATGCTGTTCCCAGACACAAACACATACAGACCTTTTTCTAAAAATACTTTTGTTTGGATTCAGAGGGCCTCAAAGGATGTATTTCCGGTGGAATATCGATATCAGATTTTTGGGTGGAACACAATACTTCCCCCACTTACTCTACGTAATAGAGAAAGTAAAATGAAGAAATTAACTACTAGATGTTCCCCAAATCAAATCATCTAACCCACTCAGCCGCCCTTTTAAGCGACGACACTTATGTACGAGAAACTGGCGCCATTTTCAGTTGAAGTCAGTAAAAGGCCACTAATCAATGTCGCCAACGGTTGAAAACGTTGCGAAAGTAATTCAGGCGGATAGCTTCACAGATCCTACGACTACGCTTTGTCTCGTTCTCTGCTCATAAAAAAACATCCCTCGGCTACGCTTTGTGGCTTAGGACCTCAACCCTCGGTTACGCTTGCGGCTCAACCTGGGTTATGTTGGTAGCGGAAGCAATGTTCCCATAATGCCTCGGGTGAGATGCATGTGTGTAACTTTTGTTACAACAAACAGAGGTGTAAATGAATGTGATAAATGCTTTAATAGTAGATTAAGATACAAGTGTTAAAAGTAGGGCTTTATTTTGCGACGTGCTTCGTTTCGTAATCCTATGAGCAAAATAAAACCAATATTAACACGTGAGGCTAATACTATTTTTAGACAGCGTTCAAATTTGTAAAATATCAATAAAATGATATTATATTGATTTCTGAAACTAACAGGGATAACGTTTAGAACGAGATGAACTCGCGTGTATAGCGAAATTCTTGAAACAAGAGGAATGGCGTTGAAAACGAGATAAATTCTCAGGTGCATCGAGACGTGTATGTTTTGTTGATTGGCTAGCAGTCATTTTCAGAGAAATTATTTTCAACATGTTTTGTCTAGGCAATGAAGCGATTAAATGTTATATCATATCTATTGCTTTCGGGATTTTTACTTTCTCTACTACGTATAGTAAGTAGGGGAAGTATTGTATTCCACCCAAAAATTCGATACCGAGATTTCACCGGAAATACATGTTATGAGACCCCCTGAATCCAAAACAAGTATTTTTGGAAACATGTCCATGTGTGTGTCTGTTCGTCTGTGAACAGCATAACTCAGAAACGAACAGTCGGATAAACACCAAACTTGGTATTTAGGTTCAGTATCTTCCAGAAATGCGACACGAATGTTTTCAAGAAAATCCCCCCACCCCAGATTATCCTTTACATGGAACATGTTTCGAAAATTTTAATTTTCTCAAAAATGGCTTTAACGATTTTGATTAAAGTATCATATGTTTAAGATACTTTTATGGCAAATAAAATGTATATCTTGAATTTTATGGGAATGTCTCCAAATGTGAATGTCTTCATTGTGAACGACTTTTGCATAACTGGTAAACCATAAGAGATAGACAAAATGTTATTACACAAAAAATGTAGATCGCGTTAAAATACACAATTTATGTCATACACGTTTTTGTTGTTGAGTGAACCATTTTCGGGATATTGCTTGTTAGTCTCTTAAATTTTCCAATACTTATACTTTTTCTCAAATGGGAATTCGTTATTCATTTTTTTTGTTCTGGTAATGCAAAGAGAATGGAATATTCCACATAGCAACCAGCTCTTAAAATATTTGACTATCGCTTAAAACCTACCAATTCCCCTTGCATCTCAAGCAAATTACCAATAAGATTAACATCTGGATTAACATGAAGCATATGGGGAATAAGCGTTTGTAAAAATAGTTTATACAAGAGTAGAGAAAGTCATTACTTTTTTGTTTCTTTCTGCCCATGTTTCCCCCATTCCTATTTCTTCCAATGTTGTCTGTATCTTCTGCATCCAAGTTCCCCCCCCCCATTTTCTCCTGTACAGCCAAGCATTGCTTTAGTATCTCATTTTCCTCCAATAGATTTATTCTGAACCAGTATTTGATTGTCCTTTCTACCATTTTGCCTTTAGCTCCCACCCTCCCTAGTTCTGTTTGTGCTACTCCATTCGGTGAACTTCTTGGTAATCCCAGATTTATTTTGTAAAAATTCTTATGTATAGCATCTACATTTTCCCATCCTTTCTCCAGCCCCCATATCTATGCTGCATATAACACCCTTGCTTCCACCACTGTGCTACATATCCTTTCTAGCCACGCAATTTGCATTTTTGGTATTTTGTTTAGACATGCTCTGATTACCTGTATGCTTATTGACTCTTGTATCCACGTAACGTCAATCACGATATATTTTCACCTAAAATGATTAAAAATAATTAAACAAGTGCTTGGTTACGTGCAAAGTGGGGAAACAGCATCCAATATTAGCCGAGATAACAGTTCTTGTGATGAAAAGGAAAAGGAATCGCAAACTTTTAAGCATGTTCGTCAGATGACGCAATTAGAATGTTTGGAAATCGACTTAACGCTACGAAAAAAAACAACTTATGTGCTACATTGTGTATTTTAATGAACTTTATATCTTATAATTTCAAAGTTAACTATACAAAATTATACAAAATTCAATCAGCTTGAAAAGGACTTCATAGGCTATTCACAGATAATTGAGCATTTACATATTATTAGTCATGCAAATATCTTAAACATATGGTAGGTATTTTAATCAACACCATTACAGTCATTGTTTGAGAAAATAAAATATAAGATAACTTTTTCATGTAAAGCAGTATGGGGTGCGGTAACTTTCCTCAAAATTGAGACCTAGCATGCTTAAACAGTGCATGGCCAACGTATGAAATGTTTTATTTATCCGAATTTTCAGTCTTAATTATACTGTTTTCTTTCATTCACTCACACATACACTATGTGATCAAAAGTATCAGGACACCCCACAAACATACGTTTTTCAACTTGGTGCACTATGCTGCCACCTACTGCCTGGTAGTAGGTATTCAGTAGTCATTAGACATTGTGAAACAGCAGAATGGGACGCTCCGTGGAACTCACGGACTTCGAACGTGGTCAGGTGATGGGTGCCACTTGTGTCAGAAGTCTGTACGCGAGATTTCCACACTCCTAAACATCCCTAGATCCACTGTTTCTGATGTGATAATGAAGTGGAAACGTGGAGGGTCATGTACAGCACAAAAGCGTACAGGCCGACCTCGTCTGTTGACTGACAGAGACCGCTGACATTTGAAGAGGGTCGTAAAGAGTAATAGGCAGACATCTATCCAGACCATCACACAGGAATTCCAAACTGCATCAGGATCCACTCCAAGGACTATGACAGTTAGGCGTGAGGTGAGAAACCTTGGATTCCATGGTCGAGCGGCTGCTCCTAAGCAACACATCACGCAGGAAAATGCAAAAAGACGCCTTGCTTGGTGTAAGGAGCGTCAACATTACACGGTTGAACAGTGGCAAAACGTTGTGTGGAGTGACGAATCACGGTACACAATGTGGCGATCCGATGGCAGGTCGTGGGTATGGCGAATGCTCGGTTAACGTCATCTGCCAGCGTGTGTAGTGCCAACAGTGAAATTCGAAGGTGGTGGTGTTTTGCTGTGGTCGTGTTTTTCTTGGAGGGGGCTTGCACCACTTGTTGTTTTGCGTGGCACGATCACAGCGCAGACCTACATTGATATTTTAAGCACCTTCATGCTTCCCGCTGTTGAATAGCACCTTCCAACACGATCGAGCACCTGTTCATACTGCACGGGCTGTGGCGGAGTGGTTACACGACAATAACATCCCTGTAGTAGACTGGCCTGCACAGAGTCCTGACTTGAATCCTATAGAACATCTTTGGGATGTTTTGGAACGCTGGCTTCGTGCCAGGCCTCACCGACCTACATCGATACCTCTCCTCAGTTCCGCCCTCCGTGAAGAATGGGCTGCCATTCCCCAAGAAACCTTCCAGCACCTGATTGAAAGTATGCATGCGAGAGTGAACGCTGTCATCAAGGCTAAGGGTGGGCCAACCATATTGACTTCCAGCATTACCGATGGAGGGCGCCACGAACTTGTACGTCATTTTCAGGCAGGTGTCCGATACTTTTCATCACGTAGTGTATATACTTTTTTCTGAGTTGTTTTGTTTTTGTTTGTCAGTGGAACTCAATATCTGTATATCCTGTGAATTGTCGATATAAATTTTTGGGTAAATGATAGAGAGAGTAAGCGTTCTCGCCCAAAATAAAGCCATATTTCTTAATAATTTCACAACAGTTTAACTAAATAACGGCTTAAAATAAATAACATATTTTTTGTATTGTGTTGCGAATGCTTTTGAACAAGGGCGGGTCATTCTTAATGACAATTACTCCCTTATCTGACGTTGCACATGTCGACTTTTTAAAGCTTTTATGTAATATATTCTGGCTGGCATGACACAATAGGGTTTTTACTTTCTCTACCATATACCTGAAACCAAAAATGCAACTTTAATAAAAGCTTCGCTTTTGGTGTGTGTGTGTGTGTGTGTGTGTAACATAAAACAAAAAACGAAAAAATGGATAAATACTAAATATCATTTGAGTCAGATACTGTTTAAGCATGCCAGACCAAAATTTTCAGAAAATTGCCCCCTTTAAACGGTAACGTTTGCATTATATTTTTGTTTTATCGAAAATTACTAAAGATTTTAATTAAAATGTAATATTAGCTATTAAAGTGATAATTAAACTATATCCTGTCATTTTTGTGAGTAATCCTTAAAGTCCTCTGCAATTTGAATGAATTTTCCATACTTTTGTAAAACTGGTAAACCATAACAAATAATTACTGTAACAAAAACATATGATGGTGATGAACCCGTTGTCTCCACAGGCAAGCTGATGAGGATTGGTAGTGGAATGAGAGGACCTACAGCTTTTACCGTGGACTCTGAATCACGTTGGGTCTTGGGGATACTTCACATGAGCAAGTCAGAGGTGGAGGATTGAATAGGGCAGAATTAAAATCGCCAATCCAGAGCCGGGAATCGAACCCCGAACCCTCAGTGGGAGAGTCGGAAACGAAATCACTCCCCTAAACCCGGCGTCAATATCTTTAAGATGTATATAGTGAGGCAGTGTTTTTAACACTTGAATAATTTTAATTAAATTGTATAATATGTAAATTCAATAACAGCCCGCCTTGAAGCAATATGTATGTAATCATTTTTAAAATATATGTAACAGTTATTGCAAATGCTTACATTATTGTAAACGTGTTTAATAATGTTATGTGAATGCATTACGTAATTTAATAATGTAAGAGCTGTGAGAATAATAAGTTTAAAGTTGCTAACAATGAGGTAGCAATGAGGTAACCTTGAGACAATAATGAGTTTGAGAGTTTAAATGTTACTAGTCATGATTAGAGCAACGATAATGTAAATTTTGTGCCAATCAACAGCCAGAAAAAAGCTTTAGTAAAATGCAGGTAATCTATTGGACTAGGATTAGCCAATCAGAGACTTGAAATACAGAAAGTTAAAAGTTTATACGGTTGAAATCTGTTCAGTTAACTGCAGGCCTTGGTAGTGACCGGATGGAAGATGTGTTCTCTAAAGAAATGTTACGTATTCGTGTGAAACGAAAATTAAGTATACTTGTTAACAAAGAGCAAGTATTAAATAAAAGAATCTCACAGTTCTTAATATCAGTGTAGTGCTATTTAATTTGTGTCAAGGATTACTAAAAAGAAGTGAATTTAAACTTCAAATCTGTGTAAGCCTACATTCTGGTCGCACCACGCCCTGATTAAGAGAAACGTGTCTCTAAAGTAATACTGAAGCAGCCGAGGCAAAAACAAACATAATAATATCTATATAACCAGTTAAATAATAGTTAATATTTTTTTAAACTTGGAGCGTAACAACAAAAATACATCTTCAAATCGGCTTCACATACGTAGCAGCATATTACGTAACAAACAATCTTCTTCAAATTAACGCCTAAAGCATGGTGCAAACTTCAACAACAGTAACACTACTTAAAATTGACTTCCATACGTGGAGAGAAATAAATAAACAACGTAAAGACAATATCTTCAATAGGAGGAATTTTAAAAATTGTTTTTGCCTATCTAAAATCTGGCAGAGGTAACGCTAAGATAAGGAATTTTATGGAAGTTGCTTTAAAATAAAATTGAACTTGTGATAAAGAGTACAACTAAAATGTCTTTTTAGAGTTAGTATTTTATAACCCTTATTATGTGATTTACAATACACGCATTAGTACAGACAGTAGTATCTATTCATAATATAAAATGATTTTATTCCTTGGGCTGGATCCTGTGACTATAAATCCGCTGAAAGTTTACATTTGTATTTAAGGGACTAAAATTGTGGGAGGACATAATTCAAGAGCCTTCTACCTTAGAGGCAAGTACGTTGACCGCTTAATCAGAGGCTATCTGTGCGATAGTTGCTAGCTGTTTTATCTCGCTTACGTCGTCTATGAGTGAAACTTTGCTTCTGGTTGTACAGTAGATAGCATATCTGCAATTGGACTAATTACAGGTGTGACAGTTATGTATTTTTCCTCTTTTGTACGAAGCTATGTTGTAACAAAAATTACACTACTTTTGCATTACTCGCTTCCCACCGTAATCATTCCTGTTATAACGTTAATTAACGTTGGAGGCGTATATTTCCGTGTTGAATGCAGTAAGACGCAATGTAAAATATTGTGCTTTCAAAATGCAGCGCGTGTCTTAAAGCCATCATATGAAATTAAGAGTAGTATACCTAAAAAACTCCTAATATTTACGGCATTAAGAATCGCCGGCGCTGCATGAGAATTGAAATCCTATACCATATAACAATATAAAGAATATTTTTATTGATGTGTTTAAAATTTATTTTAAATCGGGTAAAAAATTGAGAATAATGTACACTTTTGGACAGAAACAAAGAAGAAAAGAAAGAAAAATAAAGAAAGATGAAAGAAAGAAAGAAAGAAAGAAAGGAAGAAGATCTTTTGTTGCATTCTTGGAAGATGCTGGGCTTAAATACCATGTTTGATCTTCATATGATATTTCGTTTTCCAGTGATGCTGTTCTCTCACCCTTACACATATCTTTTTACTTTCTCTACTACGTATAGTAAGTAGGGGAAGTATTGTATTCCACCCAAAAATTCGGTACCAAGATTTCACCGGAAATATATGTTTTGAGACCCCCTGAATCCAAAAAAAGCATTTTTGGAAACATGTCCGCGTGTGTGTCTGTGAACAGCATAACTCAGACCCGAACAGTCGGATAAACACCAAACTTGGTATTAAGGTTCAGTATCTTTCAGAGATGCGACACGAAGGTTTTCAAGAAAATCCCCCCCACCCTTTACATCGAACATGTTTCGAAAATTTTAATTTTCTCAAAAATGGCTCTTACGATTTTGACTAAAATATCATATGTTTAAGATATTTTCATGACAAACAAAATGTATATCTGGAATTTTCTGGGAATGTCTCCAAAAGTATTCTTCATTGTGAACGACTTTTGCATAACTGGTAAACCATAAGAGATTGACAAACTTTTAGTACAGAAAAAATGTAGATCGCGCTAAAATACACAATTTATGTCATATACATTTTTGTTGTTGAGTGAACCATTTTCGAGATATTGCTTGTTATTCCCTTACATTTTCCAATACTTTTTCTCAAATGGGAATTCGTTATTCATTTTTACACGTCCTGGTAATGCAAAGAGAATGGAATACTCCACATTGCAACCAGCGCTTAAAATATTTGACTATCGCTTAAAGCCTACCATATTCCTCTTGCATCTACAAGAAAATTAGCAATAAGATTAACATCTCGATTAACATGAAGCATATGGAGAATAAGCGTTTGTAAAAATAGTTTGTACAAGAGTAGAGAAAGTGATGTGAGTGTAACACATAGGATTTTTCTAATTCGTTTTGTCTTCAGGGGCGGATCAAAACGTGCATTTCATGTAAAATCTCGATATCGAATTTTTGGGAGGAGTACGATATGTCTGCCTACAATTTTCTTTTCGTTTTGTAAAGGGCTGTATTGGGAGGAATTTCGTGAAGAGCTTTGCCTTGCGTCCTTAAAAAAGTCGAGCTGATATATACATGTTAGTATTCTTCCACTTTTTCGTTCTTGAGTTATACTGGTCTCATACACACACACGCCCGTTCCTAAGTTTTGGGGAGGGGGGATTCAGAGGAGCTCAAAAGTACATTTCCGATTAAATCTTGATATCTAACTTTTGGAGATGATACAATACTTCCTCTGCCTACCATTTTGGGGGCCTAGGAGCTACTTAAAATCTATTTGTTCAGGGTTATGAAGGAAAAAGTTGACCACCCATGCACGATTCGATTTCTTTTTGCTTTTTCTACTACGTATAGTAAGTAGGGGAATTATTGTATTCCACCCAAAAATTCGATACCGAGATTTCACCGGAAATACATATTTTGAGACCGCCTGAATCCAAAAAAACATTTTAAGAAACATGTCCGTGTGTGTCTGTGAACAGCATAACTCAGAAACGAACAGTCGGATAAACACCAAACTTGGTATTTAGGTTCAGTATCTTCCAGAGATGCGACAGGAAGGCTTTCAAGAAACTCCCCCACCCCAGATTACGCTTTATATGGAACATTTTTCGAAAATTTTAATTTTCTCAAAAATGGCTCTAAAGATTTTGATTAAACTATGATATGTTTAAGATATTTTCATGAAAAATAAAATGCATATCTTGAATTTTCTGGGAATGTCTCCAAAAGTATTCTTCATTGTGAACGACTTTTGCATAACTGGTAAACCATAAGAGATAGACAAAATTTTACTACACAAAAAAGTAGATCGCGTTAAAATACACAAGTTATGTTATGTACATTTGTTTTGTTGAGTGAACCATTTTCGAGATATTGCTTGTTATTCCCTTGGATTTTCAATACTTATTTTCTCAAATGGGAATTCGTTATTCATTTTTTTGTCTTGGATATGCAAAGAGCATTAATCTGCGGCAAAGAGAATGGTGCTGCACCTAGCAAACCAGCTATCAAGAGATATGTCTATGCTTAAAGGCTACTGTATTTCTATATTGCCCTTGCAAATACAAAACAAGGGGAACATAGTACGCCTTAAGCGATAGTCAAATATTTTTAGAACTGGTCTCTACGTGTAAAATGTAATTCTCTTTGCATGTCAAAAGATCGTTTCTGCAAATGTTTATCTCGATGAATATGAAATAGATGGAGAATAAGAGTTTGTAAAAATAGTTTTTACAAGAGTAGAGAAAGTCATGTGAGTGTAACACATCAGATTTTTTCTCTTCGAGTACCGAATGTCCTTTTGTAAAAAGAAACAATATAACATTTTTTTCTTGTTCACAGGTTTCAACATGGACGGTTACGCCTTCATAGCTCTTGTTCTAAGTGCAGTTGCTGTAGTTGAAGGAATTCTTTATCCCAGAGAATCTGAATCACGTGATGTACGTCTGCTGGATGGCATATGGAACTTCAGGCTGTCTCCAGAGAAAGACCCTTTAACGGGTCTAAGGGAACGATGGTTCGATGCCGATCTCAGCGAGGTACTTCAGATAAATATTGAATTCTAGTATTATAAACACAAGGTCATTATGGTCAAAATAAGTATAATTGTATATTTCTTGCACGGCTTCCATAATGGTTGCTTAGCAACAATGACGTAATATATATGAATTAATTGCTCTTCTACAGTGACGTGTGTAGGACAAGGTTGGAAAGGTAGAATCAAAGGAATCGTGGTAGCTCAGTGGTTAGAGCACCTGGTCGGAAACCAGGAGATCCGTGGTTCAAATCCCGGCTATGGCATTGAACTTTTCAGTCATCTGATTCTATCTTTCCAACCTTGTCCTACACACATGTCATTGTGCAAGAACAATTAATTCATTAATTTACCTGATAGAGGCTAAACTAATGAAGCCCGGGATTTAAAGTACTTTCAGCATTGTAAGTCGCCATTGGGTTTGTCGTCCCAAAACAATTTGAGATCTCCTTGTAAATTGAAATTGAGTTTTTGTTTATGGACTCTCTTTAACTGCTGTGGTCCTTAGCGTCCCATTATATATTGGACGTGAAAGACCCGTAATTATGCTCAGAGGCCTCTTTATCAAGCTTGAGGTTCTTTTACGTGTCGTAAATCTACGACACGGGACCACTTCCCTTCCGAAGGAAGCCATGCTAAGGATATTTACACCCGAAAAAGTCCATCGCCCTCCGCCGGGTTTGAACCCGCGACCTCGGTAACTGAGATCTCCTTGTAGTTTTCCGGAAAAATTGCGAATCAGCTGGAAAATTGAATGCCCTACCGGCATGTTGCCATGGTAGCTCAGTGATTAGAGTAACTGGACAGAAATGGGAGATCCGTGGTTCAAATCCTGGCTATGATATTGACTTTTTTCAGTCCTCTGATTTTACCTTTCCAGCACTTAATATATATGTTAAAGCCTAGCATTTATGATGGACTCAAATCTAATTCCCTCTTATGCCACAAAACTTTCAGCTATTCTGTAATATCGCCCTTTTGATTCTTTGTATTCGAGTTGGCAATGGAAACGATTACGCTTTGTCTCATTTACAAACATTTGCATTGTATCATTAACTATTACTTTTGTTGGCAATGTTATATGGAATAGTAATCGAACCATTAACCAATTGATTGCATGTATAAAATTGAGAATATATGCCGAGAAATTACTACTGGTCAAATTACTATTTTAGTAATTTCTCTGTTTTTCTATACATAAAATAAGTCTTATATTGGGTAAACATTTGCATGGTCCAGTAATTTCTACCTCTGAGGCAACTGGCGATGTTCATTTCTTTTCCATGGTCTTCTGCCACTACATTGCCCACTATGTTAATTTTTAGATTTTTGTAATGAAACTTAGAGTAACAATTCTGATTTTATTTTGTATATGTAATTATACCTTGCCACAGTTAAGCAATTTGCTCTAACTGAAATGCAGAGCGTGGGGAGAAAAGGGGCAACAATGGAGAGAGCTCTTAAATATTGATACAGACTGTTAAATTTAGAAGAGAAGAACTTGTTGAGGCAGTGTTTGGAATTTCAAGAAAGGAGCTTAAAGAAAAATGGGTGGAGTTATAGTATACAAACTAATTTGGAAAATAGTGGTCTGGGAGAAATTTGGAGGAGGGAAAATAATGTTAAGGGTTTTTGGAAAGAAGCTAGGCGGAGGTTTGAAGATATAGAGATACAAAATTCATTTAGTAACATTGGGAAGAAAAGTTCCTTGGAATCATATATATTAATAAAAAATGTATGGGCTAGAGAACAGTATGTGGATAATTCAAATAAGGAACAAAGAGAAAGTATAGCCTGGGTACGAGCAGGTGTATGGAGACTAATAGGTATGAGAAATGGGTTCCCACAGAACCAGTGTCCAATATGTGGGGAAAGAGAAGATTTAGAACATATCGTAGTTGATTGTAATGGTACACAGCAATGGAAAATGGTTCAAACTGGACAGAAAAGTAGCCATAAGCAAGTTTTTAACAAGGATAGTAAAAAGGGAGGAGAGTACCTGTCCAAAGTAAAAAATAAATGGTTATGGACAATAAAAAGAAATGTAAATTAGTTTCATCATGAGATGTTAAGATATGTAATTATATTATCATTATTATAAAATTAGTATTATTAGATTATTATTTTGGTATTACTACTATTATATTATTATTATTATTACTATTATCATTTTCATGTTATAATTAAAGAAAGTAATATGGGTAGAATATGGCAAGATAACAGCTTGGCCTGATGTATAGCCATATTCTAAGGAAGATTGCTAGCACAAATAAATAAATAAAAAAAGAGAAAAAATAAATAAATAAATTCTACCTTCAAAATTTTATTGAGATTATTTAGGTACCGTGAACAAATTGACGATTCTGAATAGGAGTGTGAAGAAATAGAATCACAGATAGCATTTATGAAAATGTTGAACGATTTTGAGCTATTTGAACATATCACAGGTACCAGACATGAGAAACCTGAAATGCAAACTTATAAATGAAATCAAAAGCAAATGTGTCAGAAGCTTGAGAATTGCATTATCTAAAAATCAGCTTAAAAACAAAATTAACAATATGAAAAGCGGACGAAAACAAAAAATCTGATGTGTTACACTCACATGACTTTCTCTACTCTTGTACAACCTATTTTTACAAACGCTTATTCTCCATATGCTTCATGTTAATTGAGATATCGAGATGTTAATCTTATTGCTAATTTTCTTGTAGATGCAAGGGGAATTGCTAGCTTTTAAGCGTTTAAGAGCTGGTTGCTATGTGCAGCATTCCATTCTCTTTGCATTACCAGGACAAAAAAATGAATAACGAATTTGAGAAAAAGTATAAGTATTGGAAAATTTAAGGGAATAACAAGCAATATCTCTTAAATGGTACACTCAAGAAAAAAAAGTATATGACATAAATTGTGTATTTTAACGCGATCTATATTTTTTGAGCAATAAGATTTTATCTATCTCTTATGGTTTACCAGCTATGCTAAAGTCGTTCACAATGAAGAATAGAATACTTTTGGAGACATTCCCAGAAAATTCGAGATATACATTTCATTTGTCATTAAAATATCTTAAATATATGATATTTTAATCAAAATCGTTAGAGCCTTTTTTGAGAAAATTAAAATTTTTGAAAAATGTTCCATGTAAAGGGTAGTCTGGGGAGCGGTGATTTTCTTGAAAACCTTCATGTCGCATCCTTGGAAGATACTGAACCTAAATACCGGGGTGTTTATCCGACTGTTCGTTTCTGAGTTATGCTGTTCACACACACACACACACATACACACACACACACAGACAGACACAGACACACACACGGACATGTTTCCAAAAATGCTTTTTTTTGGATACAGGGGGTCTCAAAACATATATTTCCGGTGAAATCTCGATATCGAATTTTTGGGTGGAATACAATACTTCCCCTACTTACTATACGTAGTAGAGAAAGTAAAAATGATATTAAGAGGATTGAAACAGAAATATGAAATTTAAACACTGGAAAGAAATGTTACTCGGACTGATGAATAGAACCACAAAACTTTAAATAACCAATTATCAGGTAAGAACTGTTGTAACACTATGACTAGCCTTAAATTCTATTGTTTAAATTTATATAAACACTTTTTACAAGTAACAGCAAGATTTGGGTCATAGCCTTCAGAGACTGGTGGTGCAATTGAGAACAGCGAAGTCAGCAATTCGGGCTCTACAACAAGGTGGATCCAAGGCGTCCCTACCGAAGAAGAGGAAAGCCGACCGAAGACACGAGGAAGCTTTCAAATCAAGAATTATAGCGAATGGTGTTATAAAAACAGTTAGAAGTGCTGAAGTTAAAGAAAGAGAAAATTGTTGTGGGAAAGAAGTAGGCAAGAACTGGACATAGGTAGCTTTAGTAATTTCATTGGAATGAGATAATACGATTATGTATAATACAACCTGGATTGTTCAGAATCAAACCAGTGCATTAGATTATTTGAATTTTAATCGTTATAGTAGGCATTTATTTTAATTATTAGTATATATGTATGTATATTTTGTGGAAAATCGAGTATTTGAAATTGTTGGGTTTTCGTGAAAAAATCTGTTCCTTAAGGCAGATTAACTGATCATTTTGGTCAAAATGTTGCATTTTTGTTCCTGATATCATTAATATTTTAAACGTTCTGTTTATTACTTTCTCTACTACGTATAGCAAGTAGGGGAAGTATTGTATTTCACTCAAAAATTCGATACCGAGATTTCACCGGAAATACATGTTTTGAGCTCCCCTGAATACAAAAAAAGCATTTTTGGAAACATGTCCGTGTGTGTGTGTCTGTGTGTCTGTCTGTGCCTGTCTGTCGGTCTGTCTGTCTGTCTGTCGGTCTGTCTGTGTGTGTGTTTGTCTGTGAACAGCATAACTCAGAAACGAACAGTCGGATAAACACCAAACTTGGTATTTAGGTTCAGTATTTTCTAGGGATGCGACACAAAGGTTTTCAAGAAAATCCCCCCACACAAGGATAGCCTTTACATGGAACATTTTTCGGAAATTTTAATTTTCTCAAAAACAGCTCTAACGATTTTGATTAAAATATCATATGTTTAAGATATTTTCATGACAAATAAAACTTATATCTTGAATTTTCTGGGAATGTCTCCAAAAGTGTTCTTCATTGTGAACGACTTTTGCATAAACGGTAAACCACAAGAGATAGAGAAAATTTTACTACACAAAAAATCTGATGTGTTACACTCACATGACTTTCTCTACTCTTGTACAATCTAATTTTACAAACGCCTATTCTCCATATGCTTCATGTTAATCGAGATATCGAGATGTCAATCTTATTGGTAATTTTCTTGTAGATGCAAGGGAAATATGGTAGCTTTTAAGCGATAGTCAAATATTTTAACGCTGGTTGCTATGTGGCGCATTCCATTCTCTTTAAATGTCCAGGACATAAAAAAAATGAATAACGGATTTGAGAAAAAAGTATAAGTATTGGAAAATTTAAGGAAATAACAAGCATCATCTCGAAAACGGTTCACTCAACAAAAGAAATGTATATGATATAAGTTGTGTATTTTAACGCGATCTACATTGTTTGTATAGTAAAATTTTGTCTATCTCTTATGGTTTACCAGTTATGCAAAAGTCGTTCACAATGAAGAATACTTTTGGAGACATTCCCAGAAAATTC
Source organism: Deroplatys truncata (assembly GCA_030765065.1). Taxonomy (NCBI): domain Eukaryota; kingdom Metazoa; phylum Arthropoda; class Insecta; order Mantodea; family Mantidae; genus Deroplatys; species Deroplatys truncata. Next base: position 75,235,970 of record CM060982.1, on the reverse strand, counting down.
GAGATATACATTTCATTTCCCATGACATTATCTTAAACATATGATATTTTCATCAAAATCGTTAGAGCCATTTTTGAGAAAATTAAAATTTTCGAAAAATCTTCCATGTAAAGGGTAGTCTGGGGTGGGGGGATTTTCTTGAAAACCTTCGTGTCGCATCTCTGGAAGATACTGAACCTAAATACCAAGTTTGGTGCTTATCCGACTGTTCGTTTTTGAGTTATGCTGTTCACAGACACACAGACACACACACACACAGACACACACACAGACACACACACACACAGACACACACACGGACATGTTTCCAAAAATGCTTTTTTTGGATTCAGGAGGTCTCAAAACATGTATTTCCGGCGAAATCTCGGTATCGAATTTTTGGGTGGAATGCAATACTTCCCCTACTTACTTTACGTAGTAAAGAAAGTAAAAATATACATCGCGTTAAAATACACAATTTATGTCATATACATTTTTTTTGTTGAGTGAACCATTTTCGAGATATTGCTTGTTATTCTCTTAAATTTTTCAATACTTATTTTCTTAAAAGGGAATTGGTTATTCATTTTTACTTTCTCTACTACGTATAGTAAGTAGGGGAAGTATTGCATTCCACCCAAAAATTCGATACCGAGATTTCACCGGAAATACATGTTTTGAGACCTCCTGAATCCAAAAAAAGCATTTTTGGAAACATGTCCGTGTGTGTGTCTGTGTGTGTGTGTGTGTCTGTGTGTGTGTGTGTGTGTCTGTGTGTGTGTCTGTGTGTGTGTGTGTGTCTGTGAACAGCATAACTCAAAAACGAACAGTCGGAGACGCACCAAACTTGGTATTTAGGTTCAGTATCTTCCAGAGATGCGACACGAAGGTTTTCAAGAAAATCCCCCCACCCCAGACTACCCTTTACATGGAAGATTTTTCGAAAATTTTAATTTTCTCAAAAATGGCTCTAACGATTTTGATGAAAATATCATATGTTTAAGATAATGTCATGAGAAATGAAATGTATATCTCCAATTTTCTGGGAATGTCTCCAAAAGTATTCTTCATTGTGAACGACTTTTGCATAACTGGTAAACCATAAGAGATAGACAAAATTTTACTACACAAAAAATGTAGATCGCGTTAAAATACACAACTTATGTCATATACATTTCTTTTGTTGAGTGAACCGTTTTCGAGATATTGCTTGTTATTTCCTTAAATTTTCCAATACTTATACTTTTTCTCAAATTCGTTATTCATTTTTTTTATGTCCTGGACATGCAAAGAGAATGGAATGCGCCACATAGCAACCAGCGTTAAAATATTTGACTATCGCTTAAAAGCTACCATATTCCCCTTGCTTCTACAAGAAAATTAGCAATAAGTTTGACATCTCGATATCTCGTTTAACATGAAGCATATGGAGAATAGGCGTTTGTAAAATTAGATTGTACAAGAGTAGAGAAAGTCATGTGAGTGTAACACATCAGATTTTTTTGTCTTGGATATGCAAAGAGTATTAATCTGTGGGAAAGGGAATGGTGCTGCAACTAGCAACCAGCTGTTAAGAGATATGTTTTTGCTTAAAGGCTACGTATTTCTATATTGCCCTTGTAAATATATATTCCCCTTACATCTACAAGAAAATTAGCAATAAGATAGAGTCTCCAAAGTTTTATCTCGATTAACATGAAGTAGATGGAGAATAAGCGTTTGTAAAAATAGTTTGTACAAGAGTAGAGAAAGTTATGTGAGTGTAACAGATCAGATTTTTTTTTAAAAAGGAATGGATGTAATTGCCCGGGGAGATGTATTATGTGTGATGAATTGGGTAGTACTTTTCATTGTCTAATAGTATGTGATAAGGTTAAAAGGTGGAGAGAGGTTATATGGAATAAAAAATGGGACAAGCTAAACAAAGAAGCAGTAGCATTAAGAATGTTGGGAAGCACAAAGGTAGAAACAATTAAAATGATGGGGACATTTTTAGGCAACACAAGGGATAAGTGTATAAGGAACTTAAGAAAGGTACAGCGGAATGGGCACAGTTTGGAAAGTGGCGAGATGGTATAGTAGCTTTATCCTATATATACAGCCTAGGAGCTAAATATGAGGTAGCTAGAAAACTGGAGCACTAGATTTAAGTTTTATATGTAATTTTTATCTGTATTATTGTAATAATGATGCAATAAATATTACATTACAATACCAATTTTGGTTTTTAACTGACTTTTCATTTTTAAGTTACGCTATTCAAAGTCACACACACGGACATGTTTCTAAAAATGCTTTATTTTTATAGAGGACAATTCAGAAATATATTTTCGGTGAAATCTCGGTATCGAATTTTTGGGTGGAATGCAATACTTTCCCTACTTACTATACATAGTAGAGAAAGTAATATACTATCGGAATTTAATCATAAATACATGTTTTGAGGGTCCCTGGATCCAAAACAGAAAACATTTTAAGAAAATGGTTCGTGTCTGTGTGTATCTGTGAACAGGAAGATTCATAAATGAAAAGTCGGTTAAACAAAAACATCCTCTAGTTTCCTCCTAGGATTCACACAAAGATTTTGAAGAATATCCTCCCACCCCAGATTACCCTTTGCATGGAACACTACTCGAAAATTTTATTATTTAAAAATTGCAATAACGAATTTCATTAAAATACCATGTATTAAACATATTTACATGACAAATAAAACGTTTATCTTGAAATAGCTTGTGAAGTCATTTTCATTTGGTGGGAATTTTATATAATGTTGTTTAACTGGTACATGTTAAGCGATAGACGAATATATTTTTAATATATGGTATTTGAATCAAAATCATTAGAGCCATTTTGTTAGAAAATCAAAAATTTTAAAGAATGTTCTATGTAAAGGCAAGTTTGGGGTGGGGGATTTTGCTGAAAAAAGTATTTTTGGAAACATGTCCGTGTATGTGTCTGTCTGTGTGTATATGTGTGTGTGACTGTGATCAGCATAACTCAGAAACGAACAGTCGGATAAACACTAAACTTGGTATTTAGGTTCAGTATCTTCCAGAGATGCGACACGAAGGTTTTCAAGAAAATTCCCCCACCCCAGATTACACTTTACATGGAACATTTTTCGAAAATTTTAATTTTCTCAAAAACGGCTATAACGATTTAATTAAAATATCATACGTTTAAGATATTTTCATGACAAATGAAATGTATATCTCGAATTTTCTGGGAATGTCTCCAAAAGTATTCTTCATTGTGAACGACTTTTGCATAACTGATATACCATAAGAGATAGACAAAATTTTACTACATAAAAAAGTAGATCGCGTTAAAATACACAATTTATGTCCTATACATTTCTTTGTTGATTGAACCGTTTTCGAGATATTACTGGTTATTCCCTTAAATTTTCCAATAGTTATACTTTTTCTCAAATGGGAATGCGTTATTCATTTTTTTTTTACCTACTGGAAATACAAAGAGAATGGAATGCGCCACATAGCAACCAGCTCTTAAAACATTTGTCTATCGCTTAAAGCCTACCAATTCCCCTTGCATCTACAAGAAAATTAGCAATAAGATTAACATCTCGATTAACATGAAGCATATGGAGAATAAGCGTTTGTAAAAATAGTTTGTACAAGAGTAGAGAAAGTCATGTGAATGTAACACATCAGATTTTTTTGTCTTTGATATGCAAAGAGTATTAATCTGTGGCAAAGGGAATGGTGCTGCACCTAGCAACCAGCTATTAAGAGATATGTATATGCTTAAAGGCTACTGTATTTCTATATTGCCCTTGTAAATATATATTCCCCTTACATCTACAAGAAAATTAGCAATAAGATAGAGTCTGCAAATGTTTATCTCGATTAACATGAAGTAGATGGAGAATAAGCGTTTGTAAAAATAGTTTGTACAAGAGTAGAGAAAGTCATGTGAGTGTAACACATCAGATTTTTTTTATGTACTACTTATATATGTTGACCAATTTAAAGTATTTTTAATATTTTTACTTTCTCTACTACGTATAGTAAGTAGGGGAAGTATTGTATTTCATCCAAAAATTCGATACCAAGATTTCACCGAAAATACATGTTTTGAGAACCCCTGAATCCAAAAAATTATTTTTGAAAACATGTCCGTGTGTGTGTCTGTATGTCTGTGTGTCTGCGAACAGCATAACTCAGAAACGAACAGTCCGATAAACACCAAACTTGGTATTTAGGTTCAGTATCTTCCAGAGATGTGACACGAAGGTTTTCAAGAAAATTCCCCCACCCCAGATTACACTTTACATGAAACATTTTTCGAAAATTTTATTTTTCTTAAAAATGGCTCTAACGATTTTTATTAAAATATCATATGTTTAAGATATTTCCATGACAAATGAAATGTATATCTTGAATTTTCTGGGAATGTCTCCAAAAGTATTCTATTCTTCATTGTGAACGACTTTTGCATAGCTGGTAAACCATAAGAGATAGATAAAATCTTATTGCTCAAAAAATGTAGATCGCGTTAAAATACACAATTTATGTCATATACATTTTTTGTTGTTGAGTGAACCATTTTCGAGATATTGCTTGTTATTCCCTTAAATTTTACTATACTTATACTTTTGCTCAAATGGGAATTCGTTATTCTTTTATTTTGTCCTGATTATGCAAAGAGAATGGAATACTCGACATAGCAACCAACACTTAAAACATTCGAATATAACTTAAAGCCTACCATATTCCCCTTGCACCTACAAGAAAATTAGCAATAAGATTAACATCTCGATATCTCGATTAACATGAAGCATATGGAGAATAAGCGTTTGTAAAAATAGTTTGTACAAGAGTAGAGAAAGTCATGTGAGTGTAACACATCAGATGTTTTCAAACATATCAGCGCGCTAGGCATTTAAGAAACTATGATGTGATACACTCACCTGACTTTCTATATCCTCTATCATTTATTAGTACGTATACATACTTTTCTTACTACTAAAAGCTTTTTTTTCTATCTTTTATTCTAAATAAACCTTTGCAAAAATAGCTACATTACATATTTCGTTATGCTTACAAAGAGAACAGCGATATTAAATGTTACGTACTGGACGTTATATACTGGCCTTAAAATTCCATACTGTTTCCATTCAATCGAGAGAAAAGACTGAAAATCGCTGGTAAAGAATGACCAAGTATTGAAAAAAAATCTGATGTGTTACACTCACAAGACTTTCTCTACTCTTGTACAAACTATTTTTACAAACGCTTATTCTACATATGCTTCATGTTAATCGAGATGTTAATCTTATTGCTAATTTTCTTGTAGATGCAAAGGGAATTGGTAGGCTTTAAGCGATAGTCAAATGTTTTAAGAGCTGGTTGCTATGTGCAGCATTGCATTCTCTTTGCATTACCAGGACAAAAAAATGAATAACGAATTTGAGAAAAAGTATAAGTATTGGAAAATTTAAGGGAATAACAAGCAATATCTCTTAAATGGTTCACTCAAGAAAAAAAAGTATATGACATAAATTGTGTATTTTAACGCGATCTACATTTTTTGAGCAATAAGATTTTATCTATCTCTTATGGTTTACCAGCTATGCAAAAGTCGTTCACAATGAAGAATAGAATACTTTTGGAGACATTCCCAGAAAATTCGAGATATACATTTCATTTGTCATGAAAATATCTTAAACATATGATATTTTAATTAAAATTGTTAGAGCCATTTTTGAGAAAATTAAAATTTTCGAAAAATGTTCTATGTAAAGGGTAATCTGGGGTGGGGGGATTTTCTTGAAAACCTTCGTGTCGCATCTCTGAAAGATACTGAACGTAAATACAAGTTTGGTGTTTATCCGACTGTTCGTTTCTGAATTATGCTGTTCAGACACACAGACGCACACACACACAGACATACACACGGACATGTTTCCAAAAATGCTTTTTTTGGATTCAGGGAGTCTCAAAACATATTTCCGGTGAAATCTTGGTATCGAATTGTTGGGTGGAATACAATACTTCCCCTACTTACTATACGTAGTAGACAAAGTAAAAATGGCATATTTTGTACACTATTGAATGCGCCATTTCTAGTTTCGTCATGGTGTCCCATAAAATGTTGTGGTATCCATCTGAGTTCTGTCTCTCAAAACGGTATAGAGACTTATAATTATGTATTAAGGTATCCCTTCTTGCTTCATGCACTTTTCTTCGTCTTAACGTTCGGATGTATTCGACCATAACCTATTTTCTCTTGGCACGCGTCCGATCTTCAGTCACCTATGAAAGTTACTTAACGGTTCCGAGAAAATGCTCTAAACTAAATAAAGAATAAACGTTTGATAAATACTTAATGCCTAGTCATTACTCTAACAGAGTAACGAGGCATTACTCATTATTAACCAAAATACATTATTATACATAAATCAAGCAATAACTACATCAAAGTTTCAAATAAGAACTAATTTCTCGCTTTTATACAACTCGCCCATTATGCCGATACAAATTACTATACATGTTACACTTATTCCAACTACTAATATGGTGTTGCGAATAGGGATATTTGTGGTACTTCAATTAATTCTGGCAACATTTTGTTTTAAAGAAGTTGTAGGAGACGTGTACAAAAAGAGAGGGACAATGAAATAATGTATCACAACAGTAATTTCAGAAAACAAAATAGAGAATAGAAACATTAAAATTGTTATCAATATGATTATTCTCAACATAACTGGCGGTTGTGACAGGGCATTAAAGTGATTTTAAGAGGCAATTGATAACCCATAAGGCTTTGAACAGACCGAGCTAAAAAGACAAAAAATAAATAAACAAAATCTGATGTGTTACACTCACATGACTTTCTCTACTCTTGTACAAACTATTTTTACAAACTCTTATTCTCCATCTATTTCATATTAATCGAGATAAACATTTGCAGAAAGAGAATTACATTTTACACATAGCGACCAGTTCTAAAAATATTTGACTATCGCTTAAGGCGTACTATGTTCCCCTTGTTTTGTATTTGCAGGCGCTGTATAGAAATACGGTAGCCTTTAAGCATAGACAAATATCCTAATAGCTGGTTGCTAGGTGCAGCACCATTCTCTTTGCCACAGATTAATACTCTTTGCATATCCAAGACAAAAAATGAATAACGAATTCCCATTTGAGAAAATAACTATTGAAAAATTTAAGGGAATAACAAACAATATCTCGAAAATGGTTCGCTCAACAAAAAAGTGTATATGACATAAATTGTGTATTTTAACGCGATCTACATTTTTTGTGTAGTAAAAGTTTGTCTATCTCTTATGGTTTACCAGTTATGCAAAAGTTGTTCACCATGAAGAATACTTTTGCAGACATTCCCAGAAAATTCAAGATATACATTTTATTTGTCATGAAAATATCTTAAACATATGATATTTTAATCAAATTCGTTAGAGCCATTTTTGAGAAATTTAAAATTTTCGAAAATTCTTCCATGTAAAGGGTAATCAGAGGTGCGGGGATTTTCTTGAAAACTTCGTGTCGCATTTCTGGAAGATACTGAACCTAAATACCAAGTTTGGTGTTTATCCGACACACACAGACACACACACGGACATGTTTCCAAAAATGCTTTTTACTTTCTCTACTACGTATAGTAAGTAGGGGAAGTATTGCATTCCACCCAAAAATTCGATACCGAGATTTCACCGGAAATGCATGTTTTGAGACCTCCTGAATCCAAAAAAAGCATTTTTGGAAACATGTCCGTGTGTGTGTCTGTGTGTGTGTGTGTCTGTGTGTGTGTGTGTGTCTGTGTGTGTGTGTGTGTCTGTGTGTGTGTCTGTGAACAGCATAACTCAAAAACTAACAGTCGGATAAACACCAAACTTGGTATTTACGTTCAGTATCTTCCAGAGATGCGACACGAAGATTTTCAAGAAAATCCCCCCACCCCAGACTACCCTTTACATGGAACATTTTTCGAAAATTTTAATTTTCTCAAAAATGGCTCTAACGATTTTGATGAAAATATCATATGTTTAAGATAATGTCATGAGAAATGCAATGTATATCTCGAAATTTCTGGGAATGTCTCCAAAAGTATTCTTCATTATGAACGACTTTTGCATAACTGGTAAACCATAAGAGATAGACAAAATTGTACTACACAAAAAATGTAGATCGCGTTAAAATACACAACTTATATCATATACATTTTTTTTGTTGAGTGAACCGTTTTCGAGATATTGCTTGTTATTTCCTTAAATTATCCAATACTTATACTTTTTCTCAAATTCGTTATTCATTACTTTCTCTACTACGTATAGTAAGTAGGGGAAGTATTGCATTCCACCCAAAAATTCGATACCGAGATTTCACCGGAAATACACGTTTTGAGACCTCCTGAATCCAAAAAAAGCATTTTTAGAAACATGTCCGTGTGTGTGTCTGTGTGTGTGTGTGTGTGTGTGTCTGTGTGTGTGTCTGTGTGTGTGTGTCTGTGTGTGTGTGTCTGTGAACAGCATAACTCAAAAACGAACAATCGGATAAGCACCAAACTTGGTATTTAGGTTCAGTATCTTCCAGAGATGCGACACGAAGGTTTTCAAGAAAATCCCCCCACTCCAGACTACCCTTTACATGGAACATTTTTCGAAAATTTTAATTTTCTCAAAAACGGCTCTAACGATTTTGATTAAAATATCATATATTTAAGATATTGTCATGACAAATAAAATGTATATCTCGAATTTTCTGGGAATGTCTCCAAAAGTATTCTTCATTATGAACGACTTTTTCATAACTGGTAAACCATAAGAGATAGACAAAATTTTACTACACGCAAAATGTAGATCGCGTTAAAATACACAATTTATGTCATATACATTTCTTTTGTTGAGTGAACCGTTTGCGAGATATTGCTTGTTATTCCCTTAAATTTTCCAATACTTATACTTTTTCTCAAATTCGTTATTCATTTTTTTATGTTCTGGACATGCAAAGAGAATGGAATGCCCCACATAGCAGCCAGCGTTAAAATATTTGACTATCGCTTAAAAGCTACCATATTCCCCTTGCATCTACAAGAAAATTATCAATAAGATTGACATCTCGATATCTCGATTAACATGAAGCATATGGAGAATAGGCGTTTGTAAAATTAGGTTGTACAAGAGTAGAGAAAGTTATGTGAGTGTAACACATCAGATTTTTTTATGTCCTGGACATGCAAAGAGAATGGAATGCGCCACATAGCAACCAGCGTTAAAATATTTGACTATCGCTTAAGAGCTACCATATTCCCCTTGCATCTACAAGAAAATTACCAATAAGATTAACATCTCGATATCTCGATTAACATGAAGCATATGGAGAATAGGCGTTTGTAAAAATAGTTTGTACAAGAGTAGAGAAAGTCATGTGAGTGTAACACATCAGATTTTTTTTTTATGTCCTGGACATGCAAAGAGAATGGAATGCGCCACATAGCAACCAGCGATAAAATATTTGACTATCGCTTAAAAGCTACCATATTCCCCTCGCATCTACAAGAAAATTACAAATAAGATTGACATCTCGATATCTCGATTAATATGAAGCATATGGAGAATGGGCGTTTGTAAAAATAGATTGTACAAGAGTAGAGAAAGTCATGTGAGTGTAACACATCAGATTTTATTTTGGATTCAGGGGGTCTCAAAACATATATTTTCGGTGAAATCTCGGTATCGAATTTTTGGGTGGAATGCAATACTTCCCCTACTTACTATACGTAGTAGAGAAAGTAATAAGAATAATAAAAGCAACATTCACCCGACAGTTAAATAGCCTTAAAACAGAAGTTAGTGAAGATAGTATTGAAAATGAGGAAAAAAGGAAAGGGTCTCTTTCTGTCCATCACGAAAGAAGAATGAAGAGCTCGTGAAACTAAACGGTAAGGTCCTGAATTTGAAGATAGACGGCGGTTCAGAGGATTTGGACGACGAAAGCAGGCTTACCGAGGAATATCAACTTCAGTTCCTGGAAATGGAAGTGAGAGTAGAAGGAACCCTTACTTCACGGTGGTTCCATAAGATACCATTGGTCATCCTCCGTGGCGTAGTGGTTACCATGCTAGCCTCTAGTTCCCGAGGTCGCGGGCTCAAACACGGCGGAGGGGATGGATTTTTTCGGCCGAAAAATTCTTAGCATGGCTTACTTCGGAAGGGAAGTAAAGCCGGTGGTCCCCTGTCGTAGATTTACGGCACGTAAAAGAACCTCAAGCCGGATAAAGAGGCCTCTGACAATATTACCAGCCTTTCATGCCCAATGAAGAATGGGACGCTAACGACCATAGTGGTTAAAGAGCGTCCATAAATGAAAATGAATTTAATTTAAGATACCATTATCACCACCAACAGTGTTGATTTCGTAAGAGAAAATTCAAGCTGCCGAAGTTGCAACTCAGAAAATTCGATGGTGATGTGAATGAGTGTTACAATTCTCAGGCCAATTCGAGAAAAGAGGTAAAGATCCGGAAATTGCGGGAGGATAAGTTTCAGTATTTGATAAAGTCTACAGCAAAAGGATCTCGTGCTAGAGAAGTTATAGAAAGCTACCCTCCTACAGCTGAAAATTATGTAAAAGTCATAGAGTCTACGAAAGGTAGGTTTGATAGGGAAGAAGTGTTAGTGGAAGTTTACGTGAGAGAATTGTTATCTCTGATATTAAAGAATGCTTCCATTACCAGTGCTACAAAGTCAGTAACTGGTCTTTATGATAATCTAGAATCTTACATCAGGTAACTTGAAACATTGGGTGTTACCACTGATAAATGTAAAATAAAATAAATTGAGCTATTATTTATGAATACTCTTCAAATATTATGGTCCGCATCCCATTCTATATTTGGCATGAAAGACTGGAAATTTTGCTCAAAGGTCTGTTTATCAGGCTTGAGATTCTTTTAGGTGCCGTAAATCTACGACATGGAACCACCGGCTTTACGAGACCATGCTAAGGATTTTTACGCCCGAAAATGTCCACCGCCCTCCACCGGTTTGAACCCGCGACCTCGGGAAACTAGTAGAGTAGAGGATAAACGAATACCTTGCATTTTTTACTTTCTCTACTACGTATAGTAAATAGGGGAAGTATTGCATTCCACCCAAAAATTCGATATCGAAATTTCACCGGAAATACTTGTTCTGAGGCCCCCTGAAACAAAAAATATCATTTTTACATTAAGGTCCGTATGTGTCTGTGAACAGCATAACTCAAAAATGAAAAGTCGGATAAATGCCAAACTTGATATTTAGGATTAGTATCTTTCAAAGATGCGACACGAAGATTTTCAAGAAAATCCCCCCCCCAGCCCAGACTACCGTTTACATGGCAAATTTGTCGAAACTTTTGATTTTCTCAAAAATGGCTCTAACAATTTTGATTAAAGTATTATATGTTTAAGATATTTTCATGGCAAATGAAATATATATGATGAATTTTCTGGGAATGCCCCAAAAAGTCCTCTTCATTCTGAATGACTTTTGTATAACTGATAAACCGCGAGAGATAGAAAAATTTTACTACACGAAAAAAAAATGTAAATTCCGTTAAAACACACAGTTTGTCTACAGTTTTTTTGATACTGGTATACGTTACCGCTCGTCAGTAGCGGCGGATCGACGCGCCATTTCTCCTCTGGACAATGCTAAGGCTGCAAAACAATTATTGAATATGTTACACTTATCTTTCCTTATAAAAGATGTTAGAAATGATGCACTTCAGTCACTATACAAGCGTGGCACCATTTGAGAGAATTTTAAACACTGGCTGAATTTCTGAATCCGAAATATAGGATAACACACGCCGAGTACTTTCTTCAAGTATTCCCCACTTTATCTTCAAGTATTCCCCACAGATAACAATCACATGAATTTAGAACTGGAGAGCGAGTTAATTATTCATCAAAAACGTGTTTTAATGCGAGGCAACTATTTGCTTTGACTTATTTGCACTACAGCTCCTTTCAGGCCTAATTTTTACTCGGTTAGAACTGTTGGCTGTCTGTGTTTCTTTTTCTCAATCTGTTTCAAATGTTCTAGCAACTTAGTGAACTTGTTAGGAAGGGTGACACCAGGTAATTTCTGTGTAAATGCAAGCCTACAGTCCACATGTAACTGTGTTGGAGCAAAACTTAACACAATAAACATACTCTGCTCTGTAGTATACAACATAACTACACACAGCTTCACATAATGTTACTCTGCCATGTCAAACAATGTTAGGCTGAATTATAAAAGCTCAGTAGAGGACACGAATCAGACCCGGCGGCCCATTTGCCTCATTCAAGATTAAACCAGTGTATGTAACTATAGATAAACATCGATGGTATGATAGTGTTTTCCTTTACTACTATATGTGAATGTTTCAGACAGGGGAAGCAATGCCGATGCCAGTACCTGCAAGTTACAATGATATCACACAAGACAAAGAAATAAGAGACCACGTTGGGCTTGTATGGTACGACAGAACGTTCTATGCGCCAGAATCCTGGAGAGACAACTCCGTGGTGTGGCTGCGATTTGGGAGCGTTCACTATGCCGCCCAAGTGGTACGTATAATTATCTTCTGTCCAGTCTCAGATTTTACATTAAGTAGGTATAACACACTATACAACCAAAATTATAAAGCTTGCACATTTTCCTTTTATACCACATACCTTGAGGCAGTATTTTTAACACTTAAATAATTTCAGTCTAATTATATAATATGTAAATTCAATAATAGCCAGCTTTGAAGCAATATGTGTATGTAATAATTTGTAAAATGTATGTAACAGTCATTACATATGTTTATATTATTGTATCCATGTGTAATAATGTTATGTGAATATATTACGTAATTTAATAATGTAGGAACTGTGAGAATAATAAGTTAAACGTTGCTAACAATGTTGTAACCTTGAGGCAATAATGAGTTTGAGAGTTTAAATGCTATTTGTGATTCTTGGGAGCATTAATGTAATTTTAATGACAGTTTATTAAAAATAGCCAATCAACAACCAGAAAAAGCTTTAGTTAAATGCAGGTATTCTATTGGAGTAAAAATAGCCAATCAAAGAATTGAAATACAGAAATTTACAAGTTTAGACGGTTGAAATCTAGTCAGTTGCCTGCAGACAGTGATAGTAACCGGATGCAAGATGCGTCCTCGAGAGATTTAATATGTATTCATGTGAAACGAAAAATAGTATATTATGTTAAAATGTGCAAGTATTTAATAAAAAGAATCTCACAACTCTCTATATCAGCGAAGTGCTATTTAATTTGTGTCAAGGATTAATAAAAAGGAGTGAATTAAAACTTAAAATCTGCGTAAGCCTACATTCTTGTCGCATCATGCCCTGCCAAGACATCCGTGTCTCTAACAAACAAATACTGAGACAGCCGAGGCAAACATAAATATTAAATATTTAAACAAACAGTTTAATTACAAAGTTAATATTTTTTAAACTTGGGGTAAAGGCCACCTGAAAATACATTTGGGGCGAAGGCTACCGGAAACTGTTTACTATACGTGCGGTTGCAAACTACTTCAAGTTTGGTTCCCCAACAGTTGAAATATAATACAACTCCTCCAATACATCATCTTCAAACTGACTTTCCATACGTAGCAGCAACAACTTATTCAAATTGGCTGCCAAAACGTGGAGCTAAATAAATAAACAACTCAATACAAACTACTTTAAATTGACGCCTAAAGTGTGGTGCAAACAACGTAAAGAACAATTCTATTTCAACCTATGTTAGGTAGTGGTAGTGTATATCGACTCTTTGATATATTTAACCTGAAATACATATTGTTATGTCTATTGAAGCCCCCCGCTCAAAAGCATTTTTAGAGAAAAGTGTGCGCGCGAGTATGTGTGTGTATGTGTGTGTGTTTGTGTACAGCATATCTCAAAAACGAAATTTTGGATAAATACCAAAAATGTTAAATAAGTCTAGCAATCTTCCAATGATGTGAAACAAAAATTTTAAAGAAAATCTTCCCAAACTGTCCTTTACAAGGAAAATATTTTGTTATTTTATTAAAATTTCCTCTAACTTTTTGATTGACAATAATATGGTAAGATATGTAAATTACTAATAAAATGTACAGGATGTGACCATATTCCCTTTACAGACTTTGAGAACTAGTAGTGGGGACCAAGACGGTTAACTTTAGCAGGAACTCATCTCCGGAAATATACAGTTTTCCCGCTTCACGCAAAATTCTACCACAAAACACATTGCTCTCTCCGACTCCTGCTGCCTGTCGTCTGGACCTACCTACAAGAAGGGCTCGATGTGACGACCACCGATTTCAATATAGATGCGTACCTCCAAACCATGATCTAGTATACTCTATCACCAATTCCTAATCCTCCAAATCAAGGATTAAATGTGACCCCACAGTTCAAGCGGGATCAAGTCGGGAGAACGTGCAGGCCAAGCAATTGAGCCACCACGACCTATCCACCGTTGCCCAAATCGTTGGTCCAAATGACGTCGAACCGCAAGTGCAAAATGAGCTGGTGCGCCGTCGTGCTGGATCTCATACCTAGTGAGTGGCGCCGAAAAAGCGTGTGTGATGATTTTGCGTGTAGTGGAAAAACGGTAGTTTTCGGACACAAATCCCTATGCTAAACTTAATCGTCTTGGTCTTCACTACAAATCCTCAAAGTCTGTAAAGGGAATTTAGACGCACCCAGTATATCTTGAATCTTTTGTGAATAGCTATAAAGTTCTCTTCATTCGGTATGATTTTTAATAACTATAAATAACTAGGAAACTATAGGTGATAAACAAGAGCTTACTACCCGAAAATTCTGATGTGTTACACTCACATGACTTTCTCTACCCTTGTACAACTATTTTTACAAACGCTTATTCTCCATATGCTTCATGTTAATCGAGACATCGAGATGTTAATCTTATTGCTAATTTTCTTGTAGATGAAAGGGGAATTGGTAAGCTTTAAGCGATAGTCAAATATTTTAAGAGTTGGTTGCTATGTGGAGTATTCCATTCTCTTTGCATTACCAGGACAAAAAAAATGAATAACGAATTTGAGAAAAAGTACAAGTATTGGAAAATGTAAGGGAATAACAAGCAATATCTCGAAAATGGTTCACCCAACAAAAAAAAGTATATGACATAAATTGTGTATTTTAACGGGATCTACATTTTTTGTGTAGTAAAATTTTGTCTATCTCTTATGGTTTACCAGTTTACCAAAATGTCGTTCACAATGAAGAATACTTTTGGAGACATTCCCAGAAAATTCAAGATATACATTTCATTTGTCATGAAAATATCTTAAACATGCGATATTTTAATCAAAATCGTTAGAGCCATTTTTGAGAAAATTAAAATTTTCGAAAAAAGTTCCATGTAAAGGGTAATCTGGGGTGGGGGATTTTCTTGAAAACCTTCGTGTCGCATCTCTGGAAGATACTGAACCTAAACCAAGTTTGGTGTTTATCCGACTGTTCGTTTCTGAGTTATGCTGTTCACAGACACACACACGGACATGTTTCAAAAAATGCTTTTTTTTATTCAGGGGCTCTCAAAACATGTATTTCCGGTGAAATCTTGGTATCAATTTTTTGGGTGGAATACAATACTTCCCCTACTTACTATAAGTAGTAGAGAAAGTAAAAAGGCGTAGGGAGAGTATTTGTCTTCCGCGAAGTCCACAAAGATCGTGCTTGAACCAGTTCAGTTCGAGAAAAACAGGTATATGTCTAACTACTGAACACTTAATTTCTCCGCCTTTTCCTTTTGGGGCTACTGTTCCTATAACGAAATGTATAATGAAATTTCTGCAAACCTGCATCTCATTACATGAAGTAGATAGTGATGCAGTAATTTGTATCACAAATTACTTAAATGTAAATAATGTTTGTAATATGAATATGCATTTTTATGTGACATTGATTTGAGATGTTTCTTGACTGTAATTATTGTTGATAAGTAAGTTTATAGGGCCTTACTGAAACTATCAATAATAGCGCGCAATAATGCAGAGAGGGGGGTGAGCTGTTTATCATTATTGGAAACGAGGAAGTTACGTAATGTTGGCGCGTTTTTTCCGTTGAGAAACTTCTGGAATGTTTTCTCCCTAAAGCATATGTATTCATAATTTTAATTGGATATTAAAATAGACGCTAATGTTGGCGCGTTTTATTAGCCAATTACAGCTCAGTTATAATCTTTAGGCGTATCTGGATGCAGGAGTATAAATAGGCTAGGTTAGAGGTAAAGTCAGTCAGTCGTGCAGTTCATCGAAAATCTCAATACATTATACGTCGCCTTCAGTCGCTCAGTTCATCAAAATTCTTTGTGCACTACACGTCGTCTTCAGTTCGTCAGTTCGTCAAAATATTGGTATGAGATACGTCGGCTATAGATTCACAAGTTACGAAAATCTAAAGTATTATAAAGTTAATTATACACAAAGTTGAAGTACGTGGATTAAAAGTGATCAGTAAGAAGTTATTATAACAGTTTCAGTTTGGCGAGTGTTAAGATCAATGTATAAATGTGATAGTTAACGTGTTTGACAATAAATGTGTAAAACAAATTTCTTCATCAGTGTTATATTTGGATAAAAGATTCCTTTCCGTTTACACACTCTGATTCAAGAGACATGTTCGACTGAAATAATAGCTAGCCGGAGGACAGTAAACAAAACTTAAAATTCTTTCAAACACTAATACTACCACAAATTGCTAACACTAGATGGAGCTACAAAACGAACAAATGAATGACGTCACAAGATGGCAACACGTGATGTAAACAAACATTATAAGTAAATACCGCATCAAATTGGCTACCACAACGTGGGGCCACAATAATGTTAAATAATATAACATTAATACACTCACAATAGAAAAATAAGGTTTGTAAGAATTGGAAAGGTAGAATCAGACGGCTGAAAAAGCCAATGCCAACGCCGGGATTTGAACCACAGATGTCCCGCTCTCGCACGGTTGCTCTAACCACTAAGCTACCATGGCAACATACCCGTACCACACTAAATTCCCCAACTAATTCGCATTAAAATACCGTATCGGCATGTTGCCATGGTATCTCAGTGGTTAGAGCAACCGGACGGAGACCGCAGGATCCGTGGTTCAAATCCCGGCGATAGCATTGATTTTTTCAGCCGTCCATTTCTACCTTTCCAACCTTGTCTAATACAGGGTTTGTGTAGAAGAACAATTAATTCAGTTTGTAAGAATAGTTTGTAGAAGAAGTGATATAAATGAAGCACATCATTTTGTTCCCTAAAATTGACTTTCAGGTATAACTTTAATTTAAATGTTGCGTTTTGGAATAAATAAATTTTAAGCTTTGTTTGGCATTATTGTTCAAAGAAAATTAAGTTATTAAATTACGTGTACACTGCTTATGTTTGTTGTCAGTGGGTAAACGGCCATCTTGTAGTAGCCCATGAAATAGGACATCTTCCGTTCCAAGCTGACATAACCTCTGTGGTGAAATTTGGAGCAAAGAACAGAGTCACGGTTTCCGTGGACAACATTCTACTCTCCACTTCTATACCGCAGGGATACATCTATGACCTGGCAACGTAAGTCAATCTGAAATACTCAACTACCTTTTTATGGGTGCATCTACATGAAAATGGAACAAAGTCCTACCAAAAAAATCTGATGTGTTACACTCACATGACTTTCTCTACTCTTGTACAAACTATTTTTACAAACGCTTATTCTTCATATGCTTCATGTTAATCGAGATAAACATTTGCAGAAACGATCTTTTGACATGCAAAGAGGATTACATTTTACGCATAGCGACCAGTTCTAAAAATATTTGACTATCACTTAAGGCGTACTATGTTCCCCTTGTTTTGTATTTGCAAGGGCAATATAGAAATACAGTAGCCTTTAAGCATAGACATATCTATTAATAGCTGGTTGCTGTGTGCAGCACCATTCTCTTCGCCACAGATTAATACTCTTTGCATATCCAAGACAAAAAAATGAATAACGAATTCCCATTTGTGAAAATAAGTATTGAAAAATTTAAGGGAATAACAAGCAATATCTCGAAAACGGTTCACTCAACAAAAAAGTGTATATGACATAAATTGTGTATTTTAACGCGATCTAATTTTTTTTGTAGTAAATAAAAGTTTGTCTATCTCTTATGGTTTACCAGTTATGCAAAAGTCGTTCACAATGAGGAATACTACTTTTGGAGACATTCCCAAAAAATTCGAGATATACATTTTATTTGTCATGAAAATATCTTAAACATATGATATTTTAATCAAAATCGTTAAAGCCATTTTTGAGAAAATTAAAATTTTTGAAAAATGTTCCATGTAAAGTGTAATCTGGAGTGGGAGGATTTTCGTGAAAACCTTCGTGTCGCATCTCTGGAAGATACTGAATCTAAATACCAAGTTCGTTTCTGAGTTATGCTGTTCACAGACACACATACAGACACACACATGGACATGTTTCCAAAAATGCTTTTTTGGACTCAGGGGGTCTCAAAACATGCATTTCCGGTGAAATCTCGGTATCGAATTTGTGGGTGGAATACAATACTTCCCCTACTTACTATACGTAGTAGAGAAAGTAAAAACAAATGTACTTATAATTATACACGATACCTCTAGTTTCATAAACTGTATGTTTCTTTTTAATTTATATCTGAGGCAAGAAGATGAGGTTATGTGACTTTCCAAAGATCCCTTAATACTAGGCTAAATGTCCTTTGGATTTCAAAACTGTTCTCCTCACTTTCTTCGTTTTCGGAGTTTCAAAAATGTTGCACATAATACAGTTTTTGCTTAATGTCCTTGAAGTTTTAAGAAGAACTTACTAAAAGTCACAAAGTAAACAGTATTGTAAATTATATTTTTGTAATGTTTATATTCGTTAGAATATTAACGAGTATTTCCAATCAGTGTTCTAAGAATATTCCAAAAGATTATTTTACAAAGTTAACAATTTTATCAAAAACTAAAGAAGCAACAAAAATGTTTCCCAACATTACCAGTATAATAATAATTTCGATCAAAATATATACTTAAATTTATGGAATTTTATTTCTTCACAGTTCATAGCATTTTCATTCGTTGGTCATATTATGAATTAATACATTCAAAATTGCCAGGAGTGTTACATGTGCAATGCTTGCAGTAATTTATAAAATAACTAGCTGGTTTACCCAGCGTTGCACGGTGACTTTTTAAACCTCGATTGACAATTTATTTCATTTAACCCCCAACCCCTTCGCACTCTTTACGGAATTGTTTTACGATGATCTAAAAGCTTTTAAGTGCAAATCCTCTATTTTCTCTCTTAGAACTGTAATCTCATAAAACCTCGTGAATGCAAGAAAAATATTCTAATATTCACAAAAATGGATAAAAATATGACGATCTTCGAAGTTCTGGAAATTTATAGCCTGTATCTTTCCGCGGTGAAACTGTTATCACGTAATGGTCAAGTAATGTTTGTATAATCACAGTAGATGGTTGTAGCTTTCTTTGGTTCGTAGTTATTTAATAACATATGTGCTACACAGATTTTTGAGGCAGTATTTTTAACACTTAAATAATTTCAGTCTGATTATATAATGTGTAAATTCAATAACAGCCCGCCTTGAAGCAATATGTGTATGTAATAATTTGTAAAATGTATGTAACAGTCATTGCATATGCTTATATTATTGTATCCATGTGTAATAATGTTATGTGAATTTAATAATGTAGGAGCTGTGAGATTAATAAGTTAAACGTTGCTAACAATGAGGTAACCTTGAGGCAATAATGAGTTTGAGAGTTTAAATGTTACTTGTGATTCTTGGAAGCAATAATGTAATTTTAGTGACAGTTTATAAAAATAGCCAATCCACAACCAGAAAAAGGTTTAGTTAAATGAAGGTATTCTATTGGATTAGGAATAGCCAATCAGACACTTGAAATACAGAAATTTACAAGTTTAGGCGCCAGTCTTGTCAGTTGCCTGCAAACAGTGTTCCTAACCGGACACAAGACACATCCTCGAGAGATTTAATACGTATTCGTGTTAAACGAAAAATAGTTTACGTGTTAAAAAGTGTAATTAATTAATAAAAAGAATCTCACAGCTCTCTATATCAGTGAAGTGTTATTTAAATCGTATCAAGTATTAATAAAAGGAGTGAAGTAAAATTATAATCTGTGTAAGCCTACATTCTTGTAGCACCAAAATCCTACTAAGAGAAACGTGTCTCTAACAATAATACTGACGCAGCCAAGGCAAACATAAATATATAATATTTAAAGAAACAGTAAAAATACATTTGGGGCGAAGGCTTCCGGAAACTTTTTACTATACGTGTGGTTGCAACGAATTTCAAGTTCGGCTCCCCAATAGTTGAAATACGATACAACTCCTAAAAAAAAAGCTGACATCAATATATAACGCCGGTGAATACAGTAATGGAGCTAGCGGGCGTACCCTCAGCGCCGACCGACTGGATGATTGGAGAGGTAAAAGGGGCGGCTGTCAGAGTTTTATAGTTTTTGTATCTGTAATGCATACTGTACTTTATGTATACATGCATGTATACAGCCACAACTCGAATCTGATTAAAATTTGTATCGCCCCCTGAAACATACAACCAGCACTATCGACGCACCATGCACAACTACGAGATATAACTTCAATTAGTGAACGGGGATTCCGAACACCGTGTATATTAAAATATTATGAACACTAATTCTGATTTCAGGTTTTTACATTGTTTAGCATTGTAGAATATTACTCTCGGTACACGAAGTGGTAATTTGTTATCCAACTGTTGTAAAATTCCTGAAAGAAAAGCAGACTTTCGACTGTCTCAAAAGCAATTAGACTATATCGAAGTGGAAAATTTAACTCCTGAAAGGTTTCAATAATTTAACATTTACCTGAAGAACCCGACTTTGCTAGACCACCAGACTTCTTTAGTGTTTCACAGAGATATTTGTTGTGGACAATGAAAGTCTGTATTTAATGTAGGGGAAGGTAAGTTAGTCAACTTAAGAGAATGGCAGCATGTGATACTGACAAACTGCAAACGAATGTCGTTGCGGACAAATACGTGAGTAAAAACTGTTTTGTAGAAAATATGTTTTGAGGCAGTATTTTATATCACAACACTGTGAATGCCAGAGTGATTGTAGTGTAAATTAACATTATTGTATGACAATGATTTTAGATGTTTGTTAGCCATAAGCATTGTTAGGAAATTAGTTTACACGGCCTCACTGAAACTGACAATAGAAGTGGATAACAATGAACCGATGGGGTGAGTTGTTTATCACTAAGAAGAGACAAACAAATGGGTAGCGTGCCTTTCTTTAGAAATGGAGGGAATATCTTCCCTAGAGCATATGTGTTAGTAATTGTGATTGGCTGACAAAACAGACGCTAATGTTGGCGCGATTTGGTAACCAATAGCAGTTATATTATAATGTTTAGGCATTTCGAGGTGAAGGAGTATAAGTTCTCGAGCCATAAGCATGTTTTACGCAGTTCTAAGGAATCATTTACGAGGTACACGTCGTGGAGTGCACGTCATACAGTTTGGAAGAATCTCTCGCGTCGTAAAGTTAGTTACAAAATGTGAAGTACGCAGCAACTCATACGACAGTAATTACATTCGGAAATATAACAGTTTCAGTCAGGCGAGTATCAAGATTAAATATGTGAATTATTAATTAAGTGTGACGGCAATAAAAGTGTAAAAACAAATTCTTTTATCAGTGTTATCTTTTAGTAACAACTCCTTTCCGTTTACACGTCCTGCTCAGAGATACTTGCTCGACTGAGTAATAATAGCTAGCCGGAGGACAAAGAAACCAAATTTTAAAATAATAAAACAATAACAGGCACCCAGCAAATAAGATAACACGAGCCGATTACTGCGACAGTTTCAAATATTACACTCAGTAATAAACATTTTATTCAAATTTGAATTTTGCAATGCATTTGAACAATGCGTTATGTTTTGCAAAAACAAATGTTACCTCACCATCAGAGGCAACGGACTCCACCCGCTGAGTGCGCTAATCAATGGGTCCTTAGGTGGAACAAGGTTTCCCCGAAGGTCATTGATCATATGGGGAGCGTGAAGCAACAACAATTTTAATTAATATCATTTATTACTTTTTAAAAATCATATAGGTGAAGATTATGATTAGCACATACCGAGCTTCGGAATAGCATATCTTTACATGCCAGCCAAGGCCGCCTCCCCTCCCCACTTACAGCCGCCTGCCTTTTTAACCCCAGACGCATAATCGGTCGGATGTTTTATGAGCAGACAGTAAATGAAGAAAGGTACCGAAATGACATTCTGACACAGTTTATACTTTCTTTACCACTTACTTATAGTAAGTTAAGGGAAGTATTATTTTTTTCTCTATTTTATTTTACGTCGCTTTAACTCCTTGGTCATATCGCGACGGATCTGTTGGTGGAAAAGTCTTAGAACGATATGTGAGGACAGTTAGCCTTCCAGGTCTCATCCCTGTAACCACCCGCTCCGTCACGTGTCACAGAAACCCTAGCGCATAGCTACCGAATCCTCTGCTTCTTGCCGTGCAGACATCATTAGAGTGCAGTCCAGTCCAACCGCCGCTCACATATAAAGGCGGACAGTTAGCCTTCTAGGCCTCATCCCTGTAACTGTATTCGTTTCAAAATTCAATATAGAGATTTCACTGTAAATATACCTTTTAAGGTCCCGTGAATCCAAAAAGCATTTTTTAGAAAAAAGAATCTGTTTCTTTCTGCGTGTGTGCGCGCGCGCGCGTGTGTATATGTGTGTGAACAGCATAACTCAAAAACGAAATACCGATAAATATCAAACTTGTATTTAAATTCAGAAAGGATGAGACAAGAAAATTCTTCCACCCCAAACTATTCTTTATATGGAAAATTTTCTTCGATTTGATTTACTCAAAAAGAATCTAACGGTTTTGAATAAAATACCATTATGATTTAAGATATTTGCCTGACTAATAAAATGTTTATCTTGGATTCCTGGGAATAGCCGCTGAAGTCGCTTTCTTTGGGAATTAATTTTATTTAATTTCGTACCATAAGTATGAACAAAAATTACTACATAAAAAATGTAGATATTCTTAAAACACACGCTTTTATTTTAACTTCTGGCATGAGCCATTTCCGAGATATTCTTGTTATTGTTTTGAATTTTTCAATTTTTTGAGGTATTTCTTTAAAGTTCTGTCACCATTCAGTTATTTACGCGATAGCACGCAAGAGGTAGAATTTCAAAGCCAGCATTTAATGACCCGCTTTTTAAATATTTGACAATAACTTCAGGTTCCTGTATCCCTCTTATACCTAGAAGGAAATGTATAATGAAACAATTTCTGCAAATGTTTATCTTGATTACCATTGAGTAGAGAAATAAGCTTTTGTAAGAAGAGTTTATAGAAGTTACACAAAAATAAAAGATACTGGTTAGAGAATGTCATGTGAATGCAACACAACAGATTTTTAAGCAAGTATAATAGCAAAACCGTCTAGTAATAACGAACTGTGCAAGAAATTTCACACAGTCGTTCTCATGTTTACTTTTGTTCTTATCTAGTGACAACGGCACAAGACTTGCCCAGGGTTACTCCTTTGACTTCTTCAACTACGCCGGTATCCACAGACATGTCCACTTGTACAGAACACCCTCTGTTTACATCAGCGACATCGAGGTTCACACAAGCGTGCTGGGTAAAACAGGTACGTGACTACTTTCATCTAAATATTTTACTATTTGCAAGGCATTTCAGAGTTCTAATGTCAATGTATTTGTTGCTTCTTAGTCGATTGAA
Source organism: Deroplatys truncata (assembly GCA_030765065.1). NCBI lineage: Eukaryota > Metazoa > Arthropoda > Insecta > Mantodea > Mantidae > Deroplatys > Deroplatys truncata. Next base: position 75,212,106 of record CM060982.1, on the reverse strand, counting down.
AAACTTAGGAAATATAGCGGCGATGCAAAGATACTGGCTCTTCCTTTTGTTTTCCCTGCCACGGTTGGTTGCAGTTGGACACGCCGACAGGACCCTTTGGATACTCTAACGGATCTGACACTGACATTCAAAATGGCGTCCGTATGTGGTGTGAAATTGGGAAATACTTTAAACAGTTCTTGTCTAAAAGCTACTACAGAGCGGTCCCTCAGCGCACTGGCCGGGAAATGCACGGCAGTCTTGTGCGACACGTCTGAATGAACTCAAGGCCACGGGCTCTTCCACTTATCGGACATGTGGCAGCGGGCTTCAGTCAGGTGCTATTGCTTCTTGTGTATAGACGCGAGACGCGTGTGTATTTGTGTGCGATTGAATTATCGGATTATTACAGCCCCGAAATGGTACTCAAATTTTCGCTTGAACAAAGACTTTTTATGTATAACACGTATGTGAAAACCGACCCATGTAGACAGATATCTAGTGAATGAAGTGAAGAGAACGGGATCATTTAATGTTGTAAGTTGTAAAAAGAAACGAAGGATTCTAACGGAAGAAAAACAAAACGGCTATGGCCGGCTCGATCGCCGTATCTGGGAAAATTGTTGTCAGAGGGCCCTCAGTAGCGATGGAAGTGATGTGTTATATGTCCTACAGATGTCACTGTATGTCATTCTCTAGCTCTAACACAATGCTGGCAACATATGAATAAGTAATGCCGCCAACTCTCTCGGTTTGCGTTCTTAATTGCTTCTTATTTTAGGTTTCTTCATTCTATATAACCTTAGGTTTCTGAATTCACGCAAGGTTAGCCTTAGGTTAGGTTTTTACTTTTTAATATAAGCTTAGGTTTCGGAATTCACACAAGGTTAGCCTTAACATGGATAAGAAGAAGAAGAAGTAACAACACATCGCTTATTTAGCGGATTCCCACTTCTTACTTGCGTTGGCACTTCCGAATGAGCGTCCATATTACCGTAAAGATGGCCACGTTTTTCGTGTTTATATCGCAATTCTCCTATATAAGTAAGACACCTAAAAAAGGGCGGGCAGATGGCCACCAGGTCTTGACCAGATCACATCTACTTCTACATTCACTCCTAACGTAATTCATTCCATTATTTCTTGCTTCTTTCAGCATTTTCAATGAGGGCCCTCTAACAACAACATAGCCCCGGATCTTACTGTGTGTGACTTTTATCTGTGGGCAACTCTCAAAAATAAGAGTCTATAGGAATAATCCTCGCACCATAGACGATCTTAAAAACAATATAAGAACAGAAATTAGGGAAATTACGCAACAAGAACTTTGCGTGTGACTGGTAATTTCATCAGAAGGTGCCAAGAATGTTTATCTGCCGGCCACCATTATCAACACCGACTGATAAAATAAAAAGTAATTATGTTTGTTCAATAGGTAATCAATATATCGTAATAATCATCATAAAATCAGTAATAATATGGTATCAGTGGGAATAATGGGAATAATAATAAACAGATACACTGAATATGGCGCGCGGAACACGCATCGCGACTACCGGCCAGATGGCTGAGGGACCGCCCTGTATTCTCCGCAATAAAATACAATTAATATGGTGTAATGGCATGTTTTTGTGTAGATATATAGATACTCTGTTATACACATAAACACTATCTTAAACAGTGAGGCCCAACCTGTTCTCTTAAGAGCTAAGCTTCAAAGACCATAGTACACCCCACCCACTGTATTTAAGAGATTGACAAGTTAAACCAATCAAGTTTCAGTCCTTGGCAGCACTAGTGGAAATGAGTGGGAAGGTAAACTCTCTGTAAGATTGAGCATCCCTGGTCTTAAAAGTAAACTAAATGCAATTTAACATTAAATAGTGACAATGAAATATATAACCCTAAACAACATTCATGTAATCTACAGTTTTGCATGCCACAACTTAACAGCATTTCTAAACTACAGCTGCATATAAACTGCAAGCACCATACTACTTGCATCAAGCAGAACTGTTGATATTGCAGTTGACACTGATTGAGTTCACTCAAAATTATATGTCACTATTTACACTGTTTATCATACTGTATTATATACATAAAATATACACTAGATGGTTGACACACAAAATGCTGTTGCTTACAGTAATTAGCTACTGAATTTAGAAGCTTTAGGGTGGAATTTTGCTTTTGCTTTCCCCTTAAGCTTTTCATTCCTAAGTTTGCAATAATATTTCAAAATATACCCATTGCTTAGCAACTTATAACACTTCTTTACTAGTTTTTGCAGGAGTACCGGCAGATTAAAATAAGTAACCTTAAACCAGCACTCCAACTGAAATACCTATGAAGTACATAACCTTAAACCAGCACTGCAAAACAACAGTCATGCAATTTACAGTTTTGAATACAGCATAAATACGATTGTTAATTAAAAAAATCTGATGTGTTACACTCATATGCCTTTCTCTACTCTTGTACAAACTATTTTTACAAACGCTTATTCTCCATATGCTTCATGTTAATCGAGATATCGAGATGTTAATCTTATTGCTAATTTTCTTGTAGATGCAAGGGGAATTGCTAGGCTTTAAGCGATAGCCAAATATTTTAAGAGCTGGTTGCTATGTGCAGTATTCCATTCTCTTTGCATTACCAGGACAAAAAAAACTGAATAACGAATTGGAGAAAAAGTATAAGTATTGGAAGATTTAAGGGAACAACAAGCAATATCTCGAAAATGGTTCACCCAACAAAAAAAAGTATATGACATAAATTGTGTATTTTAACGGGATCTACATTTTTTGTGTAGTAAAATTTTGTCTATCTCTTATGGTTTACCAGTTATGCAAAAGTCGTTCACAATGAAGAATACTTTGGAGATATTCCCAGAAAATTCGAGATATACATTTCATTTGTCATGAAAATATCTTAAACATATGATATTTTAATAAAAAAACGTTAGAGCCATTTTTGAGAGAGTTAAAATGTTCGAAAAATGTTCCATGTAAAGGGTAGTCTGGGGTGGGGGATTTTCTTGAAAACCTTCGTTTCCATCTCTGGAAGATACTGAACCTAAATACCAAGTTTGGTGTTTATCCGATTGTTCGTTTCTGAGTTATGTGCTCACAGACAGACACACACGGACATGTTTACAAAAATGCTTTTTTGGATTCAGGGGGTCTCAAAACATGTATTTCCGGTGAAATCTCGGTATCGAATTTTTGGGTGGAATACAATACTTCCCCTACTTACTATATGTAGTAGAGAAAGTAAACATTTAACGGTTTACTTTTCACTTGCGTGTAATAAAATCTCCAAAAATAAAGTGCCATTCCTTATAAACATTAACAAGTTACTTTCCAAATGGCTTCTCGGAATAACCTCTGAAGTTATCTCCATTCTGAATGAACATTGTATAATTAGTAAAACTGAAGAGATAGACAAAACTTACTACACGAAAAATCCAGATGTCATTAAAACACACAAGTTACGTGAAGCACGTGTTTTGTGGCATTAGGCATCTCCGAGATGTTCGTTGCATCAATTTGAGTTTTCCAATACTTACGGCTATGTGCACAGTTCTCGATCAATTCGGTGCATCGAGAATGATCAAAGTTAAGCTTATTGAAGTGCTGTCACCATTGCTTTCTTTCTCGCTGTTGTGCAAAAAGTATGTAATTTTAAAATCAACTATATAGCAACCCGCTTTTTAAATATTTAACCATCTCTTCATCCTCCTTCGTACCTAGGACGAAACGTATGTTGAAACTATTTTTGTAAACTTTTATAACATGAAATAGATTGAAAAATAAGCTTTTTACTTTCTCTACCACATACGTAGTTGGCGGAGAAGGTATTGTATTCTGTCCAAAAATTCCATACCGAGATTTCATCGGAAATGCGTGTTTTGAGGCCCCCTGAATCCAATAAAAGTATGTTTAGAAAGAGGTGCGCGCTCGTGTGTGTGTGTGTGTGTGTGTGTGTGTGTGTGTGTCTGTCTGTGTGTGAACAGCATAATTGAAAACGAAAAGTCGGGTAAATACCAAACTTGGTATTTAAGTTCAGTATCTTCCAAAGATGCGACATGAAGATTTTCAAGAAAATCCTCTACTACCAACAACCATTTAAATGTAACATTTTTCGAATTTTTTTATTTTCTAAAAAATGGCTAATGATTTTAATTAAAATATTATATACTAAAGATATTTAGAAGACAAATAAAACATATGCATATCTTAAATTTTCTGGGAACAGCCTGTAAAGTCCTCTTGTTTCGGAAGGAATTTTGTATAACCTTGTAGGCATAACTGGTATACGTTAAGCAATAGACGAAAACGACTACACAAATGTAGATCTGTTTAAAACACGCAGTTTATTTCAAATAAGTTTTTAGTGGAATAAACCACTTCCAAGATATTCATTAAAGTTCGAATTGTTGAATACTTTTGTCATTCTTTTCAAGTCCTATCGATATTTAGTTGTTTCTTGCGATTACATGGAAAGCGTGTGGGATTTTAAGGCCGGCATGTAGTATCCAGTTCTTAAACATTTGACTATCGCTATTCTCTTTGTGTCTATAACGAAATGAGTAATGCAAAGATTTATCTCGATTAAAATGAAGCAGCTTACGCAAGAAATTTATATACCCACTAATAAGCTATAAAGGGTGGAGAAAGTCATGTGAATGTAACAAGATTTTTTTAAAGAATTGTTTGTAGACGAGACCTAGTTCCTCTTCGCAGTACAATACATTTTCGGGCATTCTGATAAGGAGTAACATCGAAATAGTAATATTATTATTCTTTAGGTTTGTCTTTGCTTTTTTTGGTGTGCTAGGAGTTTTTATTCACAGTTTTGATTGTGAACTTGTTACAGGTGTTTTAAAGTACAACGTCAGTTACGGAGGTACGACCGACACCCCCTCGTGTTACGTGGATCTGCTGGATCGTGATGGTAACTACGTGATACGGAACGGAGGCTCGGGACTGTTGGTGGGTAAACTGGAGGTTCCTGAAGTCAAACTCTGGTGGCCATATCTCATGCACGAGGAACCTGGCTACCTCTACACGTTACAGGTAGAGAATCAACTTTTTTCTCTCCCATTTCTTTCCCAGAAATAACAACCACTGTTTTGGTGAATTGACCTGCTGTCTTCCGCATTCTGGTCAGAACGCATCACTCACTCCGGTGCGCAATTATAGGGAAAAAGGAACACGGAAGAGTATATTGCGATATGAGTTTAGGAAGTGCACTATTACAGAATCGAGGAATAGTTTGAAAATTCTTGTCTATTTCCAGGGATTCTGTTATGCATTTCACACATAAGTGTGGGTCATTTAAGTTGAGACTGTACAATATCTCCAAAACTAAGCGTTGTAGAAGGACATGTCTTTAATAAAGGTTGCTTGATATTGTGGGGGAAAGTAAATGCCATTAGTCGTGTTTTATTTGGAGGACGTTGTGATGGTCATTTTAGAGTCAATTTAATTTGACCCTAATTGTATGTTATCATCTAAAATATCTGATGTGTTGCACTCACATGACTTTCTCTACTCTGGTACAAACTATTTTTACAAACCCTTATTTTCCATCTACTTCATATTAATCCAAATAAACATTTGCAGAAACTATCTTATGGCTAACTTTCTTGTAGGTGCAAGGGAAATATGGTAGGTTTTAAGCGATACTCAAATCTTTTAAGAGCTGGTTGCTAAGTGGAGCATTCCATTCTCTTTGCGCGTCCAAGACGTTAAAACAAATCCCATTTGAGAAAAGGTATAAGTATTGAAAAATTAAAACAAATAACAAGGAATATCTCAGAAATAGGTCACTGGACAAAAATGAATGCATATGATAAATTTTTTTGTGTAGACGGTTATGCGAAAACTATTCAGAATGAAGGGGACTTTTGGGGATATTCTCAGAAAATTCAAGGTATACATTTCATTACTACGAAAATATCTTAAATATATGATATTTTAATCAAGATCGTTGGTCATTTTTGAGAAAATCAACAACCAATGTTTCATCTGGAGTGGGGGATTTGTCTTTGCATGTCCAGGACATAAAAAAAACCAAATAACGAATTCCTATTTGAGAAAAGTATAAGTATTGGAAAATCCAAACAAATAACAAGGAATTTCGGATATGGTTCACTTGACAAAAGAAAATGTATATGATATAAATTCTGTGTTTTAACGAGATCTACATTTTTTGTGAAGTAGAAATTTGTCCATCTTTTTCGGTTTACCAGTTACGCAAAAGCCATTCAGAATGAAGGGGACTTTTAGGGACATTCCCAAAAAATTACAGATATACATTCCGTTTACCATAAAATATATTAAATATATTTATTCAAAATCGTTTGAGCTATTTTTAAGAAAATCAAAATTTTCGAAAAAAAGTTCCATATAAAGGGTAGCCTGTGGTGGGGTATTTCCTTGAAAATTTTCGTGTCGCATCTTTGAAGGATACTGGACCTAAATACCAAATTTGGTATTCATCCGACTTTTCGTTTTTGAGTTATGCTGTTCTCAGGCACACACGCGGACCTTTTTCTAAAAATGATTTTTTTGCATTTAGGGAGCCTCAAAACATGCATTTCTGGTGAAATATCGGTATCGAATTTTTGGGTGGAATGCAATACTTCCCCTACTTACTATACGTGGTAGAGAATGTAAAAATTAAATTGGTCCTAAAATGACCATCAAAACGTTCTCCAAACAAAACACGACTAATGGCATTTGCTTTTCCCCATAATATCAAGCAACTTTTATTAAAGACATTTCTTTCCACAGCGCTTAGTTTTGGAGATATTGTACAGTCTCAACTTAAATGGTCCACCCTGTGTATTGCACACTATTTTTGCACGATCGTGTGTTTTATTATTTTGAATGAATTATTTATTAATAAAAACAATTTTAATGGACTTAACCTATCGTCCTCTCTGATTTCTGATAATCAATACTGCCAATACAACAGCTATAACTAATACGACTTAGTAAGATACTATAATTTAAGAGGTTTCAATCAGCTGTTTGATGGTTGACGCCGTGAGCGGATTATTTGAAATTAAATTAAACTGAGTTTTATTTAAGGATGCTCCTTAATTGCTATGCTTCATAGCGACCCATTCTATATTGGGTGTGAAATACCCTATATTTTGTTCAGGGGCCTCTTTATGAGGCTTGAGGTCTTTTACGTGCCATAAATCTAGACACGGGACCATGGCTTTACTTCCCTTCCGAAGGAAGCCATGCTAAGGATTTTTACGGCTTAACCACTCTAAAATTATGTTTACACATTCAAAGCAGGTTTATTTAGTGAACATTCAGATAACCGACAATACCAATTCATCGGGATGTCATGAAGAGTATTGTGATAATAATGCATTACTCTACCCAACACTAGAAGCAATTAAGTGCAAGAAGCCCAAGCTCTTGCAAAAGCAGCCAATTGCGCTGCATGACTGTTCATCGTTACGCTTGTAATCTTGGGTGCCGATTACGCAAGCTGACTGCAGTGCAGTATTAAAACCGCTGACTTGATCTTGTGACAGCGCAAAGAATTGGTTCAGTCCTACCTATTGAGTTGTACTCTGCAATGCGTTCAGGATAACTGGTAGTTATCTGAACAGATTGTATTTTCTTGTATTGGTCCGGATGGTTATCATACAATGCGTATTCAAATAATTTGGGATGTAAATTAATTGTAGGTCTAGAGCGAGTTTGAGGCAGTATTTTTAACACTTAAATGATATCAGTCTAATTATATAATATTAAAAAAATAACAGTCCGCCTTAAAGCAATATGTGTATAATAATATATAAAGTGTATGTAACAGTCATCGTATTATGTTTATATTGTTATGTTCTTGTATAATAATGTTATGTGAATGTATTACATAATTTAACAATGTAGGGGCTGTGAGAATAGAAGCAAGCTGCTTTTCGTAGCAAACAGAATTATAAAGTAGAAGCCGAAAGTTGCTAACAATGAGGTAACATTGAGGTAACCTTGAGACAACAATAAATTAGAACGTTTAATAAAGGCTATTAATAATTCTTGGGACAATAATGTAATATTTAAAACAGTTTAAAAATAGCCAATCAAAAACTAGAAAAAGCTTAAGTTAAATAAAAGTATTCTATTGGAGTAGCCAATCAGAGACTTGAAATAGAGAAAAAGAAACTCAGGTGGGAGACGCTACAAGACAGCATTCCCAAACAGTCCAGTTTAGATTGCGTACCCGATCGGTACGGTACGTGTTCAATGTGAGACATAAAACTTCATTGCGGTGAGAATAATATAAAGTTTACCCGTTAAAAAGCGCTAATAACAATAATCTCACAGCTCTACAGTAGAATACATCAGTGAAGTGATATTTAATGTGTGAAGGATTAATAAATAAAGTACAATACAATTATAATTTGTGTAAACCTTGTTCTTTAGCCGTACTAGCCCTGCTAAGAGATACGTGTTCTAAAAAATTACTACTGGCGCAGCCGAGGCATACTTATATAATATTTAAATAAACATTAAAATACAAAGTTTATTTTAAAACGTGGGGGCGAAGGCCACGGGAAAGTTTGTGTCGTACGTGGGGCGAACACTCCAAGAAACATTTCCCGCAATACGTGGTGCAACCGCTACAACAATTAAACCACTTGAAGTTTGGCTTCACGTGGGGCTTCAACTACTTCAAGTTTGGCTCACCAACAGTGGAGCAGCAACAAAACCCCTCAAGTTTGGCTTCCATACGTGGGGCTGCAACCCTCTCAAGTTTCACTAAACAATCTATGACGGAAACAATTACATATTAACCAGGTATGCTCTTTAAGGGAATGTATCGCTGAAATTTTGTGTAAATCATGGGTAAATGAATTTTAGGATTGTGTCCATTAAAACTTTTCAGAGGTCATAATTTCAAAGTGATTTTCACTCCACCTTTAAGGTAGTCATAACCAAATGAGTTACACTGAACAAATTTTCCTACATAAATCTTGAAGTTTCGAAACTCATTTGAATTGGTTTGTTTCATTAACAAAAGGGACTGAAATGGCGAACAAAAATAGTTTAAAAGTACTCGATACTGAATAATCTTGATGGAACCTTGAAATACATTACTTCTTAAAAATGTTCATGTGAAAAATTCCTCGAAGTTATAGAATCAGGATACAGTTGCACTGTTGCTTTTCTGAACATTTAATATCTAAATGCGATGTTTAAATGGACGTGTGAAGGTGTGTGTAATTAGCATGTAACATTTTAAAATTTAATATTTTCCTAGTCTTGTTTTCTAAAACTTTTTTCACTTTAAAATGTTCCCCATGATGAAATTGTTGTTCAGTTTCTTTCAGATTTTAAGTATACATTTTTTTAAGATGGATGAAGAGATCCAAAGAGTCTTTTCTTGACATCGAGTATAGATTTAGGGTTTTAGTAAATTAACATTCATTTTTTATAAAATTAAAAGTATTACATACTTTATTATTTTTCTAGGAAAGGGTTTAATATTGTCAAATTTAACATTTTATTGTAAAGAATGGGTAATATATGTACAAAATTTAAAGGCCTACCAGGGTTGCCACTGGAGGAGGCACGAGGCAGCTTCTATTCTATTAGCACTGTGTCACCGTAAAGTTGGAGGGAGAAAGGAGGAGAATGATACAGTGTATCACAAAATGGCTTTCTTCAAATTTTCATCACATGGGATATTTTACCTGAGATTCATTTTTTAAAATTATTTTCTTGGTATACATAGGACCACGAAAACAAATTTTATGTTATAATTACGTTGAACGGATATGTAACAAATATCAGTTAAACTTGTTGAAGCTTATAGAAATTAGTAGTTTCTGTACCAATTACCCTTAAGCGAAATTAAGTAACAACAATAACCGGCCTTCTAATGAACCAAAGGATCTTACATATCGAAAGAATGATAGAAAGAACCCAAATACTGGGTGTTGCATATGTGGTCACCACGTTATAGTTATGATCTCTTGCACGAATTAACGTTTAGGAAACGAGAAAATTGTGGTTTTATTATTACGACACGTGAAAGAAAATTAAAGAATACCATGCCCCATTTTTATGTAACATTATTGCAACATATTCAATACATTAGGGCGTAGAGGTATAACTGGCATACAACGAAGGGGGGACACCTCGCGCACTGCGACCTATGTCAGATATATTGTGGCTACCACCCACAGGAAGAAATGAAGGAGCCACAGTAAACTACAAACTGCAGCAGACAGGCCACAGGGACGCGCAAAAGTTCCTAACATTTCCTGGTCCGAAGACCTGTCCCACTATTACAGCTTCCCAGAGAGGCCGATAAACTGAGCATTCCTTGGAGCAAGCATCGCGCCATCTGTCCGGCACCGCCCGAAACCACAAAACCTTGAAGCACATCTGAAAAATGAGAAGGAAACGAAATGAAAGGAAATCACCCGCAGATTCGCCTACCAACCAGGGAAAATCACGAAAAACACAAGATCAGAGTGGGTGATCGACGGGAATCGAACCCGGGACCTCCCGAATGCTAGCCTCACACGTTAACGCGAAGCCATCTCGCTCGAGCAGTCAATACATTCTTTCTGAATTGCTTTCAGTGACATAAAATTGCATTGCATTACATGAAAGCTTGCTTCGCTCTAGAGGGCCACTCGTGACGTCCATTATATCCGCCTCTAATGAGAACTGAGAAAAACCTAGAAGAAACATCAGTCAGGGAGGACATCCTGGCGGAATTCGAACCCCGAACCTCGCCTTATGAGCAGATAGATGCCTTAAGCCAGCCATCCATGTCAGTCCTTCAATGTGGAAGGCCAGAGTTGAGGTGGGATGAAGTACCTTTTTAGTTTTTCCGTTTTCCCCCTTGTTTTTGGAAGATAAATGTGATAAACCTCAGTTTGAGGGCCCCGGGCTCATTTGAGTATCATTCCATCCATTTAAGTCACCATTTCTGCAGATCTGAGTGTTAATGTTGTAAGATACAATCAGACGAATGTTCGAAATCATAGTGAAAAATAAAAACCATCTTTATTCCTGATGTGTGTATTCAGCTCATATTATTGTAGATAAAGACTGTTGATAATACTTTGTCTCGTTTTTAGGTACGACTGTCAGATAAACAAGCAGGAAGTGAGGATGTGTATCATCTGCCTATTGGAATACGAACACTGAGCTGGACCAATACCACACTCTACCTCAACAATAGACCCATCTACTTACGTGGGTTTGGTCGACACGAGGACTCTGATGTAAGTATTGCAGACTATTTCACACAATAACTACATCATCCAATAGAGACAAATCACCTTGTAAAAATGTGTCAATCAACCAGAGCCATGGCTCCCTGAAAAATTACTGCTACCTCAGAAACGATAACGTTAATAAAGTACTTTCTTTAATTCTAATTCCTTTGCAATTTCTTTTAGTTAGTCGTGTACACGATTGACACACGCTTATATAAGCTTATTCAAAAAGAAGTAACAAACTTTAAATATTCATTTTTAATTAACGACAATAGTAGCGACACATATGAATAGACCTAAGAGAACATTATTGAATAGAGGAAAGTTAAAAGTTTTAAGCTCCACCTATTAGTCCATTTAGTGCCTACAGGGGCGCTGTGTTTGTTTACGAGAAAATGGCGACGCCACAGGAAGAGTCGTTTTGTGTGCTGCATTATGCAAAGAGTGAATCCATTGTTTCATTGCAGCGTACATTTCGTTGTAAGTTCAACAACGAGCCGCCTCATCATAAAAAATTTACAATTGATACAATCAATTCTTAGAAGATGGTTCCGTATGCAAACGGAAAAGCACTGATCGTCCTCGCATAACAAATGGTGCTCATTTTGAACACACAAAATTAAATTTTGAACTTTCCTCTATTCAGTGATGTATCGTATGTGACGCCATCTATTGTCGTTCATTAGAAATAAATATTTAAAGTCTCCTCCTTCTTTTTGAATAACCCTTTGTATTGCACTATTTTAAGGTTTTAGTCTCTCTTACTTTTGAGGTTATACACTTTCTCATTCCATCGTCCTCCGTGAGTAGGTTATTAAGGACAGAGCGAGGCCACTTTTTTGGGCATGTATGGGAAAGGATAGGGAAAACGAGGCTAGATGGGGCGGTTCAAGGAGGAAAATGGGTTTATATGGGAGAGATAGGGAATACGACGACCAATACTATGCTAGATAGGGTTGAAGGAGGGAAATACGTTTATATGGAAGAGATAGTAGAGAGCTGTTAGGCTAGACAGAGGCTGAGGAGTAGAGTATGGTTTATATGAAAGGTATAGGAAAAACGAGGAGAGGTATTACACTAGACAGAGTTGAAGGGTAGAGTATGTCTTTTATATGAGAGAGGTAGTGAACAGGAGCAGGGGTGTTAGGCTAGACAGAGGTCAAGAAGTAGAGTAGGGTTTATATGAAAGGTATAGGAAAACGAGGAGGGGTGTTAGGCTAGACAGAGTTGAAGGGCAGAGCATGTCTTGTTTATGAGAGAGGTAGGGAACAGGAGCAGGGGTGTTAGGCTAGGCAGAGGTCAAGAAGTAGAGTATGGTTTATATGAAAGGTATAGGAAAACGAGGAGGGGTGTTAGGCTAGACAGAGTTGAAGGGCAGAGCATGTCTTGTATATGAGAGAGGTAGGGAACAGGAGCAGGGGTGTTAGGCTAGGCAGAGGTCAAGAAGTAGAGTATGGTTTATATGAAAGGTATAGGAAAACGAGGAGGGGTGTTAGGCTAGACAGAGTTGAAGGGTAGAGCATGTCTTGTATATGAGAGAGGTAGGGAACAGGAGCAGGGGTGTTAGGCTAGATAGAGGTCAAGAAGTAGAGTATAGTTTATATGAATGGTATAGGAAAACGAGGTGGGCTGTTAGGCTAGACAGAGTTGAAGGGTAGAGTATGTCCTTTATATGAGAGAGGTTGGGAACAGGAGGAGGGGTGTTAGGTTAGGAGAATTGAGTATGTGTTTATAAGGAGAGACGAGAAAACGGAGAGAGATCCTATGCTAGGATAGACAGGTGTTAAAGTTAGGTTAGATAGGAAACCAAGGAGTGATACTCAGCTAGAGGGGGGCAGGAGGAATGCGCTTTATGAGAGGTAGAGGATACGGGGAGTGGTGTTAGGCTAGACAGAGGTTGAGAGTAGAGTAGGCGTTTATATGTATGAGAAGTATAGAACAGGAGGAGGGGTGTTAGGCTAGACACAGGCTGAGAGTAGAGTATGCGTTTATATGTATGAGAGGTATAGGAGCAGGAGGAGAGGTGCTAGGCTAGACAGAGGTTGAGTACAGTATGGGTTATATGAGAGAGGTAGGGAACAGGAGGAGAGGTGTTAGGCTAGACAGAGGGTTAGGAGTAGAGTATGGTTTATATGAGAAATATAGGAAAAACGAGGCGAGGTTTTAGGCTAGACAGAGGTCGAGGAGTAGAGTATGGCTTATATGAGAGGTATAGGAAAACGCGGAGAGCTATTAGCTTAGGAGAATTGAGTATGTGTTTATAAGGAGAGATGAGAAAACGGAAAGAGATCCTATGCTAGGATAGACAGGTGTTAAAGTTAGGTTAGATAGCAAACCAAGGAGTGATACTCAGCAAGAGAAGGGCAAGAGGGAATGCGCTTATGAGAGGTAGGGGATACGGGAGTGGTGTTAGGCTAGACAGAGGTAGAGGAGTAGAGTATGGTTTATATGAGAGGTATAGGGAAAACGAGGAGAATCGGTAGGCTAGACAGATAGTGAAGCAGTAGGAATATGGACTTATATACAGGAGAGATAGGGGCTAGACTTTGAAATCGACTTTAGGCGAGAACTTCATGGAAATATGCTTCATGTCAATGTTAGAGCGCTAATTCTAGACATTCTCATCACGTAACCTATTCAGGGAAAAGGTGACCAGCAAAGGGAAAAAGGTGACCAGGAAAGGGAAAAAGGTGACCAGCAAAGGGAAAAAGGTGACCAGCAAAGGGAAAAAGGTGACCAGCAAAGGGAAAAAGGTGACCAGCAAAGGGAAAAAGGTGACCAGCAAAGGGAAAAAGGTGACCAGGAAAGGGAAAAAGGTGACCAGGAAAGGGAAAAAGGTGACCAGCAAAGGTAAAAAGGTGACCAGCAAAGGGAAAAAGGTGACCAGCAAATGGAAAAAGGTGACCAGCAAAGGGAAAAAGGTGACCAGCAAAGGGAAAAAGGTGACCAGGAAAGGGAAAAAGGTGACCAGCAAAGGGAAAAAGGTGACCAGGAAAGGGAAAAAGGTGACCAGCAAAGGGAAAAAGGTGACCAGCAAAGGGAAAAAGGTGACCAGGAAAGGGAAAAAGGTGACCAGCAAAGGGAAAAAGGTGACCAGCAAAGGGAAAAAGGTGACCAGGAAAGGGAAAAAGGTGACCAGCAAAGGGAAAAAGGTGTCCAGCAACGGGAAAAACGTGACCAGCAAAGGGAAAAAGGTAACCAGCAAAGGGAAAAAGGTGACCAGGGAAGGGAAAAATGTGACCAGGAAACGGAAAAAGGTGACCAGCAAAGGGAAAAACGTGACCAGCAAAGGGAAAAAGGTGACCAGCAAAGGGAAAAAGGTGACCAGCAAAGGGAAAAAGGTGACCAGGAAAGGGAAAAAGGTGACCAGCAAAGGGAAAAAGGTGACCAGCAAAGGTAAAAAGGTGACCAGCAAAGGGAAAAAGGTGACCAGGAAAGGGAAAAAGGTGGCCAGCAAAGGGAAAAAAGGTGACCAGCAAAGGGAAAAAGGTGACCAGCAAAGGGAAAAAGGTGACCAGGAAAGGGAAAAGCTAACCCACTCACACTAACAGGTAAGTAATTCAGTTAGTATCACAGGGTAGGACATATCCCAAGGAAGCGGATATAGCATAGTTCCGTATGATGTTGCAGGTAATTCAGAGAGTATCGTAGGTATTTAGGATAATTCAAGTAACGTAAGTGTTTAGAGTCACTCAGCTAGTATCAGGAGGATAGTTTCCTGGAGCAGGACGTATCATAGCTGCATATTTTGCACAGGCAATTCAGTTAGTATCGGAGGGCATTTAAGCTAATTCAGCTAGTATTACAAGAGGCTGACTGCATCATAGCAGTGTATGATTTCACAGGTAATTCAGTTAGTATTGTAGGTATTTAGGCTAATTCATCTAGTATCACAGGAGGATAGATTCCAGGGGTTGGGTATAGCATAGTTTCGTATTTCACAGGTAACTCAGCTAGTATCGTAGGTATTTAGCATAATTCAAGCGTCATAGGTGTTTAGAGTAATTAAGCTAGCATTACAGGAGGGTAGGTTCCAGGGTTGGTTATAACGTAGTTTTCGTATTTTACAGATAGTTCAGGTAATATCGTAAGTATTTGGGTAATCAGCATAGTTTCACAGATACTCGTGATAATTTAGATCAGAGATTTGTATCACAGCTATTTAAGGTAAATGCAGGTGATTCAGGTTGTATCAATGGTATTTGAGTCATTTTAACAGGTAATTCATCTAGTATCATTGGTATTTAAGACAAACCAGATAGTGTCACAGGTGATCGTGCTAATTTAGAACAGGAATTCGTATCAGAGCTAGTTAAGGTAATTTCACATGATTCGACTAGTATCACAGGTATTTAAGTCATTTTAGCAGGTAATTCAACTAGTATCACAGGTACTCATGGTAATATAGAGAGTAATTAGATCATAAACATTTCTCATCCAACGTTACAACAATTTATATACTTTTTTCTAAATCTTACAAACTTATTATATGTTAAACAGTTATAAACTGCAGAGATAAACTGCATATGGCTCACAAATTAAAAAGCTTTGCGTCAACATACCTTTATTTAAGTTCGTTGTAGGTACCTCTCCCCTTTATCTAGGCTTCAGACTAACACTAGTATTTGCTCCTAATGGCAGGGTTACCACCGTCCCTTCCATCTTACCCTTTCTTCACCATTTGTCTGCTAGTTACATACACAGCACATGAGTAAACTTTAATTATTTAAATTGTAGACTCGCTGAGAAAATCTTCATCTTCGGGTTACATTCTCTTAAGTACTGTTTGTAATACTGTAATGTCCATACGCATAGGTAGTTATTCCATCCTCAGCAATAATTCTTTTATCATCAAAGGGATTCAATGTAATTTTATTCACTTGCACTGTGGTAACAGCATGCTTTCGTGATAGGATTAGATTCATGGGCGTTCAGATGATTTCACAGGTTTTAAGACAGTCTGTATAGCTGTCAAACGAAATGTACTGCTTAATAGCGCTACGTTTTATACCTTTAATCTTTTTATCATTGATCCTTGAATATCTAAGGCATACATCTTAGGACGTAGTCCAACAAAGCGCAGGATGATTTTGCTATTAGCCTCATCTTTAAATTTCCCCAATACCTTCTTGTTCTGAGTAGAGTAACATATATGGTTGGCAGGGTAATCAACTGTATCGAGGTGCTCAAGAAAACGTAGCTTGTCCTGGTACACATCTTCAGTTGTTACACGATGAATGAATGAATCAGTGTCCATATACATAAGCTTCAGGTTTTCAGCTCCATAATAAGGCAACAACACGTCGTAATGATAGTGATACATTAATGTCTTGGAGATGTCCAACACACTCATACCAATGAATATAGACTTGTTGAATACAATCTGACGAGAGGCCATATGTACAGCAGCTACAATGATAGCAGCAATAGATCCTGCAGCTACAGAAACATCACCCGCAGCCTGGACAATAGCTGTAACAGAAGCAAATACAATAGCTACCGTAGCAGATACAGCAGCTGTACGACAATAGATGTAACAGATCTTACAGCTGTAGCAACATCTGCTACAATAACAGCAGCGACAAACACCAGTTACATAACAGCTGTAGGGGCAGCAGCAGGAAAGATTTAGCACTCTTAGCAATAGCAAGCATCACAGCAAAGATATTCCAGCTATAGCTTCACCCACCACAGCAACAGCAGTCATCACTCCAGATGTAACATCAAATACGGAGCTGAAGTAGTAGATACAACACTGTAACATCAGCTACAGCAATAACAGTATCAGATCAGGTAGCTGTAACAGCATTAGACATAGTCAGCACAATACCTATAGCAGAAGCAAATACAGCAGCTATCGTAGCAGATACAGAGACTGTACAGCAATAGCTGTAACAGACCCCACAGCTGTAGCAGCATCCGCTATAACAATAGCAGTAGCCGTCGCATTACATAACAACTGCAGCAGCAGCTAGAGATTTAGCAGTGTTTAGCAATAGCAAGCATCACAGCAATGATATTCCAGCTGTAGATTCCCCTACCACAGCAAAAGCAGTCATCACAACATCAACAGTAAATACGACAGATGTAGTATCAGATACAGCATCTATAGCAACAGCAGCTACAACGATAGCAGCAATAGATCCTGCAGCTGTAGCAGCATTAGACACAATCAGCACAATAGCTGTAGCAAAAGCAAATACAATTACTATCGTAGCAGATACAGCAGCTGTACAACAATAGATGTAACACATCCTACAGCTGTAGCAACATCTGATACAATAATAGCAGAGACAACAACCGGTTACATTACAGATGTAGCAGCAGCTAATCCATTTTTTGTTCAAATGTAACAACTTTATCAGTTAAATCATTGCTTCATTAAACAAGGATTGTAAGGGTAGACGTCTCTTCCCTTTATATAGGCCTGAGACTAACACTAGTATTTGCTCCTAATGACAATGGTTACCGCCTCCCCTTCCATCTTCTCCTTTCTTCACCATTTGTCTGCTATGTGCATACACAGCACATGAGTAAACATTAATTTTTTAACATTGTAGATTCGCGGAGATCATCAAAGGGATTCAATGTAATTTTATTCACTTGCACAGTAGTATCAGCATGCTTTCATGATAAGATTCATAGGTGTTCTCATGATTTCACAGGTTTTAGGACAATCAGTATAACTCTCAAATGTAATGTAATGCTTAATAGCACTACGTTTTTACCCTTAATCTTTTTTACCATTGAGCCGTGGATATCTAAGGCATACATCTTAGCTCGTAGTCCGACAAAGCGCTGGATGATTTTATCATTAGCCTCATCTTTAGATTTCCCAAGCAATTTGTTTAGAGCTGAATAGCATATATAGTTGACAGGGTAATCAGCAGTAATCAGATGTTCAAGTAAACGTAACTTATCCTGTTCCACATCTCCAGTTGTTACACGATGAATGAATGAATAAGTATCCATATACATAAGCTCCATAATATGATAACAGCACATCGTAATGATGGTGATACATTGTCTCGGAGATGTCCAACACACTCATACCAATGTATACAGGCTTGTCGAGAGACCATAAATACAACAGCTAGAACAGCAGCATATATCGACCTATCAATAAACGTAGGCTTGGCGATCAGCTTCTCTAGAGTCTTCTCATTTATCACCAGTCGTATATCCATACGATCAGGCAGATTCTCCATAGTTTTTCCAAACATGACGTTGTTAAAGAGCTGTAGACGTCCTTCTCGAAATCATTAGCAGCTTATTGTAGTAGCCTGTTGTTAAATTCCGCATAAGGTTTTAACCACTGTGTCTGTTGGAATTGCAGCACACGATGGATTTTTTAGTCGTAACCCATGATTAAGAGCTTGATTCAAAGCTATGTAATGTACTACATACTTCTTTCGAGGTCCAAGACGAGGTATCAGTTTCTTTGTATATGACTTCAATGGTTTCATACACTCAGGCAGGAAAGGTAGATCGTTAAGTTCTATAGGTTGCTCGATGTCTGTGACGTCACACCCAGAGACAGGATGTCTGCCAGTATCAAACACGTTTAAACTCGTCTCGTAACTACCTGTATATGCTGTCACATCAACAAGAGAAGTATTCCCACACGCTCATTCAGTCAGATGTTACATTCAAAGCCTACCACCACCCATTACACCGAAGCTAGCACAATCTCAAAGGCTTAAAAGGTCACGTAGAAGATTTTCCCCCTTACTTACTTAAATGTGTGTATATACTACATTATTTCATGTTTTCATTCCCTTTTCAATTCTTCCTTTCCATCTTCTTCTAGAAAGACCATTACATTTCACTACAATCACGAGAAAAGCAATTTTTCCAGAGTTTCACAGATTCTAAGCTTCTAGAATCGAACCCGCTAATAGTTTTAATAAATGTATTTTTAGTAATTTAGCTCCCTCGCATCAGCATCTACCATTTAATCTTTACTCGAACCTGATAGGATTCATAGGCTTGAAGATATATGAAATCACCCCTTCGGGATTCGATCTGAGTACTTTAAAGTACTTTTTGTCATAATAACGATATTTAGGAACTAGGTACTCTGTTTACGGTTTACTTGACGTGTCTATATAAATTAGATTACGAGTTATTAAATTTGCAAGTAAATTTCATTAAATCGGTATTCGAACCCAGAACACCAGGAACAAAATAATTTATAATATTAGCTTGACATGTTAAACAAAGCTGTGTGCAGTTACGCTATCAATCTAAGTGATATATTCTAGTGTACAGAGGAAAATTAAGGAACTCATTAAAAGATGGGAATCGAACCAAGCACAACTGATTGACAATTATATACAGCATTAATTACCCAGTACAGAACCTATCAAACATGCTTTGGCCCACTCCTCTACCTCATTTAGTTCCAGAGATAATGAAGATTTAAAATTAAGAATCGAACTCAGGACACCAGATCCCCAAATATAGATCCGCAAGAAACTACCTATTGATATAAATGTAATAAAGTTTATTTGACGTCTTTATCTTAAGTAGTTTAGGAGTTATTAAATTTATAATTAAATTACATTTTATCGGTATTCGAACCCAGAACACCAGAAACAAAATTATTTATAAAATTAGTTTGCTATGTTAAAAAGAGTTGTATACAGTTACGCAATCAATCTAAGTGATATATTCTAGTATACAGAGAAAAATTAAGGAAATCATTTAAAAATCGGGATTCGAACTAGGGACAACTGATTGAAAATTATATACAGTATTAATTACACATTATAACAGCTATCAAACATGCTTTGGTTCATCCCTCTACCTCTCTTAGTTTCCGAGATAATTGAGATTTAAACTTAAGGATCGAACCCTGGACGTCAGGTACCCTAATATACATTCAGAAGAAACTAACTAATGATATAAATGTAATAAAATTTATTTGGCGTCTTTATCTTAATTAGTCTCTGAGTTATTAGAAGTTGAATTTGTAATTACTCGTGGGATTCGAACCCAAGCATCCCGGACAACTCGGATTAATATCTCAAGGACGCGGCGCATTCCAAAGAATTGATTAGTTTTTATCCCATTGTTCTATCTCTTTTCATTCAGGAGATATAAGCGATTAATCAGTAGGGTAGAATTGAGAGTTCTAGATCAATTAATATGCAAGGAATGCAATTAATATGCTAATTAGCCCCCCTCCCACTAATTAGCCCCCCTCACAATTCTACCCAACTGATTAATCGCTTATATCTCCTGAATGAAAAGAGATAGAACAATGGGATAAAAACTAATCAATTCTTTGGAATGCGCCGCGTCCTTGAGATATTAATCCGAGTTGTCCGGGATGCTTGGGTTCGAATCCCACGAGTAATTACAAATTCAACTTCTAATAACTCAGAGACTAATTAAGATAAAGACGCCAAATAAATTTTATTACATTTATATCATTAGGTAGTTTCTTCTGAATGTATATTAGGGTACCTGACGTCCAGGGTTCGATCCTTAAGTTTAAATCTCAATTATCTCGGAAACTAAGAGAGGTAGAGGGATGAACCAAAGCATGTTTGATAGCTGTTATAATGTGTAATTAATACTGTATATAATTTTCAATCAGTTGTCCCTAGTTCGAATCCCGATTTTTAAATGATTTCCTTAATTTTTCTCTGTATACTAGAATATATCACTTAGATTGATTGCGTAACTGTATACAACTCTTTTTAACATAGCAAACTAATTTTATAAATAATTTTGTTTCTGGTGTTCTGGGTTCGAATACCGATAAAATGTAATTTAATTATAAATTTAATAACTCCTAAACTACTTAAGATAAAGACGTCAAATAAACTTTATTACATTTATATCAATAGGTAGTTTCTTGCGGATCTATATTTGGGGATCTGGTGTCCTGAGTTCGATTCTTAATTTTAAATCTTCATTATCTCTGGAACTAAATGAGGTAGAGGAGTGGGCCAAAGCATGTTTGATAGGTTCTGTACTGGGTAATTAATGCTGTATATAATTGTCAATCAGTTGTGCTTGGTTCGATTCCCATCTTTTAATGAGTTCCTTAATTTTCCTCTGTACACTAGAATATATCACTTAGATTGATAGCGTAACTGCACACAGCTTTGTTTAACATGTCAAGCTAATATTATAAATTATTTTGTTCCTGGTGTTCTGGGTTCGAATACCGATTTAATGAAATTTACTTGCAAATTTAATAACTCGTAATCTAATTTATATAGACACGTCAAGTAAACCGTAAACAGAGTACCTAGTTCCTAAATATCGTTATTATGACAAAAAGTACTTTAAAGTACTCAGATCGAATCCCGAAGGGGTGATTTCATATATCTTCAAGCCTATGAATCCTATCAGGTTCGAGTAAAGATTAAATGGTAGATGCTGATGCGAGGGAGCTAAATTACTAAAAATACATTTATTAAAACTATTAGCGGGTTCGATTCTAGAAGCTTAGAATCTGTGAAACTCTGGAAAAATTGCTTTTCTCGTGATTGTAGTGAAATGTAATGGTCTTTCTAGAAGAAGATGGAAAGGAAGAATTGAAAAGGGAATGAAAACATGAAATAATGTAGTATATACACACATTTAAGTAAGTAAGGGGGAAAATCTTCTACGTGACCTTTTAAGCCTTTGAGATTGTGCTAGCTTCGGTGTAATGGGTGGTGGTAGGCTTTGAATGTAACATCTGACTGAATGAGCGTGTGGGAATACTTCTCTTGTTGATGTGACAGCATATACAGGTAGTTACGAGACGAGTTTAAACGTGTTTGATACTGGCAGACATCCTGTCTCTGGGTGTGACGTCACAGACATCGAGCAACCTATAGAACTTAACGATCTACCTTTCCTGCCTGAGTGTATGAAACCATTGAAGTCATATACAAAGAAACTGATACCTCGTCTTGGACCTCGAAAGAAGTATGTAGTACATTACATAGCTTTGAATCAAGCTCTTAATCATGGGTTACGACTAAAAAATCCATCGTGTGCTGCAATTCCAACAGACACAGTGGTTAAAACCTTATGCGGAATTTAACAACAGGCTACTACAATAAGCTGCTAATGATTTCGAGAAGGACGTCTACAGCTCTTTAACAACGTCATGTTTGGAAAAACTATGGAGAATCTGCCTGATCGTATGGATATACGACTGGTGATAAATGAGAAGACTCTAGAGAAGCTGATCGCCAAGCCTACGTTTATTGATAGGTCGATATATGCTGCTGTTCTAGCTGTTGTATTTATGGTCTCTCGACAAGCCTGTATACATTGGTATGAGTGTGTTGGACATCTCCGAGACAATGTATCACCATCATTACGATGTGCTGTTATCATATTATGGAGCTTATGTATATGGATACTTATTCATTCATTCATCGTGTAACAACTGGAGATGTGGAACAGGATAAGTTACGTTTACTTGAACATCTGATTACTGCTGATTACCCTGTCAACTATATATGCTATTCAGCTCTAAACAAATTGCTTGGGAAATCTAAAGATGAGGCTAATGATAAAATCATCCAGCGCTTTGTCGGACTACGAGCTAAGATGTATGCCTTAGATATCCACGGCTCAATGGTAAAAAAGATTAAGGGTAAAAACGTAGTGCTATTAAGCATTACATTACATTTGAGAGTTATACTGATTGTCCTAAAACCTGTGAAATCATGAGAACACCTATGAATCTTATCATGAAAGCATGCTGATACTACTGTGCAAGTGAATAAAATTACATTGAATCCCTTTGATGATCTCCGCGAATCTACAATGTTAAAAAATTAATGTTTACTCATGTGCTGTGTATGCACATAGCAGACAAATGGTGAAGAAAGGAGAAGATGGAAGGGGAGGCGGTAACCATTGTCATTAGGAGCAAATACTAGTGTTAGTCTCAGGCCTATATAAAGGGAAGAGACGTCTACCCTTACAATCCTTGTTTAATGAAGCAATGATTTAACTGATAAAGTTGTTACATTTGAACAAAAAATGGATTAGCTGCTGCTACATCTGTAATGTAACCGGTTGTTGTCTCTGCTATTATTGTATCAGATGTTGCTACAGCTGTAGGATGTGTTACATCTATTGTTGTACAGCTGCTGTATCTGCTACGATAGTAATTGTATTTGCTTTTGCTACAGCTATTGTGCTGATTGTGTCTAATGCTGCTACAGCTGCAGGATCTATTGCTGCTATCGTTGTAGCTGCTGTTGCTATAGATGCTGTATCTGATACTACATCTGTCGTATTTACTGTTGATGTTGTGATGACTGCTTTTGCTGTGGTAGGGGAATCTACAGCTGGAATATCATTGCTGTGATGCTTGCTATTGCTAAACACTGCTAAATCTCTAGCTGCTGCTGCAGTTGTTATGTAATGCGACGGCTACTGCTATTGTTATAGCGGATGCTGCTACAGCTGTGGGGTCTGTTACAGCTATTGCTGTACAGTCTCTGTATCTGCTACGATAGCTGCTGTATTTGCTTCTGCTATAGGTATTGTGCTGACTATGTCTAATGCTGTTACAGCTACCTGATCTGATACTGTTATTGCTGTAGCTGATGTTACAGTGTTGTATCTACTACTTCAGCTCCGTATTTGATGTTACATCTGGAGTGATGACTGCTGTTGCTGTGGTGGGTGAAGCTATAGCTGGAATATCTTTGCTGTGATGCTTGCTATTGCTAAGAGTGCTAAATCTTTCCTGCTGCTGCCCCTACAGCTGTTATGTAACTGGTGTTTGTCGCTGCTGTTATTGTAGCAGATGTTGCTACAGCTGTAAGATCTGTTACATCTATTGTCGTACAGCTGCTGTATCTGCTACGGTAGCTATTGTATTTGCTTCTGTTACAGCTATTGTCCAGGCTGCGGGTGATGTTTCTGTAGCTGCAGGATCTATTGCTGCTATCATTGTAGCTGCTGTACATATGGCCTCTCGTCAGATTGTATTCAACAAGTCTATATTCATTGGTATGAGTGTGTTGGACATCTCCAAGACATTAATGTATCACTATCATTACGACGTGTTGTTGCCTTATTATGGAGCTGAAAACCTGAAGCTTATGTATATGGACACTGATTCATTCATTCATCGTGTAACAACTGAAGATGTGTACCAGGACAAGCTACGTTTTCTTGAGCACCTCGATACAGTTGATTACCCTGCCAACCATATATGTTACTCTACTCAGAACAAGAAGGTATTGGGGAAATTTAAAGATGAGGCTAATAGCAAAATCATCCTGCGCTTTGTTGGACTACGTCCTAAGATGTATGCCTTAGATATTCAAGGATCAATGATAAAAAGATTAAAGGTATAAAACGTAGCGCTATTAAGCAGTACATTTCGTTTGACAGCTATACAGACTGTCTTAAAACCTGTGAAATCATCTGAACGCCCATGAATCTAATC
The DNA here is from genome assembly GCA_030765065.1 of Deroplatys truncata. Lineage (NCBI taxonomy): Eukaryota > Metazoa > Arthropoda > Insecta > Mantodea > Mantidae > Deroplatys > Deroplatys truncata. The sequence goes on along the minus strand of CM060982.1, from coordinate 75,187,435 downwards.
CTATCACGAAAGCATGCTGTTACCACAGTGCAAGTGAATAAAATTACATTGAATCCCTTTGATGATAAAAGAATTATTGCTGAGGATGGAATAACTACCTATGCGTATGGACATTACAGTATTACAAACAGTACTTAAGAGAATGTAACCCGAAGATGAAGATTTTCTCAGCGAGTCTACAATTTAAATAATTAAAGTTTACTCATGTGCTGTGTATGTAACTAGCAGACAAATGGTGAAGAAAGGGTAAGATGGAAGGGACGGTGGTAACCCTGCCATTAGGAGCAAATACTAGTGTTAGTCTGAAGCCTAGATAAAGGGGAGAGGTACCTACAACGAACTTAAATAAAGGTATGTTGACGCAAAGCTTTTTAATTTGTGAGCCATATGCAGTTTATCTCTGCAGTTTATAACTGTTTAACATATAATAAGTTTGTAAGATTTAGAAAAAAGTATATAAATTGTTGTAACGTTGGATGAGAAATGTTTATGATCTAATTACTCTCTATATTACCATGAGTACCTGTGATACTAGTTGAATTACCTGCTAAAATGACTTAAATACCTGTGATACTAGTCGAATCATGTGAAATTACCTTAACTAGCTCTGATACGAATTCCTGTTCTAAATTAGCACGATCACCTGTGACACTATCTGGTTTGTCTTAAATACCAATGATACTAGATGAATTACCTGTTAAAATGACTCAAATACCATTGATACAACCTGAATCACCTGCATTTACCTTAAATAGCTGTGATACAAATCTCTGATCTAAATTATCACGAGTATCTGTGAAACTATGCTGATTACCCAAATACTTACGATATTACCTGAACTATCTGTAAAATACGAAAACTACGTTATAACCAACCCTGGAACCTACCCTCCTGTAATGCTAGCTTAATTACTCTAAACACCTATGACGCTTGAATTATGCTAAATACCTACGATACTAGCTGAGTTACCTGTGAAATACGAAACTATGCTATACCCAACCCCTGGAATCTATCCTCCTGTGATACTAGATGAATTAGCCTAAATACCTACAATACTAACTGAATTACCTGTGAAATCATACACTGCTATGATGCAGTCAGCCTCTTGTAATACTAGCTGAATTAGCTTAAATGCCCTCCGATACTAACTGAATTGCCTGTGCAAAATATGCAGCTATGATACGTCCTGCTCCAGGAAACTATCCTCCTGTGATACTAGCTGAGTGACTCTAAACACTTACGTTACTTGAATTATCCTAAATACCTACGATACTCTCTGAATTACCTGCAACATCATACGGAACTATGCTATATCCGCTTCCTTGGGATATGTCCTACCCTGTGATACTAACTGAATTACTTACCTGTTAGTGTGAGTGGGTTAGCTTTTCCCTTTCCTGGTCACCTTTTTCCCTTTGCTGGTCACCTTTTTCCCTTTGCTGGTCACCTTTTTTTCCCTTTGCTGGCCACCTTTTTCCCTTTCCTGGTCACCTTTTTCCCTTTGCTGGTCACCTTTTTACCTTTGCTGGTCACCTTTTTCCCTTTCCTGGTCACCTTTTTCCCTTTCCTGGTCACCTTTTTCCCTTTGCTGGTCATCTTTTTCCCTTTGCTGGTCACCTTTTTCCCTTTGCTGGTCACGTTTTTCCCTTTGCTGGTCACCTTTTTCCGTTTCCTGGTCACATTTTTCCCTTCCCTGGTCACCTTTTTCCCTTTGCTGGTTACCTTTTTCCCTTTGCTGGTCACGTTTTTCCCGTTGCTGGACACCTTTTTCCCTTTGCTGGTCACCTTTTTCCCTTTCCTGGTCACCTTTTTCCCTTTGCTGGTCACCTTTTTCCCTTTGCTGGTCACCTTTTTCCCTTTCCTGGTCACCTTTTTCCCTTTGCTGGTCACCTTTTTCCCTTTGCTGGTCACCTTTTTCCCTTTCCTGGTCACCTTTTTCCCTTTGCTGGTCACCTTTTTCCCTTTCCTGGTCACCTTTTTCCCTTTGCTGGTCACCTTTTTCCCTTTGCTGGTCACCTTTTTCCATTTGCTGGTCACCTTTTTCCCTTTGCTGGTCACCTTTTTACCTTTGCTGGTCACCTTTTTCCCTTTCCTGGTCACCTTTTTCCCTTTCCTGGTCACCTTTTTCCCTTTGCTGGTCACCTTTTTCCCTTTGCTGGTCACCTTTTTCCCTTTCCTGGTCACCTTTTTCCCTTTCCTGGTCACCTTTTTCCCTTTCCTGGTCACCTTTTTCCCTTTGCTGGTCACCTTTTTCCCTTTGCTGGTCACCTTTTTCCCTTTGCTGGTCACCTTTTTCCCTTTGCTGGTCACCTTTTTCCCTTTGCTGGTCACCTTTTTCCCTTTCCTGGTCACCTTTTTCCCTTTGCTGGTCACCTTTTCCCTGAATAGGTTACGTGATGAGAATGTCTAGAATTAGCGCTCTAACATTGACATGAAACATATTTCCATGAAGTTCTCGCCTAAAGTCGATTTCAAAGTCTAGCCCCTATCTCTCCTGTATATAAGTCCATATTCCTACTGCTTCACTATCTGTCTAGCCTACCGATTCTCCTCGTTTTCCCTATACCTCTCATATAAACCATACTCTACTCCTCTACCTCTGTCTAGCCTAACACCACTCCCGTATCCCCTACCTCTCATAAGCGCATTCCCTCCTGCCCTTCTCTTGCTGAGTATCACTCCTTGGTTTGCTATCTAACCTAACTTTAACACCTGTCTATCCTAGCATAGGATCTCTTTCCGTTTTCTCATCTCTCCTTATAAACACATACTCAATTCTCCTAAGCTAATAGCTCTCCGCGTTTTCCTATACCTCTCATATAAGCCATACTCTACTCCTCGACCTCTGTCTAGCCTAAAACCTCGCCTCGTTTTTCCTATATTTCTCATATAAACCATACTCTACTCCTAACCCTCTGTCTAGCCTAACACCTCTCCTCCTGTTCCCTACCTCTCTCATATAACCCATACTCTACTCAACCTCTGTCTAGCCTAGCACCTCTCCTCCTGCTCCTATACCTCTCATACATATAAACGCATACTCTACTCTCAGCCTGTGTCTAGCCTAACACCCCTCCTCCTGTTCTATACTTCTCATACATATAAACGCCTACTCTACTCTCAACCTCTGTCTAGCCTAACACCACTCCCCGTATCCCCTACCTCTCATAAAGCGCATTCCTCCTGCCCCCCTCTAGCTGAGTAACACTCCTTGGTTTCCTATCTAACCTAACTTTAACACCTGTCTATCCTAGCATAGGATCTCTCTCCGTTTTCTCGTCTCTCCTTATAAACACATACTCAATTCTCCTAACCTAACATCCCTCCTCCTGTTCCCAACCTCTCTCATATAAAGGACATACTCTACCCTTCAACTCTGTCTAGCCTAACAGCCCACCTCGTTTTCCTATACCATTCATATAAACCATACTCTACTTCTTGACCTCTATCTAGCCTAACACCCCTGCTCCTGTTCCCTACCTCTCTCATATACAAGACATGCTCTACCCTTCAACTCTGTCTAGCCTAACACCCCTCCTCGTTTTCCTATACCTTTCATATAAACCATACTCTACTTCTTGACCTCTGCCTAGCCTAACACCCCTGCTCCTGTTCCCTACCTCTCTCATATACAAGACATGCTCTGCCCTTCAACTCTGTCTAGCCTAACACCCCTCCTCGTTTTCCTATACCTTTCATATAAACCATACTCTACTTCTTGACCTCTGCCTAGCCTAACACCCCTGCTCCTGTTCCCTACCTCTCTCATAAACAAGACATGCTCTGCCCTTCAACTCTGTCTAGCCTAACAGCCCACCTCGTTTTCCTATACCATTCATATAAACCATACTCTACTTCTTGACCTCTATCTAGCCTAACACCCCTGCTCCTGTTCCCTACCTCTCTCATATACAAGACATGCTCTACCCTTCAACTCTGTCTAGCCTAACACCCCTCCTCGTTTTCCTATACCTTTCATATAAACCATACTCTACTTCTTGACCTCTGCCTAGCCTAACACCCCTGCTCCTGTTCCCTACCTCTCTCATATACAAGACATGCTCTGCCCTTCAACTCTGTCTAGCCTAACACCCCTCCTCGTTTTCCTATACCTTTCATATAAACCATACTCTACTTCTTGACCTCTGCCTAGCCTAACACCCCTGCTCCTGTTCCCTACCTCTCTCATAAACAAGACATGCTCTGCCCTTCAACTCTGTCTAGCCTAACACCCCTCCTCGTTTTCCTATACCTTTCATATAAACCCTACTCTACTTCTTGACCTCTGTCTAGCCTAACACCCCTGCTCCTGTTCACTACCTCTCTCATATAAAAGACATACTCTACCCTTCAACTCTGTCTAGTGTAATACCTCTCCTCGTTTTTCCTATACCTTTCATATAAACCATACTCTACTCCTCAGCCTCTGTCTAGCCTAACAGCTCTCTACTATCTCTTCCATATAAACGTATTTCCCTCCTTCAACCCTATCTAGCATAGTATTGGTCGTCGTATTCCCTATCTCTCCCATATAAACCCATTTTCCTCCTTGAACCGCCCCATCTAGCCTCGTTTTCCCTATCCTTTCCCATACATGCCCAAAAAAGTGGCCTCGCTCTGTCCTTAATAACCTACTTCCGTGGTGTAGTGGTTACCATTCTAGCTTCTAGTTCCCGAGGTCGCGGTTTCAAACCCGGCGGAGGGCGATGGATTTTTCGGGCGCCAAAATCCTTAGTATGGCTTCCCTCGAAATCGAAGTAAAGCCGGGGTCCCGTGTTGTAGATTTACGTCGCATATAAGAACCTCAAGCTTGATAAAGAGGCATCTGAGTAAAATTAACGGTCTTTCACACCCAATATAGAATAGGACGCTACGGACCACAGCAGTTAAGAGCATCCATAAATAAATAAAAAACTTTCTCATTTTCTCTGTTGGCATTAACTTTTCAACATATAATAGTTCTTTTAATTTGAAACAACAGAACTACGCATGACTATTCTAACTAATATTTTTTAGTGTTTTAAAAGTGTTGGCTGTTTCTTTTTGTCCAATTCGGACCAACGCTGTTTAAATTTTTCTAACAACCTATAAATGTTGGATTTGTTAGAAACGATGACACCAGGGAATTTGTGTATATATCTAATAAGCTGAGAGTCCACATGTGACTCCGAGAAAACCTTAACACAATAAACACATGCTGTTCCTATAGTATACACCATGATAACTGTACACAGCTTCACATAAAGTTATTCCCACTATACACCATGACAAGCAACGTTAAACTGAACTGCCAATGCTTTTACCCTCCGCAGGCGCGTGAGCTAGGCTACCGCATAGTAAGGTCGTTTAACTCGATGCCTGCTACGAGGCAGATGCAGCGGCGCCAATCGTGTTGTTTAAGATACATCGGATATAAGAGAAGGGGAATATTGTGAAAATCTTTGAAAGATGCTTGTACTCCGTATTCACCAAAGTTTTCGATTTTTTTCTAAGCTATTCTCTCTCTCTCTCTCATACGGACTATTTATACTTTTTATGATTATTCAGAGAACCTCAAGGCATTTACCTACTTCTTGTGAAATCTCGATTTGAAATAATACTTCCATTTAATAATTCCCCTGCTTGACACGAGTGTGGCAAAGAGAGTAATAAGTTTGCACATTTATTTTTATCTGTTTCAGATAAGAGGAAAGGGGCTCGACTATGCTCTGCTCACCAAAGACTATAACTTAATAAAATGGGTAGGTGCCAACTCGTATCGCACCTCACATTATCCTTACTCGGAGGAGGCCATGGACTTTGCTGATAGAGAAGGAATTCTCATCATAGACGAGTGCCCGAGTGTGAATACAGAGTAAGTAAGATTTTGATGTGTACGAGGAGCACTATTTATATTTTGAGCCTTGGCAACCCTGAATGTTGTAGGTTCCATCTGACGTTTCCAATGGAAAGTTTGACATTTTTGACCATAATCTACTTCAAACATTTTGTCAAGAGAGCGTCCTTTATTTTGTTTACACTAACTTGAAAATTGTGTCTCAACAAAAACATAGAATTAACTCGTGAAAATGGTCGTGCAATGATTTATTAGAACTTTCGACGTGGATTATCAAAACAAGAGTGCATCAATCAACTAACTTCCACATTTGGTGACGAAGCTCCATCCTTTGCCACTGTGAAACGTTGGTATAACGAAATGAATCGTGGCCGCCGTTCGCTCAATGATGAAGTTCGTGAAGATTGTTGTGGCAGAAAACATTGATGCTGTGCAAAAACTAATAATGAAAGATCGTCATGTGACATATTGTGAGATTGAGGCAACCCTCGTTGGATCCCACATAATTTGCTCCAATCTCAAAAAGATGCTCGTGTCGATTGGTGTACAAAAATGCTCAAGAAATACAATGGCGGTGCCTCAAGAAACGTATATAAGATTGTAACAGGTCAGGAATCATGGATCTATGCGTATGAGCCGGAACGCAAACAGCAGTTGACTGTATGGGTGTTTCAAGATGAAGCAAATCCAACAAAAGTTGTTCGCACTCGAAGCACTTCGAAGAAAATGGTCGCCTGCTTTTTCAGCAAAACTGGCCATGTGACAATAGTGCCTTTAGAGAAACGTAAAACGGTCAATGCCAAACCAAACCATTTGTTTGCCGGAAGTCTTCGGTGAAGTAAGGAAAACCAACAAGAAGCGTAGGATCGTTCTTCATCAAGACAATGCGAGCGCACACACATCTCGTCAATCAACAGAGTATTTGAAGGCTCAAAAAATCGAATTGATGGGTGATCCGCCATACAGTCCTGATGTGGCACCCAATGACTTCTTTTTGTTCCCGAACATCAAGAATAAATTGCGTGGACAACGATTTTCGTTGGCAGAAGACGTTGATGCCTTCAAAAACCATGTTTTGGAGGTGTCTCAAGAAGACTGGAATACATGCTTTGACAAATGGTTCAAACTGATGCAAAAGTGTATTGATCATAAAGGAGAATATTTTGAAAAACAATAAAGCAGTTTTCAATCGGAAATTACTTTGATTTAATTATTAGGCTCAAAATACAAATAGTCCCCCTCGTAACCGCATTAAACTTTCTGTCGCCATAACCATTTCAAAGGATTCCATAGGTTATTCATACAAATCTTGTTTCTAATCTTTGTTATGCTTAGGAAGCTAACAAAGTCAACTATTCATAAAACGAGTCGATGGGTGTTAGGAGCTCTTCGGAACCAAATAAATGTTTACTTAACTTTTAAAACCATAACTACTTAAAATCACGTAAATGTACACACAGGCGAATATTTTGGAAAACATACTTTGACAACACAGTTGAAGGCATGCATTTTATTAATTTTTACTTTCTCTACTGCGTATAGTAATTAGTGGAAATATTGCATTCCACCCAAAATTTCTATACCAAGATTTCACCGGAAACACATGTTTTGAGAACTCCTGAATCCAAAAAAAAAAGCATTTTTGGAAACATGTCCGTCTGTGTGTGTCTGTGTGTCTGTGAACAGCATAACTCAGAAATGAACATTCCGATAAACAAAACTTAATATTTAGGTTCAGTATCTCCCAGAGATGCGACACGAAGGTTTTCAAGAAAATTCCTCACCCCAGATTCCGCTTTACATGGAACATTTTTCGAAAATTTTAATTTTCTCAAAAATGGCTCTAACGATTTTGATTAAAATATCATATATTTAAGATATTTTCATGACAAATAAAATGTATATCTTGATTTTTCTGGGGATGTCTCCAAAATTATTCTTCATTGTGAACGACTTTTGCATAACTGGTAAACCATAAGAGATAGACAAAATTTTACTACACAAAAAATGTAGATCGCGTTAAAATACACAATTTATGTCATATACATTTTTTTGTTGAGTGAACCATTTGCGAGATATTGCTTGTTATTCCCTTAAATTTTCCAATACTTTTTCTCAAATGGGAATTCGTTATTAATTTTTATGCCCTGGACATAAAAGAGAATGGAATGCGCCACATAGCAACCAGCTCTTAAAAGATTTGACTATCGCTTAAAGCCTATCAATTCCCCTTGCATCTACAAGAAAATTAGCAATAAGATTAACATGTCGATTAACATGAAGCATAATGAGAATAAGCGTTTGTAACATTAGTTTGTACAAGAGTAGAGAAAGTCATGTGAGTGTAGCACATCAGATTTTTCATTTCAACGTCTCAACACAAAATGCTCTAATAAGGTTGGCAAGTTTTAAGACAGTAAAACATAAATAATTACATTTTTCTCAGTTGGATGGAGAAAGATCTCATTTTCACAAGAAAAATCTGATGTGTTACACTCACATGACTTTCTCTACTCTTGTACAAACTATTTTTACAAACGCTTATTCTCCATATGCTTCATGTTAATCGAGATGTTAATCTTATTGCTAATTTTCTTGTAGATGCAAGGGGAATTGCTAGGCTTTAAGCGATAGTCAAATATTTTAAGAGCTGGTTGCTATGTGAAGTATTCCATTCTCTTTGCATTACCAGGACAAAAAAAAACATGAATAACGAATTCCCATTTGAGAAAAAGTATAACTATTGGAAAATTTAAGGGAATAACAAGCAATATCTCAAAAATGATTCACTCAACAACAAAAAATGTAAATGACATAAACTGTGTATTTTAATACGATATACATTTTTGTGTAGTAAAAATTTTTCTATCTCTTATGGTTTACCAGTTATGCAAAAGTCGTTCACAATGAAGAGTACGTTTGGAGATTTCCAGAAAATTCAAGATATACATTTTATTTGTCATGAAAATATCTTAAATATATGATATTTTAATCAAAATCGTTAGTCATTTTTGAGAAAAGTAAAATTTTCGAAAAATGTTCCATGTAAAGGATAATCTGGGGTGGGGGAATTTTGTTGAAAACCTTCGTGTCGCATCTCTGGAAGATACTGAACCTAAATACCAAGTTTGGTGTTTATCCGACTGTTCGTTTCTGAGTTATGCTGTTCACAGATAGACACACACACACACACACACACACACACACACACACGGACATGTTTCCAAAAATACTTATTTTGGATTCAGGAGGCCTCAAAACATGTATTTCCGGTGAAATCTCGGTATCGAATTTTTGGGTGGAATACAATACTTTCCCTACTTACTATACGTAGTAGAGAAAGTAAAAAATAACCTTATCGTGCAACGCACCGAAATGAGATTCGAACTGAAGTCTTTCACATTACTAGGTAGATGCACTACCACTTACACCAAGAGATAGAGCACGAAGATTTCTTGAAAACCTTTCCTTTGGATCATCAGAACTTAACACCGAGATCAAGTGTATGTGTACAACAGAGAGGGACACCTTGCGCACTGCGACCTACGGCTAACACCTCTCAGGAGGAAGGGATGAAGTGAAGGAACCACAGGCAGGCCATAGAGACTCGTGGAAGTCTCTAACAGTTCACAACTCAAAGACCCGTTTCACTAATGGAGCTGCCCAGAGAGGGTGATGAACGACCGGTCCAACCAAACAGCCCTCTGTGTCCACGGGGAATACTCTTTCCTCGGAGCAAGCATCCGTGCCATCTGTCCGGTACCGCCACAGCCCACGAAACTTACAAGCACACTTGAAAGATGAGAAGAAAACAGATTGAAAGGGAAAGGAAGTGGTGGTGGATGAGAAACTACCTCAGCATTCGCCTACCGACCATGAAAAATCACGTAAAACCTAAGATCTGAGTAGGCGGTCGACGGGAATCGAACCCGGGACCTCCCCAATGCAAGCCTCATGTGTTACCGGGAGCCAGTTCGTCAGATTGAACTTTAGGTATATACATTTCACATTTCTGATTAAATTATGTTTGAAATGCTATTTTGTATTCTCGGTGACAGTTACAGAAGTTAAAAGTTTAGGCATGTTAATGTCATAATCCCAATACAGCCTCACTGAACCCTAAAAACGAATGGTTGGACATAATAAGATTTTAACCGTGTTTTCACTTAACTGTTTATTTTTATTTTGAAGAGAGAATTAATTTGAGAACTGTTGCAAATAGGATAACAATGATGGTAAGTTAGCACAGTTGTTTTGTTATTATTGAATTGTATTTATTTAATACTTAATTAGAGGAATTACTCAGAGAAACAAGATATTAATACACTGCCTTTGTGGTCTAGTGATTAGCATGTTAGGCTACAAATCTAGAGGTCCTGGGTTTGATTCCCGGCTGGAGGGTGAGCTTTTTCTCTAGTCAGGTTTATTCCCTATCCTCCCTACAATTGCGAAGCATATATGAGAGTGGATATTATCAGAAGTACTACCAAGTCAAAGTTTAACACAATAATAATGATGATGATGATAATAATAATAATAATAATTTTTATTGTCATTAAGCTTATACGCAATAGACAAAGTCAGTTCAACATTTACAATTGACGATTACAGTATATATACAGGGTGAATCAACTAAAACTTGCACCGCAAATATTTCGGAAATTGAAAGTGCTATTGATGTGCAGTTTTCACACCATTGATTGGTAATTAGGGGCTCGTACATTTAGGCTATAAACAGATTTTAATAATACTGAGAAAGTGTATTTTTTGAGCAAACATACAATTTTTTAAATGGAACAATTCCTAGTTACATCAACAGAATAAAGGTAGGGTAAATTAGAATGTCAATGGTCTTTGTTGCAGGATTCTAGTGCAAGCGGTTTACGAGAAACCGTATTTTGAAAAGTTTCCACCCCGACAATTGTTTGTCCCATTCAACCTGCTTAGTTGCTAGGTACGATGTTTGTTTGCGTTGTGTTTTTTGTTCATTGATTGCACTGCGACTTTCTGGTCAGTTAGTTTGGGACAGTTCAAGCAGTGAGTGGAAGATGGGTTTACTAATACAGAAAAGGCCGACATGCTCAGGTGTATGGAGAGTGTAGGAAGAATGCAGTTCGTTCCTGTACGGTGTATGCGGAAACTATCCCAATAGACGTCAACCATCTCGGCAATTATTTATCAACCTCTTCAACCAATTACGTGAAAGTGGTAATGTAACACCTAGAAAACGTAACAGAAACAAACAAGTGACTGGAGAAGAGGCAGAAATTAATGTTTTGGCTGCCTTGTAGTAGATCCGCAAATTAGTTCCCGCACAATCGCACGTGGAAGTGGCATAAGTCAGGCAGGTGTACTGCGCATTCTCCATCGACATAGGTTCCATCCCTATCATATCTCTCTCCATCAAGAGCTGCATGGAAACGATTTTGAGAATCGTGTTAACTTTTGTACATGGGCATTAAGACATGATACTCCAGTTTCATCATGTATCTTGTTTAGTGATGAGGCAGCATTTGCTAATCATGGCCAGGTAAACTATTGGTCTGTTGACAATCCCCGTTGGCGTGGTGGAATGTCAGCATCCATGGAGTTTAAACGAGTGGTGTGGGATAGTAAACCATCAGCTCATAGGCCCTCTGTTCATAGAAGGAACAGTGAACTCGCACAGGTATCGCAGCCTCCTGACAGACCATCTGCCACAGATGCTAGAAGACGTTCCTTTGCAGACTAGGAGGAACCTGTGGTACCAACATGATGACTGTCTAGCCCATAGTGCACGAAGTACTACAGCTTGTCTTAACGGATTGTTTCCAAATCGTTGGATTGGGCGAAGAGGGTCTGTACCTTGGCGGTCCGTTCACCGGATCTGACCCCTTTAGTATTTTTTCTGTGAAGACACTGTCTACAAGGATGTACCCACTACACCAGATGATATGAAACGACGTATTACTGCTGCCTGCTCTGAAATTTCCGCTGAAATGCTAGAACGTGTGCAGCAGTCTTTTCATAGCAGAATGGAAGCGTGTATTGAAGCTGCCGGTGGTCATTTTGAACGCAACCTTTGAAGGGCTATGTCACAGAAGTATTGTAATTCCCTTTTGCTTTTCTTTAGTTTGTGCTGCCATAGGTTGTAAAAGTGTCGGTGCATAAAGGTTTCAAAATAAGATTTCTCGTAAACCACTTGCACTAGAATCTTGCAACAAATGCCACTGACATTCTAATTTATGCTACTTTTATTCTGTTGATGTACCTAGGCATTGTTCCATTTAAAACAATTGTATGTTTGCTCAAAAAAGTACACTTTCTCAGTATTATTAAAATCTGTTTATAAGCTAAATGTACGAGCCCCTGACTATCAATCAATGCTGTGAAAACTGCACATCAGTAGCCTATCCATTTCCGAAATATTTGCGGTGCAAGTTTTAGGTGATTCACCCTGTATATGATATTTTAAAGAAAATCGTTACATTTTTCTGAAAACAAAAAATAATGAAACATTTGCCATTTAAAGTTTAATTTGAAGTACGGAAAATCTTGTGAAAATCTTCGTGTTACATTTTGGAAGATGCTGAGCTTAAATACAAAGTTTGATACTGCTTCGAAATTTCAAGGAAGTTTTTTAAAAAGAAATTGTTTTTGGACTCATTGGACCACAAAAAGCGTACTCGTGAAATCTCGATACGAAATTTTGTATGGAACAATACAGCATTCTTCCAACTGCTAGGTGAGTGGTAGAGAAAGTGATGTAAAGAGGTCAACATTGTTTCACATGTGCCACGCAGAAAATTTCTATTTTAATGTTATGCTGTGCTATAAATTAAGATACTGTAATTTCCCCCCCAGATACTTTACTTCAGACCTACTGGTGAAGCACAAGCGAGCTATGACGGAGCTTATTCTGCGGGACAGAAACCATCCCAGTGTTATAATGTGGTCTATTGCTAATGAAGCAAGGACCCAACAATCTGAAGCAGGAGTGTATTTCAAGTAAGTACTTTCTTATTTCACAGAAGAGGCTGAAAACATTCTGTTTGTAAATGTAGTTACGTTTAATATTTCAGAATTATTTTTAGAGCACGAAAGGTAGAATCAGACTGAAAAAGTCAATGCCATAGCCGGGATTTGAACCACGAAATCTCGTCCCTCCGTCCAAAATTGCTATAACCGGCTATGGCATTGAATTTTTCAGTCGTCTGATTCTACCTTTCCAACCCCGTCCAACACACGGCTTGTGTGGAAGAACAATTAATTCCATCAATTCACTTAATAGTGGTTGAAACTATGAAGCCCGGGACTTAAAGTACTTACAACATTGTAAGTCGCCATTGGGGTATGTCATCTCAATACAATTTGACATCTCCTTGTGGTTTACCAGGAAAATGTGTTGAGGAATTTAATGTCGTGCCGGCATGTTGCCATGGTAGCTCAGTGTTTACAGCAGAGTCGTCCTCCGTGGTGTAGTGGTTACCATGCTAGCCTCTAGTTCCCGAGGTCGCGGGTTCAAATCCGGCGGAGGGCGATGGATTTTTTCGGGCGTAAAAATCCTTAGCATGGCTTCCTTCGGAAGGAAAGTAAAGCCGGTGGTCCTAGATTTACGGCACGTAAAAGAACCTCAAGCCTGATAAAGAGTCTCTCAGCAAAATTACTGGTCTTTCACGCCCAATATAGAATGGAACGCTAAGGACCACAGCAGTTAAAGAGCGTCCATAAATAAAACTCAATTTAATTTAATTTAGAGCAGAGGTGGCGAAAACGGGACTCGCGAGTCATTTTGACTCGTAGGCGCCGTCCTCTCTCTGCCACTGTCCCTTTGTTTTTCACATGCTGCTGAGTGATGCAGTGCGTGTTGCATATTTGGTGACTCTAGAAAGGAAGGCGTTTTCGCCACCCTTGGTTTAAAGCAATCGGACGGAGACCAGGAGATCCGTGGTTCAAATCTGGCTATGGCATTGAATTTCTCAGTCGTCTGATTCTACCTTTCCAACCTTGTCCAACACACGGCTTCTGTGGAAGAACAATTAATTCCATTTTACAGCATGTTTTTCTCGAGCGGGAGGTTTCAGGCTTAAATCTCCGGGGTCGACCAATCTGACCGAAGGTTTTTTCGCGGTTTTCCTCGATCACTAGGCGAATGCTAGATTGGAAAATTGGATTCGCGAATTTTCGTATCATCCCTTTATCATTATATTTAATTTCCTACTTCTTGGCCGCCATACCAGGCATTGGGCTGGTTTTAATTTTCCAGTATTTTACATTTTTAGGTGTTTGTCACTGAGTGGGATGTCTCAGGCGGTAACGTCTGTAGCCCGCAATCAGGAGGTCTCGGGTTCAAATCCCCGGGGCCGACCAATCTGGCTGAAGGTTTTTTCGCCGTTTTTCTCGATCGATAGACGAGTGCTGTGTTAGATAGCTTGATCCGCGAAGTTTACTATCACCCTTTTCATTCACTACATTTCATTTCCTTCTTCATCGCCATACTAGCAGTGGCCTGATCACCCATCCTGGATATGCTATGATCCAAAGTTTGCTTGCTCCTTGACAGGCTTGGGGGTGTAAATTACTCCAAAAAGGAGAATAATCCAAATAAGAGAAAGAAGTTATATTTGTTTTCTAAGTACGAGGACCGTCCCAGAAGTATAGATAGTGGTTGTTGTTTCAAACAAATGACTGTGGTAGAAAGTACCAACCTTATAAAGCTTAAGTCTGAAGTTTGATGATGCTACGTCGTTTAGTAATTGTTTGGCAGCCATCAATAGTGAACTCTCTCAGCGAATTTGTAAACATGGATAAAACTGGCCATCGTTATGTGATACAATACTGTCATTTGAAAGATCTTAGTGTAACTAATATTAAAGCTGAGCTAGATTCTACTCTGGTGGATTCTGCTCCTTCGTTTACAACAGTAAAATATTGGATGGCAGAGTTTAAGCGAGGCCGTAGGAGCTGCCAAGACGAACATCGCAGTGATCGAACGAATGAGGTGACCACATCAGAAATTATGAGGAAAAGCCACAAAATGGTATTGGATGACCGTCGACTGAGTGCGCGAGCTAGCAGACATCGCAGGCATTTCAAAAAGTGCTATACATCGCATACTAACTGAAAATTTAGACATGAGAAAGCTGTGCGTAAGAGGGTGCCGCGTTTACTCACAATGGAACAAAAGCAGCATCGTGAAGATGCTTCAGTCGACTGTTTCGCGGTGTTTTGCTGAAATAAAGCCGAGTTTTTGTGTCGATTCATAACCATGGATGAAACATGGGTCCATCACTTTACACCTGAAACTAAGGAACAGTCAAAACGTAGATTGAAAGGGGAGAATCGGCTACAAAGAAGGTGAGAGTTTCATTTTCAGGCAACGTCATGGCGCCAGTCTTTTGGAATGTGTGTGGAATAATTTTCATTATCTTCAAAAAGGAAAAGCAATTAATGGCGTATTATGCAAATTATTGCAGCATTTGAATAATGAAATCAAGAAAAAACGGCCGCATTTAGCGAAAAAGAAACTTATTTCATCAAGACAAATACAACAGTTCACGCATCCATTATCGTCATAGCCAAAATCAACGAATTAAAGTTCGAATTGCTTCCCCATGCACCCTATTTGCCAGATTTAGCCCCTCTGATTATTTTCTATTTCCAAAGTTGAAGAAATAGCTTGCTAAAAGATTTGCTAACAGTGAAGAGCTGGAGTTTGCAGTTGATGGCTATTTTGCAGAACTCGATGGTTCTCAGCATAAACACGGCATCGAAGCTATTGAACGCTGCTAGGAAAAGTGTATCGAGCTGAAAGGAGACTATGTAGAGAAATAAAGATTTTTTTCCCCAAAATTTTTGTTTTCTTTGTCAGGTGGGGTACTTCTGGGACAGCCCTCGTAGCTAGTTCACAATTCCAGGAGCAGTTATCGCAATACTGAAAATGATAAAAGATAGGGCTAATAAAAATGGGAGAATAAATATAAAACACTTGCTAGCTTACTCGAAGTTGCACGGGTGACTTTTTATACCTTGCATGAGGATATAATTAAATCTGCTTTCCTCCGTATTCCTCATTAAATAATTATACAATGATCTAGAAGACTAAGATATAACCCCCTTTTACCCCTTGTAGTTGTAATCGCATACCACCCTGATATTCTTAATAACGAATAAAAATTACACTGATATTCACAGAAGTGGGCATGACATATCGGCGGATGGTATATTTCTGATTTCCTTAACCTCCCCTCCCCCATCCCTGACTGTCTTCCGAGTTCTAGAAATGTCTTTAAGCACTTTCTAGCAATGATGCAATTTTCGGATAGTCGAATAACATAAAAACTACACAGTTTTCACATAATACAGACACCCCAAAATCAATACAGAACGAAATAGGGATGAAAGTGGTAAATATGAAGATTCCCCACTCCCAGGCAAGCAAGTTAAGTCTGTAACCAGAGAAAAATAATCTTCTCTGTTGTTAATGTTACGCTGCACCATTTTCACTTTTTATATAATTGGCACACTCTGATAATGAGCTTGAATACAACATACAAAACGGAAGCGAAAGCAAACGACTTTAATTTACAACGAACTGGAGATGAAAACGGGAAAGTATGTCGATTAATACCTATATCGATAACAACTAGGAAAATCGATTTTGCACATACGGATACTATCTATTAAGAACTGTCTACGATTCCTTTTTTCCCCTGAATGCAGGTTTGCCAATTTTGAAATTCAATAGATAAACATTATGTTACATTTGTCATTCTTAAACTAAATGAAACTATCGACAATGTTAACAAAACTCAGAATGGATGCATGTATAGCTGCCGGCAGTCATTTTGATTTTGTTTTACAAAGCCTACTAGAGAGCTCATGGCCTCCTTCTATCTTCTTCTACGAGTATCTTCTGCAACGAAGGCAGGTACGCACAGTAATACAGTATGCTAAGATCGGGAACGGTAAACATTAAACTTGACAATGCTCCTGGGCCTCGGAAAGCTTCCCATAGGAGTAGGATTAGGTACGGAAGGGGGCTTAGCACCTCGACCTACAAGATCTTTTGTGCCTAAGACCCTGACGGGGTGCCCTCGGGAGGGAGGGGTGAGGTGTGAGAGACAGAGAGCGGCCGGACCAGGAGGCTCGTCAGGGTAGGGTCCCTATCTGTTATAGATTGAAACTCCCCGGATGGCAGCTGGTGTAACTCCCTGCAGACTTGCACATCCCACTTGGGGCCCGGGACTAGGAGACCGCCCCCGTTCCGGGGACGAAGGGTTACATACAGCATCCTTTTCCTGTCATGCGACGCCGAGACTCCCGCCGACACTTTCAACCCTAAAACATACCCAGCAGATGAAAGGTGAAGTGAAATGAGAATAGAGGTGAAATGGAGGGACAGGAAATTCGGGGGGTGTAAGGGACCTTCCCAGAATTCGTCTAGCGACCGGGGAAACCCCGAAAAACCCCATGGGTCAGGAAGGTCGGCCGGGGAAAACGAACCCACGACCTTCGGAATGCGGGCCACAGACGTTACTGCCTGAGCCGTCCCGCACACATTTGGAAATGAGTGTTTTAAATGTTTCTTCATTCTGGTCCTCATTTCCGTTCCAGGGCAGTTGTGCACCACTTTTAGTATTACTTGCTAAAATTAATCCATTCTCGAATGATCACTATCCAAGATTATTAAACAAAAGTATTTATTAAGGACCCACCGTGATTTCAATTTATCACCGGTTCTGTGCTCAATTAGTGGAATTAATGCATACACTTTGTCATAGGGAGGTGGCGCAGCATACTAAAGACCTGGATCCTTCGAGGGCGATCA
This sequence comes from Deroplatys truncata, assembly GCA_030765065.1. Taxonomy (NCBI): domain Eukaryota; kingdom Metazoa; phylum Arthropoda; class Insecta; order Mantodea; family Mantidae; genus Deroplatys; species Deroplatys truncata. Next base: position 75,169,790 of record CM060982.1, on the reverse strand, counting down.
CCATGGCTATAGCACAAGGATACAGCGGTGATAATGCAGTAAGTATATTCTCTATAGTAATAGGACGAGAAATTATTTTAAGGGAATCTGAGCCAAAGTTGTATTTATTGGACTATTTCACAAATAAAATAATATATCCATAAAATCCGCTAGTAAAATATTAATAATTATAAAGACAATTCTGAAGTGTTGTATTCACATGACTGTTTAACTCACTATCGTTTTTTACTTTCTCTACTGCGTATACTAAGTAGGGAGTAAGTATTGCATTCCACCCAAAAATTCGATACCGAGATTTCACCGGAAATACATGTTTTGAGACCCCCTGCGTGCGTGCGAGTGAGGGAGAGAGAGAGAGACCTCTCGAAGACTTTGATGTACTACTATATTATGATGTATTGTTCCCTCACTACGGTCTTGAAAATCTGAAGCTTATGTACCTGAATACCGACCTCTTCATCCATCGAGTTACAACTAAAAGATGTGTATCAGGACAAACGCGTTTTTTAAGCATCTTGATACGACTGATTATGTTACAGACCATATATGCCACTCCACTCAAAACAAAAAAGTGTTACGTAGGTTTAAAGACGAAGTCTCCGGAAAAACCACTCATCCTTTTTTGAACTGAGACCTTAAGATGTATGCACTTGATATCCAAGGATCTACTATTAAAAAGACTATAGGCATAAAACGTTGTGGTATTAAGCAGTACACCACATTTGATAACTATGTTGTCTTAAAAGCATGGAAGTAATAAGAACTCCAATGAATTTAATTCAGTCTCGTCAGCACAATGCGTGGTCTGTAGGAGTTAACAAAATAGCCCTGTCACCTCATGATAAGAGAGTGATTGCAGATGATGGGATATCTACATACGCTTATGGACATAGCTGCGTTGTGAGCCCTGCATGAGGGAATATAGCTTAGATCCTCATATAACGGTTATCTCCACGAGTCCGTTAGCAGAAAATGGAAATTTACTCATCCGTCCGTTGCAAAAGTATCAGACGCATGATGAAGAAAGAAGATGAATAAGAATAATGGAAGTTCAAGGCGGTAACACTGCCACTAGGAATAGCTTCCGTGCTGGTCTCAGGCCCAGATAAAAGAGAGACGTCTATCCTTGCATTAGCATCTAAAATACTAGTTAATATCCCTAAATACTCTGAAAAGTGTTCGAATATTGCTACATTTCATCAAACGCATGTTTGTAGTGTTCTATTTATATTTATATATATTAGACTTTCACGTCATTCTAGGATGATTAATTTCAGAGATATTATTTTTTAATTCTACCAGGATTCAACTCTAAGCCCACAGCGGGTGCAGCCTCTCTATCCTGTTGTGGACCAACAACTTTCTCCATTTAGCTAGGTGTACATCTTGCAATTTTCCCCATCATTATATGACCAATACCTTCCGAGATATGATTTTTTGACTAATTTAGAGGATGTTTGTCGCCATCTTGCCCCACTTAGCGCTACATTTTGCAATTTCGATGTAAATTACTTTCAAAGTGTATGAAACACCTCCGAAAATGCATAAAACGTCTATAAAATCTGCAATATTGGGTGTAAAACATTCTAATTACTACAAAAACCGCTATATATCGATAGAATCCGCTGAAATGGCTGGCTTGCCCATTTTAGCGGTGTGCCAATTTCCCCTTTATATCCTACTTCTACTTACTATAACTAACCGGTAGAGAAAGAAATAATTTTGCGGCTAAGAATGTCCAGTCTGGCATTTTAATTTCATTCAACAGTCGAAGAGATAAGATATAAATTAAAAATATTTACGCGATAAGACATTAGCGCGTTACCCTCTTCCCATCTATATATATATATATATATATATATATATATACATATATTTTTTGCATCCAAGCGTATCTATATAGTTACGTATACTAACTTTGGTGCGATAATTTCCCATTGTTATCTCATAAAAAGTACTTCCCCTCACATCAATATAGTGAGTTTTAGGGCATACTACTAACCTGCACAAACACAAATGCCTTCAATATTAAGTAATGTCCGAATAAAAGCAAAATGTTCCTTTCAGGGCCAGTACCTTGACGTTATTGGCTTCAACAGATACAACGGCTGGTACGCAAACCCAGGCAAGACTGATACAATACGCAACAATGTGATAGGGGAAGCCAGAGCCTGGCATACAAAATATGGCAAGCCAATCATGATGCTAGAGTATGGGGCTGATACAATATCAGGACTTCATATGGTAAGCATACTTATGTGAGCACATTGGAGGAAGGACTTATGAGAGTTGTCTTACTTTTTTTTTATTATTTATTCAAGAAAGGAAAGAAAGCAATAATAAATGTAGAACACTAAGACTTTCCTAGTAATATCGAAGAGCAGCATTTAGTTTTGTCCAACACGGTCGAAATCTTGAAGGCAATAAGCATGTTCACTATCGACTTAATATTAGTTTACTACCCACAAATGCTCCGGCTGGTGAGGGCAGAGTTACCGGCCGCAGTGCGGAAGTGATGCAGTCCTGAATACACAGATAGGATGTTTGTGTATCTATGAACATAAAAAAGCAATATTCGGTGTTTACTAAGTTATACATTTACACAGGATGGTACAGGAATAATCCGCACATCTCGTCTCACTTGATTTGAAATCAAACTTGTGTACACTTTGTTCACGGTTCTTTCTTCAGCTTTCAGTTACTCTGTAGTTGTGTTTATAACTGTCAACTATTTATTTAAATATTGTTGATTTTACTATTATTTATTTGTATTTTTATAAAACAGTGGTTTTGTTAACAGTATGTCATTTTCACTATCAGAATGAGTGTTCATACTAGGAGTGTACATGTGTGTCTGTTTCGTTCAATACCAGTAAAAAGCAGCATTCAAGATTTGGCAAGGAAATGGCATGTGAATGACTCAAAGTCCACTACGAAATTTGTTCAACAGGTGCACGCGAGGAGAACTTGCAGACTTGTGTTAAAGCCTTGAAATACAAACCCTATCGAATGACAACTGAAGGAGCCTGTTAAGGATAAACGAGTAATTTCTGCTGCTGGTTGCTGAATATGGTCGTTTGGACCGACTGTTGTTTATCATGAATTATGTGGCTTGGTTTCATTTGTAGGGATGGGTAACTTCCCAGAGCAGCTGGAATTAGATACAAAAAAAAATAAATAATCGTACTAGCAACCCCTACACGACCAAATATCAGTGTGTGGTGCGTTATGATTGGCCTTCTTGGATGAATTTTATTCCCAACAGAAGAGACTTGCTCTCAGCAAGATTGAGCAACATGTCACATCTGAGAGGTCACTTACCCGTGCTCATGTGATTTTATTACTTAACAGGCTGTGAGCAAAGAAGGATTGTGGCCACTTTGTCACCAGATTTGTCGACATGTGATTTATTTATGGGGATACTTGAAGAAAAAAGTATACGAGAAGAATCCCAATACTATTGAAGAACTCAAGGATAGCATCAGGAATAGCATCCAAACTATCACCACTGAGAAATTCACATGCGTATATATGCACCTGTTAAGATGTACATAGAAGTGTTTGCATGCTGCTGGAGGGTATTTTGTTTCCAACATTTATTATGAAGGCTAATAAAGGACACTTCCATTATTCCTTTTATAGCATTTCTTTTGAGAAAGTTTTTGTTTCAAATCATGTGGGATGAAAAGGACCTGTTATTCGTATCTAACCACAGATTAGAAATACTATTTCAGTATCAAAAATATCTGATAACAATAAAATAATACATCCAGCAAAGTTTTACCCCTAAATAATTCTACCAAGTTTGTCTTTAATGATGCCACTGACTCGTAGTAGGTAGCAGGTTGAGTGACCTCTCTCTGGGGGTAGCCTAGCTCATGCGCATATGGAGCATAATGAAATTTGCAATTCAGTTTAACGTTGTTTGGCTTCATGCATAGTAGGAATAAACGTTATGTGAAGCTTGTATGATTATCATGGTATACTGCAGAATACATGTGTTTAGGGCATTTAGTTTTCCTCCACATGTGCACTGTCAGCTTGAATTTACACAGAAATTCCCTAGTGTCACCATTCCTAACAAATACCCAATTTAGAGATTGTTAGAACAATGTAAACAAACTGGGCTCCTGTTAGACAAAAAGAAACATAGACAGCCAAAAAGTTTAACCAATGAAAAATTAGACAAGATTGGAGCTGTCGTGGAACAAAGTTCAAGAAAATCACTGCATCATATTTGATATTACGTACTTTTCTGACAGAATAGTTTCACTGGCCTGCTTGCTATCCAGATCTGAATCTATGGGAAATGTTTAAACATCAAGTTTAAGCAACAAGTCCCCATATGCTCAATGAATTAGAAGAGAGAACCCGGTATGCATTTTCCAATATTTCGGCTGCAAAAATGAGAGTGCTAAATAATATTCTTGGTAGGTACCAGGCTTGTATAGAAGTAGATGGGCATAATTTTGAACATTTTTATTAAAAAAGGTAAACGTAACATACATATTGTTTGGCATCATTAGCACCAATGGATTCATATATAACACTGTTGGAGCGGCTGGGTGTTAGTCAAGCCATTCAAGAGAAACCAGATATCTTCGAGTCAAATTATGATTTCCGAGTTCCCTCAGCTGTAACCAATAAAAAAGGCAGAAAATTAAATGCCTAACCACATTTTAATGCAAAGTAGTTGTTGAATGTAGTACTTATTATGTGGGAAATAGTAGACAATTTTATTTATTCTTGATATTACCATGGCCTGTCTGTTTTCATAACACTAGTCAGCAAAATTCTAACAATAGACTAATTCTAGTGTAGCTGGTGGCAGTTTCACTGGAATACATGAAACACTCCTCATTTAACATTATGACATGTACCATGGAGCATATTACGACCATGATAATGTGAGTAATAAATTGGCAAGTTGTCATACCTGTATTAACTTTTTTTCCGATTGTATAAATTCACTGTGGGGAATTCCAGGAAAATATAGAAAATTAAATTTATTTAATGTTTATGTTAAGGTTTAGATTTTGATGCCGTTGTAGTGGTAATGCTACAAGCTTTATTGGGTTTCCAGCATTAATAAGAATATTATTGGTAGTTTTTTTTTCTTCCATTGGAAAGATTAACAGTAATTGATAACCATCCTAATGGAAAAACATCTCTTATATGTAAATCATTTTCTGTGAAATTCCACCACCACCTTGTTCTTCCACAGAATTTATTAAAGAAGCGCCCTTCTCATTTTGCAGTATCCAGAATATGTATGGTCAGAGGAATATCAGCTTGAAATGATGTCAAAGCATTTTGAAGCATTTGATGCTCTCCTGCAAGAAGGTTTCTGGGTCGGTGAGATGATATGGAACTTTGCAGATTTCATGACTGCTCAGAGTAAGTAATATAGATATACCATTTATAATTGGATTTGATGTATGCTATCAGTCAACAGTCCAGTTCAAATTCTAGAACTCCGATTTTTGTACAAAAATGTATGTCACAATTACAAAATGAACGTCTTTTTGCAAACATACACCAGAAAATGACTTAGTTCACTTATCTCATTGTATGATGACCACATTATGGATATAAATAAATGTGCGAGACAGTTACATACCTTCTCTACCCACTATAATTGCCTTTCGTAGCTACTCTATTAATTTTTTTTTTTTGTACTAAGTTTAACACTTTGGTTTGGACATATTAATCATATCAAGCTTCCTTGGGATAAGAATGTACAACAGATACTCAACATGAGGACTGACATTCTTGAACCAAGATTCAAGTTTGAATTGAAATTTACGGTCTCCTATCCACAGCGGGGTGAATGGAAAAGACTGGTAAAACCTCATAATAACAAAGGCCCAATCTGGTATACTGATGGTTCTAGAACCAAATCAGGAATGGGGGCTGGGCTTTACGGTAATGGCACCAAGATTTCTTATAGTCTGGGTACCTTAGCTACAGTTTTCCAGGCTGAGGTGTATGCAATCCTTGCCAGTGTCATGGAAAGCAAAAAGAGATATAAGAATAGAAGTGTTCTTATCCTCTCAGACAGTCAAGCTGCTCTTAAAGCACTTGAATCACCACCAATAAAATCAAAGCTCATCTCAGAATGCCAGGAATCCTTAATGACACTGGCTGAACACAATAAGGTTCAACTTATGTGGGTGCCAGGACATATAGGTATACCAGGCAATGACAAAGCAGATGAAGCAGCCAAGATTGGCAGCAAAATCCCATTTTTGGGTCTGGAGCCTGTACTGGGGGTGTCCTACAGACCAGTGAAACAGGCTATTAAGAGCTGGGCTCAAGCAGAACACAAGAACTACTGGAACTCCATTGAGGGTTGTAGACATTCCAAGTTGTTTATTACAGACCTGGATAACAGCAGGGCAAAGTACCTGCACGGTCTTAGTAGAAGAAGGCTTGCATGGGCAACAGGATTCATTACAGGAAACTGTGCCCTAAAGTTTAATCTACACAGAATGGGATTGTTTAACAACCCTATCTGTAGTAGATGCCTAGAAGGAGATGAGACTGCTACTCATCTGCTATGTGATTGCCCTGCTCTTGCGAATCAAAGAGCAAGTATGTTTTGCAATCACTTTCCAAAGATAGATGAGCTATCGAAAGCCTCAGTTAGCAGTCTGTTTAAGTTCATAACGAGCAACAGACTACTTGACTGATGAAAGGGGGATGGGCAATAGATCTTTAAGGTCGCAGTGCTTGGGCATAAAACCCACCCCTTTTTCAAACTACAACTACAACACTTTGGTTGAGACCCGGTTACAGCCCTGGTTCTTTATCAGGCCCCACCACACAGAATTACAATAAAACAATGGAACAGTTTTATCCTGCAATATTCATCAAATTCAATACCCCACTAGGTTTACATATTTTTATTTCAATTCAATATACTACACATTCAACCAAAGTAACACCACTAACTGCTTTCATAAAGCGAACCGGTCTAATTCTGTCTCCTTCCCTTGCTGACCATAACCATTTTTTCTTCACCCTATACAAAAATTTCCCAAGCTTTCTGGTTTGCATTTTGTCATTAAAATTTTTTCTCACCGCTATTGGTTTGTTTAATTTTAACCATTTACCACATATTGCCTGTTAACGCCATTCACTTGTTCCTGGACATTCAAATAAAATCTGCTCTGCATTTTCATTTTTTGCATTTGCACAAATAGGACAAATTCCATGCTCGCAATTTCTCCTAACCCCCCTTAAGTTCCATATTCCCAATCTGAACCATGCCAATCCCTCCCACTCTTGCTTATTACACATAATAATGAACATTTCTCTCATAGCATCCTTTATCTCCTGATAAAACATTACTGACTTCTTTTCCTTCATTATAGAATGCAATAACTGTCTATATCCTCAAATCTAATTGTGAACAATTTCCAGAAACTCTCCAATTCCCCTCTTCCTCTCTTGTGTTTTCAGAACACAATATAATTTAAAACAGAAATGAAAAAGAAATGAAATGCACTTGGAAAAAAGACAAAGAAATCCTGAAGAAAAGTTTGGAAACATGCCCAAAGTTCAACAGTTTTAGTGGGAGGCAAGAGACGGGGTTAGTTTGTTGGAAAACTCAGACAGGTTGGCCCCATAGCTCAGTTGGTAGAGCACCTCTTGCTGTGCAAGGGGTCTCAGGTTAGATTCCTGGCTGTGGGGGTGGGAATTCTTTTCTAGTCAAGATTGTTCCCTATCCTCCCCATAATCTGTACGTATGAATGAGTGCAGGATCTAATGATTAAAAGCAAAATTTACTAAAAATCCAATGGCAAGTGAACACAAGTTAACACATTGCCTGTAAGCAACAATATGTTCCATGGAAAAGACCGCTGATAAGACCATTATAGTTAAAGAAAGGGTATAAATGGAACTTAAAAAAATTAGACAGTGACAGCAATGAACATTAACTTGAAACATTTGATAATGAAGAGAACAAGGTATGTGAATCAGGAAACAAGAAGTCAGCCACTGACCATCTTGCTCTTTGGAAGGGATTTCTGCCGTATTGCAGTCACTAGATAATATGTACCAGAAGATACAGAGGCAACTAGAGAGGGCAAGCATTCTATATTTCTTTGAACGAGTGTCTTGACAAGTGAACAGTACAAAGTACATGGATTTTAACTGCTAAGGTGTTAAAATAAGCCCATCCTTTCCCAAGAATTTCTCATTCCTACAACCAAACTATTACAAAGTCTTTGAACAAAACTGGCTTCTGATATTGAAGACTAGATTGATTCACAATAATGGAGAATGGAAACCAGAATAAAACAGTATGTATTATGCAAGTGTTCACAATTAACAGCAAGCTTTCCTGAGTCCTGGAAAAGAAGACTTGGTAAAATTTTAACTTTTTCATTCCCATTCCCAGGGACAGCATATTAGATCAATATTGTGTGCCTTAGATTCTTCAATGTAGGCATTATTCTAGGTGGCTGTGACATTCAACAGCTGCTAGAACTCTCTCTAGTCACAAGTTAGGAAAATGAAACGGGAGGAAATTCCAGCAAATGTCATCCTGACTCCCTCAGATTCATGAGTGTTGGTTCTTCTAGCAAAAGCATAACTTGTCTGTTTATATCCAACTCAAAACTCGTTATTGCCTCAAAACAAATAGCAAAATCTACAAAGAACAACAAGAATTTGCAAAAATTAAGAGAGAACAAGTAATTTGCATTACCACTCAAAAGTTTTTGAATATTCCTTATATTCAGGATTTGTTGAAAAAACAACAAAAAAGCATTTTAGGCATTATAATTACAATGATATTTAACAGAGCTAATCACTATGTTCTAGATTTTACTTTCCTCAAAGTAACCTATTTGTGCTTTGATCACTGCTTTGCACATTCTGGGCATCCTTGGAATCAAATCTTTCATGGTTTCTTTAGAAATGTCTTTCCATGCTGTTTGTAAATGGCTCCATAGTTCGTGGAATTAATTGTTCTTTCACACAAGCCGTGTGTTGGACAGGGTTGGAAAGGTAGAATCAGATGACTGAAAAATTAAATGCAATAGCCGGGATTTGAACCACGGATCTCCCGGTCTCCATCCGGTTGCTCTAACCACTTAGCTACCATGGCAACATGCCGGCACGCTTTCAACTGAAAAATTCAATGCCATAGCCGGGATTTGAACCACGGATCTCCCGGTCTCCGTCTGGTTGCTCTAACCACTGAGCTACCATGGCAACATGCCGGCACGCTTTCAACTGAAAAATTCAATGCCATAGCCGGGATTTGAACTACGGATCTCCTGGTCTCCGTCCGGTTGCTCTAACCACTGAGCTACCATGGCAACATGCCGGCTATGGCATTGAATTTTTCAGTCATCTGATTCTACCTTTCCATCCGGCTCCATAGTTCATTTAAATTATTCAAGCTCTCTTTCTGGCACTGACCTGTCTGTCCAAATGATGCCGAAGAAGTTCAATGGTGTTGCAGTCGGGTCTTTGAGAGAGCCATAACATGTTCAAAGACTCTTTCTACATAGTAGATATGAATGTTTTGGAAAATTATCTTACTGCAGTGTGAAACCCTTGTCAATTAAAGGCATTCCAGATGATTTTGCATGGCACTGGAGAATGTTGTTATATTACTCTTGATTATATCATCAAGTATATCTACATAGTTATTACCTATTTCCCAATTTCCTATCTCATTTTTGTTCCTTTTCCCTCCATACAATTTTTTAAAATACTCCATCCATTCTACTGGTTGTATACTGGGTTTTGTTACATATTTATGACACATTGATTTCATAACCTTCCATACCTCATTTGGATTATTTTCATTTAGGACTCTTATCAAATTATTTTCATATTTTTTCATCCAGCTTATTTTCTTTTGTTCCAGTAGTGAATTATATAAATCCCTCCCTTGCATATACTCTTTCTTTAATTCTATGTGTCCTAATTCCCTCCACTTTATGAGCAAACTGTTTGACTTGTCTTTTAGCTACTCTACATTCTTCATCAAACCAACCTTCATCTCTTTTGTAAACCTTCTTTCTCCTTTTCATTTCCTCCCCAGCCCTTGTAATAATGATATTTAAAATATTCATTGCACTTTCAATTTCTTGTTCTTTTATCATAAAACTTATTCCACTCTGACATATCAGGCCATAATTAGAATTTAGTGTCTGCCTAAATTTATTGCAATACTCTTCCTTCCATTTATATATACTATATTCTTTATATTACATTTTTCCTCCCTTAAGTTATAGACCATTTGCTCAATGTCCTATATGTGGCGGAAAGGAGGATGTGGAATACATTTTATTTGAATGTAGGGGGACCGAAGTGTGGAGAAAAGAGTATATTAATAAGAAATGGTTTAAAATAGATAGAAAAGTAGCGGTAGTTGACATGGTAAAAAATGACAGTAAGAAGATGGGACAATTTTTATACAAAGTGAGAAATAAATGGATGTGGACAAAATGGAGTAATAAACTAGAATTAATAAATTATTGTAAAATATGAGTATAACTGGTACAGAGCCAGGGCTGAACACCAGACATTTTCACTTGTATATAGTTTAGCATAAATAAAAATATTACTCTTTTTTCATTATTCTCTCTATTTTGGCAATATTACCTGCCTTGTTGCCTCCAAAACAATTCCAGACCATCGCTGAACCACCTCCATGCTTCGCTGTAGAGGATATGCACTGAGGTGTCATGTGTTCTCCTTTCATACGTTGGACAAACCTGTGTCATTTTATGTCAAAGAGTTCAAATTTTTGATTCTTCCTAAACAGCACATTCTGCCACTGATCAATAGTCCATACTTCATGTTCTCTTACACAATGCAACCATTCTTTTTATTGGGAGCCCTCAGTAATGGTTTCTTTGCAGTAATGCATCCCTTAAAGTCTTCTTTTTACTGTCGAGACACAACTTCAACCCTCAATGGTTGATTTCTGCTGTCAACATGAACGCTGTTTTGAAGCAGTCATGTTTACTACTTACTACTATTTGTCTTCAGATTTCGAGGTGACCTATACCTCCCCTTGAGATAATCATCCTTATGTTCAAAACAAATCTTTAGGTTAAGTTTCCCTATAAGGGGCATTAAGCTTTGGCTTAAACATTACTACATGAAAGCAAGGTAGCATAATTAAATGCATTAACATTTCTATTTTATTAAACATATAAAATTAGCTTTTAGTGGTGCCATAATACTTATCTAAGGAAATCAAGTATGTTCAAAAACTTTTGAGTGGTAGTGTAATATACACTGTTAATAGAGGAATGACGCTTAGTAAAATGCAAGTAATTGGAAATAGTAATGAATCTGTGCTGGCTGCTATCAATATGCTTATCTATCTCATTCCCAAATGCTGTGTTGCTTCTCATTTTCAGGTTATTGTGAACCAGCCATTTACCTTTCATTGTGCATGAAAAACTTTAATAAAACAACACAAATGGTAAAATAGTTTTCAATGATCAAATAGTCATTTTAGACACCACCAAACATACATTTATATTTTATATAAAATGTGAAGATATTTAACTAATTTTAGTTCATTTGTACACATAACATTTTTCATTTAGCCTAAAACCAGAGGTCTACTTATTACTCATCAATAATTTTAACACCCCTGATGTTCTTATGAACTTCTTGTGCTCTTTGCTGTGCACAAGCACATTTCTCTGCAAAATGATCCTTTGAGATGTGCTAATAAGGAAACATGTGTGTATTTCAGCAACAACAAGAGTTGGTGGTAACAAGAAAGGCATCTTCACAAGGAGCAGACAACCAAAAGCAGCAGCTCACCACATTCGACGACGTTACTGGTCTCTGGCTGCAAGTTTACATGGAACAAAACCTCCAAAAAATATAGACCATTATGTCTCATTATTTACCAATAAGCACTGTAGGAATGAATTGTAAAATAAAATATTTCTTATAAAAATCGCTTATCATTTTTATTGATAACGAAAATCCTACAATGATCCACTTCCCTATCCAATTTCCAACAGATATGTCCTGATGTATAGGGTCTTTCAACAAGAGTGTCCTATCTTTAACATGTGATAGCTGCCATTGTTATTGAGTTACAGCAGTCATTTTTTTCATGTGATTACAGTTGTTATTGACAAATAGCCATACAATGTTACAGCATTCAGCAACGCATAGAGATTGTTAAAATTTATTATCAAAATGGATCATCTGTTTGCCAAACCTTCTGTGTATTGCGTGAAGTTTACGGTGTGCATTATCGTCCCTGCGAGAGAACGATTCGGCGTTTGATCGATAAATTTGAAAGAAATGGTTCTGTCAGCAATCAAAGAATGCCTGTACATAAACGACGTAAGCGCTCCAACAAAAACATAGGCACCGTTCGTGAGAGTGTACACGAGAACAGAAACAAATCAATTGCTTGTTGAGTGCAAGAATTGGGCCTTTCGCCGACCACAACTTGGTATCTGGACTTGAAGTTTCACGCTTATAAAATGGTGTTAACTCAAGAACTAAAGCCCATAGGTTGCGCCGTGTATTTGCTGACTAGGCTATGGAGCAATTGGAAGCTGACCTGGATCATCATGAATTATGAAATCATCTTCAGCGACGAAGCCCAATTTTGGATGTATGGTTGTGTTAACAAACAAAATTGCCACTATTGGAGCAATCACAATCCAATGCAGATTCAAGAACGACCACTTCATCCCCAAAAGGTTACCGTGTGGTGTGGATTTTGGTATGGTGGAATCATTGATCCCTATTTTTTCCAAGACGAAGATGCAGAAGCTCTAACTGTCAATGGAGAAAGATAGCCGGCTCTTATAAGGGACTATTTTTGGCCTAAATTGGATGGTATGGATCTCAGAAACACCTGGTTCTAGCAAGATGGTGCCACATGTCGTACTGCTCTCAAAACAATCGATCTTTTGAAGGAGAAGTTCAGAGGTTTTATCATTTCCCGTGGTGGTGATGTTAACTGGCTCCAAGGTCATGTGATTTAACACCGTTGGATTACTTCTTGTGGGGTTATGTTAAATCTCGAGTTTATGTCAACAAGCCAGAAAAGGCAAATGATCTTATGAAAAACATCACTAATGTTATTCGTGAAGTTGGACCTAATTTACGTTCTTCTGTCATTGAAAATTGGGTCAACCGTATACACGCAACCCAACGAAGTCGTGGCGGTCACTTAACTGATGTCCTCTTCCACGTGTAATGACATTAATTATGTTATAAAATAAAAAAAGACGTAAACCTCTATCATTTATAGAATATGTTTTATTTAAGTTCAAAGATAGGACTCGCTTGTTGAAGGACCCTATATAAACTCCCTCTTTTAGGTAAATCTGAGTCAAATTTAACACATCACTCACTTATTGAAAAAAGAAATACATGTTTCTAGAGCTAATCGCTTCCATCATCAGTATCAAGTTGACTGCCAGACTTCATGGTGGTTTGGTTTGTCTGGTGGCGGCTGGATGAATTTCTGCATTAGGATGTCATCACCTGGAGGGATTTTAAAATTTGAGACATGGTTCTTGTTTTTCCAGATATGAATGTTTTCCCAGACTGCAAGTTCTCATTTGCATGTAATGTTTCTAAGTAATTTGGGATTGCATAGTTTAAGCATAGGTTTAGAGGATTTTTAGGTATTAATGAGTTGTTTTCCAATAGTTGCCCCATCCTGTCTACATAGTCTATTTTGTCCATAATTACTACAGTTTTTACTTTATCTCATCTGTGTAAATGCATAAATTCACTAAATAAAACAATTAATGAATATAAATTAACAGATAAAAAATAACAATACAACATTAAAGTAAACAACCCCATACTACCTAGAATCTATGACCTTCCAAAAGCCCACAAACCAGGCAAAACAATGAGACACATTATTTGTGTGCCACTCTGAACCCGCCTTCCTGGCATTGAACACACCAGGCTTGCATTTAGCTTAGGCGAACATTTCGGCATATTGTTATCAAGGTTATTTGTGGACTTGTCTAAATTTAACTTGTTTTCAGTAAGTAATTTCAAAACTTAATTTATTACCCTTGTTCTAAATTCTTTAGGTTTGCGGCAGAAACATAATTCAATTTTGTAACTTGTACGTGCAGTTCAAGCAAACCAAAAACTTTGTAAGGATTCAGAACTTGTTGTAAAGCAAAGTAATTATCGGAAAGAAAGGTGAAAGAGAAATATGAGAACAATTATGTATTTGAAGCGTGTTAACTTTTATGGTTTTATGCATGTTAAAAATTGCAGGCATAATTGAAAACTATTCAATTGTCAATGTATTCAAATGTTCCAGTTATAATAAAAGGTCAGTTTACTCGTGTGAATAATTCAAAACCTAAACTTCCTCAACAATCCATACCTCTGAGGCAAACAAACATTACACCATTAAGGCTAAATTGGGCGGCAGCTTCATCACATGCTTGAAGGATAATGACAATTATTACAGCACGGCATATTAGCAATATTGACGCACCAACATACAAGTTAGCCAAATGGCTGACACAGATTTTCTTCCTTCCCTGAATTTAAAACCCTTAGCACAAAACATTCTCTGGACCTAATTCAAACAATCAAAGATATAGAAATAGAAAAAAGATACTTTGGTCCCCTTTGACAACACAGTTATCTCCAAACATTCCAATTCTAAATCTACAGAAACATATAAAACTGGGCTAGAAACAATAGGGAAAATCACAGAAGAAACTCAGGAATGCATCACTTTAACCTGTGCATAGAGCAAAACTACTTTGCCTTCAATGAAAGTATTATAAACAGAACTCTGGTTTAGCTATGGGCAGACCTTTATCACCTTTATTAGAAGACCTCTTTATGAGCACATTAGAAACTAGAATCACAAAGGGTTTCCCCCGTCTGCTCAAAGTACGGTATCACTATGTCAATGACATCTTTGCGATCATCCCAGAAAAACACCTGGAAGATGCACTCAAGCTACTAAACCTACAAGAAAAATCAGTAAAATTCACCATGGAGAGAGGATGTATTGGACAGCTACCCTTCTTTGATCTTAAAATCATCAGGAAAGAAAACCACTTAACATTTGGCATATACGGAAACCTATATAACCAATAGTTACATAAAACACACCAGTTACAATCCAGGCCCTATAAACATGCAGTACTCAACAGTCTTGCATACAGGTTAGTTAATGTCCCCATGGGTAAAGAGGAATATGATCGGGAACTAAACAACATAATAAACACAGCTACAGAAAATGGATTTGAAAAAGAGGTAATGCATAATAAAGTAAACAGAGCAAAGAATAAAAACAGAATCAAAGACAACAGTACACTCATCTCAAACAAAGAAGAAAATAGAACTTTAAAGAAATTCACATATCATCCATCAGCTTTCTATAAATTCCAAAGGATCTTCAAGCAGCAAAACACATTCTAGCCCCTAAAAACAGTTACTCTATAAAAAAACACCATAAATTCCAAATTAAAAGAAGACATCCACAGGAGAACAAGTCAGGAATATACCAGATAAACTGTAACAACTGTGGAGAATCAAAAGAAACATAAAAAACAGGAACAAAAATCAGCAGTAGCTTGGCACTTTTGGAAGGATCATAGCAACAACAGAGATCCCAAATTACTTTGAAACATCAAAGGCAAAACAGAACTTGCAGTATGTGAAAACATTCACATCTGGAAAAACAACAACCATGTCTTAAACCTTCAAATCCCGCCAGTTCATCCAACTACCACCAGAGACAAACCAAACCACCATGAAGAGCAACACCAGCAGTCGACCTGGAACTGATGATGGGAGCAATTAGCTCCATAAATACATATTCCTTTTTTCGATAAATGAGTGATGTAAGTATTACAAATTTGACCCAGCTTTATCTAAATTTGCATCAGTTATAAAAGTCCACCATACTTAATAAAAAAAATTCCTTCTTGCTTAATTTCAAATTATTTCTAGGTAAATGTGAGAATAACCTAACATGGAAAGAAGAATCACGTTTTTTACTTTCCCTACTATGTACTTACAGCAAGTAGAGGAAGTATTGTATTCCACCCAAAAATTTGATGCCAAAATTTCACCAGAAATACACATTTTGAGACTCCGTGGATCCAAGAAAGGCAGTTTTAAAACAAAGTTCCGTGTGTGTATTTGTGTCTGTGAACAGCATAGGTAACTCAAACATGAAAACTTGGTATTTAAGTGTAGATTCTTCCAAGGATACAACAGAGGTTTTCAAGAAAATCCCCCTACTGGAAACTTCCTTTTTCTATAAATTTTTCTTTACATAGAAAAAAATTTTGTATTTTTTATTTTCCCAAAAATGACTAATGATTTTGACTTAAATACCATATGTTTAAGGTATTTGTATGAAAGAAAAGATATCTTGAATTTTCAGGGAATAGCCTGGGAAGTCCTCTTCATTCAGGAGGAATTTTATATAATTTCGTATGACAAGTCAACCATAAGATATAGACAAAGACCTACTACACAAAAAATGTAGATGTTTTTAAAACACACTGTTGAACATATAGGATAATAGCACACAATAAGCAACTATGTTGCAACTGTTAGTGCACAGTAATAAAAGGATATGTTCATTTTATGTCCACTGCACAATTTATTTTTGTATGGTGAAGGGTTTAATACAGCAAGTGAGAGTAAGGTAATTACTTCCTTTCACTGTTTATTACTTTCCCTACTATGTATAGTAATTCCACCCAAAAATTTGATACTGAGATTTCACTGGAAATATATGTTTTGAGACACCCTGAATCCAAAAAAAGCATTTTTGGATGACCGTGTGTGTGTCTGTCTGTCTGTGAACAGCATAACTCAAAAACGAACAGCCGGATAAACACCAAACTTGGTATTTAGGTTCAGCATCTTCCAGAGATGCGACACAAAGGTTTTTGAAGAAAATCCCCCCACCCCAGATTACCCTTTACACGGAACATTTTTCGAAAATTTTAATTTTCTCAAAAATGGCTCTAACGATTTTGATTAAAATATCATATGTTTAAGATATTTTCATGACAAATAAAATGTATATCTTGAATTTTCTAGGAATGTCTCCAAAAGTATTCATTGTGAACGACTTTTGCATAACTGGTAAACCATAAGAGATAGACAAAATTTTACTACACAATAAATGTGAACCATTTTCGAGATATTACTTGTTATTCCCTTAAATTTTTAATACTTATTTTCTCAAATGGGAATTCGTTATTCATTTTTTTTGTCTTGGATATGCAAAGAGTATGTGGCAAAGAGAATGGTGCTGCACATAGCAACCAGCTATTAAGAGATATGTCTGTGCTTATATTGCCCTTGCAAATACAAAACAAGGGGAACATAGTACGTCTTAAGCGATAGTCAAATATGTTTAGAACTGGTCACTATGTGGAAAATGTAATTCTCTTTGCATGTCAAAAGATCGTTTCTGCAAATGTTTATCTCGATTAATATAAAATAGATGGAGAATAAGAGTTTGTAAAAATAGTTTGTACAAGAGTAGAGAAAGTCATGTGAGTGTAACATATCAGAAATTTTTTGTAACCTTTATGTTCCTTTCTGAAGTAGGTATTATTATGATGTTAAAGAGCATCTAATTTATTATGTATTTGTTGCTGGATAGTAGTACAGAACAATAATCTATGCACACCCAATTGCTCTGTCCCCAATACTTTATGTACTCAACTAATAACAATGAAGACATCCTCAACTACCATCCTATAGCCTTCATGGAAGGATGAACTCTACACTTGCAAACTTACCAAAAACAACATACCTTCACAAGAAACTGCATCTACAAACAGATTCAAGAGACAAGATGTTTATTTCAATATCTCAGTTTTGGGCAGAATGTTATACTTGTTTTGGGCAGCAATGGCAGAAAATATAATAATACACCTATGTAGCGAAAAGAACAAGTCATTTTATTTCATTCATAACAAGAAAATACAATACAACAGTACTCTGAGAGAAACATCCTTATACTTATTAATGGTTATTGGCACAGACTTTTTATGATTAAATAAAAATGAACCCAGAGACTTCTAAAAGTGTCTTAAAGGCCATTCATAATCAAAATTAGACAAACATAATGTAATCATAGAAGTTTGTTTCATGTTATCTTAGCAGTGGCGGCCCATGCCTTAAATACTGGGTGGAGGGCTGCAGATTTTAATAAACAATGATAGTCAAATATAAACATTACAATTTAGCTAAATAAAAATTATCATGTGAGACTCGCCTATTTTATTTCTTATATATTGAGTCAATCCTACAGCAAACTTATCTGTGATATCCTCATAAAATGGCTCATTCCTTTTAAGTCTACACAAAAGTTCCTTCTGGATAGAGATGCTTACTAATGATGCGAGTCTGCCTTATGTTACAATGTTTCCAGTGACAGATTTAATTCTTTTCAAACATGAAAAACTTCTTTCCACTGATGCACTTGTGGATGGAATTGTTAAAACTAAAGCAAATCACTTGCACGATTCCTCAAATACATCCTTATTCTCCTGACACAATTTAAAACACTCCACTGTAGTAACAGACCTATACACCTCATCAGCATACAAAAGACGCAATTCATCTTTAAACGATCAATTCTTTGAAATATCTTTGAATAACATTGTAAATTTTTAATGGCTGAAGAAGGAAAAACTTTGGCATTGTTCACATTGTTCAAATTTTGTGGTATACACAAGGGCAAGAAATTGTAAATGTCACAATCCTGAAACCTTACTTTCATTTTCACTGATATGGAATACAACAATTTGAAAAAATAAAATCTTTAAATTTCTGAAAATTTCATCCTCTGTCATGTTTCCATGTTCTCTTCGAGTCAGATTGGTCAGTTTTGGCTATCTCAAATAATTCCAAAAAAAAAACATTGTCCATTTCATTTATGGCTTATTAAATCACATGTCACCCCGATTTTTAAAATGCAATAAGCAATGTCTAATGATGTTTCTTGCGAAACTTCAAAAAGAATGTCTGACAAAGAAAAAATGTCATTGAACACGGCAGCCAGAAAAGTAAATTCAAAACTATTCATTTCGTTCTAAAATTCCTTAACGCTCGTTCACAACCAACGAGAACGGTAACCAGAACGAGAACGAGAAAGTTGAAATACATGTATTCAAATGGAAATGTTCACAACCGATGGGAAGCCTTCCCGGGCCCCAAGAACGGAAAAGAAGAGTTGCCCAACTTTTAACTTTCTCGTTCTCGTGCACGGCTATTAGATCCCTATTGTGCATATTAGACTGTTTACTCTAGAGGTTATTCTAGGCGGCCGTGACATGAAACAGCCACTATGCCACTAGTGCTCTCTATAGTTGCAAGCTGGAAACTGGAAGGCATTAGTAGTAAATGTGCTTCCTAACCTCATCCCGACACCCACAAATCTAATCAGCATTGGTTCCTCTGGTGAAGGGATCATTTGTAGTTTGTTTATATGCAACTCAAAACTGCAACCTAAGAAACAATGGCAAAAGCTACAAAGAACAGCTAAAACCGGTGGAAATGAAAAAAGAACAATAAACAATTTTAATGTATGCCATTAAATGTCATTGGTCAGTTAAAAACAAATGAAATCCCAATGCGCAAAATTGATATGTATTCCCGTTCTCGTTACCGGGCTGTTGTGAACCAATATCTTGCATGGTGCATAGCTTCCCGTTCTCGTTTCCGTTCTCAGGCGGTTGTGAACTAGCCTTTACTGTGATCAATTAATCTTTTATAGATTGTTTGTCATTCATAACATTCTCAAACATCTGTTTCAAGTCTTCCCCATCTTCTGCAATTACAGTGAATAGTTTTGAGTTAGAGCACCGAGTTTCTGCTAAGATTGGAATATGGAGGGTTGCCCCATTTAAGCTTGGACGACTTTGAATCGCCCTCCCACTCTGTCATTGGTCAAACTGCTTATGCTTATTATTGCATCAGCTCACTGCAAGTGCCAACTGTCTGCTGGGCCAGTCTGAGGCAAAGTTTACTTGTAATAGCTTCAACAATTGCTGACTTGTGGCAGGGGTGCATTGTTGGGCTTTCCGATGCCGGTTGCAGCCTTTCAATGATTGTGAAAAGGTGCAAACAAAAAGGTCTTACCATGTCGTTTGAAGGGCGTATAACACAACTGCATAAAAATGGATTACCACCTGAGGCTCAGTGTGCAAAAAAACTAGCAAGAAAAAGGTCACAACCTAAAGCAGTAGTAGCCAAGGTGAGTGCTGACTCAAGAAAACCCACCAACCCAAAGCAGCATTTCCAGCCGCATTGAAACATCCAAAGGGACTGTCTATCGGATAATACACAGCAATTTAGGTCTAGAACGGCGACATAAAGCACATAGACACGCCTTGAAAGAGCGGCACATCAGAGAACACTTCACCAATGCAAGAAAACTCTATGAACACCACTGGCAGGTGAAAAGTGGCAATGGGTGGTTTCTTTAGATGAAGCGCGTTTATCTAGGTGACACAAAAAAAAAAAAAAAGAGTCATTTATTACCATCAAGTGGGCCAAAAGGGGGTTCCAGCTTTATTTGGGAGAACAAGGAAAAGTTTTCCAAGGAATTCAAGGTGGTTGCAGGTTATTGCTCTTGGGGGAAACTCGCATTCACAGAGTTGCCAACAATGTAAAAATTAATGCAGCCTACTATTAACCTCTTCAGTTTCTAAGTACACATTTGTGCACCTTAGTTTAGAGCGCCAATAAAACGCTGTGTGATAAAATGAGTATTGAAAACTTGTGCGCACATGTATGTACAACCCAAGCGTCGTCCTACGTGAACTAGTGGTACCGTGCTAGCCTCTAGTTCCCGAGGTCGCAGGTTCAAACCCGGCGGAGGGCGATGGATTTTTTTCGGGCGCAAAAATCCTTAACATGGCTTCCTTCGGAAGGGAAGTAAAGCCGGTGCTCCTGTGTCGTAGATTTACGGCACGTAAAAGAACCTCAAGCCTAATAAAGAGGCCTCTGAGCAAAATTTCCAGTCTTTCACGCCCAACATAGAATGGGACGCTAAGAACTATTGTAGTTAAAGAGCGTCCATAAATAAAACTAAATTCAATTTTAACAACCCAAGCTTTCAATTCCTGCCACTTGGAGCACCTTATTTCTGCTTGCCATTGAAAAATGGCAATTTGAAGAAGTGAATCGATCAAGATGGCAGCAGACCAACACAACTACAGAAGTAAATATGAATAAAAGATAATAATTTGTTTCAGATGTTTGGTTTATTACTTTTTAAATTTCTTTTAAATGTATATTTGATGAAATAATGGGCAATAACACGTAACAAAATATCATTTATTATGCAATTCATATCCAGGGTACACATTTGTGCACCTCAGGTTGCATGTGCTAGTATTGTGTTTTGAGGTTAACTCAGCAAGAGGGTTAATATATTTGATTTGTTTTCAGTCAATCCTCTATCAGAGGAGGAAATATGTGAAATACTGAATGAAAGTCGTGTAGACTTGGGTGACTTCAGCAGTGAAAGTGAAGATGAAGCATTTGAACAGAGTAAATTAGATATAACTAGTGGCCAAACTGATTCAGAAACAGAAAATGACCAGCAACCAGCAGCTGTTGATGAAGTGAGAGTGAATGCAATTACTGGGGACCAAAGAAGGAACTTGAAATGGATAACAAAGAGGTTGTAATTATAATAAATTTTATTAACTATTAAAATGTAGGTTAACGTTGACATTTACTGCTCAATACTAGCCTTTACATTTAATCAATGTAAGTTTTCAGGTATTTTGGCCTAAATACTTATGCAAACAAATTCAGTATTCATACAAAATAGCATGTGAAGGAGCCTCATCTTAATCCCATTATTAATAAAAATTGCCTGAACTGGGTGGCTAGAACTTATTTTTTGTATTATATAAAAATTAATATAACTACAGCAACAAATGAAATTATTTATTGTGCAACTTGATGTAATCTGAAATTAATTAATTATTATTATTATTATTATTATTATTATTATTATTATTATCCTTATCCTTATTAATGCTTCGCTAAAAGTAATATTCCTAAATTTAATACAGATATAGCTTTGTCCTTGATATCTTGTTTTAACCTAAGTAAACAACTATAACGGGTATTATTCTCCTTTAAGAATATATTCTAACAACGTATTTTATTTTCAGTATGGTTGCAAGGGGTCCAGGATTAGATAATGAGCTGCACTGGGGCGAACAAAAAGAAATTTTTGAAGCTTTTCTGAGTATTTCCCACTGGAATTCTGGAAGCTGGTGAGCCATGAAACAAACCTGAAATCAGTTCAAGACACAGGAAGCAGCCTGAAGACAACTGAAATTTAATATTGTATTATGTGGGTATTGAAATTATTATGGGAACCCTTAGATTACCTCAAGCTAAGTTATATTGGAGTAGGTTGTTCAATTTTCCTCTGATCTGTGATACTATCCCAAGAGACAGATATTTTAAAATTAGAAAATAGCTTGCACTTTGCTAATAATCTTGGTGATCACCCTAATGATAAGCTATGGAAAATTAGACCTCTTGTGGATGCAGTGAGGGAAAACTGTATAACCTTACCTAGGAATGCTCATTTATCAATAGATGAGCAGATGATCCCTTTTGCAGGCAGGTGTGGTTTTAGGCAGTATGTTCCTTCAAAACCTAATCCATTAGGTTTAAAAAACTTTGTACTGGCAGCTAGTGATGGCTTGATGCTGGACTTTTGTTTGTATGTGGGTAAGGGCACTGTTTCAGAGGATGATTTGAAAGCGCTTGGGTTGGGAGCTTCTATTGTCAAATTGTTATCTGTTACCGTTCCTAAGAATGGAAACCATGTTGTCTATATTCACAGATTTTTTACCAGTGTAAAATATGCTGAAACGTTACTGGAAAATAGGATACTTCAAACAGGTACAGTGTTGAAAAACAGAATAGGTTCAGCCGTTTCCAAATTATCTGATGACAAATCTCTAAATAGGAGTGAATGGCATGAAATTATAAGGGAAGATGATAATTTATGCCTTTCAAAGTGGAAAGACAATAAATGTGTAACATTACTGCCATCTTGCATTGGTAGTGAACCTGTTGGGTGATGTAAACGTTGGTCAAACGAGGTAGATGTACAATGTCCAGTCTTACAATAAAATGATGGGGGGCATTGACCTATACGACAGACTTCTTGCTTACTACATGAGTTCTGTAGCCAATAAAAATGGCCAGTGAGGGCATTTAACCACTTTGTTGATGTAGCTATTATCAACTGCTGGCTAATGTACAGAAGATGCTGCAAAGCTGAGGAGGTAAAAAAGAAAGACCAACTGCCATTGATTTCTTACAGGTTTCACTTGGCTACAACACTTGTTAAATTTGCTGGTTCAACCCGAGGTGTTAAGCGTACTCTTAGCCCAAGGATAAATTCAGCAATTGAAGCTGAGAGTTCCTCAGACGAGGAAACCTCTTCAAAAAAAGAAGTACAGAAAGGTTTATTTAAAGGTGAGTCAGAATTGTTACACTAACATCACTTAAGTTTACTCACTTAACATGTTTCGGGAAATGGTTGTTCCCATCCTTTCACCAAAGCAGAATTATCAGTATTAAACCTTGGCCTAAAAACATGTGTTGGCTACACAAAAACAACCGATGAAATAGTCGCAGACATTGAGATTGCTACTTACAACTTAAATGAAAATAGTAAAACCGTTATAAAAAAAGAATGTGAAATGGTTCTCCAAGAAATACAAGCAGATAATCATAACAATTTCCCAACCAAACATGTGATCAAAACATTAAAATCAAAACCAGTAGTATATACGAAAGCTGGCAAAAGAAATAAACTAGTTGTACTTCAAAAAGATGATTATATTGCCAGAGTAGAAAATATGCTGCAACAAGAAAATTACATACAAATTCAAGAAGACCTATTAAAATTACATTTAAAAGCCTTCAATCAAACCATCCATGAAAGCAAAACTATAACAGACACTGATAAATCTAGATTAAAACCAGACCACCCCACTTTACCAAGAATGTATGCTCTACCTAAAATACACAAACCGGGTAATAAGATGAGACCAATCGTCAGCAATATTGATTCTCCTACCTAAATGGCAAAATGGTTAGTTCAGAGATTCTCTTCACTACCAAAATTCAATAGCAAAAACATAATGAATTCAGAAGATAAAATCCCTGGAACTTGAACCAGAAGACAGATTAGTTTCCTTTGATGTCACTGCACTATTTCCAAGTGTCCCTACAGATCAACTCCTGTGTCAATTAAAGAAATGGCTACAGCAGACTAACACGCCGGAAGAAGAAATAGAAGACCTCATACAACTTACCAATTTGTGCATTACACAAAATTGTTTTAGTTTCAATAAGAAGTTCTATCAACAACCAACAGGTCTAACCATGGGCAACCCACTTTCACCTTTCCTTGCACATCTATTTATGAGCTACTTAGAAACACACATAACTTCCTTTCCATACATTTTTAAAGTTTGGCACAGATATGTTGATGACATCTTCACTGTTGTCCCTAATAGGTTCATACAAGACTCCTTAGGCTTACTAAACCTGCAGAACCAATCAATAAAATTCACCATAGAAATAGAAAAAGAAGGCATGCTACCATTTTTAGACCTAAAAATCATCAGAGAACAAAAGAACCTAACCTTTGGTATATACAGGAAGCCAACACACACTACTAATTTTATAAAAATTAAAGAGTTTCAATCCAACCACACACAAACATGCACTACTAAACAGCCTAACACATAGACTGGTATATACTCCCTTAAATAAACAAGAATACCAGTTAGAATACCAGCACATAGTAGACACAGCAATACATAATGGGTACAACAAAACAAAATTGACAAAAAAATTGCAAAATTCAAACGACAGAAACATCAAAAACACAACAAATCTCAGCCAGCAAGATAAACAGCTAAAGTTCAAGAAATTCACATACCACCCAGGAACATATCACAAATTTAAGAAGATTTTCATGAAACACATCAGCCTAGCCCCACAGAACAAATTTAACATAGAGAAATTACTTTGTAACAAGTTAAAAGACCCCATTTCACAAGACAAAAAAGCTGGAATCTACAAAATCAATTGTTCAGATTGCAATAAAGTATATATGGGTAAGACAAAAAGAAACCTAGAAACTAGGCTAAAGGAGCACATGAGATGTATCAAATACAAACAAATGGACAAATCTGCAGTTTCACACCATTTTTGGATCACTAATCACATCAAACCCAATATTACATTAGTTAAACCAGCCAAATTTGCAGCCGAATTAGATGCATGGGAGAAGATCACCATTCTAAAACACAACACACATCTAATGAATTTTGATTTGCTGCCACCAAATCCTCTCTGGAAGTACATTTCACCACCACAAGATGCCACCACAGTATCCAGTCCACAAAACGGAAACACCAACAACACGGGCCAGTCGGATTAGCTTCTGAGGATGGGAACAACCGTTTCCCAAAACATGTTAAGTGAGTAAACTTAAGTGATGTTAGTGTAACAATTCCGACTCACCTTTAAATAAATTCAATACACATCACTGTTTCTAGCTTCTTTTCAAATATCAATGTACAAAAAGGTTGTTAGGCAGCCCAACACGGAGATTAGATATGATGAAATTGGTCATTTCCCTGTTTATTGCAATGAGAATTTTGCATCCAAATGCAGAAATCCAGGATGTAAATCAAGATCTAGAGTGAAATGTTCTAAGTGTGACATGTATTTATGTGTAATGAAAAATAACTGTTTTTTAAAATATCATACAAGATGAACCTTTGGGCACAATGTTTATATGGCGTCCAAGATGGGACAGATGGCATCCAAGGTTGCCATGTCTACTGATTTTGCAGATTTCCTGCTTTTTTGCAAATCTACTGCTCTACTGCTAAAACACGAGCGAACCTCAAAATCTCCTGCTTTTTACTTCTTTATAATTTTTAAACTTTGTTTTCCCTTAAGATCGTAGAAATTGCTCTTCTGGACGTTTTTATCATGCAAGGCACTTCTACTCGTGTACAAAAATGAGTGATTCATTTCATAATCACTTGTATACACAAACATTATACCATATCTGGGTTGCGTTATCGTAAGGGAACTTGCTATTGGAAAAACTATGATAGATAAGAAAGTGGAGGGAAAATATATACACTTTTAAACCGGACTCTTGGATAATGAATAAACAATAACATATTCAGCACACTCCGAAGAAATTTCTCAAGCCTACTTTCCTCATAGTAACTGGCTGGTATACAGATATTGACGTTCCCGGTAGCTTATTTAGGCTACTTGTTATTTACCAACTGCGTTTATACTTCTCGCTTCAGTTTATACTGGCAGTAAATCTTGGGTGTTTATGTGCATACACGTGCATTATTTAGAATAAGCGTCTATTTATCCCACAGAGACTTATTGCTGATGCCTTTAGTTTGTTCCATCCTCTTTCCACCTCCCCTAGCATAACAGTTGCAGATTGCCTGTGTTTGGTTTAACAAATTAAATAACAACATTGTGACAAAATCTAAATTAATTTTTCAGTTGCGTTGCAGTTGAGGCTTAAGAACGAACAGAAAAACATTACTGCCAGCGTTCTAATTTGCTAGTGTAAATTAAAGTGCGTGTGCTTATATATAGTTTAACTACGCTGTGTGTTACGGTGTTAACTAAACATGAGTAAGAAACAGAAGTACAGTCAAAACTACAAAGCTGAGTGGGAGCAAGAAGATAAGTTTAGTGGCTGGTTAGCATCTTCTAAAAGGGGGTCTAATTTTGCATTTTGCAAAGTGATTATAATATAAATATTGCCTCAGGTGGTAAAACTGCTTTGGAGAGACATGTAACAACAGAGAAACATATTCAGTGTGCTAAACGGCTAATTGGACAGAAAATTCTATCATTTGCACATCAGTCCACCACATTAACTACCAAAGTAAAAGAAGCAGAAATTCGTCTTGTGGCTTTTCTAGCAGAACATAATATTTCTTTTAATGTCATGGAACATCTGCCCCCTCTAATTAAATCAATATGTCCTGATTCTGAAATTGCAAAAAGGATAACCTGTTCTCGAACAAAAGCAACAGCTATTCTTAATAATGTTTTGGGTTTAGAAAGTAAAGAAATGCTATATGCAATGCTAAGAGAACATAAATTTTCTATAATTGTGGATGACTCTACAGACATTAGTTCTTCTAAACATTTGTGTTTGGTTGTTCGGTTTGATTCTGGTATTCGCAGGATTTCAGATTCATTTTTTGATCTGATATCTGTTAGTAATGCTAATGCAATTAACTTGTACCAGAGTGTGGTAAACTCTTTTGTTTCTAGGAATATTCCTTATAAAGACAACCTCATTGGATTAGCCTCAGATGGAGCTAGTGTTATGATGGGTAAAAGACATTCTTCATCTGTTCTTCTAAAGAATGATATACCACACTTGTTTATAATGACATGTGTTTGTCATTCATTCATGTTTGTCATGTTCATCCTATGCTTGCACTAAACTTCAGCGAGAACCAGAAGATCTGGTTCGCGATATCTTCAATTATTTCCATGCAAGTGCAAAGCGTGTAGAAGCTCTCAAAGAGTTTCAAACTTTTGTGAACACTAAGCCACACAAACTACTACAACCAAGCCAAACACGGTGGTTATCTCTCGAGTTAGTCGTTTCTCGTATATTAGAGCAGTATGATGCTCTTATTCTTTACTTCACCCATGTTTCTTTCGACGAAAAACTGCAAGCAAGTGAGGTAATTCTCAACAAGCTGAAATCACCATACAACAAGTTATATCTGGAGTTCCTTCAGTTTGTTTTACCTATTTTTAACGGTTTAAATAAGCAAATGCAAAGCGAAGAACCCCAAATCCACAACCTGAAAGCTGATGTTGTTTCTGGTTTGCGAACTATCCTTGACTGCTACATTAAACCTGACCATTTTGCCAAAGTCCAAATATCTCTGACGGACAAACATGTGCTGACAAAATTATCTCTGCCGGGCAAACATGTGCAAGTTCTCAAATTACGCTGTGTTGATTTTTACATTGAGTCAGTTCGCCAGATACTAAGCCGTTTTTCATTAAGCGATCCCCTTCTTACATTGTTAGAAGTGTTAGAACCAGCTAAAATCCAAATAGTACAGTCAATTGCACCACTTGCTTCTTGTTTTCCTAATTTGGTGAAACCGGAAGAAATTCAACAAATAGATACAGAATGGAGGCTGCTGCACAACACTGACATTGGATGTGGTAGTGACGCTACAGTGCAAGAATTTTGGACCCAAGATAAGAAAAAGAAATATGCCGATTCAAAACATGTTTTCCCTCTTTTGTCCAAATTTATCTGGTGCCTTTTGAGTCTTCCCCATTCTAGTGCTACAGTGGAACAAGTTTTTCCAACTATAAATCTAATGAAAACAAAAGTAAGGAATCGGTTGCCAACCAAAACAATGTGCGGATTGTTACATGCAAGCAGACTTGTGTCAGATTCAGAGTGCCATTCTTTTGCAATTTCAAGTTCAATGTTGCAGAAAGTCAAGAGCGACATGTATGACAGTGATTGACAATGTGTACATAATTGGATCCTCAACTACTACTGTGTGCACTACAGAAGGATCGACATAAATTGTGAGTGCTATTCCAATTTTAATTAGTATTATGGAAAATTTAATACCGAATGTAGGTGTTCGGAGATTGTCTGTAATAATAATAATAATAATAATAATAATAATAATAATAAATAATGCCATAAATATGTATACACAAAGCAAATATGCTGGTTAAGTGAAATCTACTGCTATCTCCTGCTTTTTTCAAACCAGATATTCTGCTTTTACTTCGGCAGACCTGGCAACACTGGCGACGGGTGGTGTTATCACGAGAGGAATGGCTCAACACTTAAGTAAATACGATGGTAATTTGATTGCTGGAGCCACTAAAACAATAAGTGATCTCCAAAACAATATCATTGAAAACGGTAGAAATGAAATCAATGCGGGGGCAACTGCTACATATGAAAAAAAGCAATATATGAGATCGTCAGGCACGCTACACACGAGGGGGAAGTAATAGCATCGCTACAGGTGATCATTGGGATGTTAAACAAAGACCTGCAGAGTGCACAGTATGAAATTATAAAGCTGAAAACGGAAAACGACGAACTAACATCGCAAGTAAGAATACTGCAAGAAAAGGAGAGCTTCACACAAATTGTTAAGGGCAAAAACAAGAGTAGGCGATCTGAAGCGAGCATGCATCATGTGCCTGAAAGAAATAACAACATTACTGTGCTCTCAAAAAAACAGGTTTGAAATTTTGGGAAACGTAAGCAACGTCACAAGTTATCCAAAGAACGAGGTAACTCACGTCGACAATCGTACTCAAAAAGTGATGGTGATTGCGACTCGTTACTTAAGTTCTCCGGTATACACTGCAGGAAGAGAGGTTATGATGTACACTGCTTCCCCGGAATAAAGGTTAGTGAATTGAAAAACAAGGTGGAGCATCTTAACAGTAAGGAAAACAAGCCGGAAGTGGTTGTGATCCATGCAGGATCAAATGATATCAATCGACGAGTATTCGCGGAAGAAATCATGGGGGACACCATGGACTTAGTGAGAACAATCAAGAATGAAGCACTGGATGCAAAAATTGTGATTAGTGGTGTTTTAAGGCGTCATGATGTAAGTGAAAGGAAAATAGTAAGAATAAACAATGAACTGGACTGGCTGTGTGATATAAGAAACTGCACAATGTTAGATGGTAACTTCTGGTTAGATAATAGTGATTATGCTAGAGATGGTATACATCTCAATCGCAAAGGCTCTTATAGATTTGGTGAGCTATTGTGTAAAGTTGTCTCCTCAGAATTGAAGGGAAACTAGCAAAAGGTAAGGTGGATGTGAGTCATATCAGGCATGAAGTAGCATCTAGCAACTTCAAGCCTATGGTAAACAGCAACCAGCTGAGTGCACATAGTCACACTCCTGCTAAACTTTATTTTAATGTAATGCATCAAAATGTACAGTGTGTTACTAATAAGCTCTTGGACATTGAAATATTCTTAAACTCTCCAGAAAATATTCAGGTCTGCTGTTTTACCGAACATTGGCTCGAGAGTAGTTATGTTAACCTCAATCATGTTATTCTCTCAAACTATGCTGTTGCTGATATTTTCTGCAGAGAAAACTATATTCATGGGGGAACCGTGATAGTAGTAAAAGAGGGTATTAAATATAAGAGACACCCAAAAACTGCAAACTTAAATGAAGAAAAAGTATTTGAGCATACAGTGGTTGAGATTTGTGATTTGAAATTAATTATAGTCTGTATATATCATCCTCCCTCAGGAAATTATGCTACATTTTTAGATAAACTAGAGACTGTATTTAGAATCCTAAAACAAACTGCAAAAGATATTTTAATCTGTGGCGATTTAAATGTGGAGTTTTTAAAGCCAATCCCAAACTTATCTAAATTAAAACAACTTCTAGAATCTCACAATCTAGAAAACTCTGTACATAGCCCTACAAGAGTAACCGATCTTTCAAGTGCATCAATTGATGTTATGATTCTATTACAGATCTCAAACTGGCGAATGTTAACACTGGGTACTCGGATCACAATGCCATAATATTGAGCCTAGCTGATGCAATTCATACCACTTGCAAGAACTCACCCAGGGTAGTTCAGAAAAGAAGTTTCTCCAATGAAAACGTTCAATACTTCAATTCATTATTAGCTAGAGAAAATTAGCTGGATGTCTATAGCGCAGCAACCGTTGACCTTAAGTCTCAAAGATTCATGACCACATTCTTGCATCATTTTAATACCGCCTTCCCCTGTAAACCGACTAAAAAAGGGCATGTCTGCAACAACAAAAAATGGATCACCCAAGGAATCAAATTCTAGTAAGAGGAAGTGTCTTCTTTTTGAAATAAGTAAAACCAATAAAACTGAGGGGTTCACTAAATACTTTAATCAATACAAGCAAATCTATAACAAAGTAATAAAGGCTGCTAAGAAACATTACTTTGATGCAAGTATTCGTAACTCCTCAAATAAAAATAAGACAATCTGGAATATAATAAAGAGCGAAACTGGTAGTTCCAAGCCTGGCACCGGTAATAACATATCTTTAACAGTAAATAATGCAATAGTTGAGAATCCAGCTGATATCGCTAATATTTTCAACAATCATTTCAACACTGTTATGGACCGAATCACTTTGCCACAAACCGGCACCTACAAACATCCTAAACTGAAAAGAAATGAAAAAAGCATATTTCTCAAATCAGTGACTTGCGATGAAATAATCAAAATTATTAATTCCAAAAGAAATTGCTTCTCGGCTGGTCCTGAAAAAGTACCTGAATATATAATTAAAAACTCCATGAACTGTATTGCTGATCCCCTACTGGATATATGTAATACCTCAATATGCTCAGGGATTTTTCCTGATAAATTTAAATCAACTAGAATAGTCCCTATACTAAAGTCGGATAACCCACAAAATGTTGACAACTATAGGCCAATCTCTTTGCAATCCGGATTCTCAAAAAATACTGGAAACTGTGGTGTTTTATCGAATTGTAGTTTTTCTGGAAAAACTTGTGTTCAGTGGCCATCAAAATGGCTTCAGAAAAAACAAGAACATATCTAGCTCTCTATTCCTTCCTTAAAGAAACTCTCGAAGGAGTCGATGCCGGCAAATCCACACTCGGCTTATTCATGGATATAAGTAAGGCATTTGACCTAGTACACCACACTATTTTGCTATCCAAATTGGAGGCATATGGTATACGAGGGTTAGCCCATACGTGGTTCAAGTCATATCTCGCCAATCGAAAGCAAGTTACAGTCATAAGAAACGATACCAGTGGCCAGTATGTTAGCTCCACTTTATTAACTGTAAAAGGTGGGGTTCCTCAGGGTTCTACTCTTGGACCTCTTCTGTTTTTAGTGTACATAAATGATTTACCACTTAATATACCTCATGGAGAAACTATCCTGTATGCTGATGATACCAGCTGTATACTGAGGGGAGATAATGGCACAGAATTGCAACAGCAGGCCGATAACGTTATGATAAATTTGGGGCAATGGCTGTCCATAAACAAACTTACATTAAACAGCAATAAATCTCTTTGCATGAGCTTTGCAGTATCCAATAGAGGGAATGTAAATACTGAACCAGTTATTACCTATAACAGTAAAATAATTCAACACGTGTCGGACACAAAATTCTTAGCAGTAACTATTGATAAATTCTTGAACTGGCAACCACACATACAGTGCATTACATCAAAAATTAATAGAGCACACTACATCATCTCAGTGCTAAAACATATCTGTAATCCTCATACAATAAAAGTTATATATTTCTCATATGTGCAGTCAGGCTTGCCTATGGCATAATCTTATGGGGAAATTCTACTAATGTAAATAAACTATTTATAACCCAAAAGAAAATAATTAGAAACATGTTTAATTTAAAGAGAACTGAACACTGTAGAACACATTTCAAACAAAACAATATACTCACCCTGCCCTGTTTATACATCTTAGAAACAGTTTGCTTTATAAATAACAACATTCATTACTTCTACTCAAACAGTACCATACATGAGCATTGCACTAGAAGCAGGAATAACATTCACTTACAAGCCGCGAGAACGACAAAAAAGGTTAACTCTATATTACATACAGGAATCCTGATGTATAATTTAATTAAACAAACATTAATGACAAACATCGACCTAGATTCAGAAAGCAGGTTAAGAGGTTTTTAATTGATAACTGCTTTTATAATATACAAGACTTTTTTGAGTTCTTTAGCTACAAGATATAGATACACAATGTAAATAGGATCCTTAAAGCAATGTTTAACTATCTTTTTATGTATATAGTAACCTACTGAATTGTTTTTGTGATGTAATTATTTGTAGAAATAGATTAATCTACTGTAATTGACGAAGCCATGAGATTGTAACAAATTTCCAATCGGTGAATAATCTATCTATCTATGTTATTTACTTTGTGTATTAATAATATAATAAACAAATAAATGTGATCATAGACTTCAAAAAGTTGCATTCATTTGTAATTTTTACTTTCTTAATATCAAAATTCCTACCAAAGCCTAAGTTAGGAAAATACTATCCTTGATCCCAAGGTGCACATATGTGTACCATCTATTATAAGATACTCTTAATTTCAAAAAAGTTAATTTGATTATTTTTGTGTTATTTAGCCATGCAGTAACCTTATTTGATCAAAAGTTTCCAAATTACATCAGTATTTTAAACTCGGGACTCAAGAGGTTAAAGGAATGTTATGGACCCAATTTCTGATGAAGAGATTCGTCGGTTGTATGGCGAGGATGCCCCAAATGTTTGTATGCACATGGATAAAGCATCCAGTCATACCTCTCGGTCTTCCCAGCATTACTACCACTGGAAAGCTATGGAAACGGGTGTCAATGTACCATTTAAAAGGATCCCTGTGAAGTCATCAGATGCCTCGCCAATGGATTTTTGCAGATTTGGTCTGCTGAAACAGCGCCTTGCTTCTCGGCATCCCACCACAATTGAAGGATTCTGGATAGTCTGCCAGAAGCAGTGGGCTAACATCCCCCTTCCTGTTCTTAGACGCAGCCCTCTTTGATGGAAATTGCGCTGCAGAGCCATAGTTAAAGCCCATGGAAATTACATTGAACACAATAGGTGATGGTGAAAGGGAATCTCGCCATGAAAAAAACATAAGCAAAATTGTCCGAGCTTAAGTGGGGCAACCCTCCGTATGTCTAGCTGAAAATGAATCTAGTACCTGTGTTCTTTTTGATGAATGGTGGAAAAATGAAGGAATCCCACTAATACTTGCAAAACATATGCTACATTTGGAAATGCAATCCAAACTTTGTTGAAGCTCCAAGTTTAGTCGATAAGCTAAGCAATGCAGAAAAACAGACCGAGGTGCTTTGTCTTTAATTTTCTTCTGAAGACCATTGAAGTGATCTGACATTATGCTTGCCCCATCATAACATTGAGACACTAATTCGTTCTCATACGAAAACTCAAGACAAAATCCCATCCAGAAGATTAAAAGAAGCCTCAGATGTTCTATCAGCACTAACATCATAGAACCCTAGAAAACGTTCAAAAGCATTCCCTTCAAAATTCACAAATCTTACTATAATAGAACACTGTGATGTTTGAGTTATATCTGTGCTATCAGCAACTTCAACAGCGAACAGGTTGCCGTTATGAATTTCATTTTTTACTGATCTTGTATGCATTCAGATATGCAGTTTATGACTTCATTTTGAACTTTTTTGGAGCCCAATGAACACACTATTAATTTTCAAATAGTGATTTTGAATTTCCAATGTACTCCTCGATATTAATAAAGCAAGTACTTCCTTGAAATTTCCATGATTTATTGAACT
Organism: Deroplatys truncata; assembly: GCA_030765065.1. Classification (NCBI taxonomy): domain Eukaryota; kingdom Metazoa; phylum Arthropoda; class Insecta; order Mantodea; family Mantidae; genus Deroplatys; species Deroplatys truncata. The sequence continues at coordinate 75,135,298 of CM060982.1, read as the reverse complement.
TACACTTTCATTGTGCCCCTAAAATTCAAGTTCTTGATTACCTAAATATAGTGCGGCATATATAAACAGCTGGAAAAATAGTTTACTGATGCGAACATTTTCATTGAATTGAGCTATAAAATAGCCTTGCATTTTTCTGCAGGGCGTCAGCAATTTTATTTCTTTCTTTTAAACAAGTGTTTAATGTAGTTTGCATTTCAGGTGTTGAGCGGAATCTTTATGCTTATTTAGAGCTTACGTAATGTTCTTAAAATCCGAAAATCCTTCCATATTCCAGACATTAAAATTATTGAAAAGGTAGAATCAGATGATAGTGGTTTGTGTGGAAGAACAATTAATTCCATTATGATTATTATTAAAAAGTAAACAGGGCCAACAAAATAGTCTAAATTGGAGCTACTGCACAACCACGGAAATTCGGAAAACCAAGATGTTTTAAAATTAACATTATAGCATTTATACCGTTCTTTTCCTTTTTTATACAAAAATTTAATAGCATGGTAGGTCTTCCAACTGCTAACACATCTTTCTTATCCTTGTCTTTACACCTGGAGAATGGTGTCTCAAATATATTACAAACTGTGTTATTTAATTGGATTTATTTCGCAAACACAAATGATAACATCCACAAAACTTGTAACAAATATTACACCTCGCTCACAATAAGGAAAGCACGAGTGTGATGTTGGTATATCCCTCCCTTTAGCCCCTAAGCAAGCATGATTCACAGTTAGTTGTGGGACAGAAATATATTTAGTATTACATTGTATATGTGAATCAGGTAATGCAGGGCTTATTTATTGTAGTATTGCACGCATCTATGTATTACGTTATGTACACAATTTTTGTACTTGTTTGCCTAAGAATGTGTTGCTTATTAACACACATATACAGGATTTGAATTAATTTATTATGATAATAGCAGTATAGAACATACCATTGCTAAATTTAACTGAACTTATAAATAGAGAACATTTTTAGAATTACTTTAAATGACCATGGAAAATAAACAAAAATGTAATCTTGTTATTTTGCTACAAAGAAAATATAAAATAACAAAACGTATTACTGAGGAGAAATAAACAGTATATCTCCTTTGGCAGAATTAGGTTAGTTTTTCACCAGCACTCATATTATGCAGATTAGTATCTCAAGCCAGCATTTCAATCATACAATTACCATCCTATTAGTATCAAGATACTAATTCATATATCTTGCGCATATTCCTGGAGATACATATATATTGATACGGTTCAACATGGCCCGGTGTTTGATTTATTGAATATAGATTGAACAAAGATAAACTAATACTGTAATGACATAAATGACGGAAAATAATGAAGTGATAGCAATTATGTGATGACATTAATAAAGATGTAAAATGTTGTACTTAATACTGTAACTTGTATAGAAAAAATCTTTATACATAATATTGCAACTTGTTTGGAGAAAGGAAAGGTTCGGGTCGCTTGCCCATCCCTTTCTTGGGACTGGAAGGTCTGGCGGCATGTAGACATTTACACAGAACCAATAAAAGGTCTGTGGACAATAGGACTAGGAATGTTGCTATTTCTTTTCAAAGCTGAAGAAGCATGATATTTATGCCGAGCAAAGGATTATAGTCATAAAGATACGTACGTGCTACAGTATAGATTCAACTAATTGTAACTAGTGCCATGGGTAAGAGAAAGCTGACACGAGCCAAAATCTTAGCCAATTAAGTTGAAAGTAAAGAATACAAACTGGCAAATACAAAAACAGGAAATAGTCACATGATTAAAAACTGAACAAAATAATCACGTGACATATAAGGAGTAGGGATGATATCAGACATAGCGAAATTTACAAAATACAAGTAACTTTACTCTTATCTGAACTCTGCGCACATGTAAGTCAGGCCGTAGCTATGAACACTAGGAAAGATCGCGCAACGAAAGTATTACAGTACTTATTAACCCTTCCGTCTAACAAATCTTTGTTATGTTAGCGGCGGCTATTACGAACTGTGACGATCGAGTTGTTTGCCTCAAATAACTGATGGAGTGGTGGCTCGCGTTCCAGAATGTGTAGCAATATCTGAATAATAAAGCTAACATTTATTACGGCCGATGTTTTATTATCACTATAGATGTATAATTTACCACCCCCTGTAGACATTACAGAGTCAACACTCTTCCATAAAGAAGAAGTTATACACCAGGAGAGCAAATCAAATCTGGGCTGTGAAAGTCTGACTTGAAGGCTACGCATCCAGGACGCGGCCAGCTTCAATATATATGATTATACTTGAATTAACGTAACTTCTCAATTCTAACAGCTAGCTCAGCGTGCTTTCCACACATGTATGTGGGTGTTTTGTCATGACAACCAGGGTTGACCTTGAAGTAGCCAATCGCCGTTTAAGCCCCCTCCACACCCTTCACCGGGGCTCAGAGGAAGTGTTGCCACATGGCAAACGTTGTTTTGTCTGATTTATCAGATACTTGCGTGATTTGTGTATCATTGTAGTGTAGGGTGATATTTTAAAGTTTAAACATACTACTATTTTAAATCAGTGAAGTGTGCAATTGCATATTAACGTTATTTTTTAAGTCCTAAATGTATAGCTGTAGTATAGTGAACGACCAGTATTGGTGATTATAATATTTTAAAATATGTAACCTGTGCTGAAATTTCTGTGTGATTGACAATGTCTGATCCCGGGCAAAAGCGTAGGGGAAAACCATGAACTCGTTCCCCAAAGAAAAAATAAGCTAAGCTTGGATAAGGTACTGCAATTCGCGGCCTAGCTCGTGAGGCAGTATGTGCTTTAAGAGCATATTTCAAACTGGAAAGAGAAAACGGTGGACTAATGATTGATGTAAATGAAGTCATAGATAGGACAGCTGCTGCACTTAAAATAAGTAAACGGACTGTTGTCAATATAGGGAAAGAACAAGAAAAGAGGGATAAACTGAGAAATCGCAGTCTGAATCTTCAAAAGTAATCTTAGAAACGCCAGGAAAAACCCAACATCCTCAAAAATTATTACAGATCTAGGTGCCTTCAAAGTAGATGCTATTCATCGTCATATGTATAGTTATTATGAAAGAACACAATTACTTCACACATTTTAAATGCAAAGTTTGTCTATCTAATTGAGAGTTAAAATAAACATAAGAGTAAAACTAAGAACTTGAGATTAAATATGGTACTAACTTGAATAATCTGCTATCTGAAAGTTTCCAACAGTATTAAAAACGTCTGCCGAGTAGCGCATTTTGAAATTTTAGAAATATAATGAAAGTGAAAGCGGAAAAATCAGCTTTAAAGCTTTGTTCTATATAGGTAATATAATATTACGTATGGACATTTAAAGCATCACAAAAAGGAAAACTAGCACTAGAACAAAATAATACACAGTGAAAAAGGTATTAAAACTATTAATATTTAATATGCGCTTATTCTCACATTGCACGAAAATGAACATGAACATAGTTGACAGGCGTGTTGTACACTGTATCCTTAGAAGTGTACGGAGATGTTAGTGTAGTATATTATTTCAAAATTATGTCATTTCGTTAGGCACAACGAAGAACTTTTATCTTTGTTTAGTTCTTCTCTCCTTTTCCACTCGACACGAACGACTGGTGGACGGACGAGCCGACAACACCAAAAGTTTTACGCGTGGCGTAGCTGAAACGCACATGGCAGAGAGCAACTGTCAGAATTGAGAAGTTACGTTAATTCAAGTATAATAAGTTGGCACGAATTAAGATAATTGTTATAAATTATGAAATGTTGAAAACATTTATTGAATAAAAATGGAGTTTGATTTGGGAAAGAATTATCTTAAATTTATTCTTCACATGGAATCTTACCTTTAACAACCCTGAGGTTAAAATAAAGGATTCATAGCTCAAACAAACTAAAATACAAAGAACCCAATGAAAACATTAAATTTCCACCGCAGTTGGTAAGGATATGAAAAGATTCTTATCTGTTGAGACCATCCCAGCACTTACAGATTTAAAATTGACAGCAGAAGAAAATGCTTGACATTGTGTTGTAATAGCAACCATGTAAACTAGAGGGAGAGACAGGGTTTGGTAGACAGTGTCCCTTCACATCCACTAGCAGGTGGTTAGAAAGAGATAAGAGCACACACTCCCTCTCTTGAGTGTCGCTTCCCTTCACTGAGCCAGGTACCAGCCTGTTGCCTGAGAAGGCATAAACAATCTTGTGAAGCAGTGCAAACTGCAGAGAAAAAAACATTGCAGCAGCCCAGCCTCTGGAAACAATTAGACTGAGAATTTTCATTCATGCTCCGGACTCTGGAGAGTGAACAGGTGAGAAGAACTCTTCCAGCCTCATTTGGCCTGATGCAGAGTAGCCAGCCTGTTAATTGCTGACCAACGGCCGAAGCTACCAGCAGCAAACCAGCATCTGAACGCTCTGCCAGACCAGCCGACATGAACTTTGAGCACCACTGCCGCTCACGCGCAACCTTCTAGGCCGCTCACGCGCTGTCTTCTAGGCCGCTCATGCACAGCCTTCTCCAGGCGACCGCTTGTAGCTCTGCCGGTAGAGGAACAAGGCCACAGCCCTCGTCCTAGTGACGAGTAATGGCGCACCCCAGTGGTGTCTGGCCTGCTGTTTCTCACGCTTTTTAGCAACCTCTGACTACCTCTATTACTTCTACTGTCTTTCCTCTTTTTCTATCTCTCTCCCATACAGGCTTCCGCTCAAGGAGGCTTGCTTTTGAGAACACTGCACACAGAGCCCTCCTTGAGCATTTCTTCAATCTTTCTCCTTGCGCGTAGATGGCACCTGCGACCAGAAGCAAGGCTGTGCCAGGCCCGCCACGCTCATGAACTCCTTCCAACTCCCTGGATACTCCACCTCCTTCATCCCCCACCTCTACACCCAATGCCTCCTCCTCCTCCTCTACAGATTCTGGTCTCCCCGCCAACCAACCTTCCACTTCCCACTCAACCCCTGCACCTAATTCTCCAACCCACATCCCACGCCCTGCGGATCCCCGTCGACTTTCGTCGTCGGCTCCGTGCTCAACCACGACCCGACCTCCCCAAGATCCTATCCCGCAACCCACTGCGTTCACCTCCACCCACAACCCCACCCTTCCATCATTGACCTCACAACGGACCTGAGCAATGCAGATGCTGCACTGCCAGCTGCTACCAACAATGCTGTGGCATTGACGTCTGGCTCTGCACCTGTTGCACAAAACCGCACAGTGCCCAACAGTTATGCCGATGCAGTAACTTTCTCCCTCCAGCCGCCTGTGTACATTGCACGGAGTCACGAAAGTGACCTCCACCGCATTCTGGTCAATTTCAACAATGCATACCCAAATAATGGGTACAATGTTGGGCGAGCGGCTGTGTCCTTGGAGTACGTTGTCAGGAACAGGACACCTAGGGACTACAACCACCTTATCCGATTTCTAGAGGCAAGTGGTGCAATTTTAGCAACACGGCCTCTAGCACCAGCCGGACGCACCGGCTGGTGATCAAGAACTTATGCATGAACGGAGCCGAAGACGCGCTGCTGGAACAACTCCAGGCTAAGGACATCCATGCCGAGGTTGTCCAGCAGCTTCGACATTTTGACAGCCAAAGGACCCCCCTCCAAATCTACAAGGTAGAGGTCAGAATGGAAAACGACAGACCTCACTTGCTGGCCACTGAAGAAGTGCTGCACTACCGGGTCAAGGTGGAGGAGTTTCGCCCACCTTGCTTCCCTGTGCAGTGCAACAAGTGCCAGCGACTGGGCCACAAAGCCAGCAAATGCCGTGACCGCACTGAGACATGTTCAAAATGCGCGGGACCGCACGCTTCAGCCCCCTGCCAAACTCCACTTCCGGAGAGACGATGCATGCTCTGCCGCCAGCGTGGCCATGGTGCCCACTGGAGAGCGTACCTGGAATACCGTCGTCAGTTGGACGTGTTGCACGTCAATGCCGGTTACCGAGCACACACGCAAGAGCCTCACAGAGCTGAAACCCCTCTGACACAGCAACAGGCTCCCGGAAACTCGAGGGCAATGCCATTCCGGGCCCCACCCTTCGCAGCGGCTCCTCCTGCACAACCTAGGCCACAGACGCCCAGATTACAACCAGCACCCACTAACTCACAAGGAACGGCCCCTCAGGGTGACAGATCCGCCCCTCCTAGGGTTCACAAGATACTGGGAGCCAACTGGAGTTGCCTGTGACGTACAACCTCATGCCTTCTGCTGAGCAAGTGCCCTTGCCTCATCTTCCCTACACGAAGGCACTGCACAGCAACATGGTTGTTGAAAGTATACCGTGGGATGTTGTACGTGATATGGCAACAGAAGTACTCACTTGGCTCCTTCAAAGACCGTTGGATGCGCCTCAGATACTGAGTCAACACGCTCAGTTCTTTGCGCTATATACAGTGCTTGGGGCGATCCAATACCAGTAACACGACGACCAATGCACCGAACATGTACATCAATAGCACACCTTTCCGGCCGCTCACAATGAACGACAACCGCATGATTAGGTTAATGACATGGAATGCGAATGGGGCACGCCGTCGCAAGGCTGAACTTTCCGACATTCTCATAAGCCACCAAATCGACATTGCACTGATCACCGAAACCCACCTGCGCCCACAGATAAGGTTCCAGCTTCCTGGGTATGTCCTTTATCGTACTGACCGCGACGGATGCAGAGGCGGCACAGCCGTTGCCGTCCGTCGCCCACCATCAGGTAACCATTCCCCCTCTTGCCCGCATCGAAGCCACCGCCATAAGTGTCTCAATCAACAACCTTAAAGCCACGATCATCGCAGCCTACAACCGCCCCAATGACTTAGACCCCACAGACATAGACATCCTGCTGCATCTTGATCAACAGATACTCTTAGCCGGCAACCTCAACGCCAAGCAACTTATCTGGAACTGCGATTCCAATAACACCACCGGGATTAAGCTGCTTTCCCACGTAAACAATTCAGATTACATCATCTGTGCCCCGGCAAACCCACATACATACCACCGCGACCTAACATAAGTCCCAGCATACTTGACATAGCATTGATTCATAATCTGACCCATCGGGCTCACCTCACAGTCCAAAACGACCTCAGTTCTGACCATTTGCCCCTTCTAATCACTCTCAAAGGCTCTTTGGCCAGTACACAGCTCTCTCTCCGCCGAAATTTCAACAAAGCCGATTGGACGCAATTCCAGGAATCTATCACCTCTCACCTCCATATTAACCGGCTTACCACACACAATGGGTGGTATGAATAAAACTTGAGTACTTTCTCATAGTTTCTGCTCATGAGTATGAGAAGCATCCTTGCATGCCAGCATTTCATTAACCGATACTAACCGGGGTGCTTCCGCGGAACCCGACTAACACCTTGCGCCAACACTAACAAAGCACCCCCCTGCATCCTGCATGATTAGTTTACTAACGGCATGGGCATGGGGAGATGATGTAGCCGCCCCCAGAAAAAAAGAGAATTTTCAAACAAATGTTGATTGCATGATTCTTTAATTTTTAAGGGTAAAGAAGGTGAAGGGCCCCATCACTCTCTTCATCCCACTAGCCACAACTGGTGCACAAGCTCACATTGTCTGATGCTAAAATAAACATACCCATAAACTTATATGAAGTTTGTAAGCTCTAAGCTTTCATTTTCTTGTACACGTCAAACATAAGAAAGCCGCATATCAGAGAGCAAGTTTCGCTTTGATATCTGCACACTTCATCATGTGACCATCCTGCCATGTGATGGTTCTCTTGACTCCTTTCTGTGCAACATCACAGGCCAGGGATGACTGAAATATCTATAAAAGTGATGTATGGATTTTCAAAAAAAAAAAATTAATAGTATAGTAGCAAGTATCTGAGTGGGTAGTTCCGGTTTATTTTGATGTAAATATATTGTCAACTGCAGATAATCATTTTACAGACCACCATATTAACTCAAGTGTTTAATGCTCTTGCAATTGGCCACTGTTTATGTTTCTGTTTGCCATGAATTGCATCGAGTTATGTTAATTTTATGTTATGTTAATGATTAATTTTTTTATGAATGGCCCTTTACATTTACAATGGTTAAGATTTTAATGATTCAAAATTGTTAAAAATACCTACAGAAACCTCTGAAAATGACTTAGAATGTTGCAAACTTGGACATATTTCACAGGAAAGAAAGCACAATGACAAAGGACTAGATCACATACTTAATTAACATGTGTTGTAATAGCAAGAAGCTTAAAAAGCAAGTGCAGTTTATTGCAGATGACATACTAGCTTGCTTTAACTCAAAGATCTGCTTTCTGAACACAAAGCTGCATATTGTGTACTTTCCAATTTTGTATTAGGTACCTGTTCGTTTAGTATTATTCAGTAAATTATTCTTTCATCACCACTGATAAGTTATTAATAGATATTTTCGCCCTCTTCTGGTTCTACAGTCCTTAGACACTCATCTGCAAATTCCACAAATACAGGATCTTGCATTGCTAGGCGCATGGAATGCTCAGGATTTGACGATTTGTCAATGTTCACCAGCATTTCTCGCAGGTATGGATTCTGTAGTACGTTGACCAGATTCTTGTTGTTCTCTGAAATAAAGTAATTTATTACTAACTAACCTGTTGATACACTCACACACATCTACGTAATGAATAAGGCTAGGATTCAGATACAATTAAATTTTCTTCCCTAATCACTGTAACAAAAATCTGATCTGGTACCATATTCACAAGATGAAGGTATTTTTATTGTACAGACAGACTGACTTCATTATCAATTTCACAGTTATAAATGGGCTTTCAGATCATGATGCACACACATTACTGTCGGAAAGTGAGAGAGTACAGAAGACCTTGCAGCATTTATTAAGGCACTCAAACATAATTTAGTACCTTACCTATACTTCATTTGACATTAATACAGTGCGGGCATTTTAAGGTGAGGCCAAAGACTAGCTATATGCATAGCACGCTGTACTGCAGTGACCTGAGTACTTTTCTGATGCACAACTGGTGGTGCACAGTGCATTCAAGGTTACATTTATCAGTCATGTTTCAGTCGCTGCTGTGTTTGTGCTGTAAAGAGAGTTGACGTAGTGATCTCAAAGGCGAAAGTTTAATCAAGACATCTGTGTTGTGCGTGATTTGCTTAAGTGTGTTATTAGTCCACTGCAATGCCTGCTAACAAATTCACGCTTAACAACAAATTTTTATCTACGATACATACGTAAAACCTGAATCATGTACAGGTATGCAAACAATTTCAGGAGAAATTTCCTGGTATGCCGATTCCAAGAAGAGAAACTGTTAGATGTCTGGTTAATACATTTAGGACAATGGGCTCGATAAACATTAAACCTAAGAAGTGAAAATGCAATGTTCTAGCAGAGGAAAAAATTTATGAAATTGGTGCATCTATTTGTGGGGAAACCTAAAAAAAAATTTATAGGAACAATCCCCACACCATAAACAAACTTAAGGACAATACAAAAACAGAAATTATGACATTACGCAACAACTTATGTGTGTGAATGGAAATTTCATTCAAAGATGTCAGCAATGCCTTCACACATACGGACACCACTTCCCCACCACTTATAACAAGGTTAGTACTCATAGTGCACGTTACTATCACTCATGAGTACATAACACAGCTGTTAGACAACGAAAAACCCTTAGTGTGATAGATCGTGTACAGAACATGCATACGTGCAATCCGTGGCCTCACCATAAAACAATCGCACTGTACTAAACATAATAATTTCTTTCTTACTTTCACGGTATACTATGTTGCTCATTTCCCAATCAAAATAATAAAAGAAACTGAATCACCAACAAAACAAAGGTTGGATAACATTATGCATTTAACTTCTTGTAAGAAAAATAGGGAACTTAATTATGCAGCAGAATCTGTAATGATGTACACATTTCTTCCAAAATCCTTCACAGTCATTAAAGCAGCACAGAAACTTTTTTTTCGGAGTATAATTAACAGGTCAGAAAATAAAATTTAAACCTTGAAGAATATATTTAAAGGACAAGTTGGGTATGATATGAACAAAAATGAATAATTATTAACATTGAAGGCTAATGCTTTTAACTGATTCTTTCTGAATTTAACAGTTAACTTAAATTTTAATGCTGGAAATGGAGAAGATGCGTCAAAGTTCCTACAGTCAACTGACTCGTATTGCACAATAGTATGTTTTGTTTACATCTGACACGCCATAAAAATTTCACAATCAGACACATTCAACATGTTGACACATAAAGCTCAGCAACAAAGCTTCCAAGACACCTTGTTCCTACCCTCAAATGCTTATTTTGGCATTGCCTTTCTAGTCTACAACTTTATGCACATTATTCTTCCATAATCAGTATATATTATCTAAATTGAGTTCAGCATGTTATACCTTTAGGTCTGCGAGTAGTTTCAACACAACAAAAGCTCTTCAGGTGGGATACTTTGCCTATTTTCATTCCATCTTGAAACACAAATTGTTTTCTACGGCAACTCTTTAGACCATACAAAAAACAGTTGCAGAAGAAAGGCAATGAGAATAATAGCAAGAACTCATTGCAGAGCATCCTGCTGAGGTTTGTTTGAGAAATTTAACTGACATGTGAATATATTTCTTCATTCATCACATTTTGCCAAAAACCCAGATCAATTGATAAGCAATTTACAAGTACACAACTTCAATACTAGTCAAAAGCAACATTTATACAAAATTCAACGAACTTAATTTGCTATTTGACTACTGTCAGAACCAAGAAAAAATTATTACCTGCTGTTACACAATATCTATATAAAACATCCTATTACTCTGTGCAGGATTTTCTTGATATCTCTGATGGTGACTTCATCCAAGAGTATGTTCAGAATAATATATAATATACCCTTAATACAGATATGCTCATGTTAAACTGATTTATATGCATGAAATGATGGTGTATAATAGTGACTAGTCGGCTGCTAGTAACATGGCTGTCATAATCCATTGATAGCATTGCCAACCTAATAAGAGAGAGAGGGAGGGAGAGGGAGAGTTACAGGGAGGGAGGGAGAGAGACTTCTTCCTTTGTGTATTAGACATTTCCATCTGTAGCAATGTACACTAGTTTTATATTCTTTCATTTTTTCATTCAGATTGTATATATCTAATTCATTTCTTAAATCCTCATTTTTATGCTATGTTCTCTTATATCCTGTGGTTTAAAGGATGGTGTGAAACCCCATGCTGAGAACAGGAAAGCGCCTTTTCCACACTACAATTGCGAGTTCAATGCAATTGCATGTTCTGATGTGGGAAGAGTTGTATCTATTCTGAGTTCTTGTTTCAGGATGCAGGTAGGGTGTCAAAAGATATTTTTTTAAAAGATAGCCACTACCACCGAGTAGCACACCTTCATTTATTGCTCTCATTTTGAACTGACCCCATATGTGAGAGTTAATATAGTGCTGTTGTGCGTTGACCCAGGCCACCTAACTATGACTTTTACGTTACAGTCACTAATAACTTGTACATCAATCAAAAAGTAACCCTTGCGGTTATGATAAATCTCTGCACTTCACCACTGGGAGACTGAATTCTCAAATGCATGCAGTCTAGTACTCCCAGAACATCTGGAAATTGGTATATCTGATAAAAGTCGTTTATGACTCCTGGACATTCCTCTGCAGAAGGAAAGGTTATGTTATGTGCACATCATGAAGTGATTACCTCGGAAACTTTCTGGATAACTCTACACACAGTGGATTTTGAAATGCCAAAACTCTCCGACCATTAAATGAAATGTGCCAGTAGCATAAAACCACAGGGTTATTAAACCTGCAACATTGGAGAAAGAGGCAAGTTCTGTTGGTAACATATTGTAACCTCTCTTGTATTTCATCTACAACTCTGCTCACCAACGCTTTTGACAGTCTGTATTGCTTTAAAAATTCTTCTTCCAGGATGTCAAAATCATTTCAATGCATAGCTCTTCTCCGGTTCTGAATGGCAAAAGCTTCTAAATACAATAGCTGCTCGTCTACTGCTCGATTTGCGACAGCCATTTTCCAAAGTTTAACGTATGTTTAACGCTTTAATACAGGGGTATTGGGATGTTAATTTAACACGTTAACATTGTTTGATGAAACAAATTTTTGTTAACTTCGGTGTTAAATCGCTTTAAGATCGTTTTAAAATTTAACATCGATTGGTGAAACCGGCCCTTTGTGTATTTTACATGAGTCAGTCCTTTAACATGAAAAAAAAACTGCTTATTTACCCATATTGCTAATTTAGAAAGATTTGAGCCATAATTTACAAAACACTGAAGTTGCATTATTAACCACCATGTCCAAAGATGACTAAATTCCGGAAATAGTTTAATCTCTCGTCAAAGTTTGTTGAATGTTTACTGCTTGTTAGCCATTATGATTCAGTTAAGTAATTTTGCCAGAACAGAAAAAATTAGTTGAAGTGGTTGAAAGAAAAACATAAGAACACAGCAAAAAAAAATATTTTTTTTGTGTACTTCTTGAGAAAAAGAACGCTAAAATAGTCAGGGTTACGGTAGACTAGAGCTTAGAAAATACCCGTGAAATCCATCATTGTTAAAGATTTCCTCACTTTCTAGAATGTGGACACCCTGAGTCAATAAAAAGTTAATTGAATAATATGGTGGCATCTCTTGCTACAATAACATTTTCAGCCTGTACGATTGACAACAGCTGTTTAAACCATGCCATCCACAGCTCTAGCCATTTACAGCAAACTAGCTTCTATTACAAAACATTACTCTTAGTAAAACAATTAGTGGATGTATGCTGTGTTCAGATCCCATAGTTTTACTCACTGTGGGATCTCATGAATCAAACAAATGATTGGAAAAGTAACATGTAGCAACATCCTTGGCAAGAATTCAGAATCGCCATGCATGTTATTGAATTAATATTTTTTTTTGCAATTAATTCTGCTAAGAAAGCACTAGAATATACAATATGATATGCTAGAGAATGACTTACCTAGGAGTTTCAACTTTTCTGCTGGTACAGTATCTTCAGTTTCATATTTACATCCCTGTGATTCTTCAGTGTAATGTATATCCTTTGTTTCTACCCGTTTACACTCAGTAGATTGATGTATCTTCCAGCAACTAACAGAGCAGCTAAAACAAAAGGCATACTTCAGTGCTTTTACTCAAAATTAAAAACAAAACACCTTCCACTCTGAAAAGAGCACCTAAGACTGTTTTCTCTCTGTAACAACACAACAGCATTAGGAGTAGTGGGTCATTCCATAGTGACCAAATAACAAATTGCAGTGTGCATTGATGTTATTAAGGTTACATTAACTGAATTTATGAATTTTAAACTATCAAATAAGAACCAATGGATATAGTTAATGCCATAAAGGCAGTCATAATGAAAACGAAATTTTTATTAATCAGGTGATTATTACTTTTTCTATTACGTATAGTAAGTAGGGTAAGTATTGTATTCCATCCAAAAATTTGATACCGAGATTTCACCGAAATACATGTTTTGAGACCCCCTGAATCCAAAAAAAGCATTTTTGGAAACGTGTCCATGTGTGTCTGTGAACAGCATAACTCAGAAACAAACAGTCAGATAAACTCCAAACTTAGTATTTAGGTTCAGTATCTTCCAGAGATGTGACACGAAGGTTTTCAAGAAAATCCCCCCACCCCAGATCACTCTTTACATGGAACATTTTTCGAAAACTTTAATTTTCTCAAAAATGGCTCTAATGATTTTGATTAAAATATCGTATGTTTAAGATATTTTCATGACAAATAAAATGTATATTTTGAATTTTTTGGGAATGCCTCCAAAAGCATTCTTCATTGTGAACGACTTTTGCATAACTGGTAAACCATAAGAGATAGACAAAATTTTAATACACAAAAAATGTAGATCACATTAAAATACACAATTTATGTCATACATTTTTTTTGTTGAGTGAACCATTTTCGAGATATTGCTTGTTATTCCCTTAAATTTTCCAATACTTATTTTCTCAAATGGGAATTTGTTATTCATTTTTTTGTCTTGGATATGCAAAGAGTATTAATCTGTGGTGAAGAGAATGGTGCTGCACATAGCAACCAGCTATTAAGAGTAATGTCTATGCTACTGTATTTCTATATTGCCCTTGTAAATATATATTCCCCTTACATCTACAAGAAAATTAGCAATAAGATAGAGTCTGTGAATATTTATCTCGATTAACATGAAGTAGATGGAGAATAAGCGTTTGTAAAAATAGTTTGTACAAGAGTAGAGAAAGTCATGTGAGTGTAACATATCAGATTTTTTTTCTAATGTGATTAACATAACATTTTATGACATGCTCATTTTAACAGAAGATTATTGTAAAAATAATGGTGCAAATACCTGAAATGTGGAGAAACGTTTTTTAATGATGAACTTAACACCTGAACTTCCATTACCAACATTTAACACATGCAGCACATTATGTTTGTAAAATAAAAAAATCTGATGTGTTACATTCATATGACTTTCTCTATCCTCTATCACTTATTAGTGGGTATAAAAATTATTCTTGTTTATTTTCCAATCTACTTCATTTTAATCAAGATAAACTTTTCCAGGAATAGCTAAATTACATATTTCATCATATATAGAAACAAAGGGAATAGCAATAGTCAAACATTTTAGGACTGGGTACTGTATGCTAGTTTTAAAATTCCATGCAATCGTGAGAAACAAAATTGACAGGACCTTAAAACAATGGCTAAGTACTGAACAATTCAAACCATTAATAATAGATACCTCGGAAATGGCTAATGCCACAAAAAGTTTATTTTAAATAAATTGTGTGTTTTAAAGAGATCTACATTTGTATACTATGTTTTCATCTATCACTTAATGTTCACCAGTTATACAAGATTATACAAACTGCTCTCTGATTTAAGAGGGCTTCAAAGGCTATTCCCAGAAAAATTGAGATATATATTTTATTTTCATGTAAATATCTGTAATATGCACGTGCGCACACGCACAGACCTTTCTCTAAATTTTTTTTTTCTGCATCCAGGGGGCCTCATAACATGTATTTCCAGTGAAAACCTGGTATTGAATTATTGGATGCAATGCAATACCTTTTCTATCTACTATATATGTTGTGGAGAAAGTAATAGCTGCATTACACATTTCATTATAGATACAAAGGGAACAATGACAGTCAAATGTGTAAGAGCCGGATACTATATGCTGCCTTAAAATTCCATACTATTTCCATGCAATCACGAGAACTGAATGTTGAAAGGACTTCAAAGAATGACCAATTAATGAATAATTTGAACTATTAATAATGGATATCTCCAAAATGGCTTATGCCACAAATAAAAGGTATTTGTAGTAAGCTGTGTGTTTTAAAGAGATCTACATTTCTGGTGTTGTATGTTTTCGTCTATCGATTAACATTTCCTAGTTACACAAGATTACACAAAATTCCATCCAAATGAAGAGGACTTGAAAATTAAAGATATACATTTTATTTTGTCATGTAAGTATTATTAATATATGGTATTTTAATCAAAATTGTTAGATACATTTTTTAGAAAATCAAACATTTCGAAAAATGTTCCATGTAAAGGGTAGTTTGGGAAGGGAGGAGTTGTTCCTGTTGCATGTTTAGAAGGTACTAAGCCTAAATACAGAGAGAGAGAGGAGCGGGAAACAAGAACCTAGTTCTAAAAATGTATTTTTTTAATTCAGGGAACCTCAAAACAATATTTCCGGTCAAAATCTCAGTATCAAATTTTTGGGCAGAATGCAATACCACCTATTAGGTGCGTGGTAGAGAAAGAAAAAATCTGATGTGTTACACTCACATGACTTTCTATACTCTTGTGCAAACTGTCTTTTACAATCGCTTATTCTCCATATGCTTCATGTTAATCGAGATGTTAATCCTATTGCTAATTTTCTTGTAGATGCAAGGGGAATATGGTAGGTTTTAAGCGATAGTCAAATCTTTTAAGCGCTCTTTGCATGTCCAGGACATAAAAAAATCTGATGTGTTACACTCACATGACTTTTTCTACTCTTGTACAAACTATTTTTACAAACGCTTATTCCCCATATGTTTCATGTAAAAAGTGAATCATCCTATCATTGCAAACAGTAGAGGATATTTTATATTTAATGAAGATATTTGAACAAGTACTACACATTAAGTTGTAACATGTCTTATCACATTTATATAATTGTTGCAAAGTAATTTAGTGAACTAAGTATAGTTTTTGTTGTACTTTGTAAGCATTGTTTAGTGTACAAAATGTTATGTTAGTCACAACACACTATTTAAGAAATTAATTTTTACTTTCTCTACTACGTATAGTAAGTAGGGGAAGTATTGTATTCCACCCAAAAATTCAATACCAAGATTTCACTGGAAATACATGTTTTGAGACCCCCTGAATCCAAAAAAATCTGTGTTACACTCACATGACTTTCTCTACTCTTGTACAATCTAATTTTACAAACGCTTATTCTCCATATGCTTCATGTTAATCGAGATATCGAGATGTCAATCTTATTGGTAATTTTCTTGTAGATGCAAGGGAAATATGGTAGCTTTTAAGCGATAGTCAAATATTTTAACGCTGGTTGCTATGTGGCGCATTCCATTCTCTTTGCATGTCCAGGACATAAAAAATATGAATAAAGAATTTGAGAAAAAGTATAAGTATTGTAAAATTTAAGGAAATAACAAGCAATATCTCGAAAACGGTTCACTCAACAAAAGAAATGTATATGACATAAGTTGTGTATTTTAACGCGATCTACATTTTTTGTGTAGTAAAATTTTGTCTATCTCTTATGGTTTACCAGTTATGCAAAAGTCGTTCACAATGAAGAATACTTTTGGAGACATTCCCAGAAAATTCAAGATATACATTTCATTTCTCATGACATTATCTTAAACATATGATATTTTCATCAAAATCATTAGAGCCATTTTTGAGAAAATTAAAATTGTCGAAAAATCTTCCATGTAAAGGGTAGTCTGGGGTGGGGGGATTTTCTTGAAAACCTTCGTGTCGCATCTCTGGAAGATACTGAGCCTAAATACCACGTTTGGTGCTTATCCGACTGTTCGTTTTTGAGTTATGCTGTTCACAGACAGACACACACACACACACAGACAGACAGACAGACAGACAGACACACACACACACCTACTTACTATACGTAGTAGAGAAAGTAAAAAAAGCCTTTTTGGAAACATGTCCGTGTGTGTGTCTGTGAACAGCATAACTCAGAAACGAACAGTTGGATAAACACCAAACTTGGTATTTAGGTTCAGTATCTTCCAGAGATGCAACATGAAGGTTTTCAAGAAAATCCCCCCACCCCAAATTACCCTTTACATGGAACATTTTTCGAAAATTTTAATTTTCTCAAAAATGGCTCTAACGACTTTGATTAAAATATCATATGCTTAAGATATTTTCATGACAAATGAAATGTATATCTCAAATTTTTTGGGAATGTCTCCAAAAGTATTCTTTATTGTGAACGACTTTTGCATAACTGGTAAACCATAAGAGATAAACAAAATTTTATTACACAAAAAATGTAGATCACATTAAAATTCATAATTTATGTCATATACATTTTTTTTTTGAGCGAACCATTTGAGATATTGCTTGTTATTCCCTTAAATTAGCAATAAGATTAATATCTCAATTAACATGAAGCATATGGAGAATAAGCGTTTGTAAAAATAGTTTGTACAAGAGTAGAGAAAGTCATGTGAGTGTAACACATCAGATTTTTTCACAGTGCTTTCTTCTTCATAAGAATTTTTGTTTTTTTTTTGTTTTTTTTTGTTTTTGGCTCTGGCCATTTGAAGTAAAGCTCATATCTAGTAATCACTGAAACTTCTACTTCTTTCTGAGAGAGATCAAGTGTTAGGTTTTCACCTGGATAAATTTTGTTTTTATAGGACACTACACACCAATCATTCAGTTTTAAAGCCTGAAGAAAACTGGCTGCAGCATAATCATCCTTCACTGGAGCTTCTGCCATAAAGTTGCTTGAATTGCAACTTTGTAACCTTTCTTTTAGACAGGTATATAATCCATTTATTGACATGAGTCTCCTGTGTTGCAAAACAAAGAAATTTCCATTTGTTCAACTACTTTTACACAACAAGCTTGCTGGATGCGATTGATAGAAGGAATGGATTTGAAGAAACCCTCCAATCTCTTTTCATTAGTTGCAATTTCTTCTTCTGTAACAAAGACTCTTGACCTCAAATCACCTGTAGTGACGAGTTTATGAAATTCTGCTGCATTAAATATATTAAAAATGTTATCTCCCTGCAAGTTATACTTCCAGACATGTTGCTTAAAAACAGCTCCTATTTCATCATGAGGTCCCTTCCTATGATAAGATTCACACAAGTTTCTAGATACATAATGAGAAAATGAAGTTGGTATTGCCATGGTGTATCTATTCTTAAAATGGGCAGCTGTACCATCACTCCATATTGTTACACTGTCAATAGAATGACCATTCTTCTTAAAATGATCTATTATGGCCATGTTAAAAAGCTTTATTTCAATTGATGAATGTCTTTTACAATCTGATATCACTGCACAAGACTGATGCTCCAATTTCCCAACTACATCTTTTCTGTAATGAACGACTACTGTATATATTGTGTCATAATTCCTTCAGTGGGCTGGAATTACCTATTGCAAAATCAATTTGGAGTATTATTGTATCAGGCTACATATGGTCCTTGTGGGTTTGTAATTCTTTTTCTCGAGGAAAAATATAATTAAAGATGAAAATTCTATGAAAAGGCATGGTTTAATAGGATCATTAGACATAACTCAAACTTAGTACTTATCCATTTCATTACTTTCCGATTCCAAATATGTGTACTTTTTCCATGAATATTTGTACCTTTTGGGGGATAAAAACATGCATAATGCATATATAAGGCATTTTTAGCATAATTATGCATATAATATACATTATTTTAAGTTTCAATGTATGTTTTAATGGTTTTGAGTAGACACATAAGTTTTTCAATTTTATACTCCTTAGTGTTGCTTCAGGAATAAGGATTGAAGAAAGAAAAACAAGGAGTGGAGGGAACAACATAAATAGAAAGTTAAGATTCTCAGAATAGGATAACTTTCCCAGAATTTTACCAACACCTTCTGCAGACCGCCTGTCATAAACAGATTTATTTATCCACAACAATCACCGGTAAGCCTTTGATTTCACAACAATGGAAATTTAGCCTTCTAAGTCAGGTACTGCAGCTGATGCGCGACAAAGACACAGCTGCAGAGGAGTCTTAAGGAATTCGAATAAACCCTACTAGCAATTTCGATTTCTTCTAAAATTGAAATCATTTACTAAACTGTCTTCGCAGTGTGTTTGTGAACCTCGTAAGTGGTAAATGTCTGTATTATTCTGTTTGCACAGTGGATAAAAGAAAAGGATTTTATTTGATCAGTTGGGGCTAATGTATTCTGTGATTGTTGTAGTAAGACGTAAGCTATTCTTTTTCTGAAAATTTTCTATGGTACTTGCTCTTTGTAAAACATTGAAAAATTTATTTTAAATAATTAATTAAATAAGAATGCCGGGTTATTAAAAATCATATCCATATAACTGGAAGATCTTTTATAATTTCAGATAAAAAGTACTAAAACATTTCAAGTCGAACAGCATGTCACATCTCCGTCACATATTGCAAGAATGCAAAAAACAAAAGAATCTGCAACACACCAAATCCAGTCATTTATTACTGCTCTAACACACAATGCAATGCACAATAATTTTTACATGGACTTATGCAATGCTTTTATAGGAGCAAATATACCACGAACTCTGCAATGTTAGGGTTTTTTTAAGAAATATACATAAAAAAATGTCCTGATCCCAAGACATTGAAGAAAATTTGTGTTCCAAAATCCAATAATCAGATAGGCCTATGTAATGTATTTGTGAAAATAAATTTAATTCTTTGTAAAAATAAATGAAAACTAAATACTTGTTGTTTTGCTAACCAGGTATTGGATAAAATTTGTGAGGAGTTGGGAACTTCAAACATATGGACATTGAAACAACTGATCTTATGGAGGCACTACGTTGCTAACCTAATTATAGGAAAATTAACTGAGGATGGGCTTGGTCAACGCCATCTAGTGTGCCGTAAAGTCCTGCAAAAAGCAAATAATTTCACAATTACTAGTTTCTTTGATGGTGGATTGCATAAGTTCTGATCAGATATTGAATTGAATAACATTTTAAATAATTACTTTATTCTCAATTAAGATCCTACTTTTATAAATAATTTTTTGAGAAAATGATTCTTATATTTTAGGTATTTTGTAGCCAAATAATCTAAATAAAAGAGTTTTTTTGCTGTTAAGTGATGCTGCTCCCTACATGCTGAAAGCTGGGAAAACAATTAAAATATTTTACAAATGTAAAACACATTACATGTCTTGCTTATGGGCTCCATCGTGTTGCAGAAGCAATACACTCTAATTATGACAATGTCAGTAATTTGATATCAACTAAAAAGGTATGTGTAAAATTTAGGTTTATATAAGTTTTAATGGTCCCAATGCTGTAAAAATAAATTAGTTATTTTGATATTTTGTTTTATACAGCCGTTTTCAAAAGCCTCTGCACGTGTAACTGTTTACAAAGAGAGTCTACCTGAGTTACCAGTACCCCCCTCAGCACAACCTTACTAGATGGGGTACTTGGTTGGAAGCTGCAATGTTTTACTCTGACAATTTTTATGCCATTAAATTGGTATGAAATAAAATTAATACTTCAATATTTAACTATAAAGTAAATACGAGGGTTGGAACTTAAATAGTGACAACACTGCTGTAGAGACGCTATGCAACGGAATCCAATATTGTTGCTGATAGCACACGTTAGTTACATACCAACCTTTCCTCAGAGCAAATGGACTCTCCCTTCCCACTTCACCTGCGAGGGAAACAGAGTCACTTGTGAGCTAGCGGTCTAACGTAGTGTTGTCACGATGTTTTCGAAACATGAACAACAGAGTTGGATCAAGATTGAATGTGCCAGAGGTCGTACAGCACGACAGTGTCATCAAGGTCTTGCAGGGAATCTGCATTGCCTTACAGAACAGTGGCATGTTGGGTAAAAGCCTTCAACGATGGTCGGCAAACTGTGGCAGACATGAATCGGGCAGGTTGTCCTAGCGTCAGTGAAGAAGTGCATGCTCTTGCCACGTTGCTGGACAGTGATCGGCGCCAGACGATTCTTGAGCTCGCCCAAGAAACCGGATTAGCGCATATGACTGTGCTTCACAACCTGAAGGAACACCTGGGGATGCGAAAAATTGTATCACGATGAGTTCCGAATGATTTGACAGAAATGTAGAAATGGTTGCGTTACGACGCTGCTAGGATGCACTTGGAGTGCTATGAGCGTGAAGGAGAGGCTTTCTTACGCCATATCATAATGCTGGATGAGACATGGGCCAAATCATATGAGCCAAAACTGAAACGTCAATCAAACGAATGGCGTCATTATGGGTCGCCACGAAAATCAAAAGTTCCTCAGAGCCCCAGCAATGTGAAGGTTATAGTGATTCTCGTGTATGACTGTGATGGTGTTATCCTAATGCATTACATTCCTCCATGGCAGACCGTCAATGCACAGTATTACCGTTCATTTTTGGAGCACCACCTGGACCAGCTGTGAGAAAGAAGCGGATACTTTCTGCAGAATTCATCCATCATTTTGCACGACAGGGTGCATACAGCGCAAGCTGTGGCTGATTTGTTCGGTCGATGGGACTGGGAAGTGCTGTACCATCCACCATACTCCCCGAACTTAAGTCCTTGTGATTTTGATTTGATTCCGAAGATGAAGGAACCACTTTGTTGCATTCGCTTCAGCACTGTTCCACAGATTTGTCAGGCAGTAGACCGCTCCATTTGCACTATCAACAGAACAGGCTCTGCTAAAGGTATACTACGACCTCCACATCGCTGGCAACGGGTTATACACAATGCTGGTGACTACGTTGAAGGACAGTAAAGGTTGCTAACATGTAACTCTTTTGTATCGACTGTAAATAAATAGTTGCCACTATTTAAGTTCCAACCCTCGTACTTCTTTAATTTTAGGTAGTAAACAGTTTCTCACCAGATGATGCTGTATGTATCAGAGATGCACAAGCAACATTTGAATGCAAAACTGTGCAGTGGATTTAATTTACATTAAGACAAACTTCTCTAAATTACCCTCTACAATAATAAAATTAGAAGCCATGTGTCTGCCACTGGTAGACTCAATGTCAATAGTTGCAGAATTCC